>BRKX01000006.1:5022500-7522500 GCA_026008535.1 Perilla frutescens | reverse complement strand
CACTATTGATAATCCTTCCAAAAATAAATTCACTAAAATTGAACTTCTTTCCAGTTCCGAGGTGATATAAAAACCTTCCTTGGGCTTGAGTCACAGCAGCTCTGTGCTTTGTTGTCAGCCAGTTGTGAATCAATATTCTGAACAAAGCTCCATACTTGTGAGTCAGCTTGGAAGTAGGGATTGTCTGCGGATGAGATGGCCATTTGGTGTAGATGCCCTGGGTTAGTTCTTCAGCAACCATCCCTCAGCCATCAATCTCCTTTTACTCCCTCTCAATGTGGCAACCCAAAAACTCATTAATGAGATCTGGTAAGAAATTTAGCATCTCCACTCTAACAAAGACTTTATGAAAGTCTTCAAATTCTAGATCATCAATCTCTTTGGTCATATTGCAGTAGAACTCTGAAACAACCATTGGAACAAACTCGTGCACCCTTTGCACTGTTCCAAGCAACCTAGCATCCTCTAGCAGTGAATACACTCCAGTAGCTAGTAATGTATCCTTGTCCACCTTCTTCTCAGAGATCATAGATCTCTGCTTCACTTTCTCCCACAATTCAGTATGCTTGGAAGATCAGAAAAGAGCATGTTTAGAGATACCTGGCACATGGATGATCTGTTTGTGAATATCAGACTCATGTTTACTAGAATGTGAGTGAACATCTTCAGGGGCATCTCTTGGTTGAGCAGCTTTCTTGGCCTTCTTGGAAGGGCCTGTAGGTTCAATAGTTTTTCTCTTCTTTGTCGATGTACCAGTAGATGGTGGAGTGGTAGATGCTCGACTTCTTGTCATTGGTGTTCTCTGAACTATCTGCACAATAAAAGTAGATGCCTTCTTCCTTGGAGTTTTCTTCTTAACTGGAGATCTAGTGAATGGATCATATTGGGCTGAAGCAAGCAATTTCTCCTATTGTGGAACAGGAGTCTTCTCAGCAGACTCTGAAGATGAACTCTGAACATCTTCCTTATCAGCAGGTTCTGGAACTAAAGGTCTCTTTATGACCTTTTTCTTTCCCTTGGCTATAGCAGCAGCGATTGTTTTCATCTTTAGGCTTAAGGGAATATCATCTTCCCTGTCTTCATCTTCACCTTCAGTAGTGGAAGGTTGAGTATGAGGCTTTTGCACAACATTTTCAGGAGTTGAAGTCTTTACAGTACTCTTCTCAGCAACATGTTCCTTGTCATGATCAAGAACATCTTTAGGCAAAACAGGATCATCAACAGTAGATCCCTTCTCTTTTTGAAGGGCTTGAGCAACATGTATTGTGATGACTTTCTTAGCAGTAGGGGTTGTAGTCTTCTTTGTTTTCTTGACTGTAGTTTCCTTTGTTCTTGCCTTCTTTGCAGAAGTCTTCTTGTTAACATCATATGATCGCGCTGCTTCATTCAACAAATCTTGAATAGTAAGACTTTAAGTTTTTGTTTTCTTTGTAGAAGAGGCAACTTCTTGTTCTTCTGTCTCCAAGTCTTCTTCTTCTTCTTCTCTATGGAATGTTTCAATTAATTCATCAGTATCCTTGTTGGATGTTTCATCATGAAGAGTCCTTTGTACATGCTTTTTGTAAGATGATTCACCTTGAACCTGTCTATCGAACTCATCTTCCTCATAAAACTGGTCCTGAGGCTTGGAATATGTTGATTTTCCATACCTCATCCTGGGCTTCACGACTTTCATGGGATGGATGAGTTTACGTTTTAGAGCCATTGAAAATAAATGGGTGATTTTCAAGAATGATCAATGAAAAATCAATGGCAGATAGAAGAGATGATCATAGAGAAAACAGAAGATAGAAAGAGAGAAGGGTTTATGATTTCAGAATTTTGAAATGAATAATCAATCTCTCTAAATGGCTAAACATATATATAAGAGAGTACTTCGTTCAATACATAGGCTCAGGTTTCCGTTAGACTAAGAAACTGGAGGGAAATCCCGAAAAATCAGAAATGACGATTGCAAGTCAGAACTAGCCATTGGCAATGATGTACTCAGGGTTTTGAAAAATATTCATGTACATCTGAATGAACATTTATGAAAATGTTCAGTCCCTTTGTGTAGGAATGGTTCTTTCTTGTTGAGTGTGAAATAGACATACCCATACCTCTCTTCTTGGTTTTACTAAACCAAGCACATCCCAAGGGATGCTCTAAGTTTCTCAAATCGAGCAGTATCCAGTCCTTTAGTGAAGAGATCATCTAGTTGATCTTCTGTCTTCATATGTTCAATCCTCAGAACTTCTTCTTCAACTAGCTCTTTGATGAAGTGATGTCTGATGTCTATGTGCTTTGTCCTTGAATGCTGGACTGGATTCTTGAATATATTGATAGCACTCATATTGTCATAAGATAAAATAGGTGTATCATGAGAAACTTTATAGTCCTTCATCATCTGCATCATCCAAAAAATCTGAGTTGAAATGCTTTCTACTGCAATGTATTCAGCTTCTGATGTAGATAAGGATATTTAGTTCTGCTTCTTACTGAACTATGAAGCAACATTGTTTCCTAAAAAGAAACAAGCACCTGATGTACTTTTTCTATCATCTGGAGATCCTGCCCAATTGATAATCGGTATTTTGTGCTTCTTTTGACTGCAACTTGGGGCTATTTCAATACCATTTTATAAACCAACTGTATATTTTTGATGTCCAAACCCATATTTTAATCCAAGTGCAAATTCTAGGTGTGTTATTGAAGAATCATCGAATTCAAAGAACCAGGCGCGACCCACAGCACGGGTCGAGGTGCGACCGCTCCGCCCGCGCCCAAATGTGGCTTTCCATGCGTCTCTGGCGCGAGCTACAGCACGGGTGGAGGCGCGACTGGATCGGGTCGCACCAAGCCAGGCTTTCCACGTGTCTCTGGCGCGACCCACAACGCGATCAATGGCGCGACCGATATCCCGCGCCCAGGCACTCCCTCGTGACCTTCTCTGGCGCGACCCACAGCGCGATCACTGGCGCGACCGCGCTCACGCGCCAAGACACTCCTTTGCGCCCTTCTCCGGCGCGAGCTACAGCGCGACCGAGCCCGTGTCGCGCCCAGACGCCCTGTTTTGCGTGTCTTATCAACGCGTTTCCCTCTAATTTTGGAAAAAGGGGGATTGAACAATAGAACAGGGAGAGACAGACGGATTTTTGAGGAGAAAATTAAGGATCAAACTCTAAAAATTTCTCCCAATCCCTATACCCATTTTTCCCCTAGAAAATCAAGGATAGAACTATAGAAATGAGAGGAGGAAGAGGGCTGGGGCTTGTAAAGAGGAATTCTTGAAGTTTGAAGAATTGAAGTGGAAGGATCTTGTGCAATCTTTGTACATTCTATTGGTTTAATCTAATCTCTATTTATGATTTATGTTCAAGTAATTTGGGTTGGGTGAAGGATCTTTGAAATAAGAATGTTTATTATGAATGTGGGATGAATGTATATTTCTTTGATTAAATCTTGTGGATCATAGTTGTGATTGTAAATGTTTATGGGTGGCCTCCATTTATGTTTATCTTTATGCTCAATGGGTGATTAGTTTTGCTTATTGGTGTTTGTTGGTGATCTATGAGACCTTGTGGTTATACTTTGAAAGACGTATGAGCATTTAGGGTTGAAATTTGTGGAAGGGACTCTTTGTATGTTTGAGTGAAATGCTTGTTAGAGATAGCAAGTATTAACATCATTTTTGCATATTAGGTGTTTGAGAAAATGCCTAAATGAACAAACCCTTATCATAAATAAAGTTTTGATTTATATATGATCTTCATGTTTGTGTAAACCCTTAAATCAAGGATCCAACACCCTAAACCCCTTTGTTAACCCGTAAATTTCATCTCTTTAGTGTTGGAAGTTATTATAAATTTTAAATCTTATGTTGGATTGATGAATGAAGTGAACAACAACTCCTTTGACTTATTTGGTTTAAATAGTGATTGAGATTTAACTAGGTATTATTTGTGCATCTTAGAATATATCTCCTATTCCTTGTGGTTCGACTCGTATCATTGCTTGCTACATCCGTGTACACTTGCACATGACACGACTTATTATTTGAGGTATAAAATATCGCATTACCAATCAGCATCACAGTATGCAGTATGGCAGCGGAATGTTCACAGTAATGTCCAAAACATGTTATTCGAACATGAATAACCAAAACCTTATGCGTTCTTTTGATATTGCCATACAGATCATGACAATCTCGAACACTTGAGTGCAGATGACACTAACAGGTGTATTTGTACATTACTATGAAAATTAATACTACTTATAGTAATGCGACTATATAATTGGACCCCCAAAATAGTAATAGGGACTATATAATCAGGACGGGGGTATAATTTATTCAAATATATAAACATGATAGTTCTAAAGAAGTAATATTTTTAAAATACAAGAATATTATTTTGCAGTAATATTAATTTTATATGAAACATATTATTTGAATCTTCTATTCACATTTTTGGGTGGTGAGACAGCCATACTTTATTGATTATACATTTATACCTTCTGGTGTTTAATTGATTTAAATTTTTCATTATTTTTTCAACTTCTATATTAGTCTGTGCTCCATTTAATATTGACAGTTGTTCAAAATACATTATACTGAACTATAATTGATTGCAATTTTACTAAAAAACACACAATTCCCATTATTGAATATTTCAATTCAAATTCAATAGGGGTTCAACATTGTTTGATTATTTATTATTAAAATAGAAGGATACTTCAAATAACATCAACAAATCTCATATTTCAGAGTTACAATCAAAATAGTTGAACGACATTAAAAAGCTGGATTAGAAGTGATTGAATATAGAATGAATCCAAGTACAAATCTTTCGATGATAAAATCATTCAGCAGGAGGAGAAGTGATTGGGTTTGGGCCCCGAGGGACAAGTCTTTTGTACCCAAAATCATTCAAAGCAGGGGGAGAAGTGATTGGATCAGGACCTCTAGGGACAAGTCTTTTGTATCCAAAATCATTCAAGGCGGGAGGAGAAGTGATAGGGTCAGGACCTCGAGGGACAAGTCTTTTGTACCCAAAATCATTCAAAGCTGGAGGAGAAGTGATTGGGTCTGGACCCCTAGGGACAAGTCTTTTATATCCAAAATCCTTCAAAGCAGGGGGAGAAGTGATTGGGTTAGGGCTCCTAGGGACAAGTCTTTTGTATCCAAAATCATTCAAAACAAGGGGAGAAGTGATTGGGTCTGGACCCCCATGAATGCTTCTTTTATATCCAATCTCGTACAGAGCATGTGGAGGAGCATCGGGAGACTCTTGTGCATCGGGACCTGTAGGAACTCTCCTCTTCATCTCAGCTCTTGGAGGAGTATCAGGGGGCTCTTGTCCATTAGGGCCTGTCGGAACTCTCCTCATCATACTATATCTAGATGGAGTACCGGGAGATTCTACTCTGTTTGGACCCGATGGAACAAGCCTTTTTGCCACCTTGTTGAGTGAAACCATAACTATAGCCAACTACAACATATAAAACTGCAAGACTAATTGCCAAACGAAAAAGAGTAGTAGTCATTTCGTGTTCGAACAAGGACAACCCCCCATTGAGTATGCACACTCGATCATAAGGACAACCCCCCATTGAGTTTGATCCAGAGATCGAAGCAACGGTTCGCCACAACAACGCACGTAGAAGGAGGAGAATGACGGACAACCTTCCACTGGTGCAAGACCCGATAATTGCCCAAATGCAAAGGCAATTAGGGGAAATGCAAGAGCAACTGAGAGCCCAAGAGGAGGCTCGAAATAGGAATGTGGAAACGCCAATTCGGAACCTTTTCCAACCCGTCGTTGATCAAGGAGTGATCAATGGACCGCCCATTCAAGCCAACAACTTTGAGTTGAAGACATCACTCATATTGATGATTCAACAAAACAAGTTTCGAGGAACACCGACGGAGGATCCAAATGAGCATATCCGAAAGTTCCTTGAGTACACCGGGACTATCAAAGCAAACGGAGTTCCGGATGATGCAATTCGAATAAGACTCTTTTCATTCTCATTGGCGGACAAAGCAGAGTCATGGTGGTTGAGCCAAGCCCAAGGGTCATTTCAAACTTGGGATCAATTGGTGACGAAGTTCTTGTACAAGTTCTTTCCACCCGGAAAAACTCTAAAACTCAAAGGCGAAATCACCATATTCAAGCAATGGGAAGATGAGAGCATGTATGAGGCATGGGAAAGATTTCGAGAAATGTTAAGGAAATGTCCCGGTCATGGATATGGCACCGATCACCAAGTGTGCTTATTCTACACAGGATGCAAGGATGAGGTGAGAACGCTTATGGATGCAGCAGCAGGTGGCTCTCTCTTGGCAAGAGGAACGGAAGAAGCCTTGAGAATCATTGAAGAAATGGCTTCAAATTCATTTCAATGGCCGACTACAAGAGAAGGAGTTCAAATTCTAAAAAAGGTGGCTTCAACCTCGAGTTCGGATGCACTTGGGCTTTTGACGGCCCAAATGGCTACCTTGAACTCAAAATTTGAAACATTTACAAATCCAAAAGCCGAGGCCTCTCAAAACCAATTTGAAGAGGCCAACTATGTGAATCAACAAGGAGGTTTTTCCAACCAACAAAGGCCATTCAATCCGGGGTACAAGCCCCAATACGGAGGTCAATATGGAGGAAATCAAGGTTACCAATACAAGGCACAACACCCAAATTTATCTTATGGTAACCCAAACAACGCCACCCAACCACCTCCGGGTTTCTCCGTCACAAATGGAGTGATCGATGAAGACAAGAAGCCTAAGTTGGAAGAATTGATGATGGCATTTATGGGCAAGACGGACAAGTACATGGTTGAGTCACAAGCTCGTGTGGCTAAATTGGAAAATAATGTTGGGGCTATTGGCATTCAAGTTAACCAAATGGAGAAGCAATTAAGCCAACTAGCAACCATTGTGGGGAACCAACATCAACAAGGGAAATTCCCGAGCAACACAACCATTAACCCGAAGGATCAATGCAAGGTTATCACTTTGAGAAGTGGCACCACTTATGAAGGACCACAAATGCCTACCAACGAGAGAGAAAGTGGTGAACCAAGTTCAAGTGATCAAACTAGCAAGAATGAGCAAGATGAACAACAAGAAGAAGTTGAGGATAATGAACTTCCCAAGCAAAATGTGACTTCAACAAAAGGGATGGTGGAAGCACCATCTAAAAAGAAGGAAGAACCAAAGGTGCAAGTACCTTATCCTCAACGTTTGCAAAAGAAGAAGAACGAGGAACAATTCTCAAGGTTCCTCGACATTTTTCGAAAAGTTCAAGTAAACCTTCCATTAGTGGAAGCTTTGCAACAAATGCCGAATTATGCAAAGTTCCTCAAGGAGGTGATCTCAAAGAAAAGAAGATTAGGAGATCATGAAACGGTGAATCTCACGGAGGAGTGTAGTGCACTTATTCAAAGAAAGCTTCCAACAAAGTTGAAGGACCCCGGGAGTTTCACTATCAAAGTAACAATTGGGGATAGCCACATGGGGAAGGCATTGTGTGACTTGGGAGCAAGCATTAACTTAATGCCACTCTCTTTCTACTTGAAGTTGAATATTGGAGAAATCAAACCAACCACCATTTGTTTACAAATGGCTGATAGATCCATAACTTATCCAAAGGGAGTGGTTGAAGATGTCTTGGTTAAAGTCAAAGACTTCATATTTCCTGTTGAATTTGTGGTGTTAGACATGGAGGAAGATAAGGATGTTCCCTTTATTCTTGGAAGACCATTCTTGAATACGGGGAAGGCTCTTATTGATGTAGAAAGGGGAGAGTTAACTTTGAGAGTTAATGATGAAAAGGTGATGTTTTCACTTCGAGAAGCAATGAGGCATAAAGAGGAGGAGATGCAATTTGAAGAAGAGTGCAAAGTGCTCGGGATGGTGAACTCGTGCATGGAATCGGAGCACATATTTGAACAAGTCTCGGGAATGCAAGATCCACTAGAGACATGCATTTCACACTCACTCTTTAATACATCTTCTTATGATTCTTATCCTTTCGATTTTCCTCTCATTGACACTATCTTTCTAATGAATTCTTTGCAGGAAGAATACCTGAGAAAGCCCAAGTTCCTTCCACTGAGAGAAACGGGACAAACATAAAATGAGGAGGAATCAAAGAAAAGCGAGTTGGAGTTGAAACCACTTCCACCTCACCTAAGGTATGTGTACCTTTAAGAAGGAGAACACAAACCGGTAATAGTCTCTTCCTTTTTAACGGATGAACAACTTGATAAATTGCTAAGAGTGGTTAGAAAATATAAAAGCACTATAGGTTGGTCTATCTCGGATCTAAAAGGGATTAGTCCCTCGATTTGCATGCATAAAATCCTTTTAGAAGAAGATTACAAACCAAAAGTGCAACATCAAAGAAGATTAAACCCAATCATGCAAGAAGTAGTTAGAAAGGAAGTGCTAAAATTGTTGGATGCCGGTATTATATTTGCAATTTCTGATAGTGAGTGGGTTAGTCCTACTCAAGTGGTAGCGAAAAAAGGGGGTACAACTCTTGTTGAAAATGAAAAGAATGAGATAATAGCAACTAGGTTGGTAACGGGATGGAGAATGTGTATTGATTACAGAGCTTTAAATGTGTATACAAGAAAAGATCATTTTCCTATCCCTTTTATTGACCAAATGCTTGATAGGTTGGCAGGGCATGAATTTTATTATTTTTTTGGATGGATTTTCGGGTTACAATCAAATAATGATTGCTCCCGAAGATCAAGAGAAAATGGCTTTTACTTGTCCATATGGCATTTTTGCATATAGGTGGATATCATTCGGGTTGTGTAATGCACCCGCCACCTTTCAAAGGTGTATGATGTCTATCTTTCATGGATTGATTGAAAATATAATGGAAGTGTTTATGGATGATTTTTTCGTTTTTGGTGATTCATTTGAAAATTGCCTTGACAATTTGTCTCAAGTATTGCAGAGGTGTGAAGACACTAACTTGGTGCTAAATTGGGAAAAATGCCACTTCATGGTAAGGGATGGTATCGTGTTGGGACACAGGGTGTCCGGAGGAGGCTTTGAAGTGGACCGAGCAAAGATAGTAGCCATTGAAAAGCTACCACCCCCGAAAAATGAGAAAGGAGTTAGAAGTTTCCTAGGGCATGCTGGGTTTTATAGACGTTTCATCAAAGATTTTTCTAAAATTTCAAAACCTTTATGCCGTCTCCTAGAGAAACTGTCAGATTGTAATTTTGATAATGATTGTTTGCAGGCTTTCGAGACTTTGAAGAAGGCCTTGATTTCAGCACCCGTCCTCATTTCACCGGATTGGAGTCAACCATTTGAAGTGATGTGTGATGCAAGTGAGGTTGCAGTTGGAGCCGCTTTGGGTCAAAAACGGGATAAGCTTTTCAGAGTAATCTATTATGGGAGTAAGACCTTAGACACGGCCCAAACAAACTACACCACTACGGAGAGGGAGCTATTTGCTGTGGTGTATGCATTCGACAAGTTTAGGCCCTATCTCATTGGGGCCCGAACTATAGTGCATATCGATCACTCCGCTCTTAGACATCTTTTTGCCAAGAAAGATGCGAAGCCAAGACTCATAAGGTGGATCTTATTACTTCAAGAATTTGATGTGGAGATCCGAGATAGGAAGGGGTGCGAGAATGTGGTAGCCGACCACCTTTCTCGGCTTGAACAAGTGGAAGATGATTTGGGATCGTCACGGCCTATTAACGAGCTTTTTCCCGATGAAAGAATTTTAGCAATCAAGTCTCAACTCCCTTGGTTTGCCGACATTGTGAACATCTTGGTAGCAAAGGTGAAACCAACGGAGTTGGAGCCTTATCAACGAAAGAAATTCTTCCACGACTTGAAGTACTATGTATGGGATGAACCGTATCTATTTCGAAGATGTGCTGATTTGGTGTTAAGACGATGTGTGCCAGAAGAAGAGTGGGGAGAGATCCTGAATGCATGCCATACCTCCCCAAGTGGAGGACATTTTGCTTCAAACAGAACCGCAAGGAAAGTGTTGCAAAGCGGGTTCTATTGGCCATCACTCTTCAAGGATTGTGTTGATTTTGTGAAGCAATGCGAACGGTGCCAAAGGATGGGATCCATCTCGAAAAGAGATGAAATGCCAATGAAGAACATAATTGAAGTGGAACTATTTGATGTTTGGGGAATTGATTTCATGGGTCCCTTTGTGATTTCAAATGGTTTCCAATATATATTGCTGGCTGTGGATTATGTTTCAAGATGGATCGAAGCTGTGCCTACTACTACGAACAATGAAAATGTGGTCTTGAAGTTTTTGAAAAAGAATATCTTGACACGCTATGGAGCCCCGAGAGCTCTTATTAGCGATGGAGGAAGACACTTTTGCAACAAGTGGTTGGCCGCATTGCTTGCAAAATATGGAGTTCGTCACAACATCACAACGGCCTATCACCCTCAAGCAAATGGCCAAGCCGAGCTTGCCAACCGAGAAGTGAAGCAAATCCTGCAAAAAGTGGTTAAAACAAATGGCAAGGATTGGTCCAACCTCTTGGATGATGCATTATGGGCGTATAGGACGGCATACAAGACCCCGTTGGGGATGTCGCCATATCAATTGGTTTTCGGAAAATCTTGTCATCTTCCTATTGAGCTTTCACACAAAGCTTATTGGGCTACAAAAAAGCTCAATATGGATTTCATGATGTCGGGGGGTGAAAGAATTTTCCGGTTGAATGAGTTGGATGAATTTAGACACGAAGCTTTCGAAAATTCATCCATTTCGAAGATGCGATCAAAGATATATCATGACAGGCTTTTGAGAAAGAAAGAACTATCACCGGGTGATGCCGTTCTTTTGTTCAACTCTCGCTTGAAGTTGTTTCCCGGAAAACTGAAAACCAAATGGAGTGGTCCCTCCGAGATATCAAGAATTTTTTACGGAGGTGCAATTGAGCTAAAAGGGAAGGATGGAAACTTGTTTGTTTTCAATGGACAAAGGGTCAAGAGATTTTATACACCGGAGATGACACTTGACAATGATTCCAACATTCCCACTGTTTGACGGAAAGTAAGACCAAGTCGAGCTACGAACAATAAATGAAGCGCTTGTTGGGAGGCAACCCAACCTGGTACTTTTGTACATTTTCTTGTATATTTATGTTTATATTCCTTGTTCGTTTATGCTTATCTTTATATTGGATTTAATATGCTGCTTTGAGAGTTTGTATATTTTTGGAATCAGACAACAGGGTACACGGAGAAAACAAGCTCAACATATCAAACACGGAGGCTCAGGCGCGATACACAGCACGTGAAGAGGCGCGATCACTAGTCGCGCCACATAGCGCGACACAAAGCGCGGTTGATCCCGCTCGTGCCCAAGAACGTGTCGA
Organism: Perilla frutescens; assembly: GCA_026008535.1. Lineage (NCBI taxonomy): Eukaryota > Viridiplantae > Streptophyta > Magnoliopsida > Lamiales > Lamiaceae > Perilla > Perilla frutescens. The sequence continues at coordinate 7,511,133 of BRKX01000006.1, read as the reverse complement.
GAACCCTCTCTGGCGCGACCGACAGCGCGAGTGACCATTCTCACACACACCACACTCACAAAGACACGCACACACATGAAATTCTCCCTCCAAGCAAGAAACCAAGGTAAAATTCTCCCCCATCTCCTACATTTTGGTTTTGCCCATGAATTTGTCTATGAATTACAAGTGATTTCGAAGATTTTTGGTTAAAATTGTTAGAAATGCAAATTAGGGTTCATATTGGGGAAAATTTTCATGAATTGAGAATATGTTTGGATTTTTTGTTTCTACGTCTTTGTTTGAGCTTTGATTTTGTTATATTGTGGATGAAATCGTAGAAATGGCACAATTAGGGCTAAAATTTGGGAAAAATTGCTTGAAGTGAATTGTTGCTTGGTGTTGTTGCTTCTAAATTTCTTCCATGAGCATGATAGACAATTATGTAGAAGGATTGAAGTTAGTTTGGAGATGCTTGTACTTGCATTGTTGTGAATTGAGAACAAGGGTTAGTATTTTTGAGATTGTGAATTTCTAGCCTTGTTCATTGCTTATTATAAGTTTATGCATAATTTCTGTGAATTGTACAATTGTTGAGAGATTGATATTTGTTGGTGGTGATAGTTCATCAATTCTTGTTGATAGTGAACTAGAGCTTAGAAAAGATAGGATATTTCTTTCCATTTCTTTACTTTGTTCCTAATTATTTGCATAATTTACTTTATTGACTCATGTTAGTGAATTATGCAAGTGATAAAAAGGGTGACAATGTGCATGTGGTTTTGTGTACGAATGAAAATGGGAAATTTGGAAGTTCTCTAACTCCATGAGGCAAAAATGTTGTTGGATTTTGTTGTGAATTGAGGGGTAGTATATGTGAACTCCGACCCAGTTTGTATGATTTTTATAATCCGATTGTAGTGCCTACTTTGGAAATGCTTTTTGCTTTTGTTTAAGATTTTGCTAAGGCCTGCAAGTGTGAATAGTTTTTGTTATATTTTGCTATGGTTGGGCTAAAATTCTCTTTGTTGTTTTGGTATGTTGTTTACAATTTGAATCTCACTCTTCGTCGTTTTTTTTTATTATCCTTTGCAAGGTCTTATCCTTTTTCAAGAAATCATATATTCAGAATGGCAAGACCAAGCAGAGGCCAAGCTTCTAGGAGATACATGGTTGAAGAATCAGAGGAAGAAGAATCGAGTGTTGATCTCTCCGAAGAGGAAGCAGAAGAAGAAGAGGAGGAACAAGAGGAAGAATACCAAGGGGAAGACGACGAAGAGGAGTTTGTGCAATCCGAGCCATTGCCGGATTTTCCTGACAGTGGCCCAAATGACCCTGCAAGAGCGGGTGTTTTCTTCCGTACCCAAGAGGAACGGGACTGCTGGGAGAAGTTGACGGGATCTTTCAACATACTCCCCACCAAGTATTCATGTGACTCAGCCACTCAAGCAATGGGAATCCACGAGGATGTGTGGAGAATGTTCACTAGGATTGGGTGGGCAAATGCCATGCAAGGGAGATGGCTACCCTATCTTGTGTTAGTTAAAGAGTTCCTATCCTCTCTTAAGGTCCACAAACTCCCTAGCAGAGGGCCGATCGGGTGCACTTTTCGATTGGGGAATCGTGATCATGAGCTCACGTTGGTCCAACTTAACCAAAATTTTCAAACCCCGACAGATGGATACTATCACTACCACATCAATTTCAATGCTGAGACATTTTGGAGATTGATCTTGGACCCGGATGAGCGGATGTTCCAGTATGACTCGGGCTTGGCCAAGGCTTCCCAAATCCAAAATCCGATATTCCGATACCTCCACAGGATCCTTTCTTCCACTGTCCTTGCTCGACACGAGAACAGTGGACTTCGAAAGGATGAGCTCTACATCTTGTGGAGTATGCTACAAGCGATATACGTGGATTTTGGGGCGTTGCTTCTGGATCAATTTAAAAGAAAAATGCAGCCGAGCAAGGGCACAATCAGTATCGGAGGCATGATCACTCCTATTGCCATGGCCTTGGACGTGAATCTGGCTAACTATCAGCCACTCCCGGGACCTCGAGCTCTCAACCTCGCCCATCTTCGAAATGTCCGCATGATTAGCCCAAATGCCGCCCCCATTGAGCTCATAATGAAGGATGGAAGGAAGTTTCCACTCCCGAACCCAGCACTCACATCTGTAACCAATTTCGACGATCAACGAAATTGGTTGATGAACACTCCGGAGCATAATGCTTTGATGATTGCTCCGGAACCCATGGGAGTGCATCTACAAAGAGAGAATGCGCCACCAAGAGCACCTCGTGGGCAAAGACGAAACAGAGGGGACGTGGCGGATGAACGACTTGAATCCCTTGAAGGTATGATGACAACTATGAATCAGAATTTTACTAACTTTCAAGGCAATGTCTTTACTCAGTTCACGGACATGCGGGCGGATCTTGATGCACGGCTCACGGATATGAGGGAGAATGTGGACAATCGGTTCACAGATATGCAGGCGGACATTGACGAGAGATTCCAAGGCCTGCAGAGTCATATGGATGGCCGGTTTTCCGGCATGAGGACAGAGTTCCAGGGATTGCAGAGCAATTACTCAAATCTGCATGGGGATTACTCTCACCTGAGGTTGGACGTCTCAGATATTTCCACCATGATGAGGCAATGGGGTGGCATTGGATCTTCTTCACAAGACCCGTCCCAGACCTTCACGCCCCTATTCCCGCCGTTCCAGCAATACCCCTTTCCGTACTCCGGGCCGTTCCAGTTCCCACAGAACCCCCATCCACGCCCGCCACCGGATGCTGATGCCTGAGCCTTGTTAGTCGATCGACGATACCACAAGCCTACCCCCCTAAAATTTTTCTTACTTAGGTTTCAAATAAGTTTGGGGGTGGGGGGTGATATGTGTGTATCGTTGATCTCTCTATCTTTTTAGAACGCTTTTTATGTAGAATTGTTAAAACTCTTGTCGCATGGATGCTTTTTATTTATTTATGTATTGTTGGGATTTGCTACTTAAAATTCGGATAGTTTTTAATTTATTGCATGGGTTTTGCGATATTTTATAGTTCTATATTTTTTTGCTAATACGTATGATTGGTTTAATGATAAGGTAATAGCCTTGATGATAAGCAGGTTTAGCCTTGATCTCGTGTTTCAACCCCTCTATTACTTATGGACTTAAGTTTGTCATGCTCATTTTTTGGGAAATCCTGATTTGCCTATGATGTTGTTTTGGGTAAAAATAAATACATGCATAAGAATATGACTTGATAGGACACTTGATTGGATTGTGGAAATATTGGCATTAGCTTGTAACCATCTTGTGAGATTTGAGCCTTGATCTCGTTTTTCATGTGTGAATCATCAATAATATTGGTATCTCTAGAACTTGCCTTTTTGAACTCTTTTGATTTTACGAGTTGTGCTTAAAATATGGAGATGACCTAAGACTTTCTTTGTCAAAATTGTGCCTAAAATTTTTCCTACAAATACAACCCTTGCTAGCCCCTTTGTGCTTGTTATTGATTTTATTTGAAACCAAGGGGTAGAAGAAATTTGGGAATCAAGTAAGCTTGAAAATAAAACTAATGGGAATTAATGGTGGATTGAACACAAATCTTATTTTGTTGAAATAGCCTTTTTGATCAAACACATATGCAAGCCTTGCAAAGTGAAATAAAAATAAATTGTAATTTGTTGAAGAACACCAATGAAAATCAAAATAAATAAGAGGAGCATTAATGTTTGTTGGCTATAGACTTTAGATCTAATTAAATTTCCCAAAGCAATGTGCGGGGTAGAAGAAAACTCAAAATAGATTTGCTTATCTTGAAATACAAAGCAGGTTACGGGGATTGATTTTGAAGTCACTTTTAGCCTATATTTTTCCTACCTCGTCCAAAGAGCCTAACGTTTCAACCCTTAAGACCAATGTGATCTTTATTTTGAGCATACTTGTAAGAAGAGATGAGTTATTTTGCAAGCTTATGGTGGTATACTAGCATTATTTGATGTCGAGTGTATACACGTCCCTTTTCTCCTTGAGAGGTTGAGTTGAGTGTTGATATTACTAAAGCAAGAAAAGCCGTATTTTTACATGTTCATTTCTTGTGTATCAGAACTTCATATACTTGAGTATGATAATATGCTTTTTGTTCTTTCTTCTGAGGCATTCTTGATCTTGATTTCCTATGTTCTCTTTTTCTTTGAAAACTTGTTTGAGGACAAACAAGAGCTTAAGTTTGGGGGAGTTGATAATCAGTATTTTGTGCTTCTTTTGACTGCAACTTGGGGCTATTTCAATACCATTTTATAAACCAATTGTATATTTTTGATATCCAAACCCATATTTTAATCCAAGTGCAAATTCTAGGTGTGTTATTGAAGAATCATCGAATTCAAAGAACCAGGCGCGACCCACAGCACGGGTCGAGGCGCGACCGCTCCGCCCGCACCCAAACGTGGCTTTCCACGCGTCTCTGGCGCTAGCTACAGCACGGGTGGAGGCGCGACTGGATCGGGTCACGCCAAGCCAGGCTTTCCACGTGTCTCTGACGCGACCCACAGCGCGATCAATGGCGCGACCGATATCCCGCGCCCAGGCACTCCCTCGTGACCTTCTCTGGCGCGACCCACAGCGCGATCACTGGCGCGACCGCGCTCACGCGCCAAGACACTCCTTCGCGCCCTTCTCTGGCGCGAGCTACAGCGCGACCTGGGCACGACCGAGCCTATGTCGCGCCCAGACGCCCTGTTTTGCGTGCCTTATCAACGCGTTTCCCTCTAATTTTGGAAAAAGGGGGATTGAACAATAGAACAGGGAGACAGACGGATTTTTGAGGAGAAAATTAAGGATCAAACTCTAAAAATTTCTCCCAATCCTTATACCCATTTTTTCCCTAGAAAATCAAGGATAGAACCATAGAAATGAGAGGAGGAAGAGGGCTGGGGCTTGTAAAGAGGAATTCTTGAAGTTTGAAGAATTGAAGTGGAAGGATCTTGTGCAATCTTTGTACATTCTATTGGTTTAATCTAATCTCTATTTATGATTTATGTTCAAGTAATTTGTTTTGCTTTTAAGATTATGAGTAGCTAATTTAATTTGGGTTGGGGTGAAGGATCTTTGAAATAAGAATGTTTATTATGAATGTGGGATGAATGTATATTTCTTTGATTAAATCTTGTGGATCATAGTTGTGATTGTAAATGTTTATGGGTGGCCTCCATTTATGTTTATCTTTATGCTCAATGGGTGATTAGTTTTGCTTATTGGTGTTTGTTGGTGATCTATGAGACCTTGTGGTTATACTTTGAAAGACGTATGAGCATTTAGGGTTGAAATTTGTGGAAGGGACTCTTTGTATGTTTGAGTGAAATGCTTGTTAGAGATAGCAAGTATTAACATCATTTTTGCATATTAGGTGTTTGAGAAAATGCCTAAATGAACAAACCCTTATCATAAATAAAGTTTTGATTTATATATGATCTTCATGTTTGTGTAAACCCTTAAATCAAGGATCCAACACCCTAAACCCCTTTGTTAACCCGTAAATTTCATCTCTTTAGTGTTGGAAGTTATTATAAATTTTAAATCTTATGTTGGATTGATGAATGAAGTGAACAACAACTCCTTTGACTTATTTGGTTTAAATAGTGATTGAGATTTAATTAGGCATTATTTGTGCATATTAGAATATATCTCCTATTCCTTGTGGTTCGACTCGTATCATTGCTTGCTACATCCGTGTACACTTGCACATGACACGACTTATTATTTGAGGTATAAAATATCGCATCACCAATCAGCATCACAGTATGCAGTATGGCAGCGGAATGTTCACAGTAATGTCCAAAACATGTTATTCGAACATGAATAACCAAAACCTTATGCGTTCTTTTGATATTGCCATACAGATCATGACAATCTCGAACACTTGAGTGCAGATGGCACTAACAGGTGTATTTGTACATTACTATGAAAATTAATACTACTTATAGTAATGAGACTATATAATTGGACCCCCAAAATAGTAATTGGGACTATATAATCAGGACGGGGGTATAATTTATTCAAATATATAAACATGATAGTTCTAAAGAAGTAATATTTTTAAAATACAAGAATATTATTTTGCAGTAATATTAATTTTATATGAAACATATTATTTGAATCTTCTATTCACATTTTTGGGTGGTGAGACAGTCATACTTTATTGATTATACATTTATACCTTCTGGTGTTTAATTGATTTAAATTTTTCATTATTTTTTCAACTTCTATATTAGTCTGTGCTCCATTTAATATTGACAGTTGTTCGAAATACATTATACTGAACTATAATTGATTGCAATTTTACTAAAAAACACACAATTCCCATTATTGAATATTTCAATTCAAACTCAATAAGGGTTCAACATTGTTTGATTATTTATTATTAAAATAGAAGGATACTTCAAATAACATCAACAAATCTCATATTTCAGAGTTACAATCAAAATAGTTGAACGACATTAAAAAGCTGGATTAGAAGTGATTGAATATAGAATGAATCCAAGTACAAATCTTTCGATGATAAAATCATTCAGCAGGAGGAGAAGTGATTGGGTTTGGGCCCCGAGGGACAAGTCTTTTGTACCCAAAATCATTCAAAGCAGGGGGAGAAGTGATTGGATCAGGACCTCTAGGGACAAGTCTTTTGTATCCAAAATCATTCAAGGCGGGAGGAGAAGTGATAGGGTCAGGACCTCGAGGGACAAGTCTTTTGTACCCAAAATCATTCAAAGCTGGAGGAGAAGTGATTGGGTCTGGACCCCTAGGGACAAGTCTTTTATATCCAAAATCCTTCAAAGCAGGGGGAGAAGTGATTGGGTTAGGGCCCCTAGGGACAAGTCTTTTGTATCCAAAATCATTCAAAACAAGGGGAGAAGTGATTGGGTCTGGACCCCCATGAATGCTTCTTTTATATCCAATCTCGTACAGAGCATGTGGAGGAGCATCGGGAGACTCTTGTGCATCGGGACCTGTAGGAACTCTCCTCTTCATCTCAGCTCTTGGAGGAGTATCAGGGGGCTCTTGTCCATTAGGGCCTGTCGGAACTCTCCTCATCATACTATATCTAGATGGAGTACCGGGAGATTCTACTCTGTTTGGACCCGATGGAACAAGCCTTTTGCCACCTTGTTGAGTGAAACCATAACTATAGCCAACTACAGCATATAAAACTGCAAGACTAATTGCCAAACGGAAAAGAGTAGTAGTCATTTCGTGTTTGAACAATGTGGTTATTGTTATGACAAATGAATCACCTTTATATAGACTTTTTATATGGATAATATTGTTATTATCATTTAGTGAATAATGAATGAGAATTTCACTAATTGCAAAAATATATAAGAAAATAGAATCACATTGTTTTAACATTTTAATTAATAGTATATCATCAATCGTGATTATTAATTATTTTCTAAAATTAAAACTTATTTTTTAAACAAGATTTGAATAGGTAATAATGGGAAATTGTATTCATAGAATCATAGTTCCTTTTTTCCTTTTTTCTATACTCTTATATTTAAATATAATTCTAAGGAATTGTCTTTTTAATTACTCATTTCATATCAAATTAACTAGTATTTCACATGTGCGATGCACAGGGTATCATTTTTTAAAAATTTATAATATTGAGAAATTCAATATGATAATAAATATTGTCTCATATATATTAACTAAAATATTTATTTACAACATTATGATAAAGAAATATAAAACTTAAAAAACACAAATTTCATAATACTACTATTATTAATAGAGGAAGGGGAAATGTGGATCTCGAATCTAAAACGTTTTTCTTTTACAAAAGTGGTATCTACTGTTTGAGTGTCCACAATGGGGCTTAGAATAAATTTGCGAACAATATTGTTCATTAATTTAAAATTGAAAACATAATGGTCAAATTCTACAAATTATACAAAATATTTTAAAATATCTTTAGGCAAAATGCATTGTTGAGTCTCCATACTTTTTTTTTATTAGATCCTTGTACCTTGTTATCCTTGAGGGCGCGAGATTTCTCCACAGTATATCCAAGAACTTACCACGTCTTTGAAGGATCAAATTCATAATATTTTAAAAATATAGACATCCAAATATACTTTTGGTCAAATAACCAATCTTCTAAAAATATCATAAACTTCAAAAAACACCAAAAAAATACATATTCTTTCAACTTTTTTTGCAAAAATGCAATTAGATCATATTACCATCGTCAGGCTGTTGACGAGGCATATCGAAATCCAACATATCAAATGAGATGGAAAATATTTTTTTTTTAAAATAACAAGATGAGTTTTTCTTTTTTCGAATTTCTTCTTTGATTTATTGTCTTATTACTTTTTTCCTTCTATCTATCACCCTTACCCGCCATCGCCACCATTGACGGAGGAGCCATCAATATTCCAATAAACGAAAATTCATATTAATAAACACCATTCATAAAAGGGGAAGCTTTAATATATTCAAGTCTAAAAACAGTATGCCATATTTTGGAAATGAAATCTACTTTGGATATAGACATATTTTGTACATTTGGTAATAAAATATGGAGAAACTCGATAAAATATCTAAATTACATAAGCATATGTGTATTACTTTGCAGGTAATGACACACTTGAAATGAACCTCAATTGTATTGCGTTTCATTCCAATGAAATCACCGTTCAATATTTGTTTATCAGAACATGCTAAAATGAGAAATGAATGAGGCTAAAATGAGCGAAGTAGAAGGCTAAATTTGATGTGATATTTTTCATTAGGGTTCACCGTTCCTAATTAGGGTTTATTACGTTCCAATTAGGGCTCATCTGATCCCAATTAGTAATTATCAGATTCCCATTACTCACTGTCCCCAAATAGGGTGTATTGCGTTTCATTCAAATGAAATCATCGTTCCATATTTTATTTATCAGAACATGCTAAAATGAGAAATGAATGAGGCTAAAATGAGCGAAGTAGAAGGCTAAATTTGATGTGATATTTTCCACTATGATTCACCGTTCCCAATTAGGGTTTATTACGTTCCAATTAGGGCTCATCTGGTCCCAATTAGGAATTATGAGATTCTCAATAGGGTTCACTGTCCCCAAATTGGGTGTATTGTGTTTCATTCTAATAAAATCACCGTTCCATATTTTGTTTATCAACACATGCTAAAATGAGAAATTAAGGAGGCTAAAATGAGCGAAGTAGGGGGCTAAATTTGTATGTTACTGTCTACACTTAGAATTGCAGCACATATTTTGCTCTCATAAACTTTATCTCGTTTCGGGAAATATTTACGCATTTTCTTTCTTAGTTGTCAGACATCTCCTTTGTTGCTTCACTTTCTCATTCTTTTTTCTTTTTTATCATCAACTCGTGTTTTTCATTTTGTAGTATCTATATAGGTGTAGGTGTTTATATAAAACTGTTAGAAATATATTCATAATATCACCCACTAAAATGTATTACACAATATGCTAAAATGTTATATAGATCATGCTAAAATGTTATATACAATATGCTAATATAAATCTGGGGTTGCTCTATGCGAAAATTATGCCTAAAAATGATTTTTTGTATTTTTCATCTATTTTATTCAAATAAACATATGCAATATGGATCTTAAATGAAAGAGTATGAAAAGAGCTTTAATTTGATATAAGATTTGCGTAAATCCGATTAAAAACGAATAAATTATGATCATTTAAAGTTTTTAAGAATTTTTTCAAAACATGAAGTCACTTTTTTTAAAAGTCAATCATGTTTCGTGAGAAGTTGTTTTATTTTTTGTATTTTGTTTCAATTTTACCCTTAATGAAACGCGTGAATTTAAAGTTTTTGTTTTAATTACGAGATTGCCACCGAAAATCTGGTGTGATCTAGAGCGTTGAGATTTCAGAATGGACGGATGGGATTGGTTCCCAATTCCCCACCTGGTGACCGGTTCTCACCAGATCTCATCCCTATATATATATATATATATATATATATATATATATATGAGCCATCAAACACAATTAAAAAATACTAATATTTTTAAATTAAATTTTTTTAATAACCTTGGTGTAATCTAAAGTATATATTTAATTAGTTTGTTAAAATATAGCAAATGGATTTTTGGGGCCCCTAATTAATAAATTATACAATAGGTTATTCTTAATATGCATCATATATATCACAAATAATACAGTAAAAAAAATATGCAATAGGTTATTCTTAACATGCATCATATATATCACAAATAATACAGTAAAAAAATTTATTGCAATATGAGATTTTTTTTTATTTTACAAGAAAACTTGTATATAAAATTGACAGTACTAAATTAGAAATTGAACAAATCAATTAAACTTTAATTCCAAACATGAATACCAAGAATAGTTTCATAAGAAAAATAGCTATAAACCAAATCATGAGCATAGTATCATCACCAAATCTTCTTGGTTATTAAACAAAATCCTGAACTTGTTTGGTTGTCCTTTACTTCAATTTATGATCATATGAAAAAAAAAAACCAACAATAAATCAACTTGAAAATCCAAAGTAACAGACTAATGGTCTTCAATATACATGTACATACCTCATCAGGCAAGTTTATTTCATCAAAAGACAATTTGAAAACCCATCCATGGTTTGATATATCTAAGAATTAAGATGTAATATTTTTTTATATATCTTTAAATTGAAATACCTACAAAACTAAATAAGGCATACACATGAGTGGTATAAATAAACACAAATACACAAATTATAATGCACAAGAAGACTTTTCCAATTATTTTTTGGAAGGTGCTAGGTTTCATATGAACATAAGGAAATGAGTTATTTATTTTATTTACTACAAGCTAATTATATATAAGGTAATTAATATAATTTTCTAGACGATTGCAGTCTATATACTAAGGAAGATACAATGATAGAATTGACTTTTATTAAGATATACCACAATCAATAAAATATTAATACATATAAATTATAGAAGGTAATAAATAATTATTTTTCTGAATAAAGTCAATGCATACTTTAATAATGGAGATGTATCTTAATTGATTTGTGATAATATGATTTAGTGTAATTATATGTTTCAACATTTCAAGTGTTAATGTAATTCAGATTGTATTGAATGTAAAAAATGTAATTATACGTTTATTTCAAATGATTTAATTAGTTTGAGTTCTGAAATCTACGTAGTGCTGGTGCATTAAAGTTTGATTGACTTAATATAATATATAAATTTTCGGATATTATTAAAGTAACTAAGTAACTATAAAATTTTGTAATTAAACATAAGTAATTATATATATTATTAACTTAATTACAACCGGATTTGTGGTAATTCTTATAATTTTAGTCGATTCCTTAGTAACATTTTACCTTTTATAATTTCATAGAGTTCAATTATAAATATAACAATACCAATATTAATCTCTTATTTAAGATAAATAACATATATAAAAGATACGTATACCATCTTTTATTTGTGGATATGCAATATATTAATTAATTATTGTAACCAAATTTTTAATTCATCACATAATATATATATATATATATATATATATATATACATATTCGGAAATATAGTTTAGGCGGGAAAAGTGAATAGTTTCTATTAATATAGACTATCTTACTTTTAGATATAATTTAGATTGTCGTTTTAGTGTTTTTAACTTGTAATAAACTAGTATGTCTCCCGCGCGATGATCGGTGCTATTTTTTTTAAATATATTTAATTTTCATTTAATATGAATTTTTTATTGCTAATTAAAAATTGGTAAAATATTATATTTTCATCCTATATCAATTGTTCACCATCTTTCTAAACATATACAAAAGTAAAACTATGAAGGATACAATAAACATATGGCATCCCAAAAAATATAATCGGTCCATTTTTTACTTTTAAATGCAACTTTGTTCATTTCTATAAAGTGATTATGGTTATAAAAATAGCATTGAATAAAATATACAAATTCATTCTAAATAGTTAAACTACACAAATATGTGTGTGTGTGTGTATTCATTGTAATTTATTTCTAATTATTATTATTATTATAATTAATAGTAATAGTACATCATTAAATTATCTCCACTATTTATAAATATATTGTTTTATTTCTAAACTAAATATCCATATACAACTCTAGCTAACTTTGTAACTTTTCATAAAAAAAAAATTAAATATGTCTTCTAACAAAAGAAAAACAAAAATAACATGATACACAGAAGTTGTATATATGCATAATCTTATGTACTTATAACCATTATTCCTAGTATAATATGATATTATATAATAAAAATCTAATTAAATTTTAAATTTTAAAAAATATTGCAAACTTGCTTATAATTATATTTTGAAAAATTACAAATATAAAATATTGCTTGACATCAGAAAATGTAAATATGTGAAAAGATGGTAAATATATTCATGCATATATTCATATTTGATATTGGTCTTCAATTATTGTAAATATTTTATATTTTGTCATTCATGGTTAGATATATTATATGTTTGTAATACACACACATATAAGTGTGTGAAACGGACGTATATAAATGTTTAAATAGATTAAAAACATGTTTTTTAATTAATTTATTTTTTATGGAGCGGAGCACCATTCACAATGTTGTTTGATAGCTGATACAACTATTTATAGTATTAATAATGAAGTCGAAAAAGATAGTGGGTTACCCTCATCAGTCATCATAAAAAAGGAGCCGATAAGTCATATGTATAGCATTTTAATTTTATCTTTTACATGATTCTCAATTCAAAGAAATTTTAACCCCCAGTCGGAATGGTTTGTGGGTTCCGAACAACGAGAGATAAAAGGAGAGATTTTCATTGTTATTGAGTTGATTGGGTAAATATATAAATGAATATATATTGATTGGCCATGTTAATTATATAGTGTTGTAATTAATTCATTATTATATTTACATTAAATTAATTATTTTCTATGTTTTTTTAATATTATTGTTTATATCTCTAAAGTAATTTATTCTATTTATATTTTAAATTTATTACTTCATTTATATATATAATATTCTTCATTGAGAGTGTGTGTTAGGAAATTTGTTGGGAAAATCTCAAATGATGGTTTTGATGAAATGTCAAAACATGTGTGATGATTTAATGAAAAACTGCAGGTTATGATAAGGTGGAAATCAAGGATAATGACCAAGTAAGACTTCAAGCTGAGATGAGAGACAGCTATTCAGAAGCATGGTCAACCAGCTTACAAGTTGCCTGATCAGACCAGTCAGAGTAAACTCTTCAAAGCTTGAGATAAGCTGTAAAGGGGGAAGAGAACTTTGGAGACTAGTAGACATCCACATATGAGTTAATCATTAGTCTTAGCAAAAAGCCAAGATAGACTGTTGAACAGAGTCAGCTTGAAAGCTGAAACTGATCTGATCAGAGATCAATCAGAGCTGATCCTAAACTGATCAAAGATCAGTTTACTGGTAAAACAGCTCTAAATGCATTGAGCCTCCACGTAACTGACCATAGATTAGTTCAGAAAGAAAAGGTAAAAGCTCAATCAGGTAGCCAACTGATAAGTCTAAAAATGGAAGCTTTTTAAGTTTAGCTGATGAGTCAGCTGAACTAGACTATATCATGATAGAAGCTCAAGGCAGCTAAAGATCTGCCAACTGGACAATCTCAGATCTGAAAGCCGAGATAGCTGAGAGCGCGTCAGCTGTATGTCCAAAAAATGATAGCCGAATCACTTGCTCCTACTGACAAGCAGTTAATGAAGATCTCAACATGAAATCTTTAGAAGATCCTGATGATCTTAGAGCAGAGAATATTAAAGTCAAAACGGCTAGATCATTAAAAGAGCTTCAAATGGCTACAGGCATTAAAATGCCACCGGTGATTTCTAAACATCACCAATCATAACGGTCAAAATTCACTCATCTATTTAAAGAGGGTGAAATCAATTTTAGCCAAGACTTTCGTCAATCTAACTTTGCTATTTTGTAGAATCAGCTATTTCTTTCTCTCTCCTTACAGCTCAAAGCTCAATATTCTCAAAGTGCGAAAAGTCTTAAACTGAGAAAGCGTGATTCAAGTTCAAAGCAAGCTGCTAAGCTGACGCAGAATTCTAGCAAGAGCAAAACTTCTCAGTACAGTCCTTCAAAGATCAACCACTCAGCTCAAAGAGAAAGGAGCACTCCAGGTTGATAACAGATTCAAGACTGTCTTTTTGAAGATCGAGCGAGATCTAAAATTGTGTAAAGACGGACAATAGTACCTAACGTCTCAGCGAGCAGTTGGGACTGGTAAGTGTGAGATGTCGACCTAGAAACTGGCTGAGGAGGAGCGTGTACCGACGGGTCCATTCTTGCGGGACAACAACAGTTGGAAAGGAGGTCGCCCTCGGGTTGAAGGGTGTTGTTTTCAGGTCCAATAGGAATTCTTCACTGTGTAATTGTAATAAAGAAACTTTACACTTGCATAGTGGATTACCCTTCTGCGGAAAGAAGAGAGGACGTAGAAGCAGGAAGCTTCGAACTTCTATAAAGTTCTGTGTGTGTTGCTCTTACTGTTCTTCAATCTTGCAAGTTCTTTAACTGCACACATTCACACACACAGACTGAACTGACAAGCTTCAGCCACGTCTTCTAGCTATCAGTTGAAAACTGATCAGCTCACCAGCTGAGCCTATATCAGCTTCTCTCAACTGATCAGTCAGCACAGATAAATCTCAAAAGCGAGTCAGGGCCCTATCTATTCCGCATCTATTTTAAAAATTTTGAAGTCAGTTTATTTACCCCCCTCTAAGCTGATAAAGGCTCGCATCGGGACCAACAAGTGGTATCTGAGCCAGGTTTATTCTAAGGATCATCCATTTCTGTAGATCATTTGAATCAGATCTGTTTATCTGTGCTAACCTTTCCAGCTATGGGAAACCATAAGCTACCTCTTTTTTCAGTTAAGAACTATGACAATTGGAGTAGGAGGATGAAAGCTCATCTATGCTCCATCCATGAGAATATGTGGGAGATGATCGAAGACGGTCCAATCATCATAATGATGGACAATGAAGCCCACATCATGGATGTCAACCAACCGGTCAGGATCCCAAAACCAACTCATCTTCTCATGGGTGAAGAGAAGAAGTTGAAAAATCTAGAGTTTGTTGCTCAAGCAGCACTCTTTCAGACTCTAGATGAGGATCGCAAGAAAGACACAAAGAACTGCAGAATATCGAAGGAGATTTGGGACCTTCTTGCAAATCTGTACAAAGAGTCTGAAGCCATCAAAGAAAACAAGCTCCAACTAGCAGTTGATAAATATGAGTATTTCAAAATGCCGCCGGAAGAAAGAATCTCGAGCCTAGAAATAAGATTTCTTGACATCATAAGCGAGATGAACAGTTTGGGAAGAAACTATCCCAATAGTGAAATGAACTCAAAAAGTTCTTGATAATCTCACTGATGAATGGGATATGAAAGTAATTGCTACTAAAGAGTCGAGAGACTTGAATAGCATTACTCTCAGAGAGTTATTTGGATCTCTCAAAGCTCATGAGTACAGCCTGAATCGAAAGAGAGAAGCATCCACTTCCTCTTTTCATGATGCTTCTTTCTATGCTGAAGAAATCGATTCAGAGAAGCCCGCAGAAGAAACAACTTCCGACCAAGAGGCTCGCTTGTTAGAGAGAATTCAGGGGATCGGTGGTTGATCGAAGAAGAGAGTCAGCCGATAAAAAGGAGATCCTGATTGAGGATTTGAATGAGCAAATCCAGTCAATGATAAGATTGCTGAAGAAGCTAAGAAAAGTCAGAGATCAACAATCAGCTCAACCCCAAGCTGATGAAGCTGCTAAAGGTGAGAGGAACTAGCAGCCAGCTGATCGTCCAACTGAACAATTCAGGATGGCCAACAGAAACATGCCACAAGCAAGGACACTACAGATATGAGTGTCCAGAGCTTTTTGAAGATAAAAAACCAAAGTGAGGAGAAGCTTCTTCAAAAGGAAAACAATGATCGCAAACTCTGAGAATGTTGTGCTTGACAATTCAGACTACTCATCTGGAATTGACTCAGACGGCTACAACTCCGATAATGAAGCTTTATTATGTCTCATGGCCGACAATGAAGAAGAGGTTGGTCAAGCTGACTCAATAACCTCATTCTATCATATACATGAAACATCGATCTTTAGGAATGAACTAGATGAATAGTTAAGAATCCTAGAAGATCAATTAGCTTATGTATCAAGTATGCATATTGAACTGAAAGGTGAAAATGATGAGCTAAGAAGCAGAGTTGATGAGCTGTGCTGAAAATGAAAGACTAAAAAGTCTTGATGCTTAGTCAACAGAAATGGATCAGCTGAAGTTGAGAAATGCAGAACTGGAAACTGAGAATCAGTAGCTCAAGCAAGAAATTCTTGAAACAGATGAATTATCTCTCAAGTTCAAGAAGGGATCCCAGACTCTTGATAAAATCTTGAGTCATCAGAGAACTGAATCTGGGAGTCCAGAGCTGGGATATAGTAAGTACACTGCCACAGAGAAGGGCAAGGCAGTCATACAGAGCTGTGAATCTAGAATCCTGAGAGGATTCACAAGACCAGCTCAGTCCCCCCAGTTGAGGAGTCAAAAGACAAGGGCATCTTGGAAACTCCTCAAACTCAGCCTAGAGATCAGACTGATCATTTGAGAGAGGCAACTCGAAGACAGTCAGTCTTTCAAAAGCTTGGTGCTCAGTCAAAGCCACCAGTTCAACATCGATCAGCTCAGCAGTCCAGATCTACTACTCGATCAAAATCCAAAGCTCATCAGAGGCCAAATCCTCGAAAGCCTCCATTTTATTCCAGGTCATCAGTTCAACTAAGACCTGAAGTTCACCCAAGGCCAGTCGCTCAGACAAGAGCATCAGCTCAAAGTAGGCCATCAGTTCAACAATCTAGAAACTCCTCCAATACATTTCAACCTGGGAGTTCTTCAAACCCCAGAAGAAATGAACACACGAGATTGTATTATGCAAAACAGCATAATCTAATTTCTCTGGAAGAGTTCCCTTCAAGTGATCTTACAATCCAGTACAATGAGTTTTTAAACTCAAGGGAAGTAGCACTTACTGTACCAGTTCTGGCGAGTATTTACAGAGGTTTAAATGACATTTCTTCTTCTTTGGAGCTTATCTCCGTCCAAGCGGCATTTCCAATCTATTTTGTCTACAGTTGGTTAGGGTATTACTTCAAAACTCATTTCTCTCTTAACAAGGAAATGCATACTCCTCGGATGATTCATTATTCAGGCGAAGGAGGGGCGATGTATTATGACCATGTTCAGGCTCGTGCTCGTTTTCAAGGATGGGATCAAATGTCTTGGGATTGTATGATGCTTTCTAAAGCCAATAATATTTGGTATGTTGATGATGGTGAAGCACCAGAGTCCCATCAATGTTTTTTTATGGCCATACGCTCTAATTACCTCACGAAGAGGCTAGGTGATCATTTTATCATTGAACCTTATAGTTCGCACCGGTTCAGCCGCCAATTTAGGTATTATCAGTCTTTGCCCGGGGTTCTTGATCAAGATATTAGAGAGGCTCCTTTAGATGTGGGGCTTAAATATTGGCGAATTTGCTTACTGAGTGATTCTACATCGCGTGTTTGTTTTTCAAGACGACCTTCAAGTGCAAAGAATCTTTTATCCACGGCTTATAAGAATTGGTGGGATTTGGTGCATAGAGACATCTCCAGTGAGAGGCCTACAACTTTGATTTTGCCTCAGACAGATGTTGTTGAATGTAAAAAACTAGCTGGAAGACACACTTGGATCTTGGTGATGATTCTATCAGCAGCAATGCAGAGCGCCATTGGAAGAGACAGAAGAGGCATGAAAAGCCTATTGAAGACTATGCGGAGAGTGGTCATGCTGTTGTTTCTGTGGTTGAGGTCTTTTCTTAAACCTTAATCATTGTTTTTTTATCCCATGTTGTTTTGATTTTCTGACTCATCTCTATATTTTTTTGTTTTAGGTAACTAAATATTGCTCTTGAGCTACTGACTTGGAAAATAAACACGATTCAGCCATGCGTGGACAGTCACTTCAACAATCTGGCAAACCAACTAAGATTAGATCAACGCCACCTTTTGGAGAAATGTCTGAGTTTAATGGCCAGGCTCTTTATGATACTCACCGCAGGACATTTCTTAAAGGTTTCTGGAGCGATCTCCAAAGCAAGATATTGAGGACTCCATCTGAGTTTATATCATCCATCAAAGAAGATATTCTTGGTGGGATTTTGAGCATACGAGGTTTTTCTTCTGGTTTTGACTTGTCTTATTTGAAGAATAGTCTAGATACTCTTTTTTCCCAAGCTGCTGCTTATGATGAGGCAAGATCGGCATCCTTTGAATCTGCGGAGTCTTCTTTGCAACGTTTGAAAGAAACCAAGCAGAATATCCGTGAAGCTAAGGCTAAGAAGAAGGAGAATACTAGCCAAATTAAATCATTGAAGAATGATTTGGCTGAGTTGGAGAAACGACGGGAATGCTTATCCAAGTCTTTGAAAGAGCACAAGGATTCACAGAAGGCTATCCAGTTGAAGATTAAAGAGTTTGAAAAAGAACTTACTGAGCAGAAGAGCGCCTTTGGAGCTGAAGCAGCTAAGAAAGTGGCTAATTTGAGATCCCACCAGGAGTCCGCTAAAGAGGCTTTAGAAGATCAAAACCCCTTTGCTTAGTCTTTGTTTAGTTCTACGCATTTTCTTTTGTCGCATTTCCATTTTATCTTTTGTTTACTGAAACAACATTATTATGCGATTTATTTAAATCAATGCATTGATTCTTTTTTATTTCACGTATATCTTGTTCTCCAATTTTGATTATCCAACTGAAATAGCAAAACATAAATCATGACTGAACTTAGAAAATCTAAGCTGCCTACGTACCCTTTAAAAGGGATCAAGTCAAAACGTAGTTCAAATGATCAAATTTTTTTTTTGGGAGGGGTGCCATACGCAGTTTAAACTCATGCGGGCCAGGAGTGACTATTCTTTAACCACTATAGACAAAGTGGGTGTTTAATATTTTAACCACATAAAACACGTTGGTGGGATAAATAACAGTTTAACCACATATATTTAACTTTGGTGGGGTAAATTAGCATTTTAACCACATGCATTTCCTTTTGGTGGTTACCGTACACAGTTTATACTCGTGCGGGTCAGGAGTTTTTTTTTTGCTTTTTTTTTCTTTTTTTTGTTTGCTCTTTTTTTTTAGGGATAGTAGCGCTTCAGGAACTTCCCATTGATTGGCCCAACTCTTACACAATCTTCAGAAATAAGATGATAAGCTCCATTTGTGTAGACTTCTTTGACAACATAAGGGCCATCTCATCTTGGTATGAATTTGCTTCCAACCCGATGAGTGGTGATGATTGGTCTTCTTATTGCAAGTACTAGATCTCCAATTTGAAAAGATCGTGACCGCACCTTCTTATTGAATGGTCTTGAAAGACAAGCTTGATAACATTCAAGTTGTTGTTGAGTTTCTAGTCTCTTCTCATCCAATGCCTCTAATTCTTCAAGCCACAACCGTGCATTTTCTTCTTCAGTCAAACCCTCTTGGATGGCAATCCTCAGAGACGGAATTTGTTGTTCGAGTGGAACGACAGCTTCCACGCCATATACCAATGAGTAGGGGGTTGCTTGTGTGGGTGTCCGATGAGTAATTTTATATGCCCATAATGCTTCTCCAATCCTTTCATGCCAATCACGTTTTGACTTTGATACCACCTTTTTCAATAGGTTGCACAAAGTTTTATTGAATGCTTCAGCAAGTCCATTGGCAGCCGCATTGTACATGGATGACTTTCTTTGTTTGAATTTGAAGTCTCCACATAGCTTGTCTATCAAAGCATTACTGAATGGCTTTCCATTATCAGTAACAATGTATCTAAGAACCCCATAACGATGGATAATGTTGCTTTTTATGAAGTTAGCCACAGTCTCTTTCTTTACTTCTTTCAAGGGAACAACTTCAGCCCATTTAGAAAAGTAATCAGTTGCGGCTAGGATGTACAAGTGTCCTCCCGATGACTTTGTCATTGGTCCTACTACGTCCAATCCCCAAGCATCAAATGACCAAGAAGCAACTATAGGATGCAGTGTCTCCGGAGGTTAGTGGATGAGGTTTTCATGAAACTGGCAAGGTTGACATCTTTGCGCATAGTCCATGCAGTCTTTAACCATGGTTGGCCAGTAGTAGCCCATCCTTTTAATCCGAAAGTGCTGTTTTGGACCAGATTGATGAGCCCCACAAATACCTGAGTGTGCCTCTTCTGTGGCTTGTATTGCTTCTTCATCACCTATACATCTCAAGAAAATCCCATCGAATGAGCGTCTATAGAGTGTACCTTTGAAGTAAATGAAACGGGTGGCTCGACACCGAATGTCAACTCTTCGATGTGGTTCACTCGACAACTTATCGTACTTCAAGTAATCAACAAATGGCTGACGCCAATCTTCCTTGCTAATTTCAAATACCTCAACGGCATAACTATGCTCTTCATTATCATCCTCGTCTTTGAAAAGAGGCGGTACGACCTAATTTTTGCAAATCGGGATATGAACTTTACTGTCGAGCATGGCTATTGTAGAGGCGAGTTTAGCTAATGCGTCTGCTTGCTTATTGTCTTTTCTTGGAACATGCTCGAGTTCCACACCGCCGAGCCATCCGATCAGTCTCTGAGCATACTTGACATAAGGTAATAATTCAGGCTTCTTTACTTCATATAATCCCATTATTTGACTGACTACCAATTTGGAGTCTCCATACACCTTTATATTCAACCTCGTTACATCTACCGCCATCTCCAATCCTAGGATAAGTGCTTGATACTCGGCCACATTGTTAGAGCAATTTTCAGTCAAAGTGAACGAGTATGGTAGCACTTCCCCTTCGGGTGTGATGAACACAACTCCAGCACTCGCTCCTTCTCTGTGGACAGCTCCGTCGAAATACATCTTCCAAGGAGGTGAAACTTCAATTGCAAGGACATCTTCATCAGGGAGATCATCAGTCAACTCCCATTCGGCAGGGATGGGATGATCAGCTAAGAAATCAGCCAACACTTGTCCTTTGACAGCTTTTTGAGGAACATAGATGATCTCGAATTGTTGAAGTTGGAGGTACCAGCGTGCAAGTCTATCTGACAGAGCTGGTCGTGTCATGACATACTTCAAAGGATTTGCCTTGGAGATCAACCAAACTGTGTGAGCTTGAAAGTAATGCTTTAACTTTTGAATGGAGAAAATCAATGCCAAGCATAATTTCTCGACTGGAGAATAATTAAGCTCATTTGGAGTCATCATCCTACTTAGATAATACAAGGTGTTCTCCTTTCCATTTTCATTTTCTTGAGCCAGTAAAGCTCCAACAGAGCGTTCTTGAGCTGCAATGTAAAGGATTAACGGACGACCTGACTCTAGTGCGACTAACACTGGAGCCTTCATCAAGTATTCCTTGATACTTTTGAAAGCATTGGCGCATGCATCATCCCATTCAAATGGAACTCCCTTTTTCATGATTCGGCTAAAAGGTTGGCACCGACCGGCCAAATTTGAGATAAACCTCCACAAATACGCCAATCTTCCTTGCAGACTTTTAAGATCATGGATGTTACGTGGCTTAGGCATTTTCAATATCGCATCAATCTTTGCTTTCTCGATCTCTATGCCTTGATGTCGGACAATGAAGCCAAGGAATTTGCCCGATCTTACCCCGAATGCACACTTTAGAGGATTCATTTTGAGTTGGTATCTTCTGAGTCGTTCAAAAACCACTTGTAAATCTTCTAAGTGACTATCTCTTTCTCTTGATTTTACTACCACATCATCTACGTAGCATTCAATTTTCTTGTGTAGAATATCATCAAAAATCTTTTGCATGGCTCTTTGATAAGTGGCACCGGCATTCTTCAATCTAAACGGCATGACTCTGTAGCAGTATATACCTTTTGGGTGCGAAATGCTGTCATTTCCTCATCTTTTGGTGACATCCGAATTTGACTATAACCTGATGACCCATCCATGAATGATAAT
Source organism: Perilla frutescens (assembly GCA_026008535.1). NCBI lineage: Eukaryota > Viridiplantae > Streptophyta > Magnoliopsida > Lamiales > Lamiaceae > Perilla > Perilla frutescens. The sequence continues at coordinate 7,489,041 of BRKX01000006.1, read as the reverse complement.
GCTTCATGTCCTGTTGTAGCATCAATCATTAATTCAGAAATTGGTGATGGAAAATCATCTTTAGGACATGCTTCATTTAAATCCCTAAAATCAACGCAGACTCGGATTTGTCCATTCTTCTTTCTTACAGGAACAATACTCGAAATCCATGTTGGGTACTTGACTTCTCTAATGAATCCAACTTCAATGAGCTTATTGACCTCAACTTCAATCAGGGGAATGAGATCAGGCTGAAATCGACGTTGAGCTTGTTTGATAGGTCGTTCCCACTTTCTTGATGAATAAGTGGTGGACTGCAACTTTTGGGTCTAGTCCCGACATTTCCTTGTAGGTCCATGCAAACACATCTTTGAACTTATTCAACAATTCTACATATGATTGTTCTTCATCTGGAGTTAGCAATACGCTGATGTAGGTTGGTCGAGGATCATCAACACTACCCAGATTGATTTCTTTTAGTTCATCAATGGTGGATTTAACACCTTCTTCAAATTGTGGAGGAGCTTCTTCAGCATCTTCTTCCTCAGTAGTGGTTCCTTCAATCAGAGTGATATGATGTGTTGATGCCACTTCTTGATTGTCCTCTTTAGTACTTTTGAGCTCGATGCATGTCCTTATCCTTCCATCTCTTTATCGCACACGGATTATTTATATTTTAACTTGCGTCTCATCAATAAGACCACTTGTGATTAGACGGTCAATTCTTTGATATATGGGACTTGGAATGATGTATGGCGTAGGATTCTGAACCCTGCTAACGGTATGGTAGGATGATGCCACACTTTCTCTATCATCTTCAATATCTGCAGTTTGTGTTAAGATGACAGTTTGCATTTTAGCTTGCAATTCTCTTCCGCATGATATGGTTAGTGTAGTCTGTCTCTTCTTGCGGGTTGGGCCTAAACTCTTCATTTGTTGTCTGCCTATGACTTTAAGGAAATTTTTTCCTCGGTGGCATGTTCTTCTATCCTTCATTTTGTTGCCGAGTCTATCAAACACAGATATTCGTGTTTCTTTTCTTCCACTCTTGGGCTGCTTGCCAAGTCTTTCAAATACAGACACTCGGGTCTTCCTTTTTGCAATTCCATTGACTATGTTTTCTGTTGACAAAGCTTCTTCTTCAGAGACATGATTGATGTTGGCTCTTCTAATTGCAATTCGAATAGGACTTGGTGGAACAAATCCCAATCCTACCTTCGTACTTTGTCCAGCTTTCGCCACTATCTTCTTAGTGGGATCGAGTCCGGCTTCATGTGAATCAACCTTTGAAAAGAGCTCTTGCATCTTAGAACTCCTTTGTGGATCATACCCAACTTTTACAAGGAGTGTGAAGGCTTTTGGACCAAAATTCTTAGCAACTTCATGTTCTAAGATTTCTCCATGCTCGGTTGCACTACCTTGACTTGGCCTGACGAATCTGGCAAGTGGTGGTGGTGTTGGCTTCTTCATATCAATCTTGGTCAATGGCAGCGTTAGCTCTTCCAGTGATTTAGCTATAGATGTTTTAGTGTCATTTATTTGACTGTTTGTCTCTTCTGCAACTTTCAGCAACTTTTTATTTGGGAGATAATACTTTGCGTCAGCAAAGTGTGATTCAGACTCTAGAAAAGGTTTATTATCTCCGATTATCTTCTTCACAACACCGTCATGACAGTACTTGAGACATTGATGCCATGTTGAAGGAACGACCCCATTCTTATGTAACCATGGCCGACCGAGAAGCATGTTGTATGACGTTTTTGCATCTATCACATGTAGCAATGTTGTTGATGCCATATCTTTCAATGTCAAGTTCAATCTTATTGTGCCAAGAGCCATTTGTCCCTCATGGTTAAAACCTTGTATCATCAATCGGCTGCTTGAGAGTTCATCAGTGGAGATCCCTAGCTGCTTCAATGTGTGCAAAGGTAAGATGTTAACTGCAGAACCTCCATCAACAAGTATTCTATTTACTCTTTGATCATGGCTATAACCGCTCATGAACAATGGACGATTATGTGGGTCAGAACCAAGCTTCAAATCTTCATCAGTGAACATTATGGTGAATGTGTAGTCAGCAGCAACTTCACTTGAATCGTTGTTGAGTTCTTCCTTCACTTCATCAGTAGTCTCATCATTCATCACATTGCATGACTCAAATGAGATATGGTTTATTGTGGCCTTGCCGTCTTCAAGTGATATCATCCCTTGACGTGCCAACTGCATGACTTTATCCTTGAAAATGAAGCAATCTTGTATAGCGTGTCCATCCAACCGGTGATATTTGTAATATTTTGGGTCGTTAGTCCGTCCCGCTTCTTCTGGTTGCTTCATCTCTGGCAATTCAATGAGCTTTACTTTGACCAAATCGTCAAAGATTCCAGAAACGTCAGAGTCCAAGAAAGGGTACTCTCTTTGCTGCATTTCTTTCAGGGTCAACTTCCTTCTCTCTTTATCTTGAGGAACACTCTGCTTTTCATCTTTTTCTGTATCTTTCCTTAGAAACTTCACAGGTACCGCTTTCACCGACATAGCTTCTTTCTTCAGAGTTTTATCAAATGGTTTGCCCCCTTTCTTGAATTCTTGTCTTTCTTTGAATTTGCGGGGCTCTTGGATAGGTGGTCATTTAACTCCACTAGCTGCCATGCTCAACTCCATATCATGAGCCCTTGTAGCTAAGTCTTCAAATGTACGTGGTTGTATCCATTTTAGAATGTATTGAAGGCCCCAATGCATCCCTTGAATACACATCTCTACAACAGAAGTTTCTGACAGTCGATCTCTATAGTTGAGGCAGAGATTCCTCCATCTATTGATGTAGTCAATCACAGGCTCCTCGTCCCATTGGTGTGTATTCGTGAGCTCCACCATGCTAACAGTTCTTCTGGTACTATAAAAGCGATTAAGGAATTCATGCTCCAATTGCCCCAACTATCAATCATATTTGGCTCCAGATCAGTGTACCAATCGAAAGCATTGCCCTTGAGTGAACGAACGAATTGTTTTACTAGGTAGTCACCATAAGTTCCAGCATTATTGCATGTCTCGATGAAATGGGTGATGTGCTGTCTTGGATTGCCTTTTCCATCAAACTGTTAGAATTTGGGAGGTTGGTAACCCGGATGCATCTTCAGACTGTCAATCCTCAGGGTATAGGGTTTGGAGTAAGCTAGAGATGACTTGGTGCTTCCTTCAAACTTGGTCTTGATGGTTCCCTCGATAAACTCCTTGAGCTGATCAATTTGGATGAAACCATCTGAGGAGATTTCCAGATTCTTAGTATATGGCTTCCTTTCTTCACTTGTCTGTCGTTTTGAAGATGCTTCATCATCATTATCTTCTTCTTCTTTTTCTTCTTTGATGACATGATCGGCTGGACCTTTACCCTTTCGGAACCTTGAGATCTCTGCATCTTGGTTTTGTATGTGCTTTTGCATTTCCTCAAACAACTTCGTCAAGTTTGCAAGTTGTTCTTCTGTGGTTAAAGCATCTGCCATCAAGACTGGTGCTTCGGGTGAGTAGCTTGCCCATGATGTAGAATCGTCTATCAACTGCTCACCATTTTCTTCTATGTCAGCAATATGCGATTCTTTTTTCACCACAGTAGTTAATTTGGAGGCCTCCAAAGCCTGTTTAGCCATACTTCGTGTAATCACCCCAACGCTCTTCATAGCAGCTTCAGAAGCAGTTGAGTTTCTGGACATCTTTGGATTTGGAGAAGAGGAGAGATGAGAGGTAGAGATTGTCCCACTGGGCGTGCCAAAATTTGTAACACAAATTTTCATGTATTTGAATAAATAACGCGAAAAGTGTACAATCAGATTTCTTCTTTGAATTTAAAGTGCGATCGTGGTATAATCTCTGTCTTGATCCTCTGATTCTTCTCTTCAAATCTTGATCATCAAACACTTCTTGAAATCTTCTTTTCAAAACTTGATCTTCAAACGGTTCTTGAAATCTTCAGAGCAAATTTGCCTCTTCGATCTTCTTGAACTTGTTGTTTGAATTTAATGACGTTATCCGGAGGGCCAACGACCTTGATTCCGGATTGAATGCTGAATTTGAGGTGACTTTGGCGAAGAATGTGTTACTTCCACGAAGAATGTCTTGAATCTTCCTTGAACACTTTGACTTTATAACGCTGTCTGGAGGGTTGAAAACCTTGATTCCGGATCAGGCGCTGGATTTGAGATGATTCCGGCGAAGAATGCGTTGCTTTCCATGAAGAACGGCTTGAATCTCGCTAGAATGCCTTGAATGTTGGAGAGAATTTCGTAGAGAATTTTCCTCCAACTTTTTGAGCTCTTCAATTATGATTTCTGGTGTCTTTCATATGATATGGAGACCCCTATTTATAGTTGCAGGAGGATTTAATTTAGGAAAATTAGGTTTGGGCTTTTAGGGCTCAGATGGAGTGGTCATGGGCCTAGGGCTTATGTGGCGCAATTCTATTGGTCTGGAAGATCTCCATATTAAATATTTTATTTTCTGTGCAGATTTAACACATGTCAACTTCTCATTAGTCAGTAAAATCCATGTAATAAATATTAATTATATATTTATTTAATCTTAGGATCATATTTAATTTAATCCCAAAATATAAATAAAATATAATAAAATATTTAATTCATTATTTTACACATGACATAATTTAATAGGTAATAAATTTAATTTGCCTACAACCACGATGATAGATTGATGAAATATCTAGACTATGATTAGATGAGGGGTGATTATCATAACACAAAACCAACACATAAACTAAATAAGGCAATACCAAACAACAACAATAAACAATCTAAATAGAATGCAAGAAACAAGATCAACAAAGGGAGATTTGAAGATAAATAAAGGCGAGACTCTAGGACATGGATACACAATGCTCCTATTGATCAAACAACAAGGGTTTAAACACACAATCATGCCAAGTTCATAAATAGGAAGACCACGAATATAGAAAGAGCTTCTCTCGAATATCTCTTAAATTGCGAATGCGACAAGGATGGCTATCTCTAACGCATTCCAAGGTCGCACCTACCAATGGCTCTAAGGGGTCACATTTCCTTCCACATAATCGACATTCGACTAAGAAAACAACTATGAAGATTTAATCCAAGCATGCTTATGATCACGAGATTGACTAGATGCAAGTGATTCATACATGTGATGCTAGTAACAAGGCCACTCAAACAACATCATTCAAGCTCAAGCATGGATTAAAACCTTGACAAAGCATAATCATATATATAAAACCCAAATCAAGATCAATATTCACATTGTTTACCACATCATATAGCCCTAAGGCTCTAGCCAACCATATTCACAACAAAATCAAGAATACAAAAGGAAGAACAAAAACTCATTCTAAATACAAGATTAAAAGAGGAGAAGGGATGATAAAACCCAATGTAGAACACTCTTCTTCAATCTAATGACTTGAATCTTCAAATGGATGGATGGATCTTCCTTCTTCTTCTTGATCTTCAAAAATCCCCAAATGTGGTGTTCGTCTTGTGTATTTTTGAGTCTAAGGGGTGTTGGGGGGTGTTCTTTGAAATCCCCAATAGATATATAAAGTAGTGGACTAATAATTGGATGGTAAAAGTCAATTTTTAATTTTTGTCTGTGCGGAACTTGACCCTAGGAACTCGCACTTGAGGGTCGAGTTTGTAACAAAGAAAAATAGCTCTCTGAAGCTCTGCAACACGGGATATTGGTCGCGTTTTGGGGTCGCATTTGGGTTGAAGGCCAACACGTGACCCCTGATGGTCGTGTTTAACACTCACGTGCCACTTTGACACCGAGGCGCGACCCTTGTAGGTCGCGTTTGTAGGTCGGGTTTTGACTGAAGAAAAACAAGCCTCTGAAGCTTCTGCAAAGCGAGATTTCGGTCGCATTTCTCCATCGCATTTTGAGGGCCTGTGAAGCACGACACCAGTAACTCGCGTTTTGGGGTCGCGTCTCAAGCACTTAGTCATTTTCTTGCTCGTGCACTCTTTATCGATCCCAAAAATCAATTTGACTTTGTTTTGCATTGTTCTAACCTAAAAAATTCCCTATGTTGGCCACATTAAATAAAACTTAAGATTAAAGCAAAATTAACAATATCTACAATATATATACATGATAACTAAGTACAAATGCACTCAAAATGAGTTCAAATGAGTGCAAATTATGCACTCATCAACTCCCCCAAACTTAGATATTTGTTTGTCCCCAAACAAAAATAAGAGTACAAGAGCAAACTAATTGAGCAGAGTGGAATCAAGATGGCAATTTACTTCAAAAAATCAAAAGATGAGCAACGCATAGATGATATTGGCAATCAAACATAAACAAGTACAATAAAATCATCATGATACAATTACCGAAGTTCAAGCTCTCACAAGGATCAATAAACGCTCACTCTCGAGTGTATAGGCTAGACGTGTATCCGCTCAAGGTCAAGAGTGCACTAGAATCCTACCATAAGCTTGCAAAGTGACTAAAATCTCCACTACTCCATGTGTGTTCTCAAACAAGAATCATTAAGGGCTTTCGGGTTGTAGCGAAGGCTTTTCAGAAAGATAGGTACATATTTGGCTAAGTGGCTTCCCAACAAAAACCAAATTCAATTTCATTACCAAGTAAGAAGAACCACACAAGTTCTCTTCTACCCTTTTTGATTCACAACCCCATCTATTTGAGATTTTTCTAAATTTTTCATCATTTCTTTACTCTTTTCATTTGTGATCATATTGTGCAAATATCCCTTCTTTTCTTCATTTTCAATTCTAATCAAGATAATTCACTTTTTTTTGTTCTTTTTCAACACAAGAGTATTTCAACATTTTACCTTTTTCCAATTACAAGATTTCTCAAAAGTTTCAATTGAAAGAATATACACAATCTTGTCAAACCCAACAATATCAGAGAAACATTTCAAGGCACAAAAGGGATTGCAAGGGATTTGATTTGTATAGGAAGGTAAAGTATTTTGATTATCATAAGGTTTAAACAACAAATGGCCTTAAGTCATTTTCAAGAAATCAAACACACAATTGTAACCTCAATTAAGTCACAAAACAAGTTCTAGAGAAAGACTAGTGCACCAAGAAGACCATCAATCACTCATCAAAGAAAAGATCACACTTTTGTAATCTTTGGATCAAAATCTTCTCAAGGTAAGCTTTTCCTTCAATAATTGTAATTTTGAGACACTACAAGAACCTTGTTTGCATTCTCATGCCATAAAATCATGCCTTTTATCAACATTTTTCAAAAAAAAAATTCAACATAAGCTCATGCTCATCAACGATTCCAATTTCATCAAAAACATGCTCTCATAATTCATATCATGTTACGAGAACATACACCTATTTAAGTCAAAATATCCCCGAACCATATATTATAAGATAATCGAACAAAAACATAGATAAAACATCACATGCTCATGAAACAAAATGGCATGCGATCGAATATCCATCAATTGCCTCCATCCAATCTATCCAACATACATAAATCAACTTAAAAAAATCTAACATAATCCAAAGCATAAATAAAACTAAGCATGCTCAAACATCCGAACATGCTCCAATATCCAAAAACATAATTAAATTAACTAGACAATGTTTTAAAATAAAGCAATAAATGAGCAGAAAAGATCATTGCCACCATTATTCTCTCCCCCTCCCTCAAACTTATTTTGATCCAAGTGAGGAAATAAGTTTGGAGGTAAAAAGATGGTGGGAAGGGTCACTAACGGCTCAGTGAGGTGGATGCTGCTGGTGATGCGGAGACTGATGTGGAAACTGCTGTGAAAAGGATGACGGCATGAACTGAGAGGTCTGGAACTGCTGAAACTGCTGCGAGGAGGTTGCCATGAATTGGCCCATCGGCATCTGCTGAAATTGTTGAAAGGAGGATGAGGACGCCAAAAACTGTCCAGTCGGGAATTGCTGCATCGACTGGAACGGTTGCTGCTGTTGCGGCTGGTAGGAGTGGTAGGGAGTCATCTGTTGTTGATGCTACGACGGAGTGTAGGGCTGCTGCTGTGAAAAGTCCGGCTAGGTCCTGTATCTCGAATCGAAATGAGCTCATGTTATCAGCTAGACCCCTGATGTCACTCCTAACGCCCGTGAACCTCTCGTCAATATCCGTCTTTATGGCATGAAATCTATCATAAACGCTGGACTGAATCTGTCCCATTTTGCCATACATGTCGTGTCGGATATCATCGAACCTTGTGTACATGTCTTGCCTTAGCGTCCCAAACTCATCGTGCACATCACTCCTCCAATTCTGCATGGACTCATCCATCAAAGTCATGTAACCATCCAATATGTCGAAACGGCCGGGAATTCGCTCTTCCGTGTAGCGCCGCCCTCGTCTGAATGTAGCAGTGGAGGATCTCTCTCCCCCATTGCCGCCACCTTCCTCTCCTTGGCCCTCAACGGAGGCTCGAATCTTCCTTGGTACTCCAGCTGTAGCTATAGCCGCCAAGTGAGCCACCATCTCTATCTTCCAATTTTCCCTCTCTTGGTAATTCGACACATGAGTGAGTGCTGTGTTGGGCAATATGAAGGTTCCTCCAGCTCTCATGTTCAACAAATATGTCTTCAAATCGGAGCTCAGGATCTTCACATTTCTCAAATAGTTGAGGTTCAGCAGCCTCAATTCTCTATTATCAAGATAGTCATCAAGATTGATGCCGAAGTGCTCGGCAATCGGGGTGATCATTCCTCCAATGCAGAAGTGCCCGTTGTCAAGGTGTGATTGCTTGTAAAGCTGCTCCATGAGGAAAGCACCAAAGTTCAAGTGGACCCCATTCAACATAGCCCAAAGTGCAAACAACTCCGAAGTCCTCAACCCGTTGTTTTCTCTTCGAGCAAAAATTGTGTTCGCTAAGATGCGGTATAGGTATCGGAAAACCGGGTTAGGCATTGCAGATACCTTTGCTGTTCTGGAGTTGTATTTTTCTGTGTCTGACTCTGTGAGGCATAGGAGGCGGTAGGTAATATCTTGATTGTACTCTCAAGGTTGGTGATAGAGATCGTCAGTAGGAGCATTGAAAGTCTCATTCAGTTGTTCCACTGTAAGCTCACGGACTGTGTTACCCATCCGGAATGTGCATCAGATAGGCCCCCTCTTGTCGTTCTCTTCATCTCAAATGTGCTTAGCAGCTCTCTAACCAAGAGAGGAAACGTTATGCAGTTCCTATCCATGGCTTGGAGCCATCCCATTTAGTCCAAAAGCCTCCATACATCGTCTTTGATCCCGAGAGCCTCACATGTTTTACTGTACATAAACCTTTTTGTGACAAGGTTGACATTGAAAAGCCTTTGCCAATTTTTATAGTATTCATCACTTCCAAGGTAGATGCGAAATCTCATAGGATGATTTACCACCAAATCCTCATCTTGTTCTTCTTCTTGGGCCTCTACCTTCGGATCAGATTCAGTTTCGGGTTCGGCTCTTCTTAAAGATTTTCTACCTCTTCGTCCCATTTTTGGTATCTACAAAAGAGTTAGCAAGGCTTAGAGCTTATAAACACAATTAAATCATCATTTCGACAAAGAAAATGAGAATTTAAAAGATATGATAAAGTCCAAATCATTCCCACATTTCACTTTGTTGAACAAAATAGAGATCCCTCATTAAAACAAACTTATGCATTGCATAGTCAATCCTTCACAATCAACCGATTCACATCACTATCAAACACAAAAAATTGAGAATGAGTGCAACTTTATCTTGATTAAGGAAGTCTCAGACCAAGTATGACAATATCAAAAACAAATCAAGATAAAAGTGCCATCAAAACATAAGCACTGTTGCCATTTTCACAAGGGAAAGACCTAAATAAATGTGACAAAATCAACACCCATAGGATATTAACAATGTTTGTTTCAAGTAGCTCAATTTTCTAGAGAATAGTCAATTTACATCAAGCAAAAAGGTACAAAATCATTGCAAGAGGGGCTCCAAATACATATGACAAAATCCAACACAAAGAGACCCCTATTACTCTAGCATGCCTCACAATAAAATCCCATTCTCATGAATTGTGCTTAGAACTACATAGAGATGAAAATGAGGAAGAAAACTTCATCAAGAAGACCAAATGATGCAATAATTTAGCATAGTGTACCTCATTTGCATAATCAAAGCTCAACAATTGATTCTTTATCATCCTAAATATTGATATTGAGTAACAAATGTCTTCAAGTTCATGTATTGTGACAATTACCACTATTAAAGTAATAATTTGGACAAGAACAAGCAACTAATTAGAAAAATTGAAGTTCACAAAGTTCTTGCCCAAATTAATGAAGAATTGAAACCCATTCTAACCAAATTCCAACAAATTTCTCAATCTCATACCAAATCCATGCTCTAAATTTCAATGTTCATCAAATGTAAGCAAAAATTAATGAAAAATCATGGCAAATTCGTTCAATTTAAACCTAGGGCACACAATATGAAAAATCCCAAATTCTTGCATAAGAACAATGAATACTCAATATACTATTGTAAAAGGGATAATGTATCTAGATTAAGGAAAGAGTTGAGAGATTTACCTTGAATCTTGATGGAGGAGACGTGAAGTTTCGTGTATGAGAGAGTGGGTACGAGTTAGAGTGAGTAGAGTGTAAAATGAGTGTGTGAAATGAAGATAAAAGGGAATAAAAACCTGTCTGGATACAGCGGGGCGCAACCACTGTCACGTTTGAAGCCCACGTTTGGGCTGCAGAGTGAGGCACGATTCCTTTGGGTCACGCTTTAGGGTCACGGTTCGGTAGAAGAAGGTTTCATGTCTGAAAGCTCTGCAAAACGACTTATACATCGCGTTTTAAGGCCGCGCTTCTGCCTTGTGTTAAAACGTGACCTTGGATAGTCACGGTTTGAGGCCGCGTCTTGGCCATAGTGTCACGCGACTTGATGAAGTCGCGTTTTGGGCCTGGGTTTCATGACTTGACCCCTTTTTCGTGTTATTTGCATCCAACTTTTGAATATTACTCCCCATTTTCATCCCAATTCGATTTACTTATATAGATTTATCACCTACAACTCACAAACACTCGTATTAAGATTAAAAACCTCCTCAAAGTTATACAAAAATCACAACAAAATTAAATTAGACAAACAAAACACAAATTAACCAACATAAAAGAAAAATAAACCAATCAAAAATTTAAAAACCATTGGGTTGCTTCACAACTAGCGCTTAATTTAACGTCGTGAGCTCGATAAGATATGGTCTTCAAACGTTTTTCAAATAGAGGACAAACACTTCGGCTTGCTCCTCCGTGTTGTAGAATTTCTTCACACGTTGCCTATTGACAACGAATTGACTTCCATCCTTGGCTTGCAATTCTACCGCTCCACTCCCAAATATCTTTGAGATTAAGTAAGGACCTCCCCACTTTGTTTTAAGTTTCCCGGGAAACAATTTCAGCCTCGAGTTAAAAAGCAACACGGCATCTCCGGGTGCAAGTTCTTTCTTCCTTAAGAACTTGTCGTGGTAGAGTTTGGTCCTCATCTTGTGGATGGAAGAATTCTCAAAGGCCTCAAGCCTAAATTCATCAATTTCATTCAAGCGGAAGATTCTTTCCTTTCCCAACATTTCAAAGTCAAGATTGAGCTTTTTGGTGGCCCAATACGCCTTGTGAGTGAGCTCAATTGGAAGGTGACAAGACTTCTTAAACACCATTTGATAGGGAGACATGCCCAATGGATTCTTGTAAGCTGTTCGATAGGCCCAAAGTGCTTCATCGAGGTGGCTCGACCAATCTTTTCTGTTTGTTTTCACCACCTTTTGGAGGACTTGTTTCACCTCTCTATTTGCAAGCTCGGCTTGCCCATTAGCTTGTGGGTGGTGGGGAGTCGTCACCTTGTTCTTCACTCCATGTCGTGCTAGGAGACTTCCATCCACTTATTGCAAAAGTGGGTGCCTCCATCACTAATCAAGGCTCTTGGAGCCCCATATCTTGTCAAAATGTTCCTTTAGAGGAACTTGAGCACAATCTTTGAATCATTTGTCTTAGTGGGACTTTCTTCAATCCACCGGGAGAGATAGTCCACTGCTAGGAGTATGTAGAGATTTCTCTCGAAAGCCACAAATGGTCCCATGAAGCTAATCCCTCATACGTCGAACAACTCCACTTCAATAATGGCGCTCATTGGCATCTCATCCCTTTTGGAAATAGAGCCCATCTTTTGGCATCTCTCGTATGCCTTTACAAATTCTCCACAATCTTTGAATATGGAGGACCAATAGAACCCGCTTTGTAGAATCTTTCTAGCGGTTCTATTGGATGCAAAGTGGCCTCCACAAGGTGAATCATGGCATGCCCTTAGAATATCGTTCCATTCTTCCTCCGGTATACATCTTCTAAGCATGGAATCGGCATATCTTCTAAAAAGATAAGGCTCCTCCCATATGTAGAACTTAAGATCGTGGAAGAATTTCTTCCTTTGGTAGCTCTCCATCTCTACAGGCATGACTTTGGCAACAAGGTAGTTGACAATATCTGCGAACCACGGGACTTTTATTGATGCCGACATAATTCTCTCGTCGGGGAAACTCTCATTGATTGGCCATGTGTTCTCTTCCTCTCCTTTCACGTGCTCCAACCGAGATAAATGATCTGCAACCACATTCTCGCATCCTTTTCTATCTCGGATTTCTACATCAAATTCTTGGAGAAGGAGAATCCATCTTATGAGCCTCGGCTTTGCGTCCTTCTTGGCAAAGAGATGCCTTAAGGCGGCGTGGTCGGTGTGTATAATAGTTCGGGCCCCAATGAGATAGGACTTAAACTTGTCAAATGTGTATACCACCGCCAAGAGCTCTTTCTCCGTGGTGGTGTAGTTGATTTGGGCCGGATCCAACGTTCTACTTCGTAGTAAATCACCCGAAAGAGCTTGTCCCTCTTTTGACCAAGAGCGGCTCCCACCGCTATCTCGCTTGCATCACACATCACCTCGAATGGCTCACTCCAATCGGGTGTGATAAGTACGGGTGTTGTGATGAGGGCCTTCTTCAACGTCTCAAAAGCCTGCAAACAATTAGAATCAAAATCAAACTCAACGGCTTTTTCAAGTAGACGACAAAGAGGTTTAGATACGCATACCTTAAGTGTGTAGGTAGGGACTTCAACTCCATGGTTTCTTCCTTTGCTTTTGACTCTTCCTCCTTTGATGTTTGGTCCTCGTCTCTCAATGGGAGAAATTTGGGCTTCCTCAAGTACAATTTCTGAAATGAAGTCATCATAGAGACGGAATCAAAAAGACCAATATCATCATTAGGTAAAGAATTAAAGATAGAGTTAGAGATGCAAATCTCAAGAGGATCTTTTGATCTACACAACTCCTTTTCTACACATTCATCCACCATTTAGAGCACCTTGCACTCCTGTATGTTCTTCGCCTCTTCTTCGGAATGTTGCATCGCTTTTTGGAGGGAAAAAATGATCTTTTCTTCATTTACTCTCAAGGTAAGCTCCTTTTTTTCCACATCAATCAAAGTCTTGCCCGTTTTTAAGAACGGTCACCCAAGCATGAGAGGAACTTCCTTGTCTTCTTCCATATCATGTACCATAAAGTCAACCGGGAAGATGAACTTGTTAACCTTCACAAGCACGTCTTCTACCACCCCTTTCGGATACGTCATAGATCGATCGGCCATTTGAAGGCAAATTGTGGTAGGCTTGATATCTCCCATCTTTAACTTTGAAAAGAATGACAGGGGCATCAAGTTGATACTTGCCCCTAGATCACATAATGTCTTTGCCACATAATTATCTCCAATGGTGACCGAGATGTTGAAGCTTCCTGGATCTTTCATCTTTGCGGGCAACTTCCTTTGTAGTAGAACACTACAATTCTCGGTCAAGTTGACCGTCTCATACTCCCCACATCTTCTCTTTTTGAAATCATATCCTTCAAAAACTTTGCATAGTTTGGCATTTGTTAAAGTGCTTCAACAAGAGGGATGTTGATTTGTACCTTCCTAAAAATGTCGAGGAACTGAGAAAATTGCTCGTCACTCTTCACCTTTTGGAGTCTTTATCGATATGATATGGGTACTTTGTACTCTTCCGGCATCTTTCTTGTTGGTACTTCTTTTTCTTTCCCTTTCTTAAGTTCATCATTTTTCTTCAATTTGGGACTCAAGTCCTCTTGACTTTGTCCCTCTTCTTTCTTCTCTTCTCTAGGTTGCTCATCAACCTTTCCTTGGCTTTCTTCTTCATCCGGCATCTCGGGGACATCATAAGCGGTTCCACTCCTCAAGGTAATGGCCTTGCATTGATCCTTCAGATTCACGGTTGTGTTGCTTGGGAACTTGCCTTATTGATGTTGGCTTCCCAAGATAGTAGCAAATTGTCCCATTTGCTTCTCCAATGTGTTGACTTGGTTGCCAATTGCTCCGACGGTATTCTCTAACTTCCCGAAATGAGCTTGAGAGTCTTTCATGTAGTTCTCCATCTTTCCCATAAATGCCATCAAAAGTTCATCCATCTTTGGCTTCTTCTACTCATCAATGACACCATTTGTAACCGAAAAACTAGGAGGTGGTTGGATGGCATTGTTTGGGTTACTATAGGATAAGTTTGGATGTTGAGCCCTATTTTGGTAACCTTGATTTCCACCATATTGACCTCCATATTGGGGCTTGTACCCCGAATTGAATGGCCTTTGTTGATTCGAATAGCCTCCTTGGTTCACATAGTTCACCTCCTCAAATTGACTTTGAGAAGACTCGGCTTTTGGATTGGTAAAGGCTTCAATTTTTGAATTTAAGGTTGCCATTTGAGCCACCAAAAGCCGAAGTGCATCCAAACTTGAAGTAGAAGCCACTTTCTTTAGAATTTGGACTCCCTCTCTTGCCGTCGGCCATTGAAATGAATTTGAAGCCATTTTTTCAATTATCCTCAAGGCTTCTTCCAGTCCTCTTGCTAAGAGTGATCCTCCCGCGGCCATATCCATGAGTGTTCTCACTTCATTTTTGCTTCCCCCATAGAATATGCACACTTGATGATCGGTGCCATACCCATGATTGGGACACTTTCTTAGCATCTCTCTAAAGCGTTCTCATACCTCATACATGCTCTCCTCATCCCATTACTTGAAGACAGTGATTTCACCCTTGAGCTTGAGAGTTTTTCCGGGTGGAAAAAACTTGTGTAAGAACTTCATCACCAATTGGTCCCAAGTTTGGAACGACCCTTAGGCTTGGCCCAACCACCATGTTTCCGCCTTGTCGCTCAAGGAGAATGGAAAGATCCTAACTCGAATAGTATCTTCTGGGACTCCATTTACCTTCATGGTCCCACTGTACTCAAGAAATTTCTGAATGTGCTCATTCGGATCCTTCATAGCCATTCATTTAAAGGATGTTGTTGGAGCATGAGGATGAGCGATGTCTTGAGCTCAAAATTATTTGCTTGAATGGGTGGGCCATTCGCTACCCCTTGATCAACGACGGGTTGGAAGAGGTTTCGGATTGGTGCCTCCACGTTTCTATTTTGAGCCTCCTCTTAGGTTCTCAATTGTTCTTGCATCACCTCTAATTGCCTTTACATTTGAGCAATCATCGGGTCTTGAACTGATGGAGGATTATCCGCCATTCTCCTCCGTCTACGTGCGTTGTTGTGGTGAACCTCACTTCGATTTCCAAGTACAATGCTATAGGGGGTTCTCCTTGAGAACAAGTGTGCATACACTTCCTATAAAAAAGGACAAATAAATCAATGCAAATTTTACAAACAAAACCAAAGTAAAATGTCTAAACTAATCTATTCAATCATTATCACAATATTGCATAAATTAAATAAATTCCGTTTCCTCGGCAACGGCGCCAAAAACTTGATGTGAGATTTACTCTCCACAATGATATTTCAATATTTATAAAACTCGTGTCATGCCTACAAGTGTATAAGCATATGATTGTAGATATGATGATACGAGGTCGATCCACAGGGAAAAGAAATTAAACGTGAAAATGCAAGTACCACGATGATAGATTGATGAAATATCTAGACTATGATTAGATGAGAGGTGATTATCATAACACAAAATCAACACATAAACTAAATAAGGCAATACCAAACAACAACAATAAACAATCTAAATAGAATGCAAGAAACAAGATCAACAAAGGGAGATTTGAAGATAAATAAAGGCGATACTTTAGGACATGGATACACAATGCTCCTGACAGAAGGTTTACTTTACTTTCAACCTACTATGATGTGTTTCAATATTTATAAACTCGTGTCTATGCCTACAAATATACAAGCATATATTTGTAGCAAGGATGATACGAGGTCGATCCACAGGGAAAAAGGCACTAAATAAGAAAATGCAAGTACCACAATATTCGATGCAAGGATTATCTAGACTATGCTTAAATGGGGGTTGATTATCATCAATACCAAAACAATAACTTAAGCAAGAAACACCAAACAACCTAAATAACTAATCTTAAAAGAAATCAAGAACAACAATCAACAAAAAGAGAGATTTAGAAGTGGGATTAAGCAAGACTCTAGGACATGGATTCACAATACTCTTCTTGATTCAACAACAAAGTTTAAACACATAATCATGCTAAGTTCATAGGTAAGAAGACCACGAATATAGAAGGAGAATCTCTCGAATATCTCCTAAATTGCGAATGCGACAAGGATGGCTATCTCTAACACATTCCAAGGTCATACCTACCAAAAGCTCAAAGGAGTCACTCTTCCTTCCACATACTCAACTTCAACAAAGAGTACAAGTACATGAATTCAATCCATACATGCTTATGTTCACGGGATGGGCAAGATGCAAGTGAAACATACATGTGATGCTAGTAAGGAGGCCACTCAAACAACATTATTCAAGACCAATGTATGGATTAAAACCTTGATAAAGCATGAACATATATTTATCCTTTATCAAGAATAAGAGTCACATTGTTTCACCACATCCTAGAGCCCTAAGGGCTCTAGCCTACCATATTTACAACAAGATCAAAGATACAAGATAAGGATCCAAAACCCATTCTCAATACAAAGATAAAAAAGTGAAGGAGAAGATAAAACCCAATGTAGAACAAACTCCTTCAATCCCTTGGCTTGAATCTTCAAATGGATGGTTGGATCTTCCTCCTCCTCTTGATGTTCTTGATCTTCCAAAATCTCCAATGAAGAGTGTTTTCTCTCCTATTTTCGTGTGTAAGATCTGTCTCTTGAACTCTCCTAATGATATATCATATATAGGACCAATAATGGAGTGCCAAAAGTTAAAAACGGATTCGTTAGTCCCGACCGCGACCTCATCTGGGTCGCGCCTGGAGGTTGAGCTTGGAACACATAAAAGCAGCTCTCTGAAGTGCCAAGACGTGGGCTGAACAGGCCGCGCCCAGAGCCCGCATTGCAGAGGCCCTGGGGCGCGGCCTGCCCTGCGATCGCGCCAGGAGACCACGCCCGGTGGCGCCTGGGACGCGGCCCGGGCTGGGTCGCGCCAGGTGGTCGCGCCTGGGCTGAAGGTTTTTCCCTCTCTGTTTGATGCTCTGCAATGCGACCTACGGTCACGCCTCTTGGCCGTGTCTGAGCCCGACCCTTGGTTTTCTTCAATTCTTCAAGTCTTGTGCGGCCTTTGATGATCGGAATCCCATTTTAATTTCGTTTTTGTACATACTAACCCAAAAATTCCCTGTATTGGCCACTTTAAACAACATTAACGACAAACAACAAATTTACAAACATAAAGACATAAACATAGAGCAAAAGCACTCAAAAGTAAGTGCAAATGAGTCCAAATAAGTGTTATTTAGGCGCTCATCAACTCCGCCAAACTTAAATATTTGTTTGTCCCCAAACAAAACAAGAGATAAGGCAAGAATTTTGATTTGAGTAGAATCGAGATGACAATTTGCTTCATAATCACTAAATGAGCATTACAAAGATGATATTTGCAATCAAGAATAAACAAGTACAAAAGAAATCATCATGATACAATTATTGGAGCACAAGCTCTCACAAGGATTTTTAAAGAACACTCTCTCTCGAGTGTATAGGCAAAACGTATATCCGCTCAAGGTCAAGAGTGCACTAGGATCCTACCATAAGCTTGCAAAGTGACTACAATCTCCACTACCCACGTGTGTTATCAATCAAGAATCGTTAAGGGCTTTTTGGGTTTGTAGTGAAGGCTTTTCGGAGGGGTAGGTAAACATTTGGCTAGGTGGCTTCCCAAGAATTCCAAAGTCATTTCATTATAAGTCAGGAAGAACTAAACAAGTTCTCTTCTACTCTTTGTTCTTTTCAACCCAAATTTCTTTGAGATTACTTTAAATTTTTCATCAATCCTTACCCTTTTATTTTGTGATCTTTGTGAACATATCTCTTCTTGATCTTCTTTTAAGCAATTTTTAATTTCAACTCTAGATATTTTTCTTCTTTTTGTTCTTTTCTATCACAAGAGTATTTCAATATTTTTCCTTTTTCCAACATCAAGATTTTCTCAAAAGTTTATTTTGAAAGAATAAACGCAAATCTTGCCTTTTATTTCATTTCCAAGCCAACAAGATCAAGAAAACATTTCAAGGCTCAAGAAGGGCTTGCAAAGGTTTTAATTTGTATTGGAAGGAACATATTTGGATAAGCATGAGTTAAACAAAGAATGGCCTTAAGTCTTTTTCAAGAAATCAAACACACATTTGTAACCTCAATCAAGTCACAAAGCAAGTTCTAAAGAAATACTAGTGCACCAAGAAGACCATTAATCACTCATCAAAGAAAAGATTACACTTGTGTAATCTTTGGATCAAAATTCTTCCCAAGGTAAACTTTTCCTCCAAAAATTGTACTTTTGAGACACCACTTAGATACTTGCTTACATTATCATGCTATAAAATCTTGCATTTCATCAATATTTTTCAAAAATTTTCATCATAAACTCATCATCATCAAAGATTCCTACTCAATCAAAAACATGCTCTTTACCCCTATCATATTGTAGGGACATACACTTATTCAAGTCAAAAACACCCCCAAGCCACATATCATAAGACAATCGAGCAAAAACATAGATAAAACATCACATAAGCCTATAAGAAGAAAACGGCATGCGAAGGAATATCCATCAAATGTCTCCATCCAACCAATCCATCATACATAAAGCAATAAAATCCTAACATGATCCAAATGTAAATAAAACATAAGCATGCAAGCATGCTTCAATTATCCAAACATAATAAAAATAGTAAAGCGATAAAGTGAGCATGAATAGATCCTTGCCACCACTACTCTCCCCCTCCCCCAAACTTATTTTGATCCAAGTGAGGAAATAAGTTTGGAGGCAAAAAGATGGTGGCAAGGAGCACTAACTGCTCAGTGGGGTGGATGTTGCTGATGATGTGGAGACTGCTACGGGAATTGCTGAGAAGTGGAGGACGGCATGAACTAGGATGGCTGGAACTGCTGAGAGGAAGATGCCATGAATTGGCCCGTCGGCATCTGCTGAAAATGCTGAGACGAAGAGGACGATGCCATGAACTGTCCAGTCGGGAATTGCTGCATCGACTGGAATGGCTGCTGAAACTGCTGCTGCGGTTGGTAGGAGTTGTAGGGAGTCAGCTGTTGATGCTGAGACAGGGTATAGGGCTGCTGCTGTGACCCAGAGCCGGTGTGCATTCCTCAGAAGAGCCCGGCTAGGTCATGTATCTCTGATCGAAATGAGCCCATGTTGTCAGACAAACCCCTGATCTCTCCTCTGATGCCGGTGTACCTCTCATCAATATCAGTCTGGATGGTATGAAACCGCTCATCCACACTCGACTGAATCTGTCCCATCCGGTGATACATGTCGCTGCGGATGTCATCAAATCAGGTATACAAATCTTGTCATAGATTCCCAAATTTGTCATGCACCTCTGTTTGCCAGCTTTGCATATTTTCATCCATTGTGGCCATGTAGCCATCCAGTGCATCAAAACGGCCTGCAATCTGCTCCTCAGTGTAGCGCCGCCCTCGTCTGAATGCGGCATTGGAGGATCCCTCTCCTCCATCGGCTCCTCCTCCCTCGGGTTGGTCATCAATGGCATCTCTCATGCCTGTAGGAAGTCCCGCTGCTCTAATAGCCTTGCGATGGGCTGGTGTATCCATCATCCAGTTGTCTCTTTTTTGGAAATTCGACACATGCGTGAGAGCCGGATTGGACAGCAAAAAGTTCCCCCTCCTCTCATGGACAAAAGATAGGTTCTCATGTCCGACGTGAGCATCTTTATGTTTCTCAAGTAAGGGATACTCAAGAGTCTTGCTCCGGGACTCTCTTGGTACTTATCCAGATCAATTTGGAAGTGCTCGGCTAGAGGAGTGATCAATCCCCCAATGCAGATCCAGCCATTATCCATGTGAGCTTGTCTTTGAAGCTGCTCCAGCAAGAATGCTCCGAAGTTCAGGTGGACGGCATTCAACATGGCCCAAAGTGCAAACAACTCTGCAGTCATCACCCCCCCGTTCTCACGTCTAGCAAAGATGGTAGAGGCTAGAATGCGGTGTAGATAGCGGAATACTGGATTGGGCATGGCGGAGGCCTTGGCAAGGCTGGAGTCGTACTTCTCAGTATCAGACTCCGTCAAGCAGAAGAGGCGGTAGGCATAATCTTTGTCATATCGAGACGGAGGATGATAAATGCCGTTATCGGCCGCATTAAAGATCCGGTTGATCTCCTCAACCGTGAGAGCTTTGTCCCGGTTTCCCATCCTGAAAGTGCATCTGATTGGCCCTCTCTTTGCCGTTCTTTTGATGTCAAGTGTGCTCAAAACCTCTTTCACCAAGAGGGGGTAAGTCTTCCTTGTCGTTTCAAGGGCCTGTAGCCATCCAATTCTGTCGAGGAGAGTCCAAATGTCATCTTGTATCCCAAGAATCTCTGTGGATGTGGGACACATGAATCGGGTGGCTGCTACACTCAAGGGGAACAATCTATCCCAACTTGTTCTATCCCATGCTTTCTTAAAGTGAATCCCATAAGTCATAGGATCATCAATGGCAAGGTCTTGTTCTTCCTGTTCACTTCCCTCCTCTATTTCGGGATCGGATTCGGGTTCTTGTCGTCTCGACGATCTCTTTCCCCTTTTTGGTGCCATCTTTGTGTGATTGAGGTATGGTACCTAAAAACAAGAAAAAGAGCCGTAAGATATAGGGGCATAACCAATTATAAATTGAAACAATGAAGTCGAGGCTTCGAAACATATTATAAATTTAACTATACTTCCTCAACTATCATTGTCGAATCAAAGTTCATGCTTCCTAACAAATGATAAACATGATCCAATTTTCAAAGTACCCATATGAATATCCAAAATGAACACAAATTTAACTTGGCACAAATAGCCTCTCCATATCTGACAATATCAAAAACAAAGGCATTGCGTGCATGTGTCCAAAACCAAACATGATCAATCACAAAAAGAAGTTGGTAAATGGCCCTCAATTTAAGATGACAATATCAAAAGCATAGGACCAACTAACAAAATTTTTCAACATTACCAATCAACAATGCTTGGTTTCAATGATAAAAATCCAACTTACTCACAAGTATAAATCATAGACGAAGGGACTCTATTAAATGTAACAATATCAACAACAAAGAGCTCCCCTTTTCTATAAAATATCAAGGTTGTATTGAGCATGTAAGTTTTCATTCATTACCAACTATCTTGCATCAATTCTTCAAATATTCAATTTACCCCCATTTTAGACATTTTATCCTCAAGTTTCCTTCCAATTAGGGGATGGCAAAGGCTTAGTGCACAAGAAGGTAGCAAAAACACCACACAAGAGAGTAAAGGTGCATTTTGCACATCAAAGCATACAAATTGATTGTCAAAATCGAGCCTTTATGGTGTATTCCAACCAAATTCATCATGAACTTAAGCAAAGATGCACCAAAATCCAACATATTCGTTCAATTTATATGCATTAGTCTCACTTAGACTTGGTAGGAACCAAATACACTATTTCATCAACCAAAATGACAAATTTTTCTCAAATGAGCACAATGTATCATCCTAGCCATCTAAGTGCAAGCATTATGAGTATTCACCCTAAATTAAGCAACAATGGGGATAAAATCAACCAAACAACATGAAAAATTCAAACTTCACCATAGTTGCCCCAAGTTCATGAAGGAACCCATCAAGTTTCACCAAAATTTCCCTAAAATTCCAACACCCTTATCATACCCATGCAAGATATTACACATTCCATCCAATGACAACAAAATTTAAGGAAGATTCATGACAAATTCGTTCATCTCAATTCTAGGGCACAAAGTATGATTTTTCCCCAAATTTCAAGCATATCATCCATTCAAAACTTAAATAATCATGCTAGGAGTATAATGTAGGAGTAATCTAGGAGACAAGTGAGAGATTTACCTTGGTTTCTTGAGGGAGAGGTCGAAAATTGTGTGTGAGAGTGAGTGAGATCATGTGTGAGTGAAGAAATGAGAGTGAAATGAGTGAAAGAGGGTTTACAACCCGTCTGTTTGTGGGGCGCGGGCTGGGTCAGTCGCGCCCGGAGGCCGGGCTTCAAGTGGCCTGCGACGCGGGTGAAGTTGGGTCGTGCCTATGGGCCGCGCCCAGGCTGAAGAGATTCAGCTCTCTGAAGTGCTCTGCAATGCGGCCCCTGCCCGCACCGTGTGCCCGCGTGTGAAGTGCTTTGGGGCGCGGCCTCGGCCTTGGTCGCGCCTATTGACCGCGTCCCAAACACTTGTTGCGTTTTTCTTCTTTTTTTTTCGACATATGTTCCCTCATTGCCTCTAAATTTCTCTTCCTGCAAAATATTCACTTATTTAAGACACACAAAACATCACTTCTACAACCAATTCCCCTTTCTTAGGAATCACCCCACTACAAAAGGAATTTAACTAGGCAATAAAACATAAAATTAAACAAAAACAAGAAAAATAAAACAATGAAATTTAAAAGGATTGGGTTGCCTCCCAACTAGCGCTTAATTTAACGTCGTGAGCTCGACGGGATATGTTCTTCAAACCTCTTTGAGATGGAGGACAAACACCCCGGCTTGCTCCTCCGGATTGTAGAACTTCTTTACACGTTGTCCATTGACGACAAATCGATTTCCATCATTGTCTTGCAATTCCACAGCACCACTTTCAAAGACTCTCGAAATCAAGTAAGGTCCTCCCCACTTTGTTTTGAGTTTTCCGGGAAACAATTTAAATCTTGAATTGAAAAGCAAAACAGCATCTCCGGGTGCAAGTTCTTTCTTTCGTAGGAACTTGTCGTGATAGAGTTTGGTCCTCATCTTGTAGATGGAAGAATTTTCAAAGGCCTCAAGCCTAAATTCATCAATTTCATTCAAATAGAAAATTCTTTCCTTTCCCAACATCTCAAAGTCGAAATTGAGCTTCTTGGTAGCCCAATATGCCTTGTGAGTGAGCTCAATCGGAAGATGACAAGATTTCCCAAATACCATTTGATAGGGAGACATGCCCAACAGAGTCTTGTAGGCCGTTCGATAGGCCCACAATGCTTCATCGAGGTGGCTTGCCCAATCTTTCCCGTTCGTCTTCACCACTTTTTGGAGGACTTGTTTTACCTCTCTATTTGCAAGCTCGGCTTGCCCATTGGCTTGTGGGTGGTAGGGAGTCGTCACCTTATGCTTCACTCCATGGCGTGCTAGGAGGCTCGTCATCCACTTATTGCAAAAGTGAGTGCCCCCGTCACTAATTAAGGCTCTTGGAGCCCCAAATCTTGTCAAAATATTCCTTTGAAAGAACTTAAGCACAATCTTCGAATCATTAGTCTTGGTTGGAATTGCTTCAATCCATCGTGAGAGATAATCAACCGCCAAGAGTATGTAGAGATTTCCATCGAAAACCACAAATGGTCCCATAAAGTCGATCTCCCATACGTCAAACAACTCCACTTCAACAATGGCACTCATAGGCATTTCATCCATTTTTGAAATTGAGCCCATATTTTGGCATTTCTCACATGCCTTCACAAATTCTTCACAATTTCTGAAAATGGAGGGCCAATAGAATCCGCTTTGTAGAATATTTCTAGCGGTTCTATTTGAAGCAAAATGGCCTCCGCAACGGGAATCATGACATGCCTTCATTATCTCGATCCATTCTTCCTCCGGCACACATCTTCTAAGGATGGAATCGGCACATCTTCTGAAAAGATAGGGCTCCTCCCATATGTAGAATTTGAGATCATGAAAGAATTTTTTTCTTTGATAGCTCTCCATCTCTACCGGTTTCACCTTGGCAACTAGGTAGTTGACAATATCCGCAAACCACGGAACTTTTATTGAAGCCGACATGATTCTCTCATCGGGAAAACTTTCATTTATTGGCCATGTGTTCTCTTCTTCTTTCACGTGCTCCAATCGGGACAAGTAATCCGCTACCACATTCTCGCATCCTTTTCTATCCTTTATCTCCACATCGAATTCTTGGAGTAGAAGGATCCATCGGATAAGCCTTGGCTTTGCATCCTTTTTGGCAAAAAGATGCCTTAAAGCGGCGTGGTCGGTGTGCACGATTGTTCGGGCCCTAATGAGATAGGGCCTAAACTTGTCGAATGCGTAGACGACCGCCAAGAGTTCCCTTTCTGTGGTGGTGTAGTTGACTTGAGTGGGATCCAAATTCCTACTCCCATAGTAGATGACTCGGAAGACTTTGTCCTTCTTTTGGCCAAGAGCAGCTCCCACCGCTATCTCGCTTGCATCGCACATCACTTCAAAAGGCTCACTCCAATCGGGTGTGATAAGCACGGGTGCCGTGATTAGGGCCTTTTTCAACGTCTCAAAAGCCTGCAAACAATTAGAATCAAAATCAAATTCAACGGCTTTTTCAAGCAGACGACAAAGAGGTTTAGAAACTTTGGAAAAATCTTTTATAAAACGCCTATAGAACCCGGCGTGTCCCAAAAAGCTTCTACCTCCCTTCTCATTTGTTGGTGGAGGTAGCTTTTCAATGGCCACTATCTTAGCCCGGTCCACCTCTAGACCTTCACCCGACACCTTGTGTTCTAAAACAATGCCATCTCTCACCATGAAGTGGCATTTCTCCCAATTGAGCACTAGATTAGTATCTTCACATCTCTGCAATACTTGTGTTAAATTATCAAGGCATATATCAAATGTATCACTAAACACAGAAAAGTCATCCATAAACACCTCCATGATGTTTTCAATCAATCCATAAAAGATGGACATCATACACCTTTGAAAGGTTGCAGGTGCATTACACAACCCGAAAGACATCCATCTATATGCAAATATGCCATAGGGACAAGTGAAAGCAGTCTTCTCTTGGTCCTCGGGAGCAATCATTATTTGATTGTATCCCGAGTAACCATCAAGAAAATAATAGAATTCATGCCCCGCCAACCTATCTAGCATTTGATCAATGAAAGGCAATGGAAATGATCTTTCCTAGTATATGCATTTAAAGCCATATAATCTATACACATTCTCCACCCCGTCACTACTCGTGTAGCAGTCGTTTCTTTATTCTCATTTTCAACAATAGTCATTCCCCCCTTTTTAGCAACTACTTGAGTAGGACTCACCCACTCACTATCTGAAATAGCAAATATGATACCGGCATCAAGCAACTTCAAAACCTCTTTTCTAACAACTTCTTGCATAATAGGGTTGAGTCTCCTTTGGTTTTGCACTTTAGGTTTATAATCTTCCTCAAGCAAAATTTTATGCATGCAAATGGAAGAATTAATGCCTTTAAGGTCGGAAATTGACCATCCTATAGTGCTTTGATATTTCCTCAATACCCTTAACAATTTATCACATTATGCATCGGATAAGAGGGAAGAAACAATCACCGGTTTCTGCTTGGCTTCGTCAAGGTAAGCATACCTCAAATGCGTAGGTAGGGGTTTCAACTCCATTTCTTCTTTTGCTTTCAACTCGTCCTCTTCTTTTGATGTTTAGTCCTCGTCTCTCAATGGCAAGAACTTTGGCCTCCTCAAGTAGGATTCCTGAATGAATTTATCATAGAAACGGAATCAAATAGACGAAAATCATCATTGGATAAAGAATTAAAGATAGAGTTAGAAATGCAAATCTCAAGAGGATCATTTAGGCTCCTCAACTCTTCCTCCTTTATGCATTCATCCACCATTTGGAGTACTTTGCACTCCTCAATATTCTTTGCCTCTTCTTCGAGATGTTGCATCGCTTTTTGGAGGGAAAATGTGATTATCTCCTCATTCACTCTCAAGGTAAGTTCTCCTTTCTCCACATCTATCAAGGCCTTACCCGTGTACAAAAACGGTCGCCCTAAGATGAGGGGAACTTCCTTGTCTTCTTCCATATCAAGAACCACAAAGTCCACCGGGAAAATGAAGTTGTTGACCTTCACTAGCACATCCTCCACCACACCCTTTGGGTATGTCAAAGAGCGGTCGGCCATTTGGAGACAAATGGTGGTCGGCTTAATCTTCCCCATTTTCAACTTCTTAAAGAACGAGAGGGGCATCAAATTGATACTTGCCCCAAGATCACACAAAGCCTTCCCAATGTGATTTTCTCCAATAGTAACCGAGATGTTGAAGCTTCCCGGATCTTTCATCTTTACGGCCAACTTTATTTGCAATAAAGCACTACAATTCTCGGTCAAATTAACCGTCTCATACTCCCCCCATCTCCTCTTTTTGGAAATTGCATCTTTCAAGAATTTTGCATAATTTGGCATTTGTTGAAGTGCTTCAATAAGAGGGATGTTGATCTGTACCTTCCTAAAGATGTCGAGAAATTGAGAGAATTGCTCGTCACTCTTCACCTTTTGGAGTCTTTGTGGGTAGGGTATGGGCACTTTGTATTCTTCCGGCATCACCCTTTTTTGTTCTTCTTTCTCTTTCCCTTTTTCAAGGGCATCATTTTTTTTAATGAGGGAATCAAGTCCTCATGACTCGGTCCCTCCTCTTTCTTGTTCTCACTTGGTTGCTCATCAACCTTTCCTTCACTTTCCTCATCATCCGGCATCTCGGAGCCATCATAAGCGGTTCCACTCCTCAAAGTAATTGCATTGCATTAATCCTTCGGATTCACAGTGGTATTACTTGGGAACTTGCCTTGTTGATGTTGGCTTCCCAAGATAGTTGCAAATTGTCTCATTTGCTTCTCCAAAGTGTTAACTTGGTTGCCAATTGCTCCGACGGTATTTTCTAACTTCCCAATTCGTGCTTGAGAGTCTTTCATGTAACTCTCCGTCTTCCCCATGAATGCCATTAGACGTTCATCCATCTTGGGCTTCTTCTCCAAATCAATTACACCATTCGTGACTGAGAAACCCGGAGGTGGTTGGATAGCATTGTTCGGATTACCATAGGAGAAATTCGGGTGTTGAGCTTTATTTTGATAACCCGAATTTCCACCATATTGGCCCCCGTATTGGGGCTTGTACCCTAGATTGAATTATCTTGGTTGATTTGAGAAACCTCCTTGTTGGTTCACATAGTTTACATCCTCAAATTGGCTTTGAGATGTCTCGGCCTTTGGATTTGTAAAGGCCTCGATTTTTGAATTCAAGGTTGCCATTTGAGCTGCCACAAGCCCGAGTGCATCCGAACTTGAAGCAGAAGCCACTTTCTTTAAAATTTGGACACCCTCTCTTCAATGAAAGGAATTTGAGGCCATTTCTTCAATGATTCTCAAGGCTTCTTCCGGCCCTCTTGCCAATAATGATCCACCCGCGGCCGCATCCATGAGTGTTCTCACCTCGTCTTTGCTTCCTCCATAGAAAATGCATACTTGATGATCAGTTCCAAAACCATGTCCGGGGCACTTCCTTAGCATTTCCCTAAAACGCTCTCACGCCTCATATAGGCTTTCTTCATCCCATTGTTTGAACACGGTGATCTCTCCCTTCAATTTGAGAGTTTTTCCGGGTGGGAAAAACTTGTGTAGGAACTTTGTCACCAATTGATCCCAAGTTTGAAATGTTCCTTGAGCATGGCTTAACCACCATGTTTCCGCCTTGTCGATCAATGAGAATGGAAAGAGTCGGATGCGGATTGTATCATCCGGGACTCCATTCATCTTCATTGTCCCACTAATATTGAGAAATTTACGGATATGCTCATGTGGATCCTCCATTGGTGTCCCTCGGAATTGATTTTGCTGGATCATGAGTATGAGAGAGGTCTTCAACTCGAAGTTGTTGGCTTGAATGGGTGGTCCATTTGCCACCCCTGGATCAACGACAGGTTGGAAAAGATTCCGGATTGGTGCCTTCACATTT
The DNA here is from genome assembly GCA_026008535.1 of Perilla frutescens. Taxonomy (NCBI): domain Eukaryota; kingdom Viridiplantae; phylum Streptophyta; class Magnoliopsida; order Lamiales; family Lamiaceae; genus Perilla; species Perilla frutescens. The sequence goes on along the minus strand of BRKX01000006.1, from coordinate 7,460,787 downwards.
CTATTACGAGCCTCCTCTTGGGCTCTCAATTGCTCTTGCATCACCTCCAATTGCCTTTCCATTTGGGCAATCATCGGGTCTTGAACGTGTGGAGGTAGATCCACCATTCTTATCCGTCTACGTGCGTTGTTGTGGCAAACCGTTGCTTCAATCTCTAATTCCAATGCAATAGGTGGTTCTCCTTGAGAATGAGTGTGCATACACTTCCTATCAAAAACGACAAACAAATCAAAAACAACTCTTTACAATAAAACAAGTACAAATGTCTAAAGTAATCCACTCAATCGTTATCACAATATTGCATTTATCAAATTAATTATGTTTTCCCGGCAACGGCGCCAAAAACTTGACAGAAGGTTTACTTTAATTTCAACCTACTATGATGTGTTTCAATATTTATAAACTCGTGTCTATGCCTACAAATATACAAGCATATATTTATAGCAAGGATGATACGAGGTCGATCCACAGGGAAAAAGGAACTAAATAAGAAAATGCAAGTACCACAATATTCAATGCAAGGATTATCTAGACTATGCTTAAATGGGGGTTGATTATCATCAATACCGAAACAAAAACTTAGCAAGAAACACCAAACAACCTAAATAACTAATCTTAAAAGAAATCAAGAACAACAATCAACAAAAAGAGAGATTTAGAAGTGGGATTAAGCAAGACTCTAGGACATGGATTCACAATACTCTTCTTGATTCAACAACAAAGTTTAAACACACAATCATGCTAAGTTCATAGGTAAGAAGACCACGAATATAGAATGAGCATCTCTTGAATATCTCATAAATTGCGAATGCGACAAGGATGGCTATCTCTAACACATTCCAAGGTCGCACCTACCAAAAACTCAAAGGAGTCACTCTTCCTTCCACATACTCAACTTCAACAAAGAGTACAAGTACATGAATTCAATCCATACATGCTTATGTTCACGGGATGGGCAAGATGCAAGTGAAACATACATGTGATGCTAGTAAGGAGGCCACTCAAACAACATCATTCAAGACCAATGTATGGATTAAAACCTTGACAAAGCATGAACATATATTTATCCTTTGTCAAGAATAAGAGTCACATTATTTCACCACATCCTAGAGCCCTAAGGGCTCTAGCCTACCATATTTACAACAAGATCAAAGATACAAGACAAGGATCCAAAACCCATTCTCAATACAAAGATAAAAGAGTGAAGGAGAAGATAAAACCCAATGTAGAACAAACTCCTTCAATCCCTTGGCTTGAATCTTCAAATGGATGGTTGGATCTTCCTCCTCCTCTTGATGTTCTTGATCTTCCAAAATCTCCAATGAAGAGTGTTTTCTCTCCTATTTTCGTGTGTAAGATCTGTCTCTTGAACTCTCCTAATGATATATCATATATAGGACCAATAATGGAGTGCCAAAAGTTAAAAACGGATTCGTCAGTCCCGACCGCGACCTCGTCTGGGTCGCGTCTTGAGGTCGAGCTTGGAACACATAAAAACAGCTCTCTGAAGTGCCAAGACGCGGGCTGAACAGGCCTCACCCGGAGCCCGCATTGCAGAGGCCCTGGGGCGCGGCCTGCCCTGCGATCGCGCCAGGAGACCGCGCCCAGAGGCGCCTGGGACGCGGCCCGGGCTGGGTCGCGCCAGGTGGTCGCGCCCGGGCTGAAGGTTTTTCCCTCTCTATTTGATGCTCTGCAATGCGACCTACGGTCGCGCCTCTTGGCCGTGTCTGAGCCTGACCCTTGGTTTTCTTCAATTCTTCAAGTCTTGTGCGGCCTTTGATGATCGAAATCTCATTTTAACTTCGTTTTTGTACATACTAACCCAAAAATTCCCTGTATTGGCCACTTTAAACAACATTAACGACAAACAACAAATTTACAAACATAAAGACATAAACATAGAGCAAAAGCACTCAAAAGTAAGTGCAAATGAGTCCAAATGAGTGCTATTTAGGCGCTCATCAGCTCCTATTGATCAAACAACAAGGGTTTAAACACACAATCATGTCAAGTTCATAGATAGGAAGACCACGAATATAGAAAGAGCTTCTCTCGAAAATCTCTTAAATTGCGAATGCGACAAGGATGGCTATCTCTAACGCATTCCAAGGTCGCACCTACTAAAGGCTCTAAGGGGTCACATTTCCTTCCACATAATCGACATTCGACTAAGAAGACAACTATGAAGGTTTAATCCAAGCATGCTTATGATCACGGGATTGACTAGATGCAAGTGATTCATACATGTGATGCAAGTAATAAGGCCACTCAAACAACATCACTCAAGCTCAAGCATGGATTAAAACCTTGACAAAGCATAATCATATTTATAAAACCCAAATCAAGATCAATATTCACATTGTTTACCACATCCTAGAGCACTAAGGCTCTAGCCAACCATATTCACAACAAAATCAAGAATACAAAAGGAGGAACAAAAACCCATTCTAAATACAAGATTAGAAGAGGAGAAGAGATGATAAAACCCAATGTAGAACACTCTTCTTCAATCTAATGGCTTGAATCTTCAAATAGATAGATGGATCTTCCTTCTTCTTCTTGATCTTCAAAAATCCCCAAATGTGGTGTTTATCTTGTGTATTTTCGAGTCTAAGGGGTGTTGGGGGTGTTCTTTGAAATTCTCAATAGATATATAAAGTAGTGGACCAATAATTAGATGCCAAAAGTCAATTTTTAATTTTCATCTATGCGGAACTCAACCCTAGGAACTCGCGCTTAAGGGTCGAGTTTGTAACAAACAAAAACAGCTCTCTGAAGCTCTGCAACACGGGATATTGGTCGCGTTTTGGGGTTGCGTTTGGGCTGAAGGCCAAGACGCAACCTCTGATTGTTGCGTTTGACACACGTGTGCCACTTTGAAATCGAGGCGTGACCCTTGTAGGTTGCGTTTGTAGGTCGGGTTTTGGCTGAAGAAAAACAAGCCTCTGAAGCTTCTGCAAAGCGGGATTTCGGTCACGTTTCTCCATCGCGTTTTGAGGGCCTGTGAAGCGTGACCCCAGTAACTCGCATTTTGCGGTCGCATCTCAAGCACTTAGTCATTTTCTTGCTCATGCACTCTTTATCGATCCCAAAAATCAATTTGACTTTGTTTTGCATTGTTCTAACCCAAAAATTCCCTATATTGGCCACATTAAATAAAACTTAAGATTAAAACAAAATTAACAATATCTACAACATATATACATGATAAGCAAGTGCAAATGCACTCATAATGAGTGCAAATTATGCACTCATCACTGACGCAGAATTCTAGCAAGAGCAAAACTTCTCAGTACAGTCCCTCAAAGATCAACCACTCAGCTCAAAGAGAAATGAGCACTCCAGGTTGATAACAGATTCAAGACTGTCTTCTTGAAGATTGAGCGAGATCTAAAATCGTGTAAAGACGGGCAATAGTACCTAAAGTCTTAGTGAGCAGTTGGGACCGGTAAGTGTGAGCTGTCGACCTAGAAACCGGTTGAGGAGGAGCGTGTATCGACGGGTCCGTTCTTCCGGGACAGCAACACTTGGAAATGAGGCCGCGCTCGGGTTGAAGGGTGTCATTTTCAGGTCCAACAAGAATTCTTCACTGTGTAATTGTAATAAAGAAACTTTACACTTACATAGTGGATTGCCCTTCTGCGGAAGGAAGAGAGGACGTAGAAGCATGAAGCTTCGAACCTCTATAAAGTTTTGTGTGTGCTGCTCTTACTGTTCTTCAATCTTGCAAGTTCTTTAACTGCACACATTCACACATACAGACTGAACTGACAAGCTTCAGTCACGTCTTCTAGCTATCAGTTGAAAACTGATCAGCTCACCAGTTGAGCCTTTGTCAGCTTCTCTCAACTGATCAGTCAGCACAGATAAATCTCAAAAGTGAGTCAGGGCCCTATCTATTCCGCATCTGTTTTAAAGTTTTTGAAGTCAGTTTATTCACCCCCCCCCCCCTCTAAACTGACAAAGGCTCGCACCGGGACTAATAGTATGTAATTAAACAATATGACAACATGCACATATTCCAATATCTATCATATATAAGTCACGGAAAACATACATTAAGCAAAACTAAGACAATATTCTTCCAAGTGACTAAATGAATCTAAAATCCTATAATTATAAATTATTAGGTTAGATAAAACTCTTTTGTATAATAATAATAATAATTGTAGTGGTCATTTTTCGTTAACCCGCTACGCTGGCCCAAGAAGATTGAGCGTCATCGTTCAACTAGTTTTCAAATAGATAACCATTCAAATTGAAATTTGAAGTAACGCTAGCAGTTCCGCTTTATCCGAAAGGGTTGACGGGGTCAGAGGAGTCGGCACATTCTTCAACAGCCTTTGCGATCCGAATGAACCCTAACTGCGACCTCCACCTATAAAATGAGGTATTTCTCCTCATTTGGCGACTACGCAGACATACCACAAGTTTTACCTTTAACCCTAGAACGTGCTAAACATCGTATTTTTTTAGCCTAATCACTCGCTGAGGATCTAACCGCACGAAGAAATTTCTACATTTATTTCATTTATTCTACCTTCATTCCTTTCCTAACTTGAGCATTGGAGGCCCAACTATTGTCACCCCCCTACGTCATTGGCTCTTACGATATTTTTTCTTATTTTTGTTTCACAGATAGACCGCTGCTTCAGACTAAATCGATAATTGCATATTTCTATATCTACAATAATAATAATAATTCTTGAGCTTTTAACGGGATCAAACAAAACTCAAAATAATTAAAACTATCGTGTGCAATTTAGAAGGATAAACTCCACATAATTAGAAAATTTAGAAATTAATGAGAAAAAAGCTTCTTGCTTTTTCTTTACACTTTCTCAAATATCTTAATTCATGCTAATAATTTGGTACACAACTTACCCATATTTTTATTGTTCTATTAAATTTCTCCAAAAAAAATGTACTATAAAAGCAAAAATGGGACTAACACGAACCCAACTCCATCTGGATGTCTATAAAGGGAACCAATAGCCCAATTTCTCTTTTTTCTCTCTCTCTCTCACTCTTATGCTCTTCCATTAATTCTCTTTCTAGTCGCTCTCAGTTTATGCCCGAAGGGTGCCACTGCAGATCTAAACTCGGATCAGCCAAACACTTCTCCAACCATGACCATTCCCCAGTATAATGATTCATCTTAGGAAAGAGAGTTTATTGAGCTTCCTTTTCGTAATTTCGAAAGAAAAATATTTGTGTTCAGTTGATGAAAGAAGAGACCTTTTGCAAGTTTTTTTCTCTGAAAATATATTGATTCTAGTGAATGTGATTTACTCTATTTTATGCCAGTTGAAACTCAAAAGTTAAAAAGTTTACATTTATACCAAAGAGTTGGATCAATTTCACCATAAAAGAAATTTATACAATAGAGCTGAATTGATTTCCAAAAAAATAAATATCAAGAGTCGAATCGATTAATTTCTAAAACAATGAAGAGCTGAATCGGAAAAAGAAAAAATGAATCGATTTTCCCAAAAAAAATATCAAGAGTCGAATCGAACAATTTCTAAAATAATGATAAGCTGAATCAGAAAAAGAAAAAATAAAATAAAATAAAATGTGTGATTGCAACCAGATTCAAACCTATGCCAACCACTACACCAAAGCGTGATTTTATCTTAATTTTAGCAGAAAATATTTTTAAAGTAGTTTTAATTTGTGATTTTTTATATGATGATTTTGCCCATGTAATTTTACCTTAATATACGTGGTAGTCGGAGATTGCTACATGTACATCTATGTGGGTATCAAATTACCTTAAAATACATAAGTTTTGGACTAATTTTATTTTTCAGTTGGTCGGAATTTCCCGATTGTCAAATGGGGAACTTGAATTTGGGGGGGCTCATATCTTGGTTCGCTGATAACTTGTAGTTTGGCGTATGTAGCTCTCAAGAATTCCTATGATGGATATGTTGGGGGTTTTTTGAATTAAACCACCGCAGGATCTCTTTGGTTGTTCTTTAATCATAATGTCATGTATGTCATATATTTATGCAGCTCATATGTTTTAATGAACCGAGTTCAATTAAACATGCAATCTGGTTTTTCAATTCTACTGAAAATGGAAACATAGAACACCGAAAAACACTTACAAATGAACGTCGGGTTGAGGACAAGATTAAGGTCTAATCTTGTTGTTGTATGTATGAAAAACGGCGCCCCACACTTAGCAATTCGACTTCTCGATCTTCTGTTGTATTCCCGGACTGTATCTAGATTCAGAGTGGGCTCAAATCTATTAGATAGGTATGGATACTGTGAAGATAAAAAGACTAAAGAGGAGCTGATTTGTTACTCTTAAAATTTTGATCCCCACCTCCCTATTTATAAGGAGGTGGTCGAAATTATCAAGTCTCAGACCTACCAGGCTTGGGCATCTATCTCTTTTTCCATCTCCAGTCCATTAAAGTCATATTGAACTACAACAGGGATCTAGAAGAATATTGAATTTTCCTACTAATTTATTTAATTCCCAATATCGAATAAACTTAGGATATTATTAAATAAATTAAATATTACTTTTATTCTACTAAAGAAGTAATACTGACTTACCAACTTAATACATATTTGTGAATATGTTTTCTCCTTTAGTTCAGCCCCGTGTTTAAGATCTAATGTTCATTAATTAATTATGTAAGCCTCTGACAGCTATAATTAATTAATATTCAAAACCTTGAGTAGTACCACACAAGCTTTATCATGTACGGAATAAATTCCACCTGCAGGGTTTCACATGAGCTTGTGTTTCCTTAAAAGAACATCATCAACCTGGCGCACCAGGACACGATGCTTATATATATTGCACGACACATCATATATGCAAATAATATTACACAAGATATCGAGTTTATTGATTCTATGAAAGAATCTCACCCATTAATAAATTAAAGCAATCAACAAAGCATATATATGTTCGCCAATAAATATAAGTTAAGAACCCGAACTCTGTGGATCTTTATTCTCTCACTAATAGAGTCAGAGTAGAGAACAGTATCATATCATGATCCTCCTCAATACACTAACACATGTATTAGAATAATCAATTAGTCAAGATAAACTAACTATCAGATTATTCTACGGTGTACTGATGGTGTATTCATGACCATCTAAGTCGTGAGCTTTTTAATACAATACAAGGATCTGATGATATGATCTTACCGTGTGTTCACCCACATTATATCATCTACAATGTAAGTATATGAAATATGCATAAACAATTATATAATAATGTAAATGCAAACAGTGACTGCAATAAGATTCAATCTATATCAACATATTATTAGAAAAGTATACAAAGACATGTCTTCCAGTATACAAAACTAACAATCTCCCACTTATACTTGAAGCATGTCTTTCAAGCATAATAACTAACTGGCTAACTCTCAAATCAAAATAATAAACTCAAAATGCGCCCCCGGGTCTGCATCTTACTCCCATTTTCTCCACGTGACCATCAAAGGTCTTAGTTGGAAGGCTCTTCGTGAATGGATCAGCTAGATTGTCCTCCGATGCAATCTTGACCATCGCCACATCCCCTCTCTTAATAATTTCTCGTATAAGATGGTACTTCATTTCTATATGTTTACTTACCTTATGGGCTCTGGGTTCCTTCGAATTTGCCACTGCACCAGAGTTATCACAGTATATCGTGATGCTCTTAGGCAAATCAGGAACCACGCTCAAGTCCAATAGGAAGCTCCGGAGCCAGACAACTTCTTTTGCAGCCTCAGAGGCAGCTACATATTCAGCTTCCATGGTAGAATCAGCAATGCATTTTTGCTTGATGCTTCTTCATGCAATGGCTCCACCTCCTAATGTAAACACATAGCCTGAGGTAGACTTACTCTGATCTTTATCGGATTGAAAATCTGAGTCCGTGAAACCCAAAGGCACGAGACTATCAGAGCGGTATACCAGCATATAATCTCGAGTCCTTTTCAGGTACTTGAGAATAAAATTAACTGTAGTCCAGTGACCTTGTCCAGGGTTAGACTGATATCTGCTTACCATGCCGGCAGCATAGTATATATCAAGCCTAGTGCATATCATAGCATACATCAAACTTCCCACAGCCGAGGCATATGAGACCTTCTTCATATCATCTATCTTAGACTGTGTTTGGGGACACATTTCCTTGGATAGATGAATTCCATGCCTAAAAGGTATAAAACATTTATTGGAATTTTGTATGCTAAACCTAGCTAACACCGTATCGATATAGGTCACCTGAGATAGGCAGAGCATCCTTTTCTGGTGATCTCGAATGATCTTGATGCCAAGGACATGTCCGGCTTCTCCCAGATCCTTTATATCAAACTGCTTGGACAACCACACCCTTATATTTGATAATGTCTTCTTATTGTTTCCAATAAGCAAGATATCATCAACATACAGTACGAGGAAAACCACCACATTTCCGTCACATTTCTTGTATATGCAACTCTCATCTGGACTATGCATGAATCCATATGATTGGATAACCTCGTCAAAACGGATGTTCTAAAACCTCGACGCCTGCTTAAGTCCATAAATGGATATCTTAAGCTTGCACACTAAGTGTTCTTGCCTTTAGCAATGAAACCCTCTGGTTGCTTCATGTGGATGTTTTCCTTGAGACTTCCATTCAGGAAAGCTGTCTTGACATCCATCTGCTAAATCTCATAATCCAAATGAGCAGCAATCGATAAGAGAATTCGGATTGACTTAAGCATGGCTACTGGTGAAAAGGTTTTCTCATAATCGATCCCTTCTTTCTGAGTGTACCCTTTCGCCACAAGTCTTGCCTTGAAGGTTTCAACCTTCTCATCAGATCCTCTCTTGCGTTTGTAGACCCACTTATACCCAATGGGTTTTACTCCATCTTGTGGTTCTACAAGCTCCCAGACTTGATTGTGATCCATAGATCCAATCTGAGATTCCATTGCAGATTTCCAAAAATCTGCGTCTTTATCTTGGACCGCTTCGTCGTAGGTCCTGGGATCCAATTCATTAAGTCCTTCAGGGAAATCCAAATATTCTCCCAAACCAATAAATCTATTAGGTTGGCGTACAAGCCTTCCGCTGTGAGGAGGCAGTTCTCATGTATCCATGATACGTTGTGCTGTGTCTTGTGTACCTCTTATTGTACTACTAGTGTAGGATTCCATCCTTCTCCTCTTAGCTCCTCAAGGATTATTTCACTCATTGGTTTGTGGTCTATAACATAGTCTTCTTCTAAGAATCGAGCATTGGTGCTAGCAATGATCTGCTGATCCTTATGACTATAAAATAGACCACCTTTCGTTCCCTTAGGATATCTAACAAACAGCCTCACATCAGTACAAGGCGCTAGCTTATCAGCTTCCTTGTCCAGCACGTGTGCTGGGATACCCCAAATCCGAACATGTCCTAAACTGGGCTTTTGTCCAATCCAAAGTTCTGTGGGCGTAGAAGGAACTGATTTCGATGGAACCAAGTTAAGAATGTAGGCTGCTGTTTCTAGGGCATATCCTCAGAACAAAATAGGTAACTCCGAATAACTCATCATCGATCTAACCACCTCCAATAAGGTTCTATTCATTCTCTCCGCCACGCCATTCTGCAATGATGTTTCCGGCGCAGTTAACTGGGATGTAATCCCATTCTCTACTAAGTAGTCTCTAAATTTGCTTGAGAGATACTCGTCCCCGTGATCAGAATGTAGTGACTTGATACTTCTACACATACGTTTCTCCGCTTCCACCATAAATTTTTTGAATTTATCAAAGCATTCAAACTTGCGACGTAATAGGTAGATATATCCATATCTTGAGTAATCATCAATGAGTGTGATGAAATACTTGTACCCTCCTCAAGCTTGAACTGACATAGGGCCACACAAGTTAGAGTGAATCAAATCTAATAGCCCTTCGGATTGATTCCCTTTTAATTCAAAAGGACGTTTGGTCATTTTCCCTTCCAAACAGGATTCACACAAAAGGAATGATTCTAGGACCAATGAAGACAGAGGTCCATCATTTACTAGCCTTTATATCCTCTTAAGGTTAATATGGCCTAGCCTTAGATGCCAAAGATAGGTTTGATTCAATTCTGAAGGTTCTTTCCTTTTATTAGGGTTTGTGATCGATGTATTTAGTAATTGCTTTTGCTTAGTGTTTTGCATAGGATTAAGTAAATAAAGATGTCCATCTAATGTGCCAGAATAGATAAAACGTTTACCACTAAAGATAACAACCTTATTATCAAAAGAAACTGAATATCCATCCATAAAAAGTTTAGAAACTGAAACAAGGTTTCGCCTAAAATCGGGCACATAAAGACAGTCTTTTAAAACTAAACTCCTATCACTACTAAAAGATAAGGTGACGTCTCCCACTACAACAGCTGCCACTTTCATAGCATTATCCATGTAGACAATGATCTCCCGATCACTCAACTGTCTTTTTACTAGGAACCCTTGTAAAGACATGCAAACATGATCAGTAGCTCCAGTATCTGCTACCCATGACTGAGTAGAACAGGTTGCTAAACTTGTTTCAACAACAGGAGTGTGAGACATACCCTTCTTTTTCTTGTTCGGATACACCACTTTCCAGTGACCTAGCTGGCCGCACTTGAAATACTTTGACTTTGACTTAAATTCCTCGGGGAGAACTTTGTCTTGGGCTTATTCACCTTAGGCGCCCCCTCTGCAGCTTTCTTTGGCGCGTTCCTCTTTTTCTTTTTAGTAACAGAAGAAGACGCCCTATTTTCAGCTAAGTGTGCCTCCGGATTTCCCTTCTGAAGTAACTCAGCCGCTTGAAGATCCATGAGCAGTTCAAATAAGGTAACATCCTTCTTTATCATGTTGAAGTTCAATCTAAACTGCTCAAACTTCGGGGACACTCTGTGAAGCACGATGTCTATCTGAGACTCGGCGTCCAAATCTCCATCTAAGGTCTCGATCTCAGCCAGATAACTTATCATACTGAGAACGTGATCCCTAACAGGTGTGGAGTCATTCATTCTCATGCTCATCAGTTTCTTTATCGCCAAATGGCACACCGAGCGGTTCTGGTAACCGAAGAGCTCCTTAAGAGCAATTCCAATGCTAACACCAAATCACCAATTTGGTGCTGAAACCCACTCCAATGCTGCACCAAATTGGTGCTGATGGGTCCCACAGTATTTAATGCATTATTTTATTATTTAAAATTATTATTAAATAGATTATTTAATAAATTTAATTTAATTTATTATTTAATAAATTTAATTTAAATAGCCCGGTCCCGAGGATGGGGACGGGGTTGTTGTGCGTAAAATAGCACGAAAAATTAGAAATCCAGGGGGGGTATTTCTAGAATTAAACTAAATTAGCGCCTCAAAAACTTAGGCAACATAACTTTATGATTAGGAAGAACTTATCGTTTTCAACGAATCAAAAGGGTCAAAGGGTTCAAACAAGTTGAAGGAATGCCTATTCATAGGCTAATCAAATTCAAATAGAATTCAATAATTAATAGATAGGATTCTCACTCTTCAAATAAACAAGACCTCTCAATAGGTCACAACAACTAAGACCCATCAATAGGTCAGAGGCAAATAAACTATTTTATGACCCATTCATAGGACAGAAGCAATTAATCAAGATAAGACCCATTCATAGGTCAACTGGAAAATAAACAAAATCCAAGACTTAACCAAATATGACCAACTCATAGGTCGAAAACTGTAATGAAACATGCTTGGATTTATGAAAAGAAGTGGGACTTTATTATCATGATTCAATAAAGAATACAATTCAGATAAGCTCAAAAATAAAACATAGCATGCAATCATACTATGGGGCAACTGTATCAGAGTTTAAGCGGAAAACAATGGAGTAATATTGTATCACATAACAACATACTCATGAGCAATAATTTAGTCTGAACGAGACAACAAGTCATGATCAACCCATAACAGTACATCGAGCCATCACCTCCAGCATCTCAACCTGTGAAAAACATTTTGAAAATATTTTGGGCGTGAGTACTAAAGCACTCAGTGGGTTAAACTTTTAACTCAATCTTTAATAAAAACTGTAACAGAATATCCAAAAAATACAAATAATGGAAAGCAAAACGCGAAAGCCCTTTCCATTTCTGCAAACCTTTACTTCCCTTTGGTACCCTGTAGCTCCTTCTGTCGTCTACTGCACTCTATGACATGTCGCTGATAGAAAAAGGGAGGGGTTACCTCGCTAATCCGAGAAGAGTATACCAAGGATCACCTGGCATTGACCCTGAGTATACCAGGGGTTACCTAGCATTGACTCCTTATAGTGATGCCCAGATCACGTGTATGTGCAGGGGTTACCTCACAGTGACACCTTTAGTGATTAACATCACAACTGCAAGAATCACAGTTCCTGCCTATCCTTTGATCTATGTTCTCTATAAAGCGCGTAATATGACATAAGCATAAAAACTATGTCATCCTCTAAATATAGCAACTAGGCTAACTTTTAATTCATCTAGCAACTTAGTTCAATTATGCTTCTTATTCCTTAAACGGAAATCATTCTATAACTTGAGTTTAATGCTGAAAGCACAGGCTAAAGAGTACAACTTATTATACACAAGTATAATCAATACAAATAAACATTTAATATACTGTAACTTTAAACTATGACTTTTAGACTTTAAATAAAAACTCTAAGCTTAATCTATAAACTATGAACTTTGAACTCTACACCTTAACTTTTACCCCATAGACTTTAGTTATGACAAGGCATAATCTATTCTATTTAATTATGTCAAAGCATAAACTATATTCATTTATTGTGATAAATCATAATCTATTTTCTCAATAATTATGATGAAGTATAATCTATGTTCTCAGTAATTATGGCAAAGCATAATATATGTTCTCAATAATTATGGCTAAGCATAATCTATGTTCTCAATAATTATACAATAGTATAATGCTATTACTTTAGCATAGACTTAAGCAGATAATTTCTCAAATATTTTATTTGGATATTCCAACTATGATTATCACATTTACGAGCTAATAACTCAAATATAGATAGGTTTTGCAAATAAACCCACCTCGATTAGATCAACTCGGGTGATCAAACTTCTCGATATTCATCCGTCAGCTTCTCTGACTGGCTCAACAAGTCCTACAAGGTCATACCTTATTTTAGGACTGCTACTCTAATTTTCAGAACTCGACTTTAATTTAATTGGAGCTTTTATTTACTTTAATCATATTTCAACTAAGAATGCGCGACTTTAGAGACCTCGTACAACTTCAATAGAGAAGGAAATAAATTCCAAAATATAATTTCTGATTTAATGAGACCAAAAGATTTGACAGAGGTCACTTTCCGTAACTTGCCATTTTACTCATTTTTTTCACAGCAAACCTCGATTGCACTTTTTACTTGTCCAAAAGTTATGAAAATAATCAGGCATGACCCCACATATATCTTTATTAAACTACACAATTTTTGGAATTTTCTGAAATCACATGCTCTAGTTATAAAAATTACCGCCTGATTAAAATAATCGACTTTAAGCAAAACTTATCGGAAAATTATGAAACTTGGCAGTCCTATAGGAAATAATATTTCGAGAAACTTTCTAGTTCAAACTTTTTTGATTTGACGATCCAAAACGGGCAAAAATGGGCCAAAACCGAAACTGATCCGCGCCCCTTTATTTTTCACGTTTTCTGGCGTTTTCATCGATTTTTGGCCACCGAACGACAACGCACTCAACATACAAAATGAAGCACTATTTAAAACACACAACATATTAAAATTTCAACTATAAAGGATGAGAAATGGACCGAAACGAGATATCCGAAGCGGCGGCACGACGACGGCGATTCCGGCCATCCACGGCAGCGGCGGTGGCGGCTCTTCGCAGCCTTCCGGCGCTCGACAGCTGATCCCGCAGCAGCACCCCCCAACAAAACTTAACTTGGGCCCACATGCGCGATTTACTCGGTATAGGCCCGAGTTTCTCTCGTTCGTCAACACGAACGAGAGAGAAAGAGAGAGAAGAGAGAATGAGTAAGGAAGAATGAATCCCCCCCTATTTATAGGAAAAGCTAAGGTGGGGCGGGTATAACTTTTTCGGATATAAAATACTGATAAAGTGATTCCCGGATTCAATAAAAGTTGTTTTATTCAATGGAGAGGTCCAAATGACCTCTGACACAAAATCCGAAAATACCGGGAGACTCGTTGGCTCGAGTACTATTAAACCAACCTGACTCGGGATGACGAAGAAGTCGCATGAAGAGAAACGAGAAAAAATTCCCTTTCAAAAATTACTTTTACTATTCATTTCGACTGACAGATTTTCCTCTCGAGCGCTCGATTGACCCCAGATTGGCAATCCGTGAATGCGAATGGATTTCTTAGGTCATTTCCTATAAGATAGGCTTGATAGAACAAGTCTCAGATCAATGAGAAGGATTTCGTAAATTCGAATCACGAACGCTCGCATAAATTACTATTCACAGGTTTTCCCTTTGCGATTTTCAATTACGGGACTCCTGTAGAGGTCAGAATAAAATTCTGAAAGCACCAACGGCTTTCTTTAGGTTGTTACATTCCAGAAAAGACCAATATTGACTATCTTCCGGCGGCAAATGCAAAATCTTATAATCGATTTTCACATAAAATACACAAAAAAGGTCGCGACTTACATCTGTTTTACTTTATTTTAACTCCAATTATTTTCTTTAGTCTTCTAAATAAATTTAGAAAACTCACTAAGGTATTCTGAAATTCTGGGATGTTACATATTCATATTTCAATTATAAAATAAAATGGAATCTTTAAGAGAATATCCTTATTTGGTGTAAAATTTGGTGCTGAGCATTGGAGCTGCAAAAAAATTTAGTGCTGAAACTGCACCTATTTGGTGCAGAATCTGCACTAAATAAATGGGTGCTTAGCATTGGAGTTGCTCTAAGGTTGACCATTACATCATAAGCAGTCTTCATAGACTGATGTTGAAGTTGCAGCACATTTGACATAGAAGCCAAAATATAACAGCGTGCAATCTCATCAGACTTGACCCACTTAGCATAGACCACCCTTTATTCTTTGCCAGAATTCTCATCTGGCTTTTGAGGACATTCCTCTTCAAGTATAAATTTGTGTCCTTCAGCAGTTAGGACGAGGTTAAGGTTACGAATCAAGTCATTGTAGTTTTCACCGATTAACTTGTTGTCTTTGAGTATAGAGGACAAATTTGAGAGTGCCAATGTTTTAAAACTATGTTTTGCTATTTTCAATGTTTGTCGGTCGGTTGATAAAATAATTTTGATTTTGAACTGCCACAATAGGTAATTAAATGTCACAATAGGTAGTCAAAATGTCACAATATGTTAATTGAAGTGTCACGATGGAATTTTTCGGTCGGTCAAAATTTTTTGTCGAAACTTTTATTTTTGGACAAAAAAAGAGCTGCAAATAACTAAAATTTGATGGCCTCGGAACACGTGTCGACTGCAGAAATAGAAAATGTATTGCACTCACCTTACATCAGAATTTGCCATAGAAAATGTCATTTTTTACAAAAGAAAATCACATTAATGGTTTCATTTCAATCAATTATGTCTCAAATAATACTACTTTTCGAGCCCCAAATTGATAAAAGTTGTTATTATTAATGGTGAGATCTTTTACAATAAAAAATAATACAAACCTACACACGTTAATTATTTTAACATAATAACTTAAAAATTCTAACAGAATAATGTTATTTGAGTATAAAACAAAATGAGTAAAAATTATACAATGGAGATATAACAAAATAAGTAAGTGTTATTTATGATTAATTGTCCTAAAATAACTCATACAATATACTCAATTTTGCAATAACAGCATAATTTTGAAAAAATTGCAATTGAAATTACGACACCCCAACATAATTTCCAACTAATTTGAATGTATTGTTTGAAAATTAGGACAATTGGGTATGAATCAGAATTGTTCCATTCAACTTTTTTTGCGGAGTTTCATCTAAAATAAATGATCACTGAAATTACTTAATTACATCATTTTAAGATGACAGGTCCTCTGTTCATGTGGATGTTTACTCAAAACGTAGGATACAAATATTGCAGGAAAATATTGAGGGTATTGTAATTTCGAAAAGTCAAAATAGTATTCCCCCAATTTTTATGAAATTGGTATTTTAAGTTTCAACGATGCGCAATTTTCTTTGAAAAGGTGACATTCATACTAGTTCTTTTACGGTAGTGAGTTGGGCACGCACTTGTGCTATGGTCGAAGAGGATGGGCTTGGTGTTTCTTCTTTTAAAGAGATCAATAGGGGGTTGTTAATGAAGTTGGTGTGGCAGTTTATTGTGCCAGATTCTTCAGCTTTCAAGATCATGAGAACTTGATTTTTCTCGGCTCCTTGCATGCCTAAGCGAGTCTATTACTCTTCAGGTTGGCCGGTCATGCGTACGCTGTTTCAGTCTCTTTTGCATGATTCTATTTGTATCGTGGGTAATGGCTCCACGATTGACTTTTGGCATGACAATTGGTTAGGTTATGTAATTGTAGATGGGCTTCGTATTCCTGCTCGGGAACATGCGCGTCTTCATGATAAGGTCGGTGATTTTTTGTTTGATGGGGTTTGGCACTTCACCGCTTCGTTGGTTTATGCCTTTCCGGATATTCTGTATGATATTCTTCGCATTCCGATTGTTCCTAGCGATGATGAGAGACTTTGGTCCAAGTCTTTGCATGGTAATGTGACGGCTAAATTAGCTCATCTTCAGTTTAGAGTTCGATTCCTGATGGTAAGCTGGGGCACTTGGATTTGGAGTTCGCTCATTCCAATTCACCGATCTTTAGTTTTATGGCGATTACTTCTCTCGCGTATCCCTACTATGGACAAGATGCATGGTTTCGTTGGTCCAAATATTTGCTTTTTATGTCGGGGAAGCCAAGAGACGATTGATCATTTGTTTTGGGATTGTTCATTGGCTTGAATGGTGTGGCATTAGGTGTTTCAAATGTTTCATATTGATTATGTTATTGCGGCTTCTTTCCATGAAGCGTTTCTCCAGTTCATGCATTTCACGTTTAGCTCCCAGGTCTTAGCTCTTTGGAAAACAGCCGTTGTCACGGTGATTTGGGGGTTGTGGAATTTTCACAATAAAGCTATCTATGAGAACTTTGTTTCTACGTTGTTCATTCTTATTAACACAGTTCGTGTTGCGTTGAGAGAGATGGAATCTATGCGTGGTAAAAAGGGTTATATGAAGAATGATGTTCAGGAGTTAGTCACTTTGAAGCGTTCAATGTAACGCCTCATCCGGATCCGTTAAAAAAGATTCTTCTGGTGATATGGCGGCCTCCTCCTCCTGGATGGATCAAGATTAATACAGACGGCTCTTCTCAAGGTGCTTCCCGATGAATGGCTACAGGTGGTGTCTTTCGTCGTCCGGATGGCTCGGTGTTTGGATGTTTTCACACGGAGGAGGTAATCGGTTTTGCTTTTTTGGCGGAGGTGCTTGCAGTGTTGACGACTTTGAAGTGGGCTCGAAGACTGTCTCTGGACTTTATTTGGCTAGAGGCAGATTCAGTTTATGTGGTTTCTCTTCTTTCTTCTCGGAGTTTACAGGTTCCCTGGTTTATCAAGGCCCGCTGGCGTGTGATTTTAGATTTTCTTTCTAATATACATTTTGTATTTCTCATATTTATAGAGAGGGCAATAAGGTGGCCGACATTCTTGCCTCCCCTGTTGCTCCCTCGGGTTTTTGTCTTCTTCTATTTCTTGTATTGACAGCGCTGTTTTACAGGATGTTCACTCTACTGGTTTTTTCCATTTTGTTTAGAGGAGTACTCTTTTCCATATGATTTTCTCTTGTTGGGTTTTCCATATGGGTTTTAATGAGGCTCCGGTCCCCTGAGTTATCGACATGTGATTTCTGGGACTTTTAGGTTTGTCATTTTTTTTTCTTTTATTTATACAATTTATTTAGGTATTTTAAGTTTTAAAATAAAAATTAAAAGTAAAATAAGAGATATATATATATATATACACTTTTATCTCTCCACCTCTATCAAATTTTATCGAAGATATTTCATCTATCAAAGATAACAAGATAAGTTAACATGTAGGAGATTTTATAGTATTTTGATAGGGATAAAATTGGGAGAAAAAGAGTGTGAAAATGTCTAAAATATTAAATAATTTGAAACAAATTTGAAAAGTAAAAATATCAATTATTGTGAAATTGATGGAGTATTATCATGATAACGTTTTAAAGATTAAGTTATAATTGCAAAATGCTTCCCCGTTCCTTTATGATTGTTGTTATAGCTTTTTTTTGTCAATTTTTTTTTTGTATATTTTCACACTCTCTTTCTCACTTTTAACCCTAGTTATCACAATCCCTAAAAATTAATGGAGAAAGGAAATATTATTTTTTTTTAGGAAAATATAAATGAATATGATTTATATGATATGGGAAGAATGAGTATATTAGTCCAGAAAATTAAATGTTAATTCTAGATTAAAAAGCTAGCTAAAACAATAATAATAAAGAAACGGAGAGCGTAATATGTATAATTATATGTGATTGGTATGAAAGAATGGAATTATGTATGAACACAATGAACTTAGAAATGGAATGAAGATCTGAATGGAATGAAAATTCTTATGATTGGTATGTTTTCGGAATGAAGAGCGGAATAAAATATTATTTTATTTTTTTTATATTATAAATGAATATTTTTTACTTTAAATTTCTTTTTACAATTGAATAAATTGTAGTAGTTAATATTAACAACACTTGCCGTAATTTTTCGTATATTTCTAAATTGCATTTTCTTTTTTAGTATGTGATTTTTGTCTAATATTTTTAATAAATTCTAATTTATTTATTTTATTAAAAACTTTATTTCTAAAGTATTTAATTAATACATATATTTAATTTATTTCATTTTTTCATGTGAATATAATATATTTATCAAATACATAATTAGTTTTTTATTAGGATATATTTATATGTTATATTTATTTTGGTGCCACTTTCATTTTTCTTCAATAAAATTTTAAGAAATATCAATTTTTTAATATATATTTTTAATTTAAAAAAAAAAGAATATAAAAAACAAAATAATAATAATAATAATAATAATAATAATAAATTATTTAAACTGATTTTCGAAAAAAAATAATATGATAAAATAATATTACACGACATGATTATGTGTACTTATAAAATATGTTAATTTTTTTGGTTTAATGGCGGAATAGCTAAATCTATGGGGCTTGGTTGGTGGAATGATTGTTTCCTTAGTTTGAGAATATTGATTTCTTCAGGAACGATGATTCCCGATTCTAAGTCACTCCCTCCGTTTTTGAATAAGTGTTATGTTGGATGAATGCACACAAATTAATAAATTAATTAAATTACTTAATACACTATTGTGTGAATATATCAAATGAGTTAAAATATAAAGGTTTGAATGGACATTGAAATGATCATTTCATTCCACCATACCAATTGACTCCTATATGTCATGTTATTTACCACATTCAACCATTTTTTTCATTATTATGCACCTTTAGCACTGTTTTCTAACTTTGTATAGATACAAGACTGAATTTATTGGACAGAACATTTAATTACTTTTTCTCAAATTAATTCCTTTTCATAAAAGTTAATTTCGTTATGCATACGCTTGGAATCTGGCATAGGTTGTGTGTTTTGCCATTCGATATTTTATTGGCCAGAGTAGTTTTTTTCTTCTTCTGTATTTAAAAAAGAAGTAAATATTAGTACAATATATGTGTAAAATGTATATACACGTTTTATCTCTTTTTAGTTTTTGAGAGATTTATCTTTTTTCCTGCTCAATAATATATGGCTAACAAGGTTTTCAGATGTATAATCAAATAATACCTATATTCACCGCATCACGAAATGGGATCATCTATTGCAAATTTTGTTGTATTGCCTCATTTTCCTGTTGCAACTCCTCAATATTTTTTCAAAAATTTTTCAAAAAAATTATTTGTTATTTTTATTTTTTAATTTATTATAATTTATTTTAATTTAAATTTTCTATTTAGGATTCATTTATCCCAATTAGGGTATATTAAAAAAATTAAGAAAAAAAATTTAGTTATGCAACACCAAATGTAACACAAAATGCAACAGAGGATCCGCTCTGCCGCATCACAACAAAATTAGTGAAAAATGAATTAAAAAAGGGGAATTTCTATTTACACTACCAATTTTACTCTTTGCACTTAGGTTACTCAATGCACTACATATTTTATTCTTTGCACCACACACTATTACATTAATATCCTTCACTCAAAAAAATATTTGTTTTACTTGAAAAAAAACTAAAAAAAAGTTCGAAAACATAATTTCAAACGCAATTCACCTTGTTCAAGAATATTAAGTCGAACGATTCCAATACTTGGAAAAAATTGGTTCGAAAATTAAGTTTGAACGACACTTAAAAAATTTCAGGGTGCAAAGGTGTTAGAAAATATTTTCCGAACGAACTATGTCCGAAAATTGAAGTTCGAACCACTTCAATATGTTCGAAAACTTAAATTCGAACACCCTAAATTCCGTTTATTCTCCCAAACATTGTTCGAAAAATGGAGTTTGAACCACTCCAAAATGTTCGAAATTTTCAGTTCGAACGAATCGCGATCTCGACAAAAAAAAAACTTCCACAACACGTTTTAAACTCAATTATTTTCGATCAATACACTCATAATAACATCTAATATTTCTAATAAACTATTAGAAGTTGATGAATACTTCGATTAATTTATTTTTTTATTTTATTTTTTAGTTTTAAATTTGCAATGCATTGAGTAATTCTAGTGGCATGAATAAGTAATAAAAGGGCATTAAAGTAACTTCATAATTATTTTATTTTTTCTTTATTTCTTCTATGATGTAGAGAGTAAAATTAATAGTGCAAATAGTCGGCCCTACAAAAATCATGAAAATAAAAAGTCCAAATCCCAAATTAAAATTTACTAATTTACATGGATGGGAAATAAAGCAATTCAGACAACCAATTGTCGGGTTTAACCCGATCCGAATGAAACCCATTATAAATACCCGACCCGAAATGAGTCCAGTTTTCAGAGTTTCTGAACCCTACTTTCAGATCGTGAAGGAGCAATTGCCCATTAGAAACCCTCTCTCTCTCTCTCTCTCTCTCTCCACATCTTATTATTACTCACACAATTACACTCACATACATAGACGATATATACATATATAGATATATCTATCAAATCACTGGTTTGTTATCTCTGTTGCGATTGATAACCCCGGGTGGCTGAGGTGAGTCATCTTTTTCTTTCTGCCGCTTACACGGATTGATTAACACGTGCTAATTCATAATTGTTTGCGCGAAGTTCTTTTTGTTTGAATTTTGTGGAACTTCTTTCGTGTTGATTTTGATCAACGTTTAAATGCTAGGAGCTTTTTGGTTAGGTGGGTTTTAAAGGAAAAATTCAATGTTGTTATCTCGTGTGTGTTGGTGAGGACTGAGGAAGTGATAACTGTTTCTCGAACTGGATTTTTGTAGGGATTTTGTTGATTTCGAGGGTGGACTTGATTTATTAGTCGAAAATACATCTGAACTAATCCGATGGGGAGGAAGAAGCCTACAGTGCGTGATGAGGAGAGCGCCCCTGCAGGGGGCGGTGGGGGAGGTAAATCAAAGAAGAAGGGGTTTCTGATTGCTGATGATGAATACTTTATGGGGACTGAGTTATCAGAGGAAGCTGTTGTTCCAGAAGAGAAGGCCTCTGTGCCTTTGGGTAACAAAAAGAAGGGCAAGAAAGGTGCTCAGAAGTCTAAGGATGATGATGAAGAATTGGGGGAGGATGTCATTGCAGAAGCGGAAGATGAAGAGGAGGATGACGCACCTGTAATTAAATTTGGCGGAAAAAAGAAGGCAAAAGCAAAAAAAACTGGAAATAACAGCGGTTTTAGTGGTTCAGCATTTGGGTTGCTAGGAGAAGATGAGGATGAGAATGATCTTGGAAGTATGGAAAAAGATGACGAGGATGAAGAATTAGGGGTGCCCGCAATTTCATTTTCTGGTAAGAAGAAGCCTTCTAAGAGTAAGAAGGGTGGTGGCAGTGTCTCTTCGGCCTTTGAATTGCTTGACGGAGAGGAAGAAAGCGGAGACAAAGATGAGAGTTCCAAAGAGGAAGACGAAGATGTTGGTATTAGCTTTACAGGTAAAAAGAAGAAGTCATCAAAGGGCTCGAAGAAGGTATCATTTAGTTCCGCATTGCTTGAAGAAGAAATTGATGATGATGCATCAGTTTCAAAGGTTGGGGACAATTCTGGAGAAGGTGGTGCTGATGACCAGGAGGACGGAATTTTGGCACTTAAATTTTCAGGTAAAAAAAAGTCGTCAAAAAAGAAGAATACAAGTGATGATACTGCAACTGAAACTGGAATCGGTGATACACCATCTGATATTGTTGAGCCGGATCAACATGGTGGTGATTCTAAAGATAAAAAGCCAAACGGTGAAGATGTAGCTTCGAAGAACAAAAAGAAGAAAAAGAAAGGTGGGAAAAATCTTCAAGAAGATGAAGAAGACTTGGACAAACTCTTGGCTGAATTTGGTGCTGCACCTCCTGTGTCGAAACCTGTTCAAGATTCTGGTGCGGCTCCAGTTGCACCACCTCCAGGAGAAAAGTTACAGAACGAACCCGAACAAGAAGAGGCAGAAGAAGAGGGACCCGTGGAGTCTGTAACATCGAAGAAGAAGAAAAAGAAGAAGGAAAAGGAGAAAAAGGCAGCTGCCCCTGCAATGGAAGAAAAACCAGAAGAAAACAAAAGCGAGATAAATAGTAAAGTATCTGGTAAGAAAGTCCCAAAGCATGTCAGGGAGATGCAGGAGAGACTTGCCAAAGTGAGGGAAGCTGAAGAGAGAAAAAAACGGGAAGAAGAAGAAAGGTTGAGGAAAGAAGAAGAGGAAAGGCTTAAACAAGAAGAACTTGAAAGATTAGCTGAAGAGAAAAAGCGCTTAAAAAAGGAGAGGGAGAAGGAGAAAATCCTTAAGAAAAAACTAGAAGGAAAGCTTCTCACTGGGAAGCAGAAGGAAGAGGCTCGGAGGTTGGATGCAATGAGGAAGCAAATACTAGCTAATGCAAAATTGGATTTATCCTCTGGAGAACCTTCTGGAGCACCTGCAAAGAGACCTCTGTACCAGAAGAAAAAATCAAAGGCACAAAACCAGTCTAATGGAGCAGCCGTTTCAGAAAATATGCAGAGCACAGATTCAAAAGAAATCCAACAAAATTTTGTGTTGGAGTTGGATTCTGTTGAACCTGAGAATGTTGAGGAAGTGGAGTCTTCGAGCGCACAGGATAAAGCTGAGGTAACTGATGCTGTTGAAGACAATGGAGTTGATGAAGAAGAAGAGGAGGAAGAAGAAGATGATGATGAAGAGTGGGATGCTAAAAGTTGGGATGACGCTGACTTGAAATTGCCTGGTAAAAGTGTATTTGCTGATGAAGAAGTTGATTCCGAGCCTGAAACCTTGCCTAAGAAGGATATAAAGAACACTCGCGCCGCAACTGAGGATGCTGAGAAAGTTGCTTCAGTGATGCCACTAAAACCGGAGAATGTGGATGCTCCAAAGAACAATAACAAGAAAGATGTTCTTGTGAAAGAGGATAAAACTAAACCTGATGATCATCCTGTTCAAAATGGGCAAAGCCTTCGGTCTCCTATATGTTGTATTATGGGTCATGTCGATACTGGTAAAACAAAGTTGCTTGATTGTATTAGAGGTACTAATGTCCAAGAAGGTGAGGCAGGTGGTATTACACAGCAAATTGGAGCGACCTATTTTCCTGCTGAGAATATACGTGAGAGGACGAAGGAACTGAAAGCTGATGCAAAGCTCAATGTCCCTGGTCTGTTAGTAATTGATACTCCTGGACATGAATCTTTTACCAACTTGCGGTCTAGAGGATCAGGGCTATGTGATCTTGCAATTTTGGTTGTTGATATAATGCATGGGCTGGAACCACAGACAATCGAGTCGCTCAATCTTTTGAAAATGAGAAATACAGACTTCATTGTTGCCTTGAACAAAGTGAGTCACCTTGTATCTTGAATTTGTTGAACTTCATACCTATGTTTCTTCACTATTTTCATTTGGTTTGTTCTGTTTGGCAATGCAGGTGGACAGACTGTATGGGTGGAAAACTTGCCGTAACAAACCAATAGGAAAGGCAATTAAGGAACAGTCAAAGGATGTCATGAATGAATTTAACAGGAGGCTAACTGAGGTCTTATTTATCTCTTTCCTTTACCAAGCAAGTCTCAGCACTAACATTGGTCTTATCTAATGCGGATTTTTTTGTTACAGATTATCACTCAGTTTAAGGAGCAGGGCCTCAATACTGAGTTGTATTACAAGAACAAAGAAATGGGGGAAACATATAACATTGTACCAACAAGTGCCATAAGGTTTCTTTTATAAGGACTTCATTATTTTATGCTCATATCTGGTTTACTATTTCTTAATTTTGTTCTCTCAATTACAATATGCAACTTCTGACTTGTTGGTGACTGGCAAACAGCGGTGAGGGCATCCCTGATTTATTGTTACTGCTGGTCCAATGGGCTCAGAAGACAATGGTTAAAAGGCTTACATATAGCGAGGATGTGCAGGTTTGTTCCCTCACCTGCTGCTGTTTGATAGTGAAGAAGATAGTCCAATGAAATTTCTTTTGATCATTTATCCTCAACATTGCCACAGTGTACTGTTTTGGAGGTTAAAGTGGTTGAAGGACATGGGACCACAATTGATGTGGTATTAGTAAATGGCGTGCTTCATGAAGGAGATCAAATAGTTGTTTGTGGCATGCAGGTATGCATCCTATGCTTCATTTTTATTTTTGGTTCCTTTGGAAGAAGATATTCACAAGCATTCTGCTGGCTTTTTCGTGCAGGGACCAGTTGCTACCACAATTAGGGCGTTGCTAACACCCCACCCCATGAGGGAGCTCAGAGTCAAGGTGAAATTTCTATCTCTATTATTACTGGAAGATTTGCTTTTGTTTGTTACCAGTTTATTCTTTCTATTGTCTGAGTAGTTTTTAAGCTATTATGCATGGAAGTGTTCCTAGGTTTTGTTGCCAGAATTCTTTTTCACTATTTGGTTGTCCTGGAAATAAATATACTAGGCTGTCAACTTGGTGCTATTTCTTGGTTTGGATGTATTTCGCTTCAAGATGTCATTTTGTCATGATGCTGTGATCAAAGCATAAGTCTGGAAGCAATTGTTTTCATGGCTAACTTTCGCATAATGTTGGGGCTATCATAATTGAAGTTTAACATTTCATTATTTTTTCCCCAGGGAACATATTTGCATCACAAAGAAATCAAGGCTGCCCAGGGTATTAAGATTGCTGCACAGGTAACTGTGTCTTATTCTCATACTATCTCCTGGCTTTGTAAAGATAGAAAATTGAAGATTATTAACTTAGAGAAGTTGCTATTGATTTTTTCTAAAAAACAGAGAGAGAGTGGTGCTAGCATACTTGCTTGCCTAATTGAAATGCTGAAATATTGTTTGGGTAAGGCATGGAGGCTGAGACATGGTTTACAATGAGATATCTAGCTAAAAATTCCATTTTCTGGTACCCAGTTGAACTCCATTAATTCCAACATGGCACCAAATCATTTATGGATTTCATGAAGTCGTCGAATATACTGATTTTGGGATTTCATGAAGTTGCCTAATATATTGATATACAAAGAGGACAAAGAGTCTTACATATCTGATAAGTGTTACAGGAATCTACATTATGTGGTTACTTCAACATATAAAGTTTTACTCAGTATTTCTCATTATTTCTGTACTTTTTTCCCGGTATGTACAGCTGTTAAGTCTCTTTATCTCTATGGACTTTGAACTCATGATGTGGTTATTTATGATTGATGTGTTTCTTCTTTTGTTTCAATAGCCTTGGGTCTTGGCTAATACTTCTTCCTCCTTTCTTTCTTCAGGGCCTTGAGCATACCATTGCAGGCACTAGTCTCTATGTTGTGGGGCCTCGTGATGATGTAGAGGAAATTAAAGAAGCTGCTATGGAAGATGTGAACTCAGTGATGAGTAGGATTGACAAAAGTGGTGAGGGAGTTTATGTTCAGGCATCTACTCTTGGGTCTTTAGAAGCACTGCTGGAGTTCTTGAAGACTCCGGCAGTTAACATACCTGTCAGTGCTATAAGCATTGGCCCAGTACACAAGAAGGACGTGATGAAGGCGAGTGTCATGCTTGAGAAGAAAAAGGAATATGGGACAATATTGGCTTTTGATGTCAAAGTAACACCAGAGGCTCGGGAACTTGCTGATGAACTTGGCGTGAAAATATTCATTGCTGACATCATATACCACCTATTTGATCAATTTAAGGCTTACATAGATAATCTTAAGGAGGAAAAGAAGAGAGAAGCTGCAGAGGAAGCAGTTTTTCCTTGTATCCTCCAGATCATGCCAAACTGTGTTTTCAATAAGAAGGATCCCATTGTGTTGGGGGTCGATGTCGTTGACGGCATTGCAAAGGTAAGATATGTGAGATTAACATTCAAGTAAATTTTGCCTATTGACACATAATAATTTGTTCTCCATATTTTGTTCTGGTGAACTGCTTGTAGCTCGATATGTGTTACATGCACACCCCACTATCCCACCCCTACACACATGTATGCATGCACCTTTAACTCGGTACTTGTACAAATTAATGACCATCTTTGTCTGACGTAATATGCTCCTTAGGAGATGCTGACAAAATAACAAAGTTTTGACCTAGTTATTGGGTACCATATTGGTGCAGTACCATTGACTATCTTTTGGCCCTCCCATTTTAGGAGCTAATCTAATTCTTGATACTATCACCAAAACCTTTACATGGAAAGCTGCGCCTGATGTGATACTTATTCCTTTTAACATCATAGGATAAAGATACCAAATAAGCATTTAGTTTAGAGTCCACTGATAATTCAGCCTCTTTGCATTAATGTTACTTTTGGTGGTTTCACAATGGTCAAGAGCTGATTATTTTACGCTGTGCATAATTACTTCATTTTTTTAATTTAAATTGACATGTTATGATTGCATGTTGTTCCAGATTTCCAGAAAATAAAACCCACAGTCTGTTCTCCCGTGTGTTATGCATTGGTACACTGATAAAAATATAACAGGCAGTTGGATACTATCTTAATCTGATTATTTGTCATGAGCGTGTTTCATTTTTGGACTGCAATCTGTCTAAAATTTAATTGGCAACATTGTGTTCCATGTATATTCTTTTACATCTCATCAGTTGTGTGCCCATATGTGATTGTGAAGATGATTGAAATCATTTTATTGATTTATATGCGCTTGTCTTTCTTTTAAAAAGAATGTTACTTTACTCTGTCTCACAGGTTGGAACACCTATATGCATTCCTCAAAAGGAATTCATCGACATTGGTCGGATAGCTTCTATTGAAAATAACCACAAGCCTGTTGATTATGCCAAGAAAGGTCAAAAGGTGGCCATTAAGGTATGAGATATTGAAACTGATAGCTTCTCGTAACTTCTTTGAGAGCATTGAAATCTTTGGGAAGATACTGGAAGATATTACTTGATGAGCATCTAAATACCTCCATGCTTATTTTGAACTATGGATACCTGTTCCTATGGAACTAGCTGATTAGTTGTGGTCAATTTTTTTTATAAATCCAATATGCATGAAGAAAATTGATTATCTCCGACTTTATATTTCCACCCATCTTGTTGCTCCCAAGTGCGGGACAAGACAAATCATTGATTAGGAAAGCTGTGTATTTGGAGCTTGGATAGTGATATCTGTGAGAACAGACTGAAATAATCTCTTGGTAAGATAACAACATATATTTTTTATAATAGGCAAGGATAGAATTGTTCTTCATGCTTTAAAGGGGAATTTGGTGGACAAGATGTTTCCTATATTATGAGTTATACTCAAATATTATATTTGTCTACATATATTTGCCCATAATTTGCCTGAAATAGGCATTGGGATGTAGCATCACTCTTTCCCTCAAACGGGAAGTTGGGCGGAAGTATTTAGTACCACAAGTCCGCACACCCTCATCAGTGTATATGTGCTATAATAAATATTTATTATTTTAATATATTTCATCAAATATAGCATATGCAGTACCTGACAAGAGTTGTTTGGCACTCGATTTTTCGTAACTGCTTTAACAACTCTCTTCAGGGTGATTATATTTTCCCTTAACCCCCCATGAGTTGTCACTCATTAATATTTTGAATGCGTAAAGAGTGCTGAACTTTGAAATGAGAAAAAAGCTAATGATGATGTCCGAAGGATGCATATGGGTATTATGATATGCTTAATTGTGGCCCCTTCAAATCAGCCTTTCCCCCTCTTTTTAAAAATAAAATAAAATTGGAAAGCAAAATTATATTGTATATTCTACATTAGAGCGTTTTATAATCACAGTATGGTGCTGTAATTCTCATATAGTGTGTACACAAGTTACACAAAGATGTAGGATTGCAAAAAGGACATTGGTAATCACAATTTGTTGAATGCTGGTAGCTTGTTCAAGATGGAGGGTAGTTGGCCAAATACTGCACAATAACTCTCTTTGTTTAAGGGGCACTGATTGAATAGTAGGTAGATCTAATGTTGTGATGAAGTTGTCTATCACCATGAGTACCCGTGCAAGCGAGCTAAGTTTTTTGGTGTTGGGGGACTTCCAGTCATTAAGAAGTGACTGTTAACGGAAGGCTTTTACATCTGTTTTGGTTGGAAGTGAAACTTCGCCTTCTGCCTTATTTCGTGGCTACACCTGTAATATTAGATGCATTATTCCCTGCACTGTGATTTATCTCATTCTTCTGCTCTTTAATGTGTTGAATCATTCTTCGCAGATAATTGGTAGCAATCCTGAGGAGCAACAAAAAATGTTCGGGAGACATTTTGAGATGGAGGACCAGCTTGTAAGCAAGATCTCCAGAAAATCACTCGATGCACTCAAAGAAAACTATGCGGTCTGTACATTGGATATATACTACTATTAACTACTTTTTTTTATATAGCTAGCCCAGCCACATGAAAAGTAACCCCTGCTCCCTTCAATTGTTATGCAGGATGATCTGTCTACTGAAGAAAAGCGATTACTTTTCAAATTGAAGAAACTGTTCCAGATACTGTGACTTTAGTCGAGTGGAGTTTGATACTGCTGGGGCTGTTGCTATCAGGTGGCTGGAATAAGAGATGAAAAACTTGTACAATTCCTAGTCCTCCCTCCACTAGAG
Source organism: Perilla frutescens (assembly GCA_026008535.1). Lineage (NCBI taxonomy): Eukaryota > Viridiplantae > Streptophyta > Magnoliopsida > Lamiales > Lamiaceae > Perilla > Perilla frutescens. The sequence goes on along the minus strand of BRKX01000006.1, from coordinate 7,431,446 downwards.
CCGAAATCTCATTTATGAAAATTGCGATAGTCGATCACTCGGTCAGTGAGCCTCGGATGTTTGATAGCAATACGGTGCTTAATTGCCATTGCCCCATTTTAAACACTTGAATGGAATGAGATCAAGATGCACTCGAGGAGAGTTTTTGTGTCCACTCTCCCAAATTGAGGTTTTTTTTTTTTTTTGTTTTGTGTTCTGCACATATTTGGAAACATTCTAATTTTGAAAGGGGTTTTACATGACTTCCATCTTTATTTCAACAGCTTATAAATATCACTACACCATTGTTTTCTTTAAAAATTATAGAAGATAGTGCTTGATGCGCTTGGGGTTTGAAAAAGAATTATTCGCAGAATTTTAGTCTCTCATTCCACCGAAGATTTTTGGAAATTCTAATTTAGCTCTCTCGAGAAGTCGGGATAGATTTAATTAGTTATAAGTTAGTACGTGTCATATTACATCATTCTAATGAAAGAGAAATTATTTTGTTCAATTCTCATTTTCATTTTTCACCTAAAACTTCTGATTATGTCGGTTTCCTAATACATGAGCATGACCGTATACCATGCTACCTGTAGTTAGTATTTTATATTGAATGGAGCACTCTATTTTTCTAGGTTACGCCCCCACTGTATTTTTAATAAATTAATTGGTTATGATGAGATAAATAAGAGACTGAGAAAATGCATTATACGAAATACAAAGTTGGTTTGGGTAAAATTAAAAAAGAACAGATAAATGGTCATAGTTCCTCTTTTTCAAATGAAAGAAAAATTAATTACTAATTAGCCACGCCTCAATTTGGAGAAAGATTCATTAGCAGTATCGGGTTTGAGTCTCACTTATACAATCTAATTCATCAATAATTTATATCTATATAGCCTACATAAATTATGAGACTATTACGTTTACCGTGAAGAATTTCTCATTATCCTATTCTAAAAGGCCTACGAGTAATGGTAAAAAAGGAAAAGGAAAAAAAAACTGAAAAGGGGACTTGAACGTAATAATCTAAAGTTTGGAGGAGAAAATCAAGATTTAAAAAAAGTTGAATTCGAGCTACGTACATACGAAAATAGAAAAAACGAAATAACAAACAACCAACCGTCGGCGAGAAAAACACCCAATCACAGCAAATGGCGAACAACAGTGTGGTCGGAGAGATTGAAGAGGCGGCGGCGCCGCTTCTGCAGAAGAGCTCCGAAGCGGAGCCTGTTCTGAAGAAGAACCGATCCGTGAGAACGAGTGTGCCGGAGGCGGAGGTGCGCGTCTACAGAAGAGGAAAAGGTCCAATCGATGTGATCAAAATGGGTTTGGGTGGGTGGGACCAGGACCAGCTTGAGGTTCGAGAGATCCTCGACAAGTACGGCTTCAAATCGGTCTATGCGTTCACGCCCCAATCGGGTCGGGGCGTCCCGATCCGGTTCAACCCCAGGAATGGCCGCTCCTTGCTCACGTACAGAGATGGCGCCCTTGTTTATGTTGACGGCGAGCCTAAGGTAAAATCTTGTGAACTGATATTTATGCTTGAATCTTGGTGATTTTGTGGAATTACAGTTGTGATCGAGTTGGAAATATCAATTTGAATTTGAAGGCATGTTTTATCTGTCCTAATTGAATGCATGGTAGCTGTCTTATCTCGTGTTCGGAGGCTCGTGTTATGACTTATGTGTTGTTAATTGATATTTATATGGTTTTTAGGTTTTTGAAGTAACTTCACGGCAGATTAATTTGGTCAAATCCCATTGCAGTTGTTTTTTGTGTTTGTGTAATATGCCGAAAGTTGATGTTTTTGCCTTTGGATGATATTTATTCAGTTTATAAACATATTTTCTGCACAACAGTGATCGGAACATACTAATTTTGTGTCCTGTGCCATGTATGACATTGTTTGGTTTCTGGTGGATTTTATGGTCTGCGTTTCCTAATCGATAAAGCTTTCTTCTTGAAGTCAGTTAAGATATTGTGTAGTGATTGAGTGCAGTGAGCATAAGTCTTTATACTTATTTCTTCATTTTATTTTGGATGTATAGGTTTGCTCATCTTTCATAGTGTTCGCCTGTTCCGTACATTTTACCTATTGCGCTTCATAAGTGAAAATGAAGTCCTCTTCAGATTTTGTTCGAGGGTTGGACTTATCTCCGCTAGATGTAGCCAAAAGGATAGTAGAGAACTAAGGGAGGCGGAGAGTGAACTTAGTTTTAAGTTTAACAAGTTTGATCCAAGGCTGAGTTTGTTGCAAGTCTATTGGGTGGGAAAATTTTCACCTGTCCATGATCAAAACAACCCTTCAAGCAGTCATCTTCCACTCCTTTTGAACTAAAACAAAGAGAATAAGATATATCTATAGAACACTTAATGAACAATAGTTTACCTTGTTGATCTAGAATTCTTTGATATTATTTTAAGGGAAAAACTCAAAGGGCTGTTGGCGATCAGCAGTACAGAATCAAAGACTGCATTTTCTTTATCATAAACATCTTAAATTTTTGATATAATGTCTGTACGGCTTGGAATGACTTCATACTTACATGGAGTTCTGGTGTCTTTCATCCAGTTTTACCCCATACGTATATCTTTTTAGACATTTTATGCAAAGTAATATGGCCGGAATATATATTATATATTCCTTACGGTGAAGTGGGCATTGCATATACACATAAGGCCCAGCTAGAGCCACTGATGGATGGGTAAAAAAATCTTACCAATACATGTATTATAAGAAGCCCAGCCGCCTTATATGAAAGAGGTGTGCTTTTTGCTACTTCAGCTCCTGATCTGCCCACTCTAGTTTGTAAACCAATCCATCTGGTTGTGTGAAGCCTTGTCCTACCTGTGAGTTTGGTGAATAGACAACTCTTTTCAAAACTGTTATGTTTGTGTACGTCATTTCATTCATCATATAAATCTTTTGATTTCCAAATGGTATTATGCAACCGTATAAATTTTGGCTACTGAGTGTGTACTTATTTTCTTTCCAGTTTCCCAAAAGTTTGTTGCAATTTTGGGGCACTAATACTTAATATAAAATCCCTTGGAAATACCAGTTTGTTGCTCCATCAGTCTTAACTTTTCATCTTTTCGGGTGTGCGTGTGTTGGAATTTCTTGGCGAAGCACACTTTATATAGTTCTTTATGTGTTCATGTGCAATTGTCATTGCATAAACTTTGTTCTTACTGTTACCTTTTAGGTACCTTTTAAATTGTTTAATGAGTGGAAATGTATTGAAATGAAAGTAGAAGTGGGGCAAAGATGTCTCCTGTACATCAATTTTTAGAATCTCTTCACCTGTATCAAAAACTGAAGGGAGGGTGTGGGTGGGGGGAGAAGACCTTATCGCGTAAGGCGCCACTTGAGAGACATGCCAACTAAGCAGCGGAGAGTGGACTGTCAAACTTAAGACTTTGAAGAATCTATTATTGTCTTACTGTGTATCTTTCTGTAAAATGCACTCCTAGCTCTTAATTGATAAATGAAATACGTTGAAGTACAAGGTGTAAGTGTCCTAGCGCAGTTCACTGACATTCTTTCTTAATCAACATCAAGCATCACAAAGGCACAAGGCTCTCTAAGTTTATCAAACTTAGAAAAACCTTGAAGGGCTGTTTCTAATTCAAGAATGTTTTTATGTAGTATTAACAAATATTTCTGTATCCTTATCATCTGCAGCCTAAAATCTGAGAGTTTAATCATAATCAGGCTATCATTGTACTATTACTAAATTATGCACAAGCACAACAATACCTCACACCTACTTGTTTAATTGCTGGACCTACATGAGAACCATCCGTCTACTTATGTCCCCTAAGCTGGTTCTGCAAAATGTTGTCCGGGTTCTTCATTTCATGTTCTTATGTCCAATACATGCAAATAGCTGAACATGTAAGACGTTTGGTTTGGGCTTCATGTTGTGATTATCCATTTTGGCTCATTTTATGCTTGCGATTGCAGGACTCATTGCTCAATCCCATCACCAGAATAGTACTCAGTGTGGCAGTGATAACCATCCTGATAGTTTTGGCTATGAAGGAGACTCCAGCATGGGCGAAAAAATTGCAGTTCTCAATTGGACCGATTCCTCCATGGGTTTTAGCGTGTGTAGTTATCGTCTTCACTCGAATGAGGAAAAGAACCAAGAGTTTTCTAGAAAAATACTTTTAGCCAGCCTTTGGACTCTTCACTCTGTGGAAAGCAGTCTTACTTCTTAGTGCTTTTACCTGTATTATTTTGATTGACATACCTCATCCATCCCCATGTAAGATTATAATCATGGTTTTGCTCTCAGCTAGGTTTCTATAATTTTATGGGCTTCATAAATCTTGTTGTGTAGATGATTTCCACCTAACTGATATGTCAATCAACCTTCTATTTTGTTATTTTTTCTTTCTGCTGTGAAAAACTGAAGCTGAGAAACATGATATACCCAAAAGAGAATGAATGACTCACAGATTTCAGTGATGATTGCATTTGCATTTGCATTTGAGTTGTTGAGCTTTTGGAGCAAGGCAAATAAATATGTATCAAAACTCAAAAGGGATGTCTGAGTTGACATCTAGGCTCTGAACGTGGCGATGCTGAACTGAAAGTGATGATAGGGAAGCTTGTGGTATGGTATGGGTGGTAATTCGTGTTATTGTGCCGCACGTCGACATGATAAAGATTTGCTCAACACGAATACAAAATATTACTGGATACTAAAATTATATTAGCTCCTAAAAATTTTAAAAGCCATAATTATTTAATAAATTATGAACGGCGCAACAGTTTTGTGTCCTCATCGTATTGACAAGAACCACGGTAACTTTCGCGTCAAGAATTGAGTCCCCTAGTTTGAGGGAAAAGAGGGAGGGGTGCAAAAGGGAGGAGAATAGTAATATTATGCTCATTAGCTTCCTCACACTTGAGAATTGCAGTCCAGCCCTTCCCATCTTTCAAAAAATGTTATTCCACATTTTTTTTTTTTAAAGTTTGTTGATCTTATCTATCAACATTGTTTTAACTCACTTTGTAGTGTGGGGAAACTAGTACTTTTTTTATCCTTATCAATTCGTTTTGTAGGGACCAAGTACTTATATTTCTATCTTATATGAATTCTTAGTGTAGAATGTGACTGAGCGAAAGCGATAATAATTATTTTACAGATTGAAAAACACATACAATCATATGTACATAAGTTTTTCATAGTTTACTTTCAAATGGTCTATATCATCATATGATAAGCTTCAATTTGAGACGAGAAGCGTGCATTGACATGTATTTAGACTTTTTTTTAGCTTGTTTTGACATAATAAACTTGAGAAGAAAAACATTTTACTTTTATTTTTTCATGTAGTACATGAAAAAAATTGCTCACAATTGTGCCATTTTTTAGTACAGCATGCAAAGTCATTCTAGGAGATGCAAATTATATATAAGTTAATTAATTAACAACTTCACATTACATACTTAAAAATTAAAAATAACATTTATTTTTTCAAGAAAAAATCTCAACGTTCTAGTATAAATATAAGGTAATCTTAATGTACGAACGATTACATCCATTTTATACAATCCACATAAATTTATATCCAAACTCAATATATTCAGGTCGATATAATATCTCAATGACCCGTCTTTCAAATAGCAAAAAAGTATAAATTAAAAAAGAAAAGAAAAAGATAACCTCATAAAACGAAAGAGTAAGAATCTTAAGAATGATGTTGGTCTAATCTTATAAAAAAAGAAAAAAGAAAAAAAGAAATAAGAATGAGGTTGGTCCTATATTTTCATAATAATGAAATAATAATAATTGGTAATGAATATAGAAATAAGTTGGCCATAATGTATACACTTGTCTTAAAGATAGGTCGGTAAGAAATTATCAATAATTAAGAAAAAGCTGATAGTTATATGTATATTTATAATATATATTCATAATAATTTATTGTTGTTACTCCTTGGAATTTTGTACCGCCTAAATTCGTATTACCAAACAAAAAAGTCAATAGTGTTTGTGATTCAGATCGAAATTGGCGCCCCTTTTTCGTGTCCCTTTGCCTCTCACACACATCTCACACACAGTTTCTTTTTCCTCTGAAATTGCTGAAAAGGAACTTTTTTCTTCTGGTTGGATTCTAAATCAGTATCAAATGTCATTGCGTAGGCGAACATTACTCAAAGTCATCGTCCTCGGCGACAGCGGGTATTCTGTTGCTGTTACTTTTTTTAATTATTTTTTTTGTGCGATTTCATTTGTGGTTTTTTCGAGTTTAGGGTTAGGTGTCGAAATTGACGTTTGTGACGTTGTTAATATTTTTTGCAGGGTGGGTAAAACGTCGTTGATGAATCAGTATCCCTTTTTCGCTTGTTTTTCGCATTGATCTGGATGATATTTTTACTTCAATTTTTGAGTTTTTAGTAAAACTTGATGATTATTGATGTTCGATCTTTCGTTCAATTACAATGCGTGAGGGGTTCTTTAACTGATGAAATAGATATGTACATAAGAAATTCAGTCAGCAGTACAAAGCTACTATTGGGGCGGATTTCGTGACCAAGGAGCTTCAAATAGATGATCGTCTTGTCACTCTTCAAGTGGGTTTTCAGTTTGCTTTCTGTTAAATTTGTTTTGTTTTTTATTTTGTGTGTGAATTTGCGGTGAAAACTTTTCTGAGTGGATGAACTTGCTTTTGGGATTGGTAGATTTGGGACACTGCTGGCCAAGAGAGATTTCAAAGTCTTGGAGTTGCATTTTATAGAGGGGCGGATTGCTGTGTTCTGGTCTATGATGTTAACGTAATGAGGTCTTTTGATACCCTTGACAATTGGCATGAAGAGTTTCTCAAGCAGGTTAGTGTCTTGTGTTTATATGGGTTATTTGCCTGCTTTATTGTCTTGATTTTGTAATTTGCTCTCAAAATATTTTTCCTTTGTTGTTTGTTAGGTTTCGTTGCTTTAGAGATTTCTTACATTGCATTTGTTGGTAGTTTCAAACTTTTATCTTGGAGGCTACTGCCAACTTGTGTGAGCAATGAAAGTTAAGTTTCTAATAGGGAACATATTGAGTTGCACTTTATATCTTAGGATAGTTAATTGCATAAAGGAAAGTTTGCGTGCTACAGTAGTTTCAGGAGACAGGGAAAATATTATATTTGACTTAATTGCGGGAATTAAATGCTCTGCTTGATACATGAATCTTTCTTGTTTTTATGATAACATTGAGTTGATGTCGTAATGGAATAGGTTTTCCGTACAAATAGATTTTTGTTTGAGAGTTTCTATGTTCTTAATGTGTTACTATGTATTCGACCAGGAGTAATATTGTTTCAATGTTTCTTCATCAACTGTTGTACCTTTTCTGCATATTCTCTGTGATGCCGAACTCATACATTTGTCGGAAATAAGAGAACAAAGATGGAATGAAGGACATAAAATTAGTAGAAATAATCCAAAAGGATTGAAAAATTTTGAGATTTTATTTGTATTGTTGGATTGACCAGTCATCAGAGATTTTCATACTATACCAAAATGTACCACATTGTGTCCAAAACATATTTGTTCTCGTCTTGGTTTTGCTGATTCTGTTCAAGTTCAACTTTTCTTTCATTTTCAGATATTTCATTGTCATATCTCATGTGTGTCACCCTGAAGTATTTATACTACACCAAACTATTTGAGGAGAATTTGCGCGTCGTAGATTGAGCAGATTTACACATTTGATGAGAATTAGCATTAGCATTGAGAAGCTAGAGTTGATGGCAAATATACAAATAGGAAGTGTTAATGTTACCTATCTTGCTAATGCAGCAGTAGGCAGCTCATATATTGCAAAACTTGCACATTGCATGGCTTATATTAATAATGATGCCAATTGATTACTATCTTTGGGGAGGCTTTGATCCTAATCTTATTGGCACTTGTGAATGAATCTACTTGTTGGCATGATATTATGCCTGTGTCACAGATTTTTATTCCTTGCCTATTGAATGGTAGCTTATACAGAAACATTAATTGGTAAAGAAAAGTTTGAGATGCCTGTCATGCCTTATGTTTAAAGTTAAGATTGTGATACAGCTTGACGTGTTCATTATGAATTTTAAGTAGAAAAATATGGCCCTCTGATTCTCTGACAGTAGTGGAAAGTGACTAGACCCTGCACTTTTGGTGTATATCCGTAGAGACAGTGGTGTCCAGGATAGATCATGAGAAATGTTTCATGAATTGATATTCATGAGGAAGAGCGGTGTGATAGGATTTGATCAAATGAGTAGAAGTAATATTTGTGATCTCTTGTTTTTAGTACACCCACCATCTATATTGTTGGACTTCCTTGGGAAATTCATGTTTTGACTTACGATTCTCGCCCTCATTTTTCTTTGTATGTTTTGCATTTTGTGGACATATAACAAAAAGTTACTTGATTGTTTTATGTCTAAAAGATCCTTAGTTTAATGGGACAAGAAGGTCCTACCCACCATATTCATGTTTTCCCCCTTATACTGGGGTGAATTCAGTGTGTTTGACAAGTTTGACTTTAGTGCAATCCTATAAATAATATATTCAACAACTTATTCTAGCAACAGTAGCTTGCTGGATTGATGAGACAATGATAGTAATGTGTTACTATTATTGCCAAATTATTATGATTATCCCAAAGCTCTTATACTAATTCACCTGGCCCATCTACATATTCCTATTTGTTTACTTTGTTACGATATGTCCAGAGTTTAGTGGTCAGATGAGAAATTGATGGTATTCGGTTGTGATGCAGGCAAATCCACCGGATCCAAAGTCATTTCCATTTATATTACTAGGAAACAAGATTGATATAGATGGTGGCAATAGCAGAGTGGTAAGTTGATTTGTTGAGCTGGTCATACTATAGTTTCTTCACACTTTGCTCTGATTGAATTAATTTCAGGTTTCTGAGAAAAAAGCGAAGGAATGGTGTGCATCAAAAGGGAACATACCTTACTTTGAGACATCAGCCAAAGAAGATTACAATGTTGATCCAGCATTCTTTTGTATCGCCAAGGCTGCTTTAGCTAATGAGCATGACCAGGACATGTGAGTGGGACTTAAATAGTTCAATTGCAACATTGTGTTAATAGTAATATGCATGAGATACATATTCACCTATATAAGAGCTGTGAATTTGGAGTGACTCACCTGAGTAATATTAGATTTATGCCCACCAAAGAGAATAAAATAGTAATTTCATATATTATCATAGAAAATTTAACTTGTGTACTGGACAGAGGCTATACAATACTGCAATACCAACATGAAATATGCCATAGTAAACATATAAAATGGTCTTTCTGTTCCAGTTTCTGACAATTTGTCAAACATTTTCTTTTAAATCGTACGTTATGATTTATATTTATATCCACTTTGGGATCTACGGAAAATCAGCTAGGATACGAGCCCTTTTGAGGCAAACTCTAAAGTTTGGGACTGCACACTGCTTCACCTCCCCCCCCCCCCAATCCATGGTCAAATTCACATTTCCACCCTAGTTTCTCTCAAATAGCTCATGGATGTTTCCATAACTCATTAGAATAGTGAAGTGTTAAAGCCAAAAGCAGAATACAGTGCTGACACTACTTTCTCCAGATTGATTTTCTGTTTTATTCATCTTTTATAGCAATTTGGTAGCTTTGGAGGTATCTAAGCATGAGATTTGATTTTCTTCTAAATTTCTGAATGTACTTGATGATTCTATAATAGGGTTGAGAACATCATTTGGTGACTGCAAGTGGGTTGTGAATGTAATAAATCTGAAAGCGCGCACTTAGTGGTTAGACTAAGTTTCTGAATGTTTTCATTGTGATGATTCACATAATACAAATGCTCTTTGATTTAGGAAGAGTGAAATTGAATTATATTTCCATTATTAGAAAGGCTTAACAGGATTATAATAATCAACATTCTCTTTAAGACCCAAAGCAAAATCTCTGGTATTTTTTTTTTGTAACAAAAGCAGTATAGTAATTTTGTGTCTTAGTAAAAAGTTTGAACTTATGATGCATGGGAATTAAAACTTGCTTACCTGAGTTTTCTCGTCAATTTTAGTGATTTATCTTTGTTATAGTTGATGGGTACTTGAAGCAATTATACATCTTTGATGCGACTTCTGTGCTAAAAGTGTGCCAATACTTTTTCTAACCAATTTTCTGTTAGGGGTTATGACGGTATATGTTTTGTCATCGGTGAAGTATAATAGAGTTTGGATACTAATGAATATGCAATGTACTCACCTCCTGAGATATTTAATCAAAATACCAGTAGAATTTATTTCAAATAGGACCAAAGATGCAGCATAGCATGCAACTCTGATAGTTAATTTATTTTTTCATGTTCACTATTATTTGGTTGAGTATTCCTGAGATTGAGTGGGGTTTCTCTTATACGAAATGGGATTGTGTAACCCGTGAGTTTAATTAGCGTCTCGTTTTTTTTTCCTAATTCTCTTGAAATATGTACCTCAGATACTTCCAGGGCATGCCGGAGACACTTCCAGAAGCTGAGCAACAAGGTGGTTGTGCATGCTGATCTGAACTTTTTTTTTTCCCAGTAAATTCTTTTTCTTGAGGCTGTTATTTGTAGCCGCCCGCTCTTTTGTATGCACTGTATACTATGTTCTCAAGATTGAGTTGGGATTTGGAGTCGTAATCCGTTACCATGTTAATTCTGGATGTTCAGCCTGGTTGTAATCGTTTGGTTTTGGCTCTCATTTGAGTTTTGAGAGGCTTGTGTTCGCTTCTCTAAGTCTTCATGATGCTATAAACACATGATTTGAAGCTATGTTATTTGGAACTTTTCGAGTAAAAGGCTTGATGTTTGCCTGCCTTTTATTTGCATTTATGTTTTGTCATGTTATTTTTCACATTCATTAATGTGCAATGAATCTTTTGATAGATTTCAGTCAAGTATTGTACACTGTTTTGCATATAAAATAAAATGTTGTTCATTAGTCTTTGTGACTGTTTGAACATCTTCAGCTCTAACTTACCACTTCGATCTTTTTGTTACAATTTATTTTCTAGTATTGTCTGTGTGTTACGTGCACGTGTGATGTCATTCCATATACTTGGGAATGATAATAAAATAAAATAAAATTATTTTACAATGAAGAATTAAAGATTGAAAACGTTAATGTGCAACAAGCATATTTTCTATGTCGTATGAAAGGAGATCATTATTTAGAAGATTAAGAATTTCATGAATAATTTAAAATAAAATGCAGATTTCTTATGTTAGATCATGTCTCATTGTGTCTTTCACAACTTCAATTTTTATGTTATCAATGCTTATTATAGCATTTTGTAAATTTAGTTTAATGAACAATGTGTGTGTGTGTGTGTGTGGATCGTATGAGAACCCATCCCCATGTGAAAACTAGGAACTTATCTCATTCATCCACTGTTTTGATTTAGATGGCTAAGATCTGGTCAATTTTTGGTCAAAGGCGGTGGCAAACTTGTAATATTTGAGTAGCCTAAAAAAATTAATTTTTGGAATCATATAAACAACGCTTTAAAACCATTGTCTATTCTTATAATGCTATGCTAAAATGAAAGTAATATGATGCTATTATGAACATATACATGCTAATATGAATATATATATATACATACTAGTACGAACATATAACAATTTTAATATTAACGAACTATACTATTGTTATTATGAGTAAATTTTACGTGTTTTATGAATATTTGTTCATGCTATTATGCGTATATTTTCATGCTATCATTAATAATTTGTCATGTTATTATGAGTGTAATATCATGTTATTATGGACGAAAAAATATATCATCAGATAAAACATAAGAACAACAGGTCTTCAATGAAAGATCATGAAAAGAGTTTTAATTCAGTATATAATTTGCGTAAATCTGATGAAAAATGAGCAAGTTATGGATGTTCAAAGTTTAAAAAAAAAAATTGTGTAAAGATGTCATTATGCCACCTTCTTTTTGTTTAAATCTGGACCATTGAGATTAAAGCATTGTGTGGTTATGATGAGTTATGATTATGTTCAAATAGGAACCAATCCCCACGTGAGAAGAACCAGTCAAATTGATCCATCTTGATGACATGGATGATAAAAAGGAGGTGGCATAATTGTAGATATGAGAAATTTTAAAAATAAGGATATTTCAAGTTATTTTTAAAATAATGATGTCATAATGTTTATAAAAATTCTTAAAACTTTTAAACAATCATAACTCGTTCGTTTTAAATTCAGTTGACTCGAATGATATATCAAATTATTTTTTTTTTTGATGCTCTTTCATTTAAGACACATATTGCATATGTTTATTCGAATGAAAATTGATAAGAAATACAAAAACTCATTTTTAGGTGTATATAAGTCATAACAATCAGACATTGCTAACATGTACATATCATTGTTAATAGTGTGTATTTATGTTGTTAATATGAAACATGTTAATTTATACACGATACCCGGCTTTAAATATACAACTGTCATCATATGAAAATAAGTAAAACATGAACTAGATAGTGGAAAGTTAGTTTAGTCTATTTTTTAACAAAAAAGAATTTCAAAAAAATATTAACTGTTGAGAAAGTTATGACCGTTTGATTGAAGAATGTTATTTCAACATATTAGCAAATGATTAATTGTTGCTTAAAAGCACTAACAACACCTAAAATCATATTAACAAATCGTTATTCACATATTAGCAAATTACTATTTACATATTAGCATATCATTATTCACATATTAGCAATATATGTTGGTAACATGTTAGCAATATGATGTATGCATAATGTTTACAATATATTACACAAATGTTATTTGACAAAAACTTGTATGAGACGGTCTCATACATGAGACGGATCAATACATGTGAGTTAATGATACTTCACCCATAAATAATGATACTTCACCCATAAATAATGATACATGTGAGTTAATGATACTTCACCCATAAATAATGATACTCACATGTGGGTATAAATATTGATACTCACATATGAGTTAATGATACTTCACCCATAAATAATGATCCCCGCATGTGAGTATTGACCCGTCTCATGTATGAGACGGTCTCACCCAAGTCTACCCCATGTTATTTTAATTGTGGTCTAATGTCATATGAATATTGCTTTAACACGTATCAGTTTATTAATATGATCTCGTCATGTTATTAATATGAGTTTCTCATGTTAGCAACATAATTCACTAATATTAGCAACACACGCACGCGCGCACACACACACACACACACACACATATATATATATCATGTTAGCTTATCAATATATATGCCTGGAAAGACAATATTTTTAAAGCGTTATCTATTTAACTCTGAAAATTGAACCCAAAATCCGAAAAATATAATAGAATTTCTAAATTACAAAAAATAACCCTCCTTTATTAAGATTCTCTAATATTACAAGTTTACCACCTTACTTTGACTAAAATATTGACTTAATTATGATTCTTAGATCTAATAAAATATAAGGTTTGAATTAGTACCTAGGTTTTCATGTGGGGATTTAGTTATCATTTGTGCCATATATATATATATGTATGTTTGTGTGTGTGTGTGTGTATTGAAAATATTACAATAGTATTTTTTTCTAGTTACGTCCCCATCTATGGTAGATTTTGAAGGGGTGCAGAATTGTAGGCCTACCAATGCTGCTGGCTCGATTTAACATCTCTACTCCTATGCCTCACTCATTTAAGGGTAAGAGATCAAAGTTCGATTCTCATTCATCTCTCTCATTTCAAAAAAAGAAAGAATTACAAAAAATATTATATAATTACTTTAGGGAGTGCTTGGTCAGTGGTAATAGAGGTGAGTAATGAGAATGAAAGGAGATCCATTCCCATTTTTTTATGATTGGTACAAATTAATGAGAATTAAAATGAGTTAATCATTCTCTTAGGTTGATTAACTACCCCACCACCTTCAATCATTCTTCTCAATCATTACCACACTCATTAATTATTATTATTATTATTATTATTATTATTATTATTATTATTATTATTATTATTCTTACTTATTTTTATTATTTATTATTATCAATGTTATTTATTATATTATTATTATATTTATTTTTTTAATTACTTTTGTTATTTATATTATTTATTAATATTTTATCCATTATTATTATTTATTATTATTACAACTATTGTAATAATAATAATAATAATAATAATAATAATAATTATTGATGAATTTTAAACGAACCAAGCCTTATCTATCACAATAATATTCATTTCATAATTTGAACCAAATGACAACAATGCAATCATAATTCTTATTGGATTACTCATTCAATGATATCTATTGTGAATGTCATTTCTGAATTTGAACCAAGCGTCCCCTTAGTTATGTTCACTAGTAAGCTTGTTATATTCTAGTATATTTTTATGCAAGAATGAAGAATGAGAGATCCAGCGAATTCTCAGCTTCATTTTAGAGGTCAAACAATTATAGTAGATCCTTTAAATTGATAAATGAAAAACATTATTTTAAATTGCTTAATTTTCAGAATCATAATAGATATATGAAGCCCACTAACCTTGTAATATATAGCCCAGATCAGGAAAGATAACCGGAACGACGGCGTTTCTTGCTCTCATCATCACTGTTAATTTCCAATTCTGCCCCTTTTCCTTTGAAAGCTGAATAAACTTAGGTCAGTTCCAATTCCTAAGAAGAAACCCAACTACGCTGAGAATTGCTTCTTCCAATCCCAAAATGGCTTTCGCCGCTCGCTTTCTCTCCAGATCCACTCGCCAGGTTCGATCTCTCTTCTTCCATCTGCATTTCCTTCTATCGACCCGATCTCTTTGCAGAATGCTAGGGTTTTTTCACTTTTACTGCACCAGAAATCGTTGATTTTTCTGTGCTGTTGTTATTTCTGATTTTTCCGCCGCTGAAATTTGAATGATTCATTTCTTATGTCCTTTTATTTTGGGCAGGTGTATGCTGGGCAAAGTGTTCTCCGATCGGAGTATGCTATTCCTGCGCGTTCCTTTGCCAAAGGAGCTGGCGGCCCTCCGCCCGCCTCCTTGAAGGGTGACGGTGAGTCCTAAATCTTGCTGTTTATCGTCTTGCGGTGTTAATGGTTTATTATATTTTATTTTTTGGGGTCAATTAGTGTGTTCTTTGCCAATGTTGACGAAAAAAGTGTCCAGATATTTAAGGATAGGGATATTATTCTTGGGTAGAGAAATGCACCACACTCTGAAATGATCCATGTGATCATCGCACGCACACACGAGTTATGAATGGGAAAATTCATATATTTCAAGTAGGTACTCTAGCCTTTGTGATGCTTGATGTTTTGAAGTTGCAAAATGAATTCGTTTCTGCGAAGGGGACAAATCATGATGTTAAATTGGTTGCCTTGTCACTTGCAAAGCCACTGAGAGGCTGCATTAGAGTAAAAGGGTCAGATTGTTTTGGATAACATTGCAAACTATCCTAACACAGCAGCTGCATACATGTGCAGAATTCTTGGTAGAGTGGCCAATAATTCTCCTAACGGCTTGTTCAATTGTTTTGTGAAACTTTAAGTTCCTGAAGTATTGTGATGCGCTTATTTGGTGTGCTTTTTGGCAAAATATTGATTTTCTTTATCAAAAGTTGTAACTTTCAAGTAGTCTCATCACTTCACATGTCCTTCCAGATTTTGTGGTATGCCTATGTACAAGCACATGTTCCTACATCTGACATATTAGGCCAGTTTTGAAAGGTTTCCTATCTCATTACAAATTAATCTTCATGGCAGCAATGTCTTTTCCAAGATTCAAATAATAATAATGTGTCTGTAATCAGCATTTACCAAACATATCTTTGGAATGACAAACTCTAGCAACAAACAAATAATGTTGATGATCTATGCCGCTGCCACACTGCATTGTTCCGCCGGAACTGTGATGTGTGAGATCTTCATAACATTTTTGCTTTATTTGATAGTGTTTTTCAAGGATTTCCTAGTTCTTGATTCCGTGTATTATCCTAAACTTCAGATAGCTTTTTAAAAATCTTGTCTTGTTGGGTGCCTCCTCTTGCTTGAAAGAATTGAAATATTTGCTGGATTCTGGTGAATTGCCTTTTTTTCTGTGTTTCAGTCACTAGACGTTGATAGGCAGTACTATATTGTTCTTGATGCCTGCACTTTCAATTGTTTGTGATATTTAGACTTGTCGGGTTACTGGAGGATTTGATGCCTCTTCTATATCTGAGCTTCTCTGACTGTTGCATATTTACGTGCAAAAGAGTTGTTGAAGGGTATATTTCTCGAGGTTAAGAAGAAATTTGAGACAGCCATAGGGGTACTAAGGAAAGAGAAGATCACCATCGATCCTGAAGATCCTGCCGCTGTGGCTCAATATGCCAATGTCATGAAGACTGTACGAGAAAAGTAAGATCTTCTTACAGTGTCTTTGTTTACTAGGCCTCTTTTGAGTTTCTTTATTGCCCTTTTTAACCCTACGGATTGTATTTGCATATTTTCATTTTCCGAAGTGAGAAAAAGCACTCAAATAACAAATTTACCATGGAACCAAAGTGAAAAACCAATAGGCTGATGGAGTCTTAGTAGTCCTTCATGGTTAGTCCTTTCTTTGTTGGAGTACTTCGTTAGCATGAGTGCATGACAATGTGAAGAATATCTTCTACTAGCATTGTCTGGACTAGCCAGCCATCGGAAAACTTCATATGTCAACATTTCTTTTGGGGAACACATTGAAATGTAGAATTTTTTACTCATCTTATAGTTTCACCATTTAACAGAATTGACATCTCTTACTTCATATATGCCCTCTGTTCCTTTTCTTTTTCTTGAGTTGATTCAAGCTTCCGAAAATCATCTAGATATGTAAATCATCTTCTTGCTATGTCTTTCTGATATGATCTTCTCGTTTTTTTTACTCGGTGTGCATTCTACCTGCAGGGCTGATCTTTTGTCTGAGTCACAGAGGATCAAGTACACAATTGAAACACGAACACAAGATATTCCTGATGCCCGATCCTATTTGCTAGCCTTGAAGGACATAAGGATCAAGTATGTTCATGCATTCATTCCTTGGTTATGTATCCCTTTTGATTACTTTTGCTTTGCTTCTTAGTTTGTGTATGGTTTGTTTAACAATACATTTTCGCTTTTCCCTGCATTGTAATTATATGAAAGATTTTGACACATGATAATATGCAACTCTTACTTCAATTTTTTTAATCCCATGGGTTCATTAACTGGATAGAAGCTTGTTTAATATTTGACCTGACATGCTGTTGGTTTTCTCCTTGGTGATTTATCAGGATTTGTTGTTTTTCTTACAAGATAATTTTGGTAGAATATAAAATAATATGAACGTATTTTTTTATTATGTGACTCACCTATTTCGGTTGCTCATTTACTTAAGTTACTTTTGGCAGGAGAGGCATTGTTGATGAACTAGGTGCAGAGGCTATGATGATGGATGCATTGAACAGAGTTGAGAAAGAATTGAAGAAGCCCCTTTTGAGAAATGATAAAAAGGGGATGGGCCTGCTGAAGGCAGAGTTTGATAAGATCAACCAAAAGTAAGCTCCAGGAAATAAAAATATCATTCATAAAGCAATATCTTTTACATATTGATCACTGGTTTGGTAGTACATGCAAATGTTTTTTCCCTTGTTAACTATAATCAAGTATCATAAATTACAGCATTGCACTCTGACAAGCATGATGAATGTTGCAAGTATCAGCTCTGGGCTCATCACTATTGGATTGTACTTACTAATTTCTCCTCATGTAGGCTTGGCATTCGCAAAGAAGATCTGCCCAAACTTGAGGAGCAGTTGGAACTTAAAATCGCTAAAGCCCAACTTGAAGAGCTGAAGAAGGATGCTGTCGAAGCAATGGAAACTCAGAAGAAACGGTATGGCTTGTGTTTGTGCAATTAATTAATTATTACATGCAACATGGCACATTTTTTTGTTGAGAAATTGAATTCGAGCAACTTGCCCTTGCAGGGAAGAGTTCAAGGATGAAGAAATGCCTACTGTGAAGTCCCTAGACATCCGAAACTTTATTTAGACTGAAAATTGCACCTATATTGTCTACTTTATTTTCATTAATGAGTGCTGCTCTTGGGCAAATCTCCTGTGTGGGAGATGAGATATTTTGGTGGTGACTGATTGAAGAAGAGGAACAGACATAACAAGTTCTGATGCCCTTTCTCTAATAATATAGTATGTCAGGAATTTTCTCAGACATACATTCGGAAGTTTGTTATCCAATGCACATGTTTCTTGTTCGATTCATTGCGTCTTTATTATTCAAACAAGCGATGGTTGGGCGGGCTCTTCTGTTTCTAAAATCCCCTTTTATTTGCTCATCTCTCTCTCTCTCTGATTCTTGATTATTGCTCATATAAGCTTAGTCACCAAATGTATTTACTCGTTTGAAAATAAGAATGTTTTTGGCAAAAATTAAAAAAAAAAAAAAAACACAATAGAAGCTATGCGTACATTTTTTAAAATGTAAGGGGGTCTGCAATTTTTTTTTAATTTTAAAAAGCAAGTTTGTGCAATTTTTGATAACGCAGCGGTTTAATCCCTGGGGAAAATTCTAACGTACCGGTTAGGTAGTATTCCGCCATTAATACATTATTTTAAAATTAATAAAATTATATTTGGTGGATAATAAAAAAAAATATTAAAATGTACGAGTGATTGATTGTAAAAATTCTTTAATGCATTTTAGTTGATTTTCAAGTGAGTTTAGCACTTAGCAGAAGTCAATTATAGTTTGACATCTGACAACAGTAAAAAGTAAAACCCGGCACGTGGGCGCTGTGTCAGAATATAGAATTCAACGGAGTAGAAAAAATAAGAACAATATTTGTTGTTGGTATTTATTACATTTTATTTTACTTTTACTACATAATATGTATGTATGTTAATTAGCAATAATAAATGTATCCATAGATGTGATAATTAAAAAGAGACAATACACTTGTGTTTATTGAGTATCTATGAAGTCGGGTTTTGATGTGATGTTAAAATATTGAATTTAATCTGGAAAAGATAATTAAGAAAGATGATATGTTTCATGATTAACTGTACGGCATTAGGATTAAGAAAGTTAAGGTATGAATATTACACACATTGACGTAGGGTTGTAAACGAATCGAATCGAAGCGAATATCTATGTATTCGATTCGATTCGAAAAAATTGTTGCATATTCGATTCGGTATTCGATTCGACTTTGAATATATATATTTTTTTTATTCGTATTCGATTCGATAAGATATTCGCAAATATTCGATTCGATTCGAATATGCGATTCGATTTTTTTAAATGTATTATAAACATACAATACAATTCGATTTGATTCGATTCGATTCAAAATTTCCTTAGTTTTACACTATTCGATTCGATTCGCAATTTTGAAGAAAATTTCCTAAAATAATATTTTAAACCAATATTTTACCTAATAAACAATTAGGTATTGGGATTATTTTTGTTTAATTTTGTTTCTTAATTTAGTTTATATATATATATATATTGTATTAAGTCATCTCATTTGCCGGACCATTAGATTATCGGATATTTATATATCAGAATCCATTATATATATATATATATAAACATAAATCATATCGAATATTTTCGAATATCGAATCGAATATTATGATTTTGAGTTTGAATTTGATAACTAATCAAATTGAAAAAAGTATTTATATTTGTATTCGAATCATAAATTTCCGAATTAGAATATTAAAAAATCGAATCGAATATCGAACCGAACCAAAATTATTTGATTCGTTTACAACCTACATTGACGCCGTTACGTTTCACATTTCCCTATCTCTTTTTTCATAATTTTATCCAAAAAGGAAAAAACAGTCACAGAAAAAATTAAAAAAAAAAAAACACAAAAACAAGAATTTTATCAAACGCTTCAATCAATCAACGACCCAGAGAGTACTGATCAGATCTAGGCCCCTTGCTTTCTCTCCCTTTCATACGCCATTAACTCTCTCTCTCTCTCTCTCTCTCTCTCTACTTAGCTACATTTTATCACTCAACTTCTGCGGATCTTTTCGCTCTTTGCTTTCTCCTACCAGCAGAATTCAGAGAGATGTGGATACTTCTCCTTCCAGGTAACGGCATTTTTTCAGTTGCTCATTATGTTACTTTTTCTATTTCCTGCTTTGTAATTTTTAGCTCCAATGTTGTGTTTTTCTTGCTGGGTTTTCGTAGTTTTCAATTCTTTGCTTAGTATGTAGTTTAACAATATTTTGCGTGCGTGCAAGTTGGAACTGGGTGGTTTTTTTAATGTTTTTTTTTTCTTCCTTGTTTCAATCTCCTAATGATGTGATGTGGGTAAGAATTTGTTGAAGGGTTGGAGAAGTTTTTTTTTTCTAAAAATTATGCTGCAAGAATACAGTAGCTGTAGTCAGCATTTTCTTCCTTTTTTTCCCATTATTTTGTGGGTAGGGTCGCTTTCTTGTTTGTTAGTGACGAGGATTTCTTTCAAAAATATCAGGTGAACTGGAATAGTATTATTTTGTTGAAGAGCTGACAAAAAACAGTTCAAAATCGTGATGGGCAAGAATTGGAAACTTCTGAACTTGTGTGTTGTATGATAATATTCAGTTGCATATATATATATATATATATATGTACTTATATATATATATATACACATGCATATTATTAATTTCTTGTGTTTTGCTTATGTTCTTGCTGATGCATGCAATTGGATGCAAGTAGGGAAACAAAATGAGCTTCTTTTGAGCTGGTCTGTGCTTTAATGTTTTACACGATCTTGTAATTTCATAGAATTTGCAGCTGATTTATGTGGATTAAGACACTGAATTGTGATTCCAGTGTTTCTGAGCATGTAATTTGTTGCAAAGGACCTCTATAATATATAGATCTCAAGGCATTTTTCGGTTAAATATGGACCACTTATCTTTGTAGTAATTATTACACGCACA
Source organism: Perilla frutescens (assembly GCA_026008535.1). Lineage (NCBI taxonomy): Eukaryota > Viridiplantae > Streptophyta > Magnoliopsida > Lamiales > Lamiaceae > Perilla > Perilla frutescens. The sequence goes on along the minus strand of BRKX01000006.1, from coordinate 7,410,476 downwards.
CACGGAATGTGCTTGCTTGTTAGAATGTCTGAGGTGTCTCAGAAGATGAATAATGCCACTAAATCTGGTTGCTTGGTTTGTTCTTACAAATGAAATTTTCCGTTTGAATAACAGGACAAGAGTTGGAAGTCTCGCGTGAACTGTAAGTGATCTGGATTTGTCACTAGGAAGGTAAAGTGCAAAGATTCAGTGCGTGGTCCTCCAGTGAGTAACTTGTTATGGCATCAATGCAGAATCGGTTTTTGCAGCCACAGCACCAGCAACCTCCAGCACCTCGGGTATATTAATTATGATTATATGCATCTTCATTTTCCATCTAATCACTTGCTTCTTATGCAAGGTTAAATGCCCATGCCCATATAGGCCTTTTTAGGTATAGGATTCCTGCATTAACAGAATAGGCAGATCTAATCTTAAGAGTTTACTAAATTGCATAGATTCCTTCATAATTGATGGTAGTAGCAGCATCCCTTGCTTGTTAGCCCTTTATAATTCCAATACTTCTAAATATATATATATATATATATATATATATATATATATCTTTTATCCAAGGACCATTTGTTTTGATTCAATGATATAGATATTAGATGGGACTCCTTAGAGGGGGGATACAGTAAGTATAAAAGTGTATCTTTGTTAGCTCAAATGCATCATTTAAAACCTGTTGAGAAGTATGATGAATTTGAGCATATATATGGTAAGAAAGTTTGAAAACTTTAATGTATGTCACAGTAGGATGATTGATGCTGGAGTGACTTACACCTGTGTGTGACTTTTCCTCCCTGTTTTCGGGATATTCCAGTCCCTTTGAGGTGCCTTACCTTGAGATCTAGCCCTTTAGAGGCAGACTTCCTTCACTTTTGGGATGTTGAACTTAAGTAGGAAAAGATCTAATTGCAATGGTAATGAATATGATTAGGATAACATCCGTTAAGCTGATGGGATATTATTGTATCTTCTTTCTGTGCCTGCTTGATCGTGATGTTTATTTAGTAAGGAAGCCATTTCAAGTTTCTATTTTAAGTATGTATTATAAAAGATTTCTTGTCTATAAACAGCATTTTCTTGAATGGGCATGCTATGATACTGATTTATTTTATTGTCAGCGTAAAAGATGGGCAGGTTGTTGGGGCGGACTTTCTTTTTTTGGGAAACAAAAAGGTGGTGGAAAGCGTATTGTTCCTGCATCACGCATCCCTGAAACCAATGCTATATCGAATCAGCTAAATGGATCTCAAGCTGGTGGATTGCCCAATCAGGCTACTGGCATTGCTTTATCTCTTTTAGCTCCACCATCCTCTCCTGCATCTTTCTCGAATTCTGCACTCCCATCAACAGCTCAGTCACCCAACTGTTTCTTGTCTGCCAGTTCGCCTGGAGGCCCTTCATCTACTATGTTTGTCACAGGTCCATATGCCCACGAGACTCAACTGGTATCTCCTCCTGTATTCTCGACTTTCACAACTGAGCCATCTACAGCTCCTTTAACTCCTCCGCCGGAGTTGGCCCATTTGACAACTCCATCTTCACCAGATGTGCCTTATGCACATTTCCTTTCATCATCTGCGAAATTCAGAACCTCTGGCAAGACCTACCCTGCAGCAAATGATCTTCAAGCAACATATTTACTCTATCCAGGAAGTCCTGCAAGTACACTGAGGTCACCAGTTTCAAGGACGTCTGGTGATTGCTTATCGTCATCCTTTAATGAAAGGGAGTTCCCCCCTCAGTGGGATCCCTCAATTCCTTCAGTAGAGTCTCCATATGCAAAGTCCGACTCTGGCATGTTTCCTGGTGCCCAGGCTGCTGGAGCCTCCAAGTCACGTCAAGATTCCAATTTCTTCTGCCCAGAGACGTTTGCTCAGTTCTATCTCGACCATTCATCCTTTTCTAATTCTGGTGGCAGGCTAAGTATTTCCAAGGAATCAGATGCTTATTCAAATGGTGGAAATGGATATCAGAATCGTCAGAACAAAACTTGCAAACCAGATGCTGAGGAACTTGAAGCTTACAGAGCATCTTTTGGGTTCAGTGCAGATGAAATCATCACCACAACTAATTATGTCGAGATTTCTGATGTGTTAGACGACTCATTTAGCATAACACCTTCTGCTTCCAATAGGCCTTTCGAGGAGGAACACATCTCGACTTCACTAGGAAAAGAGGCTGCAGAAACTGTAAAGAGGGAAGACCATTTCCCTTGCCCACAGCTCAGTAAAGTACGACTGAATCGCTCAAGTAGCCTGCATTCTGGAGTTCCAGTTTCATATAATCGTGGTGAAGGTGAACTATCTGTTTCCCATTTACATAATCTTCTATTCCTATATCTTTCCTTGACAATAACAATAGTTTTGCTTATGTCTCAGATCAAGTCCCACTTAGGCGATTAGGGGATACTGCAAGAAGCTTCCATAATAACCACAGTTTGAGTGATGCCGGCAACATATTCTCTAAGATGGGGGCTTCTAGAAATGGGCGTAAATATCAGTTTGGTTCATCAAATTCTGATGCAGAAATAGAGTTCAGGAGAGGGTCAAGCATGAGAGAAGGGCGCTACCGGAGAGTAAGCTAAGGTTACTCTGCCCGGCATGAGCAGTTCCCGGACAAACGATCTATCTAACTTGTGATCGGACACTCGTGTGGGTGTCTGTCCATCGTAGAGTGCCGATTTTACATGAAAAATCTGCGAATGGATCACCTGAGGATGAAGTTTGGAGCGAAGTGGAACATGAGACTTTTTTGTATGTAAATGTTTAACTTGTGCATTGATGTAAAATGGTAGTGGCTGTGGCTTTCAAAGATAATTATGTTATATGTAGCGCCTACTCCACATTTTGGGATCGTATCCATTAGTTTCTCTTGATTGTACAAATGTTATTCACTCATATACAACTCTCTAGTCTCTATGTTCCCTTTGGCGACCATACAATTTTCGTCAATTGTTTTTCAAGTACAAAAAAAATATGAAAAATAAATTTTCGTGAATGTAAGTAGAGTGTTGTAGTCAAAGGAAACCACCACTTGGTTTATATGAGCCGAAAACAAATGTGTACCGGAGAACTCCCTGGGGTCGGCCAGGTGGGGATGTAGTCCAAGCTCCTATTTTTTTGGGGATCTAAAAATAAAATAAAAAATTAGGTATCTTTTCAAAAGAAAAATTTAGTATATACAAATTGAAATAATCATCTCTTAGACTCCACTCTCTCGACTCATGAGCTCTTCTAAATTAATTAGGTATTTTTTTCTATATTTAAATTTAATATGAAAAATTATCGAGATTTTGTATTATATTAATCTCAATCTTGTAATTGAACTATTAATCAAACTATCTATACTCTTGAACAAATATCCAATGACAAACATCATTAAATATTTAATTTTTAATTTTTGTCAAAATTATTTGAAGAAAATATTGAGTTGCTATATTTTGAACTCTTATTCTCTGATTTTGAGTTCATCAAAATATATATATACAGTAAAACCTCTATATAAGAATACTCTATATAAGAATAACCTATAAAAAGTTGCGGTCCCAAATCGGGACCAGTTATAAATAAGAATAACCTCTACATTGTAATATTTCGATATTTTTTTAGGACCTTTTTTAAGAAATTCGCCTCCATATAGTAATAAAGTGATATTAAATTTTATATATATATTTAAATATCTATATAAAATGTCTAGAACTATTTTAACTACATATGTTATATTAAACTTAAGATTATATGAAATACTTATCTAAAGTTATTTGTGGCAGTACTTTGATTTTTTTGGGTTAATATCACACCCTTTAACTTGCACGTTATAAGTAATTAGTCAATACGATCACTTTCTTGTTGAATCTAAAACATTATATTTACAACTTGTCCAACATGTTTGAAATTTATTGACACAATACTTTTTTCTATTTCTACACTATCATTCTCTAGATTATCACCATGCACATCTTTCGTGATTATCATATATGATGTATTCTTCAGTTAGAGCACATAAATGAATCTTATATACATTTTAAATTCATGTTTTTAAATATGAAGGAACATTTCCAAGTGTTGTATAATATATATATATATATATTTTAAATAATGGTTTTTATATGTAAACTCTATATAAGAATAACCTCCCTATAGTAATATTTTTCTCTAGTCCCAACGATATTACTGTATAGAAGTTTTACTATATATATATATATATAGGATTTGGTTCAAATGAGAACGCATCTTTGGGTGAGAAATAGGAACTACTTACAGCTGTTAGATCTTTTAAAATTAATGGTGCAGATTTAGATTGAGATTTAATATTTCTTTTTAATTATAATTTTTTTAATTAGATATGGATATTATAGTGGTTTGATAATCCAATCCTACAATAATAGGTCAAACCATATCTACATTTATTTTTATTTCCTTATTTCTCTCTCCTATTACAAGGTGATTTTATGTTTTATTTTGTAGAATTTTTTTATTTGTTTTATCTTCTCTACGATTTTTATCGGGGTTCTTCATTTTTCGATTTCATTCACCACAATTTTTATCATCCACCAACACTGCTTATATTTTTTTTTATCTTTTATGATTCATTTACTATATATTTTTGTTATTTTTTGTTGTGCTAAAAATAATGAATTATATTTTGTGCTCAAAATTATATAAAATGCAATTAAATTTCTTATTTTCGATCAATGCATAGCATGAGTTTTTGAATGTTCTTACTAACAATGAGGAATTTGTTGCTTATGATATTAAATTTTGTAAAAAAAAACAGATATGGATATTTATTTGGATATTTTCATATCATTATAGATATAAAATTATATTAATATTATTTTGTTTATAATTTATCTATTAAATTGATATTATGGCATCTTTTCTAATTTTAATCTCAATCATTCATCCATACAAATTGAAAGGTCAGGATTGTAATAAATTGAAAGGTCAAGATCTGTTTTAAACTTTAAAAAAAACACGGTGGTATAATTGTAATAAAGTCCAACTTCATTGCCCCTGAATCTTAGTAAGGGTAAAATCAGAAATTTCAATGTATATGTGATTCACGCGTATATTTTTCAATTTAGGGTTTTAGCATTGTCATTCCCTATTTTAGCACTGTCATGACTTATTTTAGCACTAACATGACCCTTGTTTAGCATGACAATTGTTTAGCATTACAATAAAAAAATATCATCGGTTTTTTTTATGCTTCATGATCTTCCATTTTTAGCACTGTAGTTTAGAGTTTAGCATTGTATATGTGATTTACGTGTATAATTTTAAATTTATGATTTTAGCACTGTCATGACTTATTTTAACACTGTCATTACTCATTTTAGCACTGTCATGACTTATTTTAGCACTAACACGACCCTTGTTTAGCATGACATCAGTGTATTGTATTTCTTCTACTTGAGTGGTTTTTATTTGGCTGTTGTAACAGGTGGTTGCAAAGAAACAAATGCAAAAGTCATAGATAATAACTATAATCAAGCAAAGGAAATTTTCAGACATTGCAAAAACAATATAAAAATGAATGGCTAGATTCAAAGTTAGATAAATATTTTTCTTTACATTAGAATAATGAAAAATGATTTTGCAACATAAGCTAGCTAATGTACAGAAGCAAAATCTTTAATGATGAAGTAAGATACCATGTCTATATACAAAATTTGAATATACCTTCTTCTCATTCTCCAAAACTGATGATCATGTAGTCGAAAGAATCATTCATCTAGAATAAAGAAGAATCATACAACTCGACCGTTCCTATCATTTTTCCTCTATTGCGCAATGCTATCGCCATCAATGTATCAATTTCCTTCTTGTAGCCATGTTGAGATTCAGCTCCACCAACAGCAGTCAAATCCTTAATCAATACGTGCTTCTTCTCTTGCACAATTTCCTCTTCAATCCATTTGATTTATGTTCAAGTCCAGCAGTGCTAAAACAATTTACAGTAGTGCTAAATTAGGTTACAACAGTGCTAAAATAGTTCACAGTAGTGCTAAAGTACTGATAGTGAAAAATTGAAAATAACAGCTTAATCAGCTTCGTCACCTAAGTGCTAAAATAGTTCATAGTAGTGCTAAAATAGGTTACAACAATGCTAAAATAGGTTTCAACAGTGCTAAAATAGATCACACACAGAATGGCGATCGTGTTTGAGTGCAAATAATTTGGATCCCACGCCTATCAACAATTGCTACAATAATGGCCTTAGTTTTGAGGTTAATTACTTTATATATATACACACACACACACACACACTAGCATTTAATTTGTTGCATATAATAAAATGTCTAACAGTAATAATAAATTAGTAGTACATATTTAATGTAAAAATAAACAAGCAATTAGCAGCATTGTTATGCAAGTGGAATTAAGGTGGAAATTTATGTTTTCTACTCAATGCAGCTTGAGAAAGGATATGCTGATGAAACAACTCAGCTCAATCCTCGACACAGATTTGTGCCATGGGTAGTTGTCAACAATTCTCCTCTTCAAGAAGTCTCTCTCTCTCTCTCTATATATATATATATATACATATACATACAGATGATCAACCATATATATTTTTGCTTTCATAGATGCAGGATTTCCAGAATTTCATATATTGTAATCAAACAAAATCATTCGACATCTGCACATGGATGACGGAAAAATATCATCATTACACTTCCACACAAAGCTAAACCCTAAAAAAGATAATCAAAATCATAAATATGAGAATTACGCCCAAAACCCCAGTAAAAAAAGGTGCGGGAAATAAAGACGATTCACAACTCAATCCACAATTAAGAGAGAGAAAATGTATTAGAATCGTCAGATGATTCACCTTTCGTTCGAGCACTGAGAAGGAGAGCTCCGTTTCAGTCACTCGTCGATAAGCTCTTGTTGAGAGAGAGAGAGAGAGAAATAAAGGGGTCAAGAAAGAAATATGTTAATTACCAAAATACCCCCGCATAATTAAAACTTGTAAAAATTCACAATTTTACCACCGCTTAAAAGTCTAATCTGCAGCCGTCCAAATTGAATAGATGTGTGGATTAGATTGGTTCTCAGTTCTCACAGGGGGGTGTGGTTCTCACATGATCCCATCTCTCTCTCTCTCTCTATATATATATATATATATATATATATATATATATATTTTCTTGATTAAAATAATTAGATGTGTTCGCTCATGTAATGTAATATTTTTTTATCCGTTTTATTTTAGATTTGTTCAATAATGTTGATGAAGCTGATTTAGTTGAACTTTTGAATTTTCACGATCAACATGTGTTTTCAGTTCTGCAGATTATGGTTTCTTATTAATATGTACTTGTATCTCTGCAGATTTGTTAGCATCACAACATGACTTATTTTTTAATAGTATTAGCACTATTATTACAGGTTTTAACACTGCTGTAGATTAGTTTTAGCACTACTGTGACCATTTTTAGCATGATCGAAGACTATATTTTTTTAGCATTAACGTGATTAGTTATATATTTTTAATGTGCAAATTGTGTTGGCTCCACTTTGGAGTTTTCTCCTGGGTTTTCTGAATTTTACACATCTAACTGTGAACCATCTTTGAAGCCTGCATTGAGCAAAACTTTTCTTACTTTGGATGATGGTATAACCTTTTACAAGGTTTATGCTTCATCATGTGGATTTGATATTTGTTTGTCTACTACAAAGAGATCTAAAGATGGTACTATAGTTTGGAAGTATATTGTGTATAACCGCGAAATGACTAACATGTTATTTGAGTATGTTGTATCATTTGATCGATGCAACATATATGACTAACATGTTAGTCTACTTATTATTTAGATTTTCATTCCGTGATTTTAGCATTTCCATACGAAATTTTAGCACTTCCATTTCCTTTTTTAGCATTGGTAGTTGATGTTTGAATATTTGGTAGGTGACAATGTTAGCATTTATAGTCTTTTGTTTATGATGAGAAAGACATTATAATAACAAAGATTTGTGATCTTTTATATGTTGGCAGGTAGTCAAAAAATGCAGTTATGATTCTAGGAACTGCGGGAAGAAGCAGATACACTTTTTTTTTGTACTTTTCATACTAATTTTTTATTAATTCTATTAATATTCTTTTCTCTAATGCTATACACATAGCTGATATTCTTTTTTTGCATTGTTAATAAAGAGTTTGATAATGCTAATAAGAGTGTCTGTACTGCTAATATAGTTCTTTGTACTGCTAATAAGTCCTTTACTTTAATAATAATACATAAAATTTAGTTATTAATAGATAGTGATGTTATATGTTTAACACCAAATTGGGAAAATAATATGCTCTTCACATAGACAAATGATAGCGTGTTTCAATTAGTACAAAATGTTGATTTCATATAATGCTAATATACACACATCTTATATTCATTTTTTGTAATGCTAATAAAGGGTTTGATAATAGTAGCATGCAACTCGTCTTTCAACATGATCTTGCATGTGTGGCCTCTAACACTCTTCGATATCTTTCATGGTCATCTGGGAAAAGCAAAGATCAGAGACACATCAGAAGCTTCAATCCGTAGTCTTCTTCCGTGCTCCAATTATATTTCTCTTGAGACTGGGTCAAAGTTTTCAAGCAGCCAGTAGTTCATCTTCTCTGGAAAATGGTTTATATACGGGTGAAGAATTCTGCCAAATCCCAATTTTATTACTGCTTCCTGCCGTGCTTTATTAAGTTGCCTAACTGCTTATGAGAGAGTTGATGGTCGTGTTGTTACGTCTAATGATAGATATTTGTAAAATACACCGCTGCATCTATCATCTTCATGAGTGGAGGCAGTTTTAGCTTTTGTTCTTCTTGTTATTTCATCTTTTGTATTTCTTTTAATACCTATAATTTTTTTATATAATACTGTTAAGTAAAGAAAATAACAATGCTAAAAAAATAATTTAATAATAAAGATAAAAGTAATGAAGAATTGTGTCAAAGATAATTCTAAGATAATTTATGCTAATGGTAAATAAAGTGTTATCGTAATGCTAAAATGAGAGATGATAGTGCTAAAAATCTAAAACGATAGTGCTAAAAAGTAAGAAAATGTGCAGATAAATCACAGATAGACAACAGTTGTAGGTTTACCAAAAAATAAAAAATGAAGCTACTAAATCATCATGAAATAATGCTAAGGTGGGATTTATGATATTGTTAATTCAATAAAACTATAATTGCATTTGTTCATGATTGTGTTTTAGAATTTAACTAGCATTTCACCCGTTCGATGCACGAAGTATTATATTGAGTAACATTGAGTCATTTAATAATCTATATATATATATATATTGAACATGAAATTATGAAGTAATGAATTCTAATATTAAAGTGACTTATTTTTTTATTTGACGACTCGTGCACTGCGTCCGATAATTAATTCTTTTGAAATAAATATATACCTTAAAATTGAATTAGTGAACCTAAAATTGGAGTGAATTAATTCAATTTTTTTAATTCCGACAACTCACGCAGTGCACTGGCGCAACGCTAATGTGTGAGCTTCTGCATTATGCTAAATAATTAAAATGGAATTAATGAACCCTAAAATCAAAGTGAAATAATTTAATTTTTTCTATACAATGACTAATGTAGTGCACTCGCCCAAAGCTAACGCGTTGGTTTGTGCACTGTGCTAGACCATTAATCTATTTGAATTATATATAAACCCTATTTAGATATATTAAACCCTAATATGGATGTAATAAACTCATATAAGCGAAGTGGTACGTTTTAGTGGTATGAGTGATATTTTTTATACTGAATTTTATTTTTGCCGAAACCGGGAGGGACAGGGGTGAGGAATCCATTAGGCGATCTGATGGAGTGTTTGTCTTTAATATATGAATAGTGATTTTATAATGAGATAATATATACTTCATCCGTTTCAAAATATGTATGTTGTTTTAGAGCTTTCCTCCCAATATCAAATAAAATTAAAATATATTTATTTTCCTAATAAATGCATATTTCTTTCTCTCCCTAATAACCGTAGAGTTAAAATTGCAAAAGTGGGTGTAAAAATATGTTCAACTACAAATATTTTAACACAAACTAAAAATTATGAAACGGATTGAGTAGAATTACTACAAGACAATTTTTTTATAACTTATTATAACAAAGAAATATAAAAAAGTAAACGGTCAAAAAAGCAAAGTAGTTTTTGTTTATGACATTCTTCATTGATTTGTAATTAAAAAATCGTGATTACCAAATTTTGGAAATTATACAAACATTTACAATAGTCTACATTTATAGTTCCAATGGCAAATAAACAAAACAGTACGTTGTGAAAAATAATCATATTTGTGAGTTCAATATAGATGTGCAGTTTAATAATGTCAATCAAATTTATTAGTGATAGTATCTCCTTACTTGATAATTAAAATAAGGCATCTCATTTAACTCGTTTTAATTCAATTTACCCATACAATAATATCAGTCCGACAATATAACTTTAAATTATAGCGGCAAATATAATCTCTTTGTAAAATCAAAATATATTAAATAGAGATCGAATTATAAATGCATATGTGTTGGTGTTTGTCCACTAAATTGTAGCATCTGAGATTAAAAAAATTGCTTCATAAAATAAATTATCCAAATAATTATGTGTCAATACTCTTATACAATTATTAATTAATATTCTTCGAATGAGTTTTAAATAATTTTAATTAATCTAGTACTGGAAGGAAATATAAGTTCATTACAAAAAATGCCCACAGTTAAAAAAATAACTTCATTTTATATTTTGGGAATTTAATTGATTTTTTTTTTGTAGATTACACCTATAGATATAACAATACAATTGCATAAATTAAAGGGCTAAACTATTTTATTATCAAAGTTTGTTCATAAGAACATTTATAACATTGCTTCTTGTATTTAAGTTAGATCATTTTTTTTCAAAGTATACAAAGTATACAATTACAAACAAACGTCATTCAAAATGGACTACCTCGCTGATTCTAAACAAATATCTGGAATTAAAAAATTGGAAAATAAATGCTTCAATATCTCAAATTTGATTTTACATGTGCATGGATAAAGTTGAATTTACTTTATTAAATTACTGAACTCCTCTTATTAAAATAAAAGAGATTTATGGTTCACTTGAAATTTGGCAAAATAGAAAGAGGTTGAGTGAATATATATCTTATATCTGGGGATTTTGTTGAGAAAATAAATAAAATTAACCTAATGAACATCGTAAAATAAAGATTATAGAAATACAGAAATTGTTTATGCAAAAATTCCCTTCACAATTAGAAATATATCTCATTAATGGAAACAGAAATTTTATATATTTCAATTAAAAAGTAGTACGTTCATTAATACTGTAAGAAGATTGTTGGAATTTGTTGCCACAAACACTGAAATTAGACACAGGTTCGTAATGTCAAACTCAATGTTAAAGACAGTTAACATAACTATCTTAACACAAATATGCAAGAAATAAAATAACACGATATAATTTTTAAATCACACACAACATTGTATGATTGCCTCAGGGCGAAATTATACTACTATGAGTACAAAATTTTCAAGCTGTCAATGTTGGACGCGAAAGTTCTCAACACTTCAGCAACATTTACAAGTTCTAATCTAGACTATCACTAAAAAGAACTAAAACATATAAATTGACATCCCATCAATTTATATACAAACTACAACATACAAATTGACATCCCATCAACTTGTACACAAACTAAAACAAACAAATTAACATCCCGTCAATTTGTATACAAACTAGTAAAGGTTTCACAACCTTGCTATCTATCCTAATTTGTACAATCTATTCCGTGAAAGGATTGAACAACAACAAACGTTAAGATAGAAGAAGGAACGAAGAACGAAACCTATACTAAGTTTGTGACTCAAGCTTTCTTCAATCTTCACGCAGCAGAAAATGAATTGAGCTTGAATAAGTCTTCAAGTGTTGATCATATCCCTTATACGCTTCTTCACTTGAATAGACAAAGCTCAAGTCTTCTCTCTCTTGATCGTGGGTTGGAGATAACCGCTCTTCATCACTACTCCATCGTGTGTGAGAAGAAAACCGTCTCCATGACATGGTTGAAGCCATATCCCACGTTCTCATCTATTTTCCAAATATTCCAGCAATAAAAATCTAAAAAAGAGAAGAGGTTAAATAAAAGAAAACAAGAAGCCCTAAAAATAGGAGATGGAGTTTTGACTTTATCAAATTCTATTTAAATAATATATCTAATATGTATATATCCATTTATTTGAAATATCTATTTCGTGGATATACACATATATTTTAAGATATATAAAATTATTTTATTCATTAAAATAATAATTAAAACTAGGAAAGGATAAGATTAGTTACAACTATGTCATAGACAATGTCGCAGGAAGTCTGTCTGATATCGAGTACAACATTGAACCTCAATGTCATACATCACTCAACAATCCCCCCCTTAATCTTAGCCTTTCTACACAAAACATACAACTCAATGTATTTTGTACAATTAGAGTCGCAGCAGAAAATGGAGATCTTAAAATCTCCCCCTTAAGGATTACTCCCCCTTAATTAGATCATCATATAATAGGAACATATCATATCATAAAATCAATGCTGAACATAATGTTCATCACAACAATATCAATGTTGAACTGAACATTCAACACATAATATCAATGTTGAACTCAATGTTCAACACACACAAATCAAGACATATTGATCATTCAATATCTCAAAACAAACTCAATATGCCTAATTATAATGATATGTCACGAATATCAAAAACTGAATAAGCATATAAAATCAAGAACACAATCATAAATTGCATTCAACAACCAAAAACAAGATATGCATAAAATGCATACCAAAACCGTGTGCCCAGCACATACATAAACAGAAAACATAAAAATTGTTTTTAAAACAAAAAAAAATTTAAATTTCAGAAGCTTAAACACTAAGCTTCACATCATCTTCCTCTTTCCTTTGGTTGCACCTTTTCTCCCTTTTGCTTTACCAGCAACACTCGGTCCAGCATCTGTGTCTCCAACATCCGCATCATCACCATCAGCATCATCATCCACTCCCTCTTTTTGTGTAGAAAGGAGAGTCAGAAAAGAATCTCGAGCCTTAGTGAGTTGACCAATAACATGATCAAGTAGGGCAATTTGATGTTAAAGAGACTCCAGCGGCATCATGACAATTGGAATAGAAGGCGTGGAGGCAACATCAGGATAGACATCAAATTGGGAAGGAGCAGGGGTACCTTCGGCAGAAGGAGGCACTGGATTAGCAGCATCATGAGGATAGGGAAGATCAATGATCCTGTCATCATTCCTCTTGGGCTTCATTATAGAAAAGGTGGACTGCTCAGACATCACACTCTTTTTGCGTTCCTTTAACCCTTGGTTCTTAAGGATCCCATAGATCAAACTTGGGAAAGGAAGTAAATTGGAGGAACTTGATTTAGATGCAGCCTTCAAAGTAGCATAAAAAATGTATGCCCCAAGGTTGAAATGAAGCTGATTTCCTATCTTGTACAGGAGAATGGCCTGATCAACTGTGATGACAGAGGCATTTGATGTGGGCAGCCAGTTGCATACTGCAAGCTTATATAACACTGAGTAAAAGAATGTTAACTTGGAAGCAGGCACTTTGTTGAGCCATTTTGGAACCAAACCTCCAGTAATAACATTCACCACATCATCAATCAAATCCAAAGATATGATTGTGTCCTCATTGCCCAACTCAAGAAACCTGTTAATAACATTAAAGGAAAACTTATAGATTTTATCCCTAACATACACAGTTCCAAAACACAGTTTAGAGGGATCTCCCATATCAGAAATGATGTTAGCATAGAATTCATGAATAACATCAGGATCATATGACACTAGCGACGTAACAGATTTCCACAAACTTCTCTCCTTAAGAAACACATCCATCCCATATTTCTTAAAGCTAAGAACATCTATCATTTTCTCAACCTTAAGAGTTCTCTTAACATAAAGAGCATGGGATTTCTTAGCCTCTTCAGAATAGAAAATCTTACTGAAGGCTTGCGTGACGTCAAGAGAAGAGTCCTCATCTGTGCCGGAATCCTCGTCCATGGGCTCAGCAGTAGGATTGACACTCTGTGGGACATCAGCAGGAGGAGAAGTAGGAACTTGTTCACTAGTGGAGTCGGATTCATCTCGCAGCGCCCGGGAGGCGGCCTTAGACCCTTCCTTCTTCACCTTCTTGGAGGAGGCGACTTCAGGTTTGTCAGTTGCATCACTGTGAAGATGCTTTGATTTCCTCGTCGGTGGAGAAGTCTTCGCCATCTTTCACAAAGACTGTAGGTGAGAAGTGGCTTCAGGGTCGATTGGATTTGTGGAATCACCAAGCACATTCATCCTAATCGGCTTAGGGTTTAGGATCTCAGTTCCAGGAGGAATAATGAGATCCGAATGGACTTCGACTTCAATTGGCATTATCTTCGGTGTTGAAGGCTCAGTGACATTCACTATAGTTGTTTCAGCGTGAGCAGTTGGTGGAGCAATGTCAGGAGTCTGGGTCGATGTTGCAGAGAGTGGGGATTGTACTGCAGCAACCGGTGTTGAGGCTGATGATGGGGATCCTTTTGAGAGCTCCATCATCTGCTGCAACATCATCATCATGGCTTGTAAGTGGTTAGGGTTTTGGTCTGCCATGGATGAAAAAAGAGAGAGAAAAGAATTGAAGAAGCAAAGAAGATGAATCGCTAGAGAGAGAAAAGTGAATCGGATATGGAGAGGGATTTGAATTGATAAAGAGATAAAGACAAAACACCTTTATTATATTAAAATAATGAAAGTGATATCTCTCACTCACTCTCTCTCTTATCATATCATAAGATATACAGATAAGTATATCTGCTTATCAACAGTATGTCAATTATCTATTATTTAAACAATAAATAATAAATAAATAAAAATAACAATAATAATAAAAAAAACAAATTCTGAAAATAAATAAAACAAATGGAAACGAGACATGATTGAATAAATTCTCATGAATTGATTCATAATGGAAAATCATATCATCGTACCATAGTTTTTATTAACTTCATAATTACAGGTCCTGATGTCAAAGATCATAACATTGACTTTAACATCAGGATGTCAACATTGACTAACAGACACATTCCAAGAGATTTCCTCAGAGAAGAAAGTCTCTCAAAATCCAAAGGTTTAGTAAAAATGTCTGCAATTTGATTCTCAGTAGGAATGTATTCCAATTTGGTGATATCTCGTTCAACAAGATCATGAATAAAGTGATGTCTGATGTCGATGTGTTTGGTGCGAGAATGTTGGACTGGGTTCTTCGAAATTTCAATTGCACTGACATTATCACATAACAATGTTAAAGAAGGACTAGCCAGACCATAATCTAGCACCATTTCATTTAACCACAACAGTTGAGAGCAACAACTAGCAGCAGCAACATACTCTGATTCGGCCGTGGAGAGTGAGATACAATTTTGTTTCTTACTCGACCAAGAAACCAGATTGTTGCTAAAATAAAAACAAGCTCCGCTAGTGCTCTTTCTGTCATCGACATCACCTGCCCAATCGGAATCACTATAACCTATAAGATGAATGTTAGAACTCTTGCAGTATTTAACACCAAACCCAATTATGCCAGAAACATAGCGAATGATTCGTTTAACATCTTTAAGATGAGATTCTTTAGGCTGAGATTGATATCTCGCACAAACACCAACACTAAACATAATGTCAGGACGACTAGCTGTTAAGTACAATAAGCTACCTATCATTCCTCTATACATGGTAGAATCAACATTGCTACCAATATAATCTCTGCTCAACTTTTCAGAAGATCCCATGGGCGTCTTTATAGGTTTAGCATTCTCTAATCCGAAACGATTGACCAAACCTCTAGCATATTTGCTTTGAGAGATGAAGATCTCATCTTTATCTTGCTTGATTTGTAGACCAAGAAAATAGTTGAGCTCTCCAACCATGCTCATTTCAAATGTGTTACACATTGAGTTTACAAAATCTTTGAGCAGATTAGTACAAGTCGAACCAAAAATAATGTCATCAACATAGATTTGAGCAACAGTATTATGTTTTTTATTCTTCTTAATAAATAATGTTTTATCAACTTGACCTCTTGCAAAACCAATTTGGAGCAAGAAATCGGTCAGTCTAGCATACCATGCTCTAGGGGCTTGTTTGAGACCATACAAAGCCTTTTTGAGCTTAAACATGTGCAATGGTTTCTCATGACATTCGAACCCTTTAGGTTGTTCGACATATGTCTCTTCATTGAGAAAACCATTCAACAAAGCACTTTTAACATCCATTTGATGTAAAGTAAAACCCACAAAACATGCAATTGTACATAAAAGACGAATGGATTCAATCCTTGCAACATGAGCAAATGTTTCCCATATGATTCCTGTCATTCAGGATGTAACATACACATCCAAATACATGAAAGTACTTCAAATTGAGCTTCTTTCCCTTCAAAAGTTCATACGGTGTCACAGTTTTGCCTGGGCGAAGAATCACTCTATTCCCGATGTGACAAGCAGTGTTAACTGCTTCAGCCCATAGCTTCTTGGACAAACGTTGAGCTTGTAACATTGCTCTTGACATCTCCTGAAGAGTTCAATTTTTTCTCTCAACCACCCCATTTTGTTGAGGTGTCTTCGGAGCAGAAAACTCATGAATGATGCCTCATTTTTCACAGAACTCTTCAAACATTGAGTTTTCAAATTCAAGCCCATGATCTATTCGAATGCATTTGATGTTGGACTCATGTTGTCTTGACACCAACCATCAGAACTTCTTGAACATCCTGAAAGCTTCAGATTTTTCTTGAAGAAATTCAACCCATGTGAATCTTGAAAAATCGTCAACTATCACCAGAATGAATCTTTTTCCACTCATGCTTTTGATGTCAACGGGTCCCATGATGTCCATGTGAATCAGATCGAAGCACTTCGTGGTTTGACAAGCTGAAGAACTTTTGTGTGAAGCTCTCACTTGTTTGCCTTTTTGACATGCACTGTAAACAACATCGAGATTGATCTTCACAGGTGGAATACCCCGAACAACATCAACTTCAATTAGTTTCTTCAAACTTCGAAAGCTGAGATGACCCAGTTTTTCATGTACGAGTTGAGTGTCAACATTGACTGAAACATTGCATTTTTCATTCTTGTCAGCATGATAGCAGTTATCCAATGCCCGACTTCCGAACATAATGTATTTATTCTCGCTATCAAAAACCTCATAGGTGTTCTTATTGAATCTGACATGCATACCGTCATCACATAGTTGACTTATGCTGATCAGATTTGCTGTTAAACCTTCGATATGAAGCACATTGCATAACTTGGGAAAGTTCTTGACATTCAAGGTTCATTTTCCTACAATGTTGCCTTGTGCTCCTCCACCATAACTAACTTTTCCTTTACTTGTCGTGGTATAGTCATCGAGAAACTTAGAATTTCTTGTCATGTGCCGTGAGCACCCACTGTCAAAGTACCACGTACCAGCAATGTTGGCTTTCAGAGATGTGTAGACAACATTGCACGAGATCTTTGCCTTTTTTGAGTGTTTCTTCTTCTTGGAGAGTTTAGAAGGATTTTCCACGATAATCTTTACTGTTGCTATATCATCATGATATTTGAAGCAATAAGGTTTGATATGTCCAGGCTCTTGGCAATAATGACAAACAAATTTCTTCTCTTTGGATTTGTCATTGACATTCGGTTTGACATTTCCATCAACATTGACTGGAACATCCTTAGAGTTTTCTCCTTTGACAAACTTGATAGAATTTGAGATAGACATTGATGAACTCGATGTATATCCCAAGCCTACTTTTGTGGTCTGTCCCAATGTCAGAACCTCGTTCAGAGTAGATGTTCCTTAATTGAGTTGTCGAATGGTTTTCGAGGCAGCTTCTACTTCCTTTCTCAACTTGTTCAGCTCAAGATCACTTCTAGTGAGTCGAATCTCAAGGTCCAGTACTCGTTGCTTTAGAGTTTAGTTTTCTTCCACGAGAATCCCAAATTCTTTTGATTGTTCAGTCCATTGGACACAAACTTTATCTACAACCTTGTGCAATTGTTGTAGAGCTTCCTGGTGGCTGACCTCGGACTTGTCTTCTTCCACCTAAGACACTTCAGCAGTGTTGCAAAACTCATCCAGCAATGTCATTTCATACCAGTTAGTGGTATTTGGAGAGATGTCATAAATTTCTTGTGTAACATTCTCCATAACATTGCTTGGAACATCTGAAGTCACATGATTAAGACTAGCATCATAGTCATAATCAACACTATCCATGTCAGTTAAAGTGTCAATCATTCCATCTAAGTCATCATCGACTTTTACAAACAAAACAGTTTGTTTTTCAGCTTCTTCAACACCGGATTCGTCACTTAACATGGCAGCACTGTAATTTCTTCTCTGCTTCCTTTGGACAGTAGGACATTCATTGGCATAGTGTCCAAAACTAAAACATCCCCTAAATTGAACTGAGTCATTGTCCTTCACTGCAACATCTGGAGACTTTGAAGATTTTGTCGATCCAGATGATGTCGATGAGGGAGAATCAAACAATCTCCATGGTTTAAAGGTTGGCGAACCTTTCTTCATTGACCGAACAAGGGTATTGATCTTTTTGGTAAGCAGTGCAACATTCAGGGGTTCATCATCAGTAATCTCCTGAATGTTCTCGACATCAAGTTGAACATTCGAACTTGATATTACTGATTGAAGTGCAATTTCTTTGGAGAAGGTGTTTGATTTCTGGTTTTCAAGATTCATCTCAAACGTGAGTAGAATGCTCACTGCTTCACTCAAACTCATGTTTGATACATTGTGAGTAGAGCTGGTAATTTCAGCCCGACCCGGCCCGCTTTTAGGGCCGGGCTAGGCCAAAAAAATAGGCCCGAAAGAATTTCGGGCCGAGCCGGGCTTGGGAAAAATTGGCCCAAAAATATTCTGGGCAGGGCCGGCCCAGCCCGAAAATGAGGGAGGCCCGAACGGTAAGGCTTTTTAGCCTAAAACATTGAAAAATACATTAGGCCCGCGGGCGGCCCGACCCGCATTTTCGGGCTGGGCCGGGCCTCAAAACAATAGGCCCGGAAAATTTTCAAGCCGGGCCGGGCCTCACAAAAATAAGCCCGAAAAATTTCGGGCCTGGCCCGGCTCAGCCTGAATTTTACCATAGGCCTGAATTTTCGGGCCGGGCAGCCCGTTTTGCCAGCCCTAATTGTGAGCTTCTTCAATTGCTGAGATTTTCATGTTGAATCTCTCCGGAAGTGTGCGAAGAAGTTTGCTAACCATGTTTTCGTTCGAGATGGACATCCGAGAGCTGTAGATTCATTTGACACTTCACACAATCGTTCAGTGTACATTGAGATAGTCTCATCTTCCAGCATTCGCAGAGTTTCGATCTTGGAAGTGAGTAGCCTAAGCTTTGTTTGACGTACACTTGTCGATCCTTCACAATGTTCCTACAGTATGCTCCATGCTTGACATGCCGTGGTGCAATTACATACCATTTGAAGCACGGAACATCAACTGAAACAAAAATAGCATTAAGTGCCCTCAAATTGAAGTTGGAAATGATTCGATCATCATTAGTCCATTGAGTCTCCGGAGTAAGAATGTACACTCTATTCGGTCCTTCTATCCTCGGTGGAGATCATTCTTCAATTACAGCCAACCAAGCCCTCTCATTGATGGACTTGATATACATCTTCATGCACGATTTCTACATAGCATAATTCTTGCCATTACTATCCAATGCCGGAGGACGACACTGATTGATCTGAATATCCATCTTTCAGTGAGTCAACAAACCAATGATCGAATACTTAGTGTGTTAAGTACCGGCTCTTGATGCCACTTGTTGGAATTTGTTGCCACAAACACTGAAATTAGACACAGGTTCGTAATGTCAAACTCAATGTTAAAGACAGTTAACACAACTATCTTAACATAAATATGCAGGAAATAAAATAACACGATATAATTTGTAAATCACACACAACATGTGTATGATTGCCTCAGGGCAAGTTGACGGGATGTCAATTTGTATGTTATAGTTTGTATATGAATTGAAGGGATGTCAATTTATATATTTTAGTTCTTTTTAGTGATAGTCTAGATTAGAACTTGTAAATGTTGTTGAAGTGTTGAGAGCTTTCGCGTCCAACATCGACAGCTTGAAAATTTTGTACTCATAGTAGTATAATTTCGCCCTGAGGCAATCATATACATGTTGTGTGTGATTTAAAAATTATATCGTGTATCATTGTGCATTTTATTTCCTGCATATTTGTGTTAAGATAGTTGTGTTAACTGTCTTTAATATTGAGTTTGACATTATGAATCTGTGTCTAATTTCAGTGTTTGTGGCAACAAATTCCAACATGCATTAATTAACGTTATTAAATATTAATTAGGCAATTGATCTAATTAAGCAATATATGATAAATATACGTTTAATATAGATTGATTTTACTATTAGATAATTATGCTAATATGTATATAAGAATTACATGTATTAAGATATTATATATTGTCTATATATCATTATATTATATACATATATGTATATTTGTTCGATCATATATATCAATACTATTATAGACTTTATAGCGCAGTTTTTTTGTAAACTTAATTAATGTTTTCATCTAACTAGTATCCGAACATTAGTTAAAATTTTGAATACACTATACACTACAATCTTCTATATAATATATAAATTAAAAAATGGAGAATTTCGGTGTAAATGTGTAATTAAAGCTATAATTTTACGAAGTTATAAACATGACATATTTCCAAATTTTATTGATTCAATTAATAAGGTAAAAAAATCTAATTAATTAATTAATTAATTATTCTTAAAAATATAATTTTATTTCCATTTTCAGAATTTCATTTAGGCGGGAAAACTAATCTTTTCAACTTTCGGATGCGGAGTGGTTATTATATATTATATAGATGATAATGCTAAAATGAGATATGATGATGCAAATACAGTTAACAATGATGCTAGATTGCTAGTACCACAAATCACATTTGTTGGTTTGTAATGACCATAACAAGTTTTTAATCACAATGCTAATAAAGGCTTATATTAATGCTAAAAATGAGAGATTGCAATGCTAATAGTGGTTGCACTATATTGATAATTTAACAACATGTAGCACTATTTGTTCATGATTTTTTTTACAATGCCGATGACATTTTTTTATGCTAATGCTAAAAAAGAGTCATGCTAAAATAAGTCATGGCAATGCTAAAAAAAGTCATGACAGTGCTAAAATAGGAAATGACAATACTAAAACCCTAAATTGAAAAATATACACGTAAATTCTGAGTATTCATATATTTTTAAAATTTTTGATTTTACCCTTACTAACATTCAGGGGCGCCGAATTTTAACTTTATTACAATTATACCACCGTCTCAAATTTTAAATTTGGGCCATTGATGTAGAGATTATTGAATGATAGAGATTGATTATCGGTTCTCACAGAGGATATGATTCCTTTTGGAACCCCCTCTCTCTATATATATATAGACACACACACGTATGTATGTCAGGGGATTGTGCATAGAGTGGTGGAAATGCTTCCGATAGCGAGTCCTACCTCTAGCGCCACGAGTGCAGCTTTCCATCCACCCTGAAAATTAATATACATACATAATCAAGAAATTAACTCGATCACATTATTCGAATTGAATAGATAATTAATATTGTGAAGGAAATTAAAAATTAACACATACATTCGTTAAAGATTAATATATAATAGAGGGCCAATTGGTATATTATTACACAGTAGTTAAGTTGGTAGATTAATTAATTACCATTGGTGTTGCAGGAACAATGGCAGTCGACCCTTGACCTTGAGGAGTAATACTACTCCAGCTTGGTTCCGCACTCGGTGGCCACTCCCATGGTCTTCCCTACAAATAATTAAATGTATCGGATTTTACACAAAAAAGAAAAAAAAAATGTTGACATATTTTTTAAAGTAGGGCCTAAATAATTGGATGTGTAAGAGTTAATAATTACCTGAGTATTGTGATGCTCTGGTGTTGGTCTTTTCTTGGTTTGGAGCAATGTGAACGTATCCAAGAACTGCTGACGGCCGTTGTGGTTGTGGTGGCTCCGCTTAGATCTATAACAGTGGATGCACAAGGAGTGAGAGCCCTCGGAGCTATTAAAGCACTCCACGCACGAGAAAAATGTGTCTATTACAAGAATCCCACAGCATTGGCAAATTGGCCTTCCACTCTTGATGATGTAATAAAGAGTTAAAACTTCCCAAAAATCCAAATATCCATTCCCATCTCTGTCGAGTTCCCTGAAAAAGTAGGGATTGGCGAGCCGCGTGTGCCCTTCGTGGTTCATGAGCATCAAGAATTCGTGGAGGCTCACTCGCCCATCTCCGTCCGTGTCCAGCGCTCTGAAGAACTCTTATGCCAAGCTCTTCACTACGTCAGACCCTGCTCTGTAGTGAGCATCGGCTATTGCACGAACCACTTCCATCACTAGCCCACTTCCACAAATATATTGGTTTGGTTTGTTAGGGAAATTGCATATTTAATGTGCTCTCTCCCTCTCCCCCCCCCCCCCCCCCCCCCCCAAATTATCGAGGAAAGTTTGTGCTCCTGATTGGTAGGGAAAAGTCTAAGAGATCAAATGCTGCTGGCTGGAAGAATTTGGCTGATTGTAATTTTTTTCTTCTCGGAAAAATCTTGGAAAGCATGGATTTGAAAAGTCATCAAAAAATTATTTCTCCCTCTCCCTCTCAAAACAAAAACGTCGTAATATTTATAAGACTATTTCTAAAATGAATTTGGGATGATGGAACATATATATATATATATATATATATATATAGGAAAATACACGAGATTCTTTATCGTAAATAATATTTTCCTATATATATATATATATATATATAGGAAAATACACAAGATTTTTTATATAAAAAAAAATGTTTGATTTACAGCTATTATATTCCCTGAAATGAATTGAAAGCTGATCACGACTTAATTATAATATGGGCTTGACCTGGGACAAGTCAATCGGCTGAACACCAGCCTTCAATAAGTAGGCTAATAATTATAGGACAATTTAAAATATAGGCTAATTACATTTTCATTTTCCAATCTCCTTGTAGTAAGTGAAAATTTAAAATATTATATATAATATTTTTATTATTTTTTATATATTTATTTAGTTTTGGAATCTTATAAAATTCAAAATTAAATAAAGTATTTAAATAATAAAGATATTATTATATGATAAACATCAAGATTTTTGGGAATAAATAAATATCTTCGAAAGATATACATCAATTTCCAACAGTCAATGAGATAGTGTCACATCAGCTCTAGATCTCTTTCCCGACAACTATAAATAGAGGCCTCCATATCAGTTAAAAATCACACCAGAAGTCATTTGAAGAGTTCAAGAATTTAAGAACTTCCATAAGTGAAATTCTCTCAAATATTCAAGTCGTTCTTCACCAAATTCATCTTGAAGGCGGCGTTTGATCCATTTGATCCGGAAACAAAGCGTCGGCCCTCCGAATTAACGTTATCAAGACTAAAGACCAAGTCAAAGAAGATCGAGGAGCCGAAATTGGCGTTTGATCCAGAAATAAAGCGTCGGCCCTCCGAATTAACGTTATCAAGACTAAAGACTGGCGGGTGCACGTTGTGTCCGAGGACGGCCACAAATCTGGTGGGGGAGGATGTCACAGGTCGCACCTTGCATTATCACGCACAATCCATCCTCAGCCGAGATTGGCGGGGATTGCCGAGGATGTGCGACTGTGGCGCACGGGAGCGCATGCGAGCGTACTCTGATATGGTATTGACGGACAATATACTGGGCGCCTACATGAGATTCAAGGAGGGCATTGAGCACAAGGTGGGAACACACTGGTTGGGTGCTGATGCCGCTCCCCTGATGAGCCCGATGGCAGGGCGAAACCAGTAGTTGTCCGGAAAGCCCCCAAGATGGGGAAAAGTGGGCATGCGCCGGAGAATGAGAAACTCCCGTCCCGTGACATTTGGTATCAGAGCAGGTCGGCTCGTAGGCCCGTCTTGTATGGGCATTGCGGGTACTACTTGCCGGTCGGTTCCTGGACGATGAACCTCCTAAGGTCCCCCCGTGGTTGGTGATCCAAGCACTCAAGAGGAGGACTTGCGTAACCACTGCGGGTGCCCCGCAAGTGGAGATTCGAGCACACAGGAGGTGGACTCTCGTATCCTTGCGGAGGATGGACAAGTAAACAGGTGCCCCGGTGCGTAAGGCAATGAGTGTAAGTCCTTAGGCGGGTGCACGCTGTGTCCGAGGATGGCCACAAATCTGGTGGGGGAGAATGTCACAGGTCGCACCTTGCATTATCACGCACAATCCGTCCTCAGCCGAGATTGGCGGGGATTGCCGAGGATTGCCGAGGATGTGCGACTGTGGCGCACGGGAGCGCATGCGAGCGTACTCTGATATGGTATTGACGGACAATATACTTGGCGCCTACATGAGATTCAAGGAGGGCATTGAGCACAAGGTGGGAACACACTGGTTGGGTGCTGATGCTGCTCCCCTGGTGAGCCCGATGGCAGGGCAAAACTAGTAGTTGTCCGGAAAGCCCCAAGGTGGGAAAAAGTGGGCATGCGCTGGAGAATGAGAAACTCCCGTCCCGTGACATTTGCTCTCCGAATTAACATTATCAAGACTAAAGACCAAGTCAAAGAAGATCGAGGAGCCAAAATTGGCGTTTGATCCGGAAATAAAGCGTCGGCCCTCCGAATTAACGTTATCAAGACTAAAGACTAAGTCAAAGAAGATCGAGGATACAAATCTTCCCCGAAAACTTCAAAGGCCATGTTCAAATAACGAGAAAATCAAAGAGATAAATTTACTATGAAGATTTCAAAGACCGTCTGAAGATCAAGTTTTGAAGAGGAGAATCAGAGGAAAAATAGAGATCAGATCCGTATAAATATATTTTTATCTGAAAATCATCTGAATTGTACAAATTTTATGTTCTACCAAATTAAATACAAAAAATTGTGTTACACTCCTTTATAAGTGTTGAATGTCCTACTAAGGACTGAAGATTCTATTTATTTTTGTATATTCATAATAAGATGTACTATATATCCAAATATTATTATACAATATTTCATTTTTTTGATTTTTTTTGTGATGCTAAATGACACTATTTGATCTGGCTCAAATGCAATAACTGTTAGAATTTCACACTAAAAATTCATTATTATCCCTCATATAATTTGACATCAAATTAATACTACCTTTTTCCCAATTATATAATTCACTTTCTCTTTGCACGCATATTTAAAAATATTTATGAAAATCAAATATTAAAGTCAGACTTCTAATATTACCTTTCTTTAATATTTATGATGACTTTGAAAAAATTAAGTGATTAATTTTTTTTAAAATTTTCAAGACCTAACAAGAGTGTATTTATGTATTACTATGAAAATTAATACTACTTATAATAATGAAATTATATAATTGAGATACTCCAAAATAATAACAGAGACAATATTGGCATGAAGGGAATAACGAATATGATCATATGAATGAAATTCAACCTCCCCGCCTCAACATCAATTCCCAATGTTCAATTTTCATCAATGCATTATGTTAAAAAAGTTTTTTCATGCCCCCCGTAATGCCTTTTTTTAAAGGCAAAAAAACAATATTGATGATTGTTTTTAATTATTATGTTAATTTTCAATGAAAATATCTTCGCAAATTATCTATTAAAGTTGATAGAAATTATTGGATGGGTAATAATCTATTTTTGGCTCTAAATATAATAAAATCCAGATACAACTTTTGGTATATATATAGGAGGTGATCGGTATGAAAGAATGGAATTAGGTATGAATGGAATGAACTTAGGAATGGAATGAAGGTCTGAATGGAATCACAATTCTTATGATTGGTATTATCTATTAAAGTTGATAGAAATTATTGGATGGGTAATAATCTATTTTTGGCTCTAAATATAATAAAATCCAGATACAACTTTTGGTATATATATAGAGTTTTGATATGATACCCAACTCTTGTGCCCACCACCGGTAGGCGCTGTTGATGTGTTGGTGACGTGGCTGACACATCAGAATTTTTTATTATTTTTATCTTTTTCGTTTTGCTGGCCTTCCTCGCATCACGTGATGTTGGAATTCTGCAACAGATTACCATTCTTTTCCTTCTTCCTTTCGATTTACAAGAAATTAAGTTTTTGAAATTAGTTTATGGATGTATCTTAACACCAAGTTTTGTCTGCAATTAAATTTTATTTCTACAAACGACGAGAGGCATTCACTCAAAAAATAAGATTTTTCTACAAATAACAACATTTGATATTCCATAACTCATTGAAGCACAAGAAAAATCTTGTTATTGAGTTTAGCTTTGATGACAAATGCTTGACTTCACAAATTGCAACAACAAAATTCTTAAGCATCTCGATTTCATCTTTCATTCACTACCTGAAGCAAAGATAAGACAAATTCAGATTTGGCACGGAGAGGAGAAAGAAAAAGTAAATTAATTATAACAAAACTAGATCCCACAAACACATCTTCCTCATTAAAAGGGGTGACCAGAATTCAGATACAGTGAACAATCTTTCTCATTAAGAGGCGACCAGAATTTCCATACAAAGATTAGAACAATCGACTGCTATCTTATGAGAAATTATGCTGCAAAAGCTACGAAATGTTGGAGATCCAAATTCCAACCGATCTATAAAATTCATTCTCTGTTGCGGAAAAATTAGAAATGATTTAGATGTGGGAAAAACTATTTGCAAAATCTTAATTTCTTGTAAATCTAAAGATCATAAGGTTGAAGGAAAAGATTTGAGCTCTGTTGCAGAATTCCAACTGTAGTAGGCGATAAACCCATGGGAGGAAGACGAGCAAACTCAAAAGAAAATACTAATAAATAAATAAATAATTTGAGGTGTCAGCAACGTCAGCGACATGTCAACGGTGCCTACCGGTGGTGGCCACAAGAGTTGGGCAGCATGTCAAAACTTTGTGTGTGTATGTAGAGGTACACACAGTTACAGTTTTCGGCCGGTTATAGTTACAAACCGCCGATTAGGCTGTTTCATCCCGTGTAAACCGTAACCAGACCGTCCAGAAACCGGTTACGGTTACGTTTTGTAACCGCTTCCGGTTACGATTTGGCGGTTTTTTTTAATTTTATTCCATTTTTTTAAAATAGAATGAAATAATTAAAAATATTAAAAACTTTACTATATTGGAAGTTAAAACTACAATCTACAACCCTATAAACAAAGTTACACTTCCACCTTCGATTACATAATTGTAATTGTTCCAATTTACAACTTTGAAAAAAAATTGAGGGGGGAAAAGAAAAAAATGTACAACTTAGAAAAATAGAGGAGAAAAAGAAAAAATATTATAAATTTACAATTTTGTAATTTAATTATAAGTTTGTACTTTTAATTTTAAATTTTTGTAAATTAAACAATTTTATAACTTACAATTGAGAGGGGGAAAAAATTAACTAGTAAGTTGCTCCAAATATGATTTCCTATTGGACTATCAACTTGCATAATTTCCGGACGAGTTTTGAATGATCTCGATTATTTAATCTAAACAGTTATTTTTGTGCCGGAAGCATGTGTTATCGAAAAATTCACAAAGTCCTATTCTTTAGTTCTCATATGTATAGGAGTGTCTCGTCTTATTTTCATAATTTTTGAGCAGTAAAAAAGTGTCGTCGAGGTCAGCTAAGAAAAATAGAGTAAAATGGCAAGTTATGGAAATAGATCTCTATCAAATCAGTTGGTTCCATTAAATCAAGAATAAAGTTTTGAAATTAATTTCCTTCTTCATCGAAATTATACGAGGTCTATAGAGTCGCACATTCTATTTTTGAAAAGAATTTAAGTAAATAATAGCTCCAATTATAGTAGATTAATTCCCGAAAATATAGTAATTGTTCTGAGTCGAAGATGGACCCTTATAGGACCCGTAGAACCTACTAAAAGAAAAGAAGATTTTTCAAAAGTTATTGTGCCGCCACTTGCTCGTCAGCGAGGTGAATTTATTTTCTAACATAAAATTTAAGAGTAGTAACTCTTTAGAGCATGATAGTTAACTCATAAATATCCAGATAAATGTTTTGTTTGCCTGTTCAACGTATCCGCTAAAGTTTATCGTTACAAATATTTGCTGCAATTTACCAAAGTTAATAGTCTTGAAATATGTATATGTTTAGCAGTGATTGCTTTTTATATTTAAATTGTACCAACTTTTTTTCCTAATGATTTTACTCCTGCATCTTTGCCTTAATATATGTATAGATTTTTAAGCATTTAATCCACTATATTTGAATCTTATAAATCCTCATTTTGGTATTAATTGTACTTTATAATGTTTATTTAGTTATTTTATATTGAATTATGTATTATTTTGTCAAATGTATCGTCTCGAACAATATTTATATAACCTATTTTTCATATGTTTGTTTTCAAAATACAATTCTATCAAAATTTTAAGTAGAATATGTGCATAATAATATGTTATAATAATTTCTAAAACTTATTGTTAAATTTTCAAGATTTTAAAATAGTTTACGTCATTTTTTTCAATTTTATGCGATAATGATATATCCTGTGATGTATCTGTAAAATTAAAATTGCGATATTTGGTACGATAGTGACATTTTCATCCTTGTGACAAAAACAGAATAAGGTAAAATGGGATCCGAGTGCTTTCCTTGCTTTTTTTTTTCTTTGCGAATCATGTAAATGTGAGGAATCAAGTATCAAAATACGAATATTTATGAGATTTTATTAAGTTCATTGGATGCATTTATTTTAGGATTAATAGGCTCTAATATCACAACCTTTTCATCTTTTTTGGTTTTTCACACAACGTTTTAATTTTTAGAATAATGTCAAAACTTTATCTTTTTGTTGGAATTAAGCCATAAGATTAAAATTAATCTGACGTGGCCTGAATTTTTACACACGTGTACTCTTAATTTGACGTAGCATAAATTAAATTAGAACTAGAATATCTCCCGTGCGATGTACAAATGTGATATGTATAATTTTATATGTTAGAAATTATAATTATGAAAAAATTTAAAAATTATTACAACAAAATAAAATTATGTCATATCAGATTAAGAGTGCGCATGTGTAAAAAATTTAAGCAACTTCATATTAATTTTCATCTCATGACTTAATTGCTACAAAAATGTAAAGTTTTGGAATTATTACAAAAATTAAAACGTTGTGTGAAAAAACTAAAAAATGTATAAAGACTGTGATCTTAGAGCCTATTAACACTTTATTTTATGGCTAGATTTTACACATTGAGAGCATCCATCCACTATGGTGAGATGCTTTAGGTACAAATGAAAGAGTATGTACTAAAAATTAAGGTACACCATAGTGGAGGGTAAAAAAAGGGGTACAAATTGAATAAATGGTACAACTGCATGTACCAAGTATTTTTGAGGGAAACATGTGTGATGTGAGATTCACTCCTCTTTTTTTATTCTTTTTTCTCCTTCTCTCTCCACTTTTCCCATTCTCTTTCTTCTCCTTTCTCTCTTCACCCACGGATTCCAACTGTTTTCTCTCTCTTTTCTATTTCTCTCTTCAAGTTACGCTCACCTACTCACCGTGGGCATGAGTTAACGTGCCCACGGTTGATGTGGTAATGCCACATGAGCAAAGAAATCAATTTCTTGAGCCATTATATTTAATAGTGATTTAATTTCCTTTTCTTAAAAAAATCTTACTTCATAAATTATCACTTAAACCTTCATTTCCTTAAACAAAATTACTTTAATAATTGTTATTAAATTATTACTAATTAAATTAAGTCTACAACAACTTCCAATTTTGTTCAATACAATTACGTTAAAGTTAAAATAAAAATTAAATTAAATTAAACATAATTCTTTTGAATTCCTTTAGTTTTATTTGGATAAAAAATTATTTAAAATTCTCGATTTTATTATCTACGATTCTTTACAAATTTCATAAATAATTATAAATATATATGTATATATATATAAACATTGTGTGTGACGTCCCAAAA
The DNA here is from genome assembly GCA_026008535.1 of Perilla frutescens. Classification (NCBI taxonomy): domain Eukaryota; kingdom Viridiplantae; phylum Streptophyta; class Magnoliopsida; order Lamiales; family Lamiaceae; genus Perilla; species Perilla frutescens. Next base: position 7,380,305 of record BRKX01000006.1, on the reverse strand, counting down.
TTTCATAAATAGAAAATATCTGATTTATTCAATAAAAGAGGTTTAATACAGTGGAAGCACTATTTAAAATAAAATAATATTTAATTAGTCTCGACCATCACCCCGTCTCCACATCATCATCCGAGCTTTCTTAGTCTGAAAAAATAAATAGCTTTGGGGTGAGTGTTATTAACTCAGTGGGATCCACATTTATCCAAATTATACAAATACATAACATAGCAAGTTATCATATCATAGTGTCCATAAACCATCACATCATAATAACCTGGAGGGTGTCATCAATAAACATAAAGCCTGTAGGCTATCATAAATTACCCAGAAGGGTCATCATAAACATAAAGCCCGTAGGCCATCATAAATTAACCCGGAGGGTGTCATCAATAGCACATGCATATCATATACAAGCATAATAGGGATAGATGTACTTTAACTTCAACGTCGGATCCCCACCTTTACTTGGCTTTTAAACTTGACTGAAAACGAACTTAATAAGATCCGTGCGCCTAGCATTAAATATTAAAAATAATAATTATCATATATTTAATATAATTTTTAAATAATAATAATAATAATAATAATAATAATAATAATAATAATAATAATAATAATAATAATAATAATAATAATAATAATGCATGAGTAGCCCAAACCAACCCTTATGGCCCATTCACTCATTTATCACCAATTAAGAAGTAAGCCCAACTCCATTTTACAAATCCTAAAGCCCAACCCACCATATTAATTTTTTTTTAAAGAACCCCTAAAAGGGGTGAGGCATTCGGCACCATGCCCAGCCTGTATATAAATCGCAAATCATCTTGTACAAAGTCATAGATGGAATGTGTCCCAAAAGTGAACACACCCCTAACCAAGTACTCGAACTGGAAACAAAGCAGCAAATAAAAGAGGATGCAACCACAGACCGGATGCTAACCCCAAAAGCCAAAAGGAAAACAGAAAGTGGAGCACAGCCCAAGACTAACTGCAACTCCAAACTGGAACTAAAAAGAAACAAATACAAGACTCAAATGTGGAACATCACCATCTAACTATATTTAAAACGAAAGTTGGGATATCCCAACTGATCCATCCTCACCAGGGAGAGTAAATATCGAGGAGCAGATCCCGGATCATAGAAGGTAAGCATAGGGGTCTGAACCCCCTACCAGCCAGAAAATCAGTTGTCCGGTTCCCCTCACGATGGATGTGTGAGAATCAGAAAATTTATTAAGATGACACTCTTCTCACCTCTCTAATCTCATGCCCCGCCCCTTTCTCTTTCTCTTAAATCTCCCAAACCCACTTCTCTCTCTCTCTCTCTCTCTCTCTCTCTCTCTCTCTCTATTAACTCTTTTCACGCCATATTGAAAATTAGTCAAACTTACTGTTAGTTGAATTAGTCTTAGTCGTTAGTTGAATTAGTCTTAGTTGTTAATTCATTTATGTTTTCCATTTATTTAGGAGTTTGTTTTATTAATAAGTTAGTGGTCTTTTATTTGGGAGTAATAGCTCAAACCATATCTATTATTGGTTGAGATATTTTAGGATTTCCTTTGCCTATTTATTTCTCTTGTAATTTGATAAGTTAAATTATCTTTCATTTTCAGTAGCAATAGAATTGCAGTTCCGTATACAGCTTCTTTTTACTTTCATTATTTTGCTTCCTATATTTGTTACATGGTATCAAAGCATGGTTTGCCTATCAGGTGTTTGACTTAATTACTCTATCAAAATGAATGGTGGAAGCAGTGCCTCTGTAGATAAGCTCGTCGGTGACACTTATAGTTACTGGAAGCTTTGTATGGAATCTTATCTACAACGGCAGGATTTTTGGGATCTTGTCTCTGTTGATGACGAAATTCCTAAAGATACAACAACAAATGTTGATGCACGGAGGAAGTGAAAGTTCAAGTGTGGCAAAGCTTTATTTGCTTTGCGAATGTCCATCAGTAAAGAGTATATCGAGCATGTTCGTGATGTCAAGTCACCCAAGGAAGTATGGGAGACACTAAAAAGATTGTTCAATCAAAAGAACACAATGAGACTCCAAGGTAAACTTTTGATTTCAGACTATTTTCTGAAAGTCAAGAGTTTGTGTTCTGAAATTTTAGAATTGGATGCGGAAAGGGCTGTAAAAGAAGCTCGATTGCGTTGTTATCTTATTCGGGGCTTGCGTGAAGAGTTTATGCCATTTATCTCTTCAATACAAGGGTGGCTAGCACAACCAACTATCATTAAGTTGGAAAATTTGCTTTCAAACCAGGAAGCATTGGTAAAACAAATGATTGGTGGGAACAACCAATCTTCTTCTCAAATGGATGATGCTCTTTATACAAAAGAGAAGAAGGGAAAGAGCAAGTTCGCTTCCAAAGCTTATTCAAATGGCGGAAATCAATCTGGACATTCTAGTAATTCTTCAACAGAATGTTATAGATGTGGAAAGCCAGGGCATATCAAACGCAACTGTCGCGTGAAGATAAAGTGTGCACGATGTGAGAGAACTAACCACATTCAACGAAATTGCCGCACAGATTTCACTAAAGAAAGAGCAAACATCGCTCATGAAAACAATGAGTCTGACCAACCTAAGTGTGATCAATGCCTATTTATTGAAGAATATCTATCTGATGCTGCAAATTGTGATATTGAAGATTGCAAGATAGAAGAAAATGCAAATGTTTCCATCGACTACAGCAAGGAATGGATTGTTGATTCAAGATGCTCTCACCATGCAACTGGAAATGATTCTTTACTCACAGCTGTTCGTCTACATTGTCAAAAGAAGGTTATCGTTACTACGGATAATTCGCTACATCCTGTAGTGAAGGAAGGACATTTCTACATTGAAAAGAATGTTTCCCTTGAAGATGTTTATCATGTTCCAGGCTTAAAGAAAAATCTTGTTTCGATCTCTCAAATCACAGATTCTGGGAGGTATGTTCTTTTTGGTCCAAATAATGTGAAAATTATTTCCGATATAAAACACATTGAAGCTGATGTTTTATTTATCGGAAAAAGAAAAGATTCACTCTATATATTATCTGCAAGTGATGCATATATTGAGAAGACATGTCAAAATGATAGTGCCTCACTTTGGCATGCCCGATTAGGCTATGTTGGTTATCAATTGTTGCAGAAAATTTCTAAAAAGAGACTCCTTGAAGGCGTTCCCCAATTCAAGAAAATTCATCCTGATGTGGTTTGTTCCGGCTGCCAATGCGGAAAATCACATCGTCTGCCTTTCTCGAATTCAAAGAATAGAGCATATGCTCCGTTGCAGCTAGTTCACTCAGACTTAATGGGGCCGACAAAAACACAAAGGTATGGTGGCTATCATTTTGTTATGCTTATCGTGGATGATTTTTCTCGGTTCTCATGGGTGTTCTTCTTGGAACACAAAAGTCCAGCATTTTCTATTTTTGTTCAGTTCAAGGAGCAAGTGGAGAAAGAATTTGGGCAACCAATAAAATCTTTGCGCACTGATAATGGAGGAGAGTACATGTCTGAGCAATTTCTGAAATATTGCAAAAAACATGGTATTCAACGTCAAATGACTTGTCCAGACACTCCACAACAAAATGGCGTTGCAGAATGTAAGTTGGCACATCTCACATGCACATGTTTGTCATGGTTACATGAAAAAAACCTCCCGAGACAACTATGGGCAGCAGCTATTCAATCGGCAAGTTATGTTATAAATCGACTAGCTCCATGGCCAGATACAAAACCATCTCCTTATGAATTATTGTATCATCACAAGCCTAATGTGAGTCATCTTTGAGTTTTTAGTTCAATTTGATATGTCCATGTCACAAAAGCTAATCGAACTAAGCTTGACCTGGAGGCAAAGCGTTGTTTTTTTTGTTGGTTATGATACTCAAAGGAAAGGAGGAGATGTATGGATCTGGACACGAAGAAAGTTATAGTTTCTCGTGATATGGTATTTGACGAAATTTCATCAAATCAATTTGGCATAAATACCGAAAATAACAGGGCTGATCTTTCTCTATTTTTTGGTGATGCTTCATCAAGTGAAAGAGGAAGCAACGATACTCCATCGAAAGATAATATACAACAAGATGAGGCGACAAAGGATGGGATCCGAAGGTCTAGCAGACAAAAGAGACCACCTCCCCACTTATCTGATTATGATGTTGCCTTAAATCTTTGTTTTGTACTTTGTGCTGTTCTGATGGGAGATTCATGCGATGATGAGCCCACATCCTATGATGAAGCTAAAGAGGATCGTAATTAGGTGCAAACAATGTGGGAGGAGATCTTGACTTTAATCAAAAACTGCACATGAGAGCTTGTTAAGAGTCCAAAGGGTGTTCAAACGATTACTTGTAAATGGGTTTACAAGTTGAAGATAAAGATTAATGGCAAAATTGATCGCTATAAAGTGTTTAGTGTCTAATTGTGTTATTCTAATTTATTTATTTTATTGTGTTTAGTATTTGTTTTGTTTAATTTTATATTGTTATGTGTTGCTTTTATGTGTTTATTTGTGTTTATTGTTCTAATGGTGGATTATGCCAAGTATTGCAAAAGCTTGAGCTTTTTAATCATAAAAGCAGGTATTTTACGGTAATAAGGTGGCAAGTGCAAATCGAGTAATTGAGCTGGATTATTTTAATAAGAAGATCAAGATTGCTAAAAGAAATTGAGGAAAAAGCACCCGCACGGGCGGGCTAAGGAGCGCGGGCGGGGCGCAAAAAGGCCAAGAGCATCGCGCCCCCGCCGCGCGCAAGGGCCCCTGCCGCGCCCTGCCTCACGCCCCAGCCGCGCCATCCAACCCCGCGGGGCTAGCCCCCGCCGCACGCTGTGCGCCCCGCAGCGCCGTACCCCGCTGCCGCGCGGGGTGCCTCCCTCTCTCTCTCGGGTCCAGTTCTCCCCCATGTTCGTTGCAATTCCACTCATTTTCACTCCAGTTCCAATTGATGTTACTTAAATTAGATCAAGGACTTTTTGAGCCATTTTTAATCGCTAGATTTTTAGGTTATTATTCCCTAAATCCTAGAGTTAGACTTTTGCTCCCAAAAATCTACACAAATCTCTGCATTTAATGATCTCTTACCATCAGCTCCCATCACCTTTCCCCCCCTCTCTCTTTCGTATCTCTCTTCTCTCTCATATCTATTGGAGATTTTTGGGGGATTCAATCATCATCATCTCTACCATTCCGTTCATCTCTCTCTGGACACATCACTTCATCTTCTCCATTCTCTCCATTTTTCACACACACTACACACACTAAATCTCTACACCATTTTCTCACCATTTTCACCATCCTCACCTTTCACAAAAGAGAAGAGGAGAAAAGGAAGAAGAAGGGAGCCAAGCCAAGCAAGAAGAAGAGAAGACGAGAAGGACCCTACGTTGAGCCATCCGCGGAAGCTACGCTCGAAGGAGGTTTTCCTTTGTATTTTCTTTGTATTTCTTGGATGCTTTGTGGAGATTATTCCAAACTCTTGAATGATACTTAATATTGTAGAAGTTTGAGTTATTTGCATTTGATTTATGAGATGACTTTCTTCTATGGTATTTGTGTTGTTTTGAGCATGTTTAGTGGCTAATCTCTCTATTAGGGGGTAGAGGATCGATGTGGTTTTGATCTATGCTTGTTCTTATTGATTGTTGTTATTGGAATCGTGCTTTTTCATGTTTAGGTACTTGATTACTACTTGAACATTGATAGGATTTAGAGGAGTCTTGATTGTGAATCTAAATCCGGAAATTGGTTCCTTCGACGTTAGGTGGATGGGGTTCCTAAGCCTAATATGACAATCTTGCTTGTATGATATAGCTAAGAGAGGTTTAACGGATAGACGGTGACAGTAATTGAAGTTAAAATAATCGGAAGGGTCTATCGTATTTGCGAGAGTATCATTATCAACTTGAATAAAGCATAGTGATAAAACCATTGAGAAAATCTGCACCCTAATACCTTAATCCAACTTATTTCCTCTAATCTTAATTTAATTTGTGTATTTGCATTTAATTGTCTTGCTTTATTGTCTATTTCAAACTCTTAGCATAATCATCATCAAACCCCCTTGTTAGAATGTTTAGATTTTATTTTAGTTGCATAGTTGAAAGCATGTGTAGCCTTTAGATAATTCTTTCCTATAAAGTCTTCCTTGAGAGATCGACTCGGGTTAAACTTATTGTTTCTACAATTGACCCCGTCCAATTGCGGGTGTGGTCCTAAGTAGTCGTCTAGTGAGCATAAACCGGAAATATAAGTGTAAATTTGGACCGCGAAATTTTTTTTGGCGCCGTTGCCGGGGAAGGCTTTTAAGAATTATCTTATTGGTGCTATATTTGCTTTTTTGTCATTTGTTTGTATTTGTGAAAGTGATCTTGTTTAAGTGTCGTGTTTGTGTTGTTTTGTTTGTTTTGATTTTGTTGAGTTGATTGTTTAGTCTCACCTCTCTTTTCGCAAGGTACGTTTGATCTCCGTTTTGTTTGTGTTTGTGTATGCTAGGGAGGCGAAGCCTCAATCGGAGACTAGCCCCCGTGTTTGACGACATCCATCCACCAAGGAGATTTGACGTTTTCGAGTGGGAAAGAGAGATGAAAGCTAATCCTTTCAACAACCCCGATAATGCCAATGCGGCTAGGAATATGAGAGACTTTGCTCGTCCCGTGATTGGGGCGTCAACTTATTGCATAGTTCTTGGTGAAGCCGCAAGGAACTACGAGTTGAAGAACATCCATTTTAGTCAACTTCCCTCATTCTACGGTATGCCGGCCGAAGATGCTTTGAACTTCATCTGGGAGTTCTATTCCGTTGTTCAAACCTTTCCTCTACAAGGTTTGAACGAAGATCAATTGAAGATGAGGTGTTTCCATTACACCTTGAAGGATCGAGCCAAGACGTGGTTCATGTCTCTACCGGCTAATTCATTGGCCAATTGGAATGCCGTCTATGAGAAGTTCATGGCCAAGTACTACTCCAATCAAAAGACCCAATACTTGAGAGCTCAAATTGTTACCTTTACCCAATCTCCGGGTGAATCATTTCATGAAGCTTGGGATCGATTTAGAGGCCTCCAACAACAATGCCCTCACCACCATCTCGTACCCGAGTTGCTCAACCAATTCTTCTACGACGGGCTTTCACAAAATTTTCAATATATGGTGGACAATGCCTCAGGAGGAGACATTGGAGGACGTACCGCCGAAGAGGTCTCAAACATCTATGAGACCATGGCCACTACTTCTCAATAAAAGAGTGCTAGGGGGAAGAGAGCTTCCGTCAATGAAGCCAACCCTAGTTATGATGTGACGAAGCAACTTGCCGAGTTCACAAGGCAAGTAGAGATGCTTAGAACTTCCGAGAGACCACCCCAACAAGTGATGACCGTTGAGACTTGTGGGATTTATGGAGAGTATGGCCATGGAGCCAACTTGTGCCAAAGAGCGATTGAGCCGGAGTCAAGTAAAGAGGCTCATTTCCATGCTCTTTAAGAGCAAGTAAATGCTCTCCAAAGCTTCCAACCGCGCCAACAATACAACCCCTACTCTCAAACATACAATCCGGGGTGGAGAAATCATCCAAATTTCTCTTGGAAACAACCTTAACAACCTCCTCAACCACCACAACAACCGCCTCTGCCTCAACAAGCCGGAGGAGGCCAAGCTCCACCTTATCCGAGGCCGCAATAATATCCGGCCCAACCCAATCAACCGTCTAGGCCGACATTGCAAGACACCTTGCAATCTTTCATTCAAGCCACACAACAAAGATTCGAATCCGTTGAGGCTTCCGTGAAGAGAATTGAGACTCAAGTGGGCCAAATAGCCGGGATCGTTGGAGAGTTGGCCAAGCAAGCCAAGCCGGGCAAGTTGCCAAGCCAACCGGAGCAAGCTCAAGCAATCACCGTGCTTAGAGCAGGAAAGGTGATAGACAACAAGATTGGAGAGCCAAGTCCAACCAAGGAGGTTGAAAAAGAAGATGAGACTCCTTCACAACAACAAAAGGAGTCCGAGAAAGAAAGAGAAGAAGTGAAGAAGCCCACACTCCACAAGGCTACCAATCCTTACAACCCTCCAATTCCATTTCCGAGCCGGTTGAGGAATGAGAAGCAAGACACTCAATTCCAAGAGTTCTACAAACTCCTATCTAAGGTGAATGTCAATCTTCCACTCCTTGACGTCATCCGAAATGTGCCGGCCTATGTCAAGTTCTTCAAGGAACTTGCTTCAAAGAAGAGGAAATTTGGAGAGGATAAGAAGATAGAGGTATCCGAAGTGGCTAGTGCAATCCTACAACATCAACTACCACCCAAGCTCCGTGATCCAGGTAGTTTTACTCTTAAAATTGCTTTGGGAAATGGCAAAGAAGCATGTGGTATGCTAGATCTAGGAGCAGGAATTAATTTGATGCCTTACTCTATTTATAAACAATTAGAGTTAGGTGAATTGAAACCAACTAGAATGTGTCTACAATTGGCGGATAGGTCCATGAGATATCCTAGGGGAATAATAGAGGACATTCTAGTTAAGGTTGGTGGATTGATCATACTTGTTGATTTTGTTGTATTGGATGTGGGTGATGTGAAAGAAACGGGTAAAGAGCACACACTTCTCCTAGGTAGACCTTTTATGGCTACAACAAACACCTTGATTGATGTTAAAAATGGAACTTTAAAAATGTCGGTGTTAGGAGAAACGGTGTCTTTTTCCGTACATGAAAACAAGGCTATTCCCGTCTCCTCATTTGAGAAAAATTGTTCTTACATAGATGCTATTGATGTCTTGGCCGAGGAGGTTTTCTTGCAGAAAATAGGTGCTCCTTGGAGAAGTAAAACCTCGTCCGAGGAACTAGCCATGGATGAAGCCTACCTCAAGTGTGGGGGAGACGAGTTGAATGTCAAAGAGATGGAGACCTTGCTAGGAGAAGGCATGAGTCTCATGGAAATCATGGCCTCAACCGAAGAGAAAATGAAGCCTATTCCCGAGCTTGAGCTCAAGGAGCTCCCATCTCATCTCAAATACGTCTTTCTTGACGATGACGAAAAGAAGCCCGTGATCATCTTTTCCGGGCTAGAAAAAGATGAAGAAGACCTCCTAGTAGCCGTACTAAAGAGGAACAATCAATCCATTAGATGGAGTCTTTCTGACATCAAAGGCATTAGCCCCTCTACATGTATGCATCGCATCATTCTAGAGAAAGGGGTTAAGCCGGTTCGTGAAGGGCAAAGGAGGCTCAACCCCGTGCTAATGGAAGTTGTAAAGAAGAAGATTCTCAAACTCCTAGCGGAATGGATCATTTATCCCATAGCCGATAGTGAATGGGTGAGCCCGGTCCACGTGGTGCCAAAGAAAGGAGGGATTACAGTCGTAGAAAATGACAAAGGAGAACATGTGGCTACTCGAACCACCACCGGGTGGAGAATGTGCATTGACTACCGAAAGCTCAATGCCGCCACGAGAAAAGACCATTTTCCCCTTCCTTTCATTGATCAAATACTTGATAAACTTGCCGGACATAGTTTTTATTGCTTTCTTGACGGTTTATCGTGTTATTTTCAGGTGGCCATAGCACCGTAGGACCAAGCCAAGACCACATTCACGTGCCCGTTTGGTACATTTGCGTGTCGAAGGATGCCATTTGGACTATGCAATGCACCGGGCGCTTTCCAAAGGTGTATGTTCTCTATCTTCTCTGAAATGATTGGAGACTTCATTGAGGTATTCATGGATGACTTTTCGGTCTTTGGATCCTCATTTTCCGATTGTTTAGAGAAATTACAACTTGTCTTAAAGAGATGCATTGAAAGTAGCCTAACTCTTAGTTGGGAAAAGAGTCATTTTATAGTTACTAGTGGCATAGTCCTCGGTCATGTTGTGTCTAAAGAAGGAATGAGTGTAGACAAGGCTAAGGTGGATGTGATTGAAAAATTACCTCCACCCATTAATGTGAAATGAATTAGAAGCTTTCTAGGCCATGCCGGTTTCTACCGTCGGTTTATTAAAGACTTCTCAAAAATTAGCCAACCTCTATGCCATTTGCTTGCTCAAGATGTTCCTTTTGAGTTTGATGAAAAATGCTTGCATGCTTTTAATACTCTTAAGGAGAAATTGATCACCGCACCCATTGTTGTTCCCCCTGATTGGTCTTTACCATTTGAGATAATGTGATGCATCAAATTTCGCCGTTGGTGCCGTTTTGGGTCAACGAATTGATAAAATTCTTCGTGTAATTTACTATGCTAGCCTCACCTTGAATAGTGCTTAAGTAAATTACACCACAACCGAAAAAGAATTGCTTGCCGTTGTGTTTTCATTGGATAAATTTAGATCCTACATCTTAGGTTCTAAAGTAATTGTGCATAGTGATCATGCGGCTTTAAGGCATTTTTTGACCAAACCACAAGCTAAACCTAGACTCATTAGGTGGATTTTGCTTGTAGAAGAATTTGATATTGAGATTAAGGATAGAAAGGGGTGTGAAAATGTGGTAGCGGATCATTTATCTCGCCTCCCCGTTGATGAAAATTTCAATTTGTTGCATGAAAAAGGAGTTGAGTGTGATACATTTCCATATGAGCATGCTCTTGAGCTTAATTCCTCTCCTTGGTATGCCGATATTGTCAATTATCTTGCTTGTGATAAAATGAGACCTGACCTTTCTTTTCAAGAAAAGAAAAGATTTTTGGCAATGTGTAGGTATTACTTTTGGGACGATCCATACCTTTTCCATTTGGGAAAAGACGAGATAATTCGAAGATGTGTCCCAGAAGAGGAGCAAACCGATGTTCTAGCCTTTTGCCACTCATCTCATTGTGGTGGCCATTTTGGAGGGCAAAAGACGGCTAGAAAGATCCTACAATCCGGTTTGTATTGGCCTTCAATTTTTAAAGATGCTCATGCTTACTCCATTTCATGTGATAAATGCCAAAGACTTGGTAATATTGGGATGAGAAATTAAATGCCTTTAAATATCAATCTTGTTGTTGAAATTTTTGATGTTTGGGGTATTGATTTTATGGGACCATTTCCTAACTCTTTTGGTTTTGAGTATATCCTGTTAGCGGTCGACTATGTGTCAAAGTGGGTTGAAGCAATCCCCACTAGGTCTTGTGACGCTAATGTGGTTATCAAGTTTGTGCAGGAGCACATTTTGAGTAGGTTCGGATTCCCTAGAGCAATCATAAGTGATGGTGGAACTCATTTCACCAACAAGCTTTTTGCAAGATTGATGAAGAAAAATGGAGTGACTCACAAGGTGGCAACACCATATCATCCTCAAACTTCCGGTCAAGTTGAGCCGAGCAACAAGCAAATCCAAAACATCTTGAAAAAGACCGTGAATGTGACGAGGAAGGATTGGTCACAAAGGCTAGTGGATGCTCTTTGGGCGTACCGGACGGCTTACAAAACCATCCTAGGGATGAGCCCGTACCGCCTCATTTATGGAAAAGCATGCCATCTCCCCGTTGAGATCGAGCACCGAGCCTATTGGGCTATTAAAGCGGTGAATTGCGATCTAACAAGTGCGGGAAAGGAGCGAGCCTTGCAATTGTCCGAGCTCGATGAATTGAGAAACGAAGCCTATGACAACGCCAAGATTTACAAAGACAAAGTGAAGAGGCTACACGATAGGCGAATTGTCAAGAAAGAGCTCACACCGGGCATGAAAGTTCTCATTTTCAACACCAGATTGCGGCTCTTTCCCGGAAAACTCAAATCACGTTGGAGCGGACCGTTTATCATTGAAGTAGTGTTCCCCTATGGAGTAGTCACGTTGAAAAATCCGGTAACAAACGTTACCTGTCAAGTGAACGGGCACCGAGTCAAGCCATACTATGAAGGGTTTTCACACGACGCCAATGTGGAGGAATTGAAACTCGTTAATTCCGATTGAATTCTCTAAAAACCTCGTCTAGCTCGAGACACTAAAATGAGCGTTGCATGGGAGGCAACCCATGATTTTTATTATTTGATTTTATTTTCTCTCGTCTTTCTTTTAATTTGTTCATGGTATTTTGTGGAGTGAAAAATTTTTAATTGGGGAAATAATTTTGCAGGGGAGGAGAAGAGAGGAAAAAAAAGAGCAAGAAAGTGCACAAATTGTGAAAAGAAAAAAAGACACAGCGCGGGCGGGCATCATAGCGCCGGTGGGGCGTGAAAATGCCGAGACACCCGTGGCCCCGCCGCGTAAGCCCGGCCCCCGCCGCGTAAACCGCCCCCGCGGGGCTCCTTGTGAAGCGCTCCCGCCGCGCCTCGCCTAGTCCCCCTGCCGCGCTGTGCGCCCCCGCGGGGCTCCTTCACCACGCCCCCGCTGGGCGCCCTCTCTCTTGCTCTCATTCTCTTGTTCCCTCTAACCGACACATACCTCCCGCGGGGCCCACCTCTTTTTAACATTTGTGGTCACCCTTCACCACTTATACTCCCCCTCTGGACACTTGTACTCACCATCTTCAATTATAATTCACCTATCTCCTTCACTCCCCATCTCCTTCTACGCTCTCCTCCATTTCCCCAAATTTCACTCCAACATTCTGCTAAATTTCACAGCACCTACTTCCTACTCCTTCCAAAATTCAAAAAAAAAAATTCACCAATCTCCCTCACGCCCCGCCGCTCCATCCAGCCCCGCCGTGCTAAACCGCCCCACCGGGCCATTTTCTTGTGCTCCACCACCACCTTCGGATTGTTGCTGTACTTTATCTCTCTGCACATCTCCAACCTCCTCAACATGGGCCCAAAAATGAAGTTGCCCAAAATTTTGGGAGGAAAGGGCAAGGACAAAAGCAAGAATGCTAGCAAAGCCACAAACACTGACAAGGGCAAAGGCCCGGAAGGCACGAGCTCCCCGCCCATGGTATCGGACCTCCGCCAACAATATGGAGCTCCATTCCTCATCACCACACCAAATGAAGGTAACCATTACCTCACTCTCCGTAGCCATGAGATATCTTGTCCTCGCTACATTGATTGGAAGTTGATGCGGGAGTTGAATTTGGAAAAACAAATAATGGAGTATCTTAAGGTGTTAAATTTGCAAACCTTTTGCTAGAATGCAATATTACACTTATGATAATGTTGTACTTGAATTTTTGGTGTCATTTCAACATGATGAGGATGAGGGAAAGAGTTGTACCTTTCGGATGTTTGATATACAATATAACATCACTTTGGCGAAATTGCAGGATTACTTTGATTTCCCAACTGTGGGGATCAAGCACATGCCATCAGATTTCAATGCTACGGATGCATGGTATGAAATTTCGAGGTTCCGGAATTGGAATACAAAGGGCATTCCGAGAAAATTCATTGAAGATCTCGCCTTGTCCGTTGTTCACAAGTTCTTGGCATACAACATCTCGGGCAAGGAGCAAGCCAACAAGATGAACTCCACGGAGGTCTACCTACTTTGGTGTGCCAAGAAAGGCAGGAAAGTGTGTCCGTCCACCTTCATTTTGAGCACTATCAAGGACGCAATCATGCGGAAGACCCAGCACTCTTCCTTCTGTGCCTTCATCTCCGCCCTTTGTGTCAAAATTGGGGCACTTGATGAGGACGCCCCACTTCCCCCTGGGTACAGAAGGCTCGACGCCTCCATAATCGACAAAGGGGAGCTCAAGCGAGCCGAAGTAATTTACAATGAGCGAGAGGTGCGCCCTCATGCAAAGAGGACTTGTGTCGGCACATTGAAGCAAATCCAGCGCAGCACCATGGAGCTCACAGGAGGTTCCTCGTCGGCTCCACAAGAGCCCAATGAAGAGGGCGACAATGACGAGCACGACGCCGGTGGGCAACAAGAAGAACATGCAGGCCATCACAGATACCACATGCCTGCCACTGACTGGGGCTCCTTCCAAGGCTACATGGACACTACGATGGGTCAATTCCAGCAATCCATTACCGACACCATGAGCTCCTTTGGCACTCAACTTCAAGATTCTATGTCCACCTATTGGCAAGAGCATAATGCCCGCATGATGTAGTAGCAAGAGAGGATTGATGCCTCTTTTCAGTCCATCCACGAGGACATCAGTGCAGTGCATGAAGATGTTCGGGGCCTTTACTCTCGTGTCGACTGACACGACGAGCAAATACAAGCCCTCCAAACGAGCTGGGATGCATGGACTCTTGCCTCCTCTTTCACGCTAATGAATCCACCACCAGAGCAGTAATGATTCTTTTATGTATTCAGTGTTTTACATGTTTCGTGTTCGTGTGCGTTGTTTTTTGTAATATATTGTTCGTATTTTCCGTTTGTGGTTCCTCGTGTTGTTTTGTAGGAACTCGTGCACGTTGCCGGTTTTCTACAAAATTGTGACGTTCTCTACTCCCTTCTCTCTTTTGTTGCATTAGTTTTTCATACATTGAGGACAATGCATGTTTTAAGTGTGGGGGAGAGCTTGTTATGTTATAGCTTGTTATGTTATGTAGTGAATTTTGTTGTTTTTGCTTAAATGTGTTGGTGTCAATGTTGTTATGTTAATTGTGTTGGTTTTGATATGCATGATTATTTGTTTTAGTTATCTAAGTATAGTGTGATTCTCCCACTTAGTATTTTGACTTGCCCGATGTAGCAACCCGATTTCTAATTATATTTAAATTGCTACATTTTTATTTAAATATTTTATTTATTTATGTATGATATTAATTGATTAAGTCTAATAAATCGCGCCTAAGTAATTATTTATTTTATAGCATTGTTATTTTATAGCATGCATTTAATTTTATTTGGAGTATTTAATGGGTTGAAATTTTATTTCTCTAGCCCATTTAGAATTATTTGGAGCCCAAATCTTTTATTTTTTCCAAGCCCAAGTATTGAGGCCCAAATTCTAGATGTTTCAATTCTTCTTCCTCTTCTTGTTCGGATATCTTTGCCTATAAAATTTTATCATTCCAAATTTTGAAGTTTATCAGCTCTATCTTTTATTGTTGAAACAAGATAACCACGTAATCTCATATCCTACTCAAACTCTAACCCTAATCTATCGTTATAAATAGAGAACTCCATCTCTCTATTTTTATTCACTCACATTCAGATCGTCTTCGATTTCCTTTCTCTCAATTTCGGATTCCCAGAGGTACTTGCACATTTTTATTTATTTATTGTTGATATTCCTCCATTAGTGAAGGGTTTTGTGTTCTCGGCGATAGATACAGAAGGAAAAGAAATGAAATTATGTGAAGAAAGAAGAAGAAAGTTATCTTTCACGCATACATATATCATATATATACATATATATATATATGACACACACACATCACCATATGTGTGTGTGTATATATAATGTTTAATTAGTGCTAGGTACTTTCTGACACACACACCCCACACATCACTTTCACATCTCACTTTTTATATATATGTGTATATATATATATTTGTAATGTATGTGTTGTGTGGTACGGGTAGATATATATATATAATATATGTGTGGTGTGATTTGATGTATATATATATATATAGATGTGTAGGGTGTGCGTGTTGGTCCATTTATATATATATATATATATGTAATGTTTATATGTATATATATATATATATTTATATATATATGTAACGTTTATATATATATATATTATACGCATGTATAAATAAAAAGGGATTAAAAGAATTTTGTCACTATATATGATTATTGTTTTAAAGCATGCATCATAGATAAATATTACGCATGATTTTATTTCTTTATGCACTGTATTAATTTACAATAAATAATTTATAGGAGGCGCGCCAGACTTAATTAATTAATATCCAAGTCAAGGTGAAGGTGGGGTTTTACGTGATCATGTCCTAATTATTCTCCTTATATTTAATTATTCAGTTATGTGATGACACAGCACAGTACAGGGCCTTCGGGCTAAATAAATGAGACAGGGCCTCCGGGCTAAATAAGACTGGGCCGACGGGCTATATGGTTTGGTCTACGGACTGAACAACTTTTTTATTCTCACTTACTCGTTTAATTTTATATAGCTTGGATAATTGGACACTCCCCACTGAGTTAAAGTACTCACCCCAAAAACCTTATCTTTTTCAGATGGAGGCTCGGGTGATGCTTAGCGGGTCAAGATGTGATGGTGGTGGTCATGGTCTCGATTAAATAAAGATTTTAAATAAATTTAGATTATTTTCTTATTATGATTTTCCGCTGTAATTTTTGAGACCTTAATATTTGATTATTTGGGATTTTCTTTTATCTATTAATAAAAGCATGTTTAACGTTTCATTTTTATTAAGAGTAATAAAATTGAGGCGTTACACCCGATGATCAGATTGAAAAATTTTTATATGAATCTTCAAGGAATTACTTTCAAGTTGGTCATGAATGAAAGAATTGTTTCGTGGTGTCACTCTCAAGCATGAATTATTTTTGAATGTGATCACAATTTGATGATTAACGTTGAAGGGTCTTGCTCTTGAAAGATTAGGAAGCATGCTTGGCCTTGTTCTTGAAAACTACGCCCCTTAATCATTTATCCTAGTATTTTGATATATAATAAAAAAAATAATAATAATAAAAACATAATAAAAAAAAGAGAAAGGGGGAAAATAAGGATCTCTACTCCTCTAGTTGATTTATTCGACTATGAGTATGGGAAACCACGCAAGGACACTAGGGATGTCCTCCCTATGGTTGAACCTTGTGATTTTTGATCCATACCCCCATGAATGTGTTTAAATAAATGAGATTGCATTCCGGATTCTACTCCTCTCATATGCGTGTCAATCCTTTCACGTGTTGCATGATGAGTATGGAAAACCACATTAGGAAGCTCGGTTATGCTCGATGATTTGACCTAATGATCCTTGTCCTGTGTTTGCAATCCCCTTTGTCGCTTAATGAAGTATCTTAATAAATGTGGATGTGATTTGTGGGGATGTAAATTAATTGAATTTGGGCTAGCGTGTTTTTCCTAGACTTGAGAGGACAAGCAATTCACTTGATAAGATATTGTGTTCACGTTCTTGGATAATGAATGCTTTTGTGGGAACCATGCAAATTGTCGATTACATGATCACCTTGTGAATATTTCCCTCTTGCTTCATATTTTTAATTTCTTATTTGCTTGAGGACAAGCAAAGAGCTAAGTGTGGGGGAGTTGTTTAGTGTCTAATTGTGTTATTCTAATTTATTTATTTTATTGTGTTTAGTATTTGTGTTGTTTAATTTTATATTGTTATGTGTTGCTTTTATGTGTTTATTTGTGCTTATTATTCTAATGGTGGATTATGCCAAGTATTGCAAAAGCTTGAGCTTTTTAATCATAAAAGCAGGTAGTTTACGGCAATAAGGTGGCAAGTGCAAATCGAGTAATTGAGCTGGATTATTTTAATAAGAAGATCAAGATTGCTAAAAGAAATTGAGGAAAAAGCACCCGCACGGGCGGGCTAAGGAGCGCGGGCGGGGTGTGAAAAGGCCGAGGGCATCGTGCCCCCACCGCGCGCAAGGGTTCCCGTCGCGCCCTGCCTCACGCCCCCGTCGCGCCATCCGCCCCCGCGGGGCTAGCCCCCGCGGTGCCGCACCCCGCCGCCGCGCGGGGTGCCTCCCTCTCCCTCTCGGGTCCAGTTCTCCCCCATGTTCATTGCAATTCCACTCTTTTTCACTCCAGTTCCAACTGATGTTACTTAAATTAGATCAAGGACTTTTTGAGCCATTTTTAATTGCTAGATTTTTAGGTTATTATTCCCTAAATCCTAGAGTTGGACTTTTGCTCCCAAAAATCTACACAAATCTCTGCATTTAATGATCTCTTACCATCAGCTCCCATCACCTTTCCCCTCCCTCCTCTCTGTCTCTTTCGTATCTCTCTTCTCTCTCATATCTATTGGAGATTTTTGGGGGATTCAATCATCATCATCTCTACCATTCCGTTCATCTCTCTCTGGACACATCACTTCATCTTCTCCATTCTCTCCATTTTTCACACACACTACACACACTAAATCTCTACACCATTTTCTCACCATTTTCACCATCATCACCTTTCACAAAAGAGAAGAGGAGAAAAGGAAGAAGAAAGGAGCCAAGCCAAGCAAGAAGAAGAGAAGACGAGAAGGACCCTACGTCGAGCCATCCGCGGAAGCTACGCTCGAAGGAGGTTTTTCTTTGTATTTTCTTTGTATTTCTTGGATGCTTTGTGGAGATTATTCCAAACTCTTGAATGATACTTAATATTGTAGAAGTTTGAGTTATTTGCATTTGATTTATGAGATGACTTTCTTCTATGGTATTTGTGTTGTTTTGAGCATGTTTAGTGGCTAATCTCTCTATTAGGGGGTAGAGGATCGATGTGGTTTTGATCTATGCTTGTTCTTGTTGATTGTTGTTGTTGGAATCGTTCTTTTTCATGTTTAGGTACTTGATCACTACTTGAACATTGATAGGATTTAGAAGAGTCTTGATTGTGAATCTAAATCTGGAAATTGGTTTCTTCGACGTTAGGTGGATGGGGTTCCTAAGCCTAATATGTCAATCTTGCTTGTACGATATAGCTAAGAGAGGTTTAACGGATAGACGGTGACAGTAATTGAAGTTAAACTAATCGGAAGGGTCTACCGTATTTGCGAGAGTAGCATTATCAACTTGAATAAAGCATAGTGAAAAAACCATTGAGAGAATCTACACCCTAATACCTTAATCCAACTTATTTCCTCTAATCTTAATTTAATTTGTGTATTTGCATTTAATTGTCTTGCTTTATTGTCTATTTCAAACTCTTAGCATAATCATCATCAAACCCCCTTGTTAGAATGTTTAGATTTTATTTTAGTTGCATAGTTGAAAGCATGTGTAGCCTTTAGATAATTCTTTCCTATAAAGTCTTCCTTGAGAGATCGACTCGGGTTAAGCTTATTGCTTCTACAATTGACCCCGTCCAATTGCGGGTATGGTCCTAAGTAGTCGTCTAGTGAGCATAAACCAGAAATATAAGTGTAAATTTGGACCGCGAAATATAAAGCTCGCTTGGTTGCTTGTGGTTTTTCTCAAGAGCATGGTCAGGATTATGATGAGACGTTCAGCCCGGTTGCTAAAATGGTAACTATTCGAACCATTATCTATTAGGTGCTTGTAATGGTTGGAAACTTTGGCAACTAGATGTGAAGAATGTGTTTCTGTATGGAGACTTGGATCGAGATATCTTTATGGAACAACCAGTTGGTTTTGTTTCTAAAGAATTTCCAGATCATGTTTGCCACCTCAAGAAGTCTTTGTACGGCTTGAACCAAGCTTCGCGTGCTTGGTATGGTAAAATTGCTCAATACCTTGAATTTTGTGGTTTCAAGTCCTCAGAAACTCGTTTCAGTTTATTTATTAAGAAAACTTCTTCTACTTGCATTATGGTTCTTATTTATGTGGACGACATGATTATTACGGGAAACAATGATGCCGAAATTAATCGTCTCCGAGATGCTTTATCTATCCGTTTTGATATGAAGAGTTTAGGAGAAGTTAGTTGTTTTCTTGGCCTGGAAGTGATGAAGTCAGATTGATATTTCATCTCTCAACAAGGATATGCATCAAACTTACTCGATCGCTTTCATATGAGGGAGTCAAAGCCAGTGACAACTCCTATGGAACCTTACTTGAAGTTAGCTAAAGATGAAGGAAAGTTACTGAAAGATGCAACACCATTTTGTCAGCTTGTTGGTAGTTTATTTTATCCATCTATCACGAGGCCTGACATTTCATTTTCCGTTGGAGTTATTTCTTAGTTTATGGGACAGCCAAGAGACGCTCATTTGATTGCAGCAAAGTGAATTCTTCACTACATAAAAAGCACTTTGAATTTCGCGCTATACTACAAGTAAGGAACAACATTCTTATTGAGTGGTTTTGTAGATGCAGATTGGGCTGGCGACATCAATGATAGGCGCTCAACAACTGGGTATTGTTTCGATACGGGATCGGCAATAATTTCATGGTGCAGTAAAAAGTAAACTATTGTTGCTCTTTCAAGTTGTGAAGCTGAATATGTGGTAGCTTCTATGGCTGCTCAAGAGTTCGTTTGGCTTAAGAGGCTTATTCAAGAGATCTTTGTTGATTTGAAGTATCCAGTTATGATTCGATACGACAATGAAAGTGCCGTTAAGCTTGTTGGAAACCCGGTGTTTCATGCTAGGATGAAACACATTGAAGTGCATCATCACTTTGTTCGGGAAAAGGTTTTGAATC
Source organism: Perilla frutescens (assembly GCA_026008535.1). Classification (NCBI taxonomy): domain Eukaryota; kingdom Viridiplantae; phylum Streptophyta; class Magnoliopsida; order Lamiales; family Lamiaceae; genus Perilla; species Perilla frutescens. The sequence continues at coordinate 7,360,155 of BRKX01000006.1, read as the reverse complement.
AAGATATCCAATTGAGAAAATACGTAGTGAAGATCAAGTTGCGGATGTATTTACCAAAGCCCTCGGCAAGGCTAATTTGAAGAATTTTGAAGAGTACTTGGTGTTATTGACAACAAGTTTGCACTAAGGGGGAGTATTGAAAATTAGTCAAACTTACTGTTAGTTGAATTAGTCTTAGTCGTTAGTTGAATTAGTCTTAGTTGTTAATTCGTTTATGTTTTCCATTTATTTAGGAATTTGTTCTATTAATAAGTTAGTGGTCTTTTATTTAGGAGTAATAGCTCAAACCATATCTGTTATCGGTTGAGATATTTTAGGATTTCCTTTGCCTATTTATTTCTCTTGTAATCTGATAAGTTAAATTATCTTTCATTTTCAGTAGCAATAGAATTGCAGTTCCGCATACAACTTCTTTTTACTTCCATTATTTTGCTTCCTATATTTGTTACACCTCCGAGCACCACAGCAACTCCCATTTTCTTTCTTCACCCCCGCCGCCTACAACGTCATGGACCATCGATGCTGCGGAGACCACAATCGGGATCCCCCCGCCACCACGGATGCACATGGGGACAACCAGTAGCCCGCCGAGTCACCGCCACTGCAGCCGCCGCCGCACCTCCTGCTCCCTTAGTCTCACCCCTCCCTCATTTCTTATTGATATGCTTATGAAAATATGTACAAGAAAATTTATACCTCTAGCGAAAATTTGAATGCTCCAAATGCTTTGAATGATTTTGTGTTGTGTGATTTTGTGAATGAGGAATGAGGTCTATTTATATTGTTGGTAGTTGATCGGAAAAGGAAAAGGACGGATTAATTTGCTAATTCTAAGGGATTGATCAGATTTTTAGCTCAATCAAAACAGAAAATCCGCCATTTCTATTATGCTGTTCTCACACATTTGATCGAGGAAGAAGAGAATAAACATTAGGGCTTCGACAAGTGGGCTTATAGAAATAATATTTTGATATATTGGGCTTCAAATAAATTTAAAGTTTGAACTCAAAATGTTAATAAATAACATGATATAATAAAAAAAAATCTTTTAAAAATATGAAATCAATTTAATGTACTTATTTTACGTAAATATATAATTGCTAAGGTGCGACTTATAGAACTAACAAATTAATAATATCATTTAGGAAAAATAAATTAAAAACAAAAATATTAGCAACTCATAAATTAAAATTTTGGGTTGCTACATTGTGTGTGTGTGTGTGTGTGTATTTTTAGGGAGATTTAAATATATTTATTTGAAATATGTTATGCCAACTAAAACTAAAGCATTTGTATATATTATTATTTAAATTTTATGGAATGATAGATGATAGGATAACTTTGAAAGATAATGGAGCTTAGATTATGTTGTTTTGGGATGTATTTCATCAATAATTTAATTACAATTTCAAAGTAAAATTTATTTAATTTCTTTAAAAATAATTTACTCAAACAATGAATATTAAAAATAATTTAAATGGAGTAAGATTTAGGAATGGAGAAATTAAATCACTATCAAATATAGTGGATCAAGAAATTGATTTTTTGTTCATGTAGCATTGCCACATCAACCGTGGGCACGTTAGCTCATGCCCACGGCGGGTAGGTGAGTGGAACTCTTTTCTCTCCTTCTCTCTCTCTCTCTCTCTCTCTCTCTCTCTCTCTCTCTCTCTCTCTCTCTCTCCCCCTTTATCTTTTTCGCTCTTTTCAAACTTATTAAATTTTACCTTATAATAATTTTTTTATTTCACAGATATAATTAATTTTCTGATTTCATGCATGCACTTATCAATATTCTACCCAACTCAACCACATACAATTTAATAGCTCAGCAACAACCCCAAACATCAACCATAATATTATATATTATTTTTCTTTATTAATAAATATACTATAATTAATTAGAATTAAAATAAACTATTATTATTACTAAAAATTGTAACAACAAAAAATAACAAACTTATATAAAATCGGCAATATGATAAAATACAAATCAATAGTATAATTAGACGGAACAATAGTATATGAGTGCAATTCGATAGGTATAATTTGACAGAACAATAGTATACGAGTGCAATTTGATAGTATAATTTGACAAAACAATAGTATATGAGTGGAATTGGATAATATAATTTGACAGAACGCGATTCATTTTTAATTAATTTAAAAAAATTAATGATAGCTTTGATATTTTTATATCAAAAAGTAATATTTAAATAAAAATTAGTTAAATTATACATAAAAATAATATGTATATATATATATATGAATACTCAGAATTTACGTGTATATTTTTCAATTTAGGATTTTAGCACTATCATGGCCTTTTTTAGCACTGTCATGACCTTTTTTCGTAATGGTCATGACTTATTTTAGCATTAGCATAAAAAAATATCATCGACATTGTAAAAAAATCACGAACAAACACTGTTATATGTTGAATTATCAATATATGAATACTCAGAATTTACATGTATATTTTTCAATTTAGAGTTTCAGCACTGTCATTTCCTATTTTAGCACTGTCATGACTTTTTTTAGCATTGTCATGACTTATTTTAGTATGACTTGTTTTTTAGTATTAACATAAAAAAATGACATCGACATTGTAAAAAAACCACGAACAAACATTGTTACATGATGAATTATCAATATATGAATACTCAGAATTTACGTGTATATTTTTCAATTTAGAGTTTTAGCACTGTCATTTCCTATTTTAGCAATGTCATGACCTTTTTTAGCACTGTCATGACCTTTTTTAGCATTGTCATGAGTTATTTTAGCATGACTCTTTTTTAGCATTAGCTTAAAAAAATGTCATCGACATTATAAAAAAATCACGAACAAACACTGTTACATGCATGTTGAATTATCAATATATGAATACTCAGAATTTACGTATATATTTTTCAATTTAGAGTTTTAGCACTGTCATTTCCTATTTTAGCACTGTCATGGCTTTTTTTAGCATTGTCATGACTTATTTTAGCATGATTTTTTTTAGCATTAGCATAAAAAAATGTCATCGACATTGTAAAAAAACCACGAAACAAACACTGTTACATGTTGAATTATCAATATATGAATACTCAGAATTTACGTGTATATTTTTCAATTTAGAGTTTAGCACTGTCATTTCCTATTTTAGCACTGTCATGGCCTTTTTTAGCACTGTTATGACCTTTTTTTAGCATTGTCATGACTTATTTTAGCAGAATTCCTAAATTATAAAAATACCCTTAGTTCATTAAAAAGTCGCTAATATTACAAATATGCCACCGCGTTTTTTTCAATCTTGTGACAGATCTTGACCTTTAATATAAGAGCGATCAGCGACTGAGATTGGTTCTCAGTTCTCACATGGGTGCATATATCGTGTGTTATAATGAGTGATTTGAAGGGAATAAATATTTAAAAATATATATATAATTTTTGATGTGGCGGATACTCAAGTTTGAGTACAATATAGGAGATGCTCTGATAAAGTAATAAATGAAAATATGTTTAGGAGATAAGAAAAAGAATTAAATAATTAATATCATGTTTAGGAGATAAGAAAAAGAATTAAATAATTAATATCAGAAGTAAAATAAAAGTAAAGGATAAACCCCTCCAATTCTACCTCCCCTCTAATTCTTTCCCATTTTTACTATAATTCTTCATTTATTCGTTCTTCGTCAATGGATTTAAACGATCACATTGAGAGAATCCTTTTCTCCGAGCAACAAATTTCTGAACGGGTGTCTGAACTCGCGTCTCTAATCACCCGCGATTTCACAGCTGGCGGCGTTGCTCCGGTGGTCGTGGGTGTCGCCACCGGAGCATTTCTATTTCTGGCGGACCTTGTCAGGAAGATTCATCTGCCCATCACCGTCGATTTCGTTCGGGCCGAGTCATACGGGTCGGGTACTGTCTCCAACGGCAAACCCACCATTTCGTTCGGCTTGAAAGTCGATGTTCGAGGAAAGCACGTTATTTTGGTAAGGCTGCTGAAGTTCTTGCTTCTTTTATAGATTTTCGATTATGGTTGAATTGTTTGTTAATTGTTACCTTGATTTTTTTTTACTGACACGTGCTGTGGTTGTAATGTATTTGAGTCTTGTGTTCGACGATTTTACTGAGAAAGTAGAGTTAATGTGTTTTAGTTCTTTAGTGGCAATTTTAGTCAAAACCACCTCTAATGTTTCTTGTATTTGCCATTATTGGATTCATTCATGTCATTCCTTCACTGTACATTTTGCTTGATAGCAGAAACTTGCCATCAGCAGCAGCAGACGTGGGGGAGTGAGGTATATTTTGGTGGGGGTAGTTTATTATGCGGTTTTGAGGAAGTTTTTATGGTATTTGGTGCAGTGCATAAGTTTCTCGTGTATCCTACTAGCGCGAATACATTGGTTTTCATTATTGGGCGGGCTCGTTCACATATGTTACTGTATTAGCCTGTGGATTCTTGTCTGTGTCTTTGGTGTGGCATTTGTGATGATTCGATAGGATTTTAAATTGGGGGTTGCCTCCAAATGTGATGGTTATTGTTCAACATCATTGTCTCTAAGTGTTAGTCTATGATATAGTTCGTAAATCCTTCACATTATATGGTTTATATGGCTTACCTGGAAGTCGGTTCTAATTCTCTTCTGTACTGCTTAGGTTGAGGATATTTTAGATACTGGCAACACGGTGTCCTGTCTCATTGATTACATGAAAACTAAGGGTGCATCTTCCGTGTCTGTTTGCACTCTTCTTGATAAACCAGCAAGGCGAAAGGTTGATGTTGAAGTTGTTGGTGAAGGAAAGTATTACTGTGGCTTTGAGGTGATCTCTCTCTCCCTCTTATCTCATTGTCTCTCAACACCCATTCTACTGATACCTAGGAATGTCCAAGATGGGGTTTTTTTCTTTTCTTGTAAGTGGGATTTCACTGCTCCATGCCTTTATTTGGTTTATTCATTATTTCACCAAATTCATGTTTCTTGAGATTTCATTGTTGATTTGTTATAAAATGTTACAAATTTTCTATAGGTTCCAAACAGACAGTCCAGCTAGATTTTCATTGGTGCTAGATTCAACTAATATACTTTTATAACTCGAGTAAGTTAGCATTCTGCATTCATAAACAATGACTATAGGCAATGAACGGGAGACGAAAAATGAGTACTAACTCCAACATCTCTGTTTTGTTAATAGTAGCGTACGTCTTAATTTTCAATCAAATAATTTATCTTGACTTATAATCTAACTGGTATTCAACAACGCACTCTGAACATCATGTTTGCATTTGATGGCAGTGCCTAGATTATTTTGTTGTGGGCTACGGACTAGACTTCAACGAGCTGTATAGAAACTTGCCATATGTTGGTGTCTTGAAGCCTGAAATGTACGAGTGAGAATTCACTTTGATTTTCGACTGTGAAGAATGAAGAATGCTGCAGTGTACAATACGTCATTCAAATTTATGAAGCTTGCAACAGTATATTGCTTAGAGATCTTGATGACTTTTTGCAGGAAAAACAAACCAAGAATTGTTTTATTATTATTGTTGTTGTCATCGTCGTCCTCGTCTTTTTAATCCAACTATACAGTCTATACTACATATTTACATCTTATAAACTAACAAAGTCCTCAGTTTTGACGTCTATTGTTTCTGAACGACCAGATTAAATGCAAATGCTTTTGGGTTCTATTTTTTCCTGCTATTCTGAGTAAGTGATTATCATACTGTTTGTTATGCGTGATAACTTTGTTGATTTTGTTATTTAATTGGGGTGGGTTTGTTTATCGTTTGAAATTGGGGAACGTGTTTGTGGAAGTGGAATCTCTGTACTTGCTGGTATAGGTATAACTTCTCTCTACTTTATTATATCGTAGAATCTGTAATTCATCTCCAACCGTTTCTTCTAAATTCTACCCTAAAAAAAATGTTTCATAATATTCATAAAATTTAATAAAAAGAGCAAGAAAATATTGAAATTTTGATTATTTTGATTTTCTAGATATTAGGGGGGTGAGGGTGGTTTATCTTATTATTAGATAATTATTATTCTATTATAGTAATTTTATTAAATGTCATTTTAATTTTGACATTTAAAAAAATGAGCCTTTTTACTTGATGTAATTTTAATTTCAATATTTTACTTTGATGTATAATTTTGTATTTCAATATTTCAAATAAAATAAATCAATAAAGGGAAAGAAATATGAAACAACAAAAAAGATGAATAATGTTACAACAATGCTACAATGCTGCTAGATAAATGAAGCATCTGTTGGGTATCAGGCCTGGCTAGGGTTCACCGCTTGGTTTCCGGCCTCGGCGGTCTACCACACTCGCTGCCCAAGCAGCTGAGAAATTTAGAACTCGGCTTTCTTATGAAGAGACACAGCCTCAGACGCTAGATCCAGAAGATCTAGGGCTTCTTCTTCATAGGCTAGCTAGATCAAGCGTATATCTGTAAGGATAAGAACAGAGACAAGTGTTAGAACGAGTAAATATGTGAGATAAACCCACACTAAAGCATCCAGAGTATATATATATGTAAAGTATGGAGAGATTTGAGAGAGAAAAGTGCTCAGAGGCACTAGTGGGCGACTCAGATTCTCCCAGGCACGGCGGCAAGAGGCAATTCCGGTGACTAATCGGACCCAGACCAGGAGGGGAGGGTGAGGTGTAAAGCTTAGATGTTCTCACAGCCTTCTTCAACCCAGAGCAGGTCCGCAACCTCAACTCATAAGCCAACCAGGAACTCACAGGCAGAGATCCAGCCAGAGAAACAGAGGGTTGCAGCGGAAAAGCTCGGAGAAGAAGAATCAGAGGTAGGATTTTCAGTGTGAGGCATGAGAGTGATGAGAGAGGGCGCCGCATTTTGTAGAGGAGAGAGAGAGATGTATTAGGAAAGTTAGGGTTAGTAGAGATATATATGGGAGGGATACGGGTGTCGGGTAGTGGGCTTAGGGTTTGCAGTTGGGCCAAAAAAGAAAAATAATAGAAGCTGGGCCAGAGCAAATTGGGCCAACACATCACAACATCAATGTAGCAATCCTCATTCCCCAGCTGAGCTGATTTTAACGCTGGCCGCTGTTTGAGCAAAATTTTCGTAAACATTATTAATGAATTGTAAAATAAAATATAAATAACTATGGTCAATACCATAACCGACCACTGTTTGAGCAAAATTTTCATAAACATTATTTATGAATTGTAAAATAAAATATAAATAACTATCGTCAACATATACATGATTGTATTTTACCATAACTATATCATACCTATAAATTGCCAATATAATTTAATTTGGCCAATATCGATTTTGTAATTTTTTTAAAGAGTTCGTCATGGTTGCATTTCTATTTTCTTGAATTAGTTTAGAAACATAAATCTATTAATCTAATCTCTAGTTAACAATTATCTCAAAATAATATAATATAGATAATATATTAGGATTGTGGAAGCATGTATAAATTTCCCCCCACACTAGAAGACGAGAAATTGAAAAATAATAATAAGAAATTGAAATAATTTAGGTTGTGACATATCGACATCATCCATCCAACAATGTGCAGTTATAATCTCATCTCTCTCTCTCTCTCTCTCTCTGATCCCTAAACGCCTAAACCCCAGGACTACAAAAACCCCATAAACCCATTCTACAAAAAGATCTAAACTTCGGAATTGAATTGATACAAATCAGAGATGGGAACGGCAGCAAAAGCTCTATCCACCTCTCTCCTCTCTTTTCCCAAATGCTTCTATTTCCATCGCCCCCTTTACTTCTCACTACCATTACATGTTCACCGACCTCCTCACCGCCCTTTCCACAAATTCCGGCCGCTTTGCACGGCCATCACCGCCACCCCGGCGGCCGTTGAAGACACAGAGACGCTGCAACCCGTAAAACATTCGATTCTCCTGGAAAGACTCAGGCAGAGGCATCTTAAAGAGTCTGCCCAACCTTCAAAGCCCACAGCTGCGGCGCCGCAAAAAGTGAGACATGGTGTTGGCGAAAGTGAGAGTCCGAGAAGGAAGAAGGGCAGTGCGGCGGAGATGGCATCGAGTTTCGAGGAGTTGGGCTTGAGTGAGGAAGTGATGGCGGCATTAGGAGAAATGGGGATTACAGCACCTACAGAGATTCAGTGTATTGGGATTCCGGCGGTTCTGGATGGGAAGAGCGTGGTGTTGGGGTCTCACACTGGTTCTGGAAAGACTCTCGCTTACCTTTTGCCACTTGTTCAGGTTTAGTTTTGTGGATTGTTCTGTCACCTTGAAATTAAGTATGTTTCTTGACAAGATCACTGTCGTTAGGTTCGTGTTTTGATGTGAAATTGGATTGATTTGGTTCATCTCAGTCCATTGTTCATCTTTTTATCCTTGGGGTGCACTTGACAGCTGCCAAGAAATATAGAATGATTTTTGTTTACTGCTAATTTACGTCTTTATGATTTTTGTTTGATTTCTCTTATGGTACTTGGGGATTAATTTAATTACCAGTCTCGAAATTTGAACTCTAGAATCTTAGTATTGAAACAGCTGGTTTTCATGTTAAAATTATAGTTGCTGAGAAGGGATGAGGATACACATGGTATGCTGATGAAGCCCAGACGCCCACGGGCTGTTGTACTATGCCCGACAAGGGAGCTGTGTGAACAAGTTAGTTTTACTGTTCATCTCTTTAGTGACTTAAGGTATGACCACATCATCCAATCGATAAAGTTCAAGTGCATGTCTAGGTGTTCCGTGTTTCCAAGTCTATCAGTCACCATGCACGATTCAGATCAACCATGGTAAGTGGTGGTGGTCGTTTAAAGCCTCAAGAAGATTCCTTGAACAGCCCAATTGACATGGTTGTGGGGACTCCTGGCCGGGTTCTGCAACATATAGAAGAAGGCAATTTGGTTTATGGTGACATCAAATATTTGGTAATCAGCTTCCTATCTCACTTTCATTTTCTTATAAGCAACTTCTATTGCCAATTTGTCAGTTCTTTTGTTTCCCCATCTTATTGAAGATTCCAATATCCTAATAGGTGTTGGATGAGGCTGACACCATGTTCGATCATGGATTTGGCCCTGATATCCGAAAATTTCTTGGACCACTGAGGAGCCGTGCAACTAAGCCGGATGCTCTAGGATTTCAAACAGTATTAGTCACTGCAACAATGACAAAGGTATGCTTAGTCGACTTTCGATCATATAAATGCAAAACCTAAGTGCTCCAGCTTTAAGCTTTGATTGTCTAAAATATCAAAATCTTTTTATCTTTGACCTTCCTTCTCAATTTGAATGAGTTGGTATCTTTCTTTTATTAGATTGCACAATTGCAACATTGGTATTTTTTTTGTAATGATTTTGCAAGCTGTCACTTCTATAAAAGTTTTATTTTGTGTTTTAAATCCTTTGTATTTCTGCTAAAACAATGATGCTTTCAGGCCCTTTCACAGATGTTTTTTTGCACTTCTCAGTTCTCTTGATGCTTCTTCACTGCTCCTCAATAATTAACAAAATGCTTCATTTCTGAAGGCAGTGCAGAGCCTGGTTGATGAGGAATTTGAAGGAATTGCTCATCTACGTACTTCTTCACTTCATAAGAAGATTGCTTCTGCTCGTCATGATTTCCTCAAACTCTCAGGTTCTGAAAATAAACTGGAAGCCTTGTTACAGGTGTAGTACTTTCTTCAAGCTTTAATTCTACCTTTCTGGATTGAAACGTCACCAATATATGATTTTAGATTTCTTCTTTTTGTCTGTTGAAAAGAGCTGTATCTAATGATTTTAGATTTCTTATGTAAAGTTGAAAAGAAAGCTGAAATTTTGAACGAATGAACAAATGCTCTTGTTAAAATAGATGGACAACGCAACTATCTTTGAGAATCATTATAAGGTGGCATACACAATTTTTCTCAATTATTTTAATTTGCTTAATATTGTTATGGGATCACAGGTTCTTGAGCCAAGTTTAGCTAAAGGGAACAGAGTTATGGTTTTCTGCAATACATTAAACTCTAGTCGGGCTGTGGATCACTATTTGAATGAAAACCAAATCTCTACAGTAAATTATCATGGAGAGGTTCCAGCTGAACAAAGGTAAAATGATATGTGATGATCATTCTTCGCTTGTGTCTGTACTCTGGCTGTCCATTATGACACTGATGAATGCGCTGTTGCTGTGGAAGTGTAAATTTACAGATTCTTCCCTCGGAAGATTACTTACTTAATTTTTCTTCTTTCTTTTCAGATCTGCTGTTATATTGTGATTTCTTTTGCAATTTTAATTTCTAAAAAATAGTGCTATATACCTCTGATGCAGGGTTGAGAACCTACAAAAGTTTAAGAGCAATGATGGAGATTGTCCCACTTTAGTCTGCACAGATCTGGCTGCAAGGGGTTTGGACTTGGATGTTGACCATGTTGTCATGTTTGACTTTCCCTCAAATTCTGTAAGCCAAGAGTCTCTTCGTGCCCCTCTCTCCATGCATTGCTATCCCATCATCTGACTCTTCTTCTTTTTGACCTTTCAGATTGATTATCTCCATCGTACTGGAAGAACTGCTCGTATGGGGGCAAAAGGTATTTTATAAGCTTTACAGTATTCAAACTTGAAAATGATTGCTGTTTGCTTTAATATAGTGTCTTCTTCCTGTCGCATGTTGGAGGTTTTTGGTTCAATGTGGTGATATAGTTCTCTTTCTGGCTTCTGAAACTTAACCTCCTGAAAACTTGATCACACATTCTCATCTGCTAGCTTCCTTCCCCATGTATCCATTTCTCTTCATTTTCTGCTTCTTGTTGCATTCCTCTGTGTGCAACTTCCTCTGGGCCCTTAATATTATCCTTATGTTGATAGGGAAGGTGACAAGTTTGGTCGCTAGAAGGGATTTGATGTTGGCCGCTCGCATTGAGGAAGCAATAACGAAGAATGAGAGCTTGGAATCCCTATCTGTTGATAGAATCAAAAGGGATCTTGCCAGGTCACACATAAATCAGCAGAAGGACAGAAATGAGAAGAGGGAAATGGTCTCCAGTTTGAAAAAGAAGACTCAGTCTGCCCCAACAAAATCATCTGAAGGCCGTGGCAAAACAATTGTTGCCAAGAAAAGCTCAGTATCTAAATCTGCAAAAGCTCCCATGATTTCCAAGCCTAAGAACAAGGTGATCAAAGTTGTCAAAACGTCCAAGTCTTCAGGCTCTAGCAGCTCGAGAGGTACATCGTCTAGTGGGAGGAAACAATCAGGAGAAAGAAAGAAAGGAGGTGCTGGTTCTACATCAAAGCTAAGTGTTGTTGGATTTAGGGGCCGGAGCAGTGCAAAGGCTGCTTGATATCTAATCGAGGTTTATCAAATGCAGCGTGGTACTTTTCTTGATGTATTATAAGTTTTCCTTTATTTCCTTTTAACGTACTGAAATTATCAAGTTAGGCTTGTTTTGACTCAAAACAGTAGAATTTATCCAATGTGCCGTGGGAAAGGCGATACATATATCAGTGCTTGCACTATGTACACAGTCAAGAGTAATGATAATAGATTATTGCCCTTGTAGAACATATGGAATTTTGCAGAATTACAGGAGAAATCTTGATTTACAAGAACAAGGTTTCGGCTTCTGGTCTCTTGGCTCATCTCAATCCTACGTAAAAAGCACTGAAAAAAGCAGCAGGTAAATGATTATGAATCTCCATTATTTCCATGGAAGTGCTGGAAGAGCACTCTGGTTTCTTGCAGGGGCAACGACATTCCCTGTGGAGTCGTACATAATTACTCCTGAGAAGTCTGGGAGCTGGCACTTTCCTCCCATCAGTATATTCTTCTTCCACAGAGTGCCTTCACCACTGCAAGCACTCGGGTCGACATCTCCAAACTGGTACTCGATAATTTCTGCTGGGTTGAGTTGTATGACAGGGTCTTGATTTCCATAGCCATAGCAAGACTTCCATCTACGCCATCGTCGTCGACGTGAATGGCCGGCACACATGAACAGAGCCAATGCACACAGGATGAGACTTCCAACTCCTAATCCCAGGTAAGAAATGCTTTCTTGCTGGTTTTTGAAGGAGATATGTCTAACCATGATGGATTTTTGGGTGAGTGACTAAGATTGTTGGAAATGTGTGTTTATAGAACTCTCAAAATTATGGGGTTGTTGAGTTTGGAGGATTTGTTGTGTTGCGTGGTTAGGTTTTGACCCCCTTCTTTTTCATGGATTTAGTTTTCCACCTATCTTGGTTGTGGATTCAGTGAGTTTTCAACATAAATATTTAGATGAAGCTCGTAGAGGATTTAAATGATTTTTTTCCCTTCAATATTTGCATGAATTTCTACTCTAATGCCGATTATTTTCTTCAGGGAGAGTTTAGTTTATTTTCTAAAATCAATCATCCTAATCAATATATTTTTGCATAGTGAGCCTAATTCTACAATCTAATAGCTTTCTAAAATAGAGGACTAATTTTTCAACTTCTATCTATTATATGCAAGAAAACTGATGATTAATTTTCAACTCCGATAAACTCAGAGAGAGAGAGAGAGAGAGAGAGAGAGAGAGAGAGTCAACTCCTACGACATGATACGCTAAAAGACAATATGCGATATCTTATCAGAAGATTTAGATATCTTGTAAACGTTATTTAGATGTAAATGTAGATTAATACAATACCTACTAGCAACTTGTTTATAATAGCTATTGATAGCAAACACATGATAACAGAGTCAGCCAAAAACATACACACTGCCCGCTGCAGAAACCATCTACTACCTAACTGATCCACAAATGTGTAGAACCTCAACAAAAAAATCAGGCGATCAAAGGGCACTTGTAGCCTCTTTGATCACGAGTCGAGCTGCTTCAACGCTCCCAATATGACGCGTCCTGCAAACAGAATTCGACGACACTTATCACTACACACATCGACAACCCTACAAGGGATCCAATCCAATCCAATCCAATGATGCTGCATAATAATTAGATCTTTGCTAACAAAGGTTTAGTTCCATAGTCATTAATCACTCACCTCTTCTAGTACTGGCATGGTCAACAGGGTACCAAGTCCCACATCCGTGAGCGTGACAATGCCATGCTCTTCAATCTCTGCACTAGTGAAAGTGAGTGCTCGCTGCAACTTCTTATGAGAAAATACTTCGACTTCCACCATGTAGGAGGCAGTCACGGGACGGTGGTCTGATAGTTTAATCTCAGCTCTCCTATAGTCGAGCAGCCTCATTCCCGTCCCAAAGGAGAGGACACGGTCACACCTAGATCGAGAGGATACATACAAGGAAGATAAAGGAATGCTGCTATAGCTTGACTTAGTGAAAAAGGCAAAATCAATACATACCATGCAGGGGTTCTTCTCCCAGCTTTTGGATCCTCCCCAAAGTAAGTCTCGGAGTTTAACTCATATTTGTAAGTCGGAGCAAAGCTCAGGGTGCCTTCGGACCATCCATCAAATGCTCGTCCCTTCTTAAGCTCTCTCGTCAGCTGCAAAAGAAACACATATGACAATGTATCGAGTTTGTATCAATATCAATGGAGCTGCAAGTTAAGAAAAGAAATAGATTGTACCTGATCATGCTCGAGTAACTTGGACCAGTCCTTTTTGGAAATTAGCTCTCGTGTGCGATCATAGGGCAAATTGATTCGATAGTTTAGATCACCCAGCCAAATTATTCTCCTGAAACAGAACACTAGTTACCAACCAGCTTGATGTATAATGTAAATAGTTGAGGAGTAGAAACTAGTGAAGACGAGAATAAGACATGTACTTACTCATGGTCATATATCCTTCTTGGAAGCCCCATAGCAGAGTTAAAGTTGAAGAGTGTTCGTCTATGAATATCATGCACGTCAGCGTTTCTCTTGACTGCATCCGAGTCTCTCTCTCCTGCTGTTAGATGAGTACAGATGAAGCAGAAGACTGTCTGATGTATAGACATGCTAACTGATACTGCTCCCTGACAGATACAAAAGAGAAAGTTAATATAAAGTGCAAATACAGAGTAACTTTAGCAGCAGTTACTAAATGAAAAGATAAGAAAAACACAAGTTCGACTATGAAATAAAATAAATAAATTGTAATGTTCTTGGTAGATGGTGTCAATGTGAACTGGTGATAACATCAAATTCAAAGGAATATATATTAATATTCCAAACATATAAGAAAATGATAAAAACATCAGATTTTTCAGCTTATTTTGATTTTGTTTTCATTAAAATTAACACAGAATTTGGAAGGAAAAATGAACCTTGTTGCCAATATAGCCCATGACACCAACACCAACAGCAGACACATTCAAGTTCTGTATGTATCTTCGCAAGCTCCTTCGGACCCATATTGTAATAAAAACTCCAACCATTTGCTTGCTCATTATTCTAACATATGACGGCCTTCTTTTCCGGTTTATGAGTGACTCAAGGTCAGTTTCCACCAGTGCTTTCAAGTCGGATCTCATGGTATTCTCATTCGTGGTGTTTGATTTGAAAGAACTATATGTCCGGGAAGATTTAAAAGTTCTGAATGATTTAGAGGAACCAAATGAATTATGCTTCTCCAAAATATGCTGACCTAAAATATCAAGTGGTGGCTCTGGCCAGCTTAAGCCTATCCTGTCTGTTCCACTAAGAGTCTGTGACAATATTCTAGTGTACTGAGCATTAGACTCATCAACATTTTCTTCGGAATCATTTCTCCTTAGGCAGTGCAATCTGTCCAATCTTTTCGGGGAAGAAAATTGTTGTGACTCCTCCTCCACTGCCTTGTCAAAGTGAGCAGACTCTTCGGGGAAAGAGGCATCAGCATCAGCATCAGTACCAACCATATAAGTTTCCTCATTCACTGGGTAGATTCCCTCCTCAACATCACTGTCTGAGTCGAGTACAATTTCATCTTCTATGTCTACAGCATCTTCAGGTGGCTTAAACTTCGATGGAGAAGGAGGATCACTATAGCTCTTAAACCTAGTTACTGGTGGAACTTGGTTGAGAGTTTCACGAATAATATTTTCCCATTTTGGGACAGGCCGGCTATCTTCAGCTCCAAATATGTTTCCAGCATTTAATGGGATGATCTCCTGAAAGCTATGGACAAACTTAAATGTCAAACAGCATTATATTGAGCTTCAAGGTTTCTTTAAGAAACTGCACAAGCAATCATTAACACTACATTTAAATTGACAGCTGAAGATATATACAAGAACTCTGATCATGCAGTATACATTATATTTGTATGATAATAGGATACTTCAAAAATATGTATAGAATAGGTTAAATGCTATAGATTCAACAAAGATTTATCGAATAACTTACCCAATCACATAAATATCAGCAGGCTCATCAGTGTCTAACCAGCCATCAAGATCTAGATCATCAGTAGGAACTATTCCTCCCACATTCCAAGTCGTGGCACATATCCTTGTCGAACCAAGACAAGAAGATCATCAAGATCATGACCATGAATCATTATTTGCTAACTCAACCTAAAACTTAATTATTTACCATACCCATAGATCTTGAAAGTACAACAGAGACTTACTTAATTTCCTTGGAGTTAATGTACTGAGCTCTGAATGTCTCTGATTTTCGTCGCCTTAACCTTGGAAGAGCCTCTGTGTCTGGCAAATCACAATTCATATTTGGTTCTGGAAACAGAATATAACAATACTCAAAACACTACATCCCAGATTAGCATAAACAGCAGCATCTTCGTTGCCAGAAAATTGAAATGAGAGACATTATTATGCTGATACTATCACACACACACACATATATACATACACATGCTCAATGCAATATCAAAATGAGTAAAACAAAATAACCAGAAACAAGTAAATTTGGAGGGACAAAAGAAAAGCAGCATGATCTGAAAAGATATTATTTTAGCAGCACCAAAGAAATGAAGAGAAAAGCACAAAATTTTCCAACTTGAGAGCAAACTGTACCTTAACGCCTGAAATCCCAAGACTTGATCACTATAACAAAAATTAAACAAGACAAATCTGCTTATAAGTAGAAGTAGTAGTATGCTAATGCTTCAAGAAAATGGCCACAAATATCATAAAAAAACACATCTTTTGACTCAATCAGGAACCAAAAAATCCACAACTTTCAGTTTGAAAAGAGAGCAGGGTACTTACCATAAGCATCAAACTTCAGTTCATCCGTTTTTTCATTCTTGAACCTGGATTCTTTGGGGCCATCACAAAATTCTGTGATAAAAAAGCAAAAAAGAAATAAAAAGTATGAACAAAACCATAAAAAAAAAGGATGATCTAAAATGAGAAAAAGGACCTTGTTCGGAGCCAGAGCCAGAGTCGGAGTCAGTGTCAGCAGAAAAATCGGAGTTGCTGTTTGCTATGTTGAGCCACTTGCGCAACAAAGAGCGCCGCCGCGACAGCTGCGAAATACGGACGGACACAATGCATCAACTCAAACTCCTCACATAAATCATATAATATATAGAGAAACGTAGAGGTAGCTGGAAGGTATTACAAAGAGAAGAAAATATGCATTACTTGTTGGTGATGTCGGTGGGCTCTGATCCTGTGCTGCTCCATATTTGAAGAGAAATTGTGTGGGGAAGAGATTGGTGATGATGGGGACGCTGTGTTGTGTTTGTGTTTGTATTGCTGCGGTTAAGTGTTGTTAACTGCCGCCGAGGTAAGTTGTCCTCTTCAACGAGCCTCCACTCACCACTCTCTCTCTCTCTCTATAGACTATATATAATAAGTCTTTCAATATCTACGTCTCTTTTACTTCCAAATTTCCTAACCATAGTGGCCCTCGTCTTCTATCAGATTATCTCATGGATCAAAATGAATCCAACCTACGGGGAGAATTTTATGTGTTATCGTTCAAACACAATTAAATATTAATAAAATTATAAATGTATTATTGAATAGAGTTTTAATTTGCGTACTCATACGAGTTTTTATTATAAATACTCATGATTCAACTATGTCCTCTTTCTTTTGAGGGAGAATTGAACATGTAAATGCTATTATATCATTTTAGATATATAATTTCTAATTTTAGATATCACTTTACATAATTTTACATCAGGAATTGAGTGATTTTATTATTGATCAGATTGAGAGCATATATGGTTTGTTCGATTTCGTGTATTATTTTTATGACGAGGTTCAGGGGGGTTGACTTAATGATAATTATGATACAGGGATAAGTGAATTTATTAAAAAAATGAATAAATTATAAGCAATGTGGCGATATATGAGAGGTGATCGAGATGCTGAATGATGAGTCATAGGATAAATTATTGTAAATAATTGCTAGTTACATCGAATTATATAAAAATATATGTTGCTGACAGTTGTATTATTATGTAGAACCGAGTCCCTTGTCTAGATATATGTATATTTTCTTATGATTTATTTATCTTCATAAAATAACTAACGAGTAACCACCCATTTTGTTGTGAGAGTCTCATTATCCATGAGACGCGTTTCATTTTTTTTTTCCCTCTTGTATTTTTTTTTTCAAAATTTATCTATATTATAAAATAGAAATTTCTTCCAAAAAAATCAAATCATCTACAATTATTATAAATGAAAAATTATTTATACTTTTTTTTTATTTTTTTTAATCTCTCTTTTTCTCTCACATGTCACTGAACTTATTTGGGGCTCAATTGGGTCACTAAAATTTTTTTGGGCTCAATTGGGTCACTGTAGTATTAAAATTGGCTCAATTGGGCCACCACGTGACGGAGCCCTAACGGCCTCCGTTAAGTGTTGCAAAAACGACGCCGTTTTGCACGATTTTTTACCCGACCCAATTCTAACCCATACCCCGACCCATTCACAATCCAAAACCCGACCCAACACTCTAAAATCCACAAAATCGAAAATTTAGGGATTTCAAATCCCCAATTCTGAAGTTAAGGTTCTTAGGGAAATCCCCAAAATAAAAAATTCAACAAATCCCCCCACCATCCCAAATCACCAGCGTTGTAATCATAGTAACGAAGCATATCCCATAAACGAGCAATTTCAGAATTCTTTAGCTCGATTTGTGCCTCCGTCTCCATCTCAACCTCAACCTTTGCCATTCCCCTCCCGATTGAAGTAGAGACAAAATGGGCAAGATAGATTTGTTTGCATACGTCAACTACTGGATCAGCAGGTTCTTCACCCCTCCCTAAAAGCAGTCGGATCAGCAGGAAGATTCAGCCCCACAAGAGATAAACTGTTCACGGATCCTCTGCCATTGACTTTGCATATTATTTAGGTACTCTTCAGCTTGCTTCCTCTTTTCAATCTCCATCAACAAAGTCAATCTCATTTCTTGAAGTTCACTTTCAATATCAGGGTTCTATAAGAACCCTAGCTTCAGAATTGGGGATTTGAAATCCCTAAATTTTCGATTATGTGGATTTTAGAGTGTTGGGTCGGGTTTTGGATTCTGAATGGGTCGGGGTATAGGTTAGTATTGGGTCGGGTAAAAAAACGTGCAAAACGACGTCGTTTTTGCAACACTTAACGGAGGCCGTCAGGGCTCCGTCACGCGGTGGCCCAATTGAGCCAATTTTAACACTGCAGTGGCCCAATTGAACCCAAAAAAGTTGTAGTGACCCAATTGAGCCCCCAAATAAGTTCAGTGGCCAAATTGGACCTTATCCCTATAATAAAATAGAAATTTCTTCTAAAAACATCAAATCATCTACAAATATTATAAATGAAAAATTGTTTATACCTTTTTTTATTTTTTTAATCTCTCTTTCTCTCTCACATGTCACACGCATTTTTATTATAGAATTCATTTGTATTATATTCAATAACATATTTCGTTATATATCTGACATTTAAAATTCATTTGTACGAATTAATATGTAATTTTTTATTTTTTTCACTTCAATAATTAAATATGATAGTTTTTCTTAATTTTTTATTTATGAACATTTTTATCGAATTTAAAAATCATTGTAAACTTTGTAATAAGTAAGTCTCGTATTTTAAAAATACAAATTTAATATTTAAGTTTTTATTATAGCTTTATTAAATATATAATTAATGTCTAATATATTAACTTATACTGCTTCATATCTGGTGGTACTTCACTTTATGTCGGGTGACATTTCACTCCATAATTGGTGATACATCGCTTCATATATGGTGATATCTTGTTTAATTTAATATCGATCGGGTGACACTTCTTTGTTTCTTTGCTTCAATAAATGATTGTGATATTTTTTTTTAGTTTTTATTCATGAACATTTATGAACTTTGTAATAAATAAGTTTCATATATATTAAAAATATAAGTTTAATATTTAAATTTATTGAACACTAAAATTGAATCACCACGCTAGTTAATTAATCTTTCAAAAATAAATAAATATCATAATTTAATTTTTTTTATTAGACGGCTCGTGCAGTGCACTCATCCGACGCTAACACATGAGCTTATTCACCACACTCGATAATTAATTTTTTAAATTAAATAAAAAGTCTAATTGGGATGTAATTATAAATAATTTTTTGAAAAAAAAAACTGAAAATTTTGAAAAAAAAAATTATGCTGGTCGCGCCCAATGCCCACGCACCAGCTGCTCTGGAGACTTCCGAGTCAGGTTTGGGCTACTTTTGGGCAGTGTTTGGATATATTTGATCCGTCTAACGATTTACAATATAACACGATTATTATAGATTTTTATCATAACTAAGTATAAGGCCCTAAGGAGAACACGTATATATGATGATGGGGAACAGGAACATATTAATTATTACTAATTATTAATTAATGCTTTACACTTTTTTTTTTTGGTATTTAAATTTGAGATTTATTCATGTTGAGCATGCAAACAAAAGTCGCATCTATCACAATTACATGTCAAGGTCGACATACAATATTTTTATTGATATAATTTTTTTGGAGCAAGTGCAAAAATGAAATTATGATCGTGATGCGTAACAGAAAATCATAAATTGCCAAGGCTAATTATTTTGGTTTTATTTATATTGTATGTCAGTACGTGGCTGAAATCATACACTTCTGGTAAAACTATATATACTTATTCACTCAGATGGATTAATTTGTGCCTTTTCCCTAAATCAAGTCTTAATTAATTAATTGGGCTTACATCATTACGATGCTATTTGAAGATTGGAATCAAAAGGTCATAATCTCTTGAGTTTCAGGGTTAATTACATTTCTATATATATTCAACAATTAATTGCTCCTTTTTTCACTTTTGTTTTAGAATTTCAAAAATTACATATTTAAACACACTTTTGCACAAACTAACACTTATAGCATCAAAATAATTTTCTGATGGACCAAATATTGATTGCAATTTTATATGTTAAAACGACAGCATTTTGTTTAATAAGAATGTAATTCAATTTTCACGTCATTTTATTAAATCCACGCAAAATTTCTTACAATCAACGTCAACATTTGGTCCTTTTTTTTTTACTCACACACCCGACCTGTGGTATTGAGGAGATTCGAACTCGTGACCTTTGATCTCCAAGCAATATCACTCCACCACTAGGCCATCCTCACCGGAACTAACATTTAATATATGTGATTTGCTATTTAATTGTACTTCAATTTTATATTTTATTCGATAAGTGCTTGTTGTACATGGTAATAATATGATGTAGCAAAAAAATATCTAGAGATTTGGACCAAAAGAGTAGTTTTGGGGGAATTGATTAGAAGGCATAGGATATTTTAATTGGAGGAAAATAATCCAAACTTTAGAATTGGTGGCTCTGATTGGAGGAAAAAGGGGGAAAGTAGGTTATTAGGGTTCAATTAAATTCCAAATTAATTAATCTGAACATCCCAAATGTAGTGAGAAAGTTGGGCACCTTTTGGTAGTAAATTTAATGGGACTAAAGTTGTGTTTGGATATATAAATGTTAGGCTCCCGTGTCATATTTGGTTTATTTTAGGATACTTTTGGAATATAGCGTTTGGTTTAATTTAATGACTCAGCGAAGGGTTGGTACTGAACAAACTATGCACTTGTATAATAACTATTAAATTACAGATATTCGATTTATTAAGCGTTGGTGGAATTCAAATATAAGACATTTCGATCATGATTACTCTGATGATATGATCAAAAATTTATCAGGGCACGATATTCTGATTATAGTATTAGTCGTGAATACATGTTACTTCTAGTGTATTTGCTCTAATAATAGTATTAGTCGTGAATTTCTATCGATGCACGTTAATATATAGAAAAGTATTCATAGAATTGCATTTAATAAAACTCATCCAATATTATAACATGTACATTTTATGCATGGGCTGGTCCATTAGACGACCTGATCCTATCTGTTCCGACAAAATTTTTTTTGGTAAAATGCAGTATCAATCTTTGCACTAAAAAGTATCATTTAAAGTTCAAAAAGTATCAATTGTATCATTAAAAAGTAACTGTTCTATTACTTATCTTTTATGAGTTTATGTAGTTCAAATTGGAATTTTTTTCATTCCAATTAATGTTTAGAGTTTAGGGGGTAGGTTTTTTTAGGGTTCATCGTTTTTAGGGTTCATAGTTTTTAGGGTTTTTTATAGTATTTTTTAGGGATTTTTGTTGTTTTTTTAGGGTTTATGTTTTTTTTCAATTACCATTTATATTTGTTTTGAAAAATTAAATTTATTGTCGAGCGCAATGCACGAGCCCACGTATTACCGTCGGACGAGTGCATTGCGTGAGTCGGCGAATTAAAAAAAATCATTCACTTTAATTTTAGGGTCCATTAAATCAATTTTAGGATATATGTTTATATTTATTTTTTTGGGGGGGACCAGAAAAATCTAAAAAAAATTAATTCAGACGCGTGTATGTCACGCGTCGTGCGTGAGGTCCATGCATCTGAAATGGGGGCTTTTTTTTCAGCACTGGGCTGATCCAGATTAATGGATCGACCCGTCTGATGGGCCGACCCATCAGACTCCTACACAGGAGAGTGACTCTTATTATAATTAACTCATAACAAGTAACAACACATTGATATTTTTTTAGTGAGAATTATAAAATAGATAAAATATGTGAATATTCACTGTCGAGTGATTGATGGTTAGTGCATAACTTCTATAAATTTGTAATTTCCATAATATAACATTTTTGTGGGGTGATTTCAATTAGCTCTTAAAACAGACTATTCTTAAATAAGTTAAAGATGCTTGCGATAATAAATTCATTTAAGCTAAACATAATTGATTTATGGAGGTTTTAATACTTTATTGTATTTGAATATCCACCAAAATATGTAAGTGAACTAGTGAAGATTTTCGCTGCATTTAATTCCGGGCGCATGTCGTAATGATTTAGGGGTGTGTGTGTGTGGGTGGGTGTGTGTCTGTGTGTGTGTGTGTGTGTGTGAGAGAGAGAGAGAGAGAGAGAGAGAGAGAGAGAGAGATTTGATTAAGTGGTGACAGGTGCCAGCTGGCTGGTTGGTAATATAGTATACATATAATGATAATCAAAACATTTTTAAACTTTTCCCATTTTAGAAAGATGAAGCAAACAAATCAGAAGGTGTTTGCCAAAACTTAATTTTTGAAGACTTTCCATCTATCTATATTATATAGTACATCCATCTCATAATTTTAGTGTTTCATATTTGTTTTGTCTCTTCTAAAATTATAGTTCACTTTATTTATTAAATATGCATTAAATTAAAATATTATATATATATATATATATATTTGAAAAGATTAAAGATGATTTTTAATTAAGTTGTGTCGAAATTGAAGAGGAACTGTAATTGTGGAACGAAGAGGTTACATTGTAATTTTATTTTTTTTGGAGTGTTAGATTTAAATTCTTCAATGATAATTATAATAATCAATAAGTTGGTGAGGTAATTAAATATCTTTTCTTTTAGTTTAGGTAATTAAATATCTTAATGTGATTGGAAGTTTCTAACCGAACACGATCAACAAAGACGACATTCACTACAAGAAAAACTAGATATTCCTGCGGACTAGGGCCGCTGGAATCAGCCCAAAATCCGCTGGAATTGGATAATTCCTGCGGGTATTCCAGCGGACCCAGTCCACAGGAAAAAGGGCCAATGGAATATTCAAAATCCAGCGGGATTCCTGCGGAAAAATGATACCTGCGGACATTCCAGCGGATCTAGACCCGCATGAATCATAAAAAAAAATATTGAGCAAAAAAGATTTTTATTGGCATTTTTATTTTAATATAAAATTTTGTAAAATAAAACGTAAATTTTTTTAAATGATATTTTTTAAAATTGTTTATTGAATATGATATAAAGGCATATAATACATGATATGCATAATTAAATTGTAGGGAATATATATATATATATATATATATATATATATATATATATATATATATATATATATATATTATGCAATGTAAAATAATACTTCGTGATATGTGTTAATTTTTTTGGACTTTTAGTTGTAAATATTTTTTTATTATGGTTTTATTTTATTCTTTCTAGCTACAAGATTTTAATTGATTAGTAAAAATCATACAAATTTAAAGATATAATTTTAAGAAATATAGATGTTACTTTTATTTATTATATAATTAATCATTTAAAAAATGATTGGAATTATGTCGAACTCTTGATGAAATTTATAAAAATAAGAATAAAAAAACTATACATAATTTTTACTAAAGTTTCTTCTATAATTAAAAATTAATAATAAAACTCTACACATATGCATTACATTTTATTTTATTTTCCTAAATTTCTAATTAATTCTTTTTTTTCTCCATTTGTTGCATTATTATTTTCATTTTTTTCAGAGATTAAGGTCTTGTATCACTTAAAATTTACACAAATCTTTTATGGATTATATTGAATTGGATTGGGGAAAAATCATCAATTAATTGAATATGATTTATCTTGCAAAAGATAATAAATATAATTATGTCACATTTATACATTATATTCCCTACAATTTAATTATGCATATCATGTATTATATGCCTTTATATCATATTCAATAGACAATTTTAAAAAATATCATTTAAAAATTTACGTTTTATTTTACAAAATTTTATATTAAAATCTATATTATATTATATTATATTTGTGTAAAATTTACACAAATCTTTTATGGATTATATTGAATTGGATTGGGGAAAAATCATCAATTAATTGAATATGATTTATCTTGCAAAAGATAATAAATATAATTATGTCACATTTATACATTATTTTTTTAAAACAAAAAAATTATAAATTAAAAATTTAAAAATAAATAAAAAAATATTCCAGTGGAATTTTGGTGCCAAAATAATTGATAATATAGTGAAATTTAAATTAAGAGAAATAAAATAAATAAAATAATTAAAAAATGATTCGAGCGGGTGTTTCCCTCAGGAATACCCGTTGGAATTTTTTAAGAAATATTAAAAATTTATAAAAAAAATAAATAATTCCTGCGGAAAATAAACCCGCTGGAATGTCCGCTGGAATTTTACAAAATTCCTACGGAAAATTGACCCGCTGAAATATCCGATTTTTCTTGTAGTGATTTCACTATAATTTCGCCCCTCACCACCTTATAGTGTTTAATTATAGACTACATATTTCACAGGATCAGCTCACTAAAATCATATTTATTAATATTGAAAACTATAAAAATTAAAATACATTAATTTCATATTAAAAGGTTTACGAGAAAATTCCAATCTCTGAATAAACGTTGATAATGTACAATAATTTATAAATTACACAGGAGAGATAATTAAATTTAAAAATTAGGTGTGAGTGTGTCGAGATGCGGAAGGGTGCGTTTGACTAAGGGGGGGGGGGGGGGGGGGGAACAATTAGTTGGTTGAAAGGGGAGATGTGTTTTTCTACGTAACTAAAGACAGCATGTTGAAGAGGAAAGATGGAAATTGGAAATATGTGATTAGAAGCCAAACAAACCCTACCAATTCGGATCATTTTATATATGTATATATATGGCCCTAATTTATTCTTGAACGGTGTGGTGTGCAATAATTAATTAATTATGAGTGAAAATGATAATTAAGTCGTTTTCGTAACATGCATCTGCCACAACAATTATAATACAAGTGATTAGATTTGGAATTGTGCAAAATAATACATCACTTTATATTTATAGTATTGTATGCATGAAATAATACGATATATACAATAGAGCTACATCTGTGGTGATTAAGATATACAAATATACTCTATTTTCTTGTGATTGTTAGAAGTTAAAATATCATTTGTATATAATTATCAATTATTATATTTCACATGCATTGATATAATTAAGTTTCTATTATCACATTAGTTATCTCGCTCGAACTACAACGTAGTGGAATGGAACTACTCATGAAATGAAGTTCATATCCGCTCCATAAATCAATATTTAAGATAATGTATAAATTTGAATTATATATATATATATATATATATATATATATCCGCTTTTAATAGTCTATATATGTCGCAACGACCAACTTTGGATAAGAGTAGGACACTACACTAGTGGTAGGGTTCATTTAACTTTCACGTGGCATAATATATAGTTTCGTTATTTGATAGACATATATAGATAACATTTGCATGTATGATTATTTGACTCATTTTTATGTTGAAATATAGTAGTGCCACGTTATTATTTGTTTTATTATCATAATCATTTTGCAACAAAAGGAGATTTAATTTATGTATATAAAACTGAAGACATAGGTTGTCTCCATATATATGTATCATAGAACTATAGAAGGGGTACTCTATAATACTTTGTGTTTATTGGAATTTGGAATAAAGTTCAAATCACTCCCACAAGGCTACAACTATTTTTATGAGGAGCACGGGGAACATTTTTATCACTGTAGATTTAATACAATAATCTAACTCAATTAAGTAATATTGATTAGGGTTGAAATCAAACAAAATAACTCAGAAACTAAATATTCGTGATCGGTCATTTAAAGCTCGTTTGAGCTTCATTCAATGAATATATCAAACAAGGTTGATCATCATATATAGTTTCATATATGTTCGATTAGTAAAATAGAACAAACATGTATAACAATATCTAATTACTCGAGCTTGACTCGTTTTCGGCTCAACTAAAGTCCGTTTCAACTCGATTTGATAGGTAATCAAATAAACTCAAACATATTAGTATCATTTCAAATAAATTGAACAAATATAAGTTCGGCTGAACTTGAATCACTTACATCTCCAATATTGATGGATCTAACATTAATAATGTAAGACTTGGGTGAAGTTGATGGGTTCAAGGCTGCGTACGTACATTTAGATTTGAGCAAAATTTTTAAATAGCCATTATGACTTAGTAAATCATTTAAATAGTCACTTTTTAAAAAAATAATGTATCTAGCCATTATGAAAAAAAAAGGTACTATAATACCCTTACTTTCATATTTATTATTAAGAAATATTATATATATATATATATAATATTCATATATCAATAAGATTTGGGTAAAAAAGATCTGATTTTCTCTCTCTTCATTCTAAAATCGGCGTTCTCTCTCCCAATCGACTCTCTCCTTTTCAAACGATGTTTCATCCTTTCCAACAAAACTACCATTAGCGAAGGTCAGAAGCTATGATTTTTGAAGATTATCACGTTTTTTCATCTCTGTAATCACCGTTGCAGTGATAAATTATCTGATGCAAAATCAAATATTAGGGATTCAATGCGAGTTAAGCGATTTTAAGAAGTTCTGTTGACATCGCGTGTGTTGTTTCTTGCGTGAATAAGGTATGATTTTTATGTATCTGTACTATTTTTATTGATCTAGATATTAAGTTTTTGTTTGGTAGTGGTGGAAGAGTTGAATGTTCTTTGGTGCACGAATTGATCTCCTTCGCGACACGAGTATTATTGTAGAATCGTGCACCAATTTATTTGTAACGTGTGGAATAACCATTTTTTAATGTTGCACGATTACACGAATTAGCAGAATAATGAACGCGTGTGTATGTATGGATTTTTGAAGTAGTGCACGAATACATGAATAAATATACTAATGTAGTCGTGTTTCAAGTTAATATTCAATTTGTACACGAGTACACGAATGAGCATATGCGTGTCATCGTGTATTGAACTGTTATATTGGACTATTCGTATACTCATGTAGCATTTGAATATTTAACCAATGCACGATAACACACCTTAAATTACTCGTGTCATAGCACTTGTGTACTCGTATTCCATTATAATTTTGATTTAAACACTCGTGTACCATTTGAATATTTAATCAATGCACGATAACACAACTTAAATTACTCGTGTCGTAGCACTCGTGTACTCGTGTTGCATTATAATTTCAATTTAAACACCCGTGTAGCATTTGAATATTTAACCAATGCACGATAACACAACTTAAATTACTCGTGTCGTATCGCTCGTGTACTCATGTTGCATTATAATTTAGATTTAAACACCAGTATATAATTTTTCTACTCGTGTAAAAATCTTATTTATAGGCGTTGCTATAACATGTCATTTATTAATCGTAATTTGGTGATTGTAGATGAGCCGAACACATTATTATTGTTCATGAAGGTGTTTGGAATAGAGTTGGAGACAAATATGAGAATAGGAGGCAAGAATATGTTCGTATTCCAAGAGATGTCTTGACATATAATACATTGTTAGGTTTGATTGGCTCCATAAATTGGATACAATTATCTTTTTTTTTTCCTTATAAATCTACTGTAAAAGTAGTTATCTAAAATCCGATGATTTTCATTTGGATTGAAATTTGAGCCTCCATATCTCAAACTCGTCACTAATGCATGCTCTTCTCTACTGAATCTCAAATTCTTATTGTTTACTCTAAACCACAACTCAGTCATGTCACCATTATCGAATACTATCTGACGAGATACCACATGGTGGATTGATTGATTATATCTTATTGTATTCTCTGGAAGGCTCGTCAAATGCCCAAAACATGAACTCATAAACTCATTCCACCTATCATCACCAAATCTCTTCAAAGTTTTCTTAATCTCTGGAATAATGCTCTCTCGACAATAAAGATTAATCGTGTGATAGACATTAATAGTTGGCCTCCTTTTCCATCTCCAACCATCCTGCATATATATATATATATATATGTATATAAGTATGAATATTATAAATAAACATAACATCAAATTATCATTGGATCATATTGGTAATAATAGCCTATCAACAAGAATCCAAATTCACAGTGCTCAGATATATTGGTGATAATAGCCTATCAACAAGTAGAATTTCAAGAACCAAATGAATATGAACTGAAAACAAATAGCAAGTTCTCCAACAAGCCCAACATTAAACACGCACTAGAGACACAGAAAACACACATAAATCAATAATCTGGAATGGAATTACGCGGATGAAAGTATCAAACAGAAAATGAATCAAATGTGTGATTCTACCAAAATTAAATAAGCTTGTTAAATCAATTGTCGAAATTATCGTCCTCGTGTATAATACTCATGAGGTAAAATTAAATAATCTCGTTAAAATTGATTTTCAAAAACTGAATCACTGCACCACAAGAAAAATAATACACGATTATGTTGATTCGTGTAGTCGTGCACCATGTTTAAAATCATATAGATACATGATAATTAAACGTCTACACGAATTCAAGGGTAGACGAATGCACGAGTTTGAGTTTGGCATGTTTAATATAAATTGTGCATGTTTCTACTAAAAACCCTTTCTAACAATGAAGTAGGACATAATGTGGATTTAATCTCTAAATTTAAATTTGAGCACAACAAAAAAATATTTAACGAAATTGATAAAAAAAAGGTTCTTTAACTCTTTACACATGAAGCAGAACTGAGAATCAACAAATTCATCCAACCTCCATGGAAAAAAAAAATTAAAATAAATAAAAGGGAGAAATCAATATGAACTATTCGTGCTAATGATGAATTATTTACGGTCATTGTTTTCCAAATTCACGTTTACTCGTGCAGCAATTTTAAAAGACACAAATACACGATTATGTTGATTTGTGTAGTCGTGCACCATGTTTAAAATTATATGGATACACGATAATTTTCAAAAATGGAATCACTGCATCGCAAGAAAAATAATACACGATTATGTTAATTCGTGTACTCGTGCACCATCTTTAAAATAATAGAGATACACGATAATCTATATTCAAGCACTATTAAATTCATGCAGCACTAGATTAACTAATTATTGTCTTCGTGCATCACATGCAACTCCAAAGGGAGAAAAACAAACTATATAGGCGTGCATCATGTTTATGATAAAGGTTGAATTATTACCTCTTCAGGAAATTGTTCATTATGAGGATGAGGTTGTTCGAAATCATCCTCCATGATTCTTCAGTGACTGTTGAATCTTATATTTTTTTCAGTTTTCAGAGTTGATACTCTTCATCAATGGCGGCGACGGCAATATGTATTTTTAGTTTCAGCAAGATTGTCAGGGGTTTGAGCGTGAATCTGCAGCGCCAAAATATGTTGAGCAAGAAAATATAAAATTTGATAAAAGATTAGTATCAATCTATTTGTTTTTAAATATATTAGATTATTCTAAATCTGATTTGTTTTGAAATATATTAGGATATTTTTATTTTAGGAAATAATAATTATTTATATGGAAGTAAGGGTATAAATGTATATTTACATCCTAAAAGGCTAGATACATTATTTTTTTAAAAACTGGCTATTTACATTATTTACTAAATGATAATGGCTATTTACCCATATTAACACTTTAGATTTAGTGAACTCTTCCGACATTTAATTTCTAGCGAAAATTGACTTCCGAAAAAATATATAATTATTTTATTTAATCTGAGAGAGAGAGAGAGAGAGAGAGAGAGAGCCCATTAGAAACTTTACTAGCCCAAATTCACAATCCAAAAGGTTATCAGCCCAGCGAAGGAAACCCATCTCTGAGTTCAAATATCCCACACCTTCAAAATACATAAACTTTTGTAGGTTTATAAGCAGATCTCATCGGCTACAGGGAAGATTAGCATGGTCCCTCCACGAGGATGACACGCATGAATGGAGAAATGGTCCAAATTTTTTTCCTGCAAGCTTCTGCCCTTAATATCTCGATTCATATCTTTATCATTTTTCTCTATTGTTTTCATGTTTTGTAAAGCACATTAATTAAATTAGTATGTTTATATATCGAGAACTCTTCTTTTCTTTTATATTATTAATTGCGATTAAAACCAAACAAAGTTGGCATATTTGGTTCGATTCTCGGTTATGACATTTGGAAAAATTAATTCGTTTCGGTTGATTACCGATCACACAACCCTATTTATATTCACTTAATTTCTATACAATCAATCCTTATAATTTTGTATTAATTTTTTTTTTTTGAGGGAAAAATCCTTGTAAATTTAGTATGCAATCATTAATTAATTTAACTTGGCCTTATTATATTTTGATTTGTGCATAGCACATATAAAAAAGAAGGCGTGGATAGCAAAATACTCGCATTTATGTCGATTCAATTTGAAATATTCTTCTTAAGACTCCTCTTTGAAGTTAAATAAACACCAAAATACAGCCATTAGGGTGAAGTAAGCATGTAGATATAATATATTTATAAATAGTAAGTTACAACATACAGATGCCAAAAATAGAAAATAATGTCTCAGACGACGGCTCGTCTGGGCAGTGGCGTCTGTTTTAGGTTTGGTCTTGCTCTCCTCTGCATTAGGAAGCAAAGAAATCCTACCATTAGAAACAACACTAGAGAAATCTCCAGCTGCGATGCTGGCAAAAAATCAACGACTTGAAAATTGGTCTTGCTGTCGAAGTAGCAGCCAGAATCATCTAAAACTCGACTGCCCTCGTGAGTGATACGTGTCTCTGGATCAAGAACGAAATCGACCGTCAGTGCTCCTTCCCCAAGTATAACGCAAGCACTCTTCGACCTGTACCCGGCCATGCTCGCGATAACTGCAAGTACACTCCACATTACATACATTCAATATTCACGAATCATGTAACGTCGTTCCTTATGAGAAATGCGAAGATTTCAGAATATGAAAGAAAAGGCTAAGAGTTAACTTACCTTCATATTTTTCTCCAGGAGCTAACAATCGGTAGTAATCACCATGATTTTTGCTAGCAGCAATCTGTGGATGGATATGGTAATGAATCAGAAAGCACTTGAGCAGAACGGAAATCGGACAATGAGGAATGGATTTCACTGTATATGGGCCTTACAATGCGAAAACAACTTATCAAATGCCAACATTAAGTCTGAGCTTCTAACTGAAAATTGAAATTGGAAAATAGAAACAATAGATGGAAAATGGGATCAAATACTCAGTATCTATGACTAAAGTCGAAAGAAATAATCCCTACTTTGAGGTTGAGCCTAAATTTTATTTAATTGGTAGTTTGTTTGCATTCCTTTATTTGTTTCCATCATAAACAAGGAGATAAGGCATTAGTTGGCGAGTTAGTATGAACATCTCAATACTTTTGTTTATATTAAGCATCAAGGTGCCAATTTAGTTGAACTAGTAACAAAATTATGCATAGTTTAGGCATTTGATGTCATGATGAATTTGTTCTGTTCTCATTGGAGTGATGTCCACCAAGTGTAGACAAATATTGTGGATTGCACACTATAGAGACAATGTGTTCATACCGTGTAGTTTATTCCCCTGATAGCTATTGATGCAGGCAAAGGTTTTCCATCTGATGAAAAAACTCGTCCATGTATTCCTGTCTGTATGATTGAGACTAATAATTCAGTATCATAACGAGAATCCCACATGTAAACATATGAATTCACATAAGATTCTGAAAACTGTATTCTATATCTCTTCCCACAATTACCGGAATTGCAAAAAAAAAAATGTAAGTAGAAATGTTCATATTCAATGCTGTCAAAGAATCAGACAGTTGAAATTTCAAATATAGTAGTGCTATTCTAAAACTTGCTTCTGAAAATTGCAGGATAGTTAGCAGTAAGTATAACTCTTCAAGAAGAATAGCCACTAACATTGAGAGGACTTAAAATAAATGAGCACAAGGAAGGGGAATTGAAGTTATTAAAGAAAATAATAGTCATCAAGAAAGAAATCTGACTAGTCGTACCTTAACTACACTTCCAACAAGGTTTAGCATGCTGATTCGGTTATATTCCCATATAGTTGGAAGCTGCAGCAATAGACAAGGAATAAGACCTAGAAAAGAAAATAAAGCATAACAGCACAAGAACGGCAGAAATATAAAAAACTAGAAAGAAAATGACATAATAAATAGACAGGAAGATGGTCTAAAATTGATATTATCGAGTGGTTTAAGACTTTAATCCACATACCTCACAAAAACCACAGTAAGAGAAAAGTGAATAGCACATGTACTTAAAAATTCAGCTGCATATATTGAGTACTAAATTTGTAATATTGCATTATGTTTCAAGAAGCATGGTGTCCCTAAACAGACTTGCCTTCTGCCCCCAGAAAATTTCAAGGATCCTGTGTTTTTTCTTATAAGAGATAGGTGTTTCAGTTAGAGCCTCAGAATCCTAATAGGATCTCAACTGGTCAAAGTTTGCAGCCAATAAATCTAACATCGAACTTCGGTAAAAAAAAGGTAAGTGGGATTTTTTCCAGTCTAAATACTCTTATGATTTTTAGAGAGTAAATTAGTAGTATTACATCATCCTTATTAACTATTATTATATTATCTCAACTAACTATAAATATACTCCCTCCGTCCCAATAGCAAGGTCCACCTTACCTTATTTGGCTGTCCCAATAGCAAGGTCCACTTCCAAATATGGAAATAATTAATGTCGACATCAAAGTGGACCCCACTTACTTTATATTACTTTTTATTATAATACTCCTTAAAGAAATGGACCTCACCTACTTTACCCACTACTTAACCAACTAATTCATTTCTCCTTAATCTCCGTGCCCAATAGCAAGTGGACCTTGCTATTGGGACAGAGGGAGTATTATTTATCTCCACTAACTATCAATACATTATTATATAGAATCCCTATTCACACTGTAATATTATACATGTTGATTGTACAATTTTTATGTACTTAATACTAACATACTTTTTTTATAAATGCTGTGTATTATTATCTATGAGGTCCGTATCTGTAGTTCACATAGGTGTGACTCTATTTCACTCAAAAGCTCAATGGAAGGAAATAAATATACATGATAAAAAAAAATATTTATGTGAAGGATGAGTCCTAACCTCACTAGCATTAGGCCATTTATTGTCGCTAATCTCTAGTGTAAGCTCGAAGCAGCCAGAATTAATATAATTCCAATCTTGCATGCCACCATATATTGGATACCTGCAAAAGAATGCAGGAAATTTAATATTAGCGAAAATTCCGTGAATATAATATCTCAAGGATCCTCACACAATATAATTTTAATGGTCTGTACTTTAATGCGCATACCAAAATGCTCCATTTGTAATACCATCAGGGAATTCCTTGCTCAGAGACATATTGTAGTGTGATCTACTATATAAACTGGCCAAAAATCTGAATGTCTTGTCATCAGGGCATGCAAAGTAATTTCTCCTGCATATATCATTTCAAAATAATCACGTTGAAAAGTATCTGTAAGAGATACTTAAACATGAGAAGCTAGCAAAAATGAAAAACGTCCATGATGAGATAGAAAGTATATCGAGCGGATATAATAAGAAAAAGGGGGTTACTCAAAAATACGAATGCATCATCTGAATCTTTTTTGGAGAAGATACAAACTTACGTTTTATCTTCAGTTCCATCCCATGGATAGTTTGCAACCAATGCTCCCTGTGATAGACAAAACTTTAAGTGCATGCACATCATTTCTAGAAAATATGAAATATAGACTTAATAGTCATATAAGCACCAGAAGTGTGTATATATATTTTTATCTAATACAACATTGTATTTAAATCCGCTGAAACAAGATATTGACCACATTCCAGTATTCCCAATTTTTCATGCAAGAGAGGAGAACATTATTACCCCATGTAGAGTAGCAGATGCTGTAAAGTGTACATCTTCCAGCCAATTCATGATGGCTTTTGTTTCAGGTTGCCGCAAGTCCATATCATTATTCATAGGAAAGAACTATGTCAATCATGTCAGTCTATGCTCTTCATGATGAGTGGCACCAATTAAAAACACGATGAAGTAAGCCAAAGAAGCAATGTTCGGCAGAAAATCATGAAAAAGGAAATGTAAATGCAAAGAATAAAAATGCATTATTCTTGAAGTACTTGAAGGTATATCTTAGAAAGTATATTTCATCCAACTCCATCCAGTAGTTTGAAACCTAAGCAATATATATTTCAAGAATTTCATAAGGCAGCAGAATACCTGGTCAGGAAAATCACGATTCAGGTCAATGTGGTTTGCGTTTCCGCGCCTCCTCAGAGTATATCCATCAGGGTTCATGGATGGAAGTATATGAAGGTGGACACCATCTACGATCGTGGTCGCCTGTCAATGGGGCCACATTAATATTAAACTTAGCAACAGGACACTAAGCATAGTAGGCCACATTTAAATGAGAATCCTTGCATCAATGTAGAAATGATACTTGAGATATGTCTCTACTAAGAGAATAGCCTGAGACAAGTGCGAGGTATAACTCAAACACAGGAAACCATGCTAAGGATCTGATGGCAGCATCAGCTGTTTCATTGGCATGCCATTTATCAAGAATCATACAAATCTTACTTCAACCAGAAGATTGATACCGAGAGAAAAAAAAGGAAAAGAAACAACTGGCGCAGAGTGGTGCTACTGCTATCCCATCAATTGTAAGTAAAGAGGAATAGCTGGAAGCAGTCTACCAAACATGTTTTCGACATATAACAAAAACATCTGTTACCACATTGAACGAACTTATAATAACTGTCAAGCCAAGCAATAATTATGATGTATTTCAATGTGAAAAGTGTCATGTGATGCAAAATACAAGAAGGAACAGACAAGGGAGAAAAGAAGGCATTACCAATGAGTCCTTCATATAATTATCGCACAGCCAATTTGCTAGAAGCATCAGAAGTTCACGGCCAACAGGTTCGTCACCATGCACATTTCCAATGAACTGGAATATGAGGCAATTGAGAAAACAGATTCCATATTATTCATATCACTGTTGTGACTCTATACATAATAAACATGTTACGTAAAACCTCTCAAATGCTTTTTATTCCTTATTTAATCAGCCTGGCATATATAATGAGATAAAGTTATTCAGGTTTTTTATACCCCTCAAATCTTCTAATTACTAATGGGCACTACATCGTGCATAGAGTGTCCCCCTCCCCCTCTATCTTTTATCCCACTTCCTTCTATAAATAGATTTTGCACAATGCAGCTTTATTCTTTCAAAAGCTTGTATTTAGAGTAAAAGTAAGGTCATCATTAAAAAATTAACTTACATGACAGTTATTGCAAAATTCAAAGATAGTGATTATAAAGTCTTCTCGAGAACTGACAAAATAAAGCAAAATCTGTTACTATTTTTTAACCTTTCCTCAAACTTGCCCTCCTCCAATAAATTGATAAAAATAACTAGTGGATGAATTACTTCTACAGTTCTACTTGACCTGAGTGATTACATGCAAAGGCTTGAAGTTTGGAAACCTATTATTGTATCATATGAGATACTTTGGAATTGAACTTAGGCATTCAAACACCATCAAAATCTAAATCCTTCATCGACTACTAGGTTAAAATCAACAAATATGAGCAAAATTACAAACAGCATCAGTTAGACCTATAATATTTTTTTGGGCCACGTTCCTTCTTTTGCTTATGAAGACTATTGTTCACTATCAGCTAAACTTATAATAATACAAGATCATCAATGTAGTTATTGATGGTTCACATAATCACTTGTCATTTGACAAATGGGCACTTACCTTTTTGCTAATTAGGATCCATCAATATAATTTATTGACGGATCACGTAACCACCTATTATTTCTCATCTTTTTGCTAGTCTGAAAGTTTGGGATACAACATAATTTATAGAAGTAATTTTCTAAGCAGAGCAGTTATTAAGGCACAAGTGATTCACTACCTTGAAAGCCGGCTCAGCTTCCATTTCCCCTGGGGAGTTAGAAATTTCCATAGCCAACTAAGTACAGAAAAAGAGTCAGTAAGTAAAACATTCATGTTTCAGAACCTAAAACTGCCAGCAGAACAAACCAAAAAATGAAGGTTTCAGGAAAGGAAAAGAAGCAGTACCAGAGGAACTCCAAGTACACTCTTCCCAATGCTGATTGTCAATTCAGTCAACCCCACAAAGATAGAATCAGAGAACATCAGAAAATTGTTGAGCCCTTGAAACAATATATAACAATGAAGTAACAACCTTGTGGAGTGTGTCGAGGACTAACTTTGGAACCGAGTTCATATACTCCTTCCGTCCCAAAAATATAGTCATCTTCCAGAAAATATATTCAAGGTATTTGGAAAAGTAATATTATATCAGATTTTCCTATTATACCAATATTTACTTTTTCCAAATAAAATTATTGTTAATTTCAAAGAACATTAAATAGAAGTATACAAATGAAAAAAAAATCTAATGCACATCTCATAAGGAAAGTGGGCTATAATTTTGGGATGGACAAAAAAGAAATAATGAACTATAATTATAGAAAGGACATCACTTTTCCAATATCTAAGAAAAATGGCTGGAATCCTAAGGTTTGGCTACCTTCTAATAGCTCCTTAATCATGCAAAAAATAGCATCAGAATACTCTTATACTCTTTCCTTATTTGTTGGAGGGTGGGTCATGAGATGGAGTTAAGAGTGTCTCAAGCATTACCTGTAAATTCTGGAGATGTTATGACAACGGCTATTAAGGTCCTTCATTGCCTTCTCAAGATCAGAATTACTCATGTAACCTTGTGCTAACTTTTCACTGAAAGCCACAACAACATCCAAATTTGCCTCAGAGTTGAGCTAAATTAACTCTACTATAACTTAAAGCAGGCAGAAATCAAGAGGCAAGCAAAAGCCAAAGAACTTACAGCCTCTCGATGTAATCATGCTCAGACATCTGAAAGTTGTTATCTGAATACAACCGCCTCCCAGAGCGGCCATAAATACTGTCAACATTACCTGACAAATTATAAGAATCACAATATTTAAAAACCAACATTTTCCTCTTAGTGGGGATTCCATTTGCAGAATATCCAGGTATTTACCAAGGCTGGATGACACACAACAATAAGATATAAAATGACAATGAAAACAATAATTAGTTCCAGAAAAAATTACGGTAAACTACTTCCGGAGGACTATGCACATAAGATTAATACATGACTGAACAAAATTTCTAAAACTTCATTTATCGAATGCATCAATAGCTTCATACATAGAAATTCAAAATAAAAATTCCGGCTCAGATGAAGCGTGCGGAGCAGCGGAGAGAGAATGAGAGAATAATACCTGATTGATTGTAAATCTGGAGGTCGGCGCCTCTGGCGGAGGATAAACGGAAAAGAGAGGAGAGGTTTAGACAGAGAAAGAGGAGAGGGAATATCATTTGGAGGTTCCTTTTTCATGGATTAGTGATCGAATCTGCAAAATATGAGAGAATACAGTCTGTTCTTGGCTGCGCGAAGTCTGCCAATTGCAATTGATCCTTGAATAAGAAGGCACGTGAGTGGCACGTTGCATTTAGTCAAAGCATTCAAATGAAATCCTCTCATTCATCTCTGGTTATAAATCATCAAATTCATCTCTGGCTATGTTTTTTTTTGGCTGTGTGATTTAATTTAATTATTATTAATTTTATTAGATATTTCATTTGAATTTTAGTTTTTACGCTCTTTCAAAATATAATTTTTTTGGGCTAAAAAAGGATACATTATATATTTTGGAAAATGATAAATAGCACAAATTGTTCCCGCACAATAGTATAATAATGATGTTAAATGATTGAACTATCCTTATTAAACTATTTATTTTTAAATAATTTAAAATTTAAAATTTCTCTATCTCCATTAATTTATATTGTTATCTCTCTCTCCTCATTTAATAATTTATGAATCATTCAATTAATTGAACTCCAATTCTTCAATTAATCAAAGGTT
This sequence comes from Perilla frutescens, assembly GCA_026008535.1. Taxonomy (NCBI): domain Eukaryota; kingdom Viridiplantae; phylum Streptophyta; class Magnoliopsida; order Lamiales; family Lamiaceae; genus Perilla; species Perilla frutescens. The sequence goes on along the minus strand of BRKX01000006.1, from coordinate 7,322,095 downwards.
TAATCAATTTATGATTATTTGATTAATAAAAACACATTTTTTAGAATGTACAAGAAATATATTTTATTTTGTGTATATCTTTCGGGAAATATTTATGTGAAATAATAATAATAATAATAATAATAATAATAATAATAATAATAATAATAATAATAATAATAATAATAATAATAACAACAACAACAATAACTTAAATCATTCATAATTAACTACAAGTTATATTGAGTTAATCTAGATTGAACGATCTTTTTAATTTAGTCATCAGTCTAGTTTAAAGGAGTTATTTGACATGAAACATCTATTAAATATTTTAGGTAAATTAATATTGTAAAATTATATCTCATTAACAGTATTAGTACCCAAACATGCGCATTTTCTTTTTGTTTCGAGTTGTTGGTCATCTAACTTTATGAATTGGCTTGTTAATATTCTAGCCCATTTGGATTCTTAATTCTTCATGTGTGTTTTAATATTTCCTAAAAAAGGAATATCAAACCATACTAAAAATATTGTAATTTTATTATCGGTAGCTTCTTCATCATTCACAAGGCTATCATCTCTATTCAAGTCACATAATTGCCCCATAATATCAGCATCATTCATGTTCACTCGAATAACTATTGTTCTAATGTGTTTATAATGTATACAAGTCTTCTAAATTATTTTTAGATTGATGTTCCACGTACAAATATTAATTTGAGTAGTTGAATTTTTTTTATTTTATTTTTTTTAAAGCAAATTCGTTGTACTTGGGAATTGATGTAGAAAATGGGGGATGAATTTTATGCATCATTGATTATTCATGCATTCAAAGTTAAATATTAGGAATTGGTGTGGAACATGAGCGATGAATTTTAACCAAAATTATATGTAAAGTGATAGTGTCATTTTATATTGAAATTCTATTAACTTCTACTTTTATGCCGGAACAATTTGTGATATTTAACATTTCGTATATTTATGTAAATATTAATTTGATACATGAATTTTGCAAATTTCTTTGCTGCTCCTCTCTAACATTGGATCCAATGAGAAAAAAAAAGTTAAATGGTGTAGGGGTGTGTAATTGTATTCGAGATTTGTCGATTCAGGGCCTGAAATATAGGTAATCTATTAATTTAAGATCTCAAAGATGAAAGTTCTCAATCCAGGACCCGAAAGATAAAAACACTCAATCTAGGACCTTAAAAATCATGAAATTTTATTTCTTTTTATTTTATATTATTTTTCAATGAATATTCCTTCATTAATTATCAAATAAATCTAATAAAGAAATTGGTAAGATTAATTAAAAAAATTAACAAGAAATCAAAATTCATGATTATTAAGGTTCTTGATTGATAATTTTCATCTTTCAGGTACTGGATTGAAATTTTTCATCTTTCAAGTTCTGAATCGGTAAATTACCCATCTTCTAGGTTTGATAATTCTCCTAAAAGAATCATAAATTAGAATTGATTACAACCTATGTCACAAACTATTCACATATATATTAACAAAATTTGTCAGAGTGCAAAATTCCGATCATGGAGAATAATGTGGTTGGTCATTTTTAATGTATAATATCTAATTTGGAAAAATATATGAGTAAATTACACCTTATATTATGCATTATTAAAGTTATAATAAAAATGTCCTGAATTATTAGATGTGACAAAAATGTCTTGAACTATTAAGCTATAGCAAAAATGTCATGAACTATGGCTAATTGCAGTTTACATCGCATGTTCCAAACTATTATAAATTTGTCCTAATAATGGTCTTGATTACATTGATGGATTTCTCAACCATGCTCGACCCAAATGATATCTCGAAATTTTGGAGATACAATCGAGACACTCTAGTGTAAGATTTTTAATTTTTAGATGTCGTTTGGGTCGAGAAGGACTAAAATGAATCCATCAATTCACATTCAAGGCCATTATCGAGATAAATTTATTAATATGTCAATAGTTTTTTCCATAAGATGGTATTAGTTATAACTCATAACATTTTTTATTACATCTTAGGGGTGCTTGGTAAAGGTAATAGAGGTGGATAATGTCTTGATGGGAATGAAATGAGATATATTCTCATTCGTTATGTTTAGTACAATGGAATGAGAAATTATTATTATTATTATTATTATTATTATTATTATTATTATTATTATTATTGTTGTTGTTGTTGTTGTATTATTTATTCATCGTTATTATTATAATTATTGTAAATATTATTATTATTTATTATTATTATCAGTATTGCGTCTATTACTATTATTAGTTATAATAATTATAATTAATTACCATTGATGAATTTGAAACGAACCAAGTCTTATCTGTTACAATAATATACATTCTATAATTTGAACCAAGATTGACAACAATGCAATTATCCTTTCCCACCGTGATTAACTATTCAATAATAGTTCAAGACATTTTTGTTATGACCTTAATAGTTCACAACATAGAATTTAATTTACTCTTTTTTATTCAAGTCAGGTATTACACCTCAACAACAGTGAACCACGTCATTTTTCTGCGACCATAATTTGACTCCCGAGACAATTTATTAATATGTTAATAGTTTGATACACAAAGTGCAATTAGTTATAATTCATGATATTTTTGCTACAACTTTATAATTATTAGTTTAGAAAAAAAGGCATAATTTACACCTTTATAAAAGAACTATTAAGGTATTATTGGATGAAACAAATTCTCATCGTAGGGAAATTCTAAACATAGCTCATGATTTACTCTTCATGGCCCCTCACTAATTTATAAAATTAAAAATAAATATTATGTGAAATTTTTAACTTTTAGTCCCTCAAATTCTAAAATTTTATCATTGCCCCTGTAATATAACCCCCATCCATTTCATATATCTAAAAAACGATAAACACTAGAGAGCCTTCTAAAAATCATAAATCATATCCCCATCATAAAGAATAACTAATAAAAAGTTATAGAACAAAGAGAAAAAAATAAAAATCAGATGATTCATAAAGAATTTTCGTGCAGACTCGCATTTTTTTTCAATTATATTTCATGCTTTTCGTAAGTAATTAGTATATTTAAAAGTTGTTGGTGACGATTGAAGAGTCCATCTTTTTTACTGTTCTTTAGTTTTTTATTAGTTGTAAATGAAATGTGACGATGAATGGGAATAATAATTATTTTTGGTGTTATCTAACGTTTTTTTCTTTAGTTATATAAAAATGGTTGAGGCTATATTGTAAGGACTATAATAGGGTTTTAAATTTTGGGGACTAAGGGTTAAAAAAGTCTTATCATATTTATTTTTCTAGTTTATGAACAATAGGGGTTCTCATCATAATTCCAAGGAAAGAAACAATGATCTGCCGTATCCAAAACAATAGTCCAATTTTTGTTTTTTTAGTTGGCCCAAAATCTTTTAGCCCATTAAAATCCAATTATTAATTTAATTGGGCATTTCCTTGGAATTCGCTATGGGCTTAACTCTAATTATACCTGAACATCCTTAATTATAATTTCATCACTAAGTACCAACTCGACAACTAGATCAGATCCCATATTCCCATCCATATTATATTTCGTGTTTCATAACTCAGTTTTTTTTTTAATTTTTTAAATATGCCCTCATTAGGATGAACCATAAATAGAAATTTTACATTAAAATAAATCATAATAAATTAAAAATTAAAAAATATATATTTTTTTTAAAAAAAATTAAAAACAGAAAATGCAATAGGAATTGTAACAGAGGATCTCATTCCCTTTGTAACATGTCTTTTCGTGAACACCCAAATAGTAAAAGGGAAAGATCTCGAGTGAAATCCTCATCATTCTCCCCTCCCCAACCCAACCCAACCCAAAAGTAAAACATAAAAAATCTACAACCCATTTCCTTTTTTTTTTTGAGATATTCCAAATACTACCTTGATTGTGTACATTAGAGGAGTTGATGTCGAACTCATGATTTTTCAATTATAAAATCGTCACTCCATAAATTATATCATCACCCAAGTCCCAACAGGCCAAAAGTAACCTCTTACTTTCATCAGTATACACCCACACTAGTTTTACAATTTTCACCTCCTACTATATGAAAAATTAGGGGTGGCAACTGGCAAATGATCGCAACGCTCGCTCTATTTTTTTTATCCTTATCAAATTCGTTTGCATGTTTTGACTTCTATATTATTTGGTAATTTCACTACATAAATTCTTAAATAAAATACAGGAAAAAGGTGATATCTTCATATATTTCTACTAGTCATGAGTGTCATACATCCCAAAATCTTAATAAATTTGAAGTTAAAGCTATGCAAAATTTCAGATAATGAAATTACCAACTAAGTCAATAATAAATCAACTCAAGCATACGTACAATCTAGGTTATTGAAATCAAAGCAAATCAAATGCAATCAAAGTCTGTCCCGACCGGTAGGACAGCCCTATGTGAAATAGAGACGTTTCGAATTTAAAATCCACATTTTCATTTCCCCCAACTAAAAAAAATGCATTTCCGCAAGATGATCGAATTAACTGGTGCTCGAATTTCGTATTATTTAATGTTTCCAAATTATTTGTAAAAAAGAAAAAAGAAAAGAAAAACGAAAAACACATTTTACAACAACAGTATATGAGAACATTTTGTAATATTAATTTCCTTTTGGTGCGTTCTAGGCATAAGAACTCATATGCATAGCAATTCGCGCACGCATATTGTCTAGTTATTTTTAGAAGAGTGATAGAAAAGTAATAATCATTTAAAAGGGGGCAATATAAATATAGCATTTCTGGGTTTGCCCAACTTCCACTCGTGATCAACTTAAATTTGGTCCGTCAAATCAACACGTGGAAAAAATGAAATAAATTAAACACGAGATAAATTCATCACATGACATTCACATGCATAAATAATTGATCATCACATGATGACATTCACGCACATGAGCTGAGTAGCAATGATGATACCAATATTATCATGCAAGAGAGAGGATACCATGTAAATGCGTTTCTGATTATCTAATTCATGGGAACGGATGGATTTATAATATATAAAACGGAATGTGGATTGTTTGAATTTCACAAGTTTTTCTATTATTGTTAAATACAATTAATACACATGCATGATCCACATGGTCTATTTAATTGCGATTTATTTTTTTACACGTGGCTACTATCATGCATAAATAGAACTTACGCGCACTTATAAATTGTGATTACCTAGCTATCCGTAAGAATTGTAGATCATATCTTTAATAATTATTTGCATTAACTATATAAGTATCTAAACATGCAATTTTTGTTTGATGCTGCGTACTGAGTAAATTCCGTCCCTCCCTGTGTAATAGCCTGCACAGCAGCAGAACTATATGGAAGCTAGGGGGACTGTAGTCCCCCCAATTGATTACCCCCAATTGATTTTTTTTTTACTATTATATTTATTTATTTTTCCGGCGAGTCCCCGTAGCAATTGTCGGAGGAAAAGACGATGGGGCTGAGAGGAAGAAGAAGGAGATGGGATGAGGCTGTGCTGAGTTGCCGGAATATGTGATATCTTACAGTTGCAGACGTTGAAAAGGAAGAAGAAAAAGAAGAAGTGAAGAACGAAGGGAGTCAATATATTAATAATAATAGCCTAATAGGGTCTAGTGGTCTTACATGTCTAGGGTTTTAAAATAGATGAAATTGGACAGTTCATTGTTATGACTTATGAATTTAAATTATGAATTATCATTAAATTTCATTATTTGAATCAATTTGTTTTGAATTTTTCATTTATGGAAAATAGTATAACAAAGCGTGGTGATACGAAGGTCAAGTCATCACAAATTTACATTATTATCGGGTCGATATTTTTTATCAGGTATTTTTAATAAATTTGAAGTATTTTGATTAATTTTAGATTAGTTTTAATGTATGAAATATTTAAACATTTGTATTGATATTAAAATTGTGTTTTTTTATGTCATAATGTTTTGTATTTAAATATATAATTATTTGATTATGTGAAAAAAATATACAATAAGTATAATAGCCCCCTAGAAAAAAATAATGGTTCCGCCATTGAGCCTGCAAACCTACACAAGAGAGGTAAACCACACTTGTCAAGCCAGGTGTAATGGGCTCACACTTAGTGGTGTTGGTGATGGGTTGACTTTGAGACACTTGGCCTCAAGAAACACCATTCCACCACTAGGTCATCCCTAAGGACTCTAAACATGCATATTGAATATATGTATACGTGTATATATATGTGTCAATGAGAACAAAGAACAAGAGATGTAACTCTTGAAATGCATTCAACCACACACACCCCCCACACACATATATAAATGATTTTAATATTTTTAAGTGGACATTTTTGTCTGACATGAAAATAGATCGTGTATTCAACCAAATAAATATTCGAATGAGGAAAATAAATAAATTAATACGAAACATTTAGTTGAGTATCAAGGACTTTAATTTATTCTATTACATAATTAAGTGATTTCGAAATTAAATGCACATTTAATTAGTTTTCAACTGCATTTTGTCTATGCTATGGTTACGGAAAAGCTAGACACATGAAAGCCAATGATAATATATACTGTCTGTTACCTTGTGTGTGTGTGTGTGTGTGTATCTAAAATTAATTTGATTAGTATTTGTAATTGGGATCTGCATGATTAAGGTTGAAATTAATAGGACATAAAAAAATCTTTAGGCCAGTTGATCCTATTCAGCCACGTAATCACGCGATGCTTGTCTTAAGGTTAAGGGATCGAAAAGTGGAATACCAAACTTCAAATGGCTATGTTTGCCACCAATTTATTTTTTTATACTTTTTATCGTAAAATATAGTAATAGATTTACTATACTTATATTACCATATTAATTAATTTGAGTATTTATTTCAAAAGGCAAAATAAAAAAAACCTAGTAGTAAGTTGATCTTAATTCAATCCCAAATTTTTCTTGAGGCTGAGAAGGCTGATTCATACACCTGAAATTTTATTGTCCCTATGCAAGTATGCCTTCTTATGTGAATTATATGTAATTAATTTTAGATAGGGTTCAAATGACACAATATTTTAATTATTATAATTTAATTCTCAATATTTTAACATAATTTACTCAACGTTTTAATAATTATATTTTAATTTTCAATTCACTACTTTAACATAAATTAATGACCTAACGTTTTTCGGTAAATTAAAATACACTTTCGATCTATTTCAGATCTCATATATACTCTCAAATGAGCTAGACAACCTATACAATAGAAGAGCATTCTTGCCGAAAATCGACTTAAATGATATTTTTGACGAGAATGTTGGGTCTTTATGTTTAAACGTCCAACGCAGGGAATTGTCAGTAATTATTAAAATGTTCGGTCATTTAAATATGTTAAAACATCCACAAATGTTGGGATCAAAATTGTAATTATTTAAATATTGAGTTATTTGTAACTTTAGGAATTAAATTACAATTAACCTTTAATTTTACAATGATTGGTCCATCAATTAAGTTCTTAATCGGAGTCTATTTTTATTTTTATTTTTTGAGTTGGAAAAGGACGAATGTTGAATCTCGAACTCGAAATGTCTCCACTACTTTCCAAATGGAATTCAAATAGCTGAAGCAACTTTGTCTTTCCAAACAACTTTGACTAATGTCATATCTAAAACATGATATTTAATTAGGAAACTATCTACTTCAATATATATATATATATATATACCGAAACACGTACACTAAATTTCTCTTAAAACACGGGATCAAATCATCTATTCCTTATTTTCTATCACACTATTGTGTGGCACTATCAAATTTAATATTTTAAAAATATTTATTTAGAAATAAAATTTATTATAGAATAACCAATCATAACATGTGTTGCTAAAAATTGAAATTTTAAAAAATTATATACCCTAAATTTGGGATAATCAACCTAAATAAAAAAAAGTATTAAAAAAAATATAAACTATAATTGGGTGGAATAGACCATAAATAATAATTATACAAAACAAATTGAAATTGAAGAAAAGAATGGATAAAAATTTAATAAAAATCAAAATGGGACACTAAGTGTGAGAAAAAGTGGGATTGAAGATTTGATTTGTTAAAACACAACATGATTCCAAACAAATTCTCCTTTACTGCCTTTCCCTAAAACATGTTACATTTAGGAAACTATCAACTTCAACACCAAACCTTTATTTAGATTTAATTTCATTATATCCAAAAAGGTGCTTATCATCATATATGATAATCTCATTTATCGTATGGATTTTAGGTTTATCATCAAATCTATCTCCACGTTTTTTGCGTTTGGAAAAGACTCACTTTAATTAATTTAATTAGTAGTTCACTTCAAATGAAGTGATGTGGTACATTTTAATTTTAGGCATCAACTATTTGCAGTTGATATGAACTACCGTTTTACTCCAATATGAGCGTCGTGTACGAGTAGGTACAATATATGTAAAATATTGGGTAATTCCGAACTTGAAAGTTGAAATGCATCCTCTACTCTGCACTCTATTGCGATTAAGTTTCATTTTCCAGCCTTTTCTTTTTCTTTTTTATTTTTTTTATTTTTAGTTAATGGTCTTTTTAGATTTGATTATTTCATAAATATAGTTATTTATATAGATTCAAGTTAAATATATCATTTATCAGGATTTTTTTTCATACTTAGGATTTATAATAATATCTAGTTTTTAACTTTTGTTTGATAGATTTTATTTAGGTTGATTGCATCGGAAGTTAATTATAATCACTTATATTTTTAATTGGAGTTAATGTTTTTATAGTTTCTTTACATTTTACTATTTAATTTCAAGAAAAAGAAAAAAAATTGTACCACAATTTTGGAGATCATGCACAACAACAAAATAAAATGTGAAAAATTAACCTAAATGGAGTATTTTTTTTTTATGTTGAGGGTAATCTGCAGCAGCTACCGAAGTGCATACTCGGTAAATCTCACTCATATGTAATAACCTTCAAATCAACCATACAATGGAGGTAAAACACACTTGGAAAACCGTGTGGGAGATAACCTGCAAACCAACCACACAAGGGAGGTAAACCACACTTGGAAAATCATGTGAGAGGTAGGTAAACTTGGAAAAAAGTAAACCACACTTGGAAAACTATGTGGGAGATAGCCTGCAAACCAACCACATAGGGGAGGTAAACTACACAAGAGAGGTAAACCACCAAGCATACAGAAGAGGTAAACCACACTTGGAAAACCATGTGGGAGGTAGGTAAACTTGGAATAAACCAACACACATAGGGGAGGTAAACCACACAGGGGATTGCACACATGCAAAAGAAGTAAGCCACACTTAGAAAATCATGTGGGAGGTAGGTAAACTTAGAATAAACCACACTTGGAAAACCAACACAAAAGAGGTAAATCACACTTGAAAAACCACACATGAGAGGTAAATCACACTTGAAAATCCACACATGAGAGGTAAATTACACTTGGAAAACCATGTGGAAGGTAGGTAAATTTGGAAAACCATGTGTGACAGGCTCACACCTAGTTACAAACTACACAGGGGAGGGAAGGTAAACCACACTTGAAAATCTTGTGTGACAGACTCATATATAGTGGTGTTGGTGGTAAAATTCGAATATGTAGCTTTTGGCCTTAATAAAATATCACCTTACCACTAGGTCATCCCCTAAATGGAACATTTATTCAACTATAAGGAGGTGATTGATATGATAGAATGGAATTAGGTACGAATGGAATGAACTTAGGAATGAAATGAGGGTCTGAATGAAATAATGATTCTTATGATTGGTATGTGTAAGGAATGAAGAACGGAATGAAATATTAATTTTTTTTTATCTTATATAATGAATATTTTATGTATTTTAAAATTTTCTTATAATTACATAAAGTGTACGCAATAGCTAGTAAATATCAACACGTGCCTTAATTTATCTTTTATATTTCTAAACATCATTTTTCTTTTTTAGTATATGATTTTTTCTAATTTTTTTAGCAAATTATAATTTATTTATTTTATTGAAAATTTTTATTCTAAAATATATAATTAATCAATATATAATAATTTGTATAAGTTAAAAAAATATTTTTACTTCATAGAAAGTTACTTTTACATTTCAATTTTCATTTGAATATATTAAATTATATCAAATATATAAATATTTTATATTGTATTATAACATATTTTTATGGTATATTTATTTCGGTATTATTTTCATTTTTCTTCAACAAAGTTATAAAAGCTATCAAAATTTGATTTTAACATATATTTTTAAATTATATTTTGAATAATAATAATAATAACAATAAATTATTTAATTTGATTTTTGATTTATTTTTCAAAATATGATAAAATAATATTATAAAACATGATTATGTATAAATATATCATATATAATTTTTTATTGTCATTGAAAATAGCTAAACTCATGGGGTGTAGATGGAATGACTATTCCCATTCCTTTAGTAATAGGGATTCCATCGAAAATGGTGATTCCCGTTTCCGAACCATACCAATTGGTGGAATGGAAATGGACATAGAAATGACCATTCTATTCCATTCCATTCCACCATACCAATCACGTTCTAAGGAGTACAACATATATTGTGAATTAATCAACAAGTATAAGGCCGAGTGCAACGTCGAAGCTTCAATCATTGTAGAGCATACAACAAATTTTGTAGATTAATTAATTTGGCATTGAACGATTGGCTTGGGGGAGCCTCGCACCCCAAGCCAAAAATAAAAAATAAAAATTTTACATGTATTTTAATATATATATATATATATATAGAGAGAGAATTATTAGTGAATAATAATTCGACTTCCAATGAAACTTTTTATTATTCCACCCTTGTACCTCCATATAGACACACACACACACACACACGACATTTTAAACATTTTAATATATTGTTTGTTCAAAGCTCAAAATTATTTATTAAATAAGGGTCCAATATTTTTAATAAAGATCTGCAAGATTCGGTAGGATTCTGTATTCCACCTTCTAAGTGGGATGTGTAATATAGAAGATCATTATTATAATTATATTCTATTGAACTAAATTGCTCCATTCCATATTAACTAATATCTAATAAAAAATCCCTCCGGCCTAATATAAGATGGTATTTTTGAAATTGTAATTATATGAGAAATTTAATACTTCCAACCAAACAGTCAGAGACGGACCGAGGGCGTGGCTGGTGGGGGCAGCCGCCCCCCTCTAATTTTGATCTTTTATATATATATATATATATATAATTATATAGATATAATATTTTTGCCCACCCTCCCAACTATTAATATTTTTAGATATTAGATATATTAATATCTAAGTATGACTCATATGGAGTTTAAATTAATATAGCGAGAGGATCAAAATAAAATAATACAAAATAAATAATTTTATTTAAATTTTCAAAAATATAAAAATTTCATTTATATTCTTACTTTATGACTTTTATAAGTTCATTTTATTGTTACATTTCCCCTTCTTTATTCTTATTAATATTTTAAGTTTATTTCATTATATATTTAAGGTATTTTTTATTATATTTATGGATTTGAGAATAAATGTTTCAAGACTTTAATTAATGTTATGATTTTATTTATATTTTATGCTTTCACAATTTACCTATAATATAATAGTGTGTCATTATGCTCAAATTGTGCATTTAAGTTTATTTTATTAATTTTTGTTGGAGTTTTACAATATGTTTAAGTTACGGTTTTACATTCTCCCAATGTACATTGAGAAAGAAATTGTCGAGACTTTTTTGATGCTGACTAAATCACATGAATTTAAAATTATGAAAAAATGTTGAATACAACTTACGATGCCAGAATTTTTTTTAAAATATAACTTTATTTTAATTTAGATAAGTAGTTGTGTGTGTGTGTTTTCGCCCCGACAAATTAAAATTCTTGCATCCGTCCCTGCAAACAGTAAATTATATATGTATATATTTTATAAATATTTTAATACAATCAAACAAATATAATATTAATACATAATATATAAAAAATATCATAGTCATATATAAGTATCATACGTTATCTTATAGGGGTGGACTTGCATGCAGCAGGTCTCATATATGGTATTTCAGACGGGCCGGCCTAATACAATTCGGATCCAGCCCAATAGAATTCAAACCCAACCCTAATCTAAAAAAAAAATTGCAACTCAAGCCCAAAAGAAAAAATAAGCAAAGCTCATCTCACACCTCATCTCTCCCGATTGCGGAGGCCATCATCGCCGTCGTGAACTTTGCCATCATCACCGCCGACAACCTTCAAATATCACGTCGTTTTCATCGGTTAGGGTTTGCGGCCACAACAAAGAATGAGTTGACGCCACAATTAAGGAATCTCGAAGCTAAAGTCATTCAAAATTTCACATGCAAATCTGAATTCGATCTGGATACATCCAAATTGAGGTAAAATCAACTATGAGAACATCATTGGAGTTACTTTTATATAGTTTGTGTTGAAATTCTGATTTTTTATTTTTATTTTTTGATTTACTGTTAGGATAAAAAATGGATGAACAAGCTGTTTTGGTAAATAATGAATTAGATATAGTTATTCTTGACAAATCTGGGGATGAGGATCATGAGTATACTGACGAAAACGAAGGCAACATTACATTGATTGAAGCAGGTCATATATCTAATCTTATGTATTTTAAGACTTTTACATACTGTGGTACTTTATTTTATAGTCTTTGTTACTTTTTTATTATATAGTGAATACGTTTGATGTCAGTGGTTCTCTAATTGGTTTCAAGAGAGAGAGTTTTGAAGAGATGTATCAATTATACTGTCTACATGCTCAGGAAGTTGGATTTAGTGTCAGGAAAAATACTCAAAGGCGCAATAGAACTGGTGCTGTGATAGAGAAATATTATGTTTGTTCAAGTGAGGGAGTTAAAAATATTGCAGAAATTGCTCCCTTGAGCAATCAAGAAAAAAAGTGGAGACGAAGAAGAAATATTACACGCACAAATTGTAAAGCATCATTGAGGGTAAAGAGAGACCAAGATGGATTGCTTGAAGTCATTGAACATGTTCAAGAACATAACCAAGAGCTTTCCAGGAAGGAATGGAGTCACAGACATAGATCTCAAAGATCAATTACAGATGACAAAGCTGTTCGTATTGAAGACATGATATCTTCAGGCATGAGAGCAAGTGACTCGTATCGATATATGGCAAAGGAAGCAGAGGGAGAGCATTTGGTTGGTCATACGATGAAGGATCACTTGAATTTTGTAAACAGGATGAAGATGGGTACGGTTGAAGTGGGGGATGCATAGAGTTTCATTGACATGTTAGCTCAGGATGCCACTGAAGATGAACACTTTTTTTATAGATTTAAGTTGGATAGTGATGGAAGACTATCGAATGTTTTCTGGAGAGACTCGATGATGTCTGAAGATTATGACTTGTATGGTGGCGTGCTTGTCTTTGACACAACCTATAGAACCAACAGATACAACATGATTTGCGCGCCCTTTGTTGGACTTAATAACCATAAGAAGAATGTAATGTTTGGGTGTGCATTCTTAACGGACGAGAAGATTGATACATTTCAATGGTTGTTTGAGGTTTTCAAGAAATCGATGAAGCAGAAATGTCCTGTGACAATATTCACCGATCAAGATCTTGCAATTACAAATGCACTGTCAAAGGTATACTCGTTACCCTTTCTGTGATACGTTTCTTATTAGTACATGATACCTGTTGCGCAAAGTATTAAATTTCTAGAATGATGCTCAGGTCTTTCCAGATGCAAGACACCGACTGTGCACATGGTATTTGTACCAGAATGTCGTAAGCCGTTTTGGGAGGCTAAAAGGCAACAAGGCCTTCAATGATGCTTTTCAGAGATGTTTAACTGGATGTGTTGACAAAGAAGAATTTGAGCAATGTTGGGCATCAATGGTGTCAGTTCATGGATTGGAAGGTAATAGTTGGTTTGCACGACTTTATGACTTGAGAGAGAAATGGTGCACCGCGTACAATAAGGACTACTTCTCAGCCGGAATTCTTTCTTCCCAATGGAGTGAGAGTACGAATAGTGCAATCGGATTCAAGGCAAGCAAAGCTACAAATCTGCATGAGTTCTACACAATTTTTAACAGAACAGTCCAACAATGGAGAAGCCGAGAACAAGCAGCTGAATTCGAATGCTCAAGAGTGATACCAACCTCGCGTATACCCCTGATAGGAATACTGAAGCATGCTTCTGAGGTATACACACTATCTGTGTTCACTGATTTTGAGGATGAGCTATTGAAATCTATATCGTCAACTGTTAGTGTGTTGGGTGAACAATTTGAAGTTAGAGTGTATGATGTTCAAAATCATGATGATAGCTCTGCTCATAGGGTGAGTTTTTTCCATGGGCAAAATTTCATAAGCTGCACATGTAGAGGATTTGAGGAGTATGGGCTATTGTGTTCTCATAGCTTGAAAATATTGGACAGAAATTCAGTGCACCAAATACCCATTCGTTATATTATGAAAAGATGGACAAAATATGCGAAAAAGGACTTGTGGGATAAAGTTGCAAATTCAGGTGATCGAATTGCAGAGGCGATCACTTCCAATAGTTGGAGGCATAAGATGGCAAGGCAGTACTACAATGTTCTTATCAAGGCTCAAGAAAGTGAAGATGCCAGAATGATTATAGAAGAGGGATCTAAGAAGATATTTGAGGCTGTTGAAGAATTGAATATAACGGAAGCTTTGATACACGACACCGATGTCTCCTCATCATGCATGACCGTCCTTGATCCTTCCAAAACAACAACCAAGGGGAGAAAAAAGAGAATTAAAGGACAACTTGAGAAAGGCAGAAAGAAGAAGGCAATTGACACATCAAATTCAGTTCAGTTGGATGAGTTTGGATCCAAAACTCCCAACCCTCGATTGTTTTAGATTAATCTTAGGTTGATACCTGTCTTTATCGTACTTTGTACTTTTTTTCTTCCCACATGGTACTTTTTTTTTGTATCAGACTCATGTTTTGCTTTTGCTTGAAATTCTTGGAATGATGATTGATTTAGAT
Organism: Perilla frutescens; assembly: GCA_026008535.1. Taxonomy (NCBI): domain Eukaryota; kingdom Viridiplantae; phylum Streptophyta; class Magnoliopsida; order Lamiales; family Lamiaceae; genus Perilla; species Perilla frutescens. The sequence continues at coordinate 7,307,034 of BRKX01000006.1, read as the reverse complement.
TAATCTAAAGTTGATACCTGTCTTTATGGAACTTGATACTCTTTTTCTTACCGCATAGTGCGTTTTATTGTATCAACTCATGTTTTTCCTTTAATTAGATTTTTTATAGTAGTTGATACTTTTTTTCTTACGACATGGTACTTTTTATTGTATCATACTCATTTTTTGCTTTAATTATATTTTTTACTGTTGGGATTTTTTTTCTCCACATACAAGGATTTGTTGATAATTAATTTATGATAGTTTCGTTTAATTATTTAAAAAAGCACATACAAAATAAAAAGACTACAAAAAACATAAAATGGTACTCTTTCATTTATCGCGTGGTACGTTTATGCTCTGTATGTTATACTATTATTATATCTAAACAAGAACCATGTTTCTTTAAAATCAGGTTATGAATGATAATTAAATATCTAATTTACAACTAAAGTTGAAGCAAAAATATTTCTGAAACACACGATAAATTTTTTTTTAGCATACAATATGGACAAAGTTACATGTTCATTGGTACCTAATTTTACATTAGGTGATACTTTTTATAAGCTTAACAAAATATAATAAAAAAAAATACAATAAACTGTAGCATAAAGAAAGCTCATTTTCTAATGATAAAAAAATATACACAAACTACATGATAACATAATTCTCAAAACATTTCAGACATCCAATCTATTCATAATATCTAAAACCCTGACCAATATATCCAAACAATTGTATTCTCAAGCAGTTACATAAACGAGAGTATTTTGATATCAAACACATATCAACCTTAATTATAACATCAAAGTATCTGTCATCCCACAACATCCCACCAAAAAAACATCATTCAAACACAAACACAACATCATTTCTTCTTCTTGTTCATGAACTCCAGCACAGATTGGTGAACTTGAAACCGCATGTCGTTCGTCCCTGAAAGTAAAATCCGAGCACAATACAATGCCCGTAACTTTCTTCTACCAGACGACTGCAAAAAGAAATTTAAACATTTCAATAAGCAAAAAAAAAAAACATGAAGCAGAAAAGAAAAAAAAATTAATTGAATGAGTCCGACCTTCATAAAATCGTTGCACTCATACAGTTTGCCTTCGAAATTTTGTATCTGATTCATCACAAAAACCCCACAATCGAAATTACTTGAAGTCTTTTGTCACTCCAGATCAACGTTTACTAGAGCAAAAGACTTCAATTCCGATCCTCGAGGATGACCAATCTCTTCCAGAAAATCAGCAAGCTCTGCATGCTACACCAAGAAAATCAAAATAAATATCATGTCAACAACAATAAAATTAACAGGACAACAAAATAAACAAAAATAGCAACATATAATGCTTACCAACAAACTTGCCAGCTTCCAAAACAAAGAATCTGAACCCGAAGAACGCTTCAAATTGTCCAGAAAATGAACCAATTTTTGCCGGAAATCAATCACCACCACGAAAAAATGATCAGAAGAATGCACGGGGAAGTACATCAGTTCAGCAGTCTTTGCTCCATTGAAAGACCCCATCAGCTGCAAACTGAAACTCCAACTCCCCCTCAACCCTTTCCTCTTGGCTTCAACAAGATTCACCATCTCGTCCTTATCTGACTTGCCACATTCCAACTCATGCAAAAGCCTCAACAAATCACCCAGAAACAACTGATATGCAAAAAGATAAAAAAATTAAAAAAAAAACAAACGCATACATGTGCACGCAAAGAACAAGCAAATAATGAAAAAAAAAATCCTTTATAAACTTACTGAACATTGGCCAGTGAAGTACACCTTCAACTGATCCCTGTCAGCAATAACGGCATTGTGTTTCTCCAATTGATCCAGCAGCAATGCCCATACATCAATGACATTTATATGGATATACGAGCTGTCTTGCAGGGATTGTATGACCGAGAAGGACAAGAAGAAACTGCCCCTACATGAGAAGACAATTGAACTGCAAAAACAAATTATAAATATTAAAAGATCACTCTGTAATGAACAAAATAAACAAAACGAACAATAAACATAACTTACTCGATTCATCCACGGTGATTATGAAAAACATAATCAACAACATGCTTCTCTTTTGCGCTGAGTTCCTTCAAATACCTTTCATTCTTTTTCAAAAACACAGACCTGAACCCAACTTTCTCATCGACTTCCCATTCATCATTTGAAATAAACCACGGGTCAATAGGATCAATATCAAGATTCTGCGTCCCATTTGGACCAACAGACTTGAAAACTTCATCAACAAAAGAAACATCTACATCATAAAAATAGATTAATAAATACATACATAGAAATAAATGACACAATAAAAATAAAAACTCTAAAAATTACCATCATCATCATCTGGCAAAGATTCTTTCTTCCCATCATCTGAAACTACAGCATTTCAAATCCATTAGTTCACAAAACATGTATATATATATATATATATATTTCTTTAAAACATTTCAATAAAACAGATATATAAAATAATTATGGTGAATGTATTACCACATCCGGCAGCATCATCATTACGAGCTCCTTGAAATCCAACAGCGACAACTTCAACTTGATTTGCAACTCCTTCATTTCCAACTGCAGTTCCATTCCCGCTTGTAAGATCCTTACACACAGCATCAATCAAAGCTTCAGTTGAATCCTCCTTCACATCACCAACAGGTGAATGAGGTGCATGTACGACAAATGTTGGATAAGAAGACTTGCAGTGCTCCTGCATAGCCTTGAAGGACGCTACAACTTCATCTACAAGACAACAAAACTTGTCCGATGAAAAATAATCATCGCTATCAGACAGGGGCCCGCCTACACAAGAAGATGAAGACTGATATGGATCACGTTGCTTAGAACACTTTACAAAATCTTCTAAGCGTTCCATGTGAGCATGCGTAATCACATTCAGGTCCCTCTTCAATAAGAAAAAGGACTCCTCAAACCCCTAAAAATAAGTGGAACAAGAAAATATTAGTTCACACTTCATGAAAAATAATATAAATTAAAAAAAAAAGCAAGGAACAAAAAAAAAGATAATACTAACATCTTGAGAAACACGATGAATCTCTTCATCAGTTTTTTCATTTGGAGGAAACAAATAACGAATATACCTCCCCGCTGCATCAGTCCCGTACCTCACAGATGGACCACTACCCTTACCATTCATATGTACACCCTCAGAAGATCCAGCAGCTCTACCTTCATTACAACTCACAGGATAGACACCATTTACAAACTCCCCCTGACCATAACCTCCTGCTTTTGTCTCCTCAAGCAATCTCTTGTTAAATTTTGAGGCATTCCAATGCCTTATCAAGGGCAGTGTACTAGGTTCTATGAAACCCCTCCACTTTAAACGATGCAAGTACAAAATAGGAAGCACAAGAACACAACCAATCACATGCTTTGTATCCAGATTTTTCCTGAAGTAAACAATTGCTCTAAACAACTTGTCTAACACATAAGAGCACCGATCAAAGCTTGAAATCCTATGAACCTCAACTACTGATTTTATCAGATTAAGATGAGTCGTCCGATTCATAGTAGGAGCAAAGAAAACAGACATAACATATATCACAAACAAACGTTTGAAATCATCACCGCCATCAGCCAAACACGGATCCCCCAATAAACTACGAACACCAGACACTGTCATAAGCCTCTTTTCAGAATATTTCTTATTCCAGTCACTAAGAAAAGACTTTATGAATGGATCATTCCTACCCTTCTCTACATCACTACCCTCATTTCTAGGCAGTAAAAATACATCACATATATCATCTGGGGTGACTACAAACTTATCCCTATTATCTAAACACATCAACCGAGTGTCTGGATTAAAATGCTCAACAAACCAATGCACATTTGACCAAGAAACTAATGCAAAATCTTGAAAGAAAAGCAAACCCCCAAAACCAATATCTTTTACAGCCTTTTGCTGCTCCTCATTCAGTGAACTCATAAGAGAATAGATTGAAGAGGGCCGGGATTTAAATACATAATCATTTCCACTGAAATAAAAAATTCAAATAAAAAAGAAACATAATTCACAATCTGCAACATAAAGGTACTAACCACATGCATAAAAAGTACCACTGAAGTCACATAAAGGTACTACTTATGCATGAAACCAACAAAAAAATATACAGGCAAGACCCAAGACTTCCGGTGAACCCTCCACTGCCCCTACGATCCAGGCTACTCGCACGAGGAGACCCACAGGGGAATCCAGACGAACTGGACCGTAAGCAGGGGGCAGTTCGAGCACTTAGCTCACGGGCATTGAATGCCAAGGTTCACAAGAAGGTGGGGATGTTTTTTCACAAAGCAGGGATACTTAAGCATGTATAAAATGATACCCATACAACGCAAAGGAAAAATTAACATAAAGGTACTAACTACATGCATAAAGAGTACCACTGAAATCACATAAAAGTACTAATCATGCATGTATAAAATGATACCCATACAATGCAAAGGAAAAATTAACATAAATGTACTAACTACATGCATAAAGAGTACCACTGAAATCACATAAAGGTACTAACCATGCATGTATAAAATGATACCCATACAACGCAAAGGAAAAATTAACACAGAGGTACTAACTACATGCATAAAGAGTACCACTGAAGTCACATAAAGGTACTAATCATGCATGTATAAAATGATACCCATACAACTCAAAGGAAAAATAAACATAAAGGTACTAAATACATGCATAAATAGTACCACTGAAGTCACATAAAGGTACTAATCATGCATGTATAAAATGATACCGATACAACTCAAAGGAAAAATAACCATAAAGGTACTAACCACATGCATAAAAAGTACCACTGAAGTCACATAAAGGTACTACTTATGCATGAAACCAACAAAAAAATATACAGGCAAGACCCGAGACTTCCGGTGAACCCTCCACTGCCCCTGCTATCCAGGCTACTCGCACGAGGAGACCCACATGGGAATCCAGATGAACTGGACCGTAAGCAGAGGGGCAGTTCGAGCACTTGGCTCACGGGCATTGAATGCCAAGGTTCACAAGAAGGTGGGGATGTTTTTCACAAAACAGAGATACTTAAGCATGTATAAAATAATACCCATACAACGCAAAGGAAAAATAAACATACAGGTACTAACTACATGCATAAAAAGTACCACTGAAATCACATAAATGTACTACTTATGCATGAATAAATTACCTCATTGTTTTTTCTTTCTTATCGACACAAGATGTATCAAAAACTTTCCTTACCGACTTCTTCTTTGAACGACTGCTTCCTCCAGAATCTGATGGGGCATCGTCACACTTTTTCCGCTTCTTAGTCTTCATCACCTCCACAGACCTGAAACAGTAAAAAAAATTAGAATCGCATCATAAAATAAAAATCAATACCAAACAAAACAAAATAAATTCAAATTTAAAATAACTTTCATAACATATACCTGACTGGTGATTTCCCTTTCACAGCTTTCTTGAACTCATTCTCAGCGTCAGTATCAGTGCGATTATCTGCCTCCTTAGATTTCATTTTCTTCTTAGATTTCCTCGTCATTTTGGAAACCTACAATACAAAAAAAGTACAACTGAAATCACATAAAGGTAGGAGTTCACAAAATAAATTACCTCATTATTATTTAACAAAACATTCCAGTTCTCATAAATTTATCATACATATGCATGTATAAATTCATACCTAGGCAGCTCAAATTTTCATAAAAATTTTGATACTTAATTCATGCATGAAAGAGTACTTATACATGAATAAATTGATACTTATACATGAATAAATTGATACTTATACATGCATAAATTGATACCTGTACACCTCAAAGGAAAAAAAAACATAATTCACAATCTGCAACATAAAGTACTAACTACATGCATAAAAAGTACCACTGAAATCACATAAAGGTACTTATGCATGAATAAATTAACTCTTTTTTTTTCATAGAACTCTGATACTTATGTATGAATAAATTGATACCATACAACTCAAAATTTCATACCAGTGTCCTACTTATACATATATAAACTCAAACCACAGAGTTTCAACAACTTTCAACCACCAACACAGAGAAAATCACCAGATCAGAGTCACACAAGCAGAAACCAAGAAAAAATATACAGGCAAGACCCGAGACTTTCGGTGAACCATCCACTGCCTCTGCTATCCAGACGAACTGGACCGTAAGCAAGGGGACAGTTCGAGCACTTGGCTCACAGGTATTGAATGCCAAGGTTCATAAGAAGGTGGGCTAAAAAAAACTCACAGAGATCACAGAAAAACAGAAAATGATACATATACTTCACACACACACACACACACATAATACTTATACATGTATAAAATCATAGATTAAATGTGTAAAACATAATACTAAACAAAAAAAACAACAAATCCGGGCATCTTCCAGAGATAACAAGCCGCAAATCACAGTAGTAACCTTCATACAATTTCTTTGACATAATAAGACAATCGTATCCATAAACATCAAGCAATTTTTTACAACAAAACTCACACATAAAATATAAGCAAGTAAAACTCTAAGCAAAATACCCTAGAAAATAAACAATAAAACCTGTAATCGCACCAGATTAACGAAGAAACTGCAAAACAGGATCGGATGGATGATAACTTCTATTTGATTGAAACTGCGAATACAAAAAAAACATAAAAATACTCAATAATTGAAGAACACATAATATATATAAATTAACACCAAACCAAAAACATACATATTGACAAATCTCACCTCTGATGTCACCATATTGAAGATGAAATCGGAAAAATCGGATATTAACTACTCTTCGACAGAAACAATGGCGGAATCTCCAACAAATCTTCGGCGAAGTACCGATCTCCCTATTCTCGCGCGATTCTTAGATCTAGAGTTTTGGTAAAAGAAGAAAATTGATCTGAAATCTCCGCCGCTATGCACAAACTAAGGTTACTAACCAAAAATCTTCATCGATTCTTAGATCTAGGGTTTTGGAAAAGAAAGGAAATTGCTCTCAAATCGCCGCCGCTATGCAGAAACTAGGGTAGAAGAGAAAGCAGAATGAAAATACAAATATGAAACGGTTTTTTTTTATATATATGACGGGTCGGATAAAACCCGGATCCGACCCGTCTCACATAATGTTATTTACATCTAGCTGCACACAAGTTTTTGCGTATCTTATAATGTGTATCAAACAAGCCATTAGTCTCAGATGAGAGAGAGATTGATTTTCACGTTGCCTAAACTATTAATAATGATTCGCATACACTCTTCACTAACGGATATCATTAATGCCGCATATTTTATTATTTTTGTTTTCTGTTTTTTTTTTTCAAAAAAATATATATTCTAAGATAAAATTAGTGAATTTTAAAATAAAGTGAATTAATTTAATTTTTTTTATTCATTGACTCGTGCAGGACACTAACACATGGGCTCGTGCACTGCGCTCAATAATTAATTTTTTTTCCAAATGAATATATACCCTAAATAGAATTAGTAAACCTTAAAATTAAAATGAATGATTTTTTTTTTATCCGATGAGTTATGTAGTGCACTCACCCTATTGCTAACACGTGGGCTGGTGCATTGCACTCAATAATTATTTTTTTGAAATAAATATAAATCATAATTGGGCATAATAAACCTCAATTTAGATAGATATGTAATCAATTCATATAATCCGAGTAACATGGGTGATACTTTTTAGTATAAGGGGTTAAAATTTTTTAACCAATTTTTTTTGTTCTGGAACCGAGAGCGATGACCTGACCCAACCCGACCTGTCCATCTGAATGTTTGATTTAAAGATTCAACTTCCAAAGTCTGATGAGAATGTTTATCTTTTCACATTGTTAACACTCTTGTTGATATATAGTACAATTTGAGACTAAATAAAATTTAGATGGAGGTAAGGTGTTTCTAAATACACCACTAATTTTACTTTAATTTATACCCCACTATTAAAATTAATTCAAAAGTATATAATAACTAAATTACTTAAATACACTTTAAAAACTTTAAAAAATAAAATAAATGTGAAGTCCCTTTCCTCGACATCATCAGCGATCATCTAAGCTTGGAGTTTTACAGATTTAAAACAACAATTTTATGTTGGTATCCGCCTACTCGAAGTCATGAAGAATCATCTCATGAGGGAGATACCAAGGACTTATGTTGAGGAGAGAGATTGAAAACATTGATATTGATGGAGAATTATTTCTATAGCCCTCTACCTCAAGAGAGGGGAATGGAAGTCACTCAAGAAGATAAAAAAAATCCACTTCGAACTCAATAGACTCTTATTCGAAAATTCCATGTTCAAGAAATATTCTAACACTATTTCCAAACATCAGAGAGTGGTTCGAACAAAGCTTTTTCGACCATGGCTACTCTGATTCGAACAAAGCTCTTCGACTGTGGCTACTTCAAATTTGTCCTTTGGAAGAGAGGGAGAAGACAACGTCGAGAGGAGGAAGATAATGGCGGGCATATTTCTCATTTGAGCGAGGAAGAAAATGACACCAAACCTCTTCTTCTCTTTCATTTTAGCAAAGTTGTAGAACTCACCAGGCGCTAGTCGTGCGGTCGGTGGGGGCCTAGCGCCTATGTTGCCTAGACAGAATCTAGGTGAAGCCTAGACGATTTTTAATTTTCATAATATATTACTCCCTCCGTCCCGATTCTATAATCTCTTTTCTACTCGCATGTAAATTAAAAATATTTATGAAAACAAGAAATTAAAGCTAAACTTCCAATGATACCTTTATTTAATATTTATGATTTTCAAAATTTAATTGATTAGTGTTTTAATTTTCAAGAATTAATAAGGGTATATTTGTACATTACTATGAAAATCAATGTTGCTTATAGTAATGAGACTATATAATTGGGACACTCCAAAATAATAACATTGATTATATAATCGGGACGGAGGGAGTATTATATATTGGTATTTATAAATTAATTTTTTTCAATTATCCTACATTCCACACCGATTATACATAGAAAATTGAGATGATGAAGGTTGTATAAAAGCTCAAGTTAGGTTTTCAATTTTTTTTCAACATTTCCTCCCTCCCACATTGGTTTTAGAATGAAAATTGGATGGGGGTTATAGTATAAAGAGTGGGTAATCTTAAATGAAAACTTCAAATTGGTTTTTAAACTTTTGTTTTCATTTTTCTACATCCCATATTGGTTGTAGATTGAAAAAATGAGATGTAGGTTAATGTATAAAAGGTTGAAAAAACCTTAAATTTTTTATTTTGTCATATTTTGAACCAAAAATTAAAAAAAAAAGTTTCTTAATACACTACTAAATTTTTTATATACACCACTATTAAATTTAATTAAAAATAAATAATTATTAAATTACATACATATCCTTTTAATTAAAAAATATTTAAAAATCAATTCAAAAAGAAATAATAAAACAAGGGAAAATCCTTCTCCCCCGCCCATATCGCACCAGACGACCCCCCACCCACCCCACCAAAACTTTCTCCTCTCCCTACATTCATGCATACCTCCATTTCTCACCTCTCCCCACATTTCTTTTATTTGTAAGAATTATCTATGAATTAATCAAATATGTGTTTATTGATGTTGTATATTCCGATTTCGTTACTTCTGTCATTTAAGACTTTATGGCGCGAATGCTTAGGGAAATACATGTATGTGATTGATGATTTAAAATCTGGAACTTGTTGTTAATGAAATTACTTTAAAATCTGAAACTCTTAACATTGAAGGAATTGTCCAAAATATTTTTAAATCTGAAAAAAGTTTCATCAGAGTTGGAACATAGTGTTGATTGCTGCTGCGTCCTTCACTATTTTATTTTGAAAAACCATTTTACTGGAGAAGAAAGATGATGTACTACGGCGGGGTCGGGGAAGAAAGGTGACAGACGGGCGGTGGTCTGGAGTGGAGACTGGAGGGGAGAGAGTGAGGTTGGGGATTTTTTTTAAGTCTCTTTTGAATTATTTTTTTAATTCATTTTTAAAATGGAAGGACACAAGAGATTTTTACCGTGGTGTATGAAGAAAAAGTGAGAAAGAAAATGAAAGAAATAAGTGGTGTATTTACAACCACAAAAAAAAAAATTAAAAAAATCAACCGACAACATAATGGCCGATTAACCATCGCCTAGGCCGCCTAGTCGGCGAGAACTCGACCTCCCCAATTTCTTAGTAGATTGGGTGTTTTTAGCACGGGTAGCGGCCACCTAGCCCAATTTCTACAACAATGATATTTAGTAAATATGGTGTGTTTAAAAATTTTAGTGGTATCAATACCCTAATCTAAACCTTTATCCAAAAGAAAATTAAAAAACCTAATTACTAATAAAGAAAAATTAATGTTTACTGTATTTATGTATTATTTCTAATGGGGTTCTAAATACATAATCAATTTTTCAATATATATCATTATTAAATTTAATTTTAAAATAAATAATTAGTAAATTACCTAGATACCCTATCAAATTAAAAAAAATATGGTTCTCTTCTTCCCGCAGCACACAACTGTCGCAACCCCACCGCCCTCTCTCATCTCTGCGACTCTGTTGCCCACTAAAATAATCCCTTTGATTTTTCAGAGATCTAATAAAAATCAATCCTGCTCTCTCTGATTTCTTTTGAACTCTGCCAGACTCGTATTATTTTAATTTGAGAAAAACAATTTTTATACGTGCAATTGGTTCGAAAAAATTATCTTCGAATAGAGGATTGAAAAATATTTATAAAAATAAAAATTTATGTCTTACCTTAGGAGTAGCACAGTGTTTCACTATTTCCCGGGTAAGGATCATCCCATGATGAATGAATTGACACACAAGTCTAAAAAATTGGGATCAAATAAGTCAAACCTTTTGTCTTATCGAAATTTTACACGAAATTCCTTTGTATTTTTAAAATGGCATGAAATTCACTTGTGCTCAAGATAAAGTAATTATTGATATTTTAGTCCAAAATTTGAAAAAAATCAAGCATACTTTTAAAAATAGTAGAAGATTTCATGCAAGTTAAAATAACAAAAAAATCCGTATAATATTTGGATTAGACGAGAGTGTGAAAAATTTATACCCTTTGGCCTTTGCTAAGACGGACATGAAGAGCTCCTGCATGGCCATGGCGATGGCATTAAATTATCATTTATGATGGTGATGATGGATGGATGGATGCCACATGGCTTATGATTGTTGTGGCATCAATAAAATATATTTCCCACGTTTGCATACCAGAATGCAGTTAAAGATCTCATTTGCTCTCTCTCTCTCTATAAATTATGTTTTAGTTTTTCCCTCTATAATCTCTCCATTACCCAATATTTATTGAAAATTAGTTTGCATTTGTGCGATGATAACTCGAGCTGATTTAATGGGAAAAATAATTATTTTGCTGTGTTGGTGAAAACGGAACTGAGGGGTGATTTTTACTTTTGCTTTTTCTCAATTTTGTTCCAATATAATCACTGTGATTTCTAGTACTCGTGTGGTTGATTGTTGCTGTATTGCTATTTACTTGGTGAGATTATATGCAAAAAAAATGTGGTTACTGGGAGAAGTGTGTTTGGAGTTCTAATTTTTTGATAACTGAGAAAAGTTAGTGATGCCGTTTGGTTGAAGTATAGTTTAATTACATTAATATTTGTAATTTTCAAGGTCTTTCTTATAACTGCCTGAAATTTTACTATCGAAGATCTTTGATAATTATACATTTTCATTTGGAAAATCAAAGTTGCAATTGTTTTAGTTTTGTGACCTGAATGGTCTGGATTGGGGCTCGTGGTGCAACTTTTATGGATTTTTTCGTAACGTAGTTGGGTTGATGGATTGGACTGTTCATCCCTGCGGTATAGGCCTTTATAATTATCAGAATTTCGTCTAGGATTTATTCAGCTTTTGAGAACTCTCCTACTGTAATCTGTTTTTCGACACACAGTGGTCTATCTTCTTTTCCACGTAAATCATATTGTCTCTACTGTTTATTGTCACCAATTTATAACAATAATAAAGTTTAATGCTCCATTTGTAACTTCTGAACGTCTTAAGACTTAGGAGTTACAAAATGAAAACACCATAAAATATGAAATATTTAAAAATGTTACAGGAAGTTGAACTCCTCTGGGAACAGTTAGCTGAGGAAAACAGCTCTAACTTAGCTGAGACCACTTAGCCTACTTATGAGGTTTTGTTGTGTGTTTTTTTTTAATCACATATTTATACTCCATTTCCTATTTGATCCAATTCAGTCAACTATATTGCAAGTTTGATAATTGTTTCTGATGCTTTTGCAGGGCTGCAGGCACATTCTAAAACCATTAGATTACTGTGTGTCGGAAGTTTACTTGCTTTTGATCTTTTTTTTGATATTTGATAATAATCTTGAAAGGTGTTGTATTGACTGGTCCAGAAAGTTGAGAAGATTCATGCATGGTCAATAAACACTGAATTGTAGTCTTTTGATTACGAACTTGGTATAAGGTGAAAGGGTTTGATAGATTTGCTTATTGCTCCCATTTTGTTTAGATATAGAGGTTGATGGCAACTTCAAATGAGAGGTGGATCGACAGTCTGCAGTTTTCCTCATTGTTCCGGCCACCTCCACAAGATGCAGAGCAATTGAATGTGTGTTTTCTTCTTGTTGCCATTATATTGGTTCTTTGTACTGAAAAGAAGAAGTTGCTTTCTACTATGGATCGTTATTTAGTTTTCTTGGCTAATTGAAATGATTTCTGATTTTTTATGAGAGTATATTAAGGAAATTCACTAAGTGTATGCTTCTATATCATCTTGAGAGGGTCATTATTTTGAGCCTTTAATACCATTAACATGGTCCTTCTGCCATTAATTTTGGCTATAATTTATAATGTCACCTTTTATTGTAAAAGATATTTCCAGAGAGCATCATAAGAAAAGATATTAGTAAAAAGTGTAACTAGCATAGAATTAACATATTTTGAGTTTTTCCTTTTGGAAAAAAGAAGGTACAGCTGGTCCCTTAGTTACGGATGAATACTGTCTTCTACATTTCCAGCTTTTGATTGTGAATACCTCTTCAAAACCATTTAGTCTACATGTGATACTGTTGATTTATATAACTTATGCTCTCAAAACCTTCGTTCATTTACCTGTTTCTTTTCCAGATTCTCAGTATTTTCACATAATCTCTATCCTTTCTCCATTATAGGCTCAAGTTACTGGCTATGTAGAGTTCATTGGCCAGTTCACCTCAGAACAATTTTCTGATAATTTAGCTAAGGTATTTTCCTTTTCCAATAACCAATTGTGAAATTAAAAATTTAATCTATCACTTTTGTTGTTTGTTGAACTAATAAAATGTTTCTAAAATTTTGATGCATGCTGTTTTCTAGCTGATCCGAAGCCGATATCCATCTGAGGAGAATACACTATTTGATGATGTTTTGGGTACTTGTTGATACAATCACACGCTCAAATATCTATTTTTACTAATTTCCTCAAATTTTCACTGCAAAATGACTTGTTTGTTTGATTCGATTTCCAGCATCATTCGTTCTTCACCATCCAGAGCACGGTCGTGCAGTTATACTTCCTATTATTTCATGCATTATTGATGGGTTTCTTGAATATGATAGGAGCAATCCTCCATTTGCTTCTTTCATTTCCCTGGTTTGCCCCAAGAACAAGGTACGAAAAGCCCATTACTTTGGTCCTGCTTTCATAGTTCATCTTTTTTATCCACAATACCTATGTGTTATGAGCAGCTCTCTCAACTTTTACCTTCTCAGATTGCTACTGGTTTTGTACGATAATACACTCACCTGGAATGCACCGTTTGCATTTAGATAAAATAATGGATGTTTTTCGTCTTTGCATGCACCGCAGGTGTATTCTGATCAGTTGGCCCTTGCATGTGCGGAGATTTTAAGAATCTTGACTCACTACAACCGACCAATTTACAACAGAGAACAACAGGTGAAGGAAGCAGATACTTCAGCTAGTAAATCAATGGATGCAGTATCTTCTTCATACTTGCCACAGCTGGGGAAAAAACTGTTGAGGCCATTGTCCCCCTGGATCACTGATATATTGCTTGAAGCACCTCTTTGTATTAGAAGTGATTATTTTCGCTGGTAAGTTACAAAAATTCTTGGTTTGTTGCTATGGTTAATGCTGAGACCATTCATATTTCGCACTAGTAAATAGTTTTTAGCTGAAATATTGTGGCCTGGAGTGTGTACCGCATTTTCGGAGAGTTATGCATTTATACATTTACAATGATATCTTTGCTCGTATTCTAGATCTGCCTTATATAGCAAATCACATTAGAATCTATGATCTATGATCTATGTTGTATCTCAAATGTGTTCATAGATGTGTGTACTTCTTACCGGAGCTCACCTATTTGCATGCAAGGACTCATATATTTGGTCCTAATTGAATCTTCAATCCACTGTAGGTGTGCCGGTGTTGCGGTGGCATGTGCAGCTACAGAACTCAAACCACCTTCAACTGGTCAGTGAAGTATCAACTATGACATCTCCACACTTCAAACATGTGCATTACATTAGAAAACATTGGCTGTTATATTGCTCCAGGTTGAGGGTGTTAAGAAGCATAAACATAAAGTTTATTAGTAGCCAATTGATATATTATAGTTCACGAAAAAATGTGTAAGTTGAACATACGCCAGAGCTAAAAGCTAGTTTAGATAATAGATTGGGAAAAAATGGTTACAAAATGTTGTGTGTGTGTGTTTTTTTTTTTTTTTTTTTTTGCCGATATTGCTAATTTGAGATGGTTAAGAAAATTAATTGAACTAATACTATGTCTTAGGGAATGGGGGAATGTGTAGTTTAGTGATGAGCATTTTCAATCTTTTTTCAGCTTCTTCTGATGTATCAGGGAAACATCCTCTGCTGATGACATCAACTCCAAGGTGGGCTGTTGCTAATGGTGCTGCAGTTATACTTAGTGTATGCGATGAAGAAGTTGCTCGTTACGAGACAGCTACATTGACAGCAGCTGCCGTCCCAGCAGTTTTGCTTCCTCCCACAACAACACCTAAGGATGAGGATCCAATAGTAGGTCTACCAGCTCTTGAGCCCTATGCACGCCTGTTTCATCGGTAAATTTCTGAGAACTGATTTGTCTGATATTAAAATAGACTCAAGTCATTTTGTGTATTTAATTTTACTCTTCTCATTTAGATACTATGCAATTGCAAGTCCAAGTGTGACCCAGAAGCTGCTTCTTGGGCTTCTAGAAGCTCCACTGCCCTGGGCTTCTTATGCACTTGAAGCTGCTGTGCAACTAGTGGAACTCCTTAGAGCAGCAGAAGACTATGCCTCAGGCATCAGGGTAGGTTAGATCAATTACATTTTTCCATTAAGAGTCTCAGGATGTATACAAGCTTGTCTCAATTTTGTCCAATTATATTGCAGAAATCAATTCTATTATATGTATGCATCATGCATCTATGTATTTAACAACTTCAACTTATTGTACGATAAGAATTATAGATAGTGGCAGTCCCGTACTATATAAATTCTTCTGTCAAATGTTGATTTCTGACTGGTTAAAGAACCATTCCACTCCTTCTATCTCAGCATTGTGTTTTTTTTCAGCACGATAGCAGAACGTACTCTGCTGTAAATATGCATTCATTCAATAGAGTAATGGCACAACACATATTGCTAGTTTTTCTTTTTGATTTTGTTTATTTATTTATTTTGCTATTGATAAGTATGAATCTAACTTCCTTCTTAGGCTAGTTTTTTCAAAAGTTAATTATGAAACCATATCAAGTACTGATTGTTCACGATAATTGGTGAAGCTTCCGAGAAATTGGATGTACTTGCATTTCTTGCGTGCGATAGGAGTTGCAATGTCCATGCAAGGTGGAATTACTGCCGATGCTGTAGCTGCTTTGCTTTTTCGGATACTTTCTCAACCAGCTTTACTTTTTCCTCCACCGAGCCAAGTTAATTGTATTGAATTTCGATCTGATCATTTAGAAAGTTGCCTATTAGCTGGAGCAGAGCAGGTACTTCACCTATCCATGCACCCTACCTAACATCAGTATACCATTCATGTATTCTGCCTAACATCAGCAAAATTATACCAGCTAAGAGAATTGCCTACAGCAGAAGCTACTGCACAAGGGATCGCATCAATGCTTTGTGCAAATGGCCTTGAGGTTGAATGGAGAATATGCATGATATGGGAAGCTGCTTATGGTTTGTTTCCTCTAAGTTCCTCCTCTATTGATCTTCCTGAAATCAAAGTTGCAAGACCTTTGCAGCCTCCTATGTTATCATGGAATTTGTACATTCCCCTTCTTAAAGTGCTAGAGTATCTACCTCGTGGAAGTCCATCCGAAAGCTGTCTAATGAAGATATTTGTTGCTACTGTTGGAGCAGTTCTTCAGAGAACATTCCCGCCAGAGTCCTCTAGAGAACAGATTGAAAAGAAAAAAAATGCTGTTGGGCCTGCAACAAGGAATCTCTCTGTTGCTGAGCTTCGCACAATAGTCCATTCTCTATTCTTGGGGTCATGTGCTTCTGTAGAGCTTGCTTCTCGCCTTCTTTTTGTTGCGTTAACTGTCTGTGTAAATCATGAAGCTTCTTCTACTGAAGAAGGTGAGTGTTTAGAAGGAGCTAATGGGAAATTTAGAAAATTGGGAAATAAACAGGGGCCTATAGCAGTATTTGGTTCTTATGTCATCGCTGCTGTTTGTGCTCTCTCTTGTGAACTTCATACTTACTCTCTTATCTCAAAGCAAAGTAACCAGGTAGACGCCAGAGCACATTGCAGGGCAATTGATCACACTCGTCGTATATTAGCAATTCTAGAAGCACTTTTGTCTTCGGAACCATTTCCCATTGGCACAGCATGGAGCTGGAGCTGCAGTTCAAATGACATAGTTGCCACTGTAATGGTTGCAGCTCACATTTCTGATCTATTTAGACGTTCCAGGGCTTGCATGCAGGCTCTTTTACTCTTGATGAGACGCAAGTGGGACAAGGAAATTCATTCTAGAGCATCTTCCATTTTCAATCTAATTGATATCCACCATAAAACTGTTGCATCCATAGTTGACAGAGCAAAACTGCTGGAGGCCCACCTACTACACGCACCATCTTCCTATTTTCACGGGAGAAAACGCAAGACGCATGCTGGCTGTTTTCCCATTGAATCTGGTCAGACATCTTCGTTGTTGTGTGAAAATCTGCCTGGTTCTGAGGCTTTGACCAAACACGAGAATGCTGAATCCAGTGAGGTGGAAAAGCATACCATGGACAAACGAGCTGCAAATTTTCCGATTGTTGCTTCAGGTATGGCAAACTTCTTGACAATGGACGGGCATATAGGCTTTGACTGCACAGCAGAGGTTCTTAGGTCTGTCCTCACGGGGAAACAAGAATTGTGTTTCTTGGTAGTTTCTTTGCTCTGGCGCACATTGATCGCATCACCTGAAATACAGCTGAGAGCTGAAAGTACGTCCGCACAGCAAGGATGGAGGAAGGTAACGTGATCCATCTGTCATAGTTGAATCATACTTAGCACATTGTAGCTTATGAATAGTTAGAAAGATTGCCTATCATACCCTTGTTATTAAATAATGCAGGTGGTGGATGCTCTCTCCAACGTAGTCTCAGCATCACCAGCAAAAGCTGCAATAGCTGTTGTTCTCCAGGTCCCGATTTTCTATTTAATTCTCTCGAATTACACACTGAAACAGATTAGTCACATGTCTATAATGGGTGCTGTTAGCAACTCAGAATTGATGATCCTGCATTTTGTTTTTCTCTATTGAAGTTAGATGGTGTTCTTATCAAACAACTCAATTGATTTTTGTCTTGAGTTGCTATTATTTATCTTGTCAACTTCTGAACTGTGTGTGATTTGTCAGGCAGACGGTGAATTAAAGCCTTGGATTGTTAAAGACGATGATCTTGGACAAAAGACGTGGATCATCAACCAGAGAATTGTGAAAGTGATTACTGAATTAATGAGAAACCATGAAAATTCAGAATCATTGATAAATCTGGCTAGTGCATCGGACCTTCTCCTCCGTGCCACCGATGGGATTCTAGTTGATGGGGAAGCATGCACTTTGCCTCAGCTGGAGGTAATATGCCAGTTTACTCATAAATTTCACCTTTCTTTTTACACACATAAATGTCACTTTTATCTGCATTGAAAGTATTGACCTAACCTGCATTTGCACATAAATGAAATCTATTTAGATACTTTGGCTGTTTTTATGCTTTTCATGATCTTCTTTTTCTTTAACAGCACAACTTGGAAATAAACTCTTTCATTTAATTTGGTACAACTCAAGAACCACTTTAATATTTTCATGTATTTTGCAACTAAAAAAATGGGCATGCAGTTGCTGGAAGCGACGGCCAGAGCAGTTCAACCCGTGCTTGAATGGGGGGAGCCTGGATTGGCGGTGGCCGATGGTCTTTCAAACCTGTTGAAGGTAAATTTACACGACACAAACATTTGCATATGTGCGAGTTTCTTAGAGCGTTAGACATGCCATGTGATCTGCCATTTCATCAGTCCTATATGGTCTACTGTCTGCTCATTTGTATGATTCTCATAAATTTTCAATCAAACTGAGACAGTGGCTGCTCATGATCATATGCAGTCCCGCCTCCCTGCAACAGTCCGTTGTGTTTCTCATCCAAGTGCTCATGTTCGTGCTCTCAGCACATCAGTTCTCCATGCAGTTCTACGCGCTGGTGTAGTGAAAGGCATCATTGAGTTGAAAGACGCTGTTGAGAAATGTTTGGCATGGGAAGCACGTAGCCGGCTTGCCACAGGCTTGCCGGTTCAGTGTGTTGAGGCCACTGCAGAGGAATTAGGTTGCACTATATTCACTTGAAACATCCTATCTTAATTTGTGATTCTGCTAGGCCTTTTCTGATAATGTGTGTGAGAGTCACTGTGTGTGGTTTGTTCATGAGGTGGTGCTAGTGTTACTTATCTTTTCCAGACAATTAGATTATTGTTGAATTACACCTTTATTTAGACCATATGGGATTTGACTTTCAATTTTTATTTTATTTTGAAATATATATTAAGATAAAAAATGGAAATTGGATTGTGTGACATTTTCCAACATTGGACTCCAACGTGCCTTGTTAGCATCCAAAATCGAAAATTGGATCGTATGATATTTTTGTAAAAATATGGAAATTTTAGTTATTAATTTTTTGAAATTCAGGACTTTTTGCAAAACATAATAAAGTTCAGAACACAAGTGTATATTTGGCAAAAATAAAAATAAATAAGGAGCAAGGTACAAACAATAATCAATTCTCAGTGTAAATAAAAAGAGAAGCGCAAAATCAACTTGTTACTATATAGGCTATATCATCAACGTGGGAGAAGCTGAAATTCAGTTAAAAAATGAAGAGTTACAAAATTTAGATGGCTCTACTGATAATTGATGTGGGGAATGCCATGCCACTAAACAAACTCCAGTGTACATATCAGCTACGAAAGTACCCGTAAGCTAAACTGCTCAGACCTTGTCGTCGGCCTCAGAAGATTCTAGAGATCCACTGTGCTTTTGCTGACTGCTTCTGGAAATTGCATGGCTGCGTCGCTCTTTACCCCCGGGTTTTGACGA
The DNA here is from genome assembly GCA_026008535.1 of Perilla frutescens. NCBI lineage: Eukaryota > Viridiplantae > Streptophyta > Magnoliopsida > Lamiales > Lamiaceae > Perilla > Perilla frutescens. Next base: position 7,287,405 of record BRKX01000006.1, on the reverse strand, counting down.
GGCATTGCCATACCATATCATCCCAATCACGGCAATGATCATGCCTATCACTACTTGTATACTAAGACCTTCTTTACCGAAGAATAAGAATCCCAGAATCAATACAAGGATCGTCTTCATGTGACCGAGGACTTGAAAAGAAACGGCAGTGAATCTTCCTATGCAGATGAACTGACTCAGATTTGTTCCCACAGCAATAGTACATGAGGCAACTATGAACACCTGCAGAAACGAAGGTGATTTTGAATGAACTTATAATGTTCTATAACTTATACCCCAGCATTGACAGGTAACACACGCTCCTCCATTAATGAGGATCACTTTGCAGCATTGGGAAAAAGTTCAGAGAGAGATATTTTCCGTTTATGCATAGTAGTACAGGGCATCTATTTGAGACATTATCTGATGATCATTGTACAAACAGCATAGATTAAATACTTTGGTTCTTCCATTGCAGATCTTATCGAACAAAATATAGAGATTGAAGCCCGTGAAGATATACACAAATGCTGATTATCAATGCATGTAAGAGGATAACATATAATGACTATATCATTATAGAACATATACAAGTATAATATGAGATGCACTTACCACGGATGGTATATTAAACTCAAAGCTATCGATCCTTTTGCTTGTCAACCAATAATCTAGAAAGGGGCCTATCAGTAACAGAGATGCAGCCTGTGCTGGTGCAGTGTGCCCCAGCAGATTGAAAGAACTTAAGGAGTACTTTCTCTGAAGGAAGTGAACATACTGCAATAATGCATATCCAAGAACCAAGATTATGTACTTTCCTTTAAGATTGTAGACTAGAAACACACAACGAAAAGACGAGACATTGAAAGACCACATTCTGTTAGAGAGAGAGAGAGAGATTGCTGTGATTTACCCCCCCCCCCCCCCCATTTCTATATATATATATATATTTGGATTAATTGCAAAAAAGTAGACGAGCTTTGACACAATTTGCAATTTAACCTAAAACTTTTAATTCTAGCAATTACAACCACAAAGCTTTTAGTTTTAGCAAATTGACACACAAATTAGATATCCCTACATATTGAATTGACATGGTCACATGATTGGGGGACATGCAGATTAAGTTGATTGGTAAAATATCAAATTTTGTAAGTCGATTTAAAAATTAAAAGGAGTTCATGGACGAAATTGCTGAAATTAAAACTTTTGGATCGAATTGCAAAATGTGCCATCGTTAGTTTGTGTGTGTTTGCAACTAACCCTCTATTTTTTTTTTGTGGGTGGGGCAGGGTGGGGGGCGGGGGATTGGGGAGGTGGGTTGCAGAAGTTTGAACCCCCATAGCAGATACTGATCGATTATCCATATAAAACACATGTAGACAGTAGATTGTAGTTGTCTTTATTGTAGAAAACTTACATACTGTTGCAGAGCAGTACTCCAGACTGCAATAAGAGCAGCAACGAACCCTTTGGTATTAACACTCACATCAGTAACTGTGCAGACTGCAACACCAAGGAGAACAACTAAGATACTCAACTTTGTGTCTCTTGAATATCGAATCTTGTCAAATACTATTTCCAATAAGCACGATACTGGTATCATACTGAGCTTTGCAATCTGAGAAGATGGCAGGTCTTAATATTGCATGATACAATATACATAATTATAATGATAGCATTACAATAATATGTTGTCAATAATTACCTGGTAGAATCCCACTGAATTCCACATTAAACTGACATTCATCCCAACAATAGAGAAATTTGCAAACAAAATAAATTTCAGAAGCTCTGAAAAGGGTAGATGAGAAGCTTGGATGTAACCCAGCCATCTAAGAACAACCGTCATCAAGGTGGTTGTAGCAAAATGCATTCCAGTTAAAGTTGTAGCTGCAAATATAGTAATAAATAATAATGAAAAGGCAAATACTTCATGTTAATGTTGAAGAAAAACCTCTCACACACAACCAGAAAAGGGAAAACGAAAAAGAAAAGGAAAGAAATAAAGGAAAGAGCTCTATCCAAAAAACCAGATATAATCAACACATGTTTTATATGAGTTTCTCACTATATTCTGAACTTCACAAGTCTGTTTCAAAAATCATTATTGGATTAATAATGTCATGTTTACCTTTTCCATGGATTTCAAAATGGTTATTGGCACTCATGTATGTTGCCTGAAACCACAACCATATATAATGTTTCCTGGTGCAATAAATGGCCACTTAGCAAACATCTTGATTAAGTTTTAGGTTATGATTGGCAACAACACCTCTCCTTTATATCACAATTCAAAAATAATTCTTGCTTGGGCCTCTTATCGTAAGTCTCAATTATTATAATCGTCATTTACATATGCTTTGGGCCAACATTTCCAATATAAGTGTTTGAATTTGATCCCGAGTTCAGTTCATAGCACCTATAATCTAGATCCTCCATATGATACAATCAATAAGTTCAGCAGGATGCCTGATAGTTGTTTCCAAAAATTAATAGATCTTTCAAGGCGAATAGCTTCAAATTTAAGTAGAGTTGCGTCAGGAAAAGAGGATAAAAATTTGAGAGGAAGGTTTGGGGGAAGCATTTCAAATAAGTACATTGGGAATCCACCATAATGGCAAAAGGAATAGCTTAGGATGTGACCCAAATGATTTGAAATTTTCTGTCACGTGACATTATCCAAACAGCATGAATGGATTTTATATAATTTTGAAACCCTCAGCCCAAATCTATCAGTCTAACATGCTCTAAAAAAACTATAGAGCCGAGAAATAGGGTGAAACTCATCCATCATTAAATAATGGTACAATCAAAATTTTAAACCATCCCAAGCACCAGTTCAATTTTGACCATTAATAGTTGATCCAAAGTCCAAAAAGAAAAGGCTCTGAATTCTGTTCAAATTAGTATCAAACAAGTTCTGTTCAAATTAGCATTACAAACTTACCAAAGCTGAAGCCATAAGTAGCCATTAAGGCTTTATTGACAATGATAATCCCAACTGAAGTGACCACATTGAACATCCATGCAGCTGCATCGACTGCAGCCTTCTTATCAGCTTTGCTAGCCGGAGCCATTTGTGCCACCTAATCCCTGTTATAACAGTCCAATGGGTGAAAATATAACCCAGCTGGGACATGAAGCTATAATAACATCACATCCAACTCAAGATTTCCACCCTCAATCTTCCTTGCACAAGCACGTTTATATCAGAACAAACAATCAAAATAGCAAATTCGTCAGTAACTATATTAACAACAATCGGGAAGTTAGCTCATAAATATATTTTGCAATAACAAAATGTCACACAAACACTTCCTTTCAGTTTACTGATTCCAATCAGAACCTTTCTGCCAGAGGAAAACAATTCAACATATCTATCTAAATAAGGATCACTGTTTGGTACAGCATTACTTGATTGCATTCTCAAGAACAACCCTAAAACCCCAAAAAGCTGCAATCTTCAACGTATGAGATTACTTAAAGATATCAATTCCACATAATTCAGGGGGGCCTAATCTACCAAACCAATGGCACAGTAATTGAGTGCTTAAAAATGCACATTTTAACCCACAAATTCTTCCTAGAAAAAAGACAATGAAGTAACAAAACCCAAGATTCAACAAACATATTCAGATCTAAAAATGAAGAAACCACCAAAATTGGAAAGATCGCATTCAATTCCCCAACTCCGGCATTGATTACTCACCAGATTACAGATCTAACCACACATAATCATCAAAACCCAACTGTAAATCAATGGAAAATTCAAACACACAACGGTGAGAAGCGAAGTGAACACACATTGATCAAGTAAAGTAGCATCAGAAACGTGCCTTGGAGAGCGTATAACTGAATGAAAGGGACTTTTAGCGTGAATTTGCAGTCTCCTTCAGATCCTCAAACACACTAATGAGTTCATAATAAAGCCAATTAAAACGTGGTTGCATGTGATGTGTAATTGTGTTGTGTATATACAACATACGCTCTCCCTCTCTCTCTCTCTCTCTCTCTCTCTCTCTCTCTCTATGCGCTGTAGAATTGAGTGAGAACGTAGTCTCAAAATCGTGGGAGAGAGATTCTAGAAAAAAAAAAGAGAAAAAAAATCGTGGGAGGGGAAAAGGAATGTGCGTTTTCGGGTATATTCATAAAGAAAAAACTAAGCCTCACTATTTAATTTCTAGAGTTTCGTAGAGGAGAGAGATATGTCTTACAACTTAGAAGTACTATCATCAAACCATTTTTTTCAAATGAATCAAAAATAATTTTGTTTTGGTTTCATCGTCAATTTTAAGTTCCAATTTTTAGTACCCTAGTACAAGCATAAAAATTTGTGTAAAAATGCTGGATGGACAATATTCTTTAAATTATACTTATATTCAAATTCACTTTGTATGTCACACATAATTGTACAATTAATGTATGACTGTGTTAAGATTTGAATTTCGATACGGGATCAATTTTTGGCCCATTAGATGGATCCTCATGTCCGTATCCAAACATAATATAATATGTATCATCCCATCACTAATATAATTCATGCAATCAAGTTTTATCACAATATTCGTCAGTTGTACTTACAATCAAGTTTCATTACACATAGCGCCACGTATTCACTAGTTGTACTTGGTTCACCTGCTAATGTAAAAACACGACATCAAGTATTCATCGTCTAATGATCACTCTGACCTAAATTTTTTGTGATTGGATTTTGATAAATAAAAATATATGAGTTTTATTGTATATTCATTTTAAATTTTTGGTTAGCAGAAATATATATATTGATGGAGATATATCAAGAATAGATCTTGATATATTATTTAGATTATATGTTAGATTTGATTATCTATTTAGATTGCATTATTAATTATGAATTTTATCTAAATTGGGTTTTATGTTTCTTGTCCTCCAAGTTTCTCTATATTATAAATAGATAGATCCATATTATTATTAAAAGAGTTGAAGTTTAATAAAAATTGTGATATTTAAGTGCAATTTGGTATTCTTGGGAGAATCAATGATATTGTTCTCTGTGTTCTTTCGAATATTCTCAGAATCAACAGATGATACACGCTTTTACATGTATATATAATTTTTTTAGGCATAGCAGAAATAATATTTACGCGTGGGCGGATAATAAATAATTGAAAAATGTGTTAGTCGTAAATCAATGCATTTTGAGTGTTTAGGAAATTGAAAAGAAGGGGTTAAAGAAGAATTAAGATTGACCGTTGCTTTCTAAACTCTAGATTTCTTAGGGCATTTAGAAATAATGATTGTGGTATAAAAAGAAGAATTAAGATAATTATGTTAAGTACTCCCTTCGTCCCATTTATATAGTCCCTATTACTATTTTAAGGTGTCCCAATTATATAGTCCCATAACTATAAATAGTATTAATTATCATGGTAATATACAAATATACCCTTGCTATGTATTGGAAATTAAAACTCAACCACTTAAATTTTTTAGAGTCATTAATTTTAAGTAAGGGTAATAATGGAAGTTAAGCTTTAATATCTTATTTTCATAAATATTTTTAATTTACGTGTGAGGATAAAGTGGACTATATAAATGGGACGGAGGAAGTATACCAAATTGAACGCTAGTCACGTGATTACAAAAACCAGATTAATCACTGTTATTTCTATTATAATTGTTCTTTTTAAAGAAGGATTAGTGTTGTTATTGTTGTTATTTCTATCCCACTAAAAAATGTAGGCAAATCTTCTAATATCAACTGCAAATGCAAGCACTGTTATTTTTCTTTTTCTTTTTTTCCTTTTTTTTTAAAAAAAATTTGGACACAACGCTGTTATACTTCATCTGTTGGTTACTGCATCAATATAATAAAGCATTTAATTTCACAGTGCACATCTATATATATATATATATATATATATAATATGAAATTGGAACATTACTAAATTTAGAAGCGTCATTGTCTACTTAAAAGCATCGGTCCAGTACACTTTCACAAATATACAGATACCTAATTGCATATATACATGCATGTGACAGACAATGAATACGGGGTCTAAGCAAGGTGGCAATGCAAAGGCCAAATGTACGAGCGGAGGATTCATGATTTTATTTTATTTTATTATTATTATTATTTTGGGGGGCGGGGGGGGGGGGGGGGGGGGGGGTTGCGTGGAATGTTGTTTGACGGAGCAGTGAGTAAGAATATTGAGAGTGGATGTTAACATATATACGTTTATTGTGATTTTTAATATGCATGTTAGAAAAATAATGTTGTTTAATTAATGTGCTATATTTTTATTAATCTCAGAATCGATAACACCATCTCACTTCTTATTTTACTTTATTTTTTTCCCCTAAACTTTAATAATGTAAATTATTTTTTAATGTTCACGATTCATAACTTAATATTTCGTAAATTAACTACCTCAAAAAATAATCTAATTAATAAGAATAAAAAAAAAAATGTTATTCAATCACAACTCACAATTAATGTAAATTCAAAATTAATTGGATAAATAAACAATCTAACTTATTAACTAATTTAAATTTTAAAAAATAAGAAGATTTATTTTAAAATTTAAATTTAATTTATTTATTAATTTGGATATTTTAATACGCACACTAATTTAAATTCTTAACTTAAACTACTTATTTAATCCCTAGTTCTATCTTGTTTTTTTATTGTGTCTATGTTCTAATCACTAAATTAAAGATTGATTTTTTTTTTTGGAAATGACTAAATAAAAGATAATTTTACTATAAAATTAATAAAATAAAAAAAGAGATTAAATAGATGTATTTTCAACTATTTTATTTAAAAATAAATAAAATGAGAGATATGAATATTATTTAATATATTATATGGGACCTACCCCCACCAACCCACAAATTTCTTTCTCCTCGGAATTTTTTTTGCAGTACCCGCAAATCACACATAGAGATAATTTTTTTTTATGTCGAGGGTAACCCGCAATCGCTAACGATGTGCGCTATGTAATAGCCTGTGAACCACACATGATAGATAAACTCCATTATTTTAGTGTAGTAGCCTGCAAATCACGCATAAGAGGTAAACTCCCTTTTATTTAGTGTAGTAGCCTGCAAATCCTACAAACCACATATGAGAGGTAAACTCCCTTTTATTTAGTATAGTAACCTGCAAACCACACATGAGAAGTAAACTTTCTCTTTTTTATGCCGAGGATAATCCGCAGTCACTATCGATGTGCGTTGTGTGATACCCTGCAAACCACACATGAGAGATAAACCCCTTTTTTATGTTGAGGGTAACCCGAGGTAAACCACACTTTAAAAACTAGGTGTAACAAGCTCACACCCAGTGTAGTAGTGTTATTGGTGGTGAGATTCGAACTTGAGACCTTTGGCCTCAAAATTACATCAATCCACCACTTTGTACCCCCTTATTCCTATGTAGATCCGCCACTGGAATGTACACTATGCTCATCATATCATCATGTGGACTCAATCTAATTATAAAAACCAGTTCAAAATGAACAATACACGAGATCCTCTATTTCCAACCGTGGTAATATGCATGCAACTATATATATTTATATCTATACTTATATAAAAAGTGGCTTAATTCTTACGAATTTTGATTTTCATATTATACCATAATATAATATATTAAAATTAATTATTTTCATATAATATATTATTTTTATTTCAATAATTTTGTTGTAACTTAGCTCTACCATATAAAATTATCTTCCTTGATATCCTATATATTGTCGTAACTATAGAATTTTTTAACTTTGGTACTGCAAAAATTTAAATTAATCTCAAACAAAATAATAATAATAATAATAATAATAATAATAATAATAATAATAATAATAATAATATATTTCTCCTAATTATAATAGAACTCTAAAATTATCTATACACGCCATTTATTTTCATCATGACAATTATTACGACCAAGAATTGTGAAATCCATTCTCACTTGAATAAGCTTTCGCAAATAAACCATGAGAGATACTATTTGCACTATAAAATTTACTCAAATAAATTAATTTAAAATTAATTAATTATAAATTACTTAAATATCCTTATTACATAAGAAAATAATAATACATAAATTTAAAAAAAATCAAAAACTAAAACAAAAAAGAATCATCCTCCTTTTACCATTCTTCCTCACCGGAACTGCTCCAAAAAACATTGCCGAAGTCTCTACCAAAAACACCGTTGGATTTAGCAACAATTCTTCTCATTGATTATGCCTAGAATTCGAAGTACAAAAATAAATTTACAGTACACGATTCTTCTCCATCAAATTGCAGATGTCGACCATCAACCACCACCATCTCTTCTTTTTTTTCTTCTTATTCGTCTCCCACCTTACGTCCTTTCTTTTCTCTGCTTTCATCGTGAGTTATTCGAAAATCACAGTTCGAACACAATAAAGAATGTTCGAAAATAAGTTTCCGAACCAATAGAAAGTGGTTCGAAAATTTCATTTTCAAATGAAGTTGAAGGCAGTTTTGATGTTGTTCGAAAATGAATTTTTGAACATTTGGAATACGTTCGAAATTTATTTTCCGAATTGCCTACACCACATTCGAAATTTACAGTTTGAGGAAAAAATAATTTTGCCAAGTTTGAAATTTCTTAATCTAATTTTATCGTCATTTCCAAATCGAGTGGGCAGTGTTGAAACTAGAGTGAATGGTTGTCGTTTAGTTAGGTTAAGCAGTGGTTGTCGACGACGGCGGAAAAAAAAGGCGAAGGTGGGAGCGGAAGGCAAGCAGCCGCTGGAGTAAGAATGGCAGCAGCGCACGGGAGAAGAAGCCTTCTGCATTCAATTTTTTTTTCTTTTCTTATTTGTTCTAATTTTTTTATTATTAAGTTAAATTAGTTATTTTGAAGTATAGAAAGGAGGTGTAGTGCAAAAAGTATAGTGCAAATAGCTACTCACATAAACTATAAGGTTAGCCTATTCTTTTTATGTGTTTTTACTTCTATTTTTATATGTGTAGTATTTTATCTATCAAAATAAATATTTTTTACTCTTCAATCAAAAACAGTACCTCTTCCTCTTCCTCTTCTCTCTTCGGTTTTTTTCTTCATCATTACCGTGGATTTTCTTCGTCAAATTTTTTACCATCTGAAGTGCTAATTCTCAAGATACCATCGCCCATTCAGGTAAGGTATCTTCTTTCCAATTTTTTTCTTGAAATTACAATCTCCTGAATAAATGGGCATGTGTTCTACGAAAAAAAAATCAAGAAATTTTCGTCTTTGCCATTTTTCTTCCAAAAATCAAGAGTGTATCTCATGAATGATTGGGCTTTTGAAATTGTTGCTTCTTTTTTTTCAAAAACCTAAAAAAAATCTTAATTTTTGAAACCCACTTTTGTGACTCAAGTAGATGAACCTTCATTAAAAGCTTTAAAGCAAATTTGGGTGAAAGTTGAAGTGGTCTCAACTGCAAAGAATCGAAGAAATTGGATTGTTGGCAGGTTTGCACATTATTCCTCATCTTTCTACTTCATCTCCTTCTACATTTCTACTGTTCACACACACACACACACACACACAATATAGAGAGATAGATGGGTGATGGGTTTTGGAAAATTTGTGAAATTGTTTCGGAATCAAGCTATAGATTTTGTGGACAAAATTGGTTATTCATATGATAATTTGGTTTTGTGGTGTTTGGCTTGTGTTGATTTGGTTATATGTTGTAAATAATGATTGTTTTGGTGTTTGCTAATTTGGTTATGTGATGTAAATAAACATGGCGCGATCTCCTTTTAACTATAGAAAATGTAGATTACTGTGTACCATGTGGACTATGTATGGAATGCTCACGGTTTGCTTGGTTCTTATACTTTATCAAATTGCAATTCTTGCAAACAAACAAAGTAGGAGTCATCAAATAAAAAGTAAGGAAGAAAAACGGTTTGATCGTATTAAATGGGTATTCATTTGTATTAGTGAACTTCGAATGGATAGAAAAACATTTGCAACATTATGTGAAATGACAAGAGATGTTGAGGGTTTGAAAGCAACTAGAAATTCATCTCTTGAAGAAATCATGGCCATATTTCTCTATGTTTTGGCTCACCATAAGAAAAGTAGAACTATCAGCCTACTCTTTCATCGTAGTAGAGAAACTGTGAGTCGTCATTCAATCTTTGCCTTCGAGCAGTTTTGCAACCACACAACATATTGCTTAAGAAACTTGAACCTATACTTGATGATTGCCAAGAAGATAGATGAAAACCATTTAAGGTAATTATTTTAATTAAATTAAAATTATTATTATTATTATTATTATTATTATTATCATTATTATTATTATTAGGGCAAATTGCCTTAAAATATATAAAGTTTGGGGGCGTTATTGGTTTTTCACACGTTTTAAAAATGTAGTTTTAATAACATGAACTTAGTCCTTGTTTGATTTTTCACATGATTTTTGAATTCCGGTCAATTGAATCTGATGTGGCAGCTGGAGATGCCACATGTACATCATACCAAATTGCCTTAAAATACACAAACTTTAGACCGATTTTGTTTTTTCACACGAATTAAAAATATCATTTTTTTGTTTTTTTGTGTAATACATAAAATTTATCAATTATTACTATAGAGTTGTTGTAGTAGATATTGTGAAATATTTTGAATTTTCTTAGTTCATGCAATATATAAAATTTATGATCAAAAAAATTAAATAAAATAACTATCAAACCTTTTTAGTTCTCTATTTGAAGAAAAATTATAAAAATATGACTTAAAGTATTGTAATGGTATAAATAATTGAATTGTGAATACAACAATCATCAAATCATGAATAATGGTCTATGATGTATCGTATATGTTGATGAATAATATTACACAATCAATCAATTAAGTTAACAAATAAATTGATCATGTAGAAACTACATATTACTTTTTCATATATGTTTAATATAGCATCTTTTGATATAACTTTATATGTTAGATAATCTTAAATAATTTTATAATTGAACATTTCCATTTATATTAATTGTTGAACAAATTCTTAATTCATCTATTTTATTATTGTTTAAACCTAGCTAATAATAATATAAGTATGTAACGACTCTAATTTTTCCAAACATCATAATGATAAATGTACACATCAAAGACACCCTAAAGTTACAGTATGATTTTTGTGTGTATGAAATGAATTACATAAGATCGAAAAGATCATAACTGCCAAATGATTTTGATTAAAATTTATATCTTGTTCGACAATTAATTTTGCAAAATATAAAATGAATATTTCATATTACGTTTGCCACATTATAAGAAAAAAAGTAAAAAAAAAATCTAAAATTAGTCTTTTTTAATTCGTGTGAAAAAATAAAATCAACCCAAAGTTCATGTATTTTAAGGTAAATTGGTGTCCACGTAGATGTACACATGGTAGTCTTCGGCTGCCATGTCAGATTCAACTTGCCGGAATTTGAAAATCATGTGAAATATCTAACAAGGACTAAGTTCATGTTATTAAAACTATGTTTTTTAAAACGTGTGAAAAATAAAAAACACCCCAAAGTTTTTATATCTTAAGGTAATTTACCCTTATTATTATTATCTATCTTATCTAGCAATTATTTTTTATTTATAAGGTTGTTTAGGTGTGTTAGATGGTACTTTCATTCAAGTTACGCTTCCTAAAGAAGAAAAACAACATTATCGCACAAGAAAGGGAGGCATAACAACAAATGTGTTAAGAGTATGTTGCCTAAATATGCAATTTATATATGTTATGCCTGGTTGGGAAGGTTCCGCCCATGATGGTCGTGTTCTTCATGATGCTATCAATCAACCTAATGGACTGAAAGTACCACAAGGTTGTTACTATTTGGTAAATGTTGGATACTGTAATTATGAGGGTTTTCTTGCACCTTATCATGGACATAGATATCACCTTATTGAGTTTGATGGCCATCGACCCGAGAAGGCAGATGAATATTTTAATATGAAACATTCTAGAGCAAGAAATGTCATAGAAAGATGTTTTGGCTTGTTGAAAGGGCGTTGGAAGATTCTAGCTTCCCCTTCATTTTTTCCAATACAAACTCAAGTACATATTATCATTGCTTGTTGTTTGCTACATAATTTGATTCAAAAATTTATGAGTCGTGACCCTTAAGAAAGTGAAAATGAAGATGAAGCAAGTGACAATGAGGAAAGTGATGATGATGATGATGATGGAGTTGAGTATATAAGAGCAATCGCCTTAACTGACCAGTGGACCACTTTTAGAAATAATATGGCAACTGATATGTTTAGTAATTGGAGAAATGAGATCTTTGATATGGAATAATTGTTGCTATTGCTTTATTTTGTTGTTTTAGCATCATGTTTTTTTTTAGTTTTTTACCATTTTTCTTTTCAATGTAATTCATTTATGTTTGATGTACTAAACTTTATTTAATAAATTTTTAATTATAAAATATCCATTTTATTGCATTATTGTGATTTTATATGAATTGTGTAATAGGATGGAGAAAGATACAAGTAGCAACAAATAAGCCCGACAAACATGATGTTCCATATGGAAGGGGGAAGAATAAGCATTTTTGGACAGAGGAGGAAAGTTGGACATTAATAAGATGTTTGCAAGAGATGGCAGTTGATCCTATTTGGAAAACAGATGGAGGGTTCAAGAAAAAACTACATGAATTAGATACGAAGAATTATGATGCAAAAGTTGCCCACTTTCACAAAAGAAGTGAAACATATTGATTCTAGGATCAAGTTCTTGAAAGCCAAATTCCATGCTATTTGTGAAATGTGCAAGCAGAGTGGTTGTGCATGGAATGTGGTTGTGCATGCAATGATGTGGATAATAAGATACAATGTGAGCGTACATGGTTTGATGAATGGAGTAAGGTACGCCAATTAATTAATGATTTTCTACCTTAAACTGTGGATCTTATTTGCTATGCTTATTTTTTTTTTCTTATTTGATCTTATTTCTAATAGATTTACAAAAAAGTTAAGGGGTTGTATAATGTAGCATTCCCTTATTTGTCGGATTTGGACATTGTATATGGCAAGGATAGAGCAACAGGGCTTGTTGCAGAAGATCCTATAACGGCTGCAAAATACACAATCAATGTTGATGTTGATTTATCCGTTACAAATGATAGTGCATCAAACGACAATGAATTTGAAGCCGATTCAATGTCTCAACAACAACAGTCTGGTTCTTCAAGTTCCAAGAAGAAAAGGAAGTAATCACTAGCAAATTTCGAACTTTTTTGAAGAAAACTAAGGCTAAACATGTGCCAAATGTTGAATCTGAATTCAAAGCTCTCAGCGATCAAGTTGTGGGATTTATGAACAGTGTCAGTTCTCACTTCGAATCAATGTCGGCTTTTGTGCAGGGTAAATCTTCAAAGATGCCCGAAGTTCTTGAGGAGTTGGGTAAGCATGGGTTCACGAGTAAAGATAAATTTAAGGCCGCTCAAGCTATTTGTGAAGATGCAGTGAAGGTTGAGTTGTTGTTCAGTTTGGATCCTTCTGAAGTACAAGATTATGTCCTTAGCTTCTTGTAAATATATAGTGAAATTACTTGCATTTTTGCTATAATTATATCTTATCTATATGGTCTTGAAAATATATGTAAACTACCTACACATTTTGTTGCAATTTTTTGTGCTAGTAGCAGGTTTATATTTTAATTTGATATGGTATATATTTTGTAATTGAAGTTGAACTTATGATTTTTCTCATGCTCATGAAAGTTCAACTATGAATCTGTTGGAGAAGTGCTTTTGTCATATTAATAATGTATTTTTTGTTAGGTTTAGGTTCGATTTTGTAGTTGTTAATTTTTTTTTGAATGGTGTAAATTGTAGTGACAATTTCCAAAACCAAGCAATTATATATTGGAATACATATTGTGGAGAGATAAATGAAAAAAATGAATTTAATTATCATTGTTGAAATTGTATCTGAACCAAGCATCATCTATGATAATAATATCCATTCCGTAATTTGAACCAGGCAACAACAATGCAATCACCATTCCCATAGTGATTGACCCTTCAATAATTCTCATTGTGATTCTGATTCCCGAATTTGAACCAAGCACCCCCTTAGTAATTAAAGTCCCTATTAATTGGAAAATTCTATGCTACCCCCTAAGCACTGCCCGAGTCCGTTGAGATGCACCCACGTATCACTTGAGCAGAAAATACGCTCAATTAAAATAATTCAGCATAATTGAGGGAAATACGCTGTATATTTGCGGGGATACCCACTTTTTAGCTATTATGGACTTCACTTTTCATTATTACTTGCACAGTTTTTAATTTCAGACTTTCCCCTAACCAATGGATTTGAATCATTTGATCTCTAATAATAATAATACATTTTATTTTATTTAGGGGTATTATCAAATTTTAGCTTGATCTTTCAAGTAATTCACAAAAATGCCCTAACCTTTTATAAATAACAATTTAATACCTGACATTTTGAATATACAACAAATCTAGTCTGAAATTAATTTTCGGGTTTTTAGTTGCCGACGTATATCTTTTTACATATTTTGTTGAGTGAAATATAATTTTATTTTAATTTTATTTGATCAATTAGCGTGGTACAATTATTTTCCTCGTTATTAAAAAATTCAGACCAAAAGATACACGTCCACAACTAAAAGCCCAAATATTAATTTCAGGCTAGATTTATTGTATATTCAGAAGATCATGTATTAAATTATTATTTATAAAAAGTCAAGAATTTTTTGTGAATTACTTGAAAGGTCAGATTAAAAACTTGATAATATCCTTTTTATTTATGCACATTTTGAATTGCATAGTCATTTTAGGATTATGAACTATACTTTTAAAAAACTTGATGTGCATAATGATTATTGCTTAATTATTTATTTTAATAAAAATTGATGCAAACATTATAAGATAAATAATTTTTTAATTTAGAATATTTTGGCCGAATGTGAATAGAATAAATAATTTATATTATTACGTAAAAATATGCGTAATTTTGTAAGTTTATTGGCAATTGCATTGGAAAGTTTATTTCTATTGTTTAAATGAAATATTATATATAGGCAAAATTTTAATTGTTGATATTAATTTATTTAATGGGGGAAAATGAAATCGTTAATAAAATGTGTTTTTTAAAATATAAATAATTTGTTCTGTAACAATATTTTGTGAGAATATGAATTCAATGGAATACTTGTTCTATTTTGTTACGAAAAAATAGGTGTAATTTTCTTTAATGTAATTATGTTTAAATATTCTAATAAGTTAAAATGTGCATAACCGTGAATGTGCGTTTGATAAATAATTTTCATATATCGGCACATAAGTCGGAAAGTTATTTTTTGGTATTTATATGAAATATTATGTATAGGCAAAATTTTATAGTTGTTATTAATTTATTTTATGGGTAAAATTGACATCGTTAATGAAGTATTTGAGTTTTACAATATGATGATATATTTATTTGAACAATTTTGTCTTAACTGATATTAAATTAAATGAAACAACACTTAAAAAAAGGGTTGCATAAAAGTTAAACCACCTTCATTGGTTCTTGCGAGGGAACTAGTCAAGCTATCTCTAAATTAGAAAATGAACGGACACCATTCTTCCAAAACTCTTCACCAGAGCTCCAGCATGAACCGACGTCTGAAAATTTGGGATTCGAAAGTGTCACGTTGATTCAAAAATGGTGAGATTATCTTTATATTACTACTAAACATCCATTTTCCGTCCTTTTGGACCGTTTTATATTTTAGATAAAGTAAAATTAAAATTTCATTTGATCATTCTTTATTGTGCTAAGAAACTAGCGTGTGAAGATGTCTTCCGGGAGACGGAGTTGTTCGAAAGCATCGTCAGAAGGGGAACCATCCTCACCGGAATGAAGAAAGGGCAAAAGATGCGGTGTTTAAGGTTATTCCGTTTATGTAATTTTTTGTGAAGTTTGAAACTTGAAGCATGAATACATTGTGAATTTCCGAATAGTTTTTCAATTTATTGTGTTGATAATGACAGTGTATATAATTTTGAGTTGGGGAAGGGTTTTGTTAATAAGTTTAGGTATATTGATTTAAAGTTCGGCACTTGAAGCATGATTATATTTTGAATTTTTGAATATTTTTTCAATTTATTGTGTTGATAAAGATGGTGTATATAATTTTGAGTTGGGGAAGAGTTGTTCATATGTTTAGATATAGACAAACACTTTCATTATCTGGGTGGTTGAAATATGTAGTATTTCTGAAGTTGTAGTATAACTGGAATTCATCCATCTTCATATTATGTCATCTCTTTGATTTTATTTTAATTGATTTATCATAATTGCTTATTGATATGTTCTTACTTGCATTGAGTATGCTTAGGCCTTTATGTAATTGATTTAGGGTATGCTAGTTTAATATGATGTGAAGCCTTTAAATTTCACTTACATGTTTGAATTTTAATTTATAATATGTAGTTGTAGGTGGGCAAATATCTGTTCGGGGGCAGTATAATGTGATTATTAACCAAGTTCATGGCCGGTTGAGTAGGAAAAATCTCGATGAATTTCGTAGTACATGTTTTGGGCATCTCATCGATGTGCCTGACATCTAATATCAAGGGCAACTCATTTTCTTGTTATTGAATGCGTTTGAACCTAAATCAGAAATAAGAAATCGATTGTCTTTTTCTATTAATGGCAGTCAAATGGAATTAGGTCCCTAATAATTCTTCTGCATAACCGGTTTAAAAGTTAATGAAGCTGATGATCCACCAATGTCCTCATCTATTCACACTAACATATTTGGAGCTAATCACAATCTGAAGGCCCAACATATTGAGGAAGCGTTTGACAACTACAATGCTTTACACAAAGGTAATGGTAGTTTGATTTTGAAATTGGCGCTGCTCCATGTTGTGTACGGTCTACTATTGAATAGAGACCAACTATGGAAGAAGATAGATATGAAGTACATGTATCTTGTTGATGACTTGGATAGATTCAATAATTACCCTTGGGGAATGGTTGTATATCAGTTCCTAGTACGTTGGACACATATTGCCCACGGTAATATCGTCCGATTGAGGCATTTCTCACCGAGGCCATCTATGAATGTATGTGGATTTTCACTAATCTTACAGATATTTTCCTTTGAGGTGATGGCGAGACTTGCATAGCGTTGCGCGAAGAGACTTTCTGAAACCTTTTTCTCTAGGTTCATGCATTAGTCTACAAATACCTTGTTCAAATATTCTCTTCTAGTACTCTTTTTCCATTCACGACATACGCATTCCGTGGTACATTCTTTACCTAAGTGTCCTCTATTTTAGTTAGTTAAAATTTTAATGTGCTGAATGTAAGGGTGGAAATGGACCAGGCCGCCCGATAGTGTCCTAGCCTAATTTGGGTCTGGTTCGGCCTGACCTATATATTAAAGAGGCCAGGCTCAGGCCCTTTTAGAAGCTTATATTAATAAGTAGGCTCGGACTTAACAAGCCGGCCCATTTATAATATATATATATATATATAATGTAAGTTAATAAAATCATCTATTATATATTTTTGTTTAATTAAAAAATGAAATAATAATAATAATAATAATATCTAATTAAAAAATAAAAAAGAAATGCTCTAACCATATACAACTATTT
Organism: Perilla frutescens; assembly: GCA_026008535.1. NCBI lineage: Eukaryota > Viridiplantae > Streptophyta > Magnoliopsida > Lamiales > Lamiaceae > Perilla > Perilla frutescens. The sequence goes on along the minus strand of BRKX01000006.1, from coordinate 7,269,784 downwards.
CTCCAGATTTCAATTTCTAATTTACGGCTCCATCACTAATTCACGCCTCCTCCACCGTTGAATCCAATTTCATCAAGGCCAAAACTCAAAAGGTTTTAAGGGCAACGGTTAATAGTGGTTGGTCAGATGACGGAGGTGAATAAGGTAGAAGTATGAGTAATGAGAGAAGCGAGAAGGAGGTTGTTTAGACGGGGTCGGAGACGAGGAGTGAGAAGAAGATACTACATCAGAGGAGAAAACATCAGAAAAGGGAAAGTTTTCTCCCACTGGCCTCTTGAAATTGAGTGTGATTTTGAAGAAGAAAATAGAGTGTTGGTTTTGATGTTGTTGTCTGTTCTTTCTGGGAGATATGCAGCTATGGCAGCCCATCTGCAAAATATAGTCATATAGATAAAAAATGTTAATTAATCGGCATATATATATATATATATATATATATATATATATATATATATGGTGCAGTGGGAAAAACTAACTATTAATTAATGAACTTTCTTGTTGCCCAAAAGGGCTTGTAGCTGGATAATCATCTTCTCTTCATGATCTGTGAAACTACCCCTCTTGTAGCTGGATAATCATTTCTTATGTTAAATATGTTAAATGTTGCAGTTCAAGTTGGAAATTTCTTATGCCTTGTTTGGTGCATTTTTATACCTGTTATACGTTTCTTTTTTAGCATGCTAGTATATACTATATGTAGGGAACTAGGGATAATGACTTCTCAATCAGAAAATAATGGATTAAATTCATTATCTTTTCTACCTCGAAATGAGTCAATGAAAGCGGAAAATAGTAGAGTTGATATTGAAATTCAAGACAAGAACGATGATATTTGTGTTATAAAAAAAGAGGAGGAAGAAAACTTCAGATATTGGTTTGATTTTGATGATGTAGAAGATCCTAAATTAGGAAGAAAAGCAGTTTGCAAGCATTGCAAAGATAGATTTGCATATGGTGTGAAAGGGTCTAGCACTAGTCATCTAAAAAGACATGCAGATTCTTATTTTCAAAAAAAGTTGAAAAATAATACATTAACAAAACAATCCACCATACCTTTCAAGTCTTCCACTTCTTCTATGAATGCATTTTTGGTTCCAGGTGCCAAGTACTCTAATGAGAAAATGAGAGAAATAATTACTTCATTAATCATGGTTTACGAGCATCCTTTTAACATTGTCGATGACCAAGTTTGGATATGGGGCTTTCAATATGCTAATCCAGAATTTTAAAAAGTTTCTCACAAAACAGTTAGAAGTGATTGTTTGGCCACATATGAGGCAGATTAGAAGGATTTGCAGGCTTTGTTGAGAAATGTGAATAATATAAGCTTAACTACTGATATGTGGAAATCGACACATCAGGTTACTGAGTACATGGTTATCACTGGTCATTTTGTTGATATGGATTGGAATCTTCAAAAGAGAGTGTTGAGCTTTGTTAAAGTTCCTGCTCCTAGACATGGAATTGATGTGACATGTGCAATTTTTAAATGTTTAAAGGCTTGATGGATTGAAAATAATTTTTTTTGTCACAGTTGACAATGCTCTTTATAACGACTCTTGTCTACGAACTCTCAAGGATAACTTTTCACTTAACACTAAGTTATTGCTTGATGGTACTTTGTTTCATGTTCGATGTTGTGCTCACATGTTAAACATAACGGTGTAATATGGTCTTGGCGATATTAAGGATGTAATTCACAATGTTCGTGAAATTGTGAAATACATTAACCACAATGACTCAAGATTGAAAGCATTTTCTGAAGTCTTAGAATAAAAGAACTTGAAAGAAATAAAAGCTCGTTGTTGACTGCTCAACAAGATGGAATTCTACATTCCATATGCTTTCTGTTGCTTTGAAATTTCAGATAGCTCATCCAGCTTACAAAGAAAAAGAGCCACATTACAATTCTCTTCCATTAGATGAAGATTGAGAAAATGTCAAGAAAGCTTGTCAACTTTTGGAGGTGTTCGATCTTGCTACTCTTGTTATTTCAGGTAGTGAGTATCCTACCTCTAATTTATACCTTCCTGAAGTGTGGAGAGTGAAGCAAGAAATTGATAAGGCTGTGAATTCTGATTATTTGTTCATGAAAAATATGGCAACAAAAATGAAGATGAGGTTTGACAAGTATTGGGGAGAATGCAATCTTTTGATGGCTATTGCTAGTGTTTTCGATCCTAGGTGTAAGTTTCATGCTGTCAATATACGTTTCCCCTTGATATATACACCAGAAAATGTATGCAAAGAGAATGTTTGAACTGGTGAAAACTTCATTGCGAGCATTATATGATGAGTATGCTGAAATGACTAAGGATGAGGCAACCAATAATATTAGTAGTGAAGAAGATACTAGAGGAAACTCACATGTGTGCAATACGTTCATTGTTAGTGAATTTGACCAAATCATGAGCATTGTTCGAAAAAATGAAGCTCTTCATCAATCAAAATCTGAGTTACAAACTTACCTTGAGGATAGTGTTTATATTCCTGATGGTAGTTTGAACACTTTTTGTGCTTTAGAGTGGTGGAGAAATAATAGTTTGAGGTACAAGATCTTATCGAAGATGGCTGCTGATATACTAGCGATTCTTGTCTCAACTGTTGCATAAGAGACCACTTTTAGTATTGGAGGAAGAGTCATTGATGATTATCGTGCTAGTTTGAATGAAGTATCTATTGAAGCACTCATTTGTGGGGGAGATTGGCTTCATGCCAAGTTTGGTTTGAAGAAAAAAAAGGTATCGATTCAATTACTAATTTAAGCACTTTATTACAATTTTATGATCTTGTTATACATGTCTAATATATACTTCTTTTTAGGTGTTTAATCTGGAACAAGAAATGACTTGAAGATGAAGATTGAAGCTTTATTTCTTGGTTGTACTTTTCTTATGTAATGCTAAGATTGAATTTGGAGAGCAGAATGAAGTCTGAAGCTTTATTGTTAATGTTGGCAGGTTGCAGTTGGTAGACTACTTTGTTATTTTCATTTTGCATTTTGACTTCTATTGTTATTGACTTAAATTCATCAATTTGACACTTTGTGATGATTTATATATTATCTTTTATGTTTCGCGTTGATTTTGAATTGATACATCTTATATATCTAGATATGTTATTTTTCTTATTGTTAATCTTAGTTGAATAAAAAAAATTAGATAGGCTCAAATAGGCTTTTATAAGGCTCCAAGCCTAGTTTATTTTATTAAAAAGGTCAGGCCTGGGCCTATAAAAATGCATACAATACATAATGGGCCAGGCTTGAGCCTAACATTTTTTGAATAGGCTCAGGCCTAACAAGGTAAAGCCTGGCCTGGCCCATTTCCAGCCCTAGCTGAATGTGACATTGATATTTTCTCTCTAGACGCCGTTTGTGTTAACGATTGATGAAAAAGAGAGATCGGAAGGTGATGGATTGACACTGCAGGTCGGGCCACCACAGCCGAGGGAAGCGTGTAGGAATCTCATCGACGAGGATGATATTGTTGACAATGAGACTGATATTGAGATAGTTGGAGCACAAGATGCTGCTGAATTCGAGGTGCGTTGTTCTCTGAGAAAACATTTTAGCAGCGTGGGCACTTCTGGTAAGTCGAAGTTACCACATAAGTCTAACAAGCAAAGTGAGGCGGGAAATGTAGCTCCGACGACATTGGCAGAAGTTTCCCAGATGATATTGTAAGTTTAGGTATTCTTTTTCAATAATATATGATATTTATTTCATTTCATTAACTTGATCAATATGTTTCTTATGTAATTACTGTCAGGAAACAAATTTAATGGTGATTGTGAAAATTGAAAGCTTGGAAAAAGCCATCAAAGCCCTAGATGTGAAGGTTGAGGCCTTGAAGAAATTCTGAGTCTTTGATGACACCGAACTCCCGCACGATGGTGAGGAGTATGTAAGTGTTGTAGACCATTTAAGCCCAAAAATTAGTTCTGCTTATACTCTGGCTGATGAGCATGGAAGAGATACCGACAAGGAAGCAGAATTCGACATGGATGCCGACAAGGAAGCTCATGTTGACATGAATGACGACAATGATGTTGATGATGCCGACAAATCAATAGATGCATATGTCAACCCTGAAGGACATGCAGACGGTGACAAGGAAGGAGAGCATTCTGATGATGCCGACAAGGCAGTAGATGCATATGTCGATCCTAACGGACATGCACACGATGACAAGGAATGAGATGTAGCTACGAAGGAGAGAGTCCCTAGCGGTGCAGTAAACCATGCAGCTGCTGATAATGAAGGAGATGCTGAGAGTAAATGAGTCGTTAACATGGAGGAAGCTGCACCTATCGACGTGGAGGTTAACATCAATTCTTGAGTGAAGAAAAAAATGGTACACATTGCGATAATTGATAGCAATTATTCTTGCATTGCCCCCCCTTCAGATAATTTTGTGATGTCAACTATTTTTACAGAAAATGAAAAAGTTGATGCCCATCATGTAAGAAGAAGACAGTGGTGAAGAGGAAGTTATCCATTTCAAAGCCATCTGCTTGTGCAAGCGCACAAACATCCATAAAAAAATCAAAGACCATACGCAACAAGAGGAACAAAGTGAAGGCAGTTCCATTAGATTATTCGATAATTATTTAACCTAACCGCAAGTGCACAATGAGATTTATAGTGTAGCGATGAACAAGGTCATATCCACAGGGACTTAATGATTAAACTACTAATCATCTAAATTAATTTCCTACAGTTATCTAGACTACTTAACATGGTTGAATTTTAATTGCCAAATGAATAAAATAATGAAACAATAAATGTCACCACAAAAATAAACACAAATAAATTAAATAATGAATAAAAGACGTATTCTAGAATTGATTAATCAACAACTTATTCATTCATTTAATCCTTTCATTTTTACACATATGTTGAGACTTAAATTGTGCTAGAGCAACCACTCGATTATTCTAAACCTCCTCTCGAAGTGCCTAGGCTGTAGATCACAAATTAAATGATAATGTGTCCATTAATTATATAAAATGCAATTTCTAATGGCTCCTAAGATTCTTTGCTCTCTAAATTAACTGCAACTCTGTCGAGTGATATTGATTAACCAGTTACTTATTAGATCACTTGTTAAAACTCATCTCTCGATTTATGAATTAACACATCAAATTGTACTATTTAGTGATCAAGTAAATAATACATATAAGCATGAGAATAAGCAAAACACAACCAAGTCATAGACATAAAAACCCAATAGATTAAACGAACTTCATAGTCAAATCATACTAGGGTTTTAATTCTCCATAATAGAATAAATAACTAAACTAATCCACAAATTAAACATTGGCATGAAAAGAACAAAGTAAATAAAACCCGGTCTAATTTTATCTCCAATCTTGACAAATCTTGAATTATTTGGTCTCATTCTTCGTGTCCTCTTTTCACTGCTGTTTTTCTCTAGTGGAAATTTTAGGGTATAATAGATTATAGAAATTTTTTCAGAAATCATATTCATACTTAGTAAACTCAAGCCTAAAACCTACACAGAATCAGACTGACCCAGATGACCCATGACCTCACTCGCGACCCGATCACTCACAGCGGCTCAGGTCGCGAGTCCACGTGGTAGTGACATGGCATAATATCCGTGAGCACCTCCATTACCCGTGACCGTGATCACAAGTTTTCTTTTTTCGTACCTACTCTCTGTCGTGAACTCACAAATGGGCATCCTTTTGTTGATTTGCGACGTGGCCTGTGATCGAACTTGCGACTGTTGCTCACGAGTCCTCTTCTGCGCCTTTTTTGTCCCTTTCTTGACTCGATTTCTTCAACATAAGTGATAAACTGAGATTTTACTTTTTTTTTCGTACATTTACACGTGTTTTGCACTGTTCATGCGTGTTTTCAACTCAGTTTAATCAATTTTTACTAGATTTTGGAGTTTGGTTTAGTTTGTTAGTTTGTGTAGGTTTGTTCTCACTTTTGGTTGCTTTGGAGAAAAGAAGTTGTGATGAAGCCCTAAGATCTCGTGTTGAAGAAATTGGATCGAAAACGGGATGGAAACGAGCCAGAAGCTCGAGAGCACGAACTGCGAGTGGGGTTGCAGGTGGGGTCGCGGGTCGGCATCCGGGCGACTGTCCCCTCGCGACAGAGGAAGGGTACCAATGGAGAAAATCCGCGAGCTCGGTCGTGGGTATTCTGCCACGTCATGCCACGTGGAGCTGCGACCCGATCCGCGGGTGAGTCACTCGCAAGTGAGGTCGCAGCTCGGTCCGACTTGTCCGTTTTTTGGTTGGATTTTTGGCTTTTCCCCACCAGGTATTTAAGGGTTATGTTGCACGAAAATTGTACACTTTTAACTACATTCTAAGATTGATACCAGAAAAAAACAGCAGATGAAAAGCAACGTGAAGAACAAGACCGAGGAATTCAAGTATTTCAAGATTAGTGGCAAATACAATCTTCTGGGTTTTATTTTCTTTAATTCTTGTCAGACTATGAACACCTTGTAGAATGAGGGAATACTAAATTTTTCTGACATGAATGATATGATGTTTTGTGAATTTATATTAATTAAAAAATTATATATTTATTTTTTCTGGAGAGAAAAATTAGAATAAAAATTGTTGAATATAATATTTGAGGTGGATATATACTAAAACATACATATTTCAACAATGAAGGAAGCTTGAGAATTATCAATAAAAATAAGTTTCATCAAAAAAATCAATAACAATAAGTCAATAATAATAATAGTTGAAGAAAGTCTACATTATTGGAAACATACTTGTGAGAAGAAGAGGGTTCATCTCATCACAAGAATGATGTTGTTTCTGCAACAACACGAAAGCAAATACTTACCAAATTGTATTACATCTTTCTAATGAGAAAGGGAAAGGCTGCCCATAACTTTGGCTTTATCCCTGAGAACAAACTTCTGCGTCTTTCCGGTGGAAGTCTTTGGCAAATCCTCGAACACAACTGTTTGTGGCACCATGTAATGAGGCAATCTGTGGCGGCAGTAGTTGATGATGGCCTGTCCCGTTGCAGAACAACCATTCTTGAGTGTCACAAATGCACAAGGCGTCTCCCCCAACTGATCATCGGGTCTTCCCACAACAGCAGCTTCGAAAACAGCAGGGTGACTGAAGATCACCGACTCCACTTCTATCGTGCTTATGTTCTCCCCACCGGAGATTATTATATCCTTCGAACGGTCCTTCACTTCTATGTAACCATCAGGATGCATCACTCCCAAATCACCACTATGAAACCATCCACCTTCAAAAGCCTCTCCAGTTGCTTTCACATCGTTTAAGTAACCATTCATCACAGTGTTTCCTCTATACATCACCTCCCCCACTGTTTCTCCATCTTGAGGTACACTCTGCATGGTCACTGGATCTTTGATGTCAATTTCTTCCATGCCAATATGCTGCACTCCTTGGCGCGCCCTGAGTTTCGCTCGTGCTTCAAGAGGTAACAAATCCCACTCTGGTTTCCACGCACAGACTGTGCCAGGCCCGTACACTTCTGTTTGGCCATATGCGTGAGTAATACCGAATCCTTGTTCCTCCATCTTGAAGAGCACCTGAGCAGGTGGTGGTGCACCACCTGTCATCACGGCTACCTTTCCTGGAAGAGGCCGTTTCTCACTCTCTGTGGCGTTTATTATCATGTTCAAGATGGTAGGAGCACCTCCCATATGCGTGACTTGATGATCCGTTATACTATCGAATATTCCCTTTGCTGTAACATTCCTTAGACATATATTGGTGCCACCTTGCGCTGCCATGCCCCAAATGAGACACCAGCCGTTACAATGAAACATGGGCACGGTCCATAAATAGACAGGCATACACGGCATTTCATTCAGTAGAACAGCAGCCAAAGAATTCAGATAGGCTCCTCTGTGACTATAAACTACACCTTTGGGGCTGGACGTTGTGCCTGAGGTGTAGTTAATAGAAATAGGATCCCACTCGTCATTTGGCCTTAATACGGCAAAGCCATTCTCTCCCTCTGCTAATAAAGACTCGTATTCCGGAACTTCTGGCATTGACACCCCAATTTTAGCTCCGGAAACTGAATCATAAGACTCTGAGATTAAAACTAAAGAGGGCACTCGGATGCCTTTATCAGACAAAATCTTGAGAGCGTCCTTGGCAACGTTGAGAAACTGGTAATCCACAAAGATAAGTTTGGCTTCCGCATTTGATAGCAACACTGACACCATTGCAGAATCAAGGCGTATGTTAAGTGGGCAAAGGACCGCTCCAGCCATTGGAACAGCAAAGTGTAGCTCATACATTGCTGGAATGTTTGGAGCCAAGGCAGCAACCTGGTCATACCATATTATCTTAATAAAGATGAATGACAGTGAACTTTGAGGAAAACCAAGAAAGTAGAAGAATGGGAAGATAAATAAAAAGCGATAGACAACAAAATCTACAAAACTTGACCAAGACTAATCATTTCTAAGATCAGGGTAGACAGTATTCAACATATATACAGAAGCGAAAAACTTATTGTGAAGTTGCAAAAGTGATCACTTTAAAGTTTCAAAGAGTTACTCAGAAAATGCAGCATTAGATTGTTGAACATGTTTGTCCCAAAAAAATCCTCTGTATTATTAACAATGTTACATATCTTACATAAAGAGTAAAAATCAAGGAAAATTCCAACTTGAATTGTATGCATATATTGCTTAAATGTGTGTGTGCGCACATGTTTTTCTTTTCAAGCCAATGGGCAACATTCACACAATAGTACTAACATTCTCCACCTTTAATTGAATAGAACCATCTTATCAAACTCAACACAAACTCCCCCCCGGAAAAAAAAAAAAAAAACAGAATCTAAAGAATACCAAGTTATACTTGAATTGAGAAAAACAGAACAGAACCCACAGATTACTTCAACAGAGAGAGAGAGAGAGAGACAGAGAAGATGAAAACTCACAACATCACCACGGGAAATCCCGAGGCGGGTGAGGGTGGAGGCGAGGCGGTGACACCTGTCATGAGTCTGCTTCCAGGTGAAGTTCAAATGACCATAAACAAGAGAGATTCTGTCTTTGTAAACAATCGCTGATCGCTCCAAGAAACTAATGGGAGTGAGTGGAATATAATTTGCTGAACATTTGATTGTGCCTTTTGCCATGGAATGTGATTGATTGATTTTTCACTTCTTCTTACTGCAACAAACTGGTCTGTCCCGACATCCTATTTGTAGATGCCATTGATCGATAAGGTCCACCACAGTTTTTCACATCTTTTATGATGTTTCTCATCTACAATTTGAATGAGAAAAAAATAATAATGGTGAAGGCAAATTAGATTTATGATGTTTCTCATCTACAATTTGAATGAGAAAAAAATAATAACGGTGAAGGTAAATAAGAATCAAAATAAATGATTTTTTAGGCTTTAGATTGATAGTTTCAATCATTGAGGATATAAAGTGATATATAGTTTTCATCTTTCAAGTTCCGGATTGATAGTTATCTATATTTCAGATTCTAAGGGATTGATAATTGCTAGATAAATTGTAGGATTGGGACTAATTTAATAAATAACAATCTCATGTTTTTACCTTTCCTGATTCCAAACAAGATAAATGTCTTTAATTATAAGAAAATAAATTAATTAATTAATAACTACCCAAAATGCCCTAGGCAAATTCACAAATTGCAAAACACAACCATCTCTCTTCTATAGCTCCACCCACCATCATCTTCCTCGCAAACCCGCCAGGCTGCCACCACTCTCCGCCTCGTCTCTGCCGTTTATCAGCATCACGCACCCCTTAATTCCCAAAACAAAATTCAGCACTAGAATCTTGAATGACTCGGAACAAAGCCAAAACAAAATTTCCAAAATCCTAAATCAAAATTCAAAATTCCTTTCTTTTTCGCTTTTCCAGCGACCATTGATGCTAGTCAAACACCACCTAACACTGCTCAACTTCACCATCGACCGACTGCTCCACCTCTGCTCGATGGAAATAAACTTAAATCCGACCAAACCTTGACCAATCTCATCATCCATTCGCGTCTCAGTGCCAAGTATCCAACTTGTTGCAGTATAGTGCCCTAAAAAGCAGCGTCATCTTCGTCGATGATTACGGTGGCATGCCTTGGATCTGGATGAGCAGGAAATTCTATGCTACCCCATGGGGTACTATTCGCAACCACAATGATATCGACACGTGGATATAGTGTATGTTATTTTAATCATGTACTCACTTATTTTTAAAAAAACATCTTCATAATATCCTCATGTCGATATCCTTGTGGTTGCAAGTAGTACCCCATGGGGTAGCAACCAGGACGAGCATAGATGGCTACAAGAAAGCGATGAGCATAGATGGTGACAAGCTTTTTGGCTTTTATATATATAGTTTAAGGTTTAATTTTACTTGAGATTGGACATTTCGGTATTATTATTTATTTGGATAAAAACAAGGGTGATTCTAAATACACCACCAAAATTTCTTTACGCACCATTATTAAAATTAATTGATTACTAAATTACTTCAATTTCCTTTCAAATTAATCTCAATTCCCTTATTCTCCATTCTTCCCTTCTTCATTCTAGATGTCTTCCTCTTCTATTCCTCAGCATCTCCGCTGACTTCCCATGCAAGTTCTGGAGACTTCGGCTGGAATTTGGTACATGTCCAATTTATCAAGACTTCGACTGATAAATTCGATCCAGCGGAACTCTCATGGTGCATTTAGAAAAACCCTAACAACAATCACACCTTGGGTTGGATACATATCCATCAAATAGTCCAATATTTTTGAAAAAATACCCAGCTTTGGGATATATCACTCATTTAAAATCCTATGAAGTAAACGGCGGATTAGCCAAAATAAAAGTAAACACCCCTAAATTGATAAAACTCCTACAAAAATCTTATTAATTAAGCTTTACATTTATTGAAGTTAACGACACCTTACTAACTAAGCTTTACATTTATTGAAATATGGGTAAGAATACATATGAAGAAGACATATTTAGAGATGCTGTGATGTTACTGTAATTAATTATAACAACTTAGAGAATAGGTTGGAATTTGAAAGTTAATTGGAACCTAAAAACGTATAATTAATTTTTTGCGTGCTTCATTAATTTCATGTTTAAATGGATTCGTGATCGAGCTGTCTATTAGATTAGCCAAAACAAGAAAAAAAAGGACAAAAGAAAACGAGCTGGAACTATGAAATTAAAGAGAAACGGTAATAGAAAATTATTGAGAAGGCGTTTTCCTGAGTTGTATAAATTTTTTAATGATATTTTAGATTTTATAAGTTCCTTTAAAGGATAATCATTAAAAAAAAATCCACATATTTTAATTATAACTTTAGTATTGCTAACAATTTATAAATTCAATCATTCATAAGTCTATTAAAATTAAATCAAAACTTATAATACTAAAAAATATCACTTCTAAAACTGATCGATTATCCATATAAAACACGTGTAGACAGTTTGTAGAAAACTTACATACTGTTGCAGAGCAGTACTCCAGACTGCAATAAAAGCAGCAACGAACCCTTTAGTAGTAACATTTACATCACTAACTGTGCAGAGACTGCAACACCAAGGAGAACAACTAAGATACTCAACTTTGTGTCTCTTGAATATCGAATTTTGTCAAATACTATTTCCAATAAGCACGATACTGGTATCATACTGAGCTTTGTAATCTGAGAAAATAGCAGGTCTCAATATTGCATGACACAATATACAGAATTATAATGATAGCACTGCAATAATATATTGTCAATACTTACCTGGTAGAATCTCAATGAATTCCACATTAAACTGACATTCATCCCGACAATAGAGAAATTTGCAAATTAAATAAATTTCAGTAGCTCCAGAAAGGGTAGATGAGAAGCTTGGATGTAACCCAGCCACCTAAGAACAACCGTCATCAAGGTGGTTGTAGCAAAATGCATTCCAGTTAAAGTTGTAGCTGCAAGTACAGTAATAAATAATAATGAAAAGGCAAATAATTCATGTTAATATGGAAGAAAAAACTCTCACACACAAAACCAGAAAAAAGAAAAGGAAAGAAATAAAAGAAAGAGCTCTATCTAAAAAACCAGATATCATCAACATATGTTTTATATGAGTTTCTCACTATGCTCTGAACTTCACAAGTCTGTTTCAAAAATTGTTATGGGATTAATAATGTCAGGTTGACCTTTTTTGGATTTCAAAATTGTTTTTGGCACTCATGTATGTTGCCTAAAACCACAACCGTATATAATGTGTCCTGGTGCAACAATGGCCACTGTAAAAAGGCTAACTAGCAAACATCTTGATTAAGTTTTAGGTTATGATTGGCAACAATTCAAAAAATAATTATTGCTTGGCCCTCTTATCTTAAGTCTCAATATTATAATCGTCATTTACATATGCTTTGGGCCAACGCTTCCAATATGAGTGTTTGAATGTGATCCCGAGTTCAGATCATAGTACCCATAATCTAGATCCTCCATATGATATAATCAATAAGTTCAGCAGGATGCCTGATAGTTGTTTCCAAAAATTAATAGATTCAAATTTATTTAAAGTTGAGTCCGGAAAAGAGGATATAAATTTGAGAGAAATGTTTGGGGGAAGCATTTCAAATAAGCACATTGGAATCCACCTTAATGGAGGAAAGAATAGCTTAGGATGTGAACCCAATGATTTGAAACTTTCTGTCACGTGACATTATCCAAACAGCCTAAATTGATTTTATATAATTTTAAAACCCTCAGACCCAATCTATCAGTCTAAGTGTCTAACACATCCTAAAGAAACCACAAAGCCGAGAAATACGAAAATCATCCATCATTAAACATTGGTACAATCAAAAATTTCAGACCATCCCAAGCACCAATTCAATTTTGACCATTAATAGTTGATCCAATGTCCAAAAAGAAAAAGCTCTGAATTCTGTTCAAATTGGTATCAAACAAGTTCTGTTCAAATTAGCATTACAAACTTACCAAAGCTGAAGCCGTAAGTAGCCATTAAGGCTTTATTGACAATAATAATCCCAACTGAAGTGACCACATTGAACATCCATGCAGCTGCATCGACTGCAGCCTTCTTATCAGCTTTGCTAGCCGGAGCCATCTCTGCCACCTAATCCCTGTTATAACAGTCCAATGGGTGAAAATATAACCCAGCTGGGACATGAAGCTATAATAACATCACATCCAACTCGAGATTTCCACCCTCAAGCTTCCTTGCACAAGCACGCTTATATCAGAACAAACAATCGAAATAGCGAAATTTGTCGGTAACTATATTAACAATAATAGGGAAGTTAGCTCATAAATATATTTAGGCATAACAAAATGTCACACAAACATTTCCTTTCAGTACACTGATTCCAATCAGAACCTTTCTGCCAGAGGAAAACAATTCAATATCTATCTAAAAAGAGGATCACTGTATCGTACATCATTACTTGATTGCATTCTCAAGAACAACCCTAAAACCCCAAAAAGCTGCAATCTTCAGCGTATTAGATTACTCAAAGATATCAATTCCAGATAATTCAGGGGCCCTAATCTACCAAACCAATGGCACAATAATTGAGTACTATAAAAACGCACATTTTAACCCACAAATACTTCCTAGAAAAAAAGACAATGAAGAACCAAAACCCAAGATTCAACAAACATAATCAGATCTTGAAATGAAAAAACCACCCACATTGGAAAGATCGCATTCAATTCCCCAACTCCGGCATTGATTACTCACCAGATTACAGATCTAACCACACATAATCATCAAAATCCAACTGTAAATCAATGGAAAAATCAAACACACAACAGTGAGTAGCGAAGTGAACACACATTGATCAAGCAAAGTAGCATCAGAAACTTGCCTTGGAGAGCGTGTAACTGAATGAAAGGGACTTTTAGCGTGAATTTGCAGTCTCCTTCTGATCCTCATACACACTATTGAGTTCATAATAAAGCCAGTTAAAACGCGATTGCATGTGATGTGTAAATTGTGGTGTGTATATACAACGTACACACACTCTCTCTCTCTCTCTCTCTCTCTCTCTCTTCGCCGTAGTTTCATAACGGTGTTATTAATTAAGAGAGGGCAAAAAAGGGCCGATGAGAGTCAATTTTAAAAGTGGACAAACAGTTAAGGAAATAGTCGAGGGGTTACTTCACCTTTATCACATGTATATCTTAGAAGCGCTATTATCATACTATTTTTTTAGTCAGCAATTGAATTCAAAATACTTGTGTCCTATAAAATGAAGAATTAAGATAATTATGTTTAGTAACAAATTGAATGCTTGTGATTACAAAAATCCAATGTCAACTGCAACTGCAAGCACAGTTAATTTTCTTTTTCTTTTTCTTTTTCTTTTTTATTTGGACACAGCACAGTTGTACTTCATCTGTTGGTTACTGCTTCAATAAAGTATTTAATTTTACAGTGCATACATGTATAATACGAAATTGGAATATTATTAAATTTAAGAAGCGTCATTGTCTATATAAAAGCGTTTGTCAGTACAATTTTACAAATATAAATATACCTATTTACTCATCATATCATCATAAAAACTAGTTTAAAACGAACAGCGCACGAGATCCTCGATTTCCAACCGTGGTGACGTGCAAGTGTGCAAATATATATATACAAAACGTGATCTCACGTCTTTACATTCATGTTTCACACTTGAAAGTCTACATTATTGAAAGCATGCTTGTGAGAAGAAGAGGGTTGAAATCTCAGCCAGTTCATCTCATCACAAGAATGATGTTCTACAGACACGAACATGAATGGTGGATGCATGCAGCTCGATTTTCAGCAACACGAATGCAACGACATGAAACTAGTTACCAGATTCTACTACATTTTGCTCTTCTTAGAAAGGCTGCCCATAGCTTTGGCTTTAGCCCTCAGAACAAACTTCTGCGTCTTCCCAGTCGAAGTCTTAGGCAAATCCTCAAACACAACTGTTCGTGGTGCCATGTAATGAGGCAATCTGTCGCGGCAGTAGTTGATGATGTCCTGTCCCGTTACAGAACAACCATTCTTGAGTGTCACAAATGCACAAGGCGTCTCCCCCCAGTGATCATCGGGTCTTCCCACAACAGCAGCTTCAAGAACAGCAGGGTGACTGAAGATCACCGACTCCACTTCTATCGTGCTTATGTTCTCCCCACCGGAGATTATTATATCCTTTGACCGGTCCTTCAGTTCTATGTAACCATCAGGATGCATCACTCCCAAATCACCACTGCGAAACCATCCACCTTCAAAAGCCTCTTGAGTTGCTTTCAGATCGTTTAAGTAACCATTCATCACAGTGTTTCCTCTAAACATCACCTCCCCCATTGTTTTTCCATCTTGAGGTACACTCTGCATAGTCACAGGGTCTTTGATGTCAATTTCTTCCATGCCAAGATGCTGCACTCCTTGGCGCGCCTTGAGTTTTGCTCGAGCTTCAAGAGGTAAGGAATCCCACTCCGGTTTCCACGCACACACTGTGCCAGGCCCGTAGGTTTCTGTGAGGCCATACGAGTGAGCAATACTGAATCCTTGTTCCTCCATCTCGAAGAGCACCTGAGCTGGCGGTGGTGCAGCACCTGTCATCACAGTTACCTTTCCTGGAAGAGGCTGTTTCTCACTAGCTGTGGCGTTTATTATCATGTTCAGGACAGTAGGAGCACCTCCCATATGCGTGACTTGATGATTGGCTATACTATCGAATATTCCCTTTGCTGTCACATTCCTCAGACATACATTGGTCCCACCTTGCACTGCCACGCCCCAGATGAGACACCAGCCATTACAATGAAACATGGGCACGGTCCATAAATAGACGGGCCTAGACTGCATTTCGTTCAGCAGAACAGCAGCCAAAGAATTCAGATAGGCTCCTCTGTGACTATAAACTACACCTTTGGGGCTCGACGTTGTGCCTGAGGTGTAGTTGAGAGAAATAGGATCCCACTCGTCATTTGGCCTTAATACAGCAAAGTCATTATCTCCCTCTGCTAATAAAGACTCATATTCTGGAACTCCTGGCATTGATGCCCCAATTTTAGCTCCAGAAACTGAATCATAAGACTCTGAGATTAAGACTACAGAGGGCAATCGGATGCCTTTCTCAGACAAAATCTTGAGGGCGTCCTTGGCAACGTCGAGAAACTGGTAATCCACAAAGATAAGTTTGGCTTCTGAATGTGACAGCAACACTGACAGCATCGCAGAATCATGGCGTATGTTAAGTGTGCAGAGGACTGCTCCAGCCATTGGAACAGCAAAGTGTAGCTCATACATTGCTGGAATGTTTGGAGCCAAGGCAGCAACCTGGTCATACCATATTATCTTACTAAAGATGAACGACTATGAACTTCGAGGAAAACCAAGAAAGTAGAAGGATGAGAAGATAAATCAAAAGCAATGGACAACAAAATCTACAAAACTTGACTAAGACTAATCATTTCTAAGATCAAGCTACACAGCATTCAACATATACACAGAAGATCATACATTTTAGTGCAAAAATTGAAGGGAAAAACTTATTATCAAGTTACAAAAGTGATCACTTTGAAAGAGTTACTCAGAATATGTAGCATTAGATTTTTGCTACAAACTCTTTCTATGCTGTGGTCGAGTTTGGACACCAGTAAGTTAAATGATATTCACTTGCATGAGATAAGTTCAAGAAAACTCATCCAAAATCGGATATTTTTACAATGGTAGAAGAATTGAATTGGCTTATAGTAATTGTTTGGAGCTGACTTTCTTCTACTCACAATCACAACGGAATAGATATGACATACAATCCAAATTCAAGGACTGTATTGCCTTCAAAATGGGGACATTTCTCTATTACATATATGAAAATTACATAAACTTTTGAACAGGTTTTGTCCCACAAAATCCTTTGTATTCTCAACAATGTTACATATCTTGCATAAACAGTTTTATCAAGGAAAACTCTAACTTTTGTGTGTGCGTGCGAGCGTGTTTCTTTTCAAGTCAACGGGCAACATTCAAATTCCATTATCCGCCATTAATTGAACAGAACAATCTTATCAAAATCAAACACAAATTCCCTCCATCCCACCCCCACCCCCACCCCCACCCCCCCAGAATAAAAAAAAGAATCTAAAGAATAACAAGTTGAATTGGAATAAACAGAACAGAACCCACAAATTACTTCAACAGAGAGAGAGAGAGAGAAGATGAAAACTCACAACATCACCGCGGGAAATCCCGAGGCGGGTGAGGGCGGAGGCGAGGCGGCGACACCTGTCATGAGTCTGCTTCCAGGTGAAGTTCAAATGACCATAAACAAGAGAGATTCTGTCTTTGTAAACAATCGCTGATCGCTCCAAGAAACTAATGGGAGTGAGTGGAATATAATTTGCTGAACATTTGATTGTGCCTTTTGCCATGGACTGGGATTGATTGATTTTTCACTTCTGCTGCTTCTTCTTCTTCTTTCTAATACTGTAACAAAGTGGGTTGTCGCGATATCTTATTTGTAGACGCCGTTCATCGATTAGGTGTCCACGTCCACCACAGGTTTTTTTAATTCAGAAACATTCGGAGTTTGTCAATAAATTAATTACTTTTTGTATGTTAAATCCACGTCACATATCACCTGTTACATTTTATTTTACGTGGCATTTATTGTTTCACTTTTAAAAATTATATATTTTAAATTTTAATTTATTATGATTTAATTTAATTTAAATTTTTTATTTAGAATTATACATCCGCAATTAAAATAGTTAATAATTCACAAAGCATATTAATTAATTACCATCTAGTTCTACTACCCAAAACTCTATTGTAGATTTATACAAGTAAAATCAAATACGTTGTATTTTAATATTGTGTGTGTGATATAAATATATATGATTTCATACCAGAGTATAAAAAGTTAATTTAATACTTATACCTCGGTGCTCGACATGGAGTTAATTGTCATATTGTATGGGGCCGGGCTTTGCTTATAAGAAAATCTGGTGCCATTTGTGGTATACTCCGACTCATTGTTGGCGATTCGGTTGATAGCTAATGAGGAGGATGAGGAACATTTTATAGCAAAGGAGCTTCCACCATTAGTTGATGTTGTTAAAGTCGTAATGATTATTGAGTTTAAACATATGTGTAGAGAAGCGAATCATGTTGCTCATGGCATTGCATGCTCTACAAAGTGTGATTCTATGTGTATTTGGAACAGTAATTTTCTTACTGATTGAAGGATGTATTTGTTTAATGCATAATACTTTCTTTTGGTTTCAAAAAAAATAAATAATTATAAAATAAGATGACAATATAAGTTATAACTACTATTTTACATATTAAAAACATAAAAAATGTGTGTGTATGCTGCGCTTACAGTTAGCATCAAAATGGGTTAATTATCAATCCGCAGCCTAAAAAATGAATTAACCCATTTAGGGATAGACATTATACACACATTAAAACATTAAGTTTAGATTTAATTTTAATAGAGACCGTGAATGGTTGAATTTATAAGTGTTTGAATTAATACAGTTATAATTGAATTGAATATGTAGATTTTCTGGAATGATTGTCCTTTTATGGAATTACATTATAAACTGTAAAATATTATTAAAAATTTTATAAAACTCAATAAAATGCCTTCTCAATAAATTTGCTATTACCAATCTTCTTTGAGAAGCACTCGTGTGCACTAGGTGTACCATCAGACTTATTGACCGGGTCAACGCATTGATCGGTCAATGTCGGAAAACGCGCGTTGATCCGATCAACTCTAAAAAAATCATTCAAAGGCAGTATCAATTGTAACACTAAAAAGTATTACTTAAAGCCCAAAAGTATCACCTATATCCTTAAAAGTATCAGCTAAAATAAATAAATAAATAAATAACCGTTAAAATCAATATCAACCATATATAACACTAAAAAGTATCACTCAAAATTCAAAAAGTATCATCTGTATTCTTAAAAAGTATCACCTATTTTACCATTTTTTTTGCGGGTGGACCCGGTCAAAATAAATAAATAAATAAATAACCGTTAAAATCAATATCAACCATATATAACACTAAAAAGTATCACTCAAAATTCAAAAAGTATCATCTGTATTCTTAAAAAGTATCACCTATTTTACCATTTTTTTTATTTAGAGTAATGTCATCTGTATTCTTAGAGTATGCACATATTATTATTATTATTATTATTATTATTATTATTATTATTATTATTATTATTATTATTATTATTATGTTGTTGTTGTTGTTGTTTTTTTTTTTTTTTTTCCAAGTTCATCCATGAATATCATTAATCAAATTAATTGAAAATCATCATAAAAACAAAATGAATTTGTAACTAATTACAAGTTTACAACTACAAGTAAAATATTTCATAAGATATAATTACACATTAACTCATACAACATACGCGTCAATTTATAAATAAAAGAAAATTACAAATTTGCATACTCAATATATTATAGACATATATAAATAAATATCGCGATATGCTGCAATATATTGCGATATATGATGATATTTCGTTATATTTCGCGATACTCGAAAAAAAATGCATTCTCTCCCATATACGTATCGTAATGTTAAAATTTACGCGATATTTTCATTCTTGTATATAAGTGACTAGAATTATAATGTCCGTGCAAAATAAGGATTCTTGTCAGAGAAGCTCTTGCATACAAGAGCCCCTTATGTGCGCCCATATCAGACGGTACGGTGCGTGGGTGTCACGCGCCCGTCTATTTTTTTTCTGGCGATTTTTTTATTTTTTTTCAATTTTCTTATTTTTTTTAATTTTTCCTAACAAAATTTATACCCTAAAATAAAATTAGTGAATCCTAAAATTAAAGCGAATTGATACAATTTATTTGAAATAAATATAAATTTATACCCTAAAATGAAATTAATAAATCCTAAAAAAGTACAAAATAAAATCCTAAAAACACTCCAAAAAAAACCCCTAAAAACACAATAAAAAAAACCTTAAAAACACCCAAAAAAAAATCCTAAAAAACACAAAATAAATCCCTAAAAGAACCCCCAAAAAAACCCTAAAACACAAAAAAACCCCTAAAAACACCCCCCAAAACCTCGAAGATAAGTGACAGACCCCTTATTATTTAATGATACAAGTGATACTTTTCGAATTTTGAGTGATATTTTTTAATGTTACTGTTGATACTGATTTTATCGGATTTTTTTTTGCGGGTTGACCAGGATCAAAGCAGGTTGATCCGCGAATGTGACCCGTCCGTCTGAAATAAACATTATATGCACTTTGTGCATGTAAATATTTGTCATCTTGTCTGCTATGAACTGGTAAATTTTGCATACCCTCCTCCTGTTGGTGACACGTGTCGAGTCCACCAATTTTAAGCTATTTGCAGCTCTTTTTTTGTTCAAATATAAAAATTTCGGTCGGCCGAAAAAAATTATCATGACATTTCAACTACTTATTGTGACACTTAATTATCTATTATGACAAGCTAAAATCAAAATTATTTTATCGCTTGTCAATAAAAATTGAGAATAAAAAAAATTAATTACAAATAGTAAAGGATGCATTCACAATAGAATTTACCATTATGAACTCGATACCCATCATTTGAGATTGATTGAGGATTCTTGTCAGTTATCATCTGTCTATCCATCATTTGGAGATTGATTGACGTTGACGACTTGACGTTGCAACAAATACGAGAAAACGAAAATACGTAAATCAAGACTTCAAATAGAGCTAGCTGGTCACGTCCACTACGTGGCACGCCAGACACATGTTATTTTTCAATATCATAATTAATATTTTTTATTTTTCCATCCGTTCGATATATGTCTTATATTTGCATATATATCCAATGTAAAATAGAATTTGCCATAGAGATATATCTAATATGCTAATATAATAACTAACGAACAAGGTCACTGTAACGGTATAAAATTTATCAAACGATCCATATGCTCAATTGCTAAATTCAGAGAGGCTTCGCATTTGTGTGTATCGAAATGGTGATGAAAATATTTTGTATTTCACTCTATCAATGAAACAGTACAATTGCTAGCTTATTTATAGCATCTATCAGCTAGGCTAAGATGTATTATTTAGATCTAATCTAACGGCTGTAAATGAAAGGGAAAAAAAAATCTAGCTGGCATGCCAAGTAACTATAGGAAGGAATCATATGCATGCATGCGCATGGAACCGTGCATGAAGCAATAGCCTAGATATTTCATCACCCCCACAAGCTAGACGTGGCGAAGATCACCAAGACGCGACTTGAGTAGAAGATCGCGAAATCGAGGCCCAGGCAAGGATTTTGTGAAAATGTCAGCTAGTTGCGACGAGGTAGACACATGAACAGGTGAGATGAAACCACACTTATAATGAAGGCGTGAGAAATGGCAATCCAAATCAAGGTGCTTGGTGCGCTCGTGGAAAACTTGATTCTGCGTGATTTGGATTGCCGCCTTGTTATCACAGTAGACCTCAATGGAAGTAGTATAGGGGACATAAAACCCATCAAGCACATAAGAAACCCACAACAGCTCACGGACGGTGTATGTCAAAATGTGATATTCAGCCTCTGTCGTGGAAAGAGAAACGGTCGTTTGCTTTTTGCACTTCCATGAAATCAAATACCGGCCCAAGAAGACACAATAGCCAGTCAAAGACTGGCGAGTATCAACACACGAACCCCAACCGGCATCACAGAATGCATGCAGGTTGAAAGAATGACAGGCTGTAACACCCATCCCAATAAAATAAATGTAAAATATAAAGTAATATAAAAATGCGGGCGAGTCGTCTCTTTGCAAAATATAAGCATGTACTTTTCCATTAAAAAGTGCTAAACATTAAAAATTTAGATTAACATGTGTGCATGTAAAGCGGTTAAAGTATATTTTACTAAAGAGTGTAAAGATATCACTGCTCTCTTTGTAGAAACAATTCTAAGAATATACAGATAAATTTGAATTCAAATATATGAAACCTAAGCTGTAAAATATAATAAAAGAAGCTCTTGCCCTCCTCACAGGTCGTCATCCATGCATACACTTCTCGGGACTTGTCAGAGCTCTAAGCATTCATGCATCGATGCACCACACGTTATCACTTTCACCTACAATGCATGAACTACATGAGCTAAAGCTGAGTAAGCATAAATCACGCTCGTGCATGTCCACTGACACAATGCATATGTAATATGCAACACCACCATAAATATCAAATGCTCGTGAATAAAATCCATTTATACCATCTCGAAAGCTTTTTCATCGTTTAGGAACTTGGCTCCCTTCACTAGACATCAACATGAGTCATGAGCTCATAATATAATCATTATCAATTGGCCAAAATGTGATTAGTGCACTCATGTGGCTCATTCTTCCTGGACTCCAAGGGACGCGCCCCCTGCCTGTTCCCTTTGATCCCACATGAAAGTCATCCCACATCATCCACTCATCACCTCAATGGTGCATTCGAAGTGGACCATCCTCTCTGGACCCCAAGGGACACGCCTCATGTCTGTCCCCTTTGATCCCGCATGAAATTTATTCCACTCGAGGTATAAATATCAACAGAGCACAACACTTGCTGGTGGTGACCAATCCCAAACAAAACATTTTCTCTCTCTCAAAATCATTTCATGCATGCAACCTCGACAATATCTACACTACGTGCATGCATATGTTCGTGCTCATATACAAGATATTTAATGCAAAGAAATACAATACCACAAGTATATTGCATTACACAAGCATACAATATAACACAATAATAAATAATAAATACATAATTAAATAATACTATGTTCATGCATTATAGTTGCAGATAGATTTTTACTTACCTCGATTGAGTCCAAAGCTTAAAATATT
This sequence comes from Perilla frutescens, assembly GCA_026008535.1. Taxonomy (NCBI): domain Eukaryota; kingdom Viridiplantae; phylum Streptophyta; class Magnoliopsida; order Lamiales; family Lamiaceae; genus Perilla; species Perilla frutescens. Next base: position 7,246,892 of record BRKX01000006.1, on the reverse strand, counting down.
TGAAATCCTAAATTGTACACTTGCTCAATAGAATATCTAATTACAATACGCAATAAATTTATACATGAGTTATTAGTCAATATATAACAATAAATTAAAATCATAATTCATATTGTTTCTAATTGTCGTTACATAATTCAAAATATAACAAAAATATTCCAAATTGAATTCACTAGTATTTTCGAATAGTTGGCAGAATAAAGAAACTATGATTAGGTACACTAATGAAATTGCAAATAAAAATTATATTTATTATTAAATTAACACTATGCATTCCTAAATTTAGATGTATGTAATAGAAGTAATCGATTTACTTTTCCTAATATTTATGAGGATAAATCAACTTTATTACCTAAGAAATTAACACATAACCATTATTCCATAAATTACTTGATCGACAAATGAATTAGTCCATTCTTACTCTTTTTTTTTCTATATGATTGAACTATCTAAATTCTTTTAGAATCAGTCGAAATAATTTAAAATTGTTCTAAAACTCTATTGAAAATAAATTTAAAATATAGAGATACTACACATGATCCTCTTTCCTTCATAATTGCAACAAAAAATGTAACACTAAATTTGAACAGTTAAACATTTCATTAGAACACTAACCTCATTAATCCCACAAGATTTCTATTTTTATCTTGGCTCAATTGTCGATAAAGAACTCATATGTCATGAACAATACCTTAATTCAAGAAATTAGGGCACAGGAGGTGGGAAGAGAAGAAAAGGGAAATCTTGATCCTGGATATGTCGATCTTAGTTCAGAAAAGAAGAAAAGAGGACTCGGGTATAGTCAATGGATCAAAGAAGAATATGTTGGAATAGTGGCAATAGGCTTGGATAGTCAATTATGTTTTATCTATTTCAAAGACGAGGCCCATTTTTAAGGCCCATTTAGTTTATGTAATATTTCCTTATTTTCTTTTTATAGTTTAAGAATATATGCTTTTAGGGTTTAGAAACTTTATGGTAAACCCATAATATAAAAGGGGAATATTTTGTATTGGAAGACAAGTAATGAAAGAGCTCTATTCCTCCTGTTTTTCTCTCGGCTTTTCCTCATTTTCTTCTAAACCTTCTTCCATTTTCTTGTAATACCAAAGTTAAAGCCTTTATTACAAAGTTTGAATCTTTCCACTGGAAACTAACAAAAAAATTACTAAAATATATTGGGTCCACTACATCTGGTATCTCAGAGCTCTCCTGGGCAATGGGTGATGGTACGTCTCAAAGATATGCAAGAAGGGCAAAAACAGATGGATCAAGCAATGAGGGCAGAAGATATAAAAAAAGGTATGCAGTCAAAGTTAAATTACAGAAACAAATCAACACAATTATTTCTGATTTGCAAACCCATATGACAGAGGTCTATGGTAAGATTGATAATCTGGCAAAAACCCTAGGTTCTATTCAGCTTCAGCTGTCCAACCTAGACAGAGGGAAGTTTTCTGGGAATGAGAGCTCCATTTTAGGCTCTCCTAATTATGTGGAAAGGAGTGAAGCTACCCAACCTCTACCACAACAATTCTACAGAGGTAAAAAAGTGATTGGTGGCTCAGGTACTTATGTCTCTAATCACCTCCCAAAAATTGAATTCCCTAAATTTGATGAGGATTACCCAAGAGCATGGATATTGAAGTGTCAGGGTTATTTTAGAATGTTACCTTATATTCGTGATGATCAAAGTGGCGCAGCCCTTGAGTATTGTTACAGACAAAGATAAGGTATTTACGAGTCAATTCTAGAGGGAATTATTTAAGCTTATGGGGACTTCTTTGGACATGACATCTGTCTACCACCCTCAGTCCGATGGCCAGACTGAGAGGGTAAACCAATGCCTGAAATCTTATCTTCGTTGTATGGTACATCTGTATCCTAAGCAATGGTCTAAATGGCTTTCTCTAGCCGAATTTTGGTACAATACAAATTACCATACTAGTCTAAAAGCCACCCATTTCCACGCACTATATGGTTATTCCCCACCATTACACACCTTACAGTTCTAGTTCCCCATCATTACACAACGGTTCATGACTGAACTGAAAGCCAATCTCCAAGCCGCGTAGAACTGGATGAAAGTTTATGCAAACCAAAAGAGAACTGAAAGAGAGTTCGGAGTGGGAGATTATGTTTACCTAAAGCTTCAGCCTTTCCGTCAAAACCCAGTCATTCTTAGGAGGATGGTGAAACTTGCTGCTAAGTACTTTGGTCCCTATTAGATATTAGAGAGGATAGGAAAAGTGGCGTATCGCCTTGAATTACCTACAGGGGTGAAAATTCACCCGGTGTTCCATGTCTCTTTGCTCAAGAAAGTACTCAGTCCCACGATAGCACCATCCTCCATTTTGCTAGCTCATTCTGACGATGGGATCTTTCTACTCCAATCATTCACTTTGCTGGATGAGAGATTTACTATCAAGGGAAGCTCAGAGGTTTCACAAAGTCTAGTTCTTTAGGACAAGGAAATTAAGGGTTTACATTCTTGGGAGGATTCTGTTTTATTGGTTCGATTGAGGAAAAAGATTGATCCTTACGAACAAGAATAAAAAAACGGGGAAAGTAATGTCATGAACAATGCCTTAATTCAAGAAATTAGGGCACAAGAGATGGGAAGAGAAAAAAAGGGAAATCTTGATCCTGGAGTCAATCTTAGTTCAGAAAAGAAGAAGAGAGAACTCGGGTCAGGTGTTACCTTGATGGTCAAAGGATCAAAGAAGAATATGTTGGAATAGTGGCAATAGGCTTGGATCGTCAATTAAGTTTTATCTATTTCAAAAAAGAGGCCCATTTAGTTTATGTAATATTTCCCTATTTTCTCTTTATAGTTTAAGAATATTCTATATGCTTTTAGGGTTTAGAAACTTTATGGTAAACACTTAATATAAAAGGGGAATATTTTGTATTGGAAGGCAAGTAATGAAATAGATCTATTCCTCCTATTTTTCTCTCGACTTTTTCTCCTTTTCTTCTAAACCTTCTTCCATTTCTTGTAATACCAAAGTTAAAGCCTTTATTACAAAATTTGAATCTTTCCACTGGAAACTAACAAAAAAATTACTAAAATATATTGGGTCCACTACATCTGGTATCTCAGAGCTCTCGTGGGCAATGGGTGATGGTACGTCTCAAAGATCTGCAAGAAGAGCAAAAACAGATAAATCAAGCAATGAGGGCAGAAGCTATAAAAATGGATACAGTCGAAGTTAAATTACAGTAACAAATCAACACAGTTACTTCTGATTTGCAAACCCATATGACAGGGGTCCATGGTAAGATTGATAATCTGGCAAAAACCCTAAGTTCTATTCAGCTTCAGCAGTCCAACCTAGACAGAGGGAAGTTTTCTGGGAATGAGAGCTCCATTTTAGGCTCTCCTAATTCTGTGGAAAGGAGTGAAGCTATCCAACCTCTACCACAACAATTCTACAGAGGTAAAGAAGTGATTGGTGGCTCAGGTACTTATGTCTCTAATCACCTCCCAAAATTGAATTCCTTAAATTTGATTGGGATTACCCAAGAGCATGGATATTGAAGTATCAGAGTTATTTTAGATGTTACCTTATATTCCTGATGATCAAAGTGGTGCGGCCCTTGAGTATTGTTACAGATAAAGATAAGGTATTTGCGAGTCAATTCTAGAGGGAATTATTTAAGCTTATGGGGACTTCTTTGGACATGACATCTGTCTACCACCCTCAGTCCGATGGCCAGACTGAGAGGGTAAACCAATGCCTGAAATCTTATCTTCGTTGTATGGTACATCTGTATCCTAAGCAATGGTATAAATGGCTTTCTCTAGCCGAATTTTGGTACAATACAAATTACCATACTAGTCTGAAAGCCACCCATTTCCACGCACTATATGGTTAGTCCCCACCATTACACTCCTTACACTCCTACTTTCCTACCACTAACATTGAGGCTAAAGATCTGTTGGTGGAGAGGCAACGGTTCATGACTGAACTGAAAGCCAATCTCCAAGCAGGACAGAACCAGATGAAAGTTTATGCAGATCAAAAGAGAACTGAAAGAGAGTTCAAAGTGGGAGATTACGTCTACCTAAAGCTTCAACCTTTTCATCAGAACTCAGTCGTTCTTAGGAGGACGGTGAAACTTGCTGCTAAGTAATTTGGTCCCTATCAGATATTAGAGAGGATAGAAAAAGTGGCGTATCACCTTGAATTACCTGCAGGGGTGAAAATTCACTTGGTGTTCCATGTCTCTTTGCTCAAAAAGTATTCAGTCCCACGATAGCACCATTCTCCATTTTGCCAGCTCATTCTGACAATGGGATCTTCCTACTCCAACCATTCGCTTTGCTGGATGAGAGATTTACTATCAGGGGAAGCTCAAAGGTTTCACAAAGCTTAGTTCTTTGGGACAAGGAAATTAAGGGTTTACAATCTTGGGAGGATTCTATTTTTTATTCGATTAAGGGAAAAGATTGATCCTTACGGACAAGGATCAAAAAATGGGGGAAGTAATGTCATGAGCAACGCCTTAATTCAAGAAATTAGGGCACAAGAGGTGGGAAGAGAAGAAAAGGGAAATCTTGATTCTGGAGATGTCGATCTGAGTTCAAAAAAGAAGAAGAGAGGACTCGGGTCGGGTGTTACCTTGATGGTAAACGGATCAAAGAAGAATATGTTGGAATAGTGGCAATAGGCTTGGATCGTCAATTCAGTTTTATCTATTTCAAAGAAGAGGCCCATTTGTAAGGTCCATTTAGTTTATGTAATATTTCCCTATTTTCTTTTTATAGTTTAAGAATATTCTATATGCTTTTAGGGTTTAGAAACTTTATGGTAAACCCTTAATATAAAAGGGGAATATTTTGTATTGGAAGGCAAGTAATGAAATAGCTCTATTCCTCCTGTTTTTCTCTCGATTTTTCCTCCTTTTCTTCTAAACCTTCTTCCATTTCTTGTAATACCAAAGTTAAAGCCTTTATTACAAAGTTTGAATCTTTCCACTGGAAACTAACAAAAAAATTACTAAAATATATTGGGTCCACTACATTTGGTATCTCAGAGCTCTCCTGGGCAATGGCTGATTGTACGTCTCAAGGATTTGCAAGAAGGGCAAAAACAGATCGATCAAGCAATGAGAACAGTAGCTACAAAAGGGATGCAGTCGAAGTTAAATTACAGGAACAAATCAACACAGTTATTTCTGATTTGCAAACCCATATGACAGTGGGTCCATGGTAAGATTGATAATCTATCAAAAACCCTAGGTTTTGTTCAGCTTCAGCTATCCAACCTAGACAGAGGAAAGTTTTCTGGGAATGAGAGCTCCATTTTAGGCTCTCCTAATTCTGTGGAAATGAGTGAAGCTACCCAACCTCTACCACAACAATTCTACAGAGATAAAGAAGTGATTGGTGGCTCAGGTACTTATGTCTCTAATCACCTCCCAAAAATTGAATTCCCTAAATTTGATGGGGATTACCCAAGAGCATGGATATTGAAGTGTCAGGGTTATTTTAGAATGTTACCTTATATTCCTGACAATCAAAATGGCGCAGCCCTTGAGTATTGTTATAGACAGAGATAAGGTATTTACGAGTCAATTTTGGAGGGAATTATTTAAGCTCATGGGGACTTCTTTGGACATGACATCTGCCTACCACCCTCAGTCCGATGGCCAGACTGAGAGGGTAAACCAATGCCTGGAATCATCTTCGTTGTATGGTACATCTGTATCCTAAGCAATGGTTTAAATGGATTTCTCTAACCGAATTTTGGTACAATACAAATTACCATACTAGTTTGAAAGCCACCCCTTTCCACGCACTATATGGTTATTCCCTATCATTACACTGCTTACAATCTTACTTCTCTACCACTAATGTCGAGGTTAAAGATCTGTTGGTGGAGAGGCAATGATTTATGACTGAACTGAAAGCCAATCTCCAAGCCCTGCAAAACCGAATGAAAGTTTATGCAAACTAAAAAAGAACTAAAAGAGAGTTCGAAGTGGGAGATTACGTCTACCTAAAGCTTCAGCCTTCCGTCAAAACTCAGTCATTCTTAGAAGGACGCTGAAACTTGCTGCTAAGTACTTTGGTCCCTATCAAATATTAGAGAGGATAGGAAAAGTGGCGTATCACCTTGAATTACCTACAGGGGCATAAATTCACCCGGTGTTCCATGTCTCTTTGCTCAATAAAGTGTTGGTTTTGTATACTGAAAAGCTTGTCTTTGTATACAATAAACAATATTAAGATAATATAGATTGAATAATAATTGCATTCACTGTTTGTGTATATATTTATTGTTATATATTTATATGCATGGTTCCATATACTTGCATTGTAGATGATATGGTGTGGGTCAACACACGGTAGAGATCATATCATCGGATTCCTTGCAATGTATTAAAAGGTTCACGACTTAGATGGTCCTGAACCCACCATCGGTATACCGTAGAATAATCTAATAGTTAGTTTATCTTGACTAAGAGATTATTCTAGTACACGGGCAAGTGTATTGAGGAGGATCTACTCAGGATTCTATTCTCTGTTCTGACCTTAAATGAGAGAATAAGAATCCACAGAGTTCGGGTTCTTAACCCCTATATGTTGGCGGACATATATGTGTAGTGTTTGCAGCTTTGATTTATCAAATGGTGAGATTCTTTCATAGAATCAATAATCTCAATATCTTAGGTTGTAATATTTACACATATGATGGGTCGTGCAATATGTAGGGGCACCGTGTCCTAGTGCGCCAGGTTGATGGTGTCCCCTTGAGGAAGCACAAGGATCATGGAAAGCCATGCAGGCAGAATATTAATTTATTCTTATCATGATAAACGGAAGTCGTGCGGTACTACTCAAGGACAAGATATTAATTAATTATAGTTGTCAGAAGCTTACATAATTAATTAATGGACATTATATCTTAAACATGGGGAATGGCTGAACTAAAGAAGAAAGCATATTCGTAAATATGTATTAAATTGGTAGGTCAGTATTATTTCTTTAGTGGAATAAAAGTAATACTTAATTTATTTAATTATATCCTAAGTTTATGGGATATTGGAAATTAAATAAATTAGTAGGCCAATTTAATATTCTTTTAGATCCCTGTTGTAGCCCAATATGATCTAAATGGACTTGGAATGGAATCAGAGTTGGAGGCCCAAGCCCAATAGGGTTTGGGGAGTTAATTTTCATCCCCTCCCCTATATAAAGGGAGGGAGGCCACGAAAATTCAAAGAAAAATAAGCCTAATACAGCCCCTCTAAGTGCTCTCTTGATTCCCAGAGTTTCCACAACCGTTTAGTAGTCTGCAACCCACCCTACATCTAAACAAGGTCCGGGAATACAGCAGAAGATCAAGAAGTAGAATATTGGAACTGTGTGTTTCAAACACCATGATCATGTGTTCTCCATCAACAACGGGATTAGATCTTTAATCCCGTGAGCAACCCGACAAAGTTTGTAAGTACCGGTTTCAATAGATTCTATTTTATTCCGCTGCAATAGATTCGAAATTGAAACTTGCATGTTAATTCAATATAGGATAATTAATGTCACACATAAAATTATGGTTTACATGAGTTAGAATTAATGGCATCCAAATAGATCCTGTGGGGTACAATTCGAGAAAACCCCAACATTAAGTACTCAGTCCCACGATAGCATCATCCTCCTTTTTGCCAGCTCATTCTGACGATGGAATCTTCCTACTCCAACCATTCATTTTGCTGAATGAGAGATTTACTATCAGAGGAAGCTTAGAGGTTTCACAAAGCTTAGTTCTTTGGGACAAGGAAATTTAGGGTTTACAATCTTGGGAGGATTTTGTTTTTTTGGCTCGATTGAGGGAAAATATTGATCCTTGCGGACAAGGATCAAAAAACGGAGGAAGTAATGTCATGAACAATGTCTTAATTCAAGAAATTAGGGCACAGGGGGTGGGAAGAGAAGAAAAGGGAAATCTTGATCCTGGAGATGTCGATCTTAGTTCAGAAAAGAAGAAGAGAGGACTCGGGTCGAGTGTTACTTTGATGGTCAACGGATCAAAGAAGAATATGTTGGAATAGTGGTAATAAGCTTGGATCGTCAATTATGTTTTATCTATTTCAAAGAAGAGGCCCATTTAGTTTATGTAATATTTCCCTATTTTCTTTTAATAGTTTAATAATATTCTATATGCTTTTAAGGTTTAGAAACTTTATGGTAAACCCTTAATATAAAAGGGGAATATTTTGTATTGGAAGGCAAGTAATGAAATGGCTCTATTCTTCCTGTTTTTCTCTCAGCTTTTCTTCCTTTTCTCTAAACCTTCTTCCATTTCTTGTAATACCAAAGTTAAAGCCTTTATTACAAAGTTCGAATCTTTCCACTGGAAACTAACAAAAAATTACTAAAATATATTGGGTCCACTACATCGTACTATATTTATTTTATTTTTAATCAAATGACTACACTACAATTCCTTTATAAATATCTAAAAAGTGTACACTACAATTCTTATATACTCGTGCATTCATAGTATGCATGCATGAAATTATAGTCTTCCACCTGTCACACATTTAAGACCACGTGTAGCCCTAAAAATAATTTGTGATCTCTATATTCATTTAATTGATCCATCTAGGTAATTTATACCAAACCCTTCATTTCTTAATTAATGTGCATGTATATCCTTTAACACGTATATATTTTGTTCTATTTATTGTATATATCATCCTTTTGTGTTAGTCGAACTTTAAATCTATAAATCATTAACTTATATCAAATAAATAAATAAGCATAGTCAAGTTGACACGTATATCTATTAAATGTTGGCTTGAGAATAAGCTAAGATATATATACAACACTTAAGTGCGTCGTAAGAGGTTGGGTATTATACGGGCAGTGTAATGTAAGCCCAAAGATGGACATCCCTTTAGATATCGAAGGACATGAAGCGCTGCTTGCCAATGATCCAAGGTAGGAGAGTTGATGAATTGATTCAATTATTGGACTGCATAGGAGATGTCCGGGCGATTAAGATTCAAGTAAAACAACTTCCCAATCAATTGCCGATAAGAAGCAGACTGCGGCAAATGATCACCAACCCGAGTAAAAGATATACCGGGTGAAAAAACAGGCTTGTAATCTATCAAGCCAGCAGAGGCAATGAGATCTAAAACATATTTTCGTTGGCAAAGAAAGGTCCCTGAGGTAGAGCGGGCTATTTCCATGCCTAAAAAATAATTGGCCTCGCCAAGATCTTTAATAGTAAATGCCTGATGTAAAGCAGCTTTAAGTGTTGAGATCACAGCAAGAGAGGGACTGAGCAAAATGATTTCATCAACATAAACTAACAAAGCAATAAAGTCATCGCCCTTCCCCATGGTGAATAAATAATGATCTGATTTAGACTGAGTAAAACCAAGAGAGAAGAGTAGCTTACAAAATTTAAGATTCCACTCTCGAGAAGCCTATTTCAGTCCATAACAACTCCTCACAAGTTTACAAACATCACCAGGGTGTTCCTTGCCATATCCCTGAGGTAATGTCATGTAAATTTCATCATTGAGATAACCATGCAAAAAAGCATTATTTACGTCTATTTGGTGCAGACACCAACTGTATTGAATAGCAATGGCAAGAACCAATCTGACAGTGACTAGTTTGGCCACAGGAGTAAACACTTCATGGTAGTCAATGCCATATTCTTGATTATATCCCTTTGCCACCAACCTAGCTTTATATCTCTCTATTGAACTATCAGATTTCAACTTTACCTTGTACACCCATTTGCAACCTATAGCCTGCTTCCCAGGAGGTAGAGGCATAATCTCCCAAGTCTGATTAGCTTCCAGTGCCTGAAGCTCTATATTCATAGTATCCACCCATGTTGGGTCCTGACTTGCTTTCTGATAGGAGGTAGGCTCCTGGATTGATTGTACATCTAGAAGAAAAGCAGTATAGGAAGGAGAAAGATTGGTAGAGATTATGTAAGGAAAGGTAGGAGGTGTGAATGTATTTTGGGAAGGAGTGAGAGGAGAAGTGGATTGAACTGTACAAACATAGTCATCCAAATTAGCGGGCTGTTTATGAGATCTGGAGCTCTTTCTAATAGGAACATGAGGATTCAAAGAATGATGGGTTTGCTTAGTATCCAAAATCGTTGGAAGGGGTAAGGAATGAGGGCTACTCTTAGTTGGACAAGAAGAAGGATCTGAGATAACAGGAGAGGGAGGAGCAGACTGTGTAGAGTCATAGGATTTAGGTTATGGCACATCAGAGGAGGGGCTAATCTCAACTTGAGTTCTTTCTGCAGAGATGGGTGAAAGTTCATCAAATGTATGAAAAGGTAATGGGTTAGCAGTGGCATTCGACTGCAAAGGGAAGATTTGAGGGAAGAATTCTACATTTCTAGACACTTTGGTTTTATGTGTCAACAAGTCAAAAATAAGATGCCCTTTATTGTGGGCAGCTTGTCCCAAGTAGATGCATTGTGACCCTCTAGATGAGAATTTTGTCTTGGAATGAATGACATTTACCGTATAAAAAAGACATCCAAAAAGTTGAATGGTCTGCAGTGGAGCTGGTTCACCATGTATCAATTCATATGGTGTTTTCCACTATAAAACTGCAGAAGGCAGTCGATTGATCAAATATGTAGCAAGTAAGATAGAGTAAGGCCAAAAAGTTGAAGGTAAATTACTTTGAAACATGAGTGCTCTGGCCACCTGCAGCAAGTGCATGTGCTTACTCTCCACAACACCATTTTGTTATGGTGAATACACGCATGTTCTCTGATAAATGATCCCACACTCAGCAAGGAGATCTTATGTTTGTTTCCCAACAAATTCACTTCCATTATCTAAATGAATTATCTGAATGGCCTTGTGAAACTGAGTTTTGATAATCTGAATGAAGCTTTTAAGAATGCTCCAAACTCTTTCTTTACTGCTAAAAAGAAAGATCCATGTTGCTCTGCTAAAATCATCAACTATGGTAAGGAAATATGGTGTTTGAGTGATTCCAGACTCTGCATAAGGTCCCCAGACATCAACATAGATCATATGGAACATAAACTCATTTCTTCTTCCTAGTACTGAAAATGGATTTATTTGTTGTTTAGCCTTGTGGCATATATCACAGCTCCTCAATCCATGATAATCTTCATCTCTGTACATTTGTTGAGTGCATTCCAAATGTTTCATTGTAGTAACTGAAGGATGTCCAAGAACAATATGTAAATCTATCAATGCTGAGCTCACAGTAGCATTGAGAGTCAAAGTTTCTTTCATCTTTCCAATTCCAAGAATGGTCTGAAGTTCCTTTCTAAATAAGCAGTGTGTCTCAAGGAAAATAACTCTGCTATTCAAACCTTTAGTCATTTGTCCCACAGAGATCAGGTTGTGAGTGAACTTAGGAGCATATAAGACACCCAACAACTTTATGGAAGGAGTAATCTGAGCATCTCCAGACATAAGTGCCCACAAGCTACTTCCATCTGGTAGATAAATTCTTAGGGGAGCCTTCAATTTTCTGATATTTGTGAACAAACTAGCCTTGCAACACATGTGATTGTTGACCCCAGAATCCAAGATCCACTCATCTTGATTGATTTCTGTAGATAATCCAATGGCATAATGCCCTGTGTATGCCATTTTATCACTGTCCTCAACCTCTGCCACCTATTGTTTCCCTGTAGGACCATCTTGCTTTCCTTTGTTGTGCATATAGGTAGCAAAATGCCTGACAATCTCATTCTGAATCACCATTTCAAAATCTAGCACCATTACAGTATTGTCATCCTTTGGGATTAGAGTATTTCCCTTTTTATCAGCAGCATAGTTTATCTTGGCTTTTCCTTTTTCTTCCTTAAATCGTTTATACCAATCTGGAACACCTATAACCTCAAAGCAACCCTTCTTAATGTGTCATGTCCTACCACAGTAATCACATTTTAATTTTATCTTCTCCTCCTTGGTAAGCCTTTTCTCATATCCTTCCTTCTGAGGCCCCTTACTCTGATTAAGGTATAATGCATTTTGCTCAGACTGATCTAAAAATTGAGATGACACCAGAATCTGCTCCTCCACTTGGAGCACCATTGCATAAGCTTGATTAACCTTAGGTAGTAGATTAAGGATCAAAATTTATTGTCGAATTGGTGCATATGTGTCATTGAGCCCCATAAGGAATTGCATCCTCTGTTCTTCCTCCAATTCTGCCTTAGCATCCTCAGCCGCCTCACATGTGCAGCTGCGTGTACTCTTAAGTAAACTTAATTTACCCCAAAGTGCACTGAGGTTATTAAAGTAGACTAACACAGACTGAGTGTGTTGAGTAAAAAAGGCAATCTTTCTGTCTAATTTGTATAACATGGGGCCATTACGCTTGCCAAACCTCCTATGGCGTTCATCCCATAGCTGCTTAGAGGTGTCTAAGTTCTGCAGACCTCTAGATAACTCCTTGACTACGGAGTTACAAAGCCAATTAAACACAAGGTAATCGGCTTTTACCCACTGCATGTGGTCAATTGATTCCTTCCTAGGTTCTAGTAAACTGCCATCAATAAAATCTAATTTGTTGTGAGCAAAAAGGCCACGTTTAATTGTCCTACACCAAGTATGGAAATTTCGTCCATCAAACAAATCAGAAGTTAAACTCATGCCAGGATGTTCATGCGCAGCGATATATAACTCATCATTCACAAGCATTCTGGTGTTAGTGAGCTCATTCCGAGCAAATGAAGTAACTTCCATACCTCGATTGCCGGTTCTATTTAGATTTGAAGTAATCGGAGGTGTTTCATCATGTGGAGGCTCATTTGAGGTGCTTTCCCCGCCGTGCTCAAAGTCGAAGCCTAGCTCTTCATCTTTGGCATTGCGCCCTGAAAATTTCCTTCCCTTCATCATCGCAAACTCAATTGAGTATAGATCTACCGTTTAATCGAAGAAATTGATCAGTTAATCGAGTGAATCGATCAAACCGCTCTGGATACCATGTTAAATTTAGAGAGGCATCGTATCTATGTGTATCGAAATGATGATGAAAATATTTTGTATTTCACTCTATCAATGCAACAGTACAATTGCTAGCTTATTTATAGCATATATCCCTCAGCTAGGCTAAGATGCATTATTTAGATCTAATCTAACGGTTGTAAACGAAAGGGAAAAAAACTAGCTAGCATGCCACGTAGATCAACTTTAGGAAGGAATCATACGCATGCATGTGCATGGAACCGTGCATGAAGCAATAGCCTAGGTATTTCATCATCAATCAGGGTCACTATAACGGTACAAAATTTATCAAACGATTCATATACTCAATCTACACATCCATGCAATTATATATAAAATGCATGATGTATTTGGATATGATTGTGAATTTTTATTTACAGTACTGATTTTATTTTTTGCACTTCGCTTATTTAATGCACTGTAAATTTTACTTTTTGTACCACACACATTTACATTAATATTCTTTACCCTAAAATTTTTATTTTACTTGAAAAAAAACTATGTTAGGAAATACAATTTTGAACATGTTCAGTTTACTCGAGAATATTAATTCGAATGACACATACTTTGAAAAATACGAAGTTAGTTCGAAAATTAAAATTCGAACATTTTCACTGTGTTCGAAATCGAACACACCTTTAAAAAAAACATGTTCGGAAAAATAATTTCAAACAAGTTCAACTTGTTCGAGAATATTAATTCGAACGATTCCTATACTTCAAAAAATATGGAGTCGGTTTGAAAATTGATGTTCGAACATCCTCATTATGTTCAAACTTCGACATTTGAACACTCTTGAATGTGTTCGGACTTAATTTTCTATTAAACAGTATTTTAGTAATTTTTTTTTTCTTTTATGGTGCAAAAAATAAAATTAGTGATGCAAATAGCCACTCCCATAATTTAATACAAACTTTTTTTATAACTAATAATGTTCCATTTTATTCGTTGCTTGCCCAGTGTGAGAGTTTAGTCACTTATTATTTTATAATAATCTCAATTTGACAGAAATGCTAGTCTAGACAAAATTTTAGACAGGAGTTGCTCTAACTTAGGTCGATCTGAATAATAAAATCCAAAATTAGGATCAACCACGATAAATCAGCCAAGAAAATGAGTCTGTCAAATATACACGCTTCAACACAGAGAACTGCACAATAACTCACATTATTGCAAAATAAGCTCTACCAAAATTCCTTAACAGAAAATCGTTAACGGAAGTAACCGTAAAGCTCCAAGAAGCAAATGCAGAGGACCCAAGGGTTAGCAGCATCGGTGGTGGGAGCAGTCAAAACGACTTGGAAGAATCGGAAGGGAAGAAGAGCGTTCGGGCCGACGACGGGCCATGATGCAAACTGTCCAGGCTTGCACATTGTTTCATCGTTCTCGTGTACTCTCAAGTTCGTCCAATTGTTCCCATCCATCGAGCCCTGCATCATGTGGACCACACAGTTTGTCTCCATCAGTCTCGTGTCAACTTATCTTCAAGATTGAGCTCGAGCATGCATAGGAGATGAATGAGTTTAGGCTGAAATGTATGCAGAAATCCGTACCTGGAAACTCCAGTTCCTGATGAATGCCCTTGAACCATCCTGCCTCAGTGTGTAATGGTTGCACATCAACTGTGACAAAGAGAGATTTACATTCTATACTAGATGATCGTCATGTGAAAATCAGCAAGTTGTATGTGCATACTTGTGTAAGACCGTTTGACGGGTCAAAAATTCATCAAACAGTATGGTCAGTGCCCATATCTGGATCCAAATCTTTATATGGTGGCATATTTATAATTTTATTGGTGTTTGGATCCGGGTATGGGTACCATCTTGACGTCTCAAACGGTCTGACACAAGACTCCCCCTTGTTCCAATCGTACCTGATGACCGTGACCAAGGTCGACCATCCACCAAGCAGTGTTTCTCCCGTCCTCCATCCGGGGGCCAGCGAAAGATGTTCCCTGTCATGCATCAAATTCGTTTGAGTTCCCTTCAAAACAAGAGAATATTTCCAAAGAATTAGTCCCAGGGTCATTGAGGGCAATCATTTCACCTGGTAACTCCGGGAGACTAAAACCTTAGGATCGGTGAATCTGGAAAGTGGACTGCTCGCGGTAATTGTTACTTTCTGAAACGTATAATAAGTTGCACGATAATGAATACATATCCCACAACAGAAAGTGGTTAAGAGAAAATGCACAAGGTTACGCATTCACCTTTGATAAAACAGGATTTACCCATTGATGTTCCCCATAGGACGTGCCAGCAAAATGCAACACCCCGTTACTATCACCATCGCATATGTACTGAAGTTCCTTATAACTCGATCTCCTGTGATGGAATTTACTGTAAAAGTGGAATAACATCAGTATCGATATATGCTTCTGGATTTTAACATAAGTCATTTATCAGGACAGATTGAATGAAGAGGCGATCCCCCAGCAAACAGCCAGCAGCACAAACGCAAATGTGGACATGGTACATGGAAAAACCAAGAAACAGGGCTTATATGAATCTTTTGTCTGAGAAACAGATTTCTGAGAATCTTAGCTTATTCCGATTGTTGAGCAGTAATTCTTTTTTACTTTACACAAAACAAGGAACACGAGAATGATATAAAAAAAACAGGCTGGGGGGTCGGGGAGAAAAATAAACAGAGGGGAACTTACTTCAGGTCTTTCTCATGCCCATAAGATCCAAATTCCAAAAAAGTAACAGCTTCTTTCACCTGTCGACAATAGATTAAGATATCAGTTGGCTACTCAAAGAGGAATTCAGGTGAGGTCTGAGGGACTATCAGAGCTTACCAATTCCCTGAATCTAGGAACACGTTTACTAAGGTTGCTTCTCTCCAACTGAATTTGATGAACAGTTCAACAGTCAGAAATTGGTCAAACAAAATTCTCTCATTGAGTTTGTTATTATTATTATTATTATTATTATTATTATTAATAATAATAATAATAATAATAATAATAATAATAATAATAATAATAACCCCAAAGATCTAGGATATACCTTTTGAAGGATCGTATATGGAAGCAAAGGGAACCGCACGAAACCTAAAAAATCTTCTAGTAAGTTGAGTCGTTCACCAAAAACAAGTTCAGGTGTTAAGTTCAGCATCATTTCATCAACTCTCTCCCATCCGAACAACTCCTCAGCTTTGCAACACCAAAGTAAGATTGCATTGAGTATTCGTTCCTCGGAAGTTACTGTCAAATCTGGATGCTGCAAGAAACAATCTTTAGCTTGAGATATTGTTGCCAGTACCACTTCAAAGAGGCAATTTACTATGTACTTTCATGTGAATTCATAGCTAATCTGGGAAGAACATATCATTGTATTTACTACTCGTAGTAATTTCAAGGGTTACTTTCATCCCAATGCTAAGTCAAATTTGTTTGATTTTGCAGAAGAATATACAGCGACATGAATCTAATCTTGGATAATCCTAGATGGACTAGCCAAATTCTGATCCAAATACAGAAGGTTTGGTGTAATCAGCACATAATTTGCTATACAAATTGCAGGAGTAAGAATTCACCTGAAGAATGTTCCCATATGTTGCTTCATCTAACATGACAAAGTCGATGCTGGCAGTAGTACAATAATCAAAATGCGTAGAGAATGTCCTCGCACATGTTTCTTCAATTAGTTTACATGGAGGAACAGATGAAATGACAAGCAGAATTTGGCACACTGAGTCCTGCAACAAAGTTCAAAAGTTAGCCACACAAACAATAACCTAAACACTCTGCCAAAACTGTCCGCTTCCTCGTCCATTAAACTTGGCATAATACAAAAACTTGTAGAATGATCTTCTGCCACTAGAACTCCATGCCTGCATATAATATATAGATGAGAAACATCAATATTTAAATTTAGTTCCCATAATTTTGCTCTGTGTTCACAAGCCCAATACTCCACCATTTTCTCCATTCTTTTAGTTCTGCTAGCCCTAATAAATGGCTTTAGTCCATTAAGAAAGTAATGCGCTATAGGTAGAACATAATAAGGCAACAAATATTGCATTACCTCAGAAAGTTTCTCTAAGAGTCTTTTGCAACATTCCTGATGAAGAAGAGAAACCCCAAACTGATCTGCCAACAAAAGAAGCTGCAGTAACAACATGTCTGTGTCCATCGTGTCATCCTCGTTAATTTCTCCACTGTACATGAATTCGAGCATAATCTTGAATGCATCAAAGCAGACATCCTTCAAGCAAATCTTCGATGAAACACTTTCTGTCATTCCATTAGTGAACATCTGCGCGTGCAATTTTACATTAGCCAGCCTTCATACAGGAAATGTGAGTTAACTGAATGGTGCTTATCATACAGAAAACCTACGAGATTTTACATCACAAAGGTTTTTATAGGATCATGTACCACTGCTGCTCACATAAATATATAGACCAAATAATTATTGAACTACTTAAGCACTAAAGTAACTTTTCTTCCCATTTTCCCATCCATGTCTCATTTATTAGGAAATATAAATGTAAATGTTGTGTTGCTATGATCAGGTAATCACATTCCACGATCCAGAAATCACCCTACCTTTGTAAAAGGGGCACTCCACAAGCCAAGGATAACTCTATGAGATTGTGCGACTTGACCATGGCCTTCAACATAAATATCTACATCACTGTACTCACTGGTCAACAGAAAGCTATTAAGCCTCTTAATATCAATGGGTAATTTGTTCAGAAACACGGCGGGACGATTGAGCCGGGAGTTCGGATATGATATCTCTACACTTTTTCCTGAGTCAAAAAGTTTCTTATTAAGTTTAAACCGCTCCATCATTTCATCGCACTGCCTCGCCAATGTACTTACTTCAAACCGTAAGCTCAGAGTTTTTAAAGAACTGAGATGAGACTCTGGAACCTGCATCAATAAAATAGAACGTTCTATTTCATTTTAGCTGAAAGATTCGCGCCATTAGCTTGAGACGATCAGAAATTCTGAAGTTACTTTAAAAATATTGAGGAAGTGGATATTATATAAAGTTCAACCTGAAAGCTAAAAATAGTTATAAGTATCTTTTCCTGATCTAGCTAAGCAAGAAAAGTTTGACCATCACCAAAAAAAGGATTGTTGCACTATCTTCTTGTTGACGGTAGAGTATGCCATTTGCTTGTAAGCTTCAATTGATGATTGGTAGATTGATGGAAGGAGTAGGAGGGCTAGTCAAGAAAATGAACTAAGGGATAGACTGTGGAAGATCGTGTGACTAGGAGAACACAAATCTACATACCCAACCCAAGCCTGCATATATAAGTTTTTTTTTTTTTGGGTAATGAGGAGGAGTAGAATGAAGCTTCAGCGGATGAATAAAAGTTTGGCAGAAGGTTGTGCAATGTCATTACCCTTTAACCTTACTCCTCCAGTTCAAGAAATAACTAAACCAATAGTGTTCAATTAAGTAATTAACCATGACATTGACATTAAAAAGGAAAACAACTAGAATGATGATATGCAATTAATATCTTATCAAATACAACTGACCTTGGTGTTGCCTGTGTATATGTACTCAAGAAGTGCATGCAGTATAGGATAGCAAACATCTTGGAGGTGGATAATATCTTCTCCTGCCGTACTCAAACTAAAATTCCCTGATGCAGCCAATATGATCTTATGTGCTGGAACGGCCCTTTCCTCTTGCCCAACTATGAAGAACACATCTGATAGTTCCCAACTCTCTAGAAATTTTTCAAGTCCCCAATTTTCATAATCGCCAATCTCTTCTTCTAACTCCTCGTCAGCATCTTCTGTGCTGCTATATTCACCATAATCCACATGCTTCCATAACGATATATGGTTTTGCTTTAGAGGCAGAACATTAATATTCCGGTATCCTACATGTCTATCCCAACTGCTAAGCCCAACATACTGAACACTGCAATTGGGGTTTGAATCCAGCCACTGAAACACAAGATTTTGGAAAGGGTACCTGCCCTTGCCAATGCTTATCAGGCCATCATAGATGCTAATCCAGTAACTCTGAAATGTCGACGAACAATAAAGATCAACACCAGCAACATCCACAACTGTCTTCCCATCAACCTCAATATTTAACCTTTTATTTCTGTGGCTACCTATAATCACAGTGTAATGTGGACTATTATCCCTTTTATAATGGTAATGCTGACTGCCTGTTTTTTCCCGGAAGACGACTGTGACATCATTGTGTGCAAAGGCATCAAAAGCAACACAGCCTCTACCAGCTTCCCTAAACCTCAAGTCGTCATGCCAAGCACACTCAAATGGTGCCACAGTAAGGAGCTTCTTCTGCTTATTCTCCATTATAGTTTCACAAGAAACAGAGTTTGTTTATTCACTCAGAACTTTCTCTGCAAATCAACCACATTTAAATGCATCAAGAAAAAGGATCTTAATCAAATAGTAGTTCTATACATTTGACTCGCAACTTCATCAAATTTTACAGAATAAGGTATCACATACACCAAGAAATGGGATACTAGCATGAAAACGGAAGTTGGATACAGTTGCTAAAAATATCTTATGCTAGAATCTAACTCACGAATATGGTCATTGTCAGAGCTAAACCTGAAATTTTTTTGCAGTGTAAAACAAAAAAGGGAAACCTTAAGCACAATAATTTCTTTATATTTATTTATTAATTCATAAAAACTTGCAACCCTATGATACTACATTCTTATCCAAGTGCCAAACTATCTAAATATCCAGATATTCATTTGATTCTAGATCAGGAAGGAAGAAAAGGAGAAAGAGCTCAAAAAAAAAAAAAAACACCTAGCTGGGAGCACGCAAGAACGCAGCCAAATTACCAGATTCAGAAGAAATAAACACCTAGCATCAATGAACCGTATAATTTAAGAGAAACCGCAGGGTTTTGTTATACAACATTATATTATCATGTAACCATTTCTCATAAGCTTTTAGAAACCCATCGATTGTTAGCAAATTCATATAAACCACCAATAACTACTGGAGAAAAAAATTCAAAAGTAAAATGCTACCACAGAAAAATAAACAACAAAAATAAAACGCAGCCAAGTACCAAATGCAGAAAGAGCAAGTTTGATAGAAAGATTGGATAAACAGTGAAAGGTCACAGATAAGGAGCAGCAGCAGCCGAGTCAGAGAAGGGGAGAGGGGGGATTTTGGTTGAGATTTAACTTCCAATAATTTAAGATAAATTAAAGACAGGATTTTGAATAGTTAGATGATGAGGGAACTAGAATTTAAATAGTAGGCCGAAGCTGGGAATTTCACTATCATCAGAAAGGAAAAAAATGGCCTTGAAGATCCTCAAAGAACAGAAGATCGTTGTCACAATTTGAGATAAGCCCAGAAATTGCCAGAAGCCATCAAAATGAATGGGGAAAAAAGTCTTAACCCCACCAAAAAAGAAAATTGCAAATATCAATTCATCAACAAGTTGCAAGAATCCTACACCACATTTTCATCCATGTATACCATAAAAAAAATATCTCCTGCTACATAAAAATCCAAACGTGATAAAATTAAATAAGCTCC
Source organism: Perilla frutescens (assembly GCA_026008535.1). Lineage (NCBI taxonomy): Eukaryota > Viridiplantae > Streptophyta > Magnoliopsida > Lamiales > Lamiaceae > Perilla > Perilla frutescens. The sequence goes on along the minus strand of BRKX01000006.1, from coordinate 7,226,374 downwards.
CATATGTCATTGTAACAAGAAACCCGCCAAAGTCCAGCAAGATTCTCTCGAGATAAACACCACATGCTGTATTACAATGGAAAAAAAAAATTACAAGTACCTGGAATCAAATCCTCAAAAAACCGTCTCTGTCAGTATTGCCATCCCCTAATTACAAGACAATATATTCGTATCTATACAGGATTTTGAGAAAAAATTTACAACCGTATCAAACAGATATGAGTGATTTCTGCGTTAAGATGCGATTGGATATTTTGGGAGGTTGAGGATTGAGGTCATATACTGTGTAATACTGAAATATACAGAACCATTTATGTGGAGAAAATTCAAGTCATAGTCATCAGACAATTATGGAAACGATACGTGTCATTTAGTTCACGCATTTCGTCGAACAATTGGATTGCGTGTACTCTATCTACCAGCCACGGGTTGCAGTATGTCCTAAATTTGTATGCATTTACAATTTTTCAGATAAGAGATTCTATTTACAACTTAATTTTACTCTTTACACTGCACTTTTCAGATCAGATATTCTATTTATATCCTTAATTTTACTCTTTACACTACAAAAAAAAAAAAAATTATTTAAATACCCTTTAATAAAATTAAGTCTGAACACATTCAAAATATTCGAATGTCAAAGTTCGAACACAGTGAGAATGTTCGAACTTCAATTTTCGAACCGTCTTCATATTTTTCTAAGTATAAAAGTCGTTCGAATTAATATTGTCGAACAATTTGAACTTATTGAAAATTATTTTTCCGAACATGTTTTTTTATCTATTTAAAGCCGTGTTTGAATATTAAAGTTTGAACACAGTAAGAATGTTTGAACTTCAATTTTCAAACCAACTCCATATTTTTCAAAGCAAGTGTCGCTCGAATTAATATTCTCGAACAAATTGGACGTGTTCGAAATTGTGTTTCCGAACATGTTTTTTTATACTGAGAAGCATTAATGTAAATGTGCGTGGTGCAAGGAGTAAAAATAATAATGCATGAAGTGAGTGAAGTGCAAAGAATAATTTTGGTGGTGCAAATAAAAATTCCGTTTTCAGATGATGTTTTGCACTAAATTATAACTATCAGAAATAAAACCTCAATTCAATTCTACGACCTTAACTAGATTACGACAATAATCTATATGATCCTCACTTTGACTTAGCTACTATAGAGTTTGATTTACATTTAGTGGAAATTAGGGGTAAGCAAAAAGTACCGAAAATTGAGAACCGAACCGAATAGAATTAATTCTGTTTTTTCGATTCGGTTCTTTTCAAAATTCAGTTCGGTTCAGTTTTTTTGTATTAAAAATTCAATTTCTGGGTTCGGTTTGGTCCAGAGAGAAAATAATCTAACCGAAAAACTGAATTTATATATATTAGCAATAAAAATACTCAACTTTGTTGGACTTTATAGTTTATTCAGTTTTCTTTTGTTGGAATTTATACCTTTTTGGACTTTATTCAATTGTTTATTGGTGTTTTTAAAACTTGAATCTTGATAATTAGTCAATTCATACTTGTACATATTTAATTATATTGAATGAAGAGAATTTAAAGCAAAAAAAAATTAGAAAATTTAAGAAAAATTTCGGTTCAAAACCGAACCGAACTAAAATATTTCATTTCGGTTCGGTTGGGTTCCGATGAGAAATTCGGTTCGGTTTTATTTTTAAAATTTTTTATTTTTTCGGTTTTAACATTTCCGGAACCGAACCGAACCGAAAAATCGAATGCTCACCCCTAGTGGAAATAGATAAAAGTAGACAAAAGTAAATAATAATTGAGAAAAAATAACAACTTTTAAAATATAAGTAGTTTCTTAGGCAATTTGTACTATAATAGACTTGGTCCCCACACCCAATTATTGGCTCAGTGTACTTTTGTCAGGTCATTATCAAATAATGCACAACCCGAAAACCGAAACCCTAATTCTAAAACCGAAATCCTACTTCTAAATGCCTCAATTATATTTGAGAAAGTCTCGATTAATTTTTAGCCTTGATTAGTTTTTAAAAATTGTCTCGATTGAAATTACAAGCCTCGATTGATATTACAAGTCTCGATTGAAAATTGCCTTGATTTAAATTATAAGCCTCGATTGATATATATATGTTGAGCCTCAATTATTTTTTTAAAATTGTATCGATTGAAATGGCTCGATTAATTTACAAAATTGTCTCGTTTATTTTTTAAGAAGTCTCGATTATTTTTTAAAATTGTCTCGATTATTTTTTAAGAAGTCTCGATTATTTTTTAAAATTGTCTCGATTATTTTTTTAAAATTGTCTTGATTATTTTTTAAAAAGTCTCGATTATTTTTTAAAAAATACCTAGATTAATTTTTAGAGATTCTCGATTAATATCTAACTATCCTCGATTAATGTCATTAATCGTGGATCATGCAATTTAATCGAGACCTTCATTAAAATGAATCGAGGCAATGTTCCCTACAATTAATCGTGAATTTTTTAATGAATGCATTTATTTCTTGTGTAAGTGAAGTAGTTACTGAGTTTTAATAAATAAAAAAAGGAAAGGTTATTGGCTTCATTAAATGAAAAGAAGGAGAAGGTATAACCGAATTTAATACATGTTAAGGTTACTGGCTTCATTAATCGAGGACAATTTAATATTAATTGAGGAATATTTAAGTTTAATCGATGATAATTTAATAGTAATCGAGGACAATTTAATAGTAATTAAGGACAATTTAAAATTAATCTCAGAAAATGTAATTTTTTTTAAAATTAATCGAGGCACTCGATTAGTTTTTTTTTAAATTAATATAGCCTTGCCTCGATTAGTTTTTTTTAAATTAATCGAGGCAAGCCTCGATTAATTTTAAATATTCCTCAATTAATATTCATCGATTAATTAAATAAATTGTCTCGATTAATTTAATAAATTAGCATGGCTTTGATTAATACAGTGAGCCTCGATTAAGTTTAAATATGCTTCGACTAACATGAGAAGCATCAATTAAATAAACCTAGATTATTTTTATTGAATCAATTAATTTTTAATAAGCCTAGATTATTTTTAATTTCCTCGATTAGTTTTAAATTGCCTCGATTAAGTTAAAAAGAGTCTCGATTACATTATGACAACCTCGATTAATTTCAACATGCAAGATTACATTAATACAAGCCTCGATTAGCCTAATAAGCCACGACTAATTTGAAAACAACAAGCCACGATTTATATAAATTAATCGAGGCCTTGAGAAACAATCGAGGCTCTTCCAAAAATAATCGAGGCTCTTCAAATAATAATAATCGAGGCTCCTGTTTTATTAATTGAGGCTCTTCTCTATTAATATAAAATTATCCTCGATTAATACAAAGAGCCACAATCATATCTAAACAAGCCTCGATTAATATAAAATGAGCTTCGATTAATTCTAAATTATGCTCGATTAAGTCTCGATTAATTTAAACAAAGTCACGATTATTTTACAAAGAGCCACGATTATATCTAAACAAGCCTCAATTAATACAAAGCGCCATGATTAATTCTACACAAAGCCTCGATTAATTTAAACATACAATAGATAAATTTATAACACAAAATCAATCATAGCAAAACCCTTGATTAATATCTAAACAAACCCTCCCAATAATTCAAATATCTCGATTAAATATTAACTAGCCACGTTAATCATTCAAATTAATCAAAAGCGGGAAAAAAATTAGAAACCTACCTAAGAAGCTGAAGACGTCTCCGGCAGCGCTCCAGATCCTCGATCCATCTCCAGTGTGTGCTCGACAGACGACGATTTGAATTTGGCAAGAGTGAGAGGTTTTGGACGTTTTTTTTTCTCTAGAAATTGGCAAGAGTGAAAGGGGGAGGAAGAAGAAGTGGTAGTTCGGGTAAAATGAATTAAATTTAATGTGTTTGAATATTTTTTTTAAATACTCAAAGAGAGAGAATGGTGAGTGGTGGGTGGTTAGTTTTTTCAAAGCTAATCATAAATATTGCATGTGCTTTGAATTTATTACCTTTTGTAGATATTATTCTTCTTGTAGATGTTGTTGCAGATGAAGCACAATCTGTTCATAACTTTTCAGATTTTGTGGGACCAAGATAAAGATTTTTGTGTAAGATAAAGTACACTTTGCCCACATAACACCCTAATTTTAAATTTTGCTTTTTTTTTTTTACCAATTTTAATATAATTTTGTCTAGATAAATTTTTCACCCTCATTTACATTTTTATAAAAAGTGGATATAATGTTGGGTTAATATTAGGTTTTAGTCTCACTTTTCATTGTTTTTACCGATTCACAAAAATATTATGACCTTTTATAAATAACAATTTAATATTTAACGTTTTGAACTTATCACAAATCTAACGCGCGTGAGTTCAATTTTAAGACTTTGAATAGTTGACGTGAAATTATTATTTTTTAATTTATTTTGTCAAAATGACGTCATTCGGATATGATGTGGCAAGAGTGGTTTTTCATGTCATTTAAATCTTTGGACTAAAAAATACACGTAGTTATTTAAAGTCCAAAAATTGATCCCGGGTTAGATTTATGATAAATTGAATACGTTAGATATTAAATTATTATTTATAAAATGTGAGGACATATTTGTGAATTATTTAAAGGTCAGGCTAATTAAAATCGATATTTAACCCTATAATATTACTGGAAATGATCTAATAGTAGAGTGGTGTAGTTTGAAATTGAATGTGTCTCGTTTAATCCCCACAAACACAATTCCCTATAATTTTTTTAGTGGTCACAAATTTGATGTGATTGGCATGATTCAAATAGGACAAATTCATCGACATTCTAAACGAGCTCAACACATTCGGATTTAAAATTCACATTAAATTTTGGTCTGCTAAGAAAAAATTAATGGTGTCGAAATTAATTACTATCATTTGAAAAGTAATGTCATTATTGCCCTATTTCAAAAGTGATATCGAAGTTATAAATGAAGTTAAAGGTGGTGATGCAAATTATAATTTTCTTTGTTAAAATCTTCGAAGTTTGACTAACAATTTGTAAATTGTCAAAGTTCATTGTACTTTTATTAAAAGACTCAAAGATGAGGTATGATAATTATAATGCGGGAAATTGAGGAGTTAATTATTAATTGGAAGAAATATATTATTGAAATCAAAAGGAAAAAGAGGATTGCTTAGCGTGTAAAAGATAAGTGGATAACTGCGAATCCAGCAAAATGTTTTTTAGTAGTTATATAAATCTTGATTCCAATCCATTATATATTAATAGATTAAAAAATGGCAAATAAATATCATACTAGATTAAATATTGAAAAATAAATGCATGCAATAAAATATTGAAAGAAAATATATTTATGATGTGAAAGATGATGGTCCAATATAATAATATCCATGCAACATAAAACAGCAAGAAGGTAGTTTTCCGTGGTATTCTTTTTCTATTACATTGCTAAATACTAAAATACAATAGCTCGTAGATAGAAAATTGATTATTTCAACATAATTTATGATTTTGATATTTTGTTGTGTTGTTATGATATGTGTTTGGATATCGCAATCAGCCACATCAGCTTGAATCAGCTTGAATATTACTGCTGTCTCATATCTCAATCCCTTCGATTTAATTTGGAATTATTTGTTAATCAAGCGATAAAATTAAACCAAATTTGGCCCACTTGCATCAAATTGATTTTTGCAGTGCTACACGTTCCAAATGATCTGTGTGACAAATGGAATTTCGAGAGATCGGACACTAGTAGTAAATTGTGTGGCTTGATTTACTACAATTCTGGGAAAAATCTTATCAACTTTGTACTATTGTTCTTCCACATCCCATAATTTCCCCCCAAAAAATATAGTATGCTTATTGTATTGGTGTAAGATTTTGAGATTACATTTTTTAAAATATCAAGAAACAAACATTTTATTCATATTATTCTATCACGATTCTCAAAAAGGGAAAATTCAATTATACTCACACACGCATGTCATATCCACCGATTGAGAAATTCTACCCTAATTACTAGTTGGGGGAGTAACCCAACCACTAACATTTATTTAAAAATTAATAAAATTGTATGTGATAGGTAATAATTAAGAATTATTAAAGTGTGTGTAATAGGTGTGTAGTGTATGTTGGGGTGGGGTAATTTTTGTTCCATTGGCACCTGATTTTTTTTAACATAATCAAATACTAAATTAATAAATAAAACTAAAAATTAAATTTACTATAAAAAATAAAAATTAAATACTATAAAGTTATAATACAACTTAATTGGCCATAAATAACAAGTGTAAAATTCAAATTCAACTAAAGCACAATAAATTGAAATAAAAAAAATTAATAAATAAATTATTTAAATTTAATTTATTCTTCAAGATTTCATAATTTTCTAAAACATCATCGTGGTTATTGTATGGGATAAGATCCTCCACGTAACTCATCTATTTCAAGTTTTATGTTTCCCATGTGAATATAATAATTAAAAAAGAAACATTCTAAAAAAAAGATAAAGATTTATGTTAGACCGTCTAACGGGTCATAAATTGTTAGACGGATCTTAGAACCTGACCCGATCTAATTAATTTCATATTTGGTGATACTTCACTTCATATTGAATGACACTTCACTTCATAATTTGTGATACCTCACTTAATGTCAGGTGACACTTCTTTATTTTTTTGCTTCAATAATTCAATGTGATTTTTTTTATTCATGAACTTTGTAATAAATAATTCTCATATATTAAAAATATAAATTTAATATTTAAGTCTTTATTATAGTTTTATTAAATATATAATTAACGTTTAATCTGTTAATTTATACTACTTCATATCGGGTAACGCTTCACTTAATAGTTGATGATACCTCACTTCATATCTGGTGATACCTTTTTATTTTTTCGCTTCAATAATTCAATGTGGTAGTTTTTTTTAGTTTTTTATTTATGAACATTTTTATCGAATTTAAAAATAATTGTAAACTTTGCAATAAGTAAGTTTCATATTTTAAAAATACAAATTTAATATTTAAGTTTTTATTTATAGTTTTATTAAATATATAATTAATGTCTAATCTGTTAACTTATATTGCTTCATATCTGGTGGTACTTCACTTCATACCGGGTGACATTTCACTTCATAATTGGTGATACATCGCTTTATATCCGGTGATACCTTGTTTAATACCGGGTGACACTTCTTTATTTTTTTTGCTTCAATAATTCAATGTAATAAATTTTGTTAGATTTTATTCATGAACATTTATGAACTTTGTAATAAATAAATTTCATATATTAAAAATATAAATTAATATTTAAGTTTTTATTATAGTTTTATTAAATATATAATTAATATCTAATTCACATCAGGTTATATTTCACTTCATAGTTGGTGATACATCATTTCATATTTGGTGATATCTTGATTAATATCAGGGGATACTTTTTTATTTTTTCGCTTCAATAATTATATGTATTGGCGGGTCGGGTTATAGGATCCGTCTAATGGATCACGACCCGTCAGACGGTCTCACAAGAGATCCCCTAAAAAAACGGAGGTACAAAAATGTGTATGTAATCGTCTAATGGGTCACAAATCACAATTCACAAATGGTTAGACGAGCGAATAAAACTCTTTATTTCATTCCAAGTAGAGTTTATTAATCCAAATTAGGGTTTATATTTGATTGAAAAAAATTAATTGTCGAGCGCAGTCCATGAGTCTAACACGTGCGTGCATTGCGCGAGCAACATGATCAAAAAAATAAATTAATTTTAGGATTGATAATTCCAGTTTATGATGTATATTCATTAACGAGCTCGCATGTTAGTGCTGGGTGAGTGCACCGCGTGAGCTACCGGAAATTCAATTTGAAGTTTAATAATTTAATTTTCACCAATTTTTCAGTACATCTGGTGTACCGAGTTATTCAGTGCAACATGTCAAACTTTGGTCAAATTCGCGGGTTAACCCGCCCTATTTAAAAAAAAAAACTTGCCAGAAAAAAGTATATGAACGATAACACTAAAAAGTATCACTCAAACGTCCATAAAGTTTCACGTCTGTTACTTGTCTTCAATGAGTTTATTCAATTCAAATTAAAGTTTATTCCACTATGATTAATATTTAGAGTTTAGGGGTTTATGGTTTAGAGTTTTTTGGGGTTTTAAATTTTTTTATTATTTTTATTGGAGGGTAGTGTTTTTAGGGATTTTTTTTTAGTTTTTCTTAAGGTTTATTAATTCCAATTATTGTAGTGGTCATTTTTCGTTAACCCACTATATTGGTCCAATAAGGTTGAATCGTTGTTCAACTAGTTCTCAAATAATAACAGTTCAAATTGAAAATTTAATTAACTTTGACAGTTCCGCTTTATCTGAAAGGGCTGACGGGTTCAGAGGAGCTGGCATGTTCTTCAACAGTCTCCCCGATCCGCGTGAACCCTAGCTGCTACCTCCACATATAAAAGGAGGTTCTCCTCCTCATTTGGTGACTACACAAATATACCACAAGTTTACCTTCTACCCTAGAATGTGCTAAACATCGTCTTCTTTTAGCCTGATCCATCGCTAACAATCTAACCGCACGACGAAGTTCCTATATTTTATTCGTTTATTATGTGTTTTATCGCATTTGACTTTTCATTCTTTTCCTGACTTAAGTGTCAGAGGCCCAACGATCGTCACCCTCCCCCTACCATTTTTGGCTCTTACGGTGTTCTTTTTTCCTTCTATTTCACTGATAGACCGCTGCTCCAAACTAAATCGATAATTGTAGATTTTTAGATCTACAGTCATGACTTATATTTAATTCATAAAAATTAATTAATAAGCGCAATGCACGAGTCTACGCGTAAGCATCAGACGAGTGCATTATATGAGTCGCCGAATTAAAAAAAGTAATTAATTAATTTTAATTTTAGAGTTCACTAATTCCATTTTAGGGTATATAATTATTTTAAAATAAATTAATTATCGAGCACGGTGTACGAGCACACACATTAATGTCGAACGAGTGCACTGTGCGAGTCATTGAATTAAAATAATTAAAATTATTTAATTATATTTATCTTTGATAGAAAAAAAAAACAAAAAAATTGACAGGTGAGTTGGCCGCGCGTTTGATTGGGTGGGATGGTGCGACGTTGTGTATCGAAAATCAGCCCTTTGATTTCACAGTATATATTTTTTGGGGGGAAAAACTTAAAAAAAAATAATAATAGGAAAAGAAAAAGAAAAGAAAAGGGCGGGAGGGTCGCACCGTACGACTGTCTCACGCGAGACCTGCCCAATAAGAAAAGAAACAGCAAAAACAGAGAGAGAAGAAAGCGGTGGGTAACAAATTACTTCAGTTTTGATTCATAGCAAAAAATCTTTAAAGAAAACATCCCACAAAATAGAAAATTAAAATCATCTGAAGAGGTGGAATCACGCACGCTCCCATGATATGGAGACGATTTCTGTCGAATTTCGGCATTGCTGCCCTACATTTTGATAATGCGCGCCACCAAATTAGACACTTTTCTGCCAAACCCCGATTCGATTTTAGATGCGTAGGCGATGCCATCGCTCTGTTTCACGAAATGCTGAGAATGCAGCCGCGCCCTTCTGTCATTGATTTCACGAAATTGTTGAGTTCTGTGATGAAGATGAAACAATACTCCGTTGCCCTCCACCTGTTCGACGAAATGCTTCAAAGGGATGCTCCAGTAGATCGCTACACCTTCAATATTGCGATCGACTGCTTTTGCCGTCTGAAAAGAGCTGATTTTGGGTTTGCCATCTTAGCCAGTTTCTTCAAGCGTGGCCACGAGCCTGATGTCGTGACCTTCAACACTCTCATCAAAGGCCTTTTGTTGGTTGGAAAGATCCGCGAAGCAGCAAAACTGTTGGGGAAGTTGTTGGCCGAGCAATTGTGCGATCCTAATGAAGTTACTTATCTTACTATGATAAATGGTTTATGCAAAGCTGGACATACTCTCGAGGCACTTGATTTGCTTAGGTTCTTGCAAAAGGGTAGATGCAAACCTAATGTCCATGCCTACACCACAGTAATTGATGGTCTGTGCAAGGATCGAATGGTTGACGATGCTCTCCAACTCTTCTCCACTTTGTCTGATAACGGCATTTCGCCCGGTGTCGAGACATATAGTTCGATGATCCAAGGCTTATGCAATTTTAGTAGATGGAAGGAGGTGGAAGACTTGTTAAAGAAGATGGTGGCGAATGAAGTCTACCCAAATGTCGTTACTTGCAATATATTAGTGGATGCTTTTTGCAAAGAGGGAAGGGTGAAAGCGGCCGAGCATATTTTGAAAATTATGAAGGAAACAGATGTTCAACCTGATATTGTCACTTGCAATGCATTGATCAATGGATACTGTTTGCGTGGAGAAATGGTTGAAGCTAGGAACATTTTCGACCTAGCAGTGGATTTTGGCCTCAAGCCCAATATTGTAAGCTACAATAGCTTGATGAACGGGTATTGCAGAAATGGACAAGCAGATGAAGTTTTGCGCCTTTTTAGCGAAATTCTTGCCAAGGGGTTAAAGCGCGACGTGGCTTCTTATAACATCATGCTACTGTGCTTATTTCGTGAAGGCCGATGTGAAGACGGCTTGAAGCTGTTCAGAGAGATGCAAATGCCTCATGATGTGGTGACTTACAATATCGTGTTGGATGGCTTGTGCAGTGCTCATCGTATAGGTGAAGCATTTTCCTTCTTGCAAATGATGGAAGGTGAAGGTATCATTCCCAACATTGTAACATATAGTACCCTCATTGAGGGATTGTGCAATGATAAAAAAGTTGACACAGCAAAGGATCTTTTCGACCGACTCCCGTGCAAAGGTTTAAAGCCCGATGTTGTAACATATACAATCCTTATTGGGGCATTTTGCCAAGAAGGGGAGATAGAGAAGGCTAAGGATTTGCTGATGCAAATGGTAAGCAACGGTTGCTTGCCCGATAGTGTGACGTACAATGTATATATTCAGGGTCTTCTCATAAGGAACAAGATTCACGACGTAAGTCTGTTCTTGGAAGAAATGAACACAAGGAGATTCACATTTGATGCCAGAACTTTTTCGATGCTACTTCAACATCTGGAAATGGAAGGTGAAGGTGGTCTTCTTTTTTATAAGGTTAAGAAAATTATATCAAAGGATATATAATCTTGTTTTTTTTTAATTAAAACTAGAAATCATTAGAGTCTGTAAGGCTTTATTATATTTTATTTATTGAGATTTTCCATTTGTATTGTTGGAAAAAAGAAAAATGGGACAGATTTGAGATGTTCCATTATATGAAAAAGATGAAAAGTGGGAAGGAACGGAGTTGCATTGAGGGATCAACATATGATATGATCACTAATATGAAGGCATGATCATATTTCTCAATCAAAAGACCAATAAAACCCCTTCACAAATGTAAGGTTTCAATTGAAATATATATATAAAAACAAATCAGAATCACAATGATTAGTTACACTTCATGGATGAAATATCATGTAAATCTGCAGAACTACCATCACAAAGAACATGAAGAAAGTAGTGCAGAAGCATCTGAGAAACAAGAAAAATATCAAATCTTCAAGCCAAGAGGGCAAATTATTATGTATGCATTTCTTTCGGTATTTGCAGAATGCTGCTATAATTCTGCATCATTGAGAAAAACAGCAGCCTCCATTTTAGCTGCATACCCGTATTTAGAAGTACTGTACTTCTTGTAGACACCGGTGAGCCTCCCATTTCCCACCTTCTGATGGAGAGTTACCATCAGTCGTGCACATTCCCTACAAAGGCAACAACAAAGTTTGATTGATCACTCAATGTGTTTGATTTGTTGTGTTTCCTCAATTTCTATGAAAAAACAAAAACTACTTACAGGAGTTGGTCTTTGCTGTAACTAGTGTGCTTTTCACATGTCTTGCTCCATATTTTACTTCCACTTAGAGTGCATTGGGCTGTAAAGATTGCAGCCGCCGCCAGCAAGGATGGTGGGAACCTAAGCATCTCGTACTCAATGAGACAGAGTTCGAGTATGAAGAAGGATAGCAGCTCCAACTAGTTCAAGTTCACAGAAAACATTTCATGATCAGTGAAACATCACAGGGCCATGTTCAGTTTGCATAACACTAGATTGTCAACCAACCTTTTTGTCGGATTGAGCAGCTTTAAGGAAACGCCTCATGAACATGTATGGAGTTGGAAGTGACATATTAAACTGTAAGGTATTGACAATCAATTTCTCCTACAGGCATGAAAAAAAAACATGAAATCAACAAAAAGTCTCTACTGTTTGTTTGTCAGTCACATATCTAATATGAACTAAAAAATGTCATATGAACTACCATATCGAGCACTTCTTTTCTGCAATAAGCTTTATCCGATATCAACACAAGGTCTTGTACAACAGGAACAGAAACCTCTTCATACTTGCAGGCTAGGAGCAAAGCAGTTATTCCAACAAGCTGTAATTTTTTTCTCTCGACAGACTGGACTGCTAAGAATCTATCAATGAGATTGACAGTTAAATACAACGTCTCATCCATCAGTTCAAACTTGTAATGCACCTGTACATATAAAATGTCAGCAATTGCTCGATTTCAACTCATGATGGGGAATATATTTGGTGCATCATTCAGTTTACCTCGATCAGCCAGTCCATAAGAATGCCCCGCATTCTATCATTAATGTCAAATTGTTGAGCCATGTATTCTGGCGGGACACAGCTTGAGCTCTGCAATCATATTTACATAATTGAGAAAGGAATGCAAGATATGAAGAGTCTAAACAAACTGATATAAACATGAAGAAGTAGGCCCTCTTTTGCTCTTGATCTATATTATCAAACACAGAAAATTTGTGCTAGTTGTTATTTACTTAGCACTCTCACCTGTTTTACGATCAAAGTAAGGTAACCATATATGACAAACATATTGAAAACATTAAGAAAAATGTCAATGTAGCACCAGAAACTAGGATTCATATCATTTCAAGCTAATATAGAGAAGTTTAACCTCTGTCTTTTTGTAATGTGCATATATATCATTGATATACTCAGTAACTGCAAGTGGATTCTCCTTGTCACAGGTGTCTATATCCATCACTGATTCATCCACATCAACATCTTCCATCTCAACTTCGGCATCCTAGAAATTTTTTTCAACACAAATTTGCATTTAACAGATAGCTAAGTACCAAATTGACAGATAGCCAAACACCAAAGTTGAATAGAAATGAATACCATCCGATCAATTTCTTCCAGCATAGCTTCCGTATGTAGCACATACATCGGCAAATCATGGTCATCCAAGGCCTTGTTGTCTTCAGCATCGATAATAACACAATCTGATGATTGATGTGCGATTGTTTGTTGGATTGATGGATTCACTTCCTACATTGAGACATCCATTTCTTAGTCGAAATAAACATAAACTTATGACAAAAGGAGATATCTCTTCTCCCATAAGATATATACCTCACGAGGAAGGTGCTTCTCTTTGACAGCCAATTGTGCAGCAAACTTCCTGCAAATGCAGCACAAAAATGAATGTTAAAAGAAAATTCTAGAAATGCAATATTCTTAGCAGTATCAAGATCAATTCTCAGACTTTTTCCAAAATCAAGAAAACTACATAGATTTCAGACACTGACAGATACAATAAATCAAGAGATGGATTTACAAACCTAGTAATTGGACGATGAAGCGGAACCACGGGATTCTTCTGACAGGCGGCATTTTTCCTAGAAAAAAACAACAAAATAAAACATGAATAAATAAGCAATTGGGACTAACACATACATATGCACTTGCAAATTAAAAGTAACCACAAATAAGTAAACAGAAAAAAAAAACAAAAAACTGAGGCTTATGGAATACATACTCTGTCAAAACGCCCCTTTTGTGAACTCCTATGATGTTGCTATCGATTGAACTCAATGCCTTCCTGGTATGCCCAGCCCGAGCATTCAAGTTGCCTCCGGTCGGCTTCATCCCCACTGAGAGAGAGAGAGAGAGAGAGAGAGAGAGAGAGAGAGAGAGAGATCATAAAATTACATTTGTATTGTAGAATTGTAGAATTGTAGAATTGAATTCCAAGAAACATTGCACATTCTAATCAAAAGAAAACCAAGAAAAAATCAAACATGACCGAATGTAATGTTCAATAAGTAAAAAATGTAACTTTTTTCAAATTTCAAATTACCATGAACGTTTGAATGTCTGATCACGCCTTGAAAATTCTCATTTGCTCCACCCATCTTTTGCCGAAATTAAAAACGAGTTGAAGTCGAAATGAATCGAGGAAGCAGAAGAGAACAAAAATTAAAAATAAAAATATATTTGTTGAAGTGAACAAAAAAATAAAAAGGAAAAAAAGAATCCCAGATCACACAATCAAGTGAAAGGAGAGAATAAACAAGGAGCAAACTTTCAAACAAAAATCAAGAAACCCCAAGAACAAAAACCAACCCTCCCTCCGTGTTTATACTCTTCAAGAAAATCCCAAAGAAGGAAAACGAGAGAGACTAAAAAGAAAACCTCATCAAAGATCAATTAATGGAGTATTACGGGTCACTTAAAAAACTCTCTCTCTTACACATAAGAGAGAGAATCTTCGCTTTCTTGAATGTTGTTTCAATTGAATTCCAGAAGGGTTTTTGGGGAGAACGTAAACAACGGGTGCGTGTCTGTTTTCTCTCTCCTCCTCTCTCCCTCTCTCTCTCTCTAGATATATTTGAAAACAACGGCTAGTGAACAAAATTGGTTATACGATGAAAGGTTGAGTCCTTCCGCGTTTGGGCTAACGGTTATTTTCTTCCTTTGTTACTTCATTTCAACCAACCCCCCTCAATTAAGGCATGTGATTTTTTCAAAAATTTCTCATTAAATGTATCTTTTTTACTAATTAATTTTTATGCCTCATTTGTAATAAATTGCCTAAGTTCACTGATTATTTTTGCATCTCTATCAATCATTTCACTGTCAATCATTAAATTATTTACTACTACTTTTTTTTATTGTTGAATCCACTTTCCTTTTTAATTATTTCTTGTAATTTGTAGTTATTGAGGTCATATATGGACAAAAATATTTAAATCGAATTAAAATATGTGTTGAAAAGTAATAAATTTAAATGGCACCGTGCTTGAAAATGTTTATAGTTTTAGTTGTTTCTTTGTAATTTGCACTTTTTAAAATTCAAAATCAAATATATTGAAAAGGAAAAAAATAAATAACATCGTATTGGAAATTATTTAAAATTTATTAGTAAAAATCTAAAATTTAAATTCCAATTAGAACGCCATGTTAGTTACCGATGATGTTATGATTTTTCTGTCAATCCATCAAGTTAAGTCCATGTGGCCTAAATTGTGCAATTATGCAATTACATGATACGAGTAATTGTAATTATGGTTTAGGAAAGAGGATGTAGAATTAATAATTCAGAAAATTGGATATGCATGCATCTTAAAACATTCATCATAAAATTCACCAAAAAAAGAGAAATTGTAATAAGGAAAGACTATAAGTAATATTTATATTTTTGTAATTTCTGATTGTAGAGGTCAAAACTCTACAGTTAATCGTACTTCGAGTTCAGACTCCGCTGATAAGTCCAAGTTCTCTCGTGTTTTTGTGTCTTTTTCTCATTCTTTTGTCCTTTTTTTTTGTATTGTTTTGAGTCAGAAAGAGCCAGAATGGGCATAAGGGGCAGCAGGAGGCAGGAGAATTACTTCTGGAAGGCACAATGGTGCCAATGATACCAAGATGGGCAATAACTTCTCAGCAGAAAGCTTTCTCTCGAGCTTGGTGGAAATCACCCACCATTCCAGCAAAAGGCTGAAGGAGAAGTTCGTGATCGTGCCCACAACAACCACAAAGTGATTAAGAAGATAAGGAGAGGAGATTGGGCATAAGGGAAACTAATGCCAGCTACAGCAGGAGCAATGCACCCTAGCTGCCGAAGGAAAGAGGAGCCGCGGAAGGCAAGTTGACGCTTCCAGAAGGATCCTCGGCTCTATAAGGAAAGTTGCATGTTGGCGCTACTAGGGCATGGCGAGTACATAATTTGTGACTCAGAATCTTCTAAGTAAGGGAAGAATCTGCTAGATATGGAAAGCTTTGGGTATGGCGGCTGTGAATTGGGCTGAAGATCCCCGGCATGTCGGGGTGTTTATCTTGTGTTTCTTGTACTCCTATATAAGTAGATGCATGGCAGAAAACAAACACCATTCTACGCACCATAACACTTTTATTTTCTTTTCCTTTATTTACTTTTTTGCATTTTGTCTCGGGCCTTATGCCCGTAGGCTTTAGGATTTGCTGTTTATGTTCTAAATCCAGCGTTGGAGTTGGATTCCTTTTGCAATTAATATAAGTAAGTTTTTCGTTTATATTATGTTTGGTTTTAATTCTTTTCATAATCATTATTTTTATTGTTCTAAGTCTAGCATGAGCGGCTAGACTCGTTATTCAGGATTGAACAAAGATTAAAACTTAATGAACACGTAAGAATTGTGAGGCTTATGGGCATAAACTGTGTGAATTTGGTTCCGTCGTGTAATCATTTTCTTTGTTGCATTATACAATGGGCTAAGCTAGTTAATTATGGCTGATCACTCGTTAATTAGAATTGTGTTCACTACCTCTATAAATGGTCAATGAATTGTAGCTGTGTGTTGGTCATAAAGGGATGGGATACATCACGGGTACTGAGGGCATAAGAGAGATCTTTGTCTAGGTAAATCTGGGTCTGTCTAGATGATAATGCTGCTTTGTTGCTTACAATCATATGAGAGATCGGGGTTGGGTAACAAGTTAGGGTTTAGGGGACGAGAGATCACCTCTAAGCTAAATTGAAAGGATAGATTGGGTAAGTGTGAGAGATCCATTGTCTATAACCAGGTGATTAGATTCACATAAGTAATCAGCGTACCCATGATCGGTCAAGTGTTTGTTAAGTTTGACATCTAAGTTCTAATCCGAATTACTTTTACTATTAGTATTTTCTTGTCTTTTGTTTTGTTTTGTTATTTAGTTTGCAGTCTTTACATACAAAGTACGGAGACCACAACAATCCTTAGACCTTTTGGAAAAGTAACACTGGAAGATAGAATTTGCAGCTCCTCGTGCGATCGACCCTTACTCACGTTAGCTTGCTACGCCTTGCTGTGGGCAGAATGATAACTCTCTCTTGAGAATTATTCTGACCGCGAAATGACCACGCATCATCCGCCAACCTACAAGATAAAGAAACACGTGAAGCTAAAGGACCGTCGGGGGGTTGACGATCGAGCGGACTCCGACGCTCAAGTCAGAATCGAAGCTAGAAAAATCGCAGAATTAAATAGAGCAATTAAATTAAATGATATTTCAGAGTTGAATTATGTGGTTATAGGGTAATTGCAATGTGTTGCTCGAGTGTACGTGTGTACCCTTTCTTCATCCTATGATATATATAGGGGATTCTAAACTTATTCCCGATTTTTGGGGATCTCTCTTATCCCTTTTAGAGTTTTGACGGAGTCTCCCCTATCCTCAGTGAGTCTTTGACCTGGTTGCCTATTTTGAAATTTGTTTGGCCTCGGTTTTTTCCTTAAGCCTTCGCCCTCTTGACCTCTGTTACCGATCCATCGATCTCTTCACCTCGAATGATTATGGGCATGGTCTTTGGGCCTATACGGAAATGAGGCCTCTACAGTTAGCTCATCATTACTTAATTCTTGTATTTCAAGGATCAGGTAATGAATGTCGGTGTTCACTAATCGTTATCTTGACTCAGCCCTACGTTTAGATGCTGATTTTTTATTAATTTTAGAGGCGTACTCGAAAGCAAATTTCGGAAGGATCTTAACGAGGTCACGAAAGCTAATCTCATGGAGCTCGGGACCTGAAGGCAGGTCCTGAGGGAGTTTCTGAGGTGGTAAGAGTGGACCTCGTGGAGCTCCAGACCTGACTTACGGAATTACTTCTCCCATTCCCTAGGTCAATGTCCATCGTTCGATCAAAACACGTAGCTTGGATCGCATTATCCCTTTTCCCCATATTTCAAATATCGAGAGACATACTTCCCTCTTCTTCCATTTTTCTCTATTCGGAATCTCGAATGGTTTTTTATCATAAAGCAAATTCTTTTCGATAAACCCTATTGGTCCCACAAATCTTCAAAAAAAAATCATGTCCCGTCTTTTCCATTAACCGCCTCCGTTTTTCCCGTTGTTCGAATCTGCCTGTGGACTCTGCTACGAATATCGTCGGCCTCTTAAGTCGCAATTTTCAGGTTATCTCCTCGCCTCCCTCTTTTTAATTTTTATGCCGTAGATATGTTGTTTTGAAGTTTCTCGTATAGTTTTCTGGAATATTTGAGATGTTTCTTGGGTGATTTCTAGAATCATAATGGATTTGTGGTGTCTTTTGGGTTTCTGGATTTTGTTTAGATTTCTGGGTTGTGTTTGAAGGGCTTTGCGGTTACTTGGGGTTTGTTAAAATTTCTGGGTTATGGTGTTGATTTCCCGACAGGTTTTTCGGTGGATTTAGGGAATTCAAGCGGGAGACGGTTAGAATTCCGATAGTATTCTTGGTTCTAGGCTGGTTTAGGGTTTGTTGGATTTGTTTAATTTCTGGATTTTCAGCTATAATAAGCATGAGTGAGGATTCTAACGCCGGGGAAGAAGGGAGAAGCTATGGCGGCGGAGCAGAAGAAAATCTTTCTGGGTCGGAAAATATATAGCATCTATAGTATGTAAGTTAAAATTAAATAATTCATACTAACTACAAGTTCTATGAGTTAACATCTTATATACTGTAGAGGCCCTATTTCTGCATAGGCCCAAAAGATTAAGTCCATGACCATTTGAAGATTTAAAGAGCTAAATAGATCGATACCTCGTAATCAATGATTCGAGGTCCACGTCTCGAGACTGACGTCTTATTAATCAAGGTCTAAAGACCAAAGGCAAGAGTCCACGGTCAAGCAGGCTCCTGGATAAGACCAGGTCAAAGTATCCATTGAAGATAACTAGGACCTCGTCAAAAACCATAAAAGGGATAGAGAAGATCCTTAAAATATCGGAATTCAATTAAAAGCTCACTAATATATATATCTATATAACAGAGGGAGGGAGAAGATCTATCATGGACACAACAATCATTCTGATATTTATTTAGAAGCATTCATCATGCAATTCCGCAGACAACACATTCATAAGGGTCCACGATAGTGGAGCTCGACCCCCAAATCCCCAAATATCTCTTATCATTCTATCTATCACTTATTCACTTTTTATCTTCAGTAATCCGATTCTGACTTGAGCGTCGGAGTCCATTCGATCGTCAACCCCCCGACGGTCCTTCGGCTTCACGTGTTTATTATCTTGTAGGTCACCAGAGCCCGAACTCGAAGAATGATTAATTGTAGGGTTTTTTACCTCTCAGTTTGGCGCCTACCGTCGGGCTCCGATCGATCACTTCAAGATGACGAACAACAGCCGCAAGGAGCCAAGGACACAACAACCATCCCTCAGGAAGCCCGAAAAGATGGAGCAACTGCGACCCCCTCACCTGAAGGTAATGGTGATGTTACACGGCTTCTGCGTTCGATCCAACGTCAATTGGATACCACCACAGTCAAACTCGTAGCAAGCCGAACCGAGAATTCAGCCTTGAAGGCTAGGGTTGAAGCTATTTCACAACCAAACCTTTTTCTGAATGGATTTACTCGAATTCAACTGTCCCCGCTCTCATGAACCCGCACATCAAATGAACTCTGAGAGCAGATACTTCTGAACTCGACGCATGAATTGACTAACCATCTCACTGCAGGTACAAGCAAAGAACCTGTGCTAAAGAGTAAGGGAAATGATGATTTCCCCATAGGACCCCCTCCTGGGTTCGAAGACTATGAGCCTGGATCAGAATCTGAGGTTGAGAAGAAGATCCAGTGATTGGAAGACATATTGATCCGAATTTCAGGAGTTCCCCCTCCCATCAGAAAAACTGCACCAACGAGCTTTGTAGATTCTCCATTCACCGACAAGATCAGCCTTATGGAGATACCTCCGAAGTTCACATTCTCGAGTATGAAGTTGTTTGATGGCACATCCGATCCTGACGATCATGTCACCCAATATAAACAAAGAATGTTCACTACCACGATACCCTGACATGTCTGAGAAGCCAGCATGTGCAAAGGCTTTGGATCCAGCCTCATTGGGTCAGCACTCCAATGGTTCATCAACCTTCCCAACTCAACGATCTCGTCGTTCACCCAACCTAACAATCTCTTCATCGAGCAGTTTGCCAGTAGCCGCAAGATTGAAAAATGCATTGATGACCTCTACACGGTCATACAAAGATTGAAAGAACCCCTACGAAGCTTCGTGGAAAGATTCAACAGAGAAAAAGTATCGATCCCCAACTACAATATCTGATACCGCGATTTCAGCCTTCAGAAAAGGCCTTAAGAGAGACTCCGACCTCTGCAAGGAGTTAACCAAATATCCTTACAAAATAATGGAAGACGTGCTTGCCAAAGCCTGGGCTCAAATCAAATGGAAAGAAGATGAAGCAAACTCATCTAGATCTCGCACCAGGAATGAGCATCCAATGAAAGAACAAAGAAGTAACAGGACAAATAAATTCAGAATGGACCCCTACCCACAAAACCCGCGATTCGACTCGCGAAACAGGCGGGGCCAAGAATCCCAGGTCGACAGAAGACTCCCAGAGTACAACCTCTGCATATCACCATCGGAAACAGTCCTAGCCCTCAAGGGACTCGGCCAAAATGTGAAATGGCCTGCGAAAATGAAAGCCCCAGATAATAAACGTGATAGAAGCAAGTTCTGCGAGTTCCACAATGATCATGGACACAAGACAGACGAATGCATTGCCTTGAGGCTTGAAGTCGCAGAACTCTTAAAGCGAGGATATCTCACCGATCTCTTGACCCCTAAAGGAAAAGAGACCTGGTCGCAAAGAGAAAATCAAAAGAAAACAGAGCCGCTTGAACCCCCGAGGGTCGATTGCACTTTGAACTATATAATAGGAGGTTCAGAAGTAAGTGGGATCTCACAGTCTTCAGCAAAGAGACCATGCTGCTCGATAAAGTTTAACGGAAACAATCCCAGACAGGCCAAACAAGATGACCTCATCACCCTCGACTTCACCAACAGAGAAGCTTCCGACCTCTCACTCTTACCAGGACGCACTAGTCATTTCCTTATTAATTTCTAATTATTTGATTAAGCGCATTCTTATCGACAATGGGAGCTCCTCTAACGTGATCTTTTTGAGTACTTTGAAAGGAATGCAGGTAAAAGAAATCGAAAACGTTAAAAGGTTAACCACCCTAATCGATTTCAGCGGAGAGCACAAAGTCACGATGGGGGAACTCACACTTTCCACCTATATTGAGAGAATGAATATCTTCACCAAATTCTAGGTGATCGACGCCCCTTCAGCCTACAATGTCATAATAGGAAGACTTGTGTAGCAACCCGATTTTTTTTAATTTTATTCTCTAGCCCATTTTTAGAGTCCAAGTTATTTTAAGCCCAAATAATTTATCATGAAGCCCAAACCTTAATATAAGTAATTGATTTAATTTTTTTTCTTTATCTCTTCTTTTCTTCTTTCTCACGTTTTTTTTATTTGATCTCTTGAAAATTCAAAATCTCAAAGTCTATCTTCTCATCCTTATCAAGATACTTTCGGGATAACTACAAAATCTACACTTAAACCCTAATCTATCATTATAAATAGAGAACTCTACATCTCTATTTTTATTTACTCACATTCAGATTTGCCTTCGAGTTCCTATCTCTCAGTTTCGGATTTCCTAGAGGTACCTGCATATTTATTTTTCATGTTTACTGTTGAATTCCACCATTAGTGTAGAATCCTTGTTCTCGGCGGTAGTATGCAGAAAGAAAAGAAGCTGGCTTGTGTGCAGTGACCTTGATGCGTGTCTTAATTATATTTATATATATATATATATATCGCATATCACCCTATATATGTATCTAATACTTAATGCCCTCTGACACTTTGACAGCCACTTTATATATATATATAATGTATGTGTTGTGTGTGTGATTTAATATATAATATGTATTGTACGTATATATATATATTAGCATGAGACTGTGTGTGGTTGTTTCTTTATATATATGTGCATGTGAGTGGCAGTTGTACACTTATAATTATATATATAGGTGTTGTGCCTATAGGTATAGGTATAGTATGAATATAGGGTAATCCATGCTAGCCACACACACACGTCACTTTCATGCTTTTGTTCACTTTGTGTTTATATATATATATATATATATATTATATATATGTATGTGATGGCATGTTTGGTTGTTCTTAATTACATGTATGAAATGTATATATATATATAATATGTGTTGTGTGTTAATATATATAATATATGTATTGGTTAATTACGTGTGTGTATATATATATATATATATGTAACGTCTATATATATATATATAGTAAATAGTCGCATGTATGTATTGTTTTATATAGTTTAAATAAATGGGATTAAAGAATTAGGTCATCATGTATGATTTTTTTTAAAGCATGCATCATAGATAAATATTACGCATGATTTTATTACATCATGCACTGTATTAATTTACAATAAATAATTTATAGGAGGCGCGCCGGACTTAATTAATTAATATCCAAGTCAAGGTGATGGTGGGGTTTTACGTGATCATGTCCTAATTATTCTCCCTATATTTAATTATTCAGTTATGTGATGATACAGCACAGTACAGGGCCTCCGGGCTAAATAAATGAGACAGGGCCTCCGGGCTAAATGAGACTGGGGCTCCGGGCTATATGGTTTGGTCTACGGACTGAACAACTTTTAATTATTCTCACTTACTCGTTTAATTTTATATAGCTTGGATAATTGGACACTCCCCACTGAGTTAAAGTACTCACCCCAGAAACTTTATCTTTTTTAGATGGAGGCTCGGGTGATGCTTAGCGGGTCAAGATGCGATGGTGGTGGTCACGGTCTCGATTAAATAAAGATTTTAAATAAATTTAGATTATTTTCTTATTATGATTTTCCGCTGTAATCTTTGAGACCTTAATATTTGATTATTTGGGGTTTTCTTTTATCTATTAATAATAGCATGTTTAACGTTTCATTTTTATTAAGAGTAATAAAATTGGGGCGTTACAGTTTGGTATCAGAGACAGGTTACGTTCCTGAATACTAAAAAAAAAAGCAAGTAAGCAAGTAAGTTAAGACCATCATCGCATCCGCAGCATCACCCCGAGTAAAGGTAAAAGAAAGGGTTTTATTTCAAGTTATGATTATATGTATTGTTCATGAAAATGTTTTATAGTCCTCGAAGTTTTGGTTTAGATGGTTCGGTTAAAGAAGATGGTGAGAATGAGTACGTGAGGTCAAATTCCTGGGCGGCCATTAGCTAGTAGAGAGGAAGATTTAAAAGACCACTTAATAGGGAAGTTTTATGAGCTATCGTGGGATGATACAACACCAGAGATGCAATTGCTGAAGATCCAACATCTTTGGAAGAGAATGGAACAGGCAAAGTGTGGGCTTGACCCAATCGAAGCTACTGAGAGGGTCCAAAATATCATTGGATCTCCCCTTATGAGAGATTTTGCTGATGACGCACTGAAGGATTTGACTCTGGAGATACCAAAAGGGCGGTCAAGTGTTGAGATAATAGATTTTGATGATTTTATCAACCACATCATGCGAAATTGGAGGGAGGAGTTCTATGGCCGAATTCCCAGAGGGGTTAGGATATCGCGTCAGAAGCCCTATGAAAGCTTGAATTTGGGAAAGAGGATGAGGCGAGCTAGTAGCATTTAGAAGAATCTAGTAGTTTGATTTATCGGCATAGTATTATTTGTCTTTAGTTTTAAGTATTATTAGTCTTTAGTATTTAAATTCTTCCAGATCAGTAGTTTTGTTTCGTTGCAAATAGTTGAAAGTTGTTTCTTTTAAACTATGAAATGAATAAAAGTAGTTATATTTTTTTTAAGGATATTTTAACCGTTTTGCTATGGTCGACAATAGGAATCATGCCATCAAAGAGGAATACACAACCAATCCAAGAGGAAAGTGAGGAAACAGAGTCAATGAATAATTTTGACAACAATGAGAATAGGGAGAATACCAACAACGACATGGATGCATTTGCCCAAAATCTCGCAGATGCACTAAGAAGAGTTCTCCCCCAATCGAATCAGAATCAGAATCAGAATCAGAACCGGAATCAGAATCAGCATCAACAGCAGGAAGGAGACGGTATCTTGATGCATTTTCGCCAGTTGGGACCGCCCAAGTTGAAAGGAACTGGAGGGCCTCTAGCCGCAGAAGAGTGGATTCGGGAACTGGACCGAATCTTTGATTACTTGGGATGCTCAGATGCCCAAAGAGTTACCTGTGCGGTGTTCCAACTGACCGAGGATGCAAGTCACTGGTGGGAGGCAGTGAAGATCAGCATGAGCCCAGAGCAGCAAGCTAATTTGACCTGGACTGTTTTCAAGAACATGGTCATGGATAACTACTTCCTAAAGGCGTTCCGAAAGCAAAAAGAGAAAGAGCTGATGAATATAGAGCAGGGCAACATGACCATTTTGGAGTACGAGCAAAAATTCAACCAGCTAGCTTGTTATGCTCCCCACTTGGTAGACACGGATGAGAAAAAGGCCTGGAGATTTGAAGATGGGTTGCGACCTGAGATTGGGGCACACTTATCCGCACTCAATCTCAGCACTTACTCAGAAATTGTGCAGCGAGCCCGGGCAGTTTCCACTCGTCTGAATCTGGACAAACCTGCTCCAAAATTTCCCAATAATGGTGGGAAATGGCGATGGGATGAGCACAACAATCAGAACAGAGGAATGAATTTCCAACCTGACAAGAAACCGAGAACTGAAGGAGGAGGCAGACTAGAGGCAGCGACAGAAAAACCCTTGTGCCAGAAATGTCAGAAATAACACTATGGGAAATGCATGCTCGGAGAAAATGGTTGTTATCGTTGTTATCAACTAGGGCACCAAGCAATGAATTGTCCCTTGAACCGAAATTTCAACAACTCCAATGCCACCAGGAAAGAAAATGCGCGAGCATTTGCTATGAACCAGGAAGAAGAGGCCAAGACAATGATAGGTATCTTATCAGTACTCAACAAGTCTGCCTTAGTACTTTTCGATTCGGGTGCTTCTCATTCTTTTATCGCAAAGAGATTTTATGAAAAAGCTAATGTAAAATGTGACGAGGAGACTGAACCTTTAAGAATAAGTATCCCGTCGGGCAAATCAATAAAGGCAGATCGTTTGGCTAAAGGAGTCAAATTAGCACTAGAAGGAAGGACTTTGGAGGCTGACCTATTCATCTTGGAGATGAAAGATTTTGATGTGATTCTAGGGATGGATTGGCTGAGTCAAAATGATGCAGTTATCAAATGTTGTGATCGAGAAGTCATTTTCCAACAACCGGGGGGAAAACAATTCTCATTCAAGGGAACCAAGACGAGCAGAACACCTCACATCATCTCAGCGATGAAAGCAATGAAGATGATAAGAAGAATTGATTGCCAAGCATTTTTGGTAAATGTGATGAGCACGGAAGAGCAGGAGAAAGCCATGGAAGATATTCCGATAGTACGAGAGTACTCCAATGTCTTTCCTGAAGACATCACTGGCGTACCATCGAACAGACAAGTGGAGTTCTCCATCGATATAGTGCCAGGAGCGGCACCGGTTTCTAAAGCACCGTACCGGATGGCGCCGAAAGAATTGGAGGAATTGAAAGTTCAAATACAGGAGCTTTTAGATAAGGGATACATACGGCCTAGTGTGTCACCTTGGGGCGCACCAGTTCTGTTCGTAAAGAAGAAAGATGGGAGCATGAGGATGTGCATTGACTACCGCGACCTAAACAAGCTCACTATCAAAAACAAGTACCCATTGCCCAGAATCGAAGACCTATTTGATCAATTGAAAGGAGCATGAGTGTTTTCAAAAATCGATTTGAGGTCGGGGTATCATCAGCTGAAGGTGAAAGAAGGAGACATTCCCAAAACAGCATTCCGAACCAGATATGGCCATTACGAGTTCACAGTAATGCCGTTTGGACTAACCAACGCACCTGCAGTGTTCATGGATTTGATGAACAGAGTGTTCCACCAGTACTTAGACCGGTTTGTCATAGTATTTATTGATGACATTCTGGTGTATTCCAAGGATGAAAAGTAGCATGAAGAGCACCTGCGATTGGTCCTAGACACGTTGCGGAAAGAGAAGCTTTATGCCAAGTTCAGCAAATGCGATTTTTGGCTGGATCAAGTTGTGTTTCTTGGGCACGTGGTAACAGCTCAAGGAGTAGAAGTAGATCCATCAAAGGTGGAAGCAGTGAACAATTGGGAGCCGCCGAAGAACGCTGGCGAGATAAGGAGTTTCTTGGGACTTGCCGGATATTACAGATGCTTCATTGAAGGTTTCTCGAAGATAGCCTAACCATTAACTCAGCTGACAAGGAAGGGCGTCAAATTCGAATAGAGTGAGAAATATGAAGAAAGTTTCCAGCTGCTAAAACAGAAACTCACCACTGCACCTATTTTGATTATTCCAGAAGGCAGTGAAGGATTTGTGATATACTGTGATGCTTCCAAACAGGGACTCGGATATGTGCTAATGCAGCACGGAAAAGTGGTGGCCTATGCGTCAAGACAGTTAAAGATGCATGAACTCAATTACCCTACTCACGACTTGGAACTAGCAGCAGTCGTCCACGCACTGAAGATATGGCGACATTTTCTCTATGGGGGAAAATGTGAAATTTTCTCGGATCACAAAAGCCTGAAGTATTTCTTCACCCAGAAGGAACTAAACATGAGGCATAGGAGGTGGCTCCAGTTAGTTAAAGACTACGACTGCACAATACATTATCACCTAGGAAAGGCGAATGTAGTAGCTGACGCGTTAAGCAGAAAAGG
Organism: Perilla frutescens; assembly: GCA_026008535.1. Taxonomy (NCBI): domain Eukaryota; kingdom Viridiplantae; phylum Streptophyta; class Magnoliopsida; order Lamiales; family Lamiaceae; genus Perilla; species Perilla frutescens. The sequence continues at coordinate 7,199,388 of BRKX01000006.1, read as the reverse complement.
GACCAATACATCTCAGCTTGTACAAGAATTCGCTAAGATGAAAATAGACGTGGTTCCACCAGCAGAAAGTACTACCTCAGTTTTGGCAGCCTTGGCAATGCGCCCGTTGCTGAGAGATCAGATCAAGGCAACACAAGAAAATGATAAATTCCTGTGCAAAATAAAAGAGCGAGTGTTGAAGGGCAATATTCAAAATTTCGCATTAGCAGACGACGGAGCATTAGTTTTCGAAGGAAGAATTTGCGTTCCCAAGAATAGCGAGATAAGAAAAGAGATATTAGAAGAAGCTCATAATACACCATATTCCATTCATCCCGGAGGAACCAAAATGTATCAAGACTTGAAGAAATATTTTTGGTGGAGGAACATGAAGAGATCTATCGGCGAATATGTGGAAAGATGTATAACTTGCCAATAGGTGAAAGCAGAACATCAGCGACCAACAGGTCTTTTGCAACCGCTCGAGATTCCGGAGAGGAAATGGGAGAATATTGCCATGGATTTTGTGGTAGGATTGCCGAAGACGATCAAAGGAAACCACGCGATTTGGGTGATAGTGGACAGACTCACAAAATCTGCACATTTTCTACCAATGAAAATGACGTTCAGCATAGACCGCCTGGCCCAGCTTTACGTAGATGAGATTGTAAGACTGCACGGGGTACCTGTAACTATTATATCTGATCGGGATACGAGGTTCACCTCAAATTTTTGGAGGAGTCTACAAGAAGCAATAGGAATGAAGTTAAGATTCAGCACCACTTACCATCCTCAAACTGATGGGCAGTCAGAAAGAACCATCCAGACGCTAGAAGACATGTTACGGGCCTGCGTGATGGATTTTGGTGAAAATTGGGAAAGACATTTACCGCTGGTAGAATTTGCCTACCACAACAGCTACCAAGCGACCATCGGGATGGCTCCTTATGAAGCATTATACGAGAGAAAGTGCAGATCGCCTCTGCACTGGGACGAAGTCGGTGAAAAGAGAATTCTAGGGCCAGAGTTAATCGAAAGGACGGTAGGTGTAATCAACAAAATTCGGGACCGTATCAAAATTGCGCAAGATCGACAGAAATCATACGCTGACCTTAAAAGAAGGGATTTTCATTTCGAGATCGGGGACAAAGTTTTCTTAAAGTTGTCGCCTATGAGAGGAGTCGTGCGTATTGGCAAAAGAGGGAAGCTAAGACCAAGGTTTATAGGGCCGTTCGAAATCTTGGAGAGAGTTGGGGGATTAGCATATCGACTTGCTTTACCACCAAGTTTGACCTCAATACATGATGTTTTCCATGTTTCATCCTTAAGAAGATATATTCACGATTCGGGCAATATCGTGAATTTTGCCGAGTTATGGTTAAGTAAGGATTTAACTTATGAGGAATACCCAATAGCTGTGCTGGATAGAAAAATTCACGTACTAAGAAATAGGGAAACGTCGTTGATTAAGGTCCAGTGGAGTAGACACAGTGTAGATGAGGCTACCTGGGAAAAAGAAAAAGAAATTATGTCTAGATACCCGCAGTTTTTAGACCCAAGTAAGTAATTTCGAGGACGAAATTTTTTTTTAGTAGGAAAGGATGTAGCAACCCGATTTTTTTTAATATTTAAATTGCTACATTTTAAAAAAAAACATTTTATTTATTTATGTGTGATATTAATGGATTAAGTCTAATAAGTCGCGCCTAAGTAATTTATTTTCTTCCGAGCATGAATTCATTTTAGAATATAGTTATTTCATGAGCATGCATTTATTATTTTATTTGGAGTGCTTAATGGGTTTTAATTTTATTCTCTAGCCCATTTTTAGAGTCCAAGTTATTTTAAGCCTAAATAATTTATCATGAAGCCCAAACCTTAATATAAGTAATTGATTTAATTTTTTTTCTTCTTTATCTCTTCTTTTCTTCTTTCTCACGTTTTTTTTATTTGATCTCTTGAAAATTCAAAATCTCAAAGTCTATCTTCTCATCCTTATCAAGATACTTTCGGGATAACTACAAAATCTACACTTAAACCCTAATCTATCATTATAAATAGAGAACTCTAAATCTCTATTTTTATTTACTCACATTCAGATTTGCCTTCGAGTTCCTATCTCTCAGTTTCGGATTTCCTAGAGGTACCTGCATATTTATTTTTCATGTTTACTGTTGAATTCCGCCATTAGTGTAGAATCCTTGTTCTCGGCGGTAGTATACAGAAAGAAAAGAAGCTGGCTTGTGTGCAGTGACCTTGATGCGTGTCTTAATTATATATATATATATATATATATATATATATATCGCACATCACCCTATATATGTATCTAATACTTAATGCCCTCTGACACTTTGACAGCCACTTTATATATATATATATATATAATGTATGTGTTGTGTGTGTGATTTAATATATAATATGTATTGTACGTATATATATATATATATATTGGCATGAGACTGTGTGTGGTTGTTTCTTTATATATATGTGCATGTGAGTGGCAGTTGTACACTTATAATTATATATATAGGTGTTGTGCCTATAGGTATAGGTATAGTATGAATATAGGGTAATCCATGCTAGCCACACACACACGTCACTTTCATGCTTTTGTTCACTTTGTGTTTATATATATATATTATATATATGTATGTGATGGCATGTTTGGTTGTTCTTAATTACATGTATGAAATGTATATATATATAATATGTGTTGTGTGTTAATATATATAATATATGTATTGGTTAATTACGTGTGTGTATATATATATATATATGTAACGTCTATATATATATAGTAAATAGTCGCATATATGTATTGTTTTATATAGTTTAAATAAATGGGATTAAAGAATTAGGTCATCATGTATGATTTTTTTTTTAAAGCATGCATCATAGATAAATATTACGCATGATTTTATTACATCATGCATTGTATTAATTTACAATAAATAATTTATAGGAGGCGCGCCGGACTTAATTAATTAATATCCAAGTCAAGGTGAAGGTGGGGTTTTACGTGATCATGTCCTAACTATTCTCCCTATATTTAATTATTCAGTTATGTGATGACACAGCACAGTACAGGGCCTCCGGGCTAAATAAATGAGACAGGGCCTCCGGGTTAAATGAGACTGGGGCTCCGGGCTATATGGTTTGGTCTACGGACTGAACAACTTTTAATTATTCTCACTTACTCGTTTAATTTTATATAGCTTGGATAATTGGACACTCCCCACTGAGTTAAAGTACTCACCCCAAAAACTTTATCTTTTTCAGATGGAGGCTCGGGTGATGCTTAGTGGGTCAAGATGCGATGGTGGTGGTCATGGTCTCGATTAAATAAAGATTTTAAATAAATTTAGATTATTTTCTTATTATGATTTTCCGCTGTAATCTTTGAGACCTTAATATTTGATTATTTGGGATTTTCTTTTATCTATTAATAATAGCATGTTTAACGTTTCATTTTTATTAAGAGTAATAAAATTGGGGCATTACAACTTGGATCCACGAACTCCAGGCGGTGCCATCAACCTATCACCAACTCATGAAATTCCCTACACCCTAGGAAGTTCGCGAAGTCCGAGGCGAACAGATCACAACTCGAGAATGTTACGTCTCCACCTTTAAACATAAAAGAGCCATGGAAGTCAACCAAATTGAGGTCGGATTATCTTCAGCTAGTGCCAAAAATCGCAGCTACGAAGAACCCGAAGTAGAAGACCTCGATGAAGTCCAAATACATCCCGATTTCCCCGACCACAAAGTGCCAATTCGGTCAAGATTGACCGCAGAAATATGAGAGCAACTAATAAGATTCCTCATCGAACACCACGACTGTTTCACATGGTCGTTCGAAGACATGAGATGTATTGGCCCTTCGGTTATAATGCATAAATTGCAGGTCGATCCAGACAAGACCCTAGTGAAATAAAAAAGACGCAAATTCGCCTCCGAACGAAACAAAATTGTGGATGAAGAAGTCAATAAGCTGCTCAAGCATGGACATATTAGAGAAGTCCATTACCCCGAATGGCTAGCCAATGTCGTGGTAGTAAAGAAAAAGAATGGCAAAAATAGGCTCTGAATAGACTTCACCGACCTCAACCAAGTCTGCCCTAAGGACTCATTCCTCTTGCCTCATATCGATGCGCTAGTAGACGCAACGGCTAGACACGAACTGATGAGCTTTATAGACGCCTTCTCGGGATACAACCAGACCCTTATGCATCCTGAAGACCAAGAGAAAACCACCTTCATCACCCATCGAGGTATGTTTTGCTATAAAGTTATGCCCTTTGGACTAAAAAATGCAGGTGCAACCTACCAAAGACTGGTGAACCGAATGTTCGAAGAGCTAATTGGAGACACTATGGAAGTCTCCATCGATGAACTCTGAGATCGGACAGTAATGAAAATAGCAGCATATCAACAGATGATAAGCCGATATTTCGACAAAAGCACAAGGCTTCGAACATTCCAAATTGGAGATTGGGTACTCAGAAAAGTCTTCCAGAATACGAAATAAAGTGGAACTGAAAAATTGACACCAAACTGGGAAGGCCCATACCAGATCGAAAAAGTCATCGGAAACAAAGCTTATAAACTTCGAACTAAGGAAGGTCGGCCCATAACAAACAGTTGGAACGCGTTGCATTTAAAACAGTATCATTTCTAGAACTCTCAATGTCATTCTTTCTTCCTGATTATTCTTTTTTAAGATTTATTTACTGACTTGAGCGTAGGAGTAACTAACAGAACCCCAAGCACAAGGGTCCCGACCCTCAAAATACAACGGAGTTCCGATCCTGAAGTCGGCCTCACAAACAAAGAGTAATGTATCTGTTCTTTATTTATCTTTCAAATTCTTATTACTTAAGATTTGTTTACTGACTTGAGCGTCGGAGTAACTAACAGAACCCCAAGCATAGGGGTCCCGCCCCTCAAGCAAACAATGAAGTTCCGACCTCAAAATCCATTAGCTCGAACAAAGGAGGATCCCAATCCCCTCAGGATCAATAGGGTCCTAACTGCGAAAAACTCCAATCTGACTTCGAAGGTATAATTGATTCCCGAAGTCGGGTCAAAAGAGTCCTAACTTAAAATACCATAGCGAGTTTCGAAGCTCAACTACCACCCCAAAAGGTATTCTCGAAAATTATGCTTACTTATTTTGTCTAATCCTTATCCTATGCGTACGTGCCAACATTTGCAGGTCACATCATTCCAAAGGCACCAAGTTAAAGCGAAACATTTAAATGGGCACACATAAGAGCAAAAAAGATCGAAACTTCTGAATTAAGATTGACAAAATGCCAAGTTGTTCGATTGCCTTCATGAAAGGCAATTCAAAAAAAATATTTACAGACCGCATTGTTTAAAGTAAAAAACGAAATTGTTTGGTAAAATGTTAACAGAAAAACTAGGCCAAGGCCTTATCCCCAACATTTTCTCCATTAGCGTCCTCGGCAGCTTTGCCCTCCTCGCAAACCTCCGCCCCCTTCACAGCCTCGACATCAGCCTCATTGGCATGGCCACCTTCTTATGTCTCGACCTCCTCTTGTGCTTCGAGGAAGGATAAATTGAGATCTGGCATCTTCTCCTTGATAGCATCTATAACGGCCGCCCCACCTTCTTGGTAGAGAGTCTCCTTGAAGGAAATGAAGTCCGCAGACTCCAGTATAGCATTCAAGTTGAGGGAGGCCTCCAAGTCCCTGATCCTGGCCTGCACGGCGGCTAACGAGGCTTGAAGTCCACCCTTCTAGGCCTCGGCCCTGACCTGAGCCTCGATGCTCTTATCCAGCAAAGCCTTGGCCTCCGCGGCTTTAGCCTAGGCAGCGTCCCTCTCCATCAAGATGGTCGACTCCCTCTCAGCCATGTCTCTCCTCTTCTCAGCCATGTTCTCCAACTCCTCAACCAGCTTGGAGACCCTTTTCTGCAGCACCTTATCGTGGCTCGCGAGACGTTGACGGAGGTAGAGTTGACTGAATAGTACCTACAATTCAGAGCTTTGAACGAAGATAAAAAAAGGATATATTACATTAGCCATTTGGTCAAAGGAGAGGAAGGCCTGCTGTTCGAGGCTATCTTTCTTATACACCTCGGGGGCGCCGAGGCCAGCAACGGACTTCTAGGCGTCTGCAATGAAGGGCTTGAAGGAGATGGTTCAAGAGCTGGAAGAGGTGAGAGTCTTCGACGTCCGGGGGGCTTCCAGGTCAACTACCGCTGAAGAAGGAGGCACTGCAGTAGGGGCAAGAACGGGAACATCATCCTTCGACTTCTTCAGCGGGGGCATAGGAAGAGGGCTTACATCCCTTTCATTCGCAGACCTCTTCACTCCCGAGGAAGAGGAGAGCCCGATCTTGGCAGCAGCCAGAGCTTTGACTTTGGCATCAGAGGGCTTTATTTTTAGCTTTCCCATGTCGCAAAGGGTTCGGCCGGCTCGAACTGTCTCGAACTCCTGAAGTTCTGCGGAAAGAAAGAAGGCCTCTTCGATATGGGTAGCCTCGACTCTCGAAGGCTCACCTCACGCGGAAAAACCTGCACAAAACATAGAAATTGTAAAGCTCAGAACTGATAAAGTAAGCAAAGAACTCGGCTCAAAGACCCACGGGCTTCATGAAATTCAGCAGGAGAGATCGCGCCCTCAGAAGTCTGTGCTGGGATAAAGATGAACTTGGGCTTTCATTCACCCGAAGAGGACGACAAGGTCGATATCAGAGGGGGCCGTTCCCCTATCTACTTAGTAAAATAATAAAAATTCGCTTGCCCGGCGTTGGCTACCAGCCTATACACCTCGTGCCACTCGTTAACAGTAGGTTCTGGGAAGCCGAGCTCCGACCACAAATAATACATCCCGAGCATGTGAAACCATCTGATCGATGTGATCTGAGCAGGAACTATGCCATAGAAGCGTGCTATCTTGGCAAAGAAGGGATGAAGAGGTAATCCAACCCCCTTGTCGACAACCAGAGTATAAAAGGTAGTGAGCCCTGATGGCGGTCGGTGCGCTCTGTCGAAGGGCCCAGGAGAGTAAATCTCGACCCCGACTCCTAAGATTGATGGTGAGGCTGGCTTCTTCAACAGCTCATCATTTACCTTCGGGGCGATATCCGCTTTCCGAAACCTTTTCCCTACAGGTTGGACCTTGCGGATTTAGATTCCCCGAATCTTCAACAAGTTGCCCGTATCCATCGGGGCCCATCGCTTGCTCATCACCGCCTGGCCAATTGAGCGGGGGACGACCACTGATGGCTTTTTATCCCTGGCCTTTTTGGTGACCCTAGTGATCACTGGGGAGTCGGAACTGTTAGAACGCTCCGACCTAGAAGAAACATCATCCTCATCTCCGCCATAACTTCTCATCTCTTCTGCGTTCGAGTCCCCACTCGCGCTCATCGTCAATTCAATAATGTTTGACAAACTAAGCAAATCCAAGAACTGACTCGAAAAAGTCTATATTCGCCTAAAAATGTTGAACCCCAGAAAAAACCGTCACCCACTGAGAAATCACACAGCCCAAAGAATCGACAAACCACCTATAAATCAACAACACTAGAACCTAAACCCTAGAAAACCTAAATGTTACCACAATTTTCCCAGATATACTAAAACGTCGCCAAGAAATACCAAGAATTGTTAAGAGATATTTCTAGATGTCCTCAAGAATTCTTAAAATTTACAAAAATTTCTAAAGCTACACATCCATGGCACGAAATGATAAATGGGAAAAGGAGCGAGAAATTAACCTGAAAACCGTGCGGTAACAGGAGTCTGGAAAGCCGGTGACAACTGTAGCAAGGGCTCTCAAACAGCGTTATAAGTGCAAGGATGACGTCAGAAAAAACAGAGCAGAATTCTTTTAGAAAAAGATTTTTTCGGTAAAAAGGATTCTTTCTGGCGAAGAGATTTGGTTGAAGAAGAAGACTCTTGGAATTATGGGGAATAAGTGAAGAGAAAACTATTTTCTCGATTTTTTAAATTACGAGGGGTGAGATAGTGTGGTCTAAACACATTTGCCTTGATCTAACGACGTGGGATATTCTAGGGGATGGGAAAAGTAGAATTCGTACCTAAGGACCTGCTCCCCCAAGACCTGTCTTCAGGTCTGGAGCTCCACGAGGTCTGCTCTCACGACCTCTTAAGCTCCCCCAGGACCTGCCTTCAGGTCTGGAGCTCTACGAAGTCTACTCTAATAACCTCACGAGCTCCATCAGACCTGCTCTCAGGACCAGAGCTCACGGAATGAGATTTTGCAATCTAGGATCCTTCTGAGGACTTATCTTTAGGCATTCTCTAGAAGCTAAAAAAGCATTCAGAATCTAAACATAGAACTAAATTGAGATAACGATTGAAGAGAACGCCAAAATTCATTACCTGATCCTTGAAATACAAGAATCAAGTAATGAGGAGCTAACTGTAGAGGTCCTATTTCTGCATAGGCCCAAAAGATTAAGTCCATGGCCATTTGAAGATTTAAAGAGCTGAATAGATCGATACCTCATGATCAATGATTCGAGGTCCATACCTCGAGACCGATACCTTATTAATCAAGGTCCAGAGGCTAGAGACAAGAGTCCATGGCCGAGCAGACTCCTGGAGAAGATCAGGTCAAAGTATCCGTTGAAGATAACTAGGACCCCGTCAAAAACCCTAAAAGGGATAGAGAAGATCCCTAAAATATCAGAATTCAGTTAAAAGCTCGCTAATATATATATATATATATATATATATATATCTCTCTCTACATAACAGAGGGAGGGAGAGGATCTATCACGGACGTAACAATCATTCTGATATTCATTTAGAAGCATTCATCACGCAATTCCGCAGGCAACACATTCGTAAGGGTCTACGACAGTGGAGCTCGACCCTCTAATCCCCAAATATCTCTTATCATTCTATCTATCTATCACTTATTCACTTTTTATCTTTATTAATCTGATTCTGACTTGAGCGTAGGAGTCCGTTCGATCGTCAACCTCCCGATGGTACGGTCCTTCGGCTTCACGTGTTTATTATCTTATAGGTCGCCGGAGTCCGAACTTGAAGAATGATTAATTGTAGAGTTTTTGACCTCTACATATACTATATACTATATTTCTTGGTATATCAATTGTAATTATATCTTAGTTATATTCTTATATATATATATAAGTAAAATAAGGAAATTAAATACATTATACATATAATTGTAATGTATGTATAATATTCTAGATTGAGCGATCTTTTTAATGATTGGTCAAGTTTTAAAATATTTATTTGAGTTTTAATGGAATTTTATTAATTTAGATTCTGAAAGATATGTTACTATCGATCTGAAACATGAAAAATGAAAATTATCAATTTAGAACTTAAATGATTGAAAATATCAATTTTCAATCTTGATAGTTTAGATTAGGGGTGTGCAAAAACCAGATCGACGGAATGGACCGAACCGGACCGACCAAAAAAAGCTAATTTTGGTCGGTTTTCACTCTGCGTAATTCGGTTTCGGTCTTAATTCATAGGACTGAAATTTAGGATCGGTTGATTCGGTCTTAGGGAATTTAAGACCGAACATAAAACATACATATTCTTATTTTAGTATTTTATATTTATTTGGTTAGTAGTTATTCACTTATTCTTATTATGTACCTAATAATTGGTGAACCCTACTCAATTAAGCCGCCGATAGAGAGAGACGAGATTTGGGACTGGAGAGTGGAGACATCATCGTCGCTGCTGAGTCCGAAGCAGCGCAGCTTCATCTCGAAACATCTCGAAGCAGCAAAGCTTCATCACTGCCGCCGCTGAGTCCGTCGTTGTACCTAATAATTGATGCTCGTCGTCAAAGCTGCAGCACAATCCCTCGACACCGCCGCTGCTATGGGAAGCCCCTGAGGTAGTAATGGGTATGTTCAAAATTCTTCCAGATTGCTTGCATATTGGTTTTATATGGAGCAATGTGAAAAAAGCCAAATCTCGCAATGTCTGCTGTCTGTCATCTTTGTGTATCAATTATTCTTAAAGTTTGCTCCAAACAATTATTAAAGATGTGAAAAATTACTTATTGGTTTCCTGTCTCTATTTCTAAATCCTACCCAATTATCTACGAGGGAGCTACTTGAGGTGCTGGCTGGAAGGATGTTACTCCAACACCTAAATTTTTGTCTGTGTCCTGTTATTCTGCTTGATCTTCATTTTCTGTAGGTCGATTTATTTTTAATTACAAGGACTAAGGCAAGGATAGCGTATGTTTATGCAAATTCAGTTTAATTATGTGTGAGATTGAGTTGGGGTTTGCGTTTAAGTAAGCTATTGTTTTTAAGCTCATATTTTTTAATAATTTTGAGGAACTATTTTATGAAGATTAATATGGGAACTTTTTTTTACACTAATTTATTTTTATTATATTCTTTTCAAGATTATATATAATTAGACTCAATTCTTGCTATTGATTCAAATTTTACTAGATTTTTAGATTCTAATTATTGTTTTCCTCTTTGCTACTTATTGTAGGAATTAGAATGTCGCAACAAATTTAAGAACATGAAGATTTGGATTGTAATGATGATATGAGTGAAGAGGAAGCCCCATCAAATGAGAATGAGAACACAAGACCAGCTGCAACAGGCGATGAATCAATTTCCAGTGTGAAGGAGGGGAAGGGAAAAGGGAAGAAGAGGAAGGTAAAGGGGCCAAGAAAGCCAATGTCTAAGGTGTGGGATCACTTCATTCGAATCACTATGAATGGTGAAAAAAGGCAAGTGCAACTATTGTCCTAAGTCTTATTGTTGTGATTCAGTTAAGAATGGGACAACTAGTTTGAAGTATCACATGAAAGATAGCAAATTTAATCCAAATAATAAAAATCCTAAGCAATCTCATTTGTCATTGCAGCCTATAGGTGAGGGGTAGAAACCATGGGTATTCTTACTACTTGAAAATTTGATCAAGATGCATATAGATTGAAATTGACTGAAATGATGATTAAGGATGAACTTTCATTTAGACTTGTGCATGGAGAAGGATTTATTAGCTTTGTTGCAGCTTTACGACCTCAGTTTAAGATGCCTTCACGTTGGTCTGTTTCTAGTGATTGTTATCAATTATACCTAGATGAAAATGTGAAGTTGCGTGAGTTTTTCAAGAAATCTAGACAAACTGTTTAACTTACTACTGATACATGGACATTCATTCAAAATCTTAACTTTATGTGTATCAGTGCCCATTACATTGATCAAGATTGGAGTGTGAACAAAAAGATTATCAATTTTTGTACTGTTGATAGTCATAAGGGTGAGGAAATGGGTAGAACGATTAAGAGTTTCTTACGTGAATAGGGGATTGCAAAAGTGTTTGCAATCACAGTGGATAATGCAAAGTCAAATGATAGTTGTCTTAACTATTTGAAGGGGATATTGACTTCTAGGGGTGGTACTGTGACAAAGGGGAGTTATCTTCATATGAGATATGTTGCTCATGTTGTGAATTTAATTGTTGGTGATGGTTTAAAAGAAATAAATTCATCAATCAAGAGAGTTCGTGAAGCTGTTAAGTATGTGAGACACTCCCCTGCAAGAATGGCTAGATTTAAATTATGTTGTGAAGAGGAAAGCATTGATTGCAAGAGTATGTTGTGCATTGATGTGTGTACTAGGTGTAACTCTACATATTTAATGTTGAGTGTTGCACTTAAGTTTGAAAAAGCATTTGATTTATATGATATCAAAGATCCTCACTTTAAGATTGATTTAGTTGATGGTGTGCCTACATTTGTGGATAGGGAAATTGCTAAAAAGGATGACTGAGATTTTATCAGTATTTTATGATATCACACTTAGAGTTTCTACTTTTTTGCATGTCACATCTAATGTGTTTTATCATGAGATTAGCACAGTGAGATTGTTGTTGGAGGATTGGGTTCGGAGGTAATGATAAAAATGTGAAATTAATGGGGCAAAAAATGAGGTTGAAGTATGTTAAATATTGGGGGAATTTTAAAGAGATGAACAAGCTTATTTTTATGGTTGTTGTTCTTGATCCAAGATATAAGCTTGAGTTCATTGAGTTTGTTTTGCAAAAAGAGTACGGATTTGAACATGGTCAACAACTAGCAATTGATCTGAGGTTTAAGATAGATGAATTATTTGATGAGTATAGAGCACTACATCAATCTCAAAGTGATGGCACGAATAATGAATCATCAAGCCGAGGTCAATCTCCTGAAAAGAAACCTCTATACAATGTTTACACTATGGGCGACATGTTCAAGAGGACGAGATGTGGAAGTGGAGATACAAGAAAAAATGAGATTGATGTCTATCTCAAAGAATATCATCTTGATGTGGAAACAAATGATTTCGACATATTGAAGTGGTGGAAGCTTAACCACATGAGGTTTCCTATTCTTTCACTTATTGTTCGAGATATTTTGTCAATGCCCATATCTACAGTAGCATTTGAATCCGCTTCCAGTGCGGGAAGCAGGGTTCTTGATCCCTTTAGGAGTTCTTTAACTCCTAAAATTGTAGAAGCTCTTTTGTGTGCTCAAGATTGGTTGAGGGGCTCAAACCAACTCAAGTCAATTGAAGAAGATTTAGAGAGTATTCTACAACATGAAGAAGGTGTTTATTTAATTTACTTATATTTTATTATTGTAACATCTATAGTAAATGTCTAATTATATGTATACTTTTTTGCAGGTATCAAAGATATTAAAGCAAGTCTTTCTAATGAAACAACAATGACACAATGTTGATTTGAATAAATTCGTGACTTAGGACTTGTAATTTTTTTTTTTTGGAATGACTTGTAGGTTCTTTTTCTTAAATCATGATTGTATTTGAAGAATTGGTGATTTGGTGACTTATGACTTGAATCATGAGAGCTGTAGCTTGTAGGAAAAGCTATGTTGCTCGCTTGTGTTTACCTTGTGATATGAATGTCATTTTTTTTGCTGTTTTTTGCAGTATATTTTAATGTCATTTTTTTGTTGTTTTTTGCTGTATATTTTATTATGTGTTTTTGGATTGTAAGTTATTGTCCTGCTAAGTTTCTTTCTATTTGGAAATCAAAACAGTTGAACAGGAAATAAAATTGGGAAAAAAAGAAAATAAACAGTCGGACATCGATCGGACCGAATGGACCGACCAAACTCGGTCGGTCTCGGTTCGGTCATAATGTTATTTCGGTCTGGTCCGAGTAAAAAAATCACATAAATCAGTCGGTTTGGTCCTTCTAGGACCGGACCGACCGTTTGCACACCCCTAATTTTTATATATATATATATATATATAATTAAATAGCTTATACAAGTATATCATAGTTTTACTATAAGTTTTAATAGGTAATTAATTAGTGATTTTTGATTGAAAATCAATATAAAAAAATAAAAAAAAATAAGAACTTTGCCTAAAAAATTGCGTAGTGTGTGTGTGTTTTGGTTGCAGATTTGTTTTTTTTTTTTTTCGAAAAAACCTAATGCCAAATTTCCTTATGCTTGCATCTTCTATGATGTTGCAATTTCTTTTATAATAATCCATTTATTTTATTTTTTTAGACATTTTTGTGTAATATGTGAATTTTAAAAAGAGACAAGTCAATCACTTTCTAAAATGAAATATAAGGATATAATTGTAAAATCATAATAATCAATAGGTAAAACTTTAATTGCGTATGTACCATATATTTAAAACATACCTTATTTATGAATTATAGCCGACCACATTATGACCGGATACCTAAAAAAATATATAAAACTATAAAAGTGACCATTTATTCTATGTGTAAACTGTATATATACGAGACACATCGAATATACGGTTCAATAAAATATTCTAACCATATTACCTAAAATTCGTCTTATAAATTGGTTCCAATTCCAATATTATTGGATGCAGATAATAATAATAATAATAATAATAATAATAATAATAATAATAATAATAATAATAATAATAATAATAATAATAATAATGCCAAATGTATACTTATGTTTTGAACTTTGCCTCTTTTTCTAAAAATGTCATGAACTTTAAATAATATTAAAATATGTCCTGAATGTTGACTTTTTTTTTTAAATGTCATGAACTTTGACCTTTGTCTAAAAATGATTTGAACTTAAAAAAAAAATTAAAAATGTCCTAAACTTTCTTCTTCTTCTTTTTTGGCAAAAATATCATGAGATTCAATTTTCGGCGGTGAATTAATGACGAGGCATACCAAAATCTAGTACATTAAAGTGATGTGGAATTTGTAGTTTTTTTTAAATAAATAAATAAATAATGACAATATTATTTTCCGCTTTCATCTCCAAAACCGTAACTTTTCATTCCAACAATTCTCTCATTACCAATCCAATTTGAAGAGAAAAAATAATTTCATTTCATTCATTTCGAAATTCTCAATCACAACGGAAAAAGAAAATTAAATGATTTTTTTTCATTCCTTCCAAAATATCAATCTGAACAGAACCAAGCAAATTTGAAGAAAAAACTGTATGCCCTTCTAATTGAGATTTTTAAAAAAATCTATTTCACTTTGACACACTGCGCTTTGATATGCCTCGTCATTAACCCGACGTCAGAAAATTAAATTCTATGACAATTTTACAAAAAAGTGGAAAGTTCAGGACATTTTTAGAAAAAAAAAATGTCAAAATTGAAGAGAATTTTTGGTATTATTTAAAATTCGGAATACTTTTAGAAAAAATGTTAAAGTTTAGGATATAAGTATATATTTGGCCTAATAATAATAATAATAATAATAATAAATAGATCTCGAAACAGTGAAGTTTCAAATATCCATTTCCCGTCAACACCGCGAAAAAACATCTCCTTCAATCTCGGAATACCTGCGAATCACACCACAACTGATTGAGAATTACACAAAAAATTTCATACGATTCTGTAATTAGGGTTTTCTCATCTCCTCCCAATCCTCAATCATCGACACAATCCATCGTCCAAATCGCGAAAACAAAAACATTTTCACATGCATTTCCGACACAATTTCTCTTGCTAAACCCCGCATTTTGCGCTGAGGTAATGATGAATTAGGGGAAAAAAGGGGAGGAAGACGAAGAGCGTCAGGGCATGGAGGGAGGGAGCTCGGCGTCGGATGAGAATTTGGTGGAAGATTCGATCGCCATTGTTGAATACGTGAAGACGATTGGAGAGTTCAGAAAGACTCAGAGGAAAGAGGGCACCAATCTCGTGCGGAGGATGAAGTTGTTCCTGCCGCTTCTTGAAGAGATCAGAGACGTCGAAATCGCCAACATTCCATTGGCCGCGATTGCGTGTTTGAAGAAGCTGAAGAAGGCGTTTCAATCTGCTAAGAAGCTCTTGAAATGGTGCCATTATGGCAGCAAGATTTACCTGGTCGGCAATTGTTTCGATTTGCAATCCTTTTGTTCGTTTCTGAATTGATGAGTTTATTTTTATTTAAATTTTTACCCCCTTTCGGATTTCAGGCGTTGGAAAGTGAGGGGATGATGGGGCGATTTCATAATGTGTACGAGAGTATAAGCCTTGCAGTTGAAGGAATGCCGTATGAGGATCTTGGAATACCTCAAGAGGATATAGAACAGGTAGGTGACATTTTGCATCCAAAATTTGGGGAATTTTGTAGTTAGATTGAGCTGCATTGAATGTAAATAAATCTTCATAGTGTAACTTAGCTAAAATGGAAAATTTCGTGATTAGCTATATATATGGAAATGATTATTTGACTGTGCTACATTCAAAAACTCTGCTCAAATGGGAAATTTCACTGTTGGATCAGTTATATAGAATATAATTTTTGATAGTGTCTCATCAAGAACATAGCTCGAATAGGAAATGTTGCTGTTCGATATGTTGTGATGGATCAGCTATATATATGGAAATTATTATTTGACTGTGTTACATCTAAAACCTCTGCTATGTTATATATATGTTGTACTGGATCACTTATATAGAATAGAAATCATGTTTGTGTTTCTTTAGAGCATCATTTTAATTGCAGCAATTCCTTACTGCACAAATCTGTCTGTCTGATGTGTGATGCGAATGATTGTAGATTGAGTTACAACGCGTGCAACTAAGACGAGCAAAAAGGAGAACAGATACACAAGACATGGAGCTGACGATGGACTTGATGGTCGCTCTGTCTACAAACGACAGAAACGCAGACATTGCAAGTGTAGAGAGGCTAGCCAACAAGCTATCTTTGCATACTACTGAGGAACTCAAAGAAGAAACGCTTTGCATCCAAAAATTCTTCAAGGAAAGATGGGGCGTAAGTGCTGAGTGCCAGCAGCAAGTCCTGAATCTTCTAGAAAAGTTCAAGAGTTTCGCGGGTGTTGAGGAAACTGAAGTGGTGGATGAAGCAGCCGAGGATAAATCTCTTGCAACATCCCCCTCGTTTTCTATTCCTAACGAATTCTTGTGCCCGATCACACTCGAGATAATGACAGATCCTGTTATTATTGCGACAGGACAGGTATAGTTCTTTCTGTTAATTTCTTTTGGTGGTTTCGATTATTTCATCTTTCAATGTTACCTGTTGGGGATGCTGCAGACATATGAGAGAAGAAGCATACAGCAATGGTTGGACTCAAATCGACAGACTTGTCCAAAAACGGGGCAGACATTGGATCACTTGTTGCTAGCGCCGAACTTTGCCCTCAAGAACTTGATTTTACAGTGGTGTGAGAAAAACAACCATCATCTCCCAAAGGAGGCGCCTAAAAGCGCAGAGATCACGCCCACGGCGAATGATGATAAAATATTGTTGCTGGTGCAAAATCTTTCATCGAGTAAGCTAGAAGAGCAGAGAGACGCAGTGGAGAAGATTCGTATGCTGTCAAAAGAGAGCTCTGAAAACAGAACGTTGATCGCCAATGCTGGAGGGATCCAGCTCCTGGTGCAGCTTCTATCGTATCCAGATTCAAGAATCCAAGAACACACTGTGACAGCCCTTTTCAACCTCTCCATCGACGAATCCAACAAGAAACTCATATCTCAAGAAGAAGCCATCCCGGCCATAATAGAGATCTTGGACAAGGGAGCAATAGGAGCCAAAGAAAACTCAGCTGCAGCATTGTTCAGCCTATCAATGCTAGACGAAAACCGGGTGAAGATCGGATCACTAAACGGGATCCCTCCATTGGTTAACCTGCTAAGAATAGGAACAATCAGAGGAAAGAAAGATGCTGTGACTGCACTATTCAACCTCTGCCTCAACCCTGCTAATAAGGCTATGGCCATTGAGGCCGGCATTGTGCCACCGTTGCTCAGAATCCTCGACGACAAGAAGCTTGAGATGATGAACGAGACTCTATCTATGCTGCTGGTTCTTGCTTCGTGCTCGGAGGGGACACGGGAGCTCGGGCAGCTTCCGTTCATAGAGACTCTAGTGCAGCTTATACGAGATGGAACTTCCAAGAATAAGGAATGTGCACTGGCTGTGCTGCTCGAGCTCGGATCCAATAATAGCAATCTCATTCTTGCTGCATTGCAGTACGGTGTTTATGAATTTGTTGTTGATGTTTCTAAAAACGGAACGGAGAGAGGCCGGAGGAAGGCCGAGTCCATGCTCCGCCTCGCCACCACGGCTCAAGAGATCCCATAGAATTCACTCCCGCCTTTTTTGTATAAACAGATTAATACCGGTTTCTGTATAGTCTCTCTCGTGTTTTCTGCTACCGTAGTATTCAAAATTCACAAAAATTTGTATCTCACGGGTCAAAATTCGTAGGATAGGATGTCCCGTCTCACATGAGACTTCATCCCTCATTTCAATCCTCTTAGTTTGGTCATGCGGCAAATTCATGGGCCACTAAATTACCAATTTTGTACGTTTAATTTGGTCCAATGTTGATTAAATAGGCTGATTGTGCTTGACCTTACAATTTGAGAATTTTGTAAAATTATTTCTCTAAAAATGAGTGGGTTGTCGTCCAAAACTCAAAATTTAGAATTTTGGAATGTGTTTATTTACGGATGTTTGTTACCAATTGTGTTTCATTTTCTGCAATACAATTAGATTTATTAGGAGGTTTTTTTTTTCATTTTTTTTCTTTAGTTTTACTTCACACTTGTTAAATATGATTCATTCTATCCACTTAAGATTTATAATTATTTTATAATATTTAATTTTCAAATAAATTTTTATTAACTACAAAAACATTTATCAATTATCACTTATGCCATTTGTTTATTGAGTCATTTGAGTGGGATCCTTTTTTTCCCTTCCGAAATGAGGATGCATTTGAAATTTTTGTACCAGAATAAAAGAAAGAAGAAAAGCGAGCCGAATATAAGTTCCTTTAATGCTTTAAGCATTTCAGCCAAATACATAGTCTTCATCGATTGTCAATGTCAGGAATCTTGATTTTCTAAATAAATAAAGATGTGAAATATACTTTAAGACTATATAATTGAGCAGAGTCAATTGAACATGTTATTAAATTCATTTTATTTTTAATTAATTTCTAAGAGGTGATCTTTTGTTGAATAATTTAAAATTGAATATTTTTTATTCAATAAAGTTTGAATAATTTGGTCTTTTAATATATAATTTAAACAACTATATATTTACCTCATCTAAAAAAAGGGAGAGATGCTCGATAATTTTATTTTAAGAGCTCCAACTCTTTAACAAGTAAGAGTAAATGTGCGTAGAATATGAACAGCAAAGAAAGTTGGTTGTTCAACCTTGTGCATCATTTTTGTTATTCATGAGTAGAGTTTAGGCGGAACATTTAGTGTTAATCTTCAAATAATTAATAATATAATGGTATGTTCTCTAATTGAGTATGTAATATTTAATTTAATTGTTGTTAGCCCAATTTTCAGCATCTAATAATTTATTTATTATCGAGCCAATATATATTAAAAAATAATCTCGCTTAAATGAAGTCATAATCAACAAGTGATTACACTCGGTTGGGATATATTTGACAAATTTGTTGCAACAGTTGTATATACGCTTTTTATTAACAGGATACTTTCAATGTCAAAATAAAACTTTTTAATATCAGAAGTGATATTTTTTCAATTCAAAAAAATATAATACTAATTATAAAAATACAACCTCTTTTTTTTTCTAAATCATTTTAACAGTACCTTTCAGTAAAGTAAATTATATTTTGTTGTAGACTAATAAGTAAAATAAACATACAAATGAGTGTAAAATGTGTAATTTTTCCGATAATTATCCTTATTTGTACTTTTGTTAATATTTATTTTAAAGGATCGAATGCAAGAAGTTATTTAACACGTGATATAAAAGGGTCTGAGCGCCCTCTTTTTTGAAAACCTCCTCTCCTCTCGCGCCGTCTCCCCACCCCCACTACCACCCCACCCCCACCCCACCCACATCTGCTATCGCCGATCTGTTGCTGCCCTCCAGCCCACTCCTGCGGTGAGTCTCCCTCCATTTCCCTACAATTACTACCATCGCCTACGTTCTTCAGCTGTTTTACTTTCCAGTTCAGTCGTATAACTCCAGAATTGAAATGATTTTTATTTTTATTTTTTATTTTTCGTTTTTCTTTATGTACTGTTCGTTATTTCTTTTTATTTTTTTTTTGAATTTTATGATTCACTTAGGGTTTTGGCGGAATTTGGTTTTATCTGTTTTGGGCAATTAAGTTTTAACTTAGTCAAATAAGGTTCAGCTCTTGAATTGGGGTGTTTTTGCGCGTTGTCGTTTTGTTCCCCCCCTTTCTATTTTCAATGTTTTGAAGTGAATTAATTTTGAATTTATTTTTTGGGGGTACGTTTTTGAAATAAATGCTGGAATTTAGAAAGGTTTAAGTGACATATTGGTCTGAGCACGAAGTCGTGAACTACCGAATAGTATTTATTTGTCTTTTAGGTCTTAGTTTGTTAATTATTCAGTTGAACCATAATTTTAGAAGTTTTTTTTTTTAAAAAAAAATTATCTATGTCAATTTGGCTGCTTTTCTTGCATTCTGATCTTTATTATAATGGGATTTTTGAGGGTTGGGTAATTATTTTCGAGCGCTATTTTTTCGTGTTTGTTTGTTGGTTTTGGGAAGAAATCTTGAAATTGTTGGTGAAAATAGTTGTACTGATTCTCTATTTTGTTCATGTAATCTGATAGTGGTAACTACATTTGTTCTAATCGTGGTAGTTACTTACCGAACATCATTTGCTAATTTGTAAAATCACCAATGTGAAATATGCAAATTTATGGACTAGAAGCAATGTTTTATGAGTCACATCTTCATTTTGCTGCAGAGTAGTGCTTGGGTTGGGATATCTCGTGGAACTACTTCCAAGCACGTTTACTTGCATTGACTTCCGTGATGCTCAATACTGAACGTAATGCTAATGGAATGGCTGGTAGTGGGGTTCCCACTCTTGCTCATGATAAGCAACTTCCTGGTTCTGTGAAAAAGACGGCCCTGAGAGATGTGCAGAACGAAAATGTGGGATCAATCCAAAAGCAGCAAGATAATTTACTTACCGGAGGAGGAAAATCTTGTGGTGACACAGTTAAGGTTTGTGGAAATAAAAGACTTACTCCTGAGCGCCCCTCGAGTTCTCAAGGTCTTCCGTACTCAGCCTACAATGGTACAAATGAGAATGTCATGAATGCTCGTAGGAGATTTGAGCTAGAACTTGGGATGGGAAGACTTCAGAGTCAGAACAATGTGGAGAAAAAAAATTCAAGTTACTCAGAAGCAAAGAACGTAGTAGGTCAATCGCGGCAAGATATTACTCAAAAGTCAATGAAGGATGGTATAATTCATCAAGGTCCAGTATCTACGCCAAATAACCTGAAGGCAATCATGGCCTTTTCGACCAGTGGCCCATCAGTGCCTGCTTCTTTGGGTAAGCACAGCAATAGCACTCCAGCTGCTAAGGCTTCTCAAGAGCTTACTCATTCTATTGATTTCAAGAGCACCACTGATCTGCTAAGAACAGAAACTGAACGCTTCATCCGCCTCCAGAAGTTTCTGAAACAATGTGATGAAGCCAACCAAAGAGACTACACTCAGAGTGAGTCTTTGTCTTCCATGTGTTTGATGGATGTTTAATTTATGTGCTATGTTATCTGACATAAACTGTTTGTTTGCATGACTTGCTTCAGTGCTTATGCATCTACCCCCCTCAGAGCTTAGTAAGCATGCTGTGGAGTTGGAGAAAAAAGCAATCCAGTTGACAATAGAGGAAGGTATACAACGTGGGATTTTCAACTGTTTTAGTTGCATGCATGGAATATGAGCTATATGATGTATCTGTCCAAACAAGTTTTGAATTAATAAATACATAACCTTGATATTTTTGTAATCTTGTTGTGGGCTTCTCTCTAAGTAGTCACTTTGTGATTTATTTCGTCTTTATGGCTTGTATTAATGATGTCCGAAGGTGATAGAATTTGGTTGAATCGAAGTTTTGATCTAGATATTTTACATTGGTTGTTGGTTGATCTAACTAAAATGTTGAATAGTTAAAATCTGCTCAACTCTCATCAGTAGCTTAGAAGTACCTACCTACACTGCTCTCTAAATTGCAGCTTTTAGATATTTTTCAAGCTTTGGCCTTGAAAAACTATCATGATATGTTTCGGCATGAATTAGTAATTGTGTTTCTTGAGTAAGTATCCTGGTCGTCTATTAGATACTGAGAACCTCTGCGTATTCTCTTATTTATTGCAGGCAACGAGATGCAGAGGATGAAGGCTTTGAATATTTTTATCAAACCGTCTCCAGGGAGCAATTTGTCATGTCAGTTATTACAAGCAAGCAAACGTTAACTGGTGAGGCTTGTAGTAACTTTTTGTGTTGCTCAAAGGGATTTTATAGGGGTCTGTATTTTCATTTGACAAAGTAATCTATACGCTTCTTTGTCTATCTATATATCTTTAGATTCACTCATTTTCTGATTAGGTCCTTGTATAACTAAGATCTGCAATTACCTTGTAATTCCTCAATCATTGATGTTATTTAGGAAATAAGCATCTAGTGCAATGTAGCTTGTGTTTGTTCTTGCTCTTGGATCATTAAACTTTTCCACTTTTTCACTTTCATGTTTTTGTTTTGCCCTCTGTTGTTTTGCTGATAACTTTTTACTTCACTCTCTCTAGTTTTTGAAAGAAATTGCTTCATAGCTTATGGATTTTTTTTTATTTGTTTAAATATGTCACAAACTTACAAAAATAGGGAAAACTAACAAATTTCGAGTAATATTTATTATTTCTTCTGTAGCAGAGCTACGTGATAGAGTTGTCTGGTGCGATATTTTATATTTACAAAAATTTGTGTAATTTGTAGGACAGGAATTTGAATTCAAACTATAATCATATTAATAATTATTAAATAAAGTTACAAACCCAAACCCAATAAAAATTTGGCAATCATTGACTATAGACTACCTAATAATGAATAATAATTATAGACTTTTGTCTTTAATAATGAAATAATCAACCTTTAAGACTTGTTATTTTTTTTTTTTGAAACCAACCTTAAGACTTGTTATTAACTAAAAAGAGTTTATGTACATCAATAATACAATGATCATCACTGGTTGAGGGAGCTTGTTGTTTAATAAAATTATTTCATTTTCAAAAAAAAAAAAATAAAAAAATAAAGTGATCATCTTCAATTTTAACTGTAGCGCTGCCAATCTGTCATGTTAGCAATAAGCACGTTAAGTCATCATGTCACATTAAGCTACGTTCGTGGTGGATAGATGAATATTCTAGATTAAAATGTTATTCAATTTATTCAATATTTATAGTTCTTTACAATTTTCTCTTATTGTTTTTATTTTTCTTTAGTACAACTCAATTAACTTTTTAACTGATTGAGAAAATTTGGTCCACTTACTATCTTTTCTAAATAATGGACTGCTTATATTTCTTAATTTTTAATAATGAAAAAAAAATGATGTGTATTCATAAGAAGGGCTCAGTCCCATCAACCAATAAGACAAATAAAATGCCTACAAAAAATTTTAATCATACAATTTGTGCAGCCTCAGATATTCATATTTATAGTAATTGCCTAAATCTAATTAATTAATATTAGTACTAGTACTAGTAATATTTTGGAATCGATGGAATTTCGTACTGTTTTATCGTATTTGACAAATATTGTGGGCCCAGAGAGGTTAGGGCTTATGTTAATCCCGTGAATCCGCATATTCACGATCAGATCTCTGTTCACTCTAGCTCGTAAATAACACCAAAATTTAATTTCTATCATTAAATTTATAATACTACACTGTGTATATTATTTACAGATTTTGAATAATTTAATAGACACGTTAAAAATTCAATAATAAGAATATAAGATTGAAATAAATTGGAACAGGTCCGATATTTATCACACAATTCAATTCTGGAGGGGTTGCCTTACATGGCTATATCACAACGGTCCACGTCATCATGGCCACGCATCATTTGCTGATAAGAGTCCAAAACACTAGATAAGGAACTGTAACTCGATAACATCCTCATTTTAATGTTTACCTCCAAATTTCATCATCGTTTCTTAAATCAATAATAGTTTTTTTTAAAAAAAAAAAAATATGCCTAAAAGGAAAATTATTACAGTAATGTCATATAGCATATAGGAACCGAAATAATATTCGACGTGCTACTGAAAGATGATTAATTAACTCAAAATTCACAACCTTTCAGTGAATATACAGTTTGAACGTAACTTTAAAACATTGTAATAATAATCTAATTTTTTGATTTGTAATAAAATAAATACATCGTTATTCTGGTCTTTAAGAATTTTTTTGAAGTGTCGACTGTCGAATTTGCTACAAATCAAAATCAAAAGATCGAATTATTATTGAAACGCTTTTATAGTTCTATCTAAATTACAAATTCGTTCAAGACCGTGACTTATTTAATAGTATATTATCTAAATATCTAAAATAAATGAACTCGCCCTGTATTTGTAAATTTTATTAATATTTAATAATGTTTAGCTCCGAACGTTGACTAATCTTATAATTTTGACGCCTAAAATAACTTCAAACAAGTCTCTTTGTCCCTGTACTTTATGCTTACACTTATCGTTTAGTTGGGTGAACACAATAATGATTTTAAATATTCAAGTTTCATTATTTCAATTAAATAAATAAATAATCCACGGGTTCTCCAATAATTATTAGCACTGCGTAAACAATTAATCTATTAATCTATACATATATTAAGGCAAAATCGTTTGATAGACAACGGTTCTGGTATAAACCATTGTCTATTACACATTTTATCTTAGACAACAGTTTTTGAATAATAGACAACAGTAGTGATATTTATTGTTGTAAATTTTCCTTCTTTTTTTGCATTTTTCATGACAGTTTAGATTACAACCGTTGTATTTTAAGAAATTTTTGCAATCTTATTTATTATTTTTTTACTTGGAAATTTGAGATTTATAACATTTTTTTATTTTATTTTTTTATGCATAGGTGGTTGATTTATAGTACTCTATATTTGTCGCCTAAAAAAATAGTTTTCATTTGTGTTGTACTATAATAATAATAATAATAATAATAATAATAATAATAATAATAATAATAGTTTGCAATAATTTATTATTGTTTCTATTTCAATTTCATCATTTAAAATAATTAAATAATTATATTTTTTTTATACAAATCGTCTATTCAAAGAAATCAAATGTTCTATAATCATGGACAATGATATATTGTTATTTATAAAATCCTGACATTGGAAATATTCCAATTCGATCTTTCTAACATGGATTTTCATTTAGTTCCTAAAATTTAATTTTCTTTTGGGTTTGTCGTAACTACACAAAATTCATCTTCTTATCTAATTAATTAACGCATGTGCATATCATTGTATTAATTTTTAAAAATTTAACACAACATATACAATTAAAAAAATTAATTATAACATTACAGATCTAAAAATAATAATAATTATTTGTGCATCGCACAGGAGAAATCCTAGTAATTTTAAGAACATAAAAGTAATTATTCATAATTGTTCTGAAATGACGTAATGGTTGACTGCCATATGAGATATTTACAAAATGTTTAATTACAAATAACATCACACTGTAATTTTAATTGTAAATTACATGAACTTTAAATATCACTAAATTAAAATATAATTTAAATTTGTTGCAAATTACACATTCGAAATAATTATTTGACCAAACCGTCTGGTTGACTCGACTGTAATTCGGTCGATGAACAGAGGCCAAAAGAAAAAGTTTTAAGACTCGAGAAAATGAGCTAGATTATGGCTTATTTAGCCACGATTGGGTTGGGGTTGGAAATTTTTGAGTATGTATAACTGTATAAGTTCCAACAAATGTTAAAGTTGATGAGATTTAAATTTTATATTTAATTTATAGCTGCAGTCAATTTGTCATTAACTCTTCACAATGCATGGAATGGAATTATATGATAATTGATAAATAACGAATTCAATTATGCCAATGTTTTGGCATACGTTTTTGCTACGATTTCTCGTGATTTTCCGAGCCCCTTATTATTGGATCGAGTCCTTTTAATTTATGAATGACTTTATTGATAGCTCATTGTAATTTACAAGTTTCATTTTGGGTTTAAGAAAAAAAGAAAAAGAATCTTATTGTTTTTTAATTGTAAAAAGAGAGAACAATGATCTTAAATTTGACACACCCACACACACACACACACACACACACACACATATATATATATGTATATAATTATAGGTTATTGATCAAATAATACATTGTTCATAGTGTGGTAGTGTGGGAACTAGGACCACATCTTTACCATCCAATTTAATAATCTAATGATTGAGATTTAATGGAAAAGACAGTGACAATTTTGTAAATAATATGGCAAAAAATAGGCTGGAGGGCTATTTTCATCAAAACCTTTAAAATTGATGATGTCAGCAATTTAAAACAATCATAACTTGCTCATTTTTAATTCAGTGTCTTTTCGTGCTCTTTCATTTAAGATATTGGAAGACCATGTGTTAGATGAAAAAATATGAACAAAAAATATAAATGATAAATATTTTCGCATACCGAAGTTTTAAATGCCTTCATTAGCTTATAATAACGTTTCGTCGGCATTGTGATAACGTATGCTAACGAATAATTTGTCTATGCTAAGATAACGTATTCGCTGTGCCACAGAAAAATTATCATAATGCTAGCTAGTGTAATACATATTTATTAGGGTTTATTCAATCTCAATTATGATTTATTTCATGATTTATTACATCCCAATTATTGTTTGTTCCATCTACTTATGATTAATAATTACTTTTTTTTTTAATTTATTTTCCTTTGTTAGTTTCCAAATTGATCATTAGGCTTTATTTCATCCAATTATGGTTTATAATTTATGTTGACAAAGTATTGTCATATGTTAACATAGTGTAGTCACAATGTTGACGAAACAAAATTATAATGCTAACGTATTACACATATATTATTATTATGATTTGTTCCGATTTATTTAGGGTTTATCACATCCAATCAAGGTTTATTTCATCCAACTAGGGTTTCTTTCATTTAATTAAGGTTTATTAAATCAAATTAGATTTATAATTATTTTTTAGTATATGATTTTCACTAACAATATTAAAAAAAATTAATTAGCATAACGATAACATTTCGTTAGTATGACAATCCTTATCAAATACTCCGCGATTTTTATAAGAATTACCGAATTAAGTTAATGCCTCCACACAAAAAAACTTTTCAAATATTACAGCATTATCACCGTCCTATTAATCAAATATGCACCTTAATTTTTAATAATTATATTATGTGAGATGTTATTTTAATTCCCACACTATATAAGATTAATTTTCACCTAACCCTTCCTCATTCATATATATATATATATATATATATATATGTTTGCACGGAATGTTCCTCACTTGAATGTCCCCAAACCATTAAAATGTAAGCAATGTTGGATAAAATTACAAAAAGGCGAATATATTGGAACAATATGTAACTATTTTAAACTTTAAATTGAATAAAATAATTTAAATGTGGATAAGATTGGCTAATTATGAAGTGGGCACACTCATTTATAAATGAAATCGGTGGCTTTTTATATCTATCTAATCTCCCACCCGCTCTTTCTCACTCCTCCAAACAACTCCCCCACCCCCCCTCTCCTCCCAAAAACAAAAATAGAGAGAGAAGACACATAATCTATTATCTCTATCAATGGATCCATACAAGGTATTGCTTTTGATATTCATTTAATTGATAACTGAATGATTTCTTTGATAATTGTAATTCGTTCGAAAAACATGATTTTTTTCGTCGTTTGTTTATCGAATTTATCCGGTGATCAATTTTTGAGATTATTGGTGTTTGATGATGGTGCAGTACCGTTCGTCAAGTGCGTTCAATTCGCCTTTCATGACTACGAATTCTGGAGCGCCAGTCTGGAACAATAACAACTCTTTGACTGTTGGAACTAGAGGTATATCAGTCGCTTTATATTTTCAGTGATCATTCAACCCGTTTTGTTTTCTCCTTTTTTGATTCCAGAAAATCTTGGGTGGTGGAATTCTGAACCTTGAAGATGCAATTTTTGTGTTAGGGTTTTGATTATTCAATATGATTATTAAATTTCCTCTACAAGAGTGGGCGGGGAATTGAATTCCCTACTGTATTGTTTTCATGTTGAGGTTGATGGTGTTCGGTGCTTTCCAATAGATTAGGTAGATAAGCGGCCTGACTAACGCCTTCAAAATCAAAATTCAAGGTGATCCGTGTGTATGACGATTGACGAATATGTTGGTGGAGGTCATAAAAAATGCATATCCAACATCTGAGTTGCTCTTGAAATTTTTGAGAAGCTTGGTTGCTTGTGCTTTTGCATTTTTGTTTATGTGAATCCCATCTACTCCTGGAACCAAGTTGTGCGAGAATAATAATTTCAACGGCTTTAATGCAAAACTGTGCTATTTCATAGGCCCAATCCTCCTTGAAGATTACCATTTGGTGGAGAAACTTGCTAATTTTGATCGTGAGAGGATCCCTGAGCGTGTTGTCCATGCTAGAGGTGCCAGTGCCAAGGGATTTTTTGAGGTCACTCATGATATCTCTCACCTTACCTGTGCTGATTTCCTTCGAGCTCCAGGAGTTCAGACACCAGTTATTGTTCGGTTCTCCACTGTCATCCACGAACGTGGCAGCCCTGAAACACTGAGAGATCCCAGGGGGTTTGCCGTGAAATTTTACACTAGAGAGGTATTCCTTTTTGTTTCTCAACCTGCATTTCTTTTCCTAGAGTAAGACTATAATTTTCATCTTTACATTAGTTTGATGAACTTCTGAACATGATGTATATTTGACGTAACAGCCAATCCCTGTTACTTTTCCTTTCTAGACATTTCCGGTTTCATATATGCTTTTAATTATCTACCAAGAGTAGGAGGCAAAATATATATTTTTTTGAAGTCTAATATACTTTTCCATTCTTGCACTTTTCATGGATTCAGGGAAACTTTGATTTGGTTGGAAACAATTTCCCTGTCTTTTTCGTACGCGATGGGATGAAATTCCCTGATATGGTTCATGCTCTGAAACCAAACCCGAAATCCCACATCCAAGAGAATTGGAGAATCCTGGACTTTTTCTCCCACCACCCAGAGAGCTTGCATATGTTCTCCTTCCTCTTTGATGATTTGGGTGTTCCGCAAGATTACAGGCACATGGAAGGCTCTGGCGTCAACACCTACACTCTGATTAGCAAGGCTGGAAAAGCACATCTTGTGAAATTCCACTGGAAGCCTACCTGTGGCGTGAAATGTCTGCTGGAGGAAGATGCTATAAAGGTTGGAGGAGCTAATCATAGTCATGCCACTCAGGATCTCTATGATTCAATTGCTGCAGGCAACTATCCAGAGTGGAAGCTTTTTATACAGACCATAGATCCTGATCATGAAGATAAATTTGATTTTGATCCACTTGATGTGACAAAGACTTGGCCTGAAGACATTTTACCTCTGCAGCCAGTTGGCCGTTTGGTTTTGAATAAGAACATTGATAACTTCTTTGCAGAGAATGAACAGCTTGCATTTTGCCCTGCTATTATTGTCCCCGGAGTATACTATTCTGATGACAAGCTGCTCCAAACTAGGATATTTTCTTATTCTGATACTCAGAGGCATCGTCTTGGCCCAAATTATTTACAGCTACCAGCAAATGCTCCCAAATGTGCCCATCACAACAATCACCATGAAGGTTTCATGAACTTCATGCACAGGGATGAGGAGGTAAATTGCTCCTTTGTTCCATCAACTAGATTTTTGGAATTTCTTAGAACTGAATATATATTGCTTCCAATTAACAGTCTTAGATAGTTGATACACCACATTAGGCTTAGCATCTTAGTCTGATCAATGCTTTTTTAATATATTTTAGGGTGGAGATTTTTTATTTTACTTTCCACCTGTCTTTTAATTGCGCAATGCTCTAAATTCTTATATGTTGCTTCCAGAGACTTCAGCATGTTGTTTTCAAGTTTCAACTAATTCACTCGGATGCTAGTGGCTGATATTTGAACTCCTTTTAGGTAAATTATTTCCCCTCAAGGTATGACCCTTGTCGCCATGCTGAGAGGCATCCAATTCCTCCTGTGGTGTTGGCTGGGAAACGTGACAGGGTACGTACTCAAATTTTTATTTGATTCTGCCCGTTCGTAGGTAGTTTCGTCATTACAAATTAGAATGTTATCTGCTATTTATTATTTAGTCATTGCCATGATAAAACTTAAGAAATGATATTATGATAGTGAGATCTGGTAGTGGAAGTTTGAAACTCCTTTTAAATTATTAGCAGAAGTGTGCACCAAACCTACTCTCTCGACAGAGTTGCTATAATCCTTGTTCAAATAGGCTCGTATTTTATCAAAATATTTACCCAATTATTTGATATTTCTCATCTGATAAGACCACTATGAATCTATAAAATTACCGTGCATTATTGAAAAGTATTTCACTTGGACTTGTAATATTTTTATTTATTCACAGTGCTGCATCGATAAGGAGAATAACTTTAAGCAACCTGGAGAGAGATACCGTTCCTGGGCTGCAGACAGGTACTTTACCCCCTACTTCATCTGCTAAATAATACTACATAATTATATTGTGTTATTTCTTGTACTCATCCCTCTTCTTCAGGCAAGAGAGATTTATCCAGCGATGGGTGGATGCATTATCCGATCCCCGGCTCACCCATGAAATCCGTGGCATCTGGATTTCATACTGGTCTCAGGTAGGATACTCGTGCCTTTCTAAGATGTTCTATATTTTTCCAGTTTCCATTGTGATTTGGTGGGGTAATAGAAGTGCAAATTCTTATTTATCTTGACTCATTTTATGCTGCAGGCCGACAAGTCTCTTGGTCAGAAACTTGCTTCCCGTCTCAACGTAAGGCCAACGATGTGAAGTTTGGCACAATGCAGCATGTTTTGAGGTTGCAGGAGGATGAACAACAAACAGTGTAAAGATAATCTGGATTTTGAAGGTATAATGTCAATAACAGCCCTTTGATTAGTTTGTGGTGTTACTTGTTCCTGTTGTAGTATGTGTTCATGAGACGAACTTGTGAACTAACGACAGTGGCTTTCTGATTTTAATAAACGAATATGCACTGCTTATCTATATTTATATTTGTATCAGTGTCTGTCTATATTTATTCATATCAACATCTCTGTCTTTATCTATACTATTTCTAAATGAACACATTGCTAATTTGAAAGCTTTCCAATTATAAGTTTGTACATCATCACTTCCACAAAAAAAAATGTAAGTATATGAAATGATAAAAAATTGTGTGAGACCATCTTATGAGTTAAAGATTCGGATTGAAACTCCAATTCAATGATATATTTGTAATTTTTTTGATGTTTTATTGTATTTGAATCTAGATTTTGATCTGTTTTGCGAATTTTGATCTATAAGATGATCTCACATAAAATTCCATCATATGAAATTATAAAATTTGGTAGGTAGGCTTTTATCATTTAAAGAAGGGTAAAATTTACCTACATAACCTATTTCTCGAGTAGCCCTTGAATTGTTGAAATCATCTCAATCAGTTCCTTAAACTTTTAAATTTGATCCAATTAGCTTTTTGATGGTAAATAATTTTGTTTTGTTTGTTTCATAATAAAAATAGATAAAAAATAAAATATATAAAATAATAAACATAAACATATACAACAATAATAAAAAAAATGAAATATTTTCTTATAAACAATTCTAGTGGTGTATAAATCATTATTATATTTATCACACATTAAAACATCAAATCGCTACAATTGAAAATAACAACATAAAATTGACAATAATTATGATTTTTTGATATATAATTACGGTCTATATTAACTTGATCTGTTATAGACGTTAATAGTCTACTTTAAGATAATCAACATTATACGTATTTAATTGAGGTCAAATTTAATTCAATGACAAAGATGCTCTTCTGAAAGTAATTTAGGGAGCAAATTGGACCTTAACCCTTATATATATTGTGATTGTAATTCCATTTTTACACTACATGTGTTTTGAATTTTGATTTCACATAAATTTCTTGGTTTTCTTATATCTAAACTTGATCTGTTATAGACGTTAATAGTCTACTTTAAGATAATCAACATTATACGTATTTAATTGAGGCCAAATTTAATTGAAGGCCAAGATGCTCTTCTAAAAATAATTTATGGGGCAAATTGGACCTTAACCCTTATATATATTGTGATTGTAATTCCATTTCTAGACTATATGGGCTTGTTTGCTAGGTAGTATAAGGGTGTGATAAATATCTATGACACCCTAATACTTTGTTTGCTAGCAATATTAAAGCCCATGATTATGCAAGGGCCCGGTATGTGTTAACCATTTATATGGTATAGCATATCACACCCTGCTGGTGGGATATTTAATACCATAAAGAATTATTAAAAAGTGTACACTAAAATAACCTTGCAAATATTAATTAAAAATGTTATTATAGAATATTCACACAATATATGGTAACTAATTAAAGGATATTTTAGGAATTGAAATTTTATAGAGAATATAATACATCTAAGCAAACAATATATTATTAATACATATATTTTAATACACCAAAACAAACATGATATTGATATCTTATATGTGAAACACATCCCATGTCAAACACATCCAAACTTATACCATACAACCTAGCAAACGAGCCCTATATGTATTGAATTTTGATTTCACATATAAATTTATTGGTTTCCTTATATCAGACACGACTGACTTCATTTATATATTTCATATTTTTTTGAATATTTTACATAATTGAGTAAAATGCATCAAACGTAAACGTTCCCCCGTTTCTAAAAGGATGCGACGATATGTATCTCGTCAACATCCATTGTGAGATTTCCCATTAGAGGCAAAAACTATTTTAGCCATTTAAACTTTTAAAAAAATTATTTTAGCCAGTAAGTTTTAAACATATTTTTTTTAGCCACTTTGGACCAAAATGCCCTTTAGACATAAAAAAAAATAAAAAATATCAAATATGCTTTTATCTTCATCTTCATCTTTAGATCTGTTTTCATCTTCAGAAAGAGAATTAATATATCGTCGATCATCATCTTCATTTTCAGATTTGTTTTTCATCTTCATCGTCGATCTTCATCTTCATCGTCGATCTTTATCTTCATATCTGCTTTTCATCTTCATCTTCATTGTCGATCTTCATCTTCATCGTTGATCTTCATTTCTTGGACCATAGTTCTCGTCATACTTCGTCCATGTCGAGCTAGTGCAGTGAGCAATTAAGTTCGACTTTTACAAAAAAAAATGATTTTGTTCTTAACTGCGCGCTGGATTGTTCTTAAGTGCGCGCAAAACCCGACGCGCACAAGGTATGCGCGCACGCAGACATCGGCAGACTATCGGCGGACTATCGGCATGACATCGGTTGATAATTTTTATACATCGGCAGAACAACTGTTGATAATTTGGCCTCAAGTATGCGTGATTTTCTTCTTAACTGCGCCCACAAGCATGCGCACAAGGCATGCGCGCACAAAGTAAGTGAGCGCGCAGACATCGACGGACTATCGGCATGACATCGGTTGATAATTTCTGTGCATCGACAAAACAACTGTTGATAATTTGGCCTCAAGTGCGCGTGATTTCTTCTTGTGGGCGCCCACAAGCATGCGTGCATAAGGTATGTGCGCACAAAGTAAGCGCGCGCACGCACAAAGTAAGCACGCGCGCGCATATATCGGCAGAACACATCGGCATACTATCGGCATGACATCGATTGATAATTTATGTGCATCGGCAGAACAACTGTTGATAATTTGGCCTCAGGTGCGCACGATTTTCTTCTTAACTGCACCCACAAGCATGCGCGTACAAGGCGTGCGCGTACGCAGTTAAGAACATCATTTTTCCAGATTTTTCGAAAGTTGCAGAAATACTTCATTTTTTCTAGATTTTCAAACATCAAATATATTAGTGGTACTTTTATTGTCAAAGCATGTCTATTATGTGTAGAAATAAACTTCAAACTTCAAAAACAAACAACATCTAACAATCTAATAATATTCTTCGAATCAAATTTTCCCCAAATCAAACTTAAAAAAAGACACCTAACAATCTAACAATATTATTAATAATTAGATCTGAAACATACACATGTTGGGGAATGATTTTCTATTTTTTCGCTTGAATTTTCAAAGTCGACGTCTCGTTGGTGGAGAAATCTGGAGAGAGAGATCTTCACACGATTTTTCGGAGGTTGATGGCTTGAATCCGGAGAAATCTTCGCTTGAATTCTCAGTGTTGTAGATTCCATTAGTGTTAAAGAAGATGAGATGTAGAAGAGAGAGAGAGAGAGAGAGAGAGAGAGAGAGAGAGAGAGAGAGAGAGAATTTTTTTCAAAATCTCATTTCAAAATCTGAAATGTGAATGGCGGGCGGTTGAATAGGTGGGGGAATTAAAATAGGTTAAAAATAAATATAGGGGTAATATAGTAATTCTGGCCAAATAAAATATGTTTAAAAGTTACTGGCTAAAATAAATCTTTTAAAAGTTTGACCGGCTACTTCCATATATTCCCACTTTCCCATTATGCGTGCCTCTTGACCTTTCGTTGGTTTTTTGCAATCGAAAGCATAATAATCACGTTTGTTATAGTTGAAGCATTTTTCATTGAAATTCCTTTTTGAAGTTCTATGGTCAATTGGTCATAACGATTTTCCCAACAAAATTAAGCTTCTTGTTAGAATTTTTCCTTGAGCTCTTGTCATGCTCAATCATAGCTCTTGTTATCTTTCTTAATCCAAACTAGAATGACCCACTGTGCGATGCAGGGATAAGATATTTATAATTATTGTCCCTTATCAATGACCTAGTGGTGGAATGGTATAAGTTCGAAATCAAAAATTTCGGGTTTGAATTCTACAAACACCACTTGGATGAGATATTTACAATTATTGTCCCTTGAGAATGACCTAGTGATGGAATGGTGGAAATTCAAGATCAAGAATTTCGAATTCGATTCCCACCAACACCGATAGGTATGAGTTTGTCACACTTAGTTTACCAATTGTTGTTTGCAGGCTATTATATAGGAGCGATATTTACCCAATGCGCACCCACGGGTAGCGGCTGCACGTTACTCTCGACATAAAAAAAAAGAAGAAAAAAAACTATTTACAATTATTACTTTATTAGATAGAAATTATAAATATGAATAAATATAACAAAATATTTAAACAAAATATTACAGATCATAAATATAAGGTTTTATTTATCCAAGGGAACACCCATGTGGAAATGAGAGACATCTCATATTCGAAACATACTACTCTCCCTTTTCCTAATTAAAAAAATAAATAAAAAATAAGTTATTATTATATTTTAAATATAAGATGTGTTGATTTTAAAGTTTTTGTTTTTATAATTTTACGTAAATTTAATAACATTTTTAATGCATAAATTTCAATGTTCTTTATATTTTCTACTGTATATGGAATTTGGTATTTTTGTATCGATACAATAAATCGATTAAGATTAAATATAAAAAACACTTATAAAATATAATACCTAAATTATTATGTAAATACCTTTCACAAAAGTTATTTGTTTAGCAATACAAAACACTTTTTAAATTATATTTTTATTTTTTGAAATTTAATCATTACAAAATTTTCATGTATTTATCATTGATACATGTGTATTTATCATAAATTATAAATGTTAAAAAAACACATTTTGATAAGTAGTAGTTACGTAATATATAATGTAGCAGTCATACCAATATTTATTAGAAATTTTATGATAAATATTTTTAAATATATTAAAATGTTCCCCCTATCTTATTTTAAAATTAAAATTGAAAAGATTATTAAAATATATTTATTTAATTTATAAATAGTTAATAATATATTATCGTGTTTACCATCAGTATGTTATTTGAAATATGAATGAAATTGATATTAAAAATATTATAGTAGCAATAATAACAAAAAATTCGAGTAGGATTGAAAGACCATTTTCTTATGTCATACATATAATGATGTTGATAAATAAAATGAACAGTCAATAGAAATAATTTTTCATTAATAAAAGTCTCTTAAATAAAAAAAAACAATTCCTAAAATATCACATTTCATTGTGCTTCATATCTCGTATTCTTCTTTTTAATAATCGGTGTCCACTGATCTCTCCCTACACTATTATGCTTATAATTTTGTAATTGATTGATCGATTTCCTCAAAAAAAGAAGAAGATTGAGATTCATATATAAAAATAACATATTTGCTATGTTTAATGTTTCTAGTGTCTACTGTAGCTACCAGACATAATAATTACACCAAATTATTTCTAAAAACTTATACTAATAAATATCATAGGCTAAAATATTATACTTTATAATATAAGAAAACATTAACACTTCTATTTGGCTTAAATAATAATAATAATAATAATAATAATAATAATAATTGACAACAACATTTTCGTTTCGTAGAACATGACACTACGAAATAACAATACAATCACAAACATTAATTGTAGCATGGATCGATTCCCCATCCATAAAAAGAAAAATAGAAAAAATAATAAAGATATCACAAAACATCACTAAAAGGAATGAAGCAGATTAAGCCGTGCAAAAAATATATATTTGCAAGGAGTCTTCAATGTAGACATTTGCATGGATAAATTAGTTTAAATAAATTAGTCTATTCCACATTAAAAAAAAATAAACATAACAAAAAAAAAATAGAAAAAATCAGCTTTTTCACCAATAAAAAAATGCCTCAAAACAATATGAATGACGAACTAAATACACAGATTATCATTGAGCTAATATTTCACAATAAAATTGTGTTTTATTGAAATACAAAATAATATCAGACATATTTCACAACATAATTTTTTTTAATTAAAAAACTAGAAAAGAAGTTAATTACTTAAGTTTCAGACTTCAACTTTTTTTCTCAAAGAGCCTCGATCTTCATGTTTATCTTCAATTTTACTTCAATGCATGATTGTTCTCTTGGCTATACATGCATCACACTGTACTATGAATCTTTATCATCGAGCTTATATATATTCAATCCCATGTGAAAATCTACTCCAAACCACAAATAAAAATGACAACAATGTAGATGACGAAAAAACATAAAAAATTTTAAAAGGACAAAACTAAAGCAACATATATATATATATACATGAATATATA
This sequence comes from Perilla frutescens, assembly GCA_026008535.1. Classification (NCBI taxonomy): domain Eukaryota; kingdom Viridiplantae; phylum Streptophyta; class Magnoliopsida; order Lamiales; family Lamiaceae; genus Perilla; species Perilla frutescens. Next base: position 7,162,697 of record BRKX01000006.1, on the reverse strand, counting down.
GGAAGAAAAATGTAGAGTGAATGACCTCATATACAATTTTCTAGAAAAATAAAGTAATATATACAATCCTGTAAATATGTTTAAATATAATGGAGCTAATATGCTCTTTCTAAGATTTAAAATATATATATGTGTGTGTACCAACCTTCTGATAATAAGATGTGAAATAAAGTCAATGATTCATTTGAGTGATACAACATGCAGGGTCATTGATGAGGTAAGACAATTTAAATACTATTTTTCTTCAATCTATATCCTACTATATCATAAACATGTTCGTTATAATCATTATATTTTTTTACGTAAAGACTACTTTAATAATAACAATAACAATAAAATGATCATAAAAGAATAATAACAAAAATCAACGAACCCAACAATAATAATGCAAATTCAAAACAAAAAAAAGTATCAGGTTAAATGTTCAAACTTGGTAATTAGAAATGCAAACATAGTTTTGCAATGACACATGTCACACAACCAATGAATAGAGACACACACACGTACACACACACTACAAAAATAAATGTGTAAATGGAGCAAACTATTCAAAGTTGAAATAATAATTTCTTTTTTAGCCCACATCTATAAAGCATTTTTTTTTATTCAAACTTTTCTTCATTGTCTTATTTATCCTTACTAAAAGGTGGGCCCAGTCCAAATATTCCTTTGACTAATATGTGAGATTGGGAAACATACAACAAAAAAAAACAAAATACAACAAAAAAAAAAATACAGCCACAAACAAAACTCACGAGAAATCCGTTCCAAACAAAACTGTGAGAATTTTGTCACGGTATCATCCAAAACGTGGGATGAGTCAAAATATTCCTTTGACTAAGTAATGAGATGTAATTTGAATATACACGAATTGTAAGGTAACGGCCAAAAACTCACGAAATCACCATCAATATACACACGAATATTCCAACAAAAAACTCACGAAATTTGCCCAAAAAACTCATAAAAATCTTCCCAACATACACACGAAATCTGCCCAACATACACACGAATATTCAACGGTGCAAAACTCACGAAAACAGTTCCAATTTTTGTCGTGAATCCCGTCGATTAAACATCTCGAGCCATGAAAAATTTGGAGCCTTGCGCTGTTGAATTTCAACAGGTTAGAAACTAAATTCGAATGATTTAATGTTTTAAGAGGAGCAATTTAGAGTTTTGACAGTTGTGTTGTGGATTTTTGTCAATTTAAATATGATAATATGTTCGAAATTTAGCGTATTTGTATTGTATTGTGGGTTTTTGTGAATTAATATATGAGAATATGTTTGAATGTTGGGATTTTGTCGATTTACATTCATGAATATTGGGATTTTGTTTGACGTAAAATCTGAATTTCTGGGCTTCTCTCGTGAGAATTATTTACACGAAAACCTTCTCGTGACAATATATGCTCACGAGATCCCTTTTCGGGAGAATATATTCTCGCGATATCTGTTCTCGTGAAAATAATTATCACGAAATATATCTTTGAATAAAAAATGAACCATTAATTTTCGTGTTAATATATTAACACGAAAAAGATATCGTGCTAATATATTATCACGAGAAGCCATGTTGTGAGAATATATTTACACGATATCCTATTTCGTGTAAATATATTCTCACGAAATTGTTTTTTATTTTTATTTTTTCTAATTCTTTTTCTCAATCATTGGTAAATTCTCAGCATGTAGATATCTATATCATGTCCAATTAGTTTTAATTTAATTATATTTGTTTTATTTTTGCATTATTTATTGCTAATTTTTTGTATATTATTTAAAAATAGCGTGATTGAGTGTGGAGAAGAGAGGCTTTACAGAGCATCACATGCGGGATTAATTTATACTGAAAGGATAATATGAGTATAATTAGGGAAGTATTACACGTGATCAGTAGTGGGCCCGAACTATTCAAACAGTTTAGGAGAGAGTCGTGTTTTGGGCATTTGATAGATTTCGCGGGTGGAAACAGTTGTAACAATGCTTTACACGCATTGTTGAGTAGGGAGGTGATTATTGACGGTGCAGAGGAGCACGATATTTGGTTTCGGGTTGGAGAAACCAATATTTGATTTTCTCGGAGTGAGTTTGCACTGGTGACTGGACTGTAGTTCGGATGATCCGATTTTGATCCGTCTGCATCACGTTAGATTTCTAGGAGATCTTTTTATTCCCGTGAGTTAAACAAGACACCTCTGAGAGTGAAGGACCTATTTGAGAGGTTTAGGACCTATTCACTAGGAGATGACCTTATGGATTACGGCATGGTCGCCAATGTCCTGTTCCTGCACACCATGATATTTGGATATGATCAGACACACATGATAGATGACTGGGTATGGGTCTTAGCCGAGGATCAGGATCGATGGAACTCATTTCCATGTGGAGCTTATGCATTCAAGAAGACGGAGGAAAAATCCAGATTGTCTTATCATTTCTATGGACCGGTACGGACTCTACTGGTATGAATATCAATTTTGTCACGATTATGACTGTAATCTTATTTTATTGAATATAATTTGATCAATATCTTATTCTACAGGTGTGGGCATATGAGGCCTTACCTCAACTCGGTGCACATTGTGCACAGGTTCCAGCACCAGACGCATTATCCAGGTGTTTGAAGTGGGCCTTTAAGACGAAGACTGCGCATCTGGGCACATTGTTTTCTGATGAGGTAAGCATTTATTTTAAAGAATGTGTGTTTTCTTGATTATTTGAAGTGTTTCTAATCAATTCTTTACCATTTGCAGCAATTATGCTTCATATATTTACAGCCGAGTGAGCATGAGATGGCCACTCCATATTACAGAAGTGTCTTGCTCGGTGATTGTATGTGCATGACGTATGAGGCGCAGCGCAATAAGAGGATGAAGCCCACTTACCGAGAGCTGGCTAGAGCCCATCAGCACAGAGCTCCCTCTCACCCGAGAGCTCCCTCTCCCCCCAGAGCTCCCTCTCCTGCCAGAGCACCCTCTCCTCCCAGAGCTTCCTCTCACTCCAGGCGATCTGGGAGTTGCATTCCTCGCACGTGTGCAGATACGGGTGCAGTTGAGTCATCCAGGAGACGACGGAGTCACCCTATAGAGAAGCATCCTAGACTGGCCACTCCCACGTCTAGCACTAGTGAGGATCACCAGTGTTGCAAGCATGCTAGGCAGATGCGAGAAGTGGCGCGTCAAACAAGCGAGGAGATGCTCCGTATTATGCAGGAGTGTGATGAGGAGCGTGAGAGGGCATGCAGAAAGTACGAGGCGGAGTGTGAGAGGGCACACATGTAGGAGTACGATGACATGTTTCATAGACTGAGGGATTTCATTAAGGACATGTTCAAGAAGTTTGTCTCCAGATTCCGGTCCCGGTCCCGTAGTAGGAGTCGCTCTCAGGGTAGACATCAAGAACATGTACGGGAAGAGAGTCCTTAGCGATCGACACCTCGTATGGTACATGATTATGATGTAAATAGTGTTTTGTATGATTTTGTCTGATATATATTTTTAAATATACTAACTAATTTCAGTACATGTTGAGGGCCTACATCTTGAGAATGTACGTGTTGAGGTTGTAGGGCCCACATGTGATGATTTGGATGTTGGATCATATTCCAGTCCAGTTAGGCCTAGCTCGGCTAGGCCGAGCTCAGCTGGAGTGTCGAGCTCGATGAAGGAATTTGTTGATTTTCGATGCTGCAGGCCAGACGCGCGCTTAAGAGTGAATTTGGTCGATCTGGATCTGGATCAGGCTTTCTCTGATGAATTGCTTGACAACAACAGAGACATGTCCACACAATGTATGGATCTGATCTTGTATTGCCTTCAAATCAGGCTGACCGAGGGTCGTGGATTGAAGTCAGGGGTGAATTCACGGAGCGCAGTCATCTTGCAGACATCATTCTTCGTAAGTTTCAATGGTTATTTTAATCTAACAAGTCAATTGATTTTATAATTACGTTAATATTTGTTTGTTACAGTATAAGTTGGTGCAAGAGTATCAGCTCATTCATCCAGATGATGATGAATTCACACAGACATACCCCCATTATGACTACTCATGGTGGGGTTGGGATGGTGAGCTGGTAGACATCGTCAGAGGGGAGCAATTATTGACGGGTTCTTGGTGGCAGGCGAAGAATGTAAGTGATCTCGTTAAATTCCAATTACGATACATGTTTCTTTTATGACTGTTTTGCATATTTTTGTGTTTGCAGATCATCACCGTTTGCCATGTTGATGGATATTTCGTGACCATTCGGATTCATCTAGACGCATGGTGAGTTGAGTTGTACAATTCATTGTTGTACAACATGATGAATCCGACAGATGAGCCCACGTATTCGATGCGTGAGCACCGGCTTTGGCCCTTGATGCACTTGATTCCAGGATTGCTGCGGCATTGCAGATATTGGGAGAGAGCCGGGCGTATTGAGATCTGCAGACTGATGGTGTATTATAGAACGCCACTCATGTATCAGTTCAGGCAGACTGATGTCAGTTGTGGGGTTTTTTCTGCCATGCAAACCGATCGATTGATTTCGTCGAAGACATTTAGCATGGATCCTACTCCGGCTGACTTGGACAAGTATAGGAAGCTTTTAGCTGTTAGGATATTCGGTAATTGTCAGAGGGTAGCATGAGTAGGACATTGACTTATGTGGTGTTTTAGTACTTCGACTTGATTAGTGTTGATTTAGTACTTGGACTTGATTAATATTGATGTTGATTTAGTACTTCCACTTGATTAATGTTAATGTTGATTTAGTACTTGGACTTAATTATTGTTAATGTTGATTTAGAAGATCTCGTGACAATAATTATCACGAGTAGAAGATCTCGTGAGAATTATTGCCACGAGTATAAGATTTTGTGACAATAATTGTCACAAGTAGATGATCTTGTGAGTATTATTGTCACGAAATCTTCTACTCGTGACAATAATTCTCACGAGATTCTCCAGAAAAAATACAAAATTATATCTGAATATAGAATTAACCCTGTAACAATCATATCTCAATATCAATCATCTCACAACATCAGTCTTTACTACATAAATAGTCAACTTTACATGAATAGATGAGTTTAAGAATTTGAAATAAATTCACTCACAATTGAGGTTGAACTCTATTCGGACACTTGCCCTTGCTATGACTTGGATCTCGACAAATACTATATCTCTTAGGTCGGCGTTGCCCTTCTCCAAGTACATTCCTTTCTTCATCCTCAATCTGTCGTGGGGCTGTGCACTTCTTCTTATTATGGTCAGTGCCTCCACACCTAGAGCATACTTGTTGTCTTCTAGGTCTCATACTTGATCATTCGACAACTGAACGATATCTTCCTTCCTTAGGACGACCTGCTTGAGGAACTGATTTAGGAGGGCAAACTTTGAATGAAGACGAGGCCGTCCATTCCTCCTGATGCGGCACTGAACATACACGATCATGGTATGCAAGGTAAAGTATCACTTGCTTGTAATTCATATCCACATAATCATATATGTCATGCCCATCACTCATGTTACAATAGATATAGTGTGTTAATAAAAAATACATAACGATCAAAATAATGACAATTATGGAATTACGGTACCGTATAGCAGCAGCTGCATGAGAACAAGGGATTTGATCGAGCTGGGATTCACCACATTCACATGTCTTCATTTCAAGGTCAACGAGGAAGCTTCTCTCGTTCTTCCGCACCTTGTACAAATGTGCATTATTGCCTCGAACAGCATACGCCATACTCATCTCCACTTGCTTGTAAAGCTTCTTGTAAGTCTCTTCTGTGAGTATGTGATCTCTCGTCACTGTCTTCGCACGCCTCTCATCAAACCACTTCTCTATCACATCTCTCACAACCTCAATTATCGAACACATGGGCAATCTTCTAGCCCACAACAATCGAGCATTGAAACATTCGGCTGCATTTGATGTCATGAAGCTGTAACGATGTGCAGGGCATTGTGACCGAGCCTAACGATGTACCCCTATACTCAGCAATATGTTGTAAATGTCTGGTCGAGCTGAGGAGATCATCGATAAATATTTTAAAAACTTTTCTTATTTGTAAGCGAATGCAGCACTTCGAAACATAGAGATCACATGACAACCTACTCGTGCTAGATTCTTCGCGATGTAGTAATAGCACAGTCCATGGACGGCAGTAGGATACACTGCCTGAACAGCATTCTTGATGCTCATATGTTGGTCTGAAACTATCACCAAATCATCACGGTCTCCAAAAGCCCTCTTAAACCTCTCTAAGAACCATGTCCAGGCCGCATCATTCTCAACAGGACCCATACCTATGGCCAGAGGAAAACACTGCTCATTACCGTCTTTCGTCACAGCGACGAAAAGAATACCCTTAGTCTTTCCCTTCAAATGAGTGCCATCAATGACGATAACTGGTCGCATGCATTGCCTGAATGCCGCTCTACAGACTCCTAGAGCAACAACATGTACATAAAATGACCATCACGGTCGGTCTCCAAATAATAAACAGTATCGGGATTGCAGCTCTTCAACATCTCCAAATATGCAGGCAATACCGCAAAAGACTGATCATGAGAGCCATAAACCAGCTCTATTGTGAGATTCATAGCCCGCAATGCAACACCATACTCGACCTCAATGGCGTGATCCCTCAATAGCTCAGCGATCATTGCTCTCGACCTCAGAATAGAACCCTCGTCTAGGATTCTCCTTTTAAAGAAATCAGCAATAACATGAGAGGATAACTTCCGTGGCGCATTACGTGTCAGGTCCAGCCGACATGCATGATTATCCTCGAATTTAGTCACCATCCACAAGCCACTCTTAGCACTTGCCACTAATTTAAAAAGGCAAGTCTCATTCTGCTTGCAAATAACTGTCAGTCGAATTTTGCTTGAACATGACACCGAATTTTCCACTTGACGCTGCATGTGCCATCTTACCACAACAAGCATCAAATCTTTCTTATCCAAGAAAGTCCTTCTCTCTGCTAGTTCATCAGTATCAGTCGTGCATGGGTCATCTTTTACCATTGCTAGTGCATCGTCGACGTGGGCCATATGAATCAACCAATGTCCAAGAGGAGGAACCTCTACATCAGGAGCCTGAACATCAGGAGTAACATCTTCTGATGAGAAGTTACAAGGCCCACCGTGCTGGATAATATTCACAAACTCATCAATATGTCCTGGCTCGCGAATCCATTCACAAAATTCAGCAATTTACTTACGACGAACTTCACTTTCATAGTCATCGTCATCATCGTCGTTGTCGTCATCATCATCATCATCATAGGACATATCATCAACACTGTCATCTCCAATTAGGCCGTCGCTATCATCATTTCACGGCATTACTGTTGGAGTTTGCTGAATAGATTTCTCGATAATGTATACGATGGGCTCATCTTGCTCCTTCACTAAACGAGCTAAGTCAACATCCGTTTTCAAGAGCCCTTTTAGTGTCCTGCTCATCAATGACCTCGTCAGATAGCTCAGTGTATAACTCACACTTGTTGGAGAGGTTTCTATAAAATCGTGGATTTCTTCTAACAATTTGTCACGAGATAAATTGTCAAATAGGAGGTGAACGAGCTGATCTTCACCATCCACATACTCCGATCTCTCCCATCTACCACTATGTCGGATAACAATGCGTTGCCAAGTCATCTGCAAACCACCAATAAAAAGTGATTAAAGTTAGTTATAAAATGAAAAATCTCATGACAATATTATTGTCACAGTTGCATGTATTCGTGACAATATTTGTCACGGTTCAACCATCTCGTGACAATAATTAAAATTCATTTTAATTCAACTTTTACAATAATTGTCATGAATTCAATATTTCGTGATAATTTTGTCACGAAACGTCTGAATTCATATGTATTTACACGTTTATGCTAATCTTCATAAGTCATCTAAATATACAAATTCACGTTAATCTACCACAACATATGCAAATATATACATGCGAGAAGCATATATAATCTTTCAAACATTACAAAAACATATTCAATAACTATTAATACAATTGTTATGAAATTATCATAAATTACGTATAAATTACTTAAAATTTTATAAAAGCATTTAAACCCGACATTTTTGAACAACTTCACAGTGAGAAAAAAAAACCGCACCTCAAACAAGTTCAAATGGGGCTCGACGTCAATTTCTCAAACAAAAATTTAGAGGGCTCGACGTTAGCTTCTTGTTTGTCAATGGCGTTTTTTTTTGTTTTTTGTGTAACTTGTGTGTTGGGATTTAATGCATGCAACTACCAAATTGAACTCCCCTCCCAGCATTAATTCAATCGGTCCTTTCTTCTTTAAAAATAAAAACATGCCACAATATTTGTTGCAAATTACAATTGGTCCCAAATAACCAAGTGGGTCCCAGACTTTTTTTTTAAAGCTAAACTAATAAGACAAAAAAGAGGTAAAAAATTCCAAAAAGTCAAGGTATAGATGACTTTTACACTATTTGTTGAATAGAAAAGAATTGGTTATAGAACTTGACTAAAAAAGAAGTTGTTATTCTACTTTTTATTACTTTATTTTTTCTCCCAAAATAAATTTGGATTAGAAATGTTGATCGGCCCAATTGTTCTTAGAAATGGAATATATATATATATATATACATACATACATAATATATATATATATATATATATTATCAGAACTTTCCTGATTACAATAGATTTATCTATAATTAAGAATCAACCTTAAATGTGAGTATATATTTAATGAGATATGGTTGAAGATTTTATGTTCATAGTTTTTACATAGAAATAATTAATTAAACAATATATAAAATTGCGTTTCCATTTTCAGATGGTGAAAATGGGCGGAAAAACATAAATTTTTTATTTACGGTCACAGAGTCGTTATTATATATTATATAGATTCTAACAATGAGATCTTCTATGGTATGTCATTTCATTTTTCTTATGAGTAAGTAATTTTTGGAATCTTTTCACTCGGTGGTAGCTTCGCAATAATAGCATCAACGTACTTGAAAAGTTTCACTCACAATCATTCTCTCAGAATGAATGTCGTACGTGCAAGTTATTTTAGGCTCTTATACTTGGTTGGAGAAATTGTATGCCATTGTTGCATGTAGTATGTGCTATGGTACAATAGACCTAATGTGATACTCCCATATGTCATAATAGATCTATTGTGACACATGGGAGTGTCATTAGGTCTATTAATGTGATGACACACTATATGCAACAATGGCATAGAATTTCAACTTGACTGATTACAATTCTTGAATCAGTTATCTTGCAGTCGAGAAATTGACCAATAAGAAACTTCTTACCTCCAGCAACTTCGGTCTCGTGCTTCTTCTTTAAAGACCCCATAGTTCCTTAATAATTTTGAAAATGCAATACACGTTGTAAAGTGCATCAACCAAATAGTTCATCACATAATTCCTTTCTAGTTCATGCAAATCACACTTTTTTCTTCTTCTTGAAATACATGATCAATTTTTTCATTTCATTAGCAATTTATTTTATTACTAATATTTATTGCATCAAGAAACCCAATTTCTCTATATTATATTTTTCAAAAAATGCTATCAATTTTCACTTATTTAATAAACAAATCATCAGATTACAAGGTTTTACATACTAAATTAACAACAAATAATATTTCTTATCATATTATAATGATGACTAAAAACTCAAAATTCCTAACATGAGGTGTTGCTAAAACATTTGTACGACACCTCAAATTATTATTATTTTCACTTTCAACCACTTCAAGTAAAGCTTCTATTAATGCTCGAATACAAGCGTCAATAATTTGTGCAAAAACTCTGCCGGTATTTCTCAGGAGTGACATTTTTCCTACATTAATTGAGTAAGATATTGTGCTAAATATATTTATGGTCTTGCCTATTTTTTATATTAATAAAACTTTATATTATAATAGTACAACAATTAATAAAATAATATCCCTAAACGAGTCCCTATGCGGTGCGAATTCTGAAAAAACAGAACACAGACCCAATGTGATCCTTAGTCGCGGGTTGGGGGGGGATTCTTGTGTGTTGGTACCCTAACATGTGATATACTTTAATAATTATTTATTACCCATCATACATATATTTTAATAATTTTTAAATAGTGTATTATATGTTGGGGTACTACCCCAATATGTAAAGAAAAAAAAAGCCAAAAAAATTAACCTAGTAGATTGTATATGATGGTAACATGCACACGGATCTCTGTGTCGATCTCATTATCAACCCGACATTTCTATATCTACCGCTACCACTGTTGAGGATTGGCCCAACTGTTCTTTTGTTGGCCCATGTGCTTCTATGATTTTCTGTGGCCCAAACCCGAAGCCCAAAACCCTTAACCCTAATCGACCCTTCACTTCCCCTTATTAATCAAACTTAATCTGTTTTTCATTTCCAAAGAGATTTCACTCTCTATAACATTCGAGAGACTTCTCTTCTCTCTTAAGCCTCACACTATTCATCAACCCTAATCTGAAAAGCTCTCTCTCTCTCTCTGTGTTTTCTGCCGCTATTCTCGGTTTCTCTGGCCGGAATCTGATCGTGATTCCTGTTGGCCTATGAGTGTAGATGGCTAGGTTGTTCTCTGATATTGAGAGCTTGTGAGTGCTTCGAGAGGGATCGTTTCACCATCCCCTCCCTCTGGTCTGGGTCTTTGTGTCGCCGGAGTCACCATTGCCGCCGCCTGTGGGAAAATCTGAGCCATCGTGTCCCCTGGGCACTTTTCCCACTGCTGTCCCTCTGACTTCTTCTCTAATTTTTGATTCATATCTCTCTGGCTCTTTGGTTTACTGTGATTATATCTTGTTGGTCTTACTCTCTCTACTTCTCTTGTGCAGATTTGAAAAGATTGGTGCCTAGCCTGTGAAGAACACAAGTAGATCCCCTAGATCTACCCCTCTGAGGCTACCTCTTGGTGAAGCTCCTCATGCTGTGAAGCTTTGAAGTTTGATTTCTCTGGTTTTTTCTCTGTAATAGCTTGTAATAGTTCAATAAGTTTGGTCCTGCTACTTAAGTAGCCAGTGAGAGAGACCGCAAGAGGTCGGAAAGCAAGTAGTGTAATCCCCAGCCGGGTCTGTACCACAACAACCACTTTGCAGTCGACCAATATAAACTAACCTTATGCAATTTAAAATTTATGGAATTAATATACGGTTTTCTGTATTTTCTATTAAACATCCACCCATTCATTTAATTCCCATTAATTTATGACTTATAGAAGTTCCAGTTTCATTTCATTACCTGAAGGGACTTCTTTTAATCATCTTACGTATATTTGAAATAATATATGTTTCTCTATTTTTAATTGTATTAAGCATACATGTACCTATATTGTAAGAAGTAACATTTTATTATATAGCCAGGAAATATGTTATAAGCATATGCATGCACACACATACATTTTGACGAAATATTTGAATCATCCAAGAAATTAAAATTAATATGACAATATGTAGATCTAAATAAATATTTATGTAAGTTTTTATGTATATGGCTCACAACGGATTTGTGTGTTGTTCTAAAATTTGATCGATCTTTCGTTATTTGTGAAAGGGTTTTTTTTAAAATAGGAAATTGCAACTTTAATTCATTATATCAGTTATAATTATCCACATAAAAATTTGAAAACTGATATCACGTATATAATATATATATATATATATTTATCTGTAACTCATCACTTTAATTGATCGATTATAAAATCCAGGATTTTACTCACACAATTTTTTTATTTTTTGTTTCTTTTATTTTTACCAAAATACCAAAATAATTGAATATTCTGACATAATATTAAAAGAAGTCATAAGACAACAAGAACAGGGAATCAATATTATATTGCAGATTTAGATGTTGAACTAACTCTCCCAACTTTCCCACCAAACAAAGCTAATTAAAATGCTTATAAATGAAGTTTTTTCCACATCTCACCCTCTCTATATACTATATATATAAACCATCCATCTCCCATGCACCCCTCAATCATCACTTGAAACCCTAAAAGTCTTCATCAACTACAACAACATGGCAAACCATCATCGTACATATTGTTCCTTCTTCTTCTTCTTCTTCTTCATTAATGCCTTCTCATCCATGATTGATGCCCGTCGCCTCCTAGGATCGCCGGAATTGCCCAAGCCTGAGATTCCAACTCTGCCCAAGCCCGAGATTCCAGAGTTGCCTAAGCCAGAACTCCCGACTTTGCCTAAACTCGAGATTCCGGAGTTGCCTAAACCACATGAAGCCCCAGCTTTGCCAAAGCCGGAGATCCCTGAATTTCCGGAACTGCCGAAGCTGGAGATACTGATACACTATTTTATTAATGCAAAAATCGCAACTACACGAGACAGTGCAATAATAGGCAAGTATACCGAGTATCGTATCCACAGAGATTGCTATAGTGAAAGAACACTAATTACTAACCTAATCAATTCTCTACTGGACAGATAATGAAATCAAATGATTTTTTAAACTAGACAAATTAAGTAAAACAAGATCAAAAGCAATGCAAATAACACAATGATCAATAAGCGCAAGGATGAAATCAAATATTTAAAACTATTAATCCTAGGGCAAGAACATTCACAATCCAATATATTCTAGCATGCAAGTCGAATCCCAATTTAATCCAAGTTATGTGTGGAGAATCTGAAAACTATCGAACCCTCTCTTACCAGACTCAGGTCGACTTGGATTAGCAATTCATCTATATTGTCGGTGACCTCAAGATTACAATTACTAACTCCTTAAATCATCGAACTAGCCTCCTATCATGAATTCCATTATCACGTAGACATAGACAAACACGTATCAAACTAATTGAGTATCCCACTACGTTAATTTCTCCCTAAGGTCTCAACTTAACGTGCTTGCATACAATGATTCGGGCCCTAATCATGCATGAGAAATATCAATTTCAAGTATTTGAACACATAGATGGAGGGGAAATTGATCTAAACATGCATTGAATATATTTTCATATAAAACTCATAAATCCTAGAATTAATAAACGACTACTCACTCATGACGAAAAGTAAATCAAGCATAGAGAGATTGAGAAGAGAAAACATAATTAAATTGCAGGAAATTAAAGGTAAAACCGTATTGAAGACAAAAGGAAAATTGAACTTGTATTGAATCCTTGAATCTCCAAAGTCGAACAATAGTAAAACGTAAAATAAAAGTGAAATAATGTGTGTGTGCCCCTCTTTTCGTGCCCTATAGTTCTTATTTATAGGTGGAAAAAGTTTGGGAAAGATTGGGGTACAAAATAGGTAAAAATAAAAATAAAGAAAATTTCCAAAACAGCTCCCATATGGAAAGCTCGGGCGAGCTTCAGCTGGCTTAATCCCAAGCTCGGTCGAGCTTCAGCTCTGTTTCGTCACCCTTTTCTCCCTTCTTCGACCCGGTTGATCTCCAATTCACCCCACTCCTCCAAATGCACGAATTAAGCACTGAAATACACTCAAAACAAGGTAAACTCGTGAAATCCACACACAGATGAGAAACAAACCGAAACGCCTAAACTAAGCCCGAAAACTAAGTAAAAACGCACGGAAACAAACCCGAAAATGGTGTAAAATATGAGTTTATCAACTCCTCCAAACATGAACATTTGTTTGTCCTCAAACAAAAAAAGGAAAGATAAACAACAAATAAACTCAAACACCATGGAGGAAAAGATATCAAACATGCCTCAGAGAAAACATAACATTGTAGCTCACAAGATAAACGAGCAAATAAACAATAGAAATATTGCACCACACCTACTACCTCGTAAATCACTTTGAATCATTGAACTCATGAAGATAGCACGAAATTCACTCGCCTCTCAAGTGTATAAGCTAGGAAAAATATCACTCAAATCAAAGATGCAATACAAGGATTAACCATAGGCTTGCTCCAAATCTAATCTCTCCTCCACTACTCATGAATTAAGTTCAAAGATCACAAAGGTCTTTATAATTGGGCTGTAATGTAGGCTCAGGATTAAAGGTAGGGAAATTTTAGGCTAAGTGACTCAAATCATCATCATGCAATCAAGAACCATCACAACGACCTTAACTCATAATCAACTAAGATCAAACACCAATAAATCCACCACTTCAAATAATTCACCACAATTACTTATAGGGTTTTTTTTTCCTTTTCAAAGAGGACTCCTCTTTTTTTTTCTCTTAAATTTTTGCCCTTCATGTTTCACTTCTCCAACACAAATTTACACTATCTTAAACTTAATCAATTTCATCCCCTTATCTCCACCACATAATTCATCTTTTTCAACAAATAATCCAACATGAATCATAAGATGATTTTTTTTAGGATAGAACACTATAGTGGCTAACAAATAAAAAGACAAAAAGCTCAATGGGCTCAACTAGTGAAAATATGTAAAGGGTAAGTGTATGAGATTAATAAGCTTAAGAAACATGGCCTAAGATCATTTCTCATCCCTCAATTCAACATGTAGATTCAAATAGACTAGGAGCAAGTTCTAGACACATTATAATGCATATGATCACAATCGCACATAAGAATTCAAAGGCTCAAACCTCACCGGGTTGCATAATCAATGATCAAAGCAAACAAGCAATTCGGTGTAGTGCAAATCATCCCAAGTCTAAGAACAAGTATATCAGGGTTTTTTTTTATATATTTTTTTTTCAAAAAAATTCTCAAGATCATAGGCACATATCATATTCTCCAAAGATGTGAGCATGTCAAAACGTACAAGGACAAACAAAATATCCATCAAACAAAAACAATAAAAACGAGAAATCCTAGATATGCTTCTAAAAGCACCAAAACACACAAAACAAAAATAAAAGCATGCAAAAGCAATATAAAAGATAAACACTCTCGAATCCCAACTAACATCCCCCAAACTTATTACCATCCAAAGGAAGGAATAAGTTTGAAAAGAAGGTGGAATTCGAGGTACCTCAATCCTCCCGAGACGGCGAATATCGGGGCGGTGGTGGGAAAGGAAAGAGGAGAAGGGGGGAGAAGGGCTGGATCGAGCCTAAAAGCTCACCCATTCCGCGCCCAGTCTTGCCCCGGCTCGATCGAGCCTCGAGTGCACCCAACTCGAGCTCGGCCGAGCTTTGGCCCTGCCGGATTTTATTCTTTCATTTTTTTTTCTTTCATTTTTTAGTATAAAAACAAAAATAAATAAATATTAACTAGACGAAAAATTAAAGAGATGAAGAATAAAATGAAAGTAATTAAACGATGGGTTACCTCCCATCAAGTGCTTTATTTAACGTCTTGGCAAGATGATACCTCTTATGAGCTCATGGATCATCGAGGAGAGTGACACTCATATCCTTCAAATCTTTGTTCGGCTCGTATTTGAGATAATGCTTAAGCCGATGTCCATTCACCGTGACTGTGCTCCCATCTTCATGAAGTAGCTCACACGTGCCATTCCACAAACTCTTGTAGACAATGTATGGACCCGTCCATTTGGATTTGAGCTTTTCGGGAAATAACCGCAAACGAGACTAAAAAACAAGCACCTCATCACCGGGTCGGAATTCCTTGCCCTTGAGAACTCGATCATGAAATTTTGCCGCTCTCTCCTTGTAAATGCAAGAATTCTCATATGCTTGATTCCGCCATTCTTCTAGCTCCATCAAATCATGTGGTCTCCCAATTCCGGCTTCCTTGAACTTAAAATTGATCTTCCTCACCGCCCAATATGGTTTGTGTTCTAATTCAACGGGTAAGTGACAAGATTTATCAAAAATAAGTTGGTAAGGAGACATACTGATAAGTCCATTTATTTCGTGTTTTTAGGGGCATTTTATCGTGTATAAATGTCCTTTTTAGTGTGTTTTGAGTCGAAAAGAACCAGGTTGAGGTCAAAGGGCATTCCAAGAGTCGAGTCTGGCGGAAGGGGAATTTTATGCCCAAATATTCACGATTATCTCGCACATATGTTCATCAATGGCATGAGGACGTCCTCAGTATCCATCCCACATTCGGTCGGCGAAGTGGGCATATCAGATACGGATGGAGCTGACAGATGATGTCGTGCCCACAGTACTCGCACAGACTCAACCACAGGCCAGAATGGGCATTCCAGTGAAATTCGGGATTCAGTTGAAGGACAGCTGGTGGAAAGATAGCTACATTATCCGCGGGAGAGTTGGAGCTAAGCTGGACTCCTGGAAGGCGCTGCAACAAAAGGATAAACTCAGACGAGGAGATAAAGCTAAATCTGAGAAGATAAGAGCAATCCCTAAAAAATAGGGATTTGTTGAAGATGAAGCTTATCCAGTCAAAGTCAGCGAGGGCACGCCGTTCCGGATTTTCAGCAGAAGACCCCCGCCTGTGGGGGAGACTCTACTCGGAAATGTAACTATTTAAACAAGTTTAATTTCTGGAAAAACAAGTTTTTAGACACTCTGAAACACTTTACATTTCTGCAATTTATTTTCCGTACGCTGCTTAGGCAGCCAAACAATCTGAAAGGTCTTAAACCTTCGGGACTTAGGTTATGTTTATGTTCATCGACGTTGGAGTCGAGTTTTTGCTTAATTAATTAAGTACGTTCTCATTTATTTTTATGTCTTTAAATTCTGCAGATTTAATTATGTCTAGCCTTCTCGGCTAGATCTTTAATTCTGGCGTTTGAATGATGAAATTGGATTAAGCATAAATCTGGACTCGTGAGGCCAAAATGGGCATAGTAATGCATGATTAGTTTCCGTTAATTCTTGTGCCTTGTTCCACGTGAGTGTGTGTCTGAAATGCCCAATGTGGCTGATCACTCGTTAGGTAAAGAGGGCACACCAATGTTAATTGAATTGGCGAATCGTGACTGTGTGTCGGTTCATATAGTAATAAGGGAATTAATGGGGTGTTGTGGGAACAAGAGGAATCAGTTGAACACAAAAGATCTGGGTCCGTCTAGGGCACACTGCTGCTTGTTTGCTTACATCTCTTAGAGGAATCGGGAGGTGGGTAACTGGTTAGGGGTTTAATCGAAGAGGAATCACTTTTAAACCTAAAATGAAAGGATGGATGAGGAGATGTATGAGAGGAATCTGGTCACCATAACTAGATGACCTATCATGTATAAAAATCGGTGTGCCCATGATCGAGTTGTTTTATGTTTAACCAAATTCTAATTCAAATGCCAGAACCTTTTGTTATTTGATAGTTTTCTTTAGTTTCTTTTGCAGATTTAATTTCAGTATAGTGACAACACCAAAACCCCCTTTGTGATTAGTTACTTGAAGATAGAATCGCAACAGCTCTCTGTGGGATCGACCCGTACTCATTGGCTAGCTACGCTCGCTGTGGGCACAGGAGTTTATAAATATATTTTTGAGCGCGAAACGACAGCGCGTCAAAATTGGCACCGTTGCCGGGGAGCTGGTTTCTAGTGATTTTATCTTCCACAATTGGTGAGCCTGGAAGTTGATGCCCAGGGGCTCTTCAGAGGAAACTCTATTGTACGATCCGGAGATAGAGGAGACTTCGAGGAAAACCAGGGCAGCAGTGAAGAGGGCACGCCAAGCAGCAAATAGACCTCGTGAGCCCACACCACCACCAGAAGATCAAGAAGATCAAGGAGACAAAGGGCGCGAGGAGGAAGAACAGTTTGAGAACGGCCACAACATCAACATGGCCACAAATGAAAATGCCGCGAATGGCAATGCGGATGATAACAGGACTTTAAGGCAGTTGGTCTTCCCGACCAACATGAATCTGCGCCCAATGGGCATTACACTCCCAGCTGTGACTTTGAACTGGGATATTCACGCAAACTTTATCCAGATCTTGCCGAAGTTCCACGGAATGCCTGGAGAGGATCCACAAAGGCATTTGCAAGATTTTGAGATGGTTTGCCAAACTCAACCATCCGACCATGGACGAGAAGAGTATGTGCGGTTGGTCTCGTTCCCTTTTACTCTTCAAGATGGGGCACGGGACTGGCTGTACACATTACCCACTGGCGCTGTGACCACATGGAGACAACTCCAACAGAAGTTTTTAGAGAAATATTTCCCAGCATCTAGAGTGCAAGAAATGAGAAGAAGGATAGGGAGCCTGAAGATGGGAACTAACGAAAGTTTCTATGACTACTGGAGAAGATTCCAGGCGATGCTGGCGAAATGCCCACAGCACCAGATTACTGAACATGACTTGATTCAATATTTTGTCGGAGGATTGAGACCACATGAGAGAACGATCGTGAATGCCTCGTGTGGAGGATCCATTTTGAACAAACAACCTGTTGAAGCATTCAGAATCCTCACGGAAATGGCTGAAGATAACCGAGACTTCGGTGGAGAGGGCATTCGGGTTGTAAGTGAAACAGAGAGGGCACTGGACCAGGATAGCAGAATTGATAGATTGTGCGACAAGATGGAGAAAATCTTGTCCGGTGCGAGCATAGTGAGGAAGTCCAGACCTTGTGGGGTATGCAAAAGCATATCTCACTTCATAGATGAATGCCCTACTCTACAAGATGAAATGGAAAAAGTGAATGCTATAGGTGTCCAGAATGGGCATTCCAGAAGATATGATCCACATTCCCAGACCTATAATCCTGGCTGGAGAGACCATGAAAATTTTAGATGGAGAAGGCCGGAGGATGGGCATCCTGGACGCCCATTGCCACCACCAGAGGAGAAAAGGAAGCTAAGTAGGCTGGAAGATCTTGTGTTTGCTATGGCTGAGGAAAATGAGAAGTTTAAGCAAGAGACTCGAGCTGGTCTCTCGCACATGAGCAAGCAGATCAATCAATTGGCTCAAGCCATGCACAAGATGGAGGAGAAAAATGGGAAGCTGCCTTCCCAGGTTGAAAATCCAAGAGAACAAGTGAATGCAGTAGCATTGAGGAGTGGAAAAGAGCTTCCGGAGATGGTCAGGCCGAGAGAAGAGAAGGACGATGTGCCCTTGGCGGAAGAAGTGGAAAAAATTCCCACAGAGGATGAGGCACAAGAGACTGAGCAGACTGATGCTGTGCCCACCCCGGAAGTGAAGCAATCTGCCAAGATGCCCACTCCAGAAAGACGAAAACCTCCCTTTCCAGGGAGATTGACACAGAATAGAAAAGAAGAGGAAACCAGGGAAATGCTAAAAGTATTCAGCAAAGTGGAGATCAACATTCCACTGATCGAGGCAATCAAACAAGTGCCGCGGTATGCCCGGTTTCTAAAGGAACTTTGTACCAGAAAGGTGCGGTTCAATGATGATGCAAGGTTCCTAGTTGGGGAGAATGTATCGGCTGTGATACAAAGGAAGTTACCCAAGAAGTGTGATGATCCAGGGATGTTCATGATCCCTTGCATAATTGGAGACAGAAAAGTTGAAAAGGTCATGCTGGATTTGGGGGCATCGATCAATGTAATGCCCCTGTTGGTGTTCAAAGAATTGAAGATTGGACCTTTGAAGGAGACCCGTGTGGTTATTCAGCTTGCTGACAGGTCCAATGTATATCCAGAAGGCCTCATTGAAGATGTATTGGTCAAAGTGGACGAGCTTATCTTCCCAGCAGATTTTTATGTGCTTGACATGGGCATAGCGACTTCAAAATCTTCAGTTTTGTTGCTGGGAAGGCCTTTTATGAAGACAGCTCGGACCAAGATTGATGTGGACAAGGGCACACTGACGTGTGAGTTTGATGGGGAGAAGGTGATGTTCAACATTTTTGAAGCCATGAAACATCCCCCGGATACAGAAAATTGTAATTTTGTGAACACATTTCATTACCCAAGCCGTTCTACTTTATCCATGATGAGCAACAAAGAACCGCTGGAATGGGCATTGTGGGATGGATTGAATGACCATGATGCCCTGGACGAGGATGAGGATATAAGGGATGGAATTATGATGCTGTATTCATTGGAAGAGATGCCACACGGATGTGTGGACTACGGTGTGCCCATTCGGAGAAATGATGATAAGCTGATGCCTTCTATTATCAAAGCGCCCAAGCTGGAGTTGAAGGAATTACCAAGGCATCTGAAATATGCCTATTTAGGGAATAATGAGACTCTCTCTGTAATCATAAGTGCGGGGTTGAATCAAGCTGATGAGGACCGACTTTTGAGATTGTTGAGACTGTACAAGGAGGCACTCGGATGGACGTTGGCAGATATAAAGGGCATTAGCCCAGCGGTTTGCATGCACATAATTTTGTTGGAAGATGATGCAAAACCCATTCGTGATCCACAAAGAAAGCTCAATCCAGTGATGAAGGATGTGGTGCTAAAAGAGATAATTAAGCTTCTGGACCAGGGCATTATATACCCAATTTCAGATAGCAAGTGGGTCAGTCCAATCCATGTGGTGCCCAAGAAGTTGGGCATTCAAGTGGTGAAAAATGAAAATGGAGAGCTTGTGCCCACACGACTGCAAACTGGCTGGAGAGTTTGCATTGACTATCGGAAGCTGAACACGGTCACGTGGAAGGATCATTTCCCATTTCCGTTCATTGACCAGATGTTGGAAAGACTCGCAGGAAACAAGTTCTTTTGTTTCTTAGATGGATATTCAGGATACATGCATATTGCAGTAAGTCAAGAGGACCAAGAGAAAACAACATTCACGTGCCCATTCGGCACGTTTGCCTATCGCAGAATGCCCTTTGGCCTCTGCAATTCTCCTGGCACATTTCATCGATGTATGATGAGCATATTCTCTGATTTGCTCGAGAACTGTATTGAAGTATTCATGGATGACTTCACAGTGTACGGGAGCTGCTTTGATCGATGTTTAGACAATTTGGAGAAGGTGTTGCAGCGTTGTGTGGACAAATGCCTAGTACTGAACTATGAAAAATGTCATTTCATGGTCAGAGAGGGCATTGTACTGGGACATGTGATTTCTGAAAGGAGCATTGAGGTCGATAAGGCAAAGGTGGATATAATTGAGAAATTACCATATCCCATCTCGGTGAAGCAAGTGAGAGGCTTTCTGGGGCACGCTGGATTCTACAGGAGGTTCATCAAGGATTTTGCAAAAATTGCCCAGCCTATTACTCACTTATTGCAGCAAGATGTTCCTTTTGAATTTGATGAAGAGTGTAAGAAGGCATTCAATGTTTTGAAGAAGCAACTGGTCACGGCACCAGTCATTCAGCCACCAGATTGCGGAATGCCCTTTGAGATTATGTGTGACGCCAGTGGCTACGCTGTGGGCGCTGTACTGGGTTAGAAAAGAGGAAAAGAAAGCCATGTAATTTACTATGCCTCCAAGACTCTGAATGGGGCACAGTGTAATTACACCACTACTGAAAAGGAGCTATTGGCAGTAGTGTTTGCATTTGAGAAGTTTCGATCTTATCTCTTGGGAGCAAAGAGCATTGTCTATACGGATCATGGTGCCCTGAGGCATTTGATGACCAAGAAAGAGACGAAGCCAAGACTGATTAGGTGGATCTTACTTTTACAAGAGTTCGATGTCGAGATTAAAGATAAGAGTGGGGCACAGAACTTGGTAGCTGACCATTTGAGCCGGGTGCTGAATGAGAAAGGCGATGAAATGCCCATTTCTGATCATTTTCCTGATGAGCATTTGTATTCAGCAAGGGGCATTCCAGCACCCTGGTATGCGGATATAGTGAACTACCTTGAGTCTGGGGAGATGCCTATTGGATACTCAAGGTACCAGAAAAATAAACTAAGGTATGAGAGCAGGTTCTATACGTGGGATTGCTCTATTCTGTGGAGGAGATGCGCTGATCAAATCATTAGAAGATGTGTCCCTGATAAGGAGATAGATGAAATTCTAAAGCATTGTCACAATTATGCTTGCGGAGGGCATTTCGGACCAAACCGAACAGCGAGAAGAATTTTGGATTGTGGGTTCTTTTAGCCCACAATATTCAAGGATGCCCACAATGTCTGCAGAAAGTGTGACGAATGCCAGAGGGTAGGGAACATCACAAGAAGAAATGAAATGCCCATGACGCCAATCATGCCAGTGGAGATTTTTGACATTTGGGGAATGGATTTTATGGGACCCTTTCCAAATTCGAGGGGGAACCAATACATTATCTTGGCAGTTGATTATGTGTCCAAATGGGTAGAAGCAAAGGCTACTCCTACCAATGATGCAAGAGTAGTAGCCGCATTTTTGAAATCCCACATTTTCAGTCGGTTTGGTGTGCCCAGGTCCATCATCAGTTATCAAGGGACCCATTTTTGCAACCAAACGCTGGAAAGATTATTGAAGAAGTATGGGGTTCACCATAGGGTCACCACACCTTACCATCCTCAAGGGAATGGCCAAGCCGAAGTCTCAAATCGAGAAATTAAAGCCATTCTTGGGAAGGTTGTAGGTCCGATCCGAAAAGATTGGAGTACTCATCTGGAAGATGCCTTGTGGGCATACCGAACTGCATTCAAGACTCCAATTGGGATGTCCCCATACAGGATGTTATTTGGGAAGTGTTGTCATCTGCCAGTCGAGTTAGAACATAAAGCACGATGGGCACTTCAGAAGCTGAATATGGATCCTGACGCCGCTGGGCATTTCAGGAAATTTCAAATTCAAGAGTTGGAAGAAATGAGAATGGAAGCCTATGATAATTTGGTCCTGTACAAGGAAAAGATGAAAAGGCTCCATGATCAAGTAATTCGGAGAAAGAGATTTAGCTCAGGACAGAAATTCCTATTGTACCACTCAAGGTTCAAGCTTATGGGAGGAGGACTGGGGACCAAGTGGGTTGGTCCATTTGAAGTGTATGCAGAATGCCCGAATGGGGCAATTGAGCTGATAAACCCCGATACTGGAGGGCGCTTCAAAGTGAATGGCCACCGTGTGAAAGCTTACTTGGGGCATTCTGATGAAGATGTCACAGTGATCTGGCTCGCGAAGCCCACTTACGCCTGATCTGGGGTGATGTCGTGCCCACGACAATAACTGGGGCGCTACTGGGAGGCAACCCAGGTGTTTTCTTGTCTTAATTCATTTTTATTTATTTTTAATAAATTTTCCAGTTATTTAAACTAGTTTAGGGAGCAATTTTACGCTTGTTTTGGATAAGCATGGTGTTTGCAGGTTTAGATAATGAGAGAGAAAGATAAGATAAAATAAATCCCTTAGAAATAGGGATTCTGAAGTGAGGCACGCTGGAGAGATAAAGTTTGTTCCGATTTTTCCAGGGATAAGGCTTATCCATTAGCACAGGGCATACTGATCCAGGAGACTCCTAAGGAATTTAGAGAGTCACAAGTCAAATTTTGAATAGTAATCCCCTTAATATAAAAGCCTTACCCCACAAAATCTCCACTATCACTTTCACTCGCTTTTTGCAAAATCAGAACCTTCTCTCTCGATTTTCTTCTGCAACCCTAATTTCTGAAAACCTTCAAACATCCAACAATGGCGAAGACAAGAGGCAAGAAGGTCGCCCCAAAGGCTGGACCTAAGGCACGCTTGGACTTCAAGACCCCAGCTGTCTCTGAAGAGCCCTCTCCAACGAAGGTCGTAAAGAAACCCTCTGCGAAACCTAAGGGAAAGGCTGCAGCTGAAGCAGCCGCTTCGAGCAAGCCACCCAAGGAGACCCCACCGGAACAGGAGCCTACGCCTGAAGTCGAGGCAACGGAAGAAAGCTCCGCTACTCCAACTCAAACGGAGCAGCAAGATGCTGAGGCAACTGCTGAGGGCACGCAAGAAGAAGAGGCTACTGAAGAGCCTGAGCCAAAGCCAAAGAAAGGAGCTGAGAAGAAGAAAGCCAAGAAGCCCGTTAAGGCTCCGACTCCTGTGCCTTCGGTGGATATAGAGGACTTGGAAGACGAAGAGGAAGGAGAGGAAGTTGAAGGGAGAGAAGAAGCTGAAGATGAAGGAGACAGAGACACCGATTTAGACAAATACCTAACTGAAATCGAAGATATTGAGGTTGAGCCCCAACCAGAGAAGGTACCCCTGTTTGAAGAAGAGGAAGAGGCACCCGCTGACATTAAGAAGCGGGCACTGGAGAAGGCAAAAGGGAAAAGAAAGATTGGAGAGCCCATTCCAGAGCCAACCGAGCCAGAGGTATCCCAGCAAGGGGACACTGAAGAAGAGAAGGAGCAGGAGGAGCCCAGTGCGCCCTCCCAAACGCAAGCAGGCTCTGAAGAGCCCTCGGAGGACTCCTCACCCAAGCGAAGGGTGGGGAAATCTGTTGGAATGAAAGCGGGAGCCAAGCTGGCTGGAGAGGCCTCTTCGCGGAAAAGGAAGGCTGAAGAGGGCACTTCAGCCCCTGTGCCTAAAAGAGGCAGAGGGGTGGGGAGCCCCACACCGAGTAAGCCCAGCAGTGGCCCGCCACCAGTCAGGGGCATCATAAACTCTAAAGGAGTCCACTGTGAGACGCTTGCAGCTCTTGGTATAGAGCAGGAGGTACGGGATTTATTTTCTGCAATTGGTTGGGAATGCTTTTTAGATATGGAGTGTGTTATTTTTCCGTCATTATCTCGTGATTTTGTCCAAAACTTGAAAATCAAAGCTGTGAACAAGCCTGCCACGTCCACTAGGGTTTTGTCTTTTAAAATGATGGGTAGAAGTTATTCTCTTTCTGCTGATGATTTGAATATGTTACTGGGCATCGTGACATACTTGGGCCTCCAGGAGGAGGAGTATGTCGATGCCGTGACTGTAGTGCCCGACTCTGCGGAGGGAGTCGAT
This sequence comes from Perilla frutescens, assembly GCA_026008535.1. Classification (NCBI taxonomy): domain Eukaryota; kingdom Viridiplantae; phylum Streptophyta; class Magnoliopsida; order Lamiales; family Lamiaceae; genus Perilla; species Perilla frutescens. The sequence goes on along the minus strand of BRKX01000006.1, from coordinate 7,138,047 downwards.
GCAAAATGGGTCGATATTGGGGATGGATCCGTTTTTCAAAGCGGATCCACAAAGGGATACTGTTTAAACAACGATGCTTTGAGATTCTGCCATAGGGTGTTGGCCTACAACTTTTTTCGGCCGTAAGGATAGCTCAAATTCAATCACAAATCAGGAGCTATTCATTTTGTGGTGCATGGTTCATAAAATCAGAATCAATTTCGGTTTTGTGGCCATTGCACATTTTCGAGAAATTAAAACACACCCTAGGCATCGTATCTCTTGTGCCCAGTTAATCACCCAACTTGTTATTAGGCATAGGCTCCTTGATTTGGATGAAACTGATTTGACCCCCCTTTCCCCGTGAGTATTTTGATCTTAATTGCCTGAGGAGAATGCAAGATGTGGTTGACGATGAGGATGAGAAGCCTGTTTTCTTTATGCCGGGGGCAGACCCCTCGAGCATGCTTCTAGCTATTGCAGGTACATCGAAGAAACTACCAGCAGAGAAGGCACCGCAGAGGGAGCACCCAGTCGCAGTGATCACAAGGAGACTTGAGTTGATAGAGAATGCCTAATTCCAGACCAATGAAAAACTGACCCGAATAGAAGCAGCCCTGAAAGCCTATTTCAAGCATGTTGGGTTTTCCTACCCAACGCCTGCAACCAAATGACCTGGTTCTTTCTGTCCATTAGATTAGGTTTTATTTTTGTTTTTTGTTTCATTTTATTTGTTCTGTTTTCTTTGTTGTCTTGTTGTTTGAGTCTGTGTCCACACTTTGCAAAGTTGCAAAGTGTGTGGGTGGGTAGTTGAGTCAAATACATGCTATTCTGTGAGTCTGTGTGGGCATTTCACGTGATGATCCAACTTTAATTGCTTTACAGAAAAATCAGCATGCCCAATTAAGATAGGGATGACGAACGAGTTTTAGCATGCCCTGTGAGACTTGAGCCTATATGCTGTATGCTTCAAAATTACAGTTTTCTTTCATTCATGAGTGTGAATAATTCTATGCTTAAGATGTTCTAGAATTTGCCTCTGTTCTGTGTTTAACTCTTGGAATTATTGATGCACATGTAAATGAGATAGGCCATGTTTTGCTGAGCCACTGAAATAAATACCTCCCACCAATGACACAGCCCTTGCACCCCTTTTTGAGCCTATGAAATGCCCTGGCTGATTTTGTTCTGGGATGGTTTATACTTAGCCAGGGCATTATAAAACCTGAAAAAAATAAATGGGTAAGGCAGAGTTGTTTCTGGGAAAACATATATATGAAGGGTCAGAAAAGATAGGGGGAAGAAATAAAGAAAAAAATTCTGAATAAAAAGCCCCCGAGTTCTAAGTGTTTAGAATGCCCAAAATAAGAAAAAATTCAGTGCCTGAACAGGGCACAGGAGGGTAGAGAATAGAAAGGAGCTGGGGAGGGGTCTGTACAATCAATAAAAACCCCTCCCACTTAAAATGCCCAATTGTAGCCTAAAAAGCCCTATTGATACTAATGCATCATAGTTTCTAGAGAATGAACGACAAAACTTTGGCAAACTTATGGGATGAATTTGCATAGAATTACAGCCGAAATGAGAGTATACACTGAGTGAAGAGAGTCTGTGAGGAACACCTAGCTAAAACTCATTTTTGACCTATTTTAGGTATGCTGGAATTTGAAATTTTTATTGGATTGTTTCTGATGTGCCCACACGGAGTAACAGTTTGCATGCTTGTGTCTTGAGTCTGTTTCTTTTCTCTTTTATTTTTTTTTGTTTTTCTAGATGCATTGCACCCCATGCTTGAGGACAATCATGCTTAAAGTGTGTGGGTGTGATAAGTCCATTTATTTCGTGTTTTTAGGGGCATTTTATCGTGTATAAATGTCCTTTTTAGTGTGTTTTGAGTTGAAAAGAACCAGGTTGAGGTCAAAGGGCATTCCAAGAGTCGAGTCTGGCGGAAGGGGCATTTTATGCCCAAATATTCACGATTATCTCGCACATATGTTCATCAGTAGCACAGGGGACGTCCTCAGTATCCATCCCACATTTGGTCGGCGAAGTGGGCATATCAGATACGGATGGAGCTGACAGATGATGCCGTGCCCACAGTACTCGCACAGACTCAACCACAGGCCAGAATGGGCATTCCAGTGAAATTCGGGATTCAGTGGAAGGACAGCTGGTGGAAAGATAGCTACATTATCCGCGGGAGAGTTGGAGCTAAGCTGGACTCCTGGAAGGCGCTGCAACAAAAGGATAAACTCAGACGAGGAGATAAAGCTAAATCTGAGGAGATAAGAGCAATCCCTAAAAAATAGGGATTTGTTGAAGATGAAGCTTATCCAGTCAAAGTCAGCGAGGGCACGCCGTTCCGGATTTTCAGCAGAAGACCCCCGCCTGTGGGGGAGACTCTACTCGGAAATGTAACTATTTAAACAAGTTTAATTTCTGGAAAAATAAGTTTTTAGACACTCTGAAACACTTTACATTTCTGCAATTTATTTTCCGTACGCTGCTTAGGCAGCCAAACAATCCAAAAGGTCTTAAACCTTCAGGACTTAGGTTATGTTTATGTTCATCGATGTTGGAGTCGAGTTTTTGCTTAATTAATTCAGTACGTTCTTATTTATTTTTATGTCTTTAAATTCTGCAGATTTAATTATGTCTAGCCTTCTCGGCTAGATCTTTAATTCTGGCGTTTGAATGATGAAATTGGATTAAGCATAAATCTGGACTCGTGAGGCCGAAATGGGCATAGTAATGCATGATTAGTTTCCGTTAATTCTTGTGCCTTGTTCCACGTGAGTGTGTGTCTGAAATGCCCGATGTGGCTGATCACTCATTAGGTAAAGAGGGCACACCAATGTTAATTGAATTGGCGAATCGTGACTGTGTGTCGGTTCATATAGTAATAAGAGAATTAATGGGGTGTTGTGGGCACAAGAGGAATCAGTTGGATCTTCATAGCGGTCCGATTCGTGGCGAAATATCCTCCACTAGGTGCACTATGGCATTGCTCAATGATGGCGGGAACCTCATCTTCCCTCACACATTTTCGAATGACGGCATCCGGACATCTTCTCCATAAGATTGGGTCCTCCCAATAGTAGAATTTAGACTCATGAATGAACTTCTTCTTTTCATAGGAGGTTTGATTGGGAGGGAACACATGGAGCACTAAAAAATTCACCATGTCGGCATACCATGGGGTGAGGGACCGTAGGGGTCGATTCTTCTTCGCCGTCTTTCTTACGCTCACCAACAAGACTTGCTCATCGGGAAAACTTTCATTGATACGGAGCTTCGGGTCATCTCCTTCCACCGGGTGCTCAAGACGAGAGAGGTGGTCGGCCACTGCATTCTCACATCCCTTGCGGTCTTTGATCTCTATATCAAACTCTTGGAGCAAAAGAATCCACCGGATCAACCTAGGTTTTGCATCCTTCTTCGTAAAGAGGAATCTAATAGCTGCGTGGTCAGTGTAAACAACAGTATGCATACCAATCAAATAAGAACGAAATTTATCGAAAGCATACACAACAGCTAGAAGTTCCTTATCGGTGGTGGTATAGTTTTGTTAAGCCGGATCAAGTGTCTTGCTTGCATAGTAAATGACATAAAAGAACTTATCTCTCTTTTGCCCAAGCACTGCTCCAACGGCAAGATCACTAGCATCACACATCAATGTGAAAGGCTCAGTCCAAATGGGTTGGACAAGAATAGGCGCCGAAATCAGTGCCTTCTTCAAGATCTCGAAGGCCTCCATGCAAGCTTCATCAAAGTCAAACTTCACATCTTTCTCAAGCAAAGAGCACAAAGGCTTGGAAATCTTGGAGAAATCCTTGATGAACCTCCTATAGAATCCAGCATGGCCAAGGAAACTACGCACTACTTTCACGGAAAGGGGAGGTGGCAACTTCTCGATAGCCACAATCATGGCTCGATCCACTTGTAAACCCGTAGCGGAAACCTTGTGGCCTAGAACCACGCCTTCACACACCATAAAATGACACTTTTCCCAATTAAGAACAAGGTTGGTGTCCTCACACCGCTGCAAAACTTTAGACAAATTTTCCAAGCAAATATCATATGAACAACCAAAAACGGAGAAGTCATCCATAAATACCTCTATAATATTCTCCACCAAACTATGAAAAATTGCCATCATGCATCTTTGAAAGGTGGCGGGAGCATTGCAAAGTCCGAATGTCATGCGGCACGGGGCGAAAATCCCATAAAGGCAAGTAAATGTCACCTTGTATTAGTCTTCCGGGGCTATCATGATTTGGTTGTACCCCGAGTAACCATCTAAGAAGCAATAATACTCATATCCTGCAAGACAATCTAGCATTTGATCAATGAAAGGGAGAGGAAAATGATCCTTACGAGTGGCCGTGTTCAAGGCTCTATAGTCAATGCACATCCGCCATCCAGTGACAAGACGCGTGGCTATCATTTCATCTCTATCATCCTTCACAACAGTCATGTCCCTTTTCTTTGCAATGCACTGAGTTGGGCTCACCCACTCACTATCAGAAATTGCATAAATCATGCCCGTATCGAGAAGCTTCAACACTTTCTTCCGTACGACCTCTTAAATGGCTGGGTTTAACCTTCTTTGTCCATGCACTTTTAGCTTTATGTCCTGCTCAAGAAGAATACGGTGCATACAAATAGAAGGTCTAATCCCCTTAATGTCAGAAATTTACCAACCTATCGCTGACTGAAACTTTCTCAACACTCTCAACAATTTATCAAGCTCAGAAGGAGACAAGGTAGAAGAAACAATTACCGGATAAGTCTCATTCTCACCTAGAAATGCATACCTCAAGTGATCGGGTAGCGGCTTCAAGTTAAGCACGGGTGGTTTTGGCACCGGCTTCTCCTCTCGATCGTTCACCTCGGCTTTATGAAGTGCCAAATACGGCACTTGCGCCATGGATGCTTCCTCCTGTGAAGAATCTAATATAGCAATATAATCGAGAATTTCATCACAAGCATTATCAAACGCATCAAAATCAAAAGACAAAGAAGTAACGGAGTTTTGGATACAATTCAACAATGAATCATCAATGGATGTAGCAATCTCGGCCTCCACTGCATCATTCTCCTCAAATTCCACCATGTTACATTCTTCAAAAGTGAGCTCTCTTGGTTTTTTCATAACATCAAAGATAGAGAACGTGATGCTCTTCTCAAACATGTGGAATGTGAGCCTCCCCGCATGCACATCAATCAATGCACATCCCATAGCTAGGAAAGGTCTCCCGAGAATCAACGGGATGTTCTTGTCCTCCGGCATATCAAGAACTACAAAGTCTGCCGGAAAGATGAAATCCGCCACCTTGACTAGCACATCTTCCACAATCCCCTTTGGGTGTCTCACCGTTCTATCAGCCATTTGCAAGGCAATAGACGTATCATGAATGGCTCCAATTTCCAGACGCTTGAAGATAGATAATGGCATCAAGTTGATACTAGCCCCGAGATCACAAAGTACTTTTCCAAAGGTTCGTCGGCCAATAACAACATCAATGGAGAAACTCCCCGGATCCTTTTCCTTTGTTGGTAGCTTTTGTTGGATCACGGCACTAACCTCCTCAGATGGACTCACCATTTCATTCTTCCTCATCCTCCTTTTGTTGGATACCGCTTCCTTTAGAAATTTAGCATATCTGGGCATGTCCCTCAATGCATCGAGGAGAGGAATATTGATATTCACTTTGGTGAAAATCTCCATGAACTTGTCCATCTTCGCGTCATGCTTTGGCTTTGCTAATCTGGAAGGAAAAGGAGCTCTAAGAACAGTAAAAGGGGTTAAGACCTTAGCGGAAGACGGTACGGGGCATGATGGGGCATTTTTCGACGTCGGATGCTGGCAGAGCTCAGGCTCGATCGAGCCTGAGGTGTTCACCCCCAAGCTTGATCGAGCTTGCAAAAATATGCCCAGAGGTGTCGGCTCGGTCGAGCCTGAGGTGTCCTGACCCAAGCTCGGCTGAGCTTTAGCCCTGTGCTCCGGGTTCGCGTCCTTTTCACCATTTTCGGACTCCGGGTCTTCATATACAACCTCTACACCCCAATCCTCCTCCTCATCATCATCAATCAAGTGTTTGTGGTTGTTGTATTGTGTGCCACTCCTTAAATGAATTTCCGATACATTTGCCTTTGGATTAACGATTGTGTTGCTCGGAAATCTCCCCGGAACATGTTGTGCGGTGGATTGATTGGCCATTTGCCCAACTTGGGTTTCCAACATGTTAATTTGTTTTTGCATAGCACTGAAATTAACCTCCAAATGGTTGATCTTTGATGTGGTGTGGGTCATGAAACTCTTTTGTTCCTCAGCCATTTTCTTTTGGCCTTCTGCCATTGATGTTAGGCCCTTCACTACTTGAGCCAACAACTCCTTAATGGATGGCTCTCTTTGCTCTTCCGGTGGATTAAGTGCATTGCTCGGGTTGGCATATGAGAAATTAGGATGATTTCTATTGTTTGCCGAATAACCCGGATTCCCGGACCCTCTAGCAAAGTTTCCTCCGCCCAAATTTCGGTTCTGCAAAAAGTTCACATCCTCGGTGAACTCCCCATCACTATATTGTTGCACTACATTTACTTCTCTTTGCTTCTCTTCCACGGCTCGTTTCTTTAACAAAGCTACCTCCGCTACTAAATCATCAACACGAGTGTCAACCACTGCTGCAGAATGAGAAGGTGCTTGTCTATCGGTGTGCCATTGAGAGCTTGTATCAGCCATTTCTTCAAAAATCATCATAGCTACTTGGGCGGTGCGGTTCACCAAACATCGACCATCCTCTTAGTCTCTTGATGTAGGCCACTATAGAATGTCGTCACTTGTTGCTCCAAGCTAAAACCATGTTGTGGATATTTTCTTAATAAATCCTTGAACCTATCCCATGCATCAGAAATATTCTCATCTGGAGATTGAGAAAAATGTCTGATCTCCGAAATAATCTTTTGTGCCTTCGAGGATGGAAAATACTTGGCCAAGAATGTGCTGCTCATGCTCTGCCAAGTATTAATCTTTGAACGGTCCAGCACCTTATACCAATCTTTAGCTCGGTCCCGGAGCGAAAATCCAAACAAACGGAGCTGAATAACATCGTCACTAACCCCATTCACCTTTATAGTATCACACGTGTCCAAGAACGTTGCTAAGTGAGCATTGGCATCTTCAGCTGCTCTTCCTCCAAATTGTTCCGCTTGCACCAAACTGATGAGGGATGGTTTAAGCTCAAAGTTGTTCGGAGCTATCCGACCTCCCCAAGCACGATCATGGGGATTGGTCACCGGCGGCACGTACAACTGATTAATAATGGGGCCGGTCCTGTTAGCATCGGCCATGGCCTTTTGCATAGCTAGCAATTGAGCAGTCAACTCTTCCACTATAAGTGCGGGAAGTGGCTGCTCCTCAACCTCCTCGTCTGACTCCTCATCATGAGGAGGCTCGTTACGGGGTGGATGCCGAGCTGCCATTCTCTCTTCTCTTCTCCGAGTACAACCGTGTCGATCAGGAAAATTAGGAACCGGTTCTAATGGTTGTCCACTAGAATGTAAGTTCATGTACTACGAACCACCTAAAATAGTAAATACGTTGATTAGTTCAATATTAGTATCAATCAAACAATCCCCGACAACGGCGCCAAAAAGTTGATATACTATTTTATTAATGCAAAAATCGCAACTACACGAGACAGTGCAATAATAGGCAAGTATACCGAGTATCGTATCCACAGAGATTGCTATAGTGAAAGAACACTAATTACTAACCTAATCAATTCTATACTAGACAGGTAATGAAATCAAATGATTTTTTAAACTAGACAAATTAAGTAAAACAAGATCAAAAGCAATGCAAATAACACAACGATCAATAAGCGCAAGGATGAAATCAAATATTTAAAACTATTAATCCTAGGGCAAGAACATTCACAATCCAATATATTCTAGCATGCAAGTCGAATCCCAATTTAATCCAAGTTATGTGTGGAGAATCTGAAAACTATCGAACCCTCTCTTACCAGACTCAGGTCGACGTGGATTAGCATTTCATCTATATTGTCGGTGACCTCAAGATTACAATTACTAACTCCTTAAATCATCGAACTAGCCTCCTATCATGAATTCCATTATCACGTAGACATAGACAAACACGTATCAAACTACTTGAGTATCCCACTACGTTAATTTCTCCCTAAGGTCTCAACTTAACGTGCTTGCATACAATGATTCGGGCCCTAATCATGCATGAGAAATATCAACTTCAAGTATTTGAACACATAGATAGAGGGGAAATTGATCTAAACATGCATTGAATATATTTTCATGTAAAGCTCATAAACCCTAGAATTAATAAACGACTACTCACTCATGACGAAAAGTAAATCAAACATAGAGAGATTAAGAAGAGAAAACATAATTGAATTGCAGGAAATTAAAGGTAAAACCGTATTGAAGACAAAAGGAAAATTGAACTTGTGTTGAATCCTTGAATCTCCAAAGTCGAACAATAGTAAAACGTAAAATAAAAGTAAAATAATATGTGTGTGCCTCTCTTTTCGTGCCCTATAGTTCTTATTTATAGGTGGAAAAAGTTTGGGAAAGATTGGGGTACAAAATAGGTAAAAACAAAAATAAAGAAAATTTCCGAAACAGCTTCCGTATGGAAAGCTCGGTCGAGCTTCAGCTCTGTTTCGTCGCCCTTTTCTCCCTTCTTCGACCCGGTTGATCTCCAATTCACCCCACTCTTCCAAATGCACAAATTAAGCACTGAAATACACTCAAAACAAGGCAAACTCGTGAAATCCACACGCAGACGAGAAACAAACCGAAACGCCTAAACTAAGCCCGAAAACTAAGTAAAAACGCACGGAAACAAACCCGAAAATGGTGTAAAATATGAGTTTATTAGATACCGAATCTGCGAAATTTTCCCAAGCTACCTGAGCTTCTGAAGTTTCCTGAATTTCCCATATTGCCCAAATCACCTTGATTTGCGCAGTTATCAAGAATTTGATGATTAAATATGTTATTGTTCTTGTTGTCGATGGTGTTGTTCTTTCTCATATTGCTTCTAATTCTCATTACTATAGCTAGACACCATTTTATATACGTACTTAAATGTGTAATTTCATTTCTACGCTATATATATGTACTGAATATTAATTGATTGGGCAAGTCTCTTGTACATAAGATGTACATGAGACAGTCAACGCGTTGACCGGGTCAACGCGTGTTGACCCGGTCAATGCTTTGACCAAAAAATCCGTCAAAATTAGTACCATTCATAATACTGAAAAGTATCATTTCAAAGGCTAAAAAGTATCATTTGTATCAATAAAAAAGTATTGGGCAGAATAAAAAAATAAAGAAAAAAACTGTTAAGATCAATATCAATTGACACACTAAAAAGTATCATTCGAAATTAAAAAAAGTATCAATTGTATCCCTAAAAAGTATCACCAATTTTCACAATTTTTTGGTCAATGCTTTAACTGAGTCAACGCGTGTTGACCCAGTCAACGCGTTGACTGTCTCATATACATCTTATGCACAGGAGTTTTTGTGTATTTGATTTCACCTTTATATTTTACTCGGTTTCTTTATGTCGGACACCATATCCTTCATTTATATTATCTTCATACTTTTCTTTATACTTTATGAATATTATATATATATATATATATATATCTAGTAATGTTAGAAAAATCTTATATTGTAATGATAAATTAATTAGTTACTGTACCTCATTTAATTAAAAAGATACAAAAAAACTTATTCAATTTATAAGGAAAAAGACCGATATGTCATTTTAATTTGTTCTTCATGGAGTAACAATGTATAGGAAATAACATTTCATTCATATCTAAATGTTAATTTGTACTAATCACATCAGGTAATTGACATGTAGAACTAAAATGTGAATAGAATCATAAATATTATCGTATCAATTAATTTCAAATCACATAATGAGTATATTTTGTTATTAGGAATCATCTTTCCTCAGAGAACATTCTTACTCCAAAAAGTGTGAGATAAATCGTTCATCTTGTCTCTTCATTAATATTATTTATTTTAATGACCTACAAATATATTTTATTTTTTAGGTTAATTGCCTTTAAATACACGAACTTTAGGGGTATTTTGATTAATTGTCTTAACATGAACTTGATACTTGTTTGATTTTTCACATAATTTTTAAATTCCGACCAATTTCATCTATTGGTGATAGTGATGATAGATTGAGACTTCTATTTGAAGAATTAGAAATCACAAACGGATTAAAATTCACACTAATCCATGATAAAAAAAAAGTAAAGACAATCCTTCCATACTCCAATTTATTTTTTATATATATATTTAATTAATATTTTGCTTGAAGTTTGCATTGACTTTTGCTTGAAGACAATTCTTCCATCCTCCGGCAACCACGTCAGTTTAAATTGATCGGAATTTGAAAATTGTGTGAAAAATCAAACAGGTCTTAAGTTCATGTTATTAAAATTACATTTTTTGAAACGTGTGGAAAATCAAAATACCCCTAAAGTTCGTGTATTTTAAAGCAATTGACCCTGTAAAATGATAATCCGTGCTCTTAACATGTTAAATCAATACTGCTTGTAAACTGTTCTACGATATGTGTGGGACGGATGTAAGAACATAAAATACAAAGCAGTAAAATACGCACGAGATTTATAACCCAGTCGGTTAACCAACCTACTCTGGGGGGACTACGCCCAAACTTGAAGATTCGATTGTTACTCCTTCGTGTAGTGTATTAGGGTTCTTACACATATAGGACTCCCTCCTTATGTTGCTCGTTCTTCTCCATGAACTCTTTCGCTAGCTGAAAGCTGTAAGATCCCCTTACAACTGTGACACTAGACTCTCTCTAGCTACCCACGACTTCAACTTACAATCTCTCCCAAGATTGCGTACAGAACGGATAAATAAACCCCTCACGTGTTTCACTCAAAATACTCAAAGACTAGTCTATCACGTTGAACTTTTTAGGAACAACTACTAGTAAAATACATTGGACACAAACGAAGTTGACTCACAAATAATATGCTAAGAGAGTCTAACAAGTCATCCACCGATTTCACAATCAATCGATCTTCATATAACCTTCATTTCTCACTTGTCGCTGATCCTTATGCGTCGCCAATATGGAAGTGAATTGTTGGTTTGTGATCTTCCCAAAAGTGTGTAGATACTTTCCTTGGATAGAAGGGTTATTAGCAGCTCGGTATCTACTCCACAAGGCAGTCAATCGAACATCTCTTGCCTTCTACGAACGGATCCGCGCAAGATCTTCTATATATGGAAACTGCCATATAAATGTGTCCCTGGTTCTGTCTGGGACATCAGAGGAAACAGTTTGCCAACTGTTCTTCTTTTCACGCACAGCGGAATGAATAGCTTTAGGGACATACCTAAGCAGACATTGTCGAACATATCTCGCCAACAAAACAACACGAACACTTAGTGCATAACTGTGGCACTAACAATGTCCCCCTTTAGCGTTTATGGTCGATAATTATTAACTCAATCTACTCAACACTTGAATTAACTTCGCAGATCAAAATATATCAAAGCAAACGGTATATTTAACAAACTGTCTGGGACAGTTCCAAACACACTCCCCCTGAGTCTGATCTGGGAGTGCCTTCAATATCACGAACATTGTTTTTCGTAGTCAAGAAAGCTCTTATCCGCAGCAGCAGTGGACAACACTTTCTTCTTCTTCTCCCCCTTAATTGTTGCTAAAAACGGCAAAAGCTGTCAATGTGGGGATGCACTATCATCATCATCTGCATCATCAACAGGAGCAACATCAGCATGGACAGCAGCTGCATCGAATGGAGAGGTAAGGCCAGTGGCCGAGCTCGAAGATCAACCAGAAGAGACTCCAATTCCTGTACTCGAGTTTTGAAAGTCCTGATGGACTTCTTCAGCATCTGCACTTCATGCACCAGAGACTTTATGTGCCTGTCAAAGAAAATAGAAGTGACAGACAAAGCAGGAGCAGTTCTGTGAGGGACAAAAGGTGGCACGGTTTCAGAACCACCAGCTTTTTCTCTGATCGGAATATCCTGAGCATGCTGGGATGAGAACAACTTCTGATTGATAACAAGAGGCTGCGCCTCGGGCTCATAAACATCTTCCGCACACACCACATTGTGCACATCCATGATCAAACTGAAAATCATCCCTGGGAATCCAATAGGCTGTTGAACCTGTGAGGACTCAGCATGAGCCACAACATGCTCGAAGATGAGCTGACCAAGGTTGAACTCCACCCGAGTTCCCATCTTAAACATCAACAACCTCAGGGACTTCCCAATCGTGGAGTTATACATGCTGGGGATCTAATTCCAAGCATCAATCGAATACCATCAAAGAGCGGCTCGATGGCCAAGCACAACGACTGCCTCCAGTCAACTCGACAGCAACCTCATCTAATTCAAACACGGGAGCAGGAGCAACCACATGCTCACGACCTAAATAAGCATTTATCATAGTCAGGGAAAAGGGAATCCAATGACCCCGCACAAATACATGAAAAACATGCTCATCAGAAGTATCACGAATGGACTTAGATAAATTTGCATAGAAATTATGCACAACAGCAGCAACATAAGACGGAGCAGTATAGACAGATTTCTCTAACCTCAAATCATGTAAAATTTCAACAACTCCAGTACCCTCAACATCAGCCTTAATCAACTTACGCTCAGACACAAGAGAGCGACCAACAACTAACTTATACTGACTTTGGTAAAAGGCAGAGAGAAACTTACATGAATTATATGCTTCAGATTCAGAATCAGATATGTCCGGGACAGTTTCAAAGACATCCTCTACTTCATCAGAGGGAGAAGGAGCTCTGGCTTGCTTTATCAGTGGGTGATGACGACCTGACACTAACCCCATCCTCTGCTCAGACAAACTTTGTGAAACACAGCGAGCAGGAACAATAGTAGGCTTCCTAGTTGGAGCTTTTTTACCAGAGCACTTCATCGATTTTGGGGCTTTGGACGAAGACCCCTTTTGTGCAACAACCTTCTTAGACTTGGGGGTTTTAGAAAGAGGCCCCTTCTTTGTAGAAACTTTTGCCAACACCTTTGATTTCAAATTGGCGATGGGCATATCATCTTCATCATCAGACACCGGAGGGGTGACTAGAATATCTCTCAACTCCAACTTGCGTTTGGTCCCGCGAGTCTTGGAGGAGGTAGCCTTTCGACTTGGTTGAGGTGGAACATAATCAGTCTCATGAACAGGAGAATCATCATCCAAGAAGGAGATGTCAACATCTTCTTCGCCTTCCCCTTGGACAAGGGTTTCAACAGCAACAGGGGGTGAACTTTCACCCAGCGGCACTTGAATAGTGACTACAGGCGAGTCACTAACCAACAGAGCGACGGCGAGAACAGACAGTTCTTGCATAAACTTCAGAGCATCAATTGATGCTGCAAACTCCTCAATTGAGGCAGATACATCATCTATGGTGGAGGCGATCAAGGCTTCAACCATTTCAGCATTCTCTAGATGCGGCGAGGGAGGATCCACAGAAACCTTAGAAGCGGGAGGAACCACAGAATCTGTCTCAGACACAGATCCAACAACTGCTTCCACAGAAGGTGCCACAGACAAAGGCACAGAAGCAGGGACATCTGGAATGGCTTCAGTTTGCTATTCCAAGGCAGGGGCAGAGGACCTAAATAGAGCAAACACCAACGGTTTTGATAGCTCGCCTAATTTCCGCCACAAATCTTGTGTAGAGATTTTAGGCTTCTTGAATAGAGAGGGCTTCGAAGACTCAGATTTGTCCGCCACTGATTTCAGAGAAGGAAGAGTCTTGAGAGCAGAGAATTTAAGAGAAAGGCTTGAGGAGAATTTTGAAAAATTCTGTTGCCTTAAAAATTTGAACAGTAGACTTATGCCCTTAATTAGAGAATTCAAAAAGGAAATTCCCATAACTGTCACATCACATAAACAACACCCTCTGCTCATTCGTGGGAAACAAGGATCCACTAGCCGTTGAGAAAAAACCGTTCAAACTGTCCCAACATCTGTCTGGGACAAACTTCAGCACACACGTTGCATCGACCACACCAACTTGGTCATTTTTACTCTCTGTACATACATCACTGACCAAGACCATACAGAGAGGCTTCTCACAGAGGAAAAGTTCAGAAAACACATAGACCCAGAGAGGATCTAAGTGTTTCAAACCTTACACTATCAAGTGCCTTCGTAAAGATATCCGCAAGTTGGGCTTCAGTTCCCACATACTCAATCACAAGTGAACCATCTTTAACAAGTTCACGAATGAAGTGGTGATGAATATCTATGTATTTCGTGCGTGAGTACTATACATGATTCTTCAAAATATTTATTGCACTCATGTTGTCACAGTATATGGTAAGGACAGATTGTGGCACACCATAGTCAAGTAACATTTTCTTCATCCAAAGAAGTTGAGTACAACAACTTCCAGCCGCATATATTTGGCTTCAGCAGTAGATAAAGAGATCGAATTCTGTTTCTTACTAAACCATAAAACCATGTTGTTTCCAAGGAAGAAACATCCTCCTGAAGTATTTTTCCGATCTTCAGTACAACCAGCCCAATCTGTATCACAAAACCCCACCAAACTAGGGTTTGTATCATAGGAAAGCCAAAGTCCTAACTCAGCACCCTTTATGTACTTGATTATATTCTTGACATATTTCAGATGACTTTCTTTGGGATCATATTCATACTGAACACCAACTCCCACACTGTAGCAAATGTTTAGCCTACTTGCTGTAAGATAGAGCAGACTGTCAATCATACTTCGGTACAAGGTTTGCTCAATTGACACACCATCTTCATCATTTTCAAAGATGTTCCCATCGGTGTTCTTTTTGGGCTGCAACTATCCATGCCAAACTTACTGATCAAGTTCCTCGCATACTTTGTTTGAGATACAAAGATTTCATCATTCTTTTTGCTTCACTTGAAGACCCAGAAAGTAGGTTAGTTCACCTACAAGACTCGTCTCGAATTCTGAAGTCATGTCCTCCACAAATTCATCCACCATTCTGTTTAAGACAGATCCAACGACAATATCATCGACATAAATCTGGACGATGATTACATCAGATTTTTCTCTCTTGATGGAGAGAGTTCTATCAGCTCCACCACGAACATATCCTTTCTCCAGAAGGAACTTGGTTAGCCGTTCGTACCAAGCTCGAGGAGCTTGTTTGAGGCCGTAGAGGGCCTTCTTCAGTTTGTACACATACTCTGGATGGTGAGGGTCTTCAAAGCCTTTGGGTTGGCTAACAAATACATCTCCAGATAAGTACCCATTCAAGAAGGCACTCTTCACGTCCATTTGGAATAATTTGAACTTCATCCAAACAGCCATGGCAATGAGCAAACGCACTGATTCAAGATGAGTAACTGGAGCAAAAGTCTCGTCGAAATCCACACCTTCAATTCTTTCAAATTGCAAGAGTTCTTCTTGCATGGCCTGAATCATCGGTCATCTTGCAATGCCTCTTTAACATTCTTGGGCTCCATAGTTGAGGTGTAACACACATTGGCTATGAATTCACGATAGTTCTTTCGAACACCTCTTGTTCTAACTCCTTTACTCATATCACCGATGATATCTGATGTAGAGTGGTTCTTCTGAACACCTTTCGAATGATTGTAAACATCCAGTTTCTCACTTCTTACTTTTACAGGAACACTGTGTTCCGAACTGTCTGGAACAGATGCTGGGACATGGATAGTAGCATCAACGCTTTCTTCATCAATCTGGGCAGCAAATTCTTCCAGATCATCAACAACAATATTAATGGTCTCCAACACATTTTTAGTCCTTTTGTTGAAAACATGATAGGCCCGACTATTCCTCGAGCACCCAAGAAACACACATTTATCTCTTTTGGTATTAAACTTGCCAAGCTGTTCTCGGTCTCGCAACATGTAACATGTACTCCCAAAGATATGAAAGTACTTTAAGTTGGGCTTTTTCCCTTTCCACAACTCGTAGGGAGTAACTCTCATCTTGGGTCTGAAGTACACCCGATTAATAACATGACAGGTTGTATTCATCGCTTCAGCCCAGAGGTTTTCAGGGATAGATTTCACCTTCATCATGACTCGGCTCATTTCTTGAAGCATCCGATTTTTCTTCTCAACAATACTCAATTTTGGAACACCAATCACAACTTCAGTTTTCATGAGTCTTTGAACGTTTTGAAAACTGATATGGCCAAGCTTTTCATGCCATAAATTTGATTCATCAATCTGAGACCTGAAGCAAGTCTCCTTCACATTAAGAAGATAACAGTTGTCCCTCGATCTGTCCCCATCCATCAGAAGAACACTTTCTTTGTTCTTTACAAGACATTTGTCTTGAGTGAAATGCACCAAGAGACCTTGGTCATATAACTGACTAATGCTAATTGAATTAGTTTACAGTCCTTCTACAAGCAGCACGTCCTCCAGGTTGGGCATCCCATGCACATTTAGGCATCCATGGCCAAGCACTCTACCTTTAACACCATCTCCAAAGGTAACAGATTGATATGAGCAATCTTTTTTAATGTTGCTCAGCATGCTAGCATCTCCGGTCATATACTGAGAGCATCCGCTGTCAAAGTACCAGCTATTTTTTGCATGAATATTGAGTGCAGTATGAACCACATAATTTTTATGATTGTTCCTGGATCTGTTTCGAACATTTCTTTTGGAAAACTGATCAGATTCTGCAAAACCCTTTCTTTTCATCCTTCGGAGGTCATTGATCAAGTCTCTGCAATGTGGTCGAATGTGACCAGGTTTCTCACAGTAATGACACACAACACGTGTCTTTTGAGGAGACTTCATTCGCTGCTGCTTGTTCTTTGGCTCAGCTCTCAACTCTGCAACTATTGAATCTTTTATTCTAGATGACTGTCCTTGACAAAATACGTCATAAGTATGAGCGCCATTGTATCCGAGCCCAGAATGATCTTGAGGACTCTTTTCTTTAGAGAGAATTTCATCCAGTTGAGATGATCCGGAGTTCATCATTTTGACAAGCTTCTTTAGGTGTTGGAGTTCACCATTCTGTGCTTGAGTACTATTTCTGGACTGCAACAATTCATTATGCACCTCAATTAGGCGAGTAGAGAGATTATCTCTTTCTTTTAAGAGATTGGAATTCTCTTTTAACAGGTCTTCATTGACCTTAACCACCATGATCCAACTGAAATGCAACTTCTTATACGCCTTAATAGTTGATTTCACAGAGAATTCTTCATCTTCTTCATCATCGCTGTATTCTGAAATTTTCTCGACCATACTGTCAGGAACAGATACAGGCACAGACTTTTTGACAGAGTGTGTCATGAAAGCAATATGATTGATTACACCTTCTTCATCACTTTCACTGTCATCAGGATCATCACTTTCACTGAAGGTAGAACAATACGACTTGTTCTTCTTTTTTAGAGTGTTAGCACACTCGACTTGATAGTGACCATAACCACCACATTCTCGACACTTTTCTTCTTTAAGTTTCTCTTCATTGGAATCAGTATCCTTCATTTTTCGAGGTTTAGAGAACCTGTTCTTGGCAGAATAATTTTGAGATGATTTCTCAAATTGTCTTATAAACCTGGAAAAATTCTTTGAAAGTAAAGTAATTGATTCTGCAAGGTCATAACTGTCAGGAACATTACTTGGCACATCAGTACTAGAACCTGCCTGAAAAGCTAAGCTTTTCTTCTGCACTGTTTCTTCATCTGTCAGCCCTATTTCAAAGGTTCGCAAGGACCCCATCAGCTCCTGTAACTTCATCTTGCTCACGTCTTTGGCCTCTTCAATGGCCGTGACTTTATAAGCGAATCTTCTAGGTAGAGATCGCAAAACCTTTCGCACAAGTTTCTCTTCAGAGATCGCATCTCCGAGCCCAAAGCTTTCATTAGCGATGTTGCAAATCTTGGCGTTGAAATCAGCAAGTTTTTCACCTTCATCCATGCGAAGGTTCTCAAATCTAGTGGTAAGCAGTTGCATTCGAGAGGTACGAACACTACTAGTTCCTTCAAACGTGGTCTGCAAGATATCCCACGCATCCTTGGCTTTGTCACATGTGGATATGAGCTTGAAGACATTCATGTCAACAACAGAGAAGATAGAATTCATGGCTTTAGCATTTAGCCCAATGACATGGAAGTCGGCATCCTCACATTCTTCTTCCGGCTTCAGCACCACTTTGCCTTTTTCATCCTTCTTGGTGGGAGGCTTCCAGCCTTCAGTCACCATCTTTCAGGCTCGTTCATCAATCGAATGTATGAAAGTCGTCATTCTAGCTTTCCAATAGGTATAATTGTTACCATGTAGGAGCGGAGGTCGCACCATCGAGGCTCTTTCTTTCATTGTATCCATCTCGGTAAAACAACACAAAATACACGGATTAAAAACCCACGATCACACCTTAAGAAAGGTGACCTGCTCTGGTGCCAATTGTAAAACAATAATTCGTGCTCTTAACGTGTTAAATTAATAGTGCTTGTAAACTGTTCTACGATATGTGTGGGATAGATATAAGAACATAAAATACAAAGCAGTAAAATACGCACGAGATTGATAACCCAGTTCGGTTAACCAACCTACTCTGGAGGGACTACGTCCAAACTTGAAGATTCGACTGTTACTCCTTCGTGTAGTGTATTAAGCTTCTTACACATACAGGACTCCCTCCTTATGTTGCCCGTTCTTCTTCACGAACTCTTTCGCTAGTCGAAAACTGTAAGATCCCCTTACAACCGTGACACTAGACTCTCTCTAGCTACCCACGACTTCAACCTACAATCTCTCTCGAGATTGCGTACAAAATGGATAAATAAACCCCTCACGTGTTTTACTCAAAATACTCAAAGATTAGTCTATCATGTTGAACTGTTTAGGAACAACTACTAGTAAAATACATAGGACGCAAACGAAATTGACTCTCAAATAATATGCTAAGAGAGTCTAACAAGTCATCCACCGATTTCACAATGAATCGGTCTTCATATAACCTTCACTTCTCACTTGTCGCTGATCCCCATGCGTCGCCAATATGGAAGTGAATTGTTGGTTTGTGATCTTCCCAAAAGTGTATAGATACTTTCCTTGGATATGAGGGTTATTAGCAGCTCGGTATCTACTCCACAAGGCAGTCAATCGAACATCTCTTGCTTTCTACGAACGGATCCGTGCAAGATCTTCTATATATAGAAACTGCCATATAAATGTGTCCCTGGTTCTGTCTGGGACATCAGAGTGAACAGTTTGTCAACTGTTCTTCTTTTCACGCACAGCGAAATGAATAGCTTTAGGGACATACCCAAGCACACATTGTCGAACATATCTCGCCAACAAAACAACACGAACACTTAGTGCATAACTGTGGCACTAACAGACCTTTTATTTTTTAACAAACTATCCTTATTTATATCATTCATATATTTTATCTGACTCTCTTTTATTTTCTCTTTCCCACTCTATTTTTCATGTATTTATAATAAGTTCATCAGCCTATTAAGATATTAAATAATTATTAGTATTTTTTATCAAAGACGTATGTCACGCCTCAATTTTCATAAAATAAAATAATAATAATAATAATAATAATAATAATAATAATAATAATAATAATAATAATAATAATAATAAAGAAGGGACGTCACTTTTATTAAAATATAAAATATTCAATTTTAATATAGCGGAGGCTAAATCATAAAAGCTCTTTAAAATCCATTATCACACGTCACCACACACATCGCCCGAGTAAATCATCAACTTGAAATAAATGATAGATTTGGGGTGAGTGCTATTGACTCAGTGGTAGCCGCATTTATCCAAGTTATACAATTATAATAAATTATAATATGGGTAGCCCGCGGCTAATAATATATCGGGACATATGCAGCTCGTCAACCAATAATAATTCTTATAACCCGTAGGTTAATAGTTGTGAATATGTATAAGAGCATAACAAGGATAAATTATAATAATGTGCGTCACATCGAATTCCCCACCTTAACCTTGATTTGAACTTGATGTTAAAAATAATACGGGTATTACTATGTTAGTTAGATCCACACGCCGCCTTCAATAATAAATAAAATATAACCATCTCTCTCTCTCTCTTTATTAGAATATACACACACACACAAACACACACACATATATATATATATATATAATTATTTTTCTCACCAACCCTCTTTTAGAACAACCAACCCCAACAATTTAGAATAAAAATCAAAATGCTCACTCACACTCTCTCCCACACACAACATATTATGCAAGAAAAATGCTTGAAAACAATTGATGATGTTTGGTGTGTTTTCACAATGAAACAAAGACTCTGTTTATAGTGAAACTTATAGCTATGAAAGGTCTCATCTTTAATTGTATAAAATAAATTTTTGGAGCTTTGAAAAGTCACCAATTTAAATCCTCAAATTTATTTTCTAGTAAAGTTGAAAGAACTTAAAAATAAATATCATGAGTTTATAGAAAATATCTACTCTCATGTCATTATTCACATGAATAATAAACCTTTCAAATGACCTATGTTTAGATTCATAATAAAATAAATATTTTAATAATTAAAAGATAATTAATTAATTGATGAACTCTTTCAAAACATTTAAAATCCAATTTAATTTAGCAAAAATAAATAAATAAATAAATAATCATTTTACATCTTTAAATAATTATTCAATGCAATAATATTATATAATAGTTTCAAAATTGGATCACTTTATATAAAATGTTTTAACTTTAAAAGATATAAAAGCTCCAGTAAGCTCAATGATGATGACGATGATGATAATGAAAAAAATAATAATGTAGGCGCGACTTATAGGAGCATAACAAAATATTTTAAATTAACATGTACTAATAAATAATATTTTCAAACCACATTTTATAAAAAGGTAATGATCAATTTTAAAAAGATCCGGGTCGTCACAACCTAATTATTAAAATAAATATTGGTGATGATACTATGATATATTATTTTGCTTAAAAAGTTAATTGTGTTATCATTTGTGTAACTAATTTTCCTTTTTTTTAAAGAAAAATTATAATTTTATGCGTGTTTACTGATACCTCATAAGTCCAACGAGGGAAAAAAATAAAGTACGACCATTAATTATCACCTCTAGCATAATTGCCATAACATTTAAGTTAATTACTTCTTGTTCATCATGTTCTCCATCATAACACTTTTTTCTTCACTCCATTTTAATTTCTTGAATTCTTGTTGAGAACTAAATATAAAAAATTGAGTGATTGTTGTTGGGTATCTAGCCTAGCCAGGGATTTACCACTTGGTTCCCGAACCCATTTCTGTCTTCTTCACAGTTGCTCAAGCAACTTGAACTCAATCTTGACATTTCTCTCAATTTCTCTGCACGATTAACGTTTTCTTCTTCAGTTAACTTCACTGATCTTCAAGCAAAAGAAACAAGCAGTCAGTTAGCAAGCACAATAATCAGTAAATGAAAGATTCAAAGATAAAAGATAATAGTGAAAAGGAAGTAATAAAAGTGAAAAATCAGAGATTTAGAAGTGGGAAATGGTGTCTCGAAGACACGACAGCTCAGATTTTTCCACGGCCGCGTGTAGCACTTCCGGCAACAACTAGACCTAGACCACAAAGAGGAGGAGATGGGTCTAAACATGAAGCTCTCACACTAAATGCCACTCAGGAACCCGATGGACAGGATTCCGACAAAGTAATCGGAAGGGAATAGCAGAGCCCTTCTCAAAGATCAGAGATATGTGAAGCTTAACCAGAGAGAGAGCGGCGGGAGTTATTAAGTAGAGTGATTAGGATTAGGTTTAGGGTTAAGGGAAAATGAAAAAGGAAAGTGGGCTGTAGATAGGTATTGGGCTCAGAATGGGCCACAAAGAATAAATAAAGATAATGGGCCAACCCACCACATATTCACCTTTCGTCCATTGATCTTTATGTCGCCAAGGAAGTGCTTACCATTAAACGGATTATCATCATAGCCTATTTTTACTCTTATCTATCACAAAGACAAGACAAAAGAGGGGAAGAGAAATACTATGCATATTGAACTCAGTCTCAACACTAGAGACCAACCCAATTTTAGCAATTTATCTCAAGCCACTTAGTGACTGTCCTTGATAGAATTCCAACCTAGCACAGAACCAACATGGTAAAATAACCAACCAACAGGAAACATTAAATCCACATAGGCAGATAAGGTATTCAGCCACTCAGACTGGAATACCATCCAAGTAAAGGCACATTACAGAATTCAACCAAGATAAATGTTCAAAGATCTTTTGTAGGCCATTAGCTTTGCCACTGGGAGACAGTTAGTGCCCATATCTGCAGGATTGAATTCAGATGGAATTTTATCAAGCAGCACATCACCTCTTTCCATAATATCACGGATGAAATGAAATCTCACATCAGTGTGCTTAGTTCTATCATGAAACATAGGGTTCTTGCACAATTGAATGGCAGATTGACTATCAGAATAAATAAGAGGCTTATCATCATTGAATTTAATTTCAGATAGCACACCATTAAGCCAATGGCTTCCTTTACAGCCTCAGTAGTAGCAATATATTCAAATTCAGTAGTAGATAAGGCAACAATGCTCTGCAATTGAGACTTCCAGCTAATGCATGCACCACATAGGGAAAACACATAAGATATAGTTGACTTTCTTTGATCTCTATCATTAGCATAGTTTGAGTCAACATAACCAACACATTTAACTCCATCAATTGCCTTTGAGAAGGTCAGACCACTATGCATAGTGGATTTTAAGTACCTGAGAAGCCACTTAAGTGATTCCTAGTGAGGTAGACCAGGGTTAGCCATGTATCTACTCAAGCATGAAACAACGTATGCAATGTCAGGCCTAGTGCTAATTATCAGATACATTACAGAGCCAATAGCATTAGCATATGGAACATATTGCATTTCAGTTATCTCTGAATCAGTTTTAGGAGATTGATCTTTATTCAACACAAAATGGGAAGCAAAGGGCACATTGACAGTTTTACAGTTTTCCATGTTAAACTTTTTTCAGAACTTGATC
This sequence comes from Perilla frutescens, assembly GCA_026008535.1. Classification (NCBI taxonomy): domain Eukaryota; kingdom Viridiplantae; phylum Streptophyta; class Magnoliopsida; order Lamiales; family Lamiaceae; genus Perilla; species Perilla frutescens. Next base: position 7,114,930 of record BRKX01000006.1, on the reverse strand, counting down.
AACATAGGCAGATTGATGCAGCAAAAGAGTGGATTTTTCTCTATTTCTTTCAATATTCATGCGAAGGATTTTTCTAGCATCACCTAGATCCTTCATATCAAAGTTGGCACAGAGGCATTGTTGCACATGTTTCACAGTTTTCAAACATGGACTAATCAAGAGCATGTTATCAACATAAAGTAACAGGAACATGGGAGTGTCAGATTGCATGTAATACAAACAGTGATCAGATTTGCTTCTGGTAAAGTTCATGCTTTGCATGCATTTATCAAACTTTATGTTCCACTGCCTAGGAGATTGCTTTAGGCCATAAAGGGATTTCTTTAGCAAGCACACATGTTCTCGAAAGGTTTTATCTACAAAGCCCTCAGGCTGATGCATATAAATGTTGTTTTCAAGTTCACCATGCAAAAATGCAGTTGTAACATCCATTTACTTGAGTTCCCAGTTAAAATGAGCAACGAGAGCAAGCATAATGTGCACTGTAGTGAAATTTACAACTGGAGCAAAGATCTCATTATAATCAATGCCTTCTTTTTGTGTGAAACCCTTTGCAACCAATTTGGCTTTATATCTCACATTATCAATTTCATGTTTAATTTTGAACAACCATTTGCATTCAACAACAGAACAATCATCATGTTTTTCAACAAATATCCAAGTATTGCTTTCATGCAAGGATTTGCTTTCACAGTTCATAGCATCAAGCCATTTACCAGATTCATTTGAATTCACAGCTTCAGTGTAAGTACTAGGCTCAAATTGATCAACATTACTGAAAACATTGAAAGCATATAGGGACAAGTTATAGTCAGCATATCTGGCAGGTAATCTCACATTCCTTCTTACCCTATCTCTAGCAAGTTGATAGTTATTCAGATTCTCAGGTTCAGGAATGGTTTCTGGTTCATTATCAGTACTAGAACTTGTTTCAGACTCAGACACTGTCATGTTATTAGTTGGTTCATCACTAGCATCATGATTAGACACAGAATCATCTTCATTAGAATTATCAGATGCATGCTCAAGATCATTGACAGGTAAATCATGATTCGTAATTTCAGTTTTAGGCAGCATAGGGGGCAAATTATCCACATTATCCACCTCAATTGGAACAACAGGAGGAGTAGGCATGAACTCAAATATGTTCTGATTAGGATTTTTCAGTTTCTCCACCTCACTTGGAGCTACATAAAGTGAGGATTCAGGCAAACAAGGGAAATCATGCTCATTAAATATAACATCACGGCTAACACAAGTTTTAAAGCCAGGAACACTTCATCCCACAACCTATATCCCTTCACACTTTCAGGGTATCCTAGCAACACACATTTCTTAGCTCTAGGTTCAAGTTTACTTAGTTTTTGATGCACATAGGCAGCACATCCAAAAATTCTCAAGTTTGACAAACAAATGGGTTTATTCAAGAATACAGATTCAGGTAATTTGCCATGCAAGAGCATAAAGGGAGATCTGTTAATAAGATAGGTTACAGTCATAAGAGCTTCACCCCAAGAAGTGTTTAGACAACCCAGATGCAACAAGCAGACTTCTAACTCTCTCTAGGAGAGTCATATTCATTCTTTCTGCCACTCCGTTTTGTTGTGGAGTGTAGGGCACAGTTTTATGCCTAATGATTCCTTAATCATAACACCAATTATCCATAGCATGATTACAAAATTCAAGCTCATTATCAGTTCTGATGCATTTAATTTTCTTTTTAGTTTGATTTTGAATTTCAACAGCCCACTTAGAAAATTTCATAAACACATCAGATTTATTCTTCATCAAAAACACCCATGTTTTTCTAGAGAAATCATCAATGATTGATAAGAAAAACAAATTTCCACCATGGGTGGGCTCTTTAGCTGGGCCCCAAACATCAGCATGCAAATATTCAAGTATTTTAGTGCTAACATGCTTCCTAGGATAAGGCATTGTAACAGGAAAAGAAGCTCTATGATGTTTTCCCATAAAACATGGTTCGCAAAAAGATAAGCTAGACACCTTATCCTTACCAAAAGCACCTGATTTATGCAGAATATCTAAGCCTTTGTTGCTCATATGCCCTAGTCTAGCATGCCACATAGTAGTTTTATCATCTTGGACCATATTGACAACAGATAAAGGCAAAGATTGAGCTTGGACTGCATATAGATCACCCTTTCTGGGTGCAGTGAAATAAAGCATAGAGTCCTTCTCAAATTTGAACACCAAGTAGTTCACAGAGCCATCGAGCATTTTGTCAGCAATTTTTGACACACATAGCAAACTGAATTTCAATTTAGGCACATATCTGACATCATTTAAGATAAGCATGCTCCCATTTTCAAATTTTAAGCAAATATCACCTTTTCCTTGTATTTCACAGTTTTGACCATCAGCAAGAGCAACATGCCCAGAATTCATGTAGTGCAGATTGTGAAACATATGCTTAAAAGGAATGACATCAAAAGTGCAACCAGAATCAATGAGCCATTTATTATTTAGCACAATTTTGGACACAACATTAGTGTAATTGATGAACTGAAAATCATAAGCTTCATGCACCATATAAATACCATCATCTTCATACACATTATTGGCATGTTGTTTAGGCCATAATTCACATAACCTGTATTTCTTTTAGGTTGTTTGCATCTATTTAAAAAATGGCCAGGTTTTCCACAATTCCAACAAGTTTTTCTATGTTTTTGATCAAAATTCTAATTTTGACTTTGATTTTGAGTTTGATCAAACTGTTTTTCTCTTTTGTATCTTTCAGCAGCCCAAACACTGGGGTTTTCACCATTTAAGGGCTTATTAAAACTGTGGTGAGGGTTTCTATTATTATTCCTATTAACATACATAATTTCACCATGCAAAGGCTTGGATTTCAATTTTAGCTCATTTTCTTTTGCTTTTAAGCCAGTTACAATCATGTCACATATGATCTTTGACCCACCATATTTCAAAGCAGATTTAACCTCAGCAAAAGACTCAGGAATAGACCTTAACAGAATTTGAGAGGCATATTTCTCAATAAAATCATCACCAGCAAGTTTCAAGTCTTGAAGCAATTTATTGAAATCATCTATATTGGCATCAATATATTTTGAAGCATCCATTTGAAAAGACATAAATTGAGTTTGTAAAGACCATGCAGACTCTTCAGAAGTAGGAGTATACAGAGAAATCAAATTATCCCACAGATCTTTGGCACATTTATGATGAAAGACTTTTCTAACAACAGTACTACTTAAATTTAGCAAAATGATAGCCCTCATATCACGCAGTTTCTCATCATCCACATATCCATTTATTTTAGTCAAAATGGCTTTATTAACCTTTTCTTTAACCAAAATGCACTCAATTTTGGTTTTCCAATCCTGAAAATCATCTCTGCCATTAAATGGCACCATATGCAGATTATTCATGTTTATTAGCAATCACAGAAGCAGCAGTAAAGTAAAACACTAACCAGCAGCCAAAAAACACTGCAAAACACACAAAGAACCAGAGAAATGCCCTTCTGGGCAGAGAAACAAACAACAAAGGGGATAAAGTGCTGAGGCTAGCCCAGTTCTCAGCACAGATTTATATGCGGAGCAAGGATTCACTCAGGACAACCCCAGGCTTGTTTTCAATAAGAACTGACCAGGAATCCAAATCAGTTCATCAGAAACTCAAAAAACCAATGAGTTTCAACAAGTTTCAAAAAATCTCAATAACCCACAGAAACAGCAACAAGCATAAAACACGGAAGCAGAAAAAAGGATCGCAAGATACCAAATCAAAATAAGGTTACAACCCAGGGTAAAAACTCAAACTCATAGATCACAAAACCCTAGAGGCTTCTACCAGCAAGTAACCCAAGCCTATCACTAGGGAGTTTAAGAGTTCTAGCCGCTTTAGCAGAGCCGATTCTCCCAGGTAGGGGAGAAATTGGACCTACCTAGATCCTTGCTCATCAAGAGCAAGTTGGCACAGCCAAGAGGCGGCAGGGTGAAGAAGATGCGGGTCGGAGGGTGCCCCGGCTAGGTCCCCGTGGCTTTGATACCACTGTTGGGTATCTAGCCTAGCCAGGGATTCACCACTTGATTCCCAAACCCATTTCTGTCTTTTTCATGGTTGCTCAAGCAACTTGAACTCAATCTTGGCCTTTCTCTCAATTTCTCTGCATGATTAACACTTTCTTCTTCAGTTAACTTCACTGATCTTCAAGTAAAAGAAACAAGCAGTCAGTTAACAAGCACAATAATCAGTAAATGAAAGATTCAAAGATAACAGTTAAAAGGAAGTAATAAAAGTGAAAAATCAGAGATTTAGAAGTGGGAAAATTGTGTCTTGAAGACACGATGGCTCAAATTTTTCCACGGCGGCGTGTAGCACTTCCGACAACAACCAGACCCAGACCACAAAGGGGAGTAGATGGGTCTAAACACGAAGCTCTCACACTAAATGCCACTCAGGAACCCGATGGACAGGATTCCGGCAAAGTAATCGGAAGGGAATAGCAGAGCCCTTCTCAAAGATCAGAGATATGTGAAGTTTAACCAGAGAGAGAGAGAGCGACGGGAGCTGTTAAGTAGAGTGATTAGAATTAGGTTTAGAGTTAAGGGGAAATAAAAAGGAAAGTGGCCTGCAGATAAGTATTGAGCTCAGAATGGGCCACAAAGAATAAATAAAGATAATTGGCCAACCCTCCACAATTGTTTATATATGCAATATAGATTCTTAACGCATATAATCTACACTACTCATATACAAATTAATGTATATTCGAGAATAATATGACCAATTTTTCAAAATCATACTCAAAATTAATATATACAACAATTATTGTATATATATAATATTTGTTTTTAATATATATACACTTATATTTTTGCTATAGTTATACGGACATTTATATATATAGGAAATATAAGATAATTAAGTGTTTGTGTTCTTATTTCTACATAAATGTTGAAAATAAAACAATTTATTGTAGTACAAAAAAAGAGATGAAAATAGGGTAAGAATAGATGTGTACTATTGTACATTATAGTAGACAATATATAAAATTTAGAATAGATATAAATACATAATGTAAGACGCAATACGTTTTTCCACAAAATAATATTAAATGTATTATATTAAAATATCTTCTAGTCAATTTTAACATAATACTTCAACATAAGTCTTATAAAAAAATAGAGTCCAATAAGAAACAATTTGACATGTTAATTTACTGTTACTGAATGGACTAAAAACAGAATGAAGAAAAAGGTTAGTGAAACCCAAAATCTGGGCCCTCAACCACAATAGAACCATCTTTAGAGTTCCAAAGCTGGTAATATCTCCAACATTTTCGGTGCCGCTTCAACAAACTACAAATTACAACTGCCCCATCCACGCTTCTGTTCTTTATTTTTGAAAACTATATTGAATATTTGAATTTCAAAACTTTAAAATTTCAAAACTTTTGAAAGTGCCCAACCGGTGTGAGCGGTATCTATCTGCAAACGTTCATAGAAAAATTTACGAACATTGTAGGATAAAGTTCACAATAATGTTTAGGAACGTTATAATGAACTTAATGTAAATTGCAGAATGTAAAACACACAACAGATTGATAACCCTGTTCGATCAACTGATCTACGTCAGGGGACTTGTCAAGTCCGTCGAAAATAATTCACTACTCCGATGTCACGTTTACTTAGGATATTACACGCAACTGACCTCTCGTCACTCGATACTCTTTCTACCCGTACACCCTCTTTCGTTGAATTGAATCGTGAGATCCCCTCACAACCTCGATATCTAACCTATCTGGTTCTCACAGGAAATCTCTCCCGAGACTCCTTTTGACAGTGTATGAAAAGTGTTTCAATACACAATGACTTGAACATTAAACTCTAGTCTAAACTCACAATCGAAACTATGTAGAGCTCTTGATAAACAAACATATATAGTGCAGTGACACCATTGATTCCAACTTCAATGATTGGTGTAACAAAGGCACTAACATAATACTACTACAAGAAAAATCGCATATTCCTGCGGACCGCTTCCGCTAGAATTCGGTAATTCCAGCGGGCACAATCCGCAGAAAAATGGGCCGATTGAATTATCAAAATCCAACGGGATTCCTGCAGAAAAATGATTCATGCGGACATTCCAGCAGGTCCAGACCCGCAGGAATCATAAAATAAAACGTTCAACGAAAAAATATATTTTTTGCAAGCTCTCCATGCAAGCCCAACCCTCTCCACACCCGAGACACACTAGCTGCTGACCCTGAGCCCCGTGCGCTGTTGCTCGCGTATGGAGCACTTTCACCACTGTACCAAACATGATTAATGTTCATATCTCCATATATTTTATTATATATTTGTTATGTTTTACATTATGTGATATTTATACACAAACACACATATAATATAATATAATATAAAATAGAGCTTAATGTAAAATTTTGTAAAATAAAATATAAATTTTAATTATATTTGTTTAATATTATTTGTGTTGAATATAATATATATGCATATAATACATGATATACGTAATTAAATTATTGTGTGTATATATATATATATATTATGCAATGTAAAAAATAATTTGTGATATACGTTAATTTTTTTTTCTATTTTTAGTCGTATAATTTTTTATCATGGTTTTATTTTATTCTTTCTAGCTTCAAAGAATTTAATAGATTAATAAAAAATCATAAAAATTTAAAGATATAATTTTAAGAAATATAGTTGTGACATTTCTTTTTTATATAATTAATCATTCAAAAAATGTAACAATAATTAAGAAAAAAAACGATCAGAATTATGTCAAATTTTTGTTGAAATTTATAAATACAATATAAGAATAAAAAATATATACATATTTTTTATTAATTTTTTATCTATAATTAAAAATTAATAAAAACTATACACATATACATTACATTTTCACTTTTTCCTAAATTTCTATTACATTCTTTTTTTCTTCCGTTTGTTGCATTATTCTTTTTATTATCTTTAGAGATTAAGGTCTTGTATCATTTAAAATCTAAAATGTTATAAATATAATTATTATATATGGACATTACTTGGGCATTACTCTAGGGTTTTATTTTATAGCTTTATATATATCTTGTAAATGTTTTTGATATGAATACATCAATAAAATCTTTTTCTCTATATTTTCTTCTTCTTCGATTTACAACACATTATTAGCAATACATCGGCAGAACATCAGCTGATAATTTTCGAGCATCGACAAAATATCAGCTGATAATTTGGTCTCGGGTGCGCGTATGTGGGCACAAAGCGTGCGCGCACAAGTCATGCAAGCGAACGCAGATGGCTACGCGCGCAACAATAAATATCGACAGACATCGGTAGAACATTGACTGATAATTTTCGAGCATCGACAGAACATCACCTGATAATTTGGTCTCGGATGCACGCATGCAGGCACAAAGCATGGTCGTACAAGGCATGCGCGCGCACAATAACAAACATTGACATACATCAGCAGGACATCGACAAAATATCAGCTGACAATTTGGCACGCACAAAATGACTCCGCATGCAACAACAAACATCGACATACATTTGGTAATAATTTGAGCTCGGGCGAGGCATGCGCGCAACAACAAATATCGGCATAAATCGGCGCAGGCACATGGACTGCACACTAGTAACTGCACGCTAGGCTCGGCGCACAGGTTCCAGTGTGCAGTGAAGAACTTTATTTTTCCAGATTTTTTAAAGGTTGCATAAATAGTACTTTATTTTTTTCCAGATTTTCATAAATGAACTATATTAGAGATGACATTTAAAAAATCTCTAATATCAAAGCATGTCTATTAAGTCTAGAAAATTCTTCCACTCAATTTTTCCCCTAAATCAAACTTCAAAACAAAACAAGACCAAACAATCTAACAATATTAATAATTAGATCTGAAAGCACAAACGGGTTGGGGAAGAATTTTCTATTTATCCTCTTGAATTTTTGAAGGTCGACAATGGCTCGTTGGTGGAGAAATCTGAAGAGAGAAAAATGAGATTGTGAAGAAGATTGTTCTAGAGTGGTCGACGATTTCTTCCAGATTCCATTACTATTGCAGATTGTGAAGAAGATGAGATTATAGAGGAGAGAGAAAATTTTCAAAATCTGATTTCAAAAATATGATATGGGCGATTGGTGGGTGGAGTTTAAAGTAGGGTTTCTTTTTTAAAATGAATATAAAGGTATTTTGGTAATTTGAGTAAAAATATATATTTAAAAGTTAATGGTTAAAATTACTTTTTTAAAAGTTTAAGTGGCTACTTTAGCCCATTCCCACTTTTTAAAAATTTATTATAGATTAGTTTAATTTAAATATTTTATTAGGATTCATTCATCCTCAATTAAATATGTTTAAAAAAATTTGTTATGGCACACGGAATATAACAATGGAGAGGAAAATTGATTTTACTTTACGTTATACTTGCATTAAGCATATCATCGATACTTAAAACGGTCATTTGCGTGTAGCATCATCACCAAAGAAAAAAAGAAGCGAAGAAGAAGAAGAAAGAATTTCCCACTCTAGAATACTCAACAACCTACGTACTTAATTACAAGTTACAACGCGGTTTAATTTTTTAATTAATTATTTCTGAATCTGAATCTGGGAATATTTTGAAGATTCAGATGCATGTGAAAACCAAGATTCTTTATAGCTTATGATTATTGGTTACTGTGACTCTTTAAATGGCTGGAGTAGTTGTACAAATCTTTTGCCTTTAATTAAAATTAAAAGATTATAGAACAAAATCTTTGAAATATAAAGTTTAGGTCAACAGAATTCTATATTATCTTATGCTAAGTGCCTGTCTAAAATGTACCTTCACCAAATAGCGCTATCCTAATTTCAAGATTTTATGCAAAAAAAAAAAAAGGATATGGATGGAAAGAATATATTGATCTATCAAAAGCTTCAACGTTATTACTTGGAATCTTAGTTTAGTGGGTGGTGGAGAGCAAATATGTCCTACTAACACTTTTTAAGATCGAATTTATTGCCTAGTGCAGTTTGCAATTGTCTGTCCAGTACGTATATATTTGAACAATTTTATTATTGTTAAGATGGTGTTAGTTGTTAAGGTGCTAGGGTGTAAAATCATGAGATATCAATATCAATATAATGTATATTCGAATTATCAGTTCATTTAAAATAGTTTGTTTAATAGTTATATAGAATTATATTTTAATTTAAGTCTTATGATAGATCTCTATGACAGCCTAATATTATGTTTGCTTACAAAATCAAAGTCCATGATTATATAATACCAGAAATCATTATTAAAAATGCGACATTAAAATACTCCTACCTATATTAATTAAAATCATATTATAGAATACTCACATAATATATGACAACTAGTTAAGGGAATTTTAGGAATTATAATTTTATGGATAATTTAGTACATCCAACCAAACAAATAGATATGTTGCATATATTTTAATACACCAAAACAAACATAATATTGATACATTATATGATAAAAAGACATCCCAGTCAAACAAATCAAACAACAATGAGAGGTTATTTGGTTGGTTGGAAAAAATATAGTTTTTTAGGAATATGATTTCTAGGAATGTGATTCTGAAGAAAATGATTAATTACTAGCATATTATTTATTTTGTGCTTGGAACATTATAAAGAAATTGTTAGGATTCTCGTTTCATTATTAGATTAAAAAAAACAAATAGGAAATTAAATACCTAAAATATATATCTTATTTCATGCTACCAATAGTTTAGAATTTTAAAGTATGAACAATATGATGCATAATTTTGATAGAAATGACAAAAATGATTGAATAATCAATTTTTGATAGGAATTTCGTTAACAAAAAAGTATCCAATTTTTCAAACTTTTTTCAATTATGAATTTTTCTATTTTTTTTCTATGTTACTCATTTTTTTGGTTCAAATGTTTCTATGTTACCAGACTTAATAATAATTCATAAAAAAAAATGATAGTTGATGAAGAAATCGAAAAATAAGATCATCTAATACCAAATTCTCATAAACAAGGAATAACAATGCCTACTGTTTGGATTAGGTATTCACGTTTCAGAAAACTTGCACAATTTTCTTTATTTTGAGTAATCTGATTATTTTCCATAATACATAAAAAATAAACTATACACAAGAATTTAAAAAAATGAATTAGATTACTTTCCTAGACCAGATTCAATATCAACCAAATGGTCGTGCGAGTTAAAATTTTCCTAGACATAAAATATCATGTAATCTATCTTCACAAAAAAAATGCATTTCTTATGGTTCTTCCATACGGACTAAAACAGCAATGGGAGTTAAAATTTACCTCCAAAAGTAAAAGTTATGATAATAGAAGTAGATACCATCGATTCACACTTTCTAAAACGACGTGCAGCCACGCTCCATTCGTAGTAGAGTCGTGTTTAAAATACTAATGACGTTTTCTTCCGTCCATTAAAAAAAAACTTTAACGAAGACTTTCATAAAAGAATTATGTAAATATGCACGATGTACTTTTAAGTAATAATTAATTAAATGGCTAAAGTAGTATTTTATTAATTAAATGACTAATAGTTATCATGTATTCATTTCTAGTGTGAGTATTAAATGTCTAATAGTTATCATGTCTAATGTGAATATCTCTAATTAAGGATAATCATAAACTTACTTGATAACATTATTATTATATTAAAAGAAAAAACTTACTCGATAACATTGTTATTTTATTTATTTTTATAATTAAACAAAGCCGTTTGGACTCTTGAATAATTGCATACAATGAGAATATTTGTGTTGGTTGTGATTTATCCATTTGTACATAATAAAGATAAGATTAATTATTCCTCTCAACCCAGAGATTAATTTAAGAAGTAAATAATAGAGGTGAAGTTAAATTCTTTTTTGCTAAAGTTTTACCATTTTTTACTATCTATTTTTTCTCATTATGGGTGATTAGGAAAGTGTAAATTAATAAGTCAATCTCTTTCTAAAATGATCTATAGAGTATAAATATAAATATACATTAATCAATGATTCAAATCTTAATTAATTAGTTATGTACTAGCATTGAATATTATTTTAATTAAGTATTATGACCCATCACACATATCACAAATTGCCTAATAGCATTATCCTAACCCAGAAGAGGAGGAGAAACGTAATTTTGTATCTAGTTGTCATAGTGTGAAGAAGAGAAGGGGAGCGGCGGTTGGTGGGGGTAATTAACATAATTACTCCTATTTATGTATTTCATATATAATATATAAATTCGTTGAAATAAATGAGGTTTTAGTTTTGAAAACAGTTTTGAAAATAGGCACAATACTAAATTGATAAAAGTTCAAAATATAAAGGCCCAATTAAAAATGTTATTTTTCAAAAAAGGAAAAAAAAAAACATTGCACTATCATTCAAAACTAGTTGTACTACCCCCCCCCCCCCCCCCCCCCCCCAATCGTTGTCACCAGCCACATAAAAGTATGATTGTCGAAAATAAGAATAAAAATGAACACTTCTTTCTAAAACTGGCTATTATTTGGGTTACTACGCCAACCCCCAAAACTATTTCTATAACACATACAGCAAAATCAAAATAATTGGTTTCTTACCGTACTCCGACATAATTATATATAGATTATATTCGGGAAAATGGTCATTTTGATACTCTATGTTTGATCTATTATCATTTTGGGTATCCTACGTATTGTTTCGGTCAAAATGATACCCTAACAATACTTGTTTTATCCATTTTGGTCTTAATTACCTGTGATAGTAGGTTTATAGGTCATTAGGGTCATTTTTATAATTTTTTGAGTTGAAAGACCAAAATTAAAATAGAAAATATTAAATAAATTTATTTTTTTTTAAAAAATATAATTTAATTTATTTTAAAAAATCTATATTTTTTTAAATTTATAATTTTTTTAAAAAAATTAAATTTTTATAAAAATTATTATTTATTTTTACAAATCATGGTTTTAATTTTTAAAATTTATAATTTTATTTTTTAAAAATTTATATTTTTTTTAAATTATATATTTTTTTAAATTTATAATTTTAGATTTTCTAAAAATTATATAATTTTAATTTTAAATTTGAAAAAAAATTAAATTATTTAATTTTCTAATAAAATATTTATTTTAATTTTTTTAAAATTTATATAATTTTAATTTTTTAAAATAATATATAACATTATTTTTTAAATGTATATTTTAAATTTTTAATTCTGAAAACAAATTTTTTTATTTTTAAAAATACAAATTAAATAATTTTTCTAAAATTTAATTTTTATCCCTCAACTTTAAGAAATTATACAAATAACCCATATAACCTATAAACCTGCTATTCTAGGTAATTGAGACCAAAATGAGTAAAATATATATTGTTAGGGTATCACTTTAATCAAAATAACAATGTGTAAGGTACCAAAATTGATAAGAGACCAAACATAAGGTACCAAAATGGTAATTTTCCCATTATATTCCATAAGAATTCTTTGATAATTATCTTCTTTTTTTCAAATATCTCTTAAACTAATATTTTTATGAATAAAATACCTAAATTATTTAAAAATTAATCAAATATAATATCATAAGTATTTTTCAGCTAAAATCAAGTTCGAAGAGATGGGCAAACATTATAGTAAGGACATTTATTTATATCATGTCATAGATACGGTTGATTTAACCATTCGGGGATAGATTTACAAATAAGGAAAATACTTTAGAATATAATTACTGATAGTTTACCCTAGAATGAAACACTAATATGCAAAACAAGATCTAATATCATTACCAACTCAAGTTACACATACTTTAACTTAAATAATACATATCACGAATTTAATTAATCAATTTTAAGTGGCGTAGATTTAAAGAACATGGATATTTTGGGGAAATTAAAGCAAAGTTTTGACCAAGCATACAAAAATAGCAAGTTGTTAAATATGTTGCGTCATCACCCTCTAATAAAAAAAGGCAAAAAAAAAGTAATATTAATGATTATTACAACTATTTCCCTTTTTTTTTTTTGAGGGGGGAGGGGGGATTGTGGTTTATTTAAATATAAAGAAATCAAAGTGGCCGCTTTTGGCAACTTCTTCCCATCACACAATGTGACAAAAAATAATTAAAAAAAAAATTGGATTTTGATTTCATCATCAAAATCTCTCACGCATCTTCAGCGATCGTGGTTTACACATTCACCCCCTCAATCAAAATTGCATCTTTTGTCTTTAGTCTTTACTTAGAGGGAGGGAAAAATGGGTTACAGCACCACACGCACCAAGAATTGGTGGCATTGTTTGATTGCTTCAACATCATCAACTCCCATAATTTGTATATGTTTTATATTTAAAATTTCAGTTTTTTGGAATAATTTAATGGCAAAAGATTCGCAAGTTGGTGCCATTGAGAACTGTAGCTAAGCATCCGAATCTAGAAAAGTGGCAAACACTAAACACAGGGTTAAAGTTTCTCTTTATTTCTTTTATTTCCAGTAGCTCCATGAAAAAAGATCTTTGGATTTGACAAAGTTTTGCCTTGGTTTTTCATTCATTCTTGTTTCCTTGTTGGTGGCAGATCAACGTAAAGATCAGTTTGAGGTTGAGTTTGGAAACAAGATGTCTTTTGCTGTAAAATCTTAGGTTTTCTTGTTTCTTACAGTTGAGTTGACCATAGAGCGGGAATCCCAAGGGATTGGTAGGCCCGGCCCACTGCTTGGTAACAAGAATCTTCCCTTCCCTTCCTTATCAACAAACTACGAACTACACTACTCTAAATAGAATCATATCATATCGTGTGCTTTGCTATGACAGGTATTCACAACTAAGAGAGAGAGAGAGAGAGAGAGAGAGAGAGAGAGAGAGAGAGTTGGCTTGTACTTTTTCCTTTGATGCGGTTGTGGATGGGATTTCATTCCACCAGAAATTAGTTTGTACAAAAAATTAGTACAGGAGACCCTACTAGGAAATCGTGTTGCTGATATTCCTGCATCTCAGGTGACCACAAGAAATTTTGGGGATAGTGGAAAATAAAATACTTTTAGCAATTAAGAGAAGAATATCCAAGAATCCTATTCTCATAGTGAGTTGCTCTGATCCTCTTTTAAATCCTCGTGCCATATTTTTCTTTTGTTTCTGTGATTGCTGTTGTGTTAGATCATTCTTTCCCCAGATTTGTCCTTGCTAAAAGTTGCTTAAGTTTTTTCTTGATTTTCACAGCAACCCCCTTTTTAAAAAAGCAAGAATCTTTAGTGAATTGGGATTTTATCTTTTTTGACCTGAAAGTTTGTACTTTGTGTGCTGTGATGTTTGACATCCTCCATTATTGTGTGTATGAAATATGAATGGGTTCCCTTTTCAATTAACAGTATGTGGTTGTTATTATTTGTTAAGCCAAAGTAACTTCTTTCAAATTGTGCAACTGGAGTTTCTTTGTAGATTCCCATTTTTATGAGTTGATAGCAAATTAGCAATTGTTATTGATTGAGTATGGTTCTGTTGATTCCACAGTTTAGTAGTTGAAAGCAAGAAACTTGTGCAGTCGATTGTTTGAATCAATGGAGGAAGGTGTCCTTCCTGTGAGTACAGTTGTTGGCAATCCATGTGATGCCTTGATGGAGTTTGATTACATGGATGAACTGTTGTTGGAGGGGTGTTGGTTAGAGGCAAATGGATCTGAGTTCCCACATTTTGACTGCATAGCCCCGATTTCGCCTTTTGAGGCGTGGCCTGCACTCGAGTTCAGTAATGGTGAATCTGGAGGGAGCCAGGAACAGGAAGAGAGGCAGAGATCATCTTTCCCTGAGAATCTATCCATCAGTCAATCTCGAGGACCACAACATAACCGGAAATCACATTCTCAAGTTGAGAATATGAGTAGCAATCCTGTGAATTATTCGGTTGAAGCCTCCGAGCAGAGCAAAAGGTGGTGGATTGGACCAAGAGCTACAATGTCAGTGATGGATAGATTGATTCAGGCGCTTGGTTATATGAAAAGTTGCTCCGGAGATAAAGATGTTCTTATTCAAGTGTGGGTGCCTGTTACCAGAGGAGGCAAGCGTGTGCTCACTACCAATAATCAACCTTTCTCTCTCGACCTCAACTGCCCCAAGCTTGCTCATTACAGAGAAATATCTCTGAATTACCACTTCCCTGCTGATGAAAATTCTAAGGAACTTGTGGGATTGCCTGGGAGGGTGTACAGGAATAAGGTTCCTGAGTGGACTCCTGATGTTCGATTCTTTTCGTGGGAGGAGTACCCTAGGGTTGTTCACGCGCAGCAATATGATGTTCAAGGTACCCTTGCTGTTCCCATTCTGGAACAAGGTAGTCGCGACTGTTTGGGTGTTATTGAACTCATCTTGACCAAACAGAAGATCCAATATCGTCCCGAACTTGAAAGTGTCTGCAAAGCTCTTGAGGTCTGTGGTGCTTCTATCAAATTTACTTAGGACTTGCTTTCTTCTAATGTTCTAGATTTCTAGTTGCTGTTTTTCCAATTTTTTGACGAATTTCAACACACACACATATATATATAGCCTTATACTGATGCGAACCTAGAAATGCTTACATATATGAAACTTCAAAACTGCAACTTCTGATATCTGGCATGGCTGAATGCCCAGCTTTCAGAACAAATAAATCAGAATCGCGTTTGTAGAAATATATTAAAGGTCTTTGTGTACCTGCTTCAGCCACAATATGTTTCTAATCCATTCCGCTGAGCATGCAGTTGTAGTTTGTGCATAAAAGTAGCAGCAGAAGTTAATCTACTCCTTTCACAAATTTTCTTAGATTGATGAGAAGAGGCATCTCGTTATTCTTTTGAATATCCTTTAGAATTTCACTGCAATAGAACACTTTAAAGAAGGCACAACATTGGTTATGTAGTGTTTGTTTACTGATAGTTAAGACATATTAATAGTACTTCTCAAACCTCGGTTGAGAGGCACAAACATGTTGGGCTCAGTAAAGATACGGCATCAACGGGCTCCACTAGGAACTTCTTAGCATCCATTCTTACTTAAGTTGCTAGAGTGACCCGTTCAACCACTTACATAAACCAATGTGGGACATACACATTTATTGATCTTTTTCCATGTTTTGCTAGTCATATCCCTACATCATGGTTCATATATTTTGCTTTTTATTGGTTCAGATATTCTGTTATATTCACTTTCTATGTTTCATTTGGAAGTATGCTGGAAAACTGCATATTTCCTGATAACACTGTCAAACTTACTTCACCCAATATCTTGTATTTGAAAGTTTAATTTGATATTTTTTTCTTCACCATAGGCCGTAGACCTCAGGAGTCCTGAAGCTTCAAACACTCAGAAGGTCAAGGTAACCGGATACTTCCTAACAATCTCTTATTGAAGCTAGTGTTAGATTTCATCTGTGACAATACCATTGGTTCTTTTGCAGACATGTGACTTGTCTTACCAAGCTGCATTACCGGAAATTCTTGAGGTTTTAAAATCTGCATGTGAAACTCATGGATTGCCATTGGCTCAGGCTTGGGTCCCGTGCATCTTACAAGGTAATGGAGGGTGTTGGAACTCTGATGAGAACTTAAAAAACTGCATTGCTCCTGTGACATTCTACGTAGGTGATTCCCGTATTAAGGGGTTTCATGAAGCCTGCTCCGACTGCCACTTGTTAAAAGGTCAAGGTATCGTTGGGAGAGCATTTCGAACGAACCAGCCTTGTTTCTCAGTGGATGTATCTGCGTGTAGCAAGACAGATTACCCTCTTTCTCACCATGCAAGGATGTTTGGACTAAAAGCTGCTGTTGCGATACGATTAAGGAGTACCTCTACTGGTTCAGCTGACTTTGTCTTGGAGTTCTTTCTCCCCACAAACTGTGACAATCCTGAAGAGCATAAGAAAATGCTTACTTCTTTGTCTACGATTATCCAAAACGTTTGTCAGACTTTACGAGTTGTCACTGACAATGAGTTGAAAGAAGAAGCTGATTTCCCAGGTAAAGTGGCAAATTCCCCAGTGAAGAGTATAGATATAGAAGTTCCAAAAGTTGATCCCGTGCAGTTCTCGAGTCCTTACTCCAGGCAAGTGATGCATCGAGAAACAGTTTCACCATTCCAGACAGGAAGAGTAAGAGAAGCATTAGCCGAATCCTCAGAGGTTAGGCTACGTCAACCTGATTCTAATTCAAAACAAGGCATGGCATTTGTTGCAAATGCTTCTACATCATGTGACGGTAGCTCACTGTATACGAACAAATCGGGAGAGAAAAGACGCATCAAAGCTGATAAAACTATTACTTTGGAGGTTCTTAGGCAACACTTTGCCGGAAGCCTGAAAGATGCTGCAAAACATCTTGGTGGTGAGCACTTATTTTTTACCTCCCAATCATAGATCATAATCTTGAGCATTAGTGTGAGAAGCTATTGCCATTGCTTTAGCTGTATGCATTATATGATCTCGAAACTATTTTGCAATAAATGACTTAACTTTTAGTTTTGTCATATTCTGTCACTGAATTTCAGTTTGCCCGACCACTTTGAAGAGGATATGCAGGCAACATGGTATACAGCGTTGGCCTTCTCGAAAGATCAAGAAGGTGGGGCATTCCTTACAAAAAATCCAACGTGTTATCGACTCTGTTCAGGGTGCCTCTGCTGGTTTGCAGATTGGATCTTTCTACTCCAACTTTCCTGAACTGGCATCCCCAAATGCTTCACGAACAACTCAGTTTTCTAATTCCACGCCAGCTGATATTCTAAAGCCATCAGAAGCACAACCCGAGAGCAGTACTCTGATTCCCCCACCCGCTGCATCTCTATCATCCTCCTCATCTGGTAGTCAGAATTCCAGCTCGAGCCAATGTTGTTCCAGTGGGGCACAACAAAACTCGTATTCATTGAGTGTTGGAGGTCATGACAACCCAATGGTTAATGAAGAACCCATGCTTAAAAGAACAAGGAGTGATGCAAATCTACACATCTGGAGTGCTGGAGCTAAGCCCCTCCCGAGGTCCCAGAGCCACGTATCTTTTTGTTGGCCAGATAAACAAGAAAACGTTCTCCCTGCAGCAGACGACAGTAGCCAAAAATCTCGAGAAAGAGATGGTCCAAGAATAAAAGTCACATATGGAGAAGACACCATTAGGTTCCGCATGCAAAGTGATTGGAGGTACCAAGACTTGCTGCATGAAATCTCTAGGCGATTTGGAGTAGACAATGCCAGTGGCTATCATCTCAAATACTTGGATGACGATGCTGAATGGGTATTACTGACATGCGACGCTGATCTAGAGGAGTGTATTGATGTATGCCGCACAGCACAGAGCCAGACGATCAGGCTCTCGTTTCTTCATGATTTGCAATCACAAGTTGGTAGGTCTTTCAGCACTAGAGGTCCTTGGTCGTTGTAGCAGTAAACAGAAACAACTTCGTAGTTCTTGTTGCTTAGAAGAAGAGTTAGAGCAGAGTTTGGATTCAGAGTTTGTAGATAAAGTTGAGAACAATCCCTGTTGTTCTTGAGAAGATTCCAGAAGCTGCAGTGGGCAAAAAGACGCGATAGAGACGTGTAATTTGTCGTTCGTCCACAAAAGAATCAGCAGAGAGGAGTAGTAGTTCCACAGCACAGGTACTATATAGACTGATTGTTGAAACATATGCATTCTGTGTGAAGATTGGAGAAGTTTGTGTCTTGAAATCTTATAAATTTGATGTCTGTTTGCACTAATGGACATTAAACATACAGCAGTGGAAATTGCAACTTTGTAAATTTTTATTCATCTCTAGAAATCTGATAGATTTCATTATGGTTATATTTCTTGAATGAATGTATTTTGAAACTTTTATAAATTAATAACCTGTCTAACATGATATTGATTCCCCATTTGATTCAATTTTTGGCTGAAAAATATAATTTGCAAACTTCAGTGTGATTTCTGTATTAAAAGAAAGGTCAATTTGTTAAGTGTAAAAGCAACCATAGTTCAATCGATTCTCTCTCTAAAGTTATATTAGCTAAATAGGAAAAACACTCTTTTTAAGTTTCAAGTTTCATAAAGTCTCACTTCATTTAATTTCAATATCGGTATTAAACAATATATGTATTGAGAGAGAATCTTGTTGTACGACTGTTATATAACTCTAATACCGGACATATATCTTTTAGTAATAGAAGTGATTTTTTTTTTAAATTCATAAAATATAGTAATAGAGCGTTTGCGTCTCAACAGACCAGTGAGAATCTACCTGTACTTCCGATTTATTTTTATATTTTTATGATTATTTATTTAACATTTTTTAAATTTAGTAAAATAGTATTTAAGTAATTAAAAAAACTTATTTTCATTATTTTTATTTTATGGTATGATACACAGTTATTATTGTGCAAATAGAAACTCATTTTATTACTTACAAAAATCATTATGTGCAACACAATATATATTTTGTTTGAGAGAGCAAGTTATTTAGAATTCGATAAAAACCTCTAATGAATTCCAATTGGATTCGAAGCGAACTTGCCTCGTAAATTATTTAATGAAAATGATAGAAAAAAAAAACTAATGCATGCTGTTTGGATACAGTTGGATTCATATTCATAATCAAACAGTAGCAGATCAAACTATTCATATTCATATATATTTGTTTCTACAAAACAACAACAAACTAATATCGGGCCTAACACCATTAAAAATGAGGGGTCATTCATACCCACGCAGCCCAATTAAAAAATCCGTTAGTAAGTACGTGACGCCTTCTCATTTTGCTGCCGATACGCGGCGGCGCCACCTTTACCTCCGCCAGTTCCGTGGTAGGTGTGGTGGGGCGATCGCTGCTGGTAGCGGTGCTGTTGGGCTGGTTTTGATTCCCCTTTTTGTTTCTTGGGCTTCATTTGAATGTGGCTAATTTTTTCCAAATCTTCCAAAACTAGCTCCATTTCGGGCCGAGATTTTGGGTCGGGCTCGAGGCATTTTAGTATGAGCTCTGCAGTTGCACATGCAGCCTTGAGAGGGTACTCGTCCTGAAGACGTGGATCCATTAGCTTCTTCAACTTCTTTTTGTCGGGTAGCGAGGGCCGGGCCCAATCCACCAAATTAATCTGCCCACCGGGCCGGTTGGTATCCAGAACCCGCAGACCCGTTATTATCTCCAACAATACCACCCCGAAACCATACACATCACTCTTTACATACAAATGACCTGCAAAGTGCAAATATAATCATAATAAATTCAACTAGAACTATATATGAACAATTAATTATTTATATTTTACAAATATTAATTATAATTGACGTTCTACCTGTTGCCATATACTCTGGGGCAGCATACCCATAAGTGCCAACAACCTTAGTAGTTACATGTGAATTGCCATCGACCGGACCCAATTTAGCAAGTCCAAAATCGGAAAGCTTGGCATTGAAATCCTGAAAATAACAAAAAAATAAAAATCATTAGATGGCTAGACCGTCGCAATGTAGATACGGACACACAATGACGACACAAATGTCCGTCATTAGGGCTAATGGCGGAATTTAAATCCGTCGCTAGAGTCCTTTACGATGAGCAAATTCGCTCATCACAGTCAAAATTGCTCCGTCACTAGTTCTATCTAATGATAGAAATCAGAGCTCCAGAGACGAAAATATCCATCGCTAAAACTCAATTTTTTCACAGTACAAATTCAGACGGTGAATGAATCTTATGAAATATAATAAACTAGTAAGCACGAGTGTCATATTTACCGCGTCAAGTAATATGTTGGAGGCCTTAAAATCTCTATAAATGACAGTTTTTTCAGTAGTGTGTAACTCAGCAAGACCTCGAGCTGCTCCTAACGCTATTTTCATCCTAACATCCCATGAAATCTGCTCCGCGCCTCCCTCTGCACCAATAAATACCAATGTCCAAATTAAAATCATATAAAATTAATTTTTGAAATAAATTTTGTGGATTATTAATTAATTACTTCTGAAAAGGTGACTTTCTAAGCTTCCCCGTTGCATGTATTCATAGACGAGGAGAAACTGTCTCTCCTCCCAACAGTAACCCAACAATTTTACAAGATTTGGATGGCTGAATTTTCCCAAGAATTTTACCTCCGCCTGCACCATTAATATATAATATAAAAAACAATATCAATCAATATATTAACTATATATATACACACATAATTCGAGTCAAGTCAACTTAAAAATATATAAAATACTGTATTTTATTATTACAGGAAATTAAAATATGTGGATTGTGAAGAAAGCAATAAATTTATAAGTATTGGTGATAAATAATATTTGGTCAATCTAATCAAACTGCTCAACCGGACTCCAGCTAAATAAAATTGAACCACGTACGAAATTTAGTTGTTGACTTTTCGATGATAAAGAATTATAGGCCTGACTTACATACCATCATTATTCTCATTAAAATTATTACTATAATTAATACTCCTTACATTCTATTTTAACAGGCTTGTTTTTTTTATTGGTATGTCTCAATATATAGGCATGTTTCTATATATATTTAGCTAATTTACTAATATATACCCCTATTTAATATGTTCACATTAGACATTAATTTAATATCAAAGAAATAAATAGGGGCATATTAGTAAGTTTGTTGATTAATTATCTGTCCCAATACTTTTCTTAATTCTCGTGCAAAACTACAATTAGCCTATCAAAATTGGACGGAGGGAGTATATATAGAGAGTTCTGAGCACTCAACGTGTAGTTGTTTGCAATTAAACTTAATTATCCACCCCAATGAAATTACTCATATCTCTTGGTATTTTTATTACATCAGTACATGTTAGCTACGCAATTATACTCATATATGTGTAATACACAATATAATAAATAATTGTACTTAATAATTAGCTGAATGTTCTAAATTACGTGCACAATAAAACCACACATGCATCAAGGCTCAACTTGATATTATCACTGCTGTATATTTTCTTATAAAACAAGAAATTAAATAGGCGCATGTCAAACATTATATATTTATATTCGGCCTCATTGACCTTTAATTCATGATTTAATTTGCACATGATCGTGAAAGATATATTTTCGAAAAAGGTAAATAACATAGAACATATGATCATATGATTAAATCAATGAATGAAAAATATATATACCTGCCATTCCTTGAGGCCTTGTTCACTGTCGGGGTTAGATTTCTTGACGGCAACTGGGATTCCGACGCCGACTCTCGACGGCGTTAACGTTTTCTCGTCGAGGTATCCTTTGAAAACTCTTCCGAAACCGCCTTCTCCGAGCACCGTATCAGGTCGGAAATTTCTAGTGGCGCTTCGAAGCTCGGCGTATGTGAACATTTTCAGATTTGGAGTTTTGATCCTACCGCTAGGTGGAATCGCCGCCGCGCCTCCACCGCCTTGATCGGCCGGCGGAGAAGGATTGTTGTTTTTGAGGTTGTCATGAACTGAAAAAGGAAAAACTCTACGTGTTAGATTAGATATACATATATATGCATCGATATCACATAATAATTAAACCGATTTCCACATGCGTGCTGGGTGTGTGTGTGTACCTGGGCTGGGAGGTCTGGTGTTGTTGCTGCTGGCAACAGGTTTAGGCCAGCAGTTTCCCATCTCTCTCTCTCTCTCTCTCTCTCTCTCTCTCTGCTTTGATAGAGAGATGGAAGAATTAAGAGAGTTTTTGGAGTGTGAGGCTTTCTGGGAAGGAGAGGAGAACCACAAAGGAAATTAAGAAATGCGTCGGTTGCTCTTTTCCAATTGGTGAATATAATCTCTCTCTCTATCGATATATATATATATATATAAATTAATGTATATACATTTCCAGACAATATAATAAGTTGGAGGAAGAAAACTTTTTTCTCTGTGGACTTTTTCAAACCCCCCCCCCCCCCTGCTTTTCTTTTTCCCTTCGAATTATTAGTTATTTTGTAATCTCATACGTCACAAATTATGCATCTCCTCCCATTAAGTGATTATAGTCGATTAGGATAATTGTTTCTCTATGTATAATATATAAGTGGGAGTTGGGTTCCATGAGAGATGACTTAATAGTGGAGTGAGGTTATTTGGAGATCAAAGACCACGTGTTCAAATCTTCTCAATACCACAGATCGGATCGGGTGTATGAGTCAAAAAAAAAAGTGGGAGCTCGATTAAGTTTTCATTAATTAAGTTATTGATCAGATGTATTTATATTTTAAAACATATCTTGATACAATGTCATTTTTATATAAAAATATTGCATCGAAAATTTAGCTAATATACATTAATATTTAATGAAGAACTCGACGGGTAAGGACTTTGAATGTGGGAAAGCATGATTTTTTTGAGTTGGGGATTGGAATTGAGGAAAAAGGAGTTGAATAGAAAGTTTTGCATGCCTAAATCCAGTACATAGCTTTCAAATTTAGCAAGTTGAATATCTAATCATTGAAATTTGAAAATGATTGAAATATGATTTTATTAATAGTGACTCCATTTTGTTCACCATTCGAAATTTACAATTTAAAATATAAATCCCAGATTTATTTTATTCTAAATTTTGCAACTTAATCTTACTATGATCAATTATTTTAAAACCCGCTTTTTTCACATTTTATGCCTAATCCACATTTATGATTTGTTAGTTTCTGCAATGATGAAGCTAATTTTTAAAATGAATTATGACATTGAACTTTTTTTTTACTCACACATTTAAATTTGTGGGTATTGAGGAGATTGAAACACGTGATCTTTGGTCTTCAAGCAATCTTACTCTACCACTAGGTCATTCCCACTGGGACGAGCATAATCAGAATTATTTAAACACAGTTTTTGAATATAATTTGTGACATTATATATATATATATATATATATATATACTCCCTTGTTTTGTTTTAGTTGTTCTTTTAGTTTTTTTTTATCTAGAATTAACAATTAATTTTATGAACTAATATACACCTCCCTCATATATGACATAAAATCTCATTCACTTATATTTTCCTAAAATAAGATTTGAGATATGGTTAAATTTGAGAGAGAGTGTGAGAAAATATATACCAATAAACATTTTGACACAAAATAAAAAAGTTAAAACAACAATCATAATGAAACATATGGAGTATATATGTATATGTATATGTATGTATGTATATATATATATAGGGAATGGATAAAAAATACACATTTTCTTAATGTAGGAACTAGGACCCCATCTTATATCATCCAACTAGATGATCTAATGACTGATATTTAATGTGAAAGTCAAGGTAAAAAAGAAGGAGACGGGAGTATAATTGTCCAATAGATGCGCTATTTTTTATGCACTTAACTGCAACTAACACAGATCATGCAATAAAGCTAGTAAATCGAGTATCGTATCCATAAGAACTGCAATTATGATTTACACCAAGTACTAAGCTAACAAATTCTTATTATCCAGACTACCTAATTTTTAATTGAATTAATCCTATGCAAATAATCAAAATTAAATTACTAAAGTTAATTATCAAATCAAATGCAGATTGAATAAGACTAAAAGCGTTAACTATCAATTTAACAAAATAATTAATCATAGGGAATACATACACATAAATCCATCATATATTAATTCAATTCTATCAATTTCCAAATTTAATCCAATTATCTGTGAAGGATCATAATTCTAATTACCTATCTCCGCCACGTCTCAAGGTAAGAGTAGATTAACAATTTATCTATTGGTTTCATCTCTAGATTAATTGTTAATTCCCAATAGATCAATAGATTTAAAACCTCCGACAAATCACAAGTACATATAACAAATCATTCAATTTCATCCCACCAATTAATTATCTCCGCCGGACTCAAATTAATTAGCTATCATACAATGACTATGGCCTTAATCATGCATGAGAAATCTAAACTTGAATGTTTGAATCATATAATCGGAAGGAGAATTGATGAAGAATTAAATCAATACATAATTTCATACATGCTACAAACCCTAGAATTTTATAACTTGGAGGAGTTTAAGTAGGATTAGGACTCGTATAAGGAAAGATAGAGAAAATCTGCTAAAAACGCACTTTATTACGCACAGTCCGTGCGCTTAGGATGTACCACCGTACGATCCATGCGAGAGCTTATGGAATGACAACCCTTTGCTGGATCTGATGTCCTACACGGTCCGTGCGCTAGGCTTTGTCCACTACACGGTTCGTGTGTGAACTTCTGACGGTCGACACTCTTCACCGTTTTGCTCCGTTCTCGTTCGTTTCTCATCCGATTGACCCGATTCTTTTTGCAATGTGCTTCTAACTCAATTATCTATCTTCTTAGGTGCTTCCAAGGCTCAATTGAATCTTATAAAATAATTGACATTAAATCTCTTCAAAATGAGTAAAAACGTGATACTGCACAAATTATGCAAAACTAAGTGCAACTTGTCAACTTATGCATGCATTGATCATCAACCACCATCCAAATAAACACCAAAATGCATATAAAAGCCATGTTTATCACCAATCCTTATAAAAAAGCTGATGTCATCAATTTTTTAAAAAAATCTTAAAAACTTTAAACGATCATAACTTACTCATTTCTAATCAGATCAACACAAATAATATACTAAATTAAATATCTTTGCATGTTCTTTAGATTAAACATGTATATGTTTGTGTAAATAAATATAGATGAAAAATATAAAATATACCTTTGTACTCGTGTCCAGCACAAAAATACTTTCGTTATCTTTTAATTATGGTTTGTCAGCATCATGATAATGTATGCTAATGAAGCATTTGTTATACACTAACATACTATATTCATTGTACTAACGAATGATTATCATAATATTATCGCAGTACGTGTACTTATATTATTATTATTATTATTATTATTATTATTATTATTATTATTATTATTATTATTTATTACATTTTAATTAGGGCTTATAATTATTTTTTATGATTTAACTTTTATGTTTTAGTTACTGATAAAGACTCAAAATGGGGCTTTTTACTTATGCCTTTTTCATTATTTTTGAGTCTTTTATTTCAAGTCTTGAGTCAGTTAGGGAGTTTAAGTGAAGTAGGGGAAAGTGAAGAGAAAATGTCCAATGTGGGCGTAAAGTGAAGACAAATCTATTGAAGGCATAATGGAGGGAGTTGGGCTTGGAGAGTCTGTTGTAAACCAAGCACGAAAATTCAGCTCCAAACACTCCAACAAACTAAGACCACGTCCACAACCATTCCGAAATTCATGAGAGTCGACCGTTGGAGCAGAAGAGGTAGAGAAAGAGGGGAGAGAAGAGAAGATAAGGGAGAGAAGGTCCAGGCCGAGAAAACCGCGCACAAAGTTGTTGAGGAAGAGTGGAAGGAGTCAACACAAGTGCACTCATGCGTGGGCTGTAGTGTGCGTTTAGAACTCGCTATAAATACTATGTTATTATTTCATTTTCAGACGGACAAGGAAGAGGAGAATTTAGCTTTAGTTATTCAGCATTTCATAGTTTATTTCTCTTTCACTCGAATAATTACAGTCGGTATAATTGGGGACGATTTGCCTTTAGCTTATACGCGGCTCGTTTTGCTTATAATATGGAGTTAGATCCAAACATATTTAATATATTTCCCTTTATCATGAATTGTTCATTTACTTATTTTCTGTCTTTCAATATGTTGCATGACTAATTAATTAGTGTTCGAGTTGAGTGGGATAAGGGTTATGGTGAATAGACATGAATGAGGCTAATTGGGATTAACACACCTCATGAAGATTCCCAACTTCAACTTGGGACGAACGATGACACAACAATAAGGAGTCTATGTGGCTGATCACTCTTAGCCAAATCATTGTTGCTGTACGTCAGGGTGGAAGTAAGGGTGACCAATTCCCTGATGAGCCACCAAGTGATAAACCGGGTGAAGAAGCCTAGAGACGAATAAGCCTGGAGATTGAAGGATAGGCACAAAGCCAAAGGGGTCCCATATGCCAACGTTGAGTTCCTTCGATTGAAGGCTGCCATTCTTGCAAACTCTCTGCATGACTAACTCTTCTTTGGGTCCTGGATGGTAAAAGGCTAAGAGTCGCCGACCGTATCGCTCTTAGCATACACCGTAAGAAGGAATTGGGGGGTGTAAGGAGACCATACCTGCTCCCTATAACCAAACGGTCAGAACGAGGTATCCATGTGTATGTGCCCGAGATTGCATGCATTCACCAATCCGATTCTATACTTAACTCGAACATGTTTGCTATTTGCTTGATATAATTTATATTGTTAGTATTATTTTAAGTTTGCAGGAACGAATTAGTGACATTAATTCTATCAGAGTTTAAGGGTAAACACTCCTTGTGGGATCGACAACCGCCTTCTGGCACTATACTAGCCATTGGAGGCACATTCAAGCATCTACCGGGTTACGCCCATAGGTGTAATTTTGCACGCTAAACGACGGCGTGTCAGTTACTAATTGATTATTATATATTGTTTATTTCATCAAATTATAATACATTAATTATGGGTTTCTTCATCCATTTATGATTTATACCGTATGTTTATGATGAGTTTTCATATGCTAGCATAATTTTTCCGCAGTACTAATAAAATAATATCATAATGTTAACATTGTATATTTATATTGTTATTATGGTTTATTCTATCGAATTAGGGTTTATAATTTTTTTAGAATTTAATTCTATTTTTTAGATCATTGGAGTTTATTATATCTGAATTATGGTTAATTATTCATCCAATTATGATTTATAATTACTTTTTAGAATTTCATTTTTCGTTAACAATGTGAGAAAAATTTCATTAGCATTATGATAACACTTTGTTAGCATGACAATAATGCTTCGTTAGCATTATGATATTATTATCAACTATCCAATACTTTTTTTATAAGAATTACCGAATTACGTTAATTTCCTGCTTAGAAGACTTATCAAATATTACAGAATTATCATCACTCCTTTTAAGCAAATCTAGGCCATATATTTTTAACGAAGCATTGATGGCATGCTAACAAAGCATTATTGTAATGATAATGAAAGTTTTCTCATATTGTTAATGAAAAATTAAATTCTAAAAAGTAATTATAAATCATAATTGGATGGAATAAACCATAATTCATGTAATAAATTCCAATGAACTAAAAAATAAAATAAAATTCTAAAAAACAATTATAAATCACAATTGGATGAAATAAACCATAATATCAATACAAATATACAATGTTGATATTGTTTTATCAGCACTGCAGATAAACTATATTAGCATATGATAATTCATCGTTAGCATAAGGTATAAGTCATAAATGGATGAAGAAAACCTTAATTAATATATTCTAATTTGATGAAATAAACAATAGATAATAATCAATTAGTAACTAAAACATAAAAATTAAATCATAAAAATAATTATGATCCCTAATTGAAATGTAATAAATCATAATAACAATATAAGTATATGTACTATGTTAACATTGTGATAATCCTTCATTAGCACAATGAATACATTATGTTTGCATATAACAAATGCTTTGTTAGAATACGTTATCATGATGTTGATGAACCATTATTAAAAACTAGCGAAAGTATTTTTACGCTGGACACGAGGGAAAAATGTATTTTTCATATTTTTTATCTATATTTATTTGCACAAGCATATCCATGATTGATCTTGAATTAAAAATCATGAAAATAGCTTTAATTTGATATATTATTTGCGTTGATCCGATTAGAAACAAGTGAGTTGTGATCGTTTAAAGTTTTTAAGATTTATTTTAAAAAGTGATGACATTAGCTTTTTTATAAGGATTGGACAACTATACCCCCACTTCCTTCTTTTTTGCCTCGACTTTGACATTAAATCTCAACTATTAAATCATCTAGTTGGATGGTATAAGATGAGTTCCTAGTTCCTACACCAAGAAAATGTGTATTTTTGATCCACACACACACACACACACACACACACACACACTCTCTCTCTCTCTCTCTCTATATATATATATATATACATATATATATATATATAGAGAGAGAGAGAGAGAGAATGGATCAAATGAGAACCAGAGCCCCATGTGAGAACTAAGAACTAATTCGAGTCGTAGATCTTCAATTTTTAGATGGTGAACATCTGTACCCGAGTTTGAGTTATGCAGTGGCATTTTTATAATATTAGGGTTATTTTAATGAACTAGGGGTATTTTTATAATTTAAAAATTTTATTCTATTTGGGCTAAATGCTTTTAGCAATACTATGATAGGTTTTAGCATCGTTGTAATTAGTTTTAACATTATCAAAGAAGATATAAATTTTAGCATTAACATGATTAGTTGTGTCTGATTTAATCTGCAGATTGTGTTGGCACTACTTTGAAAATTTATCTTGGGTTGTTTAAATTTTTTATACCACTTAATGGGCATGTGGTTATTTGCAATGATGGATATTTATAAAATATCTCGCTGCTTCGATCATCTTGATGAGTGGGGGCAGTTTTAGCCTGTGTTCTCCTTGTAGTTTCATCTTTTGTAGCTCTTTTAACACCTATAAATTTTTATATAATACTGTTAAGTAAACAAAATGATAAGGCTGAAAACATTATTGAATGATAAAGACAAATGTTGTGAACAATAGTGTCAATGTTAATGCTAAAATGATATATGATGATGTCAATTCTGTGAACAATAATGCTAGTACCCCAAGAAATATGTATTGGCTCTGGGTTTATAATGTTCATGTTAGCTTTTTTAGATATACATGTTTTCTAATGTTAAGAATGACAATTATAATGCTAATATCTGACATGATAATGTTAATTCAAAAAATGTAACATCGTTTGTTCATGGTTGGTTTATAATGTCCATGATAATTTTTTTATGCTAATGCTAACAAATGGTTATGATAATTCTAAAATGAGAAATGACAATGCTAAAACTATAAATAATTATGCTAAACATAATACATTGTACAGATAAATCATGCATTGCCAAAAGTGGTAGGTTTTATATGTTTTCTACAAGTTTCTCGATATTAAGAAAAATAAAATGAAAGTGTTAAATCATCATGAAACAATGAGAGTGTTATAGCATCATGAAACAATGCTAACAGGAACCGGATGATATTGATAATTCAACAAAACTGTAATATCGTTGTTCATGATTGATTTATAATGTTCCTAGCAAGTTTTTATGCTAATGCTAAACAAGAATTATGTTAATGCTAAAATGAGAAATGACATTGCTAAAACTGTAAACGATACTGCTAAACACAACAAACTATACAGATGAATCATACATTGATAGAAGTTGTAGGTTTTATATATTTCTACAAGTTTCTCGATGTTAACAAAAATTAAAATGAAACTGCTAAATCATGGTGAGACAATGATAACAAGGAGATGGACATATTGATAATTCAACGAAACTGTAATAGCGTTGTTAATATTTAGTTTATAATGTTCATGACAAGTTTTCATGTTAATGCTAAACAAGAGTTATGTTAATGCTAAAATGAGAAATGACAATGCTAAAACTTTAAACGATACTGCTAAACACAACAAAGTGTACAGATAAATTATATATTGGCAAAATTTTCGTGTCGTTGCCGGGGATTGGTTCTAAAGCAGTAATTACTCTAGTATTTTCAGTTTGTTATTTTTTCTTAATTTTATTTTGTCTTTCCAGTGCATGACCCGTTTCTTCGCAAAAAGAAGAGCTAGTGTTTGATCCAGAGTCAAAGAGGACTTTACATCAGCTGAGGAGAGCTGCTAGGATGTCTAAGGAGATTTTCACATCTGAACTAGGGACTTTTGATCTTCATCAATTGTTCGAAGAAAACATGGTAGGGAACGCGAATCAAGTTCTCGCCAATGCTGGTGAACCTGAGCCTCTGATCAGAGAAATAGGCCGCCTCAGAAACAATCGGCCCATTTGCATCGTACTTCCACAGATTGCTAACAACTCGGAGATCCGACCTGGGTTTATACAAGTGCTGCCAAAGTTCAGTGATCTGCTAGGAGAGAGTGCGCATAAGCACTTGTCCGAATTTGACCTCGTCTGCTCCACCCTGCGCCCGCAAGGTTTCACGGCCGATAATCTGAGATTGCTGACTTTCTCTCACACCTTGCAAGACAGAGCTAGGGATTGGCTATTTGATCTTCCATCTGGGTCGATCACTACTTGGAACGAGCTAGAAGGACAGTTCCTATGCAAGTTCTTTCCGGAGTCCCAAGCTGCAAACTTGAGGATGGTGATTAGTAGCATCAAACAGAAGCAAAATGAGAGTTTAGCCGAGTACCGGGAGAGGTTCCAACAGCTTTGTCGCAAGTGCCCAGACCACGGGTTCACAGATTATCAACTGCTAACCAATTATTTTTACCGTGGCATGTCTATTTTTGATAGGAAGATCGTTGATGCTGCCAGTGGAGGATCTCTCACTAATAAGACCCTAGCTGAGGCTAAGCAACTCATCATCGATATGGCTTCTGGAGGCCAACAATATGAAGATCAAGATGACGGTAGACACCGACCTATGAAAGCAATTGAGCGAGCTGAAAGTTTTGAAGTCAAAGAAAAGATTGACGCTCTGACTTATCTGGTCAGAGGCCTAGCTGTAGCACACACAGAACATTCCCGCTGTGGAGTGTGTTTAGAGAATGGGAACTTTACTGATGAGTGTCCAACTTTGCAAGACCCTTCTGCTGAGCAAGCTTGCTATGGGTCCGGAGATGCACAAGAAGATGCTTTGAGAAGGAAGTGAAATTATGACCCTTACTCCAACACGTACAATCCAGGTTAGAGGTGCCATCCAAACTTATGTTGGAAACAACCAGGAGATCAGAGAGCACCTGGAGATTTACCTTCGAGGCCACTGCAAGACGGTCCGGATGCCCATACGGATAAACCTGCACCGAGCATGAGTGAGATTATGAAGTGTCTGGAGCAAAGCAGTGCTCTGGTGAATAGCTTGGTACAAAGTCAGAAAGCATTCCAGCAGGAGACGCAGGCTGCCCTAGGCAGTATGGGCAGACAGATCACTCAGCTTGCCACTCAAATGAACATGATGCAAGGGCATACAGGGAAATTGCCTTCGCAAGCTGAGCAAAATCCCAGAGGAAATGTTAGCGCTGTGACCCTTCGAAGTGGGAAAGAATTGGTTGAAGTGGAGGCTAAGAAAGAGAAGAACACGCAGTATGGACATACTGCGCAGACTGAAAACAAATCCAGTATAGAAGAAGAACAACCTACTACCTCTGCCAAGTCTGCCCCAACTGAGGTAACATCTGAACCTAAAAGTTATAACCCTGTAGTTGCAGCCCCTTTTGCTTCCAGGTTAGTTTGAAACAAGAAAGAGGATGACTAGAAGGAGATTTTCAAGATGTTCAAGAAGGTTGAAATCAACTTACCTCTGATTGATGCTATCAAGCAAGTCCCCAGATATGCGAAATTCCTGAAGGTGTTGTGTGCTAAAAAGATGAGATACGGGAAAGATGCAAGAATTAAGGTTGGTGAAAATGTTTCTGCCGTAATTCAGAGAAATTTGCCACAAAAATGCAGGGATCCAGGTATGTTCACTATCCCTTGCATTATTAGGAGTAAGAAGGTTGAGAAAGTCATGCTAGATTTAGGCGCATCCATAAATGTTATGCCTTTATCTATGTAAAAAGATTTGCAATTAGGTCCTATGAAAGATACTCGAGTCATCATTCAGTTAGCTGATAGGTCTAATGCATATTGTCAAGGTGTGGTGGAAGATGTTCTTGTCAAGGTTAATGAATTAATTTTTCCTGTGGACTTCTATATTGTTAATATGGATGATTCTTTCTCTGCACATAGATCATTAATTCTGCTAGGGCGTCCATTCATGAAAACTGCTAGAACTAAGATTGATGTGGAAAAAGGAATGCTTAGCTTTGAATTTGATGGTGACATTGTTACATTTAATATATTTGAAGCTATGAAACATGTTGAGGACCTTGAGGCTCTTTTTATGGTTGATATTGTTGATTCTCTAGTTGACGATTTTGTTGAGTATAATTTCAGGGATGATAAGTTAGAGCAGGTTCTGTTGGGTGGAGTGACCTAAGCTGCTATCCACATAGACAAAGAAAAAGCCATCAGGGAGATTATTCAGTAGCTGTATGCCGTAGATGAATTTCTGGCTCGAAATCTGCCAGGCCGTATACCCCTACCAACCAACTCGGAGCCAATTTTGCCATCGCATGTGAAGGCCCCCGTACTGGAGTTGAAGGTTCTTCCCGAGCATCTCAAATATGCTTACTTGGGGGAGCAAGAAACGTTGTCAGTTATCATCAGCAAGGATCTGAACGCCGATCAAGAAGAGCAATTGGTTGAGTTGCTGAAAAGACACAAGGGCGCTATCGCTTGGACCTTAGCCGATATCAAAGGAATCAGCCCAGATATATGCATGCATCGGATTTTTCTTGAGCCAGATTGCAAGCCCTCTCGAGATCCACAAAAAATTGAACTCGGTGATGAAAGAAGTGGTTCTCAAAGAAATGCTCAAACTGCTCCAGCTAGGGATCATTTACCCAATCTTTGATAGTGTTTCGGTCAGTCCAGTGCACGTGATTCTGAAAAAGTCCGGGTTCCAGCTTGTCAAGAATGAGAGCAACAAGTTGATTCCGATGAGGTTTCAAATAGGTTGGCGCATGTACATCGATTTCCGGAAACTGAATGATGCTACACACAAAGACCACTTCCCACTGCCATTCATTGATGAAATGCTCGAAAGATTGGTGGGAAAATCTTTCTTTTGCTTCCTAGATAGATACTCGGGCTACTTTCAAATTTTTATAGCCCAGGAAGACCAAGAAAATATGACTTTCACATGCCCGTTTGGAACGTTTGTCTGCCGAAAAATGCCATTTGGGTTATGTAACGCCCCTGGCACCTTCCAACGGTGTATGATGAGTATCTTTTTCGATTTGATTGAGAGCTACATCGAGATTTTTATGGATGATTTTACAGTGCATGGGGAATCGTTCGAGCAATGTATGGAGCACTTGGACAAGGTCCTTCAAAGATGTGTTGAGACCGACTTGGTGTTTTTGAGAAATGTCACTTTATGGTGCAGCAAGACATTGTGCTCGGGCATGTCATCTCTGCGAAAGGGATCGAAGTTGATAGATCAAAGGTTGATTTGATCGTGAAGCTGCCTTACCCTTCAAATGAGAAAGAAATTCGAGCCTTCTTAGGCCACGCAGGTTTCTATCGGCGCATCATTCAAGACTTCTCAAAGATAGCTCAACCAATGACCAAGTTGCTGCAAAAAGATGCTCCTTTCAATTTTGATGATAAGTGTAAAGAAGCATTTGATCTGTTGAAGGAAAAACTCACCTCTGCACCTATTATTCAGCCGCCACAATGGGGCCTTCCTTTCGAGCTCATGTGCGACGCCAGTGACTTTGTAGTTGGAGCTGTACTTGGACAAAAGCGTGGAAAACAGAGCCACGTAATCTATTATGCTTCCAAGACCCTTAACCCAGCTCAGTGTAATTACACGACGATGGAGAAAGAGCTTTTAGCCGTTGTTTTCGCATATGAGAAGTTTAGATCATATCTTGTTGGATCGAAAGTGGTGGTGTACACAGACCATGTCGCTTGGAAATACTTACTCTCCAAGAAGGAATTCAAACCTCGCCTCATTCGCTGGTTCCTTCTACTGTAGGAATTTGACTTGGAGATTAAAGACAAAAAGGGAGCTGAAAATAATGTTGCTGATTACTTGAGCAGACTGTTGATGAAGTCCGACGGTATGCCCATACTGGATGATTTTCTAGATGAACTTTTACTCGCAGCTATGGGTACAACCCCTTGGTATGCTGATTTGGTGAATTTTCTCACCACTGGGATGTTCCTAAAAGGTACAGAAACTGCCAAGAAGAACAAGTTGAGGAGCCAAGCCAAATACTTCATATGGGACGATCCTTATTTGTGGAAAACTTGTGCCGACCAAGTGATTCGATGTTGTATCCCAGATGATGAAATTCAGTCCATTCTGATTTTTTGCCATGCTCATGCATGTGGAGGCCATTTTGGACCGAAGAGGACAACCCGTAAGGTACTAGACTGTGGTTTTTATTGGGAAACCATCTTCAAGGATGCTTACTACTTTTGCAAGAACTATGATCGATGCCAACATCTTGGTAACATTTCTTCGAGAAATG
This sequence comes from Perilla frutescens, assembly GCA_026008535.1. Lineage (NCBI taxonomy): Eukaryota > Viridiplantae > Streptophyta > Magnoliopsida > Lamiales > Lamiaceae > Perilla > Perilla frutescens. The sequence goes on along the minus strand of BRKX01000006.1, from coordinate 7,079,778 downwards.
AGATGCCTCAACTGGTATGCAAAATTTTTGATGTGTGGGGCATGGACTTCATGGGCCCCTTTTCGAGCTCATTCGGCAATTCTTACATTCTATTAGTCGTCGACTATATTTCCAAGTGGGTAGAGGCTAAAGCTACTCAAACCAATGATTCCAAGGTGGCTGCTAAGTTTCTTAAAACTCAGATTTTTCAACGCTTTGGTGTTCCTCGAGCTGTGATTAGTGACCAAGACACGCATTTTTGCAACCAAACCTTGGAGGCCTTGTTTAAAAAATATGGAGTTCATCATCGAGTTGCCACAGCCTACCATCCGCAGTCCAAAGGGCAGGCTGAAGTCTCGAATCGGGAGATCAAGAATATTCTAGAAAAGACCGTAAGCCCAAACCGCAGGGACTGGAGTCTGCATCTGGACGTCGCCATATGGGCATACCGCACATCATTTAAAATGCCCATCGGGATATCACCTTATAGGTTGATCTTTGGGAAGCAATGCCACTTGCTGATGGAGTTGGAACATCGAGCTTTTTGGACTGTGAAACAATGCAATTTGGACCCTCAATTGGCAGGCCGTGAAAGGCGTTATCAACTACAAGAGCTCGAAGAAATTCGATTGGAGGCCTACGATAGTGTGATTTGCTACAAAGACCGCACAAAGTTTTTGCATGACATATATATTCGGAGAAAAAATTTTGAGGTTGGCCAGAAAGTGTTGCTCTTCAATGCCCGTCTCCGACTCATGCCGGATAAATTGAAGTCCCGCTGGACGAGACTCTATGAGGTTGTAAATGTCAGTCCACACGGAGCTGTGGAAATTCACAGTCTCATTACTCAGAAGCTGTTACAAGTGAATGGCCAATTGCTCAAGCCGTATTGTGCCGAGATGGAATTGTCCAGTTTTGATGGGGTCGATTTGGCAGCCCCGGCTCTCACAACTTAATTCTGCTATTTTTGTCGAGCCTCCGATGTTAAATAAAGGCCCTTCTCAGGAGACAAACTGATCTCTTTTCCTTTACTTTTTTTTATTCCTGTTCCGTTTTCTCTTATTTTCTTTTTTTGCTTTCTTTTATATATCTGTTTTTAATATATATATATATATATATATAAAATCGAATTGGGGGGGCGGAATTGACTCATATTTTAAGTGTGGGGGGATGTTTAGTTTTTGAAGTTGTAAGGGGCTAAAGTGCAATTCAGATTTTTCTATTTGGGGATTTACTATTCACAATCCCTAATTACTCTTCTAATTTAACCCATCTCTCTATCTCTAATCGTTTTACCCCTTTTCTCATTCACTCTTTCACTGTCTTTTCAGATTTTCACCGCCCCCTCATTTCCCGCGCATCTGTCATCGGCGACGTCACCTTCTGATCACTACCGTCCTCACCACCATGGGAAAGAAACAAGGTACGAAGAAGGCCACCACCTCTGCTGCGGCCACCACCTAACACTCCCCGCCACCGGTGGAACCTCTCAACCACCATCTCCAACTATCGCGGTACATCCGCCGTCACCGGTCCCTTCGTCTGCTCCCCAAGCGCTGAACTCACCGTCGCCGTGCCTACGCAGCTCTCGATGTCGCACCGAGAGGACGGAGTCCAATGCTCCTGTTGTGGCCAAACACCGACGAACTAAGCCGCCTCTTTACGTCGACATCGATGCCAGAGCACCCTCTGTGCCGTCGATCTATCCGCCCGACCAAGACCCTATTTCCTCCGACCGCCGCCACAGTTCTCTCCCGCGACCGCCGTTCCGGCTTCCCGATCAGGTACAACACCGCACCGAGAGGAATGCAAATCGCTCTCTGATCTGCACGCATGTATTTGACTGGACATATATCTCTGTCATAGGGGTTAATAGCGCTATTCATACTCATTTTGATTGAATTGGTTGGTTTCGCATGCTAGAAGTGTCCGCACCTGTTCATAGGGACCTTTTCCTTGAATTTTTATCTTCATATGTTTTTTATGTATCGAGGGGGCTTGATGATTCACATGATGTACTCTTTTCTTTGTGGGGTCGAAATTTTCACATGTCTATTAATGCTCTGAACATTATGTTGGGTTTTGAGACTGATGAGTCTATCTGTGAGGTGTTGTATGAGTCTGCTTACTGTGATGTCCCAGAGTCTTTCTCTGCCCGTGCCTCTGAGCGTTGGCGCCTATTGTCTATTGATTCTGATTTTGTTGCTCGCACGTCTCGGAGTGTAAATATTCATGATGATGCTTTACATCTCTGCCATATGTTTCTGGTTTCTAACTTGTATGGTCGAGTCGATATGATGAATGTAGTCACGTTACAGGAACTCTTTATTCTTGATTGCATGATTTCTGATGACAAGCTTAACTTTGGGTTTTGGTTGGCCCGGCAGTGGCAATACAACGCCAACCACTTTCTGTGTAGAGCTCCTTTGGGCTACTTTGTTACTTTACTTGCTCAGCATTTGCACACCTCTTAATGGTCCTGATCCATTGCCTGCTACTCTGTTTATTGTTGATGATTTTGCAGCCATGAGGCTTATTTGTGTTGATGCCCAAGGGCAGTACTAGCTTACCCGACTGGGCGTACAAGGCCTTCGTCGTCTTACTAATGCAGGTACCCCTTCTTCGTCTGCCGCACCTGCTGCCCCCGCTTCTCTCCTACCTGAGATTAAAGTTTTATTCACTGCGGCCACACGGGGCCTAGAGGATTGCCTTGGGCATAGACTGGATACGATTTATAAGCGTCTCACTGCTCTAGAGCAGGTCCTTCGCCATCTAGCTAATTGAGAGTTTTCCTTCTCTCAATCGTGATTTGTTACTCCCCGGCAACGACGCCAAATTAGTTACACGATCTCGGAGATCCGAGCCGGGTTTATACAAGTGCTGCCAAAGTTCAGTGAATTTTGGCGCCGTTGCCGAGGATCGGTTCAACAGCAGTAATTACTCTAGTATTTTCAGTTTGTTATTTTTTCTTAGTTTTGTTTTGTCTTTCCAGTGCATGACCCGTTCTTCACAAAAAGAAGAGCTAGTGTTTGATCCAGAGCCAGAGAGGACTTTACATCAACTGAGGCGAGCTGCTAGAAAGTCTAAGTAGATTTTCACATCTGAACTAGGGACTTTTGATATTTATCAATTGTTCGAAGAAAACATGCAGGGAAGGCGAATCAAGTTCTCGACAATGCTGGTGAACCTGAGCCTCTGATCAGGGAAATAGGTCGGCTCAGAAACAACCGGTCCATTTGTATCATATTTCCACAGATTGCTAACAACTCGGAGATCTGACCCGGGTTTATACAAGTGCTGCCAAAGTTCAGTGATCTTCCAGGAAGAGTGCGCATAAGCACTTGTCCGAATTTGACCTCGTCTGCTCCACCCTGCGCCCGCAAGGTTTCACGGCCGATAATCTGAGATTGCTGACTTTCTCTCACACTTTGCAAGACAAAGCTAGGGATTGGCTATTTGATCTTCCATCTGGGTCGATCATTACTTGGAATGAGCTAGAAGGACAGTTCCTATGCAAGTTCTTTCCGGAGTCCCGAGCTGCAAACTTGAGGATGGCGATTAGCAGCATCAAACATAAGCAAAATGAGAGTTTAGCCGAGTACTGAGAGAGGTTCCAGCAGCTTTGTCGCAAGTGCCCAGACCACGGGTTCACAGATTATCAACTGTTAACCAATGATTTTTACCGTGGCATGTCTACTTTTGATAGAAAGATCGTTGATGCTGCCAGTGAAGGATTTCTCACTAATAAGACCCTAGCTGAGGCTAAACAACTCATCATTGATATAGCTTCTGGGGGCCAACAATATGAAGATGAAGATGACGGTAGAAACTGACTTGTGAAAGCAATTAAGCGAGCTGAAAGTTCTGAAGTCAAAGAAAAGATCGACGCTCTGACTTCTCTGGTCAGAGGCCTAGCTATGGCACAGACAAAACATTCCCACTGTGGAGTGTGTTCAGAGAATGGGTACTTTACTGATGAGTGTCCAACTTTGCAAGACCCTTCTACCGAGCAAGCTTGCTATGGGTCCGGAGATGCACAAGAAGATGCTTTGAGAAGGAAGTGAAATTATGACCCTTACTCCAACACATACAATCCAGGTTGGAGGGGCCATCTAAACTTCCGTTGGAAACAACCTGGAGATCAGAGAGCACCTGGAGATTTACCTTCGAGGCCACCGCAAAACGGTCCGTATGCCCATACTGATAAACCTGCACCGAGCATGAGTCAGATTATGAAGTGTCTGGAGCAAAGTAGTGCTCTAGTAAATAGCTTGGCGCAAAGTCAGAAAGCATTCCAGCGGGAGACGCAAGCTGCCCTAGGCAGTATGGGCACACAGATCACTCAACTTGCCACTCAAATGAACAAGATGCAAGGGCATACAGGGAAACTGCCTTCCCAAGCTGAGCAAAATCCCAGGGAAAATGTTAGCGCTGTGACCCTTCAAAGTGGGAAGGAATTGGCTGAAGTGGAGGCTAAAAAAGAGAAGAACACGCAGTATGGGCATACTGCGAAGACTAAAAGCAAATCCAGTACAGAAAAAGAACAACCTACTACCTCTACCGAGTGTGCCCCTACTGAGGTAATATCTGAACATAAAATTTCTAACCCTGTAGTTGCAGCCTCTTTTCCTTCCAGGTTGGTTCAAAATAAGAAAGAGGATGACGAGAAGGAGATTTTCGAGCTGTTCAAGCAGGTTGAAATCAACTTACCTCTGATTGATGCTATCAAGCAAGTCCCCAGATATGTGAAATTCCTGAAGGAGTTGTGTGCTAAAAAGATGAGATACGAGAAAGATGCAAGAATTAAGGTTGGTGAAAATGTTTTTACCGTAATTTAGAGAAAGTTGCCACAAAAATACAGGGATCCAGGTATGTTCACTATCCCTTGCATTATTAGAAGTAAGAAGATTGAGAAAGTCATGCTAGATTTAGGCGCATCCATAAATGTTATGCCTTTATCTATGTACAAAGATTTGCAATTAGGTCCTATGAAAGATACTCGAGTCATCATTCAGTTAGCCGATAGGTCTAATGCATATCGTCAAGGTGTGGTGGAAGATGTTCTTGTCAAGGCTAATGAATTAATTTTTCCTGTGGACTTCTATATTATTGATATGGATGATTCTTTCTCTGCATATAGATCATTGATTCTGCTAGGGCGTCCATTCATGAAAACTGCTAGAACTAAGGTTGATGTGGCTAAAGAAATGCTTAGCTTTGAATTTGATGGTTACATTGTTGCATTTAATATATTTGAAGCTATGAAACATGTTGAGGACCCTGAGGCTCTTTTTATGGTTGATATTGTTGATTCTCTAGTTGACGATTTTGTTGAGCATAATTTCTGGGATGATAAGTTAGAGCAGGTTCTGTTTGGTGGAGTGACCGAAACTGCTATCCACACAGATGAAGAAGAAGCCATCAGGGAGATTATTTTGCAGCTGTATGCCGTAGATAAATTTTCAGCTCGAAATCTGCCAGGTCGTGTGACCCTACCGACCAACTCGGAGCTAATTTTGCCATCGCATATGAAGGCCCCCATACTAGAGTTGAAGGTTCTTCCCGAGCATCTGAAATATGCTTACTTGGGGGAGCAAGAAACGTTGCCAGTCATCATCAGCAAGGATCTGAACGCTGAACAAGAAGAGCAATTGGTTGAGTTGTTGAAAAGACACAAGGGATCTATCGGTTGGACCTTAGCCGATATCAAAGGAATTAGCCCAGATATATGCATGCACCAGATTTTTCTTGAGCCAGATTGCAAGCCCGCTCGAGATCCACAGAGAAAATTGAACCCGGTGATGAAAGAAGTGGTTCTCAAAGAAATCCTCAAACTGCTCCAGCTAGGGATCATTTACCCAATCTCCGACAGTGTTTGGGTCAGTCCAGTGCACTTGATTCTGAAAAGTTCCGGGTTCCAGCTTGTCAAGAATGAGAGCAACGAGTTGATTCCAATGAGGTTGCAAACAGGTTGGCGCATGTGCATCGATTTCCAAAAACTGAATGATGCTACACGCAAAGACCACTTCCTACTGCCATTCATTGATGAAATGCTCGAAAGATTGGTGGGAAAATCTTTCTTTAGCATCCTAGATGGATACTCGGGCTACTTTCAAATTTTTGTAGCCCAGGAAGACCAAGAAAAGACAACTTTCACATGCCCGTTTGGAACGTTTGTCTGCCGAAAAATGCCATTTGGGTTATGTAACGCCCCTGGCACCTTCCAATAGTGTATGATGAGTATCTTTTCTAATTTGATTGAGAGTTGCATCGAGATTTTTATGGATGATTTTATAGTGCATGGGGAATTGTTCGAGCAATGTATAGAGCACCTGGACAAGGTCCTTCAAAGATGTGTTGAGACCGACTTGGTGTTGAATTTTGAGAAGTGTCACTTTATGGTCCAGCAAGGCATTGTACTCGGGCATGTCATCTCTGCGAAAGGGATCGAAGTTGATAGAGCAAAGGTTGATTTGATCATTGGTGCGTCGTTTTTCACCAAAAATAATCCGACACGCAGTCGGAATGCCCACACTACCCAGAATAGTGGCAAGCAAGATCGTCTCCTAAAGGATCGGCGAGAATTATTCCACACTTTCAGTCTGCAATACCCAAAAATTCCAAGAAATATCTTGATTATAATGTAAAAATGAAAATAAAAGCAATTAAACAGAGAGTAGCTTTTAACAGATTATAAAAGGTATTCCGGTTTCCAATTAACTCCACCCTAGCTTAATTATTCCGATCACGGACGCAAAGATATTTCCAATTAATGCATGCAAACCAGTTATAGCCACCGAAGACACTTACTGACGTAGCCTAATTTCTCCTTAGTTTCTCGATAATCAGGAAGACACTTCACCAATTATTTCCCTAATCGACTGACAACCGTAAGAGACACTCTATAGATTTAATGAGCCGACAGAATTAGGCACTAGAGAAACCCAATTCAAAACCAACAGACTTTGACATAGGACCGTTGAATTAAGACTGTTCTTCTCTCAATTCTGAAGAATCGTTGTACCACTAATTAAACTTAAACCACAATTACGGATGGCCGGTTGAATTGGCTACTAATTAATTTCAATCTACTAAATATGTGCACCTACCTAGCAGAGACGAAACAATTAACAACTTTAAACACAGAGAATCACAGATGCATTCATATAATTAGAGTATAAGAACAAATTAGATCTCACAGAACAAATATGCTAGGGATTCGTTAATCTTCATTAGAATAGAACGCGCTTAGCTTGAATTCATAATTGGATTGGCAATTCAGAAATTAATTGAAAAGAAGAACAATGAAGAAAGGAATGAAATTGAATAGTGAAAATAATCTACAGAGAAAATTGTTCCCTCCTGTTGTTTCTAGCGTTGGAATTAATCTATACTGCAATGGATAGAGTCCGACTCTATCTAGAAGTCTTTTTATCCAAATCCTTAATTAATTAATTAAAAAGCATCATAATCCTAATCCAACTAGGAAAATAATAAAAATAAAGTCCAAAAGTAATAAAAAAAAGATGTAATTTTCATCCATGGCCCACAGCTGGTGCATATCCACTATCTCCAGCCCAAATACTCACATAATCCATCAGTCGGTATGCCCATACCGACTGGTTCCATACTCTCCAGCTTTTCTTCAATCCAATTGCGTCAAAACCCTTCAAAACAATGTCATTATCTCCACTTCCATGTCAACCACCTGCACAAGACACAAATTCTCCCACAAACTTGACCATGGGGTGAGTAACACTGCATAAACATACAAAAAAATGACCCAAAATATATATGAAATAACAACCTAATCAATCATGAAGCTGTCTTACCCTTCAAATGAGAAAGAAATTCGAGCCTTCTTAGGCCACGCAGGTTTCTATCGACGCTTCATTCAAGACTTCTCAAAGATAGCTCAACCAATGACCAAGTTGCTGTAAAAGATGCTCCTTTCAATTTTGATGATAAGTGTAAAGAAGCATTTGATATGTTGAAGGAAAAACTCACCTCTGCACCCATTATTCAGCCGCTGCGGTACATCCGCCGTCACCGGTTCCTTCGTCTGCTCCCCAGGCGCTGAACTTACCGCCACCGTTCCTACACCGCTTACGGCATCGCACCGAGAGGGCGGAGTCCAATGCTCCTGCTGTGGCCAAACGCCAGCGAACTAAGCCGCCTCTTTACGTCGACATCGATGCTGGAGCACCCTCTGTACCGCCGATCTCTCTGCCCGACCAAGCCTCTGTATCCTCCGGCCGCTGCCTCAGTTCTCTCCCGCGGCCGCTGTTCCGGCTTTCCGATCAGGTACAACACCGCCCCGAGAGGAATGAAAATCGCTCTCTGATCGGCGCGCGTGTATTTGAATGGACCGATTTCTCTGTGTTAGGGGTTAATAGCGCTGTTCTCGCTCATTTTGATCGAATTGGTTGGTCTCGCATGCTAGAAGTGTCCGCACCTATTCATAGGGACCTTTTCCTTGAATTTTTATCTTCATATGTTTTTGATGCATTGAGGGGGCTTGATGATTCGCATGCTGTACTCTTTTCTTTGTGGGGTCGGAATTTTCACATGTCTATTAATGCTCTGAACATTGTGTTGGGTTTTGAGACTGATGAGTCTATCTGTGAGGTGTTGTATGAGTCCGCTTACTGTAATGTCCCAGAGTCTTTCTCTGTTCGTACCTCTGAGCGTTGGCGCCCATTGTCTATTGATTCTGATTTTATTGCTCGCACGTCTCGGTGTGTAAATATTCATGATGATGCTTTACGTCTCTACCATAGGTTTCTGGTTTCTAACTTGTATGGTCGAGTCGATATTATAAATGTAGTCACGTTACATGAACTCTTTATTCTTGATTGCATGATTTCTGGTGACAAGCTTAACTTTGGGTTTTGGTTGGCCCGACAGTGGCAATACAGCGCCAACCATTTTCTGTGTAGAGCTCTTTTGGGCTACTTTGTTACTATACTTGCTCAGCATTTGCACATTTCTCTTGATGGTCCTGATTCGTTGCCTATACAATTTTGATTTTCAAAATTTGGTGCGTCGTTTTACACCAAAAATAAATATCCCAACAGCAGTCGGTATGCCCTTACTACACAAAACAGCGATGAGCGAGATCGTCTTCCAAAGGACTGGTGAGAATTACTCTTGAATTTTTAATCTACAGAACCAAACTTTCAAGGGGGTTTTTGTGATTATATTAAAACAAACGAAATTAATAAATAAATAGAAAAATACACGAGTGAACAGAATGAACGGATTTAACAGATTAGAAGAAATATTTCGGATTCCAATTAACTCCACCCTAGCTTTCTAAACCAATCCTCGATGCAAAGATTAATTTAATTAATACATGCAAATCAGTTATAGCCGCCGAAGACACTTACTGACGCGACCTAATTTCTCATTAGTTTTTTGATAATCGGGAAGACACTTCACCAATTATTTTCCTAATCGACTGACAACCGTAAGAGACACTCTATAGGTTTAATGAGCCGACAGCCTTAAGTTCTAGAGAAACCCGATTCATAACCAACAGACTCTTACACAGGACCGTTGAATTAAGATTATTATTCTACTGGTTCTGAAGAACAGTTGCACCACTAATTAAACTTAAACCACAATTACGGATGGACGGTTTAATTGGCTACTAATTAATTCCGAATTACCAAATATTTGCAACTACCTAGTAATATTGAAATAATTAACGACTCGAAATACCGAGAATAACAAGTGCATGTAAATTAATTAAATGAGAAAAAAAGCAATTAGATCTCACAGTTTAGCTAGGCTAGGGCTTCGTTAGTTGTCACTGGAATAAGGATGAACTTAGCTCGATTGCATAATTGAATTTGAATGCTAAAAAATCATAATGCAGCACGCGATGAAAATAGCGAAGAAGATGATATTAAAACTGCTCAACACGTCTCTGGTCTTGTTCTTGCGTGAATGGAGATTAAAAATTAATCAAGATCAATCCTAATTTATATATAATATCCTTAATAAAATATTATCCAACATGGAAAATAAAATCCTAATCTATCCCAACTAGGTAATTAACAAAAGATGGACTCTTGACGCGGTGGAGAGATTGATTTCCGCGCTCAGGCCGTGGGCTTCAACTAGATCCGTGTGTAAGCCCAAACGCACACACCCAGGTCCAGCTTTTGAGTTCTCAGCCCATGTTTTCTGCAGTATGCCCATACGGCATGGTCCGCCCGAGCTTTCATATCAGCTTTCCTTGCTCAGTTTGTTCTTTCATAAAAAACATGCCAATTTCTCCAACTTTGTGTTAATTCCTGTAATATACTCAAAATACAACATTTTTCCAAAAAGGCATCATTACAAGGCAATCAACACTGATAAATCACACCAAATTGGCCCAAAATAACTAGGTAGAAATAGCCCGATAAAAAAGTCATAGGTTTTATATGTTTCTACAAATTTATCGATGTTAACAAAAATAAAAATGAAACTGCTAAATAATGAGAGATAATACTAACAGGGGATGGACATATTGATAATTCAACAAAACTGTAATACTATTGTTCAGGATTGGATTATAATGTTCCTGACAAGTTTTCATGCTAATGCTAAACAAGAGTTATGTAAATGTTAAAACTAGAAATGACAATGCTAAAACCATAAACGATAATGCTAAATTTACAAAATGTACACATAAATCATACATTGCCAATAGTATTAGATTTTACATGTTCATACAAGTTTTCCAATGCCAATAGAACAAAGTAAAACTATTAAATTATCATGAAATAATACGAACAAAGCTTCTTCAAGATTATATTTTTATGTTTTGGAAAGTATTGTTATGCTAACAAAAACATGAAAGAACCTATTAAATTATCATAAGAGAATGCTGTTGGTTTTGTATACTAGAAGATTTGTCTTTGTATACTTTTCTGATGATATGATGATATGAAATGAAAGTTATTGCAGTCGCTGTTTTGCATTTAGATTATGTTCTATAATTTTTCTATGCAATGTTCCATATACTTACATTGTAGATGATATGCTGTGGGGAGTCACACGGTAAGATCATATCATTAGAACCTTGTATTGTATTAAAGAGCTCACGGCTTAGATGGTCCTGAATACACCATCAGTATACCGTAGAATAATCTGATAAGTTAGTTTATCTTGACTAACTGATTATTCTAGTACACTCATTGTGTATTGAGGAGGATCACGATAGGATACTATTCTCTGTCTCTGACCCAGTTACTGAGAGAATAAAGATCCACAGAGTTCGGGTTCTGAACTCATGTGATATTGGCGAGCATATGTGTGCGTTGTTTATTACTTTGATTTATCAATGAGTAAGATCTTTTCGTAGATCGAGTTCGATATCTTGGGTAATAACAATGTATCAATGATGTCTCGAGCAGTGTGCATGAGCACCGTGTCCTGGTGCGCCAGGTTGATGATGTTCTCTTGAGGAAACGCAAGTTCATGTTGAAACCCTGCAGGTGGAATTTATTCCTTACATGGTAAAGATTGTGTGGTACTACTCAAGGATTTAGATGTTAATTAATTATAGCTGTCAGAGGCTGACATAATTAATTAATGAACATTATATCTTAAACACGGGGAATGGCTGGACTAAAGGAGAAAGCATATTCACAAATATGTATTAAATTGGTAGGTCAGTTTTACTTCTTTAGTGGAATAAAAGTAAAACTTAATTTATTTAATTATATCCTAAGTTTATTAGATATTAGATATTAAATAAATTAGTGGGCCAATTTAATATTCTTCTAGATCCCTGTTGTAGCCCAATATGACTGAAAGTGGACTGGATATAGAACTTGAGATAGAGGCCCAGCCCAGTAGGGCTGGAACATGAAATTTCACCCCTCCCTATATATAAGGGGAGGGGGCACGAAATTTTAATGATATTTATCATAAGAAATCAGCCCCTCTTTGTCTCTCAAAGTTATCCACAGAGTTCACAATTCTATCTAGTAGATTTCAGCCCACTCTGAATCTAGATACAGTTCGGGAATACAACAGAAGATCTTGGAGTAGAATATTATGGTGGCCAATTTTATTGACATAAGTGGCGCCTATCATTGTTCATTCAACAACAAGATTAGATCTGTAATCTTGTCCTCAGGCCGTCTGTTGATTTGTAAGTAGATTCGTTTTCTATGTTTTCCACTTTATTAGAATCGAATCTGTTTTACATGCTATTTGATTAGACTATGATAAACATGCATGTTACATAAAATTATGATTTGCATGAACATGGATTAATGAACAACCAAATAGATCCTGCGGTGGTTTAATTCGAAAAAACCCCAACAGTGGTATCAGAGCCAGGTTTTGGCACTGTTCTAGGATTAATCCGAGCATGAATTCGATATATATATATATTTAAATTTGATGTTAAATTTATAATTCTTAAATTTTCAGATTTAAATATGCATATATGTCGATTTTTATGGTATTCAAGACTTGGAAGAATTTTGGATTGAATTCGAAAATTATAGTTTTGAATTGTTGGAATTTTCGAACATGATGAGATATAGATTTGGGATGATATTTGATATCTTCAAATTTCCAGATTTGTGTCTCATTATTTTCGAAAATTTGGTGATCAAATTTTCGAATTTGATGTGTTAAAAATTCCCTAATTTTGTGTTAAAATTTTCGAACACTATAATTAAATTTGGATGGATTTTTGATCAACATCAAAATTTCCAGATTTAATTTGGATAGGGTTCGAAATTTTTGGTGATTAGAATTGGATTTGGTGATTTTTGATGTATATCAAAAGTTATAAAATTCTAATCTAAATAGGTTTGAAATTAGAATTTTAAATTTGATAATTTTTGAAGTGGATCAAAATTTTCAGATTTTAATTCTTGAAAATTTCGAAACCTATAGCTATATTATTTGGAATAGTTTTTTGATTAATGTTAAAATTTCCAAATGTGAAATATAGTGTATTATTCGATTTTTAATAAATTAATTTGGAGAAGATTTTGATGAAAATCAAATTTTCAGATTTATTTATTAGGATGGATCGAAATTTATGTATATTGGATTTAGATTTGATGTTATTTGATGTATATCTTGATTTACCTAATATTAATCTAGATAGATTTGAAAATAGAATTTTAAATTTGGAAGAATTTGAAATGGATCAAATCTCCAATTTATTATTTGGATAATTTCGAAATCTATGGGATTAAATATTGGATAAGGTGGTTTTTGGATATATACAAATAATTATCAAAATCCAATTATGATAAGAATTTGATTTTGGATAGGATTTGGAAGATTTTGAAGAGGATCAAATCTTCAAACCTTATCCTTAAAGATTTAGATTCTTATGGATAATATTTGGATTAGATTTTTGATATATATCAATATATCCAATTATTATTTAATTAGGGTGGCTTGAAAATATTAAATAAATTTGGTGGATAATTATAAATAATTTTCATATTTATTTTAAGATATATTTTCGAAAATGTCATGATTTAAATTGGTGGATAATTATTTTAATTTCCAATTTTTATCTTGTGGATAATATCGAATTAATTAATTTAATTAATTGTTAAATTCGATTATTATTTAATATTCATGCATAGATATCATATGTTATTTTATGTGGATCATTTAATAAATGATTGTTGGATTTGTAGACTGTGTTTGTTTGCAGGTTTACCAACTATCATGGCTCCTTTATTTTATGTGATGTATGTTTATGTTGAATGCATGTTGGCCGTAAGCCGGTTTGGCTACGTGATTTTTATCCATGAGAAAATCCATGGATTAGGTCTAATTTTTATTTTACGTTGTTTTAATGTAATAGATATAAAACTGTTAGACCGAGTTTTGAGTTGTAATTTTTATTCTAGCAATATTAGATTTTTCCTTTTGGAATAGATAGTCTGTATTGAATAAAGATCGGAGATCAACTCAAAGAAGGAAAGTAGTTCAGCACCAAGGTTCACCGGTTCACGTCCCGAAACCCTAAATGGAGCTAGGGTTTTCGGCGAGGCGCGGTGAAGGGGCGGCGGCCAAGCCTGTTTCCGGAGCTGACTTTCCAGTTTTATCTCATCAATCAACATGAGATATAAGCCATGATAGTTGGATTATTATTGTTGCTTATTATGTTGAAGCATGCAATGGATGTTTATCATTTTATGTGATGTTTGCATGTTCGTAAATGGGATAAAATGAAACCTCAAACATAAATAACTAAGTGGGAGAGATTCATACCAAAGTATGTAGAAATCTCATACGGTCTCCATTAATATCTGGTTTAATTGAGAAGTGATGGGCATGCGCGTTGACATCGGTCTTCCTCCATATCGGATGTGTCATATCACAGATTTCTCTAGAAATTAAATCTCCTAAATGGATAGCTGTAGAACACTATTAGAACTAATTGACTCCTCCATCTGGAGCGGTTAAATTTGAATAATGATCTTGGTGCGAAGATAATGGTATGCACACTTAGATGTAATTTATTGATAAACGTCCACACGATCGTGGCTTATCAGTTAGATGATTACATGACCGTGTTTTTATCCGGCTATTAATTTGCTTATTGTAAGGAAATTTAACTAGAGGCAAATTAAAGGCTTAACCTATTTAAAAATGAGATTTATAAACGTCCACACGATCGTGGCTTATAGAAATCATTTTTAAAGTGTCGGTGGAAAAGTATATAATTTTTGTGAGGTTTTCGATTATATACTGTTTATCCTAAACGTGTTTTGTGACTGTACTGCATGTTTTAATTTCAGTTATTTCATATTATCAATGGCACTCTCCAATCTGTCCTCAATCCTCAAAGAAAACAAACTTGTCGGTGAAAACTATAATGACTGGATTCGTAACCTTAACTTGGTACTTGTTGCCGAGAGACACAAATTTGTACTTGAAGAGGTTTGTCCTCAGATGCCAGATGAGGGTTCTGACAAAGCTCAAAAGGTTGCATATGATAAGTGGGTTAGGTCTAATAAGATAGCACGCTGTTATATCTTGGCATCTATGTCAAGTATGTTGCAACATCAACATGAGCCTATGAAAACCACTTATGATATCATGTACAACCTTAGGCAACTATTCGGTCATCAGAACCGCTCGGCACGCCATTTGGCAATGAAGAAACTAATGAATGCGAGAATGTCTGACTCCACATCTGTTAGGGATCACGTTTTCACGATGATGGGGTATTTATCTGAGATCGAGACCTTGGGTGGAGAGCTAGATGGCAATTCTCAAATTGACATTGTTCTTCATAGCTTGTCCTCGAAGTTTGAGCAGTCTAGGCTGAATTTTAACATGATTAAAAGGGATGTCAGCCTTACTAAACTGATCATAGACCTTCAGGCCACTGAATTGCTCCAAAAGAGTAGTCCTGAGGCCCACATAGCTGAAAAAGGAACGTCTTCTTCTGGTGGAAAAAGGAAGAAGAGAAACGCACCTAAGAAGGCTGCAGATGAGGCGCCTAAGGGAAAGAAGCCAAAGGCGAAGATTCCTCCCGAGGAATTCAAGTCGAAGACTAAGTGCTTCAAGTGCGGCCAACTAGGCCACTGGAAGGCGGCGTGTCCTAACAAGAAGAAGAAGAGAAGTACATCTCACACTCTGGTTGTAGAAACATGTTTAGCAACTTGTTCTACCCAGTTATCGGTAGTAGATACTGGAGCTACTGATCATGTTTGCATGTCTTTACAGGGGTTCCTGGTAAAAAGACAGCTGAGTGAGAATGAGATCACCGTCTACATGGGCAATGCTACAAGAGTGGCGGCTATTGCAGTGGGAGATGTTGTTTTACCTTTTAGTAGTGATAGAACTTTGGTTTTGAAAAATTGTCTTTATGTGCCTGGTTTTAGGCGAAACTTAATTTCAGTTTCTAAATCGATTATGGATGGATATTCTGTTTCTTTTGATAACAAAGTAGTTATCTTTAGTGGTAAACATTTTATTTGTTCTGGCACATTGGATGGACACTTATACTTTCTTAAACCAACTGAAAACACTACGCAAAGACAACTGTTGAATACATCGATCATAAACCCTAACAAGAGAAAAGAACCTTCAGAATTAAATCAAACCTATCTTTGGCATCTAAGGCTAGGTCATATTAACCTTAAGAGGATACAAAGGCTTGTAAATGATGGATCATTGTCTTCTTTGGTACTGGAATCATTTTCTTTGTGTGAATCCTGTTTGGAAGGTAAAATGACCAAGCGTCCTTTTCAGTCAAAAGGAAATAGATCCGAAGGGATATTTGATTTGATTCAATCTGACCTATGCGGCCCTATGTCAGTTCAAGCTCGAGGAGGGTTCGATTATTTCATCACTCTCATTGATGATTACTCTAGATGCGGTTATATCTACCTGTTACGTCGCAAGTCTGAATGCTTTGAGGAATTCAAAGTGTTTAAGGCAGAAGCAGAGAAACGAACAGGCAGGAGTATCAAGTCACTACGTTCTGATCGTGGTGGCGAGTACCTCTTGAGTGAATTTAGGGATTACATGGCAGAGAATGGGATTACCTCCCAGTTGACTGCACCGGGAACACCACAACAGAATGGTGTGGCGGAAAGAAGGAATCGTACACTGTTAGAGATGGTTAGATCGATGATGAGTTATTCTGAGTTGCCCATTTCGTTCTGGGGATATGCCCTGGAAACAGCAGCCTATATTCTTAACTTGGTTCCGTCAAAATCAGTTCCTTCTACGCCCACAGAATTATGGACTGGACGAAAGCCCAGTTTGAACCATATTTGGATTTGGGGTAGCCCTGCACATATGTTGGACAAGGAAGCTGATAAGCTGGCTCCTCATACTGATGTAAGGCTATTCGTTGGATATCCTAGAGGAACGAAAGGTGGTTTATTTTATAGCCCTAAGGATCAAAAGATCATTGTTAGCACCAATGCTCGATTCTTAGAGGAAGACTATGTGATAAACCACAAACCAAGGAGTCAAATCATCCTTGAGGAGTCAAGGGGAGGATCGAATCCTACACCAGTTGTATAAGAAGAGGAACCACCAAACACTGCACAACGTGTCACGGAAGTACAGGAACTGCCTCGTCGCAGTGGGAGGGTTGTACACCAACCTGATAGATTCATTGGTCTGGGAGAGGCTTCAGATTTCCCAGAGGGACTAAATGAATTGGATCCCTGGACCTTTGACGAGGCAATTCGAGATAAAGATGCAGATTCTTGGAAAACTGCAATGGAATCTGAGATTGGATCTATGGATCACAATCAAGTCTGGGAGCTCGTAGAACCACAAGATGGGATTAAACCCATTGGGTGTAAGTGGATCTACAAGCGCAAGAGAGGAACTGACGGGAAGGTTGAAACCTTCAAAGCTAGATTGGTGGCGAAAGAGTACACTCAGAAAGAAGGGATCGATTATGAGGAAACCTTTTCACCGGTAGCCCTACTTAAGTCAATCCGGATTCTCTTGTCAATTGCCGTTCATTTAGATTATGAGATCTGGCAGAT
The DNA here is from genome assembly GCA_026008535.1 of Perilla frutescens. Lineage (NCBI taxonomy): Eukaryota > Viridiplantae > Streptophyta > Magnoliopsida > Lamiales > Lamiaceae > Perilla > Perilla frutescens. Next base: position 7,062,295 of record BRKX01000006.1, on the reverse strand, counting down.
GGATGTCAAGACAACTTTCCTAAATGGAAGTCTTGAAGAAAACATTCACATGAGACAACCAGAGGGATTTATTGCTAAAGACCAAGAGCACTTGGTGTGCAAGCTTAAGAGATCCATTTATGGACTTAAGTAGGCATCGAGATCTTGGAATATCCGATTTGACGAGGTTATCCAGTCATATGGATTCGTGCAAAGTCCGGATGAGAGCTGTGTGTACAAGAAATGTGATAGAAACGTGGTGTCATTCATCGTACTTTATGTTGATAACATCTTGCTTATTGGAAACAGTAAAAAGGAGTTATCTAACATTAGGGTGTGGTTGTCCAAGCAGTTCGATATGAAGGATCTGGGTGAAGCCGGACATGTCCTTGGCATCAAGATCATTCGAGATCGCCAGAAAAGGATGTTATGTTTATCCCAGATGACTTATATCGATACAGTGCTAGCTAGGTTTAGCATGCAAGATTCCAAGAAAGGTTTTATACCTTACAGGCATGGAATTCATCTATCCAAGAAAATGTGTCCCCAAACACAGTCTGAGATAGAGGAAATAAAGAAAGTACCATATGCTTCGGCTGTGGGAAGTTTGATGTATGCTATGCTATGCACTAGGCCTGATATATGCTATGTCATTGGCATGGTAAGCAGATATCAGTCTAACCCTGGACAAGGTCACTGGACTGCGGTCAAAAACATTCTCAAGTACCATAAAAGGACTCGAGACTATATGTTGGTTTTCCGCTCTGGTAGTCTAGTACCTATGGGTTATACGGACTCAGATTTTCAAACTGACAAAGATCAGAGTAAGTCTACCTCGGGCTATGTGTTTACATTAGGAGGTGGAGCCATTGCATGGAGGAGCATTAAGCAGAAATGCATTGCGGATTCCACCATGGAAGCTGAATATGTAGCTACCTCTGAGACTGCAAAAGAGGCTGTCTAGCTCCGCGGGTTCCTATTGGGCTTGGGCGTGGTTCCTGGTTTGTCTAAGACTATCACGATATACTGTGATAATTCTGGTGCAGTGGCAAACTCAAAGGAACCCAGAGCTCACAATGCAAGTAAGCACATAGAGAGAAAGTACCATCTTATAGAAATCGTTAAGAGAGGAGACGTGGCGGTGGTCAAGATTGCATCGGAGGACAACCTGGCTGATCCATTCACGAAGAGCCTACCGGCTAAGACCTTTGATGGTCACGTGGAGAAAATGGGAGTGAGATGCAGACCTAGGGGCGCAGTTTGAGTCGATAGTTTTGATTGGAGAGTTAGCCCGTTAGTTTTTATGCTTGAAAGACATGCTTCAAGTATAAGTGGGAGATTGTTGGTTTTGTATACTAGAAGACTTGTCTTTGTATACTTTTCTGATGATATGATGATATGAAATGAAAGTTATTGCAGTCGATGTTTTGCATTTAGATTATGTTCTATAATTGTTCTATGCAATGTTCCATATACTTACATTGTAGATGATATGGTGTGGAGAGTCACACGGTAAGATCATATCATTAGAACCTTGTATTGTATTAAAGAGCTCACGGCTTAGATGGTCCTGAGCACACCATCAGTACACCGTAGAATAATCTGATAAGTTAGTTTATCTTGACTAACTGATTATCCTAGTACACTCATTGTGTATTGAGGAGGATCACGATAGGATACTATTATTTGTCTCTGACCCAGTTACTGAGAAAATAAAGATCCACAGAGTTCGGGTTCTGAACTCATGTGATATTGGCGAGCATATGTGTGCGTTGTTTATTACTTTGATTTATCAATGAGTAAGATCTTTTCGTAGATCGAGTTCGATATCTTGGGTAATAACAATGTATACATGATGTCTCGAGCAGTGTGCATGAGCACCGTGTCCTGGTGCGCCAGGTTGATGATGTTCTCTTGAGGAAACGCAAGTTCATGTTGAAACTCTGCAGGTGGAATTTATTCCTTACATGGTAAAGATTGTGTGGTACTACTCAAGGATTTAGATGTTAATTAATTATAGCTGTCAGAGGCTGACATAATTAATTAATGAACATTATATCTTAAACACGGGGAATGGCCGGACTAAAGGAGAAAGCATATTCGCAAATATGTATTAAATTGGTAGGTCAATTTTACTTCTTTAGTGGAATAAAAGTAAAACTTAATTTATTTAAGAGTAAATTGGCTTAAAATACACGAACTTTGGGGTCATTTTGGTTTTTCACATGATTTTAAAAATGTAGTTTCAATAACACGAACTTAACCTCTGTTTGGTTTTTCACATGATTTTCAAATTCCGGCAAGTGGAATCTGACGTGGCAGCTGGAACTGCCACGTGGCAGTCGGAGTTGCCACACGTACATCTACGTGGATATCAAATTGCCTTAAAATACACAAACTTTCGACTGATTTTGGTTTTTCACACAAATTAAAAAATATCAATTTTAGTTTTTTATTTTTTTTTTCTTTTTTTGTGTAATACAGAAAATTCATCGATTATTACTATAGAGTTGTTGTAGTAGACATTGTGAAATATTTTGAATTTTCTTAGTTGATGCAATATATAAAATTTAGGATCGAAAAAATAAATAAAATAACTATCGGACCTCTTTAGTTTTCAATTTGAAGAAAAATTTAAATAATATGACTTAAGCTAGTGTAATGGTATACATAATTGAATTCTGAATACAACAATCATCAAGTCATAAAAAGTGGTCAATGACGTATCGTATATGTTGATGAATAATATTACACAATTAATTAATTAAGTTTACAAATAAATTGATCACGTAGTAACTACATATTAATTTTTCATATATGTTTAATAGCATCTTCTGATATTAATTTTTCAAAATATGCTATTAAACATATATGAAAAATTAATATGTAGTTACTACGTGATCAATTTATTTGTAAACTTAATTAATTAATTGTGTAATATTATTCATCAATATATACGATATGTCATTGACCACTTTTTATGATTTGATGGTTGTTGTATTCAAAATTCAATAATGTATACCATTACACTAGCTTAAGTCATATTTTTTAAATTTTTCTTCAAATAGAGAACTAAAAAGTTCCGATAGTTATTTTATTTAATTTTTTTCGAACCTAAATTTTATATATTGCATCAACTAAGAAAATTTAAAATATTTTACAATGTCTACTACAACAACTCTATAGTAATAATCGATGAATTTTCTATATTACACAAAAAAAGCAAAAAAAAAAAAACTAAAATTGATATTTTTTAATTTGTGTGAAAAACCAAAATCAGTCGAAAGTTTGTGTATTTTAAGGTAATTTGATATCCACGTAGATGTACGCGTGGCATCTCCGACTGCCACGTGGAAGTTCCGGCTGCCACGTCAGATTCCATTTGCCGGAATTTGAAAATCATGTGAAAAACCAAACAGAGGCTAAGTTCGTGTTATTGAAACTACATTTTTAAAATCGTGTGAAAAACCAAAATGACCCCAAAGTTCGTGTATTTTAAGCCAATTTACCCTTTATTTAATTATATCCTAAGTTTATTGGATATTAGATATTAAATAAATTAGTGGGCCAATTTAATATTCTTCTAGATCCCTGTTGTAGCCCAATATGACTGAAAGTGGACTGGATATAGAACTTGAGATAGAGGCCCAGCCCAGTAGGGCTGGAACATGAAATTTCGCCCCTCCCTATATATAAGGGGAGGGGGGCACGAAATTTTAATGATATTTATCATAAGAAATCAGCCCCTCTTTGTCTCTCAAAGTTATCCACAGAGTTCACAATTCTATCTAGTAGATTTCAGCCCACTCTGAATCTAGATACAGTCCGGGAATACAACAGAAGATCTTGGAGTAGAATATTGTGGTGGCCAATTTTATTGACATAAGTGGCGCCTATCATTGTTCATTCAACAACAAGATTAGATCTGTAATCTTGTCCTCAGACCGTCTGTCGATTTGTAAGTAGATTCATTTTCTATGTCTTCCACTTTATTAGAATCGAATCTGTTTTACATGCTATTTGATTAGACTATGATAAACATGCATGTTATATAAAATTATGATTTGCATGAACATGGATTAATGAACAACCAAATAGATCCTGCGGTGGTTTAATTCGAAAAAATCCCAACAAATGCTCATTCATTTTTTCTACAAAAAAAAGTAAAAATGAATAGAATATGAAAAAAATGAATGATATATCACCTTGATTTTCCATATTTTTTGGTTGAAAGATTTAACCTTTGCTGCCGTTTTTCTTTGTTGAGAAGATTTCAAAAATCTATGGAATTTGTTTTGCTGTTGCGTTTAGCGGTTCTCTTCGATTTATTCGCATTGGTTTGCGTGAGTGAGCTTTCTCTGAGCAGTTATGGTGATTGAGCTTTATCTGCAAATTATGATTCATCATATCGTATATTTTCAAAATTTTCCAATTTTGCTTTTATGAAGCTTTGCGGGTGGTAAATTTGTTTGTTATTACGAAAATGTCACTGTATACTAATTTTAATCTGGGCCGTAGATTGTGGTAGGATTAGATGGTGAGGATTGGTTATTAGTTCTCTCATGGAGCCTAGTTCTCACTAGATCCACTATATATATATATATATATAGGGTTAGGTTTTGGTGAGAAATAACCTTCATGTGAGAAATGAGAATAATTCATATCCCTCTATTTTCAATAGATCTATGGTGGAGATTTATAATGAGGGTTAATGAAATAAATGGAAAAATTGCACCCCTTCATTGAGCGGTAGAAATAAGAGGGTTATTACTATAAACATGCTAATACACCTTTATAGAAAGATATCTATATGAGCATTAAATGTGGTAAAATTGATAAAGTAATTAGTTAGTTCTTATTATTTTTGGTGAAATATGATGGTATTTACTCACCACATTAATGGTGGTTTCTAATAGAAAACATTTTCAGTGTCGTATATCCTTTGCTAATGAACTAATCAAAAAATTATTATACATGAAGTAATAAATTACTATACATGAAGTGACGAATTACGATACATTAAGCAACAAACTAGTTTACATTATGCAACAGATTACTTTTCATTAAGATAAAACTCGTATGAGCAACATTGAAATAAGCAATAAATATTAATCAAGTAAGCGAGAAAATAATATACATTAAGCAATGAAATTATTTTATGTTAATGTTACTATACATTAAGCAACAAATTACTTTACAATAAGATATATCTCGTATGAAAAATGATTGAAATAAGCGATAAATATTAATCAGGTAAACAAGAAAATAATATACATTAATGTAACAGCCCGGTCCCGAAATTTACTTCCCCTCAAACGGAGGTCTGGATACTTTTTCAAGAATTCACAGCGTTACTAGAACCAAAATGGTTCAAAACCTTTATTAGGTTTACAACTCTAGACCTTACGGCCAAGAATAGCCTAAGGGATTTCTTTCTGGATTAGTTCTCACTCAGAACTATTTCTTTTCCTTTGGTAATGTGTAGTTATCTCAAACACATATTTCCATAGCATTAGGACGTGAGACACGTCATGCACAATAATAAGGTCAGGCGTCAAAGCTGACCTATGCTCTATGTCTTTATCCTCTTTGAGGATTTCCAATAGGTTCATCGAACCTTCAGCTTTAATCTCTTAGCAAAATGAATTCTTCCATTGGTTGGAGATACCTTTGAGAAGACCATGTCTTCCACCTGGAACTGCAAATTATTCCTTCGGTCTTTTGAGTCCTTTCTTGGTAGCTGAGCTAGCTTGATGAACTTTAGTCGATCCTTTATCTTGGCTTAACTTTCTTTACTTGCAATCATACATGTAACCGTCTTTTAACCGCTTACTATACGTTCTGAGTCTTTATCCACCTTGATCGAACTTTACATATGCCTTGATTGATCGGTAACTCTCAGCTTTTCTCGTACTAGCTTTATCTCGTACTTCTTCACTTTAACTGTCGCATGAGACTCTTTGTCACGTCTTTTGAAACTCGTGCTTCATCGCTGCTCGAACGACTTGCAACTTTAAGAAAGGGGATAACTTATTCAGTCTAAGTTCAAAGTGATTCTTATCAAAGGATAACTTAAAGTTCACCCTATGTTAAAGCTTCTATTGTCTATGTTCTTTCTAAGTTCAAAACCTAGAAGGGAATTTAACTTCTATAACGTTTTCTCAGGCGATCGGGGATTTTTGTCAGGCATTCACCGGCTGGTTGTGACGTCTTGACTTCTATAATGCTTCTTTGATGATTCATGATTAATGTGGACATCCCTCACTTCTTGGAACTTCTTTAGCTCTAGGTGCTTGTCTGTAGTGAACTCTTCTTTTCCTTCCGGGTCGCACAGGTGTCGCCTTGTGTCAACAGGCCCAGAGGACTTGAGATTGCAATGATGCACCTTCAATGGTTACTTTCTTCATTGTACAGGCTTGCTTGAGATAACTATACTCCTCTAGTCTAATGGGCTGGCCTCTTGCGATCAATCTTTACAATTTGTAGGACTTTCTTCAAACGGCAAAGCTTCTTTTCTCTAGTATGATTCACACGCAGTGTGAAGGGCTCACCCAACCACATACCTCTTGAACTCTCTAGCTATGGAACTTAATTCATAAAGCCTCTTTAATCAAATAGGAAAACTTAGAGTTCTTCTAAGTTCAAGCATCTATAGTCTATGTTCTCGACTAAGCTCTATCTTTAAATTAACTATCCTCGATCCTTTATCTTAGTCATTCTCTATCCTCGGAATCATAATACTTTCTAGCAGTAGATAGTCCTTTTTCCCAAAGAGAAGTCTTTTAAATCAAAATTCAGGTTTCAACAATGACCAGAAAATTTTGATATCAAAATGATTATATCTTTAGAATCCTTTGGAAAAGAATAACTATAAATTAACTTTTGCCTTTTTAAAATAACTTTAGACTATCTTTTAGATTCATCCAAAATTACTTTCACTCTTTAAACTTTTAGATTTATGACTTACTTGAAATCGACATTCTTTAATTTTCCTTGCCTTGCTCAAAGCTCACTTATGAATGATTTACCTTTCATCTGTACTTTAAAAAGTTATAACACAATATAACCAAAGCTTTTAAAACATTCATACCTTTAAACTCTGTTGAGGATGCGAGGTGATGATGTACTGTGGGTTCCTGTGTAGGAATCCTTTAAGAATATAACTCAAATTCACATAATCACTTTAAGAAAATAACTTAAGAGACAGGTCACAGAGTCGGGATCGGGCTGTTACATTAAACAATGAAATTAATTTATATTGTGATGAGAATGCGACCATGCCAACCAAGGAAGAACAAATGCCCCATGGCAACCCCAAATGGATTGTTATGTTATCCATTGAAGATAAAGAAGATTAAAGCAAGATGAGAGTTTAGACGGCAGTCGGTATGGGCATACCGACTACGTGTTGAAGTTAAAGTCCAAGAAGACCAAAGTTGAGGAAGTGGCGAATTGGATCCGCCCACAAGTTGATTAATTTCGTCCCTTTTGAAGCCCAAGTCCAGTTGGATTTATTTTATCTAGATTAGATTTTTATTTATTTAATTTTTGGTCTTTTCTAGAATTACCTTATTTAGAATTTTATACAAGGTAGAACTCTTGTTTTTCCTTAGTTATTTTCGATCCTTTGGACTTAGAATAGAGATAGATTTTCGGCCATCATATAGCTATATATGTGGTCTTTGTGACATTTATATTTTAGACATTGCTTGAATATTGAAGTTTTATTTCACTTTGTCTCAAGATCCATCGGTTGATCACCTATAAACTTTTATTATTTTTGGTTCAAAAGCAATACTCTTTAGATCCAATAAATCTAAGGTTTTAATTCAAGGTTCTTTCGAGTTCTTCAAGATCACGGGGGAATCGCTACCATTCGAGGAGTATTAACATCGCGTTCGTGGATTCGATTCTACGGGTTCGAATTGATACAAATCACGTCACAAGGCTACCGCACCTTCATCAACGTTTGATTCATCATCACTTCATCGTGAATCATCTTCCAAAACACGTAAGTTCATCCCGCCTTCATCGTCCATAAACCTTAGCCATAATTCAGTCATAAATCCGCCAACCCTAAATCTGCTTAGTCGTGTCCTTTATCTATTTATTTGGTTTTGTGTTTTGCTTATTTGAGTCATTATCTAGGTATCTTAAGAGTCTATTTATCGAGTCTAAAATTCCAATCTTATAATTGAGTCTTTATTCTTGTTTTCGTTGAGTTTTTAGTCTAGAAAATCGGATTGAATCCTTCATAATTCTGACGTGTTTCGAGTCCTTAAGTCTTCTGCTACATTTCCTCTGAATGTGACCTAGATTCATTGTCTGGGTTACATCATATTGTAAAATAAAATTGCCGTAAGTTAGTAAATTAGTGAGTGCTATAAAAAATAATCGCATCAGTAATTCTATGTCATTGTTTGTTTAGAAGCAAATTTATATACATTAAGCAACAAACAATTATATATTAAGTAACAAAAAATTATACATTAAAACATTAAATTTTATGTTATTTGCCTGTGAGATTAATTAATTACTTTATATTAGAAGCAACTGTTCCATTTTGGTGTCACCTTCGCCTTTCTCTTCTCAATCTTCCCTTATGCAGCTCAACCTATATTTTAGTTGCACTAGATAGTACAATCTAAAAGCTTGTAGCTAATAGACTATAATTTTTATTTTTAGTTTGTTAGGTCCTTTGTGAACATCCTCAAAGAAAGATTTAAGAGTCGACATGAATTGTTCATTCTACCGTAAATTATTTTGAATTTTTTACTATAGAGAAATTTTCGATGAATATCCTTGTGAATGAAAAACTGGTTTTACCATTAATTATAGTACGTAGATCCAACAATTGAGATTCATTCTCATTTCTAACACTAATATATATTTCTCACCTGAACCATTAATTATAGGGTTGGGTTCCAGAAGGAACCACACTCTAGGTGAGAACTGAGAACCAATCTGAGCCATAAATCCGCTATATTTGGAGGGCCAAGAGATGCAAAAGATTTTAAAAAATATGATGGAAATCTGGTAATAATGTCCAACTTCGCTACCCTTGAATCTTAATAAGGGTAAAATCAGAAATTTTGAAAATATATGAATACTCAGAATTTACATGTATATTTTTCAATTTAGGGTTTTAGCACTGTCATTTCCTATTTTAGCACTATCATGACCTTGTTTTAACATTGTCGTGACTTATTTTAGCATGACTCTATTTTATCATTAGCATAAAAAAATGTCATCGATATTGTAAAAAAATCACGAACAAACATTGTTACATGTTGAATTATCAATATATGAATAGTCAGAATTTATACATATATATATTTTTCAATTTAAGGTTATAGCATTGTCATTCTCTATTTTAGCACTGTCATGACTTATTTTAGCACTAACATAACCCTTGTTTAGCATGACAATTGTTTAGCATTACAATAAAAAAATATCATCGACATTGTAAAAAAATAATGAACAAATATTATTACATGTTGTTGAATTATGAATATAGTGCAAATACTATTACAATTGCAAACTCTGATTTTTAGCATTAACATGACCCTATATTAGCATTGTGATTAAAACTTGTCATGATCATTACAATTAGCACTGTAGTTTAGAGTTTAGCATTGCATATGTGATTTACGTGTATATTTTTCAATTCAGAGTTTTAACATTGTCATTCCCTATTTTAGCACTGTCATGACTTATTTTAGCACTAACATGACCCATGTTTAGCATGACAATTATTTAGCATTACAATAAAAAAATATCATCGGCATTGCAAAAAAAAAAGAACAAACACGGTTACATGCTGTTGAATTATGAATATAGTGCAAACACTATTACAATTTCAAACTCTCATTTTTAGCATTAACATGACCCTATATTAGCATTGTGATTAAAAACTTGTCATGATCATTACAATTAGCACTGTAGTTTAGAGTTTTAGCACTGTCATCTCATATTTTAGCATTCCGATTATGTTTTTAGCATTGTTATTTTCGTTTACTTAACAGTATTATATAAAAAATTATAGGTGCTAAAAGGACTGCAGAAGATGAAAGTAGCAGAAACAAAAGAGCTAAAACTGCCCCAAATAATGAAGATAATAGAAGCAGTGATGTATATTACAAATATCCATTCTTAGAAGCAACAACATGTCCATCAACTCTCTTAGAGGCTGTAAGGAAAATGAATAAAGCACAATGGGAAGCAACCCCAAATGTCACAAGTTTCCCATGATTGTCCTTTCAAATGAAGGGTGCAAAAATCATTGAATACCTGCAACCATGTAAAATTCACAAATCTCTGTTATTATTATTTCTCAGTGTAAATAAAAGACTACAAATGCTAACACTATCACCTACCAAAATATTCAAACATTAACTAACAGTGCTAAAAAAAGAAATGAAATTGCTAAAATATAAACTACCAGTGCTAAAATATAAACTATCAGTGCTAAAATATGAACTACCAGTGCTAAAATATAAACTACCAGTTTTGATGGTGAAATAAAGAGAATCGAGTGAAAAAATCATAGGAAAAGTACAACAAAATTTTTGGATGGTTCACATTCAGGTGTGTGAAATTCAGAAAACAAAGGTGAAATCTCCAAAGTGGTAGAAATACAATCTGCACATTAATCAATACACAACTAATCACGTTAATGCTTAATAATGCTAAAATTCTTCACAGTGGTGCTAAAATAGGTTACGGACAATGATGTAACTCGGACAAATTGTACAGGATATGATAATGCGCGGAAGACTTCTAGATCGAAACACGTCAACTTGGAAGGATTCAACCCTACTCTAAGACTCAAATATATAGAAAATAAGCTGAATTAAATGAATAGAAGCTTGAAAACAATGATCGAACGAATCTAGACCTAAATACGATACCTAGATGATGATACCAAAATAACACACAAATCCAAAGGTGAGGGGGCTGTTTTGGACGATTAATTTGGCTGGGAAAAAGGATATTATGGGCTGGAAATATGGTGAAGAAAGGCTAGGGAAGATAGGATATTATAATGATTAGAATAACTTATGGAAAACGGTATAGAAGGTGAATATAGATGAGAAATCGAACTCGAACTCTCGTTGAACAGCTCTTGATCGATCTTGAGGTGTTGAAGGATGATACAGACGTGGATAGAGGTGTAGGAATTCGATCGTGAGGGCTGGACGATGATGGTGTTGTGAATTACAACCCAATTAATCCCCGGCGTATCTTGTATGACGAAAACAAATCTCTAAGTTGCTCTTCATAGCGAATTCATACTAATTCTTCGTATAAATTAGAACGTTCCCTTGGAGTAAGACTTGAAATTTCTAGGCTTCAAGAATGAGTATTTTCGACAGAAAACAATCAAAAGCTTTGAACGGTTGAGACACAAATTGAATGCAAGAGTAAATTTAATCAATAATGTCAAATATATCAAAATAACATGGTTCCCCTATTTATAGGAACTATTATGCACAAAAATAACTAATAAAAAGACATAAAAATCTGATCCAAAAAGGATCTCTAACTATACTATAAAAATACCTAAACTAGAATTATATTCAAGGTAGGAAATTGCCTTAAATACAATTCTAGTCAAGCCTATACTATAATGGACGAAAATTACACTTAAAATTAAATAAAAACTGATCTAAACTATAGTCTAAACTAAATAAATTAATACTATAGTCTAAATAAAATTCAACCCCTAATTAATTATATCAAGGGCCGAAAATTCCCATGCATGCACGTTGCCATTCTGCACGTCGATTCTCTTCATGCAAACATGCACTCTTCTTCATCTCCAACTCTTCAAGTTGTATTTTCCATGGTGTGATATTCATCTTTAATAGTTAATAAATTAACTACTCTTGAGCTGCACTTCTTGCCTTCTCCAACTTCAAGTTGTCTTCGAATTTTCACTTGCAAATAACCTTGAAGTCTCTTTGCTCGTAAGCGTGTAATTGGTCCATGAAATTGCAGCTCTTGATCTGGATCTTCATCGTCTATCATGGCCTCATCATTCCCTCTCTACTGAAAAGAATTCATCCTCGAATTTGGATCATCTTCATGGTCGAACTCATCTGCAATAAAGGGAGATAAATCAGCAACATTAAATGTTAAAGAACATTTGTACTCACCTGGAAGGTCAATGCGATACGCATTGTCATTAACTCTACTGAGTACGGTAAACGGGCCATCTCCGCACGGTGAGAGTTTGGATTTCCTCAAGTTTGGAAATCATCCAGGACTCAGATGAATCCAGACGCGATCTCCGGGCTAAAACACCACTTTCTTGCATCTCGCACATTCCGACTCTCGGCCATATGCTTTCCTTTGTGCTCAATGCGAGCACCCACTCTCTCATGTATCTCCTTAACTTGCTTAGCTCGTCTCAAACCTTTAACACTTGTTAGATGCTCAACAGGTAAAGGTAACAAATCAGTATGTGTTAACGGATTAAATCCATAAACAACCTCAAAAGGAGACATATTAGTAGAAGAATGTACCACACGATTATATGCAAATTCAGCGTAAGGTAAACACTCTTTCCAAGACTTCAGATTATTTTTAATTAAAGATCTAAGCAGTGTGCCTAAAGTGTGATTCACAACCTCAGTTTGACCATCGGTTTGTGGATGACATGCAGTAGAAAACAATAACTTAGTCCCTAATTTTCCCCACAAAACTCTCAAAAAATATGCTAAAAACTTGCACACAAAGCGACGATAAAATCCGGCAAGGCCGTGAAAGGATCGAACCTCCGTGGCTGACTTGGGCGTTGGCCATTCTTCAATCGCTTTGATTTTAGAATGGTCAACCTCAATACCACGTACACTCACAATAAAACCAAGAAATACGACCTCATCTAAACAAAAAGAGCATTTAGATAGATTTCCATACAACTTGACTGATCTCAGAATATCAAAAACACGCCTAAGATGTGCTAGGTGCGCCTGTGCATCGTGACTGTAAATCAGGATATCATTAAAGTACATAACTACAAATTTCCCAATTACATCACGCAAAGCATGGTTCATTAAACGCATAAATGTACTTAGTGCATTAGTGAGACCAAAAGGCACAACTAACCACTCATATAAACCATGCTTAGTCTTAGAAGCTATTTTCCACTCATCCCCTTCATGCATTCTAACTTGAAAATAACTAGAACGCAAATCAATTTTGGAAAATACTTTAGAACCGGATAATTCATCAAGCATATAATCTAATCTAGGGATAAGGAATCGATACTTCACTGTTATTTTTTTGATGGTGCGGCAGTCCATGCACATTCTCCACTCGTTGTTCTTCTTCGGCACTAGAATGACTGGAACTACGCAGGGGCTCATCGGCTCTCGAATCTGCTTCTTCTCAAGAAACTTTTTTACTTGTCTGTTGATTTCCTTGGTCTCTTCAAGGGACGTCCGGTATGCTGGTCGATTTTGCAAGACGGCACCGGGCTGGAAATTGATCTGGTGCTCGATCCCACAAACTGAAGGTAATCCACTTGGAATCTCTTCCAGGAACACATCCGTGAACTCCTCCATAAGTGGCTTTACAACACTAGGCAAAGAAGAATCATTAATAGCACTGCTCTTATAAGATAAAAGAACAAAAGGTAAACCTGCTTTTAAAACCTTTTCTATGCATTTCACTGAAATAAACAAGCTGCGGTTTTGAGCTTTCTTTGCAGCTGATCCAGATGACTTCCCACTCACAAGGGAATCATTGGAGGACGTTTTAGGGGCTGAAGAAGTAGAAGTGGTGGCCTTCTTGGGGGTCTCGGCCGATTGGGTACCGTTGACGACAATCCGGGCTGCGGCGGCCTCCTTTGCTCTCTCAGCTCTAAACCTCTCTTGTATAAGTCTCTGATCTTAAGCAAAAAATTTAGGGGATAGTGGCTTTAGTATAGTGGTTCATCCGCCTCTCTTCACGGTGTAGGTATTTGCAAAGCCATCATGAACCGTTTGTCTGTTAAATTGCCATAGTCTACCTAACAATATATGTGCTGCATCCATAGGAATAACATCGCAAATAACAGAGTCAGAAAATTGACCAAAAGAGAATAAGACACTTACCTGAGCCATTACTTTGATCTCTCCTCGATCCATAAGCCACTGCAACTTGTATGGCTTCGGATGCTTGATGGTGGTCAGCACCAATTTGTTAACTGCATACTGGCTAATGGTGTTGATCACATTCCCACTATCTATTATCATCGAGCAGGTCTAGTCTTTGATAGTAAAACGTGTGAAAAAGATGTTCTCACATTGATCCGACTGCTCTTCTTCACGATTGATGCTCAGAATACGTATAGACACAAGTCTAACATGAGGAAGCTCGGGTTCCTCTTCATCCGAGTCGACTGGAGGCATCTCTGGCTCCTTTTTGGCATCAACTGTGGGCTGGTCCTCATCCTCACTGGCTGACTCAATCTCATTATGTTCGGTGATGAACAGAACTCACCGGTTCGGACACTGGTTCTAAAAGTGGCCCCAACCTTGGCACTTATGGCACTGGATGTCTCTAGCTCGATTCTAGTTCACACTGGGTACTGGGCTGGGTGGATTGGGCCATGTATAGGTCGGTCATGCAGGCGGTGCAGGTGTAGACTCAGGTTTACGACTGGACTACGGGGTAGAATGATCAAAACGCTGCTCGGGCGGTCCGGACTGACCTCGGGGTCGAGTAGGCTCAATAGGAGGGGTAGAAGGTGATATGCAATTTGTACCTTTGTTCCATGGGGGCCGCGCAGGGGCTGAACTGTGGGGCGATCTCCATCGTCCCTCTCTGAGCTGTCTCTCCACAATTGATGCGTAATGCACCATCTCTTCTATACTCGTGAAGTTCTTGAGTTTAACTTCACATGTGATGTCAGGATTCATGCCCTCAATGTACCGGATGATGGTAGCATTCAAGGTCTCTTGTTTCTTAACTCGGTTCAAGGTGGTCTCAAGCTCCTTATGGTACTCTTCAACTGATCGTGTACCTTGCTTGATCCGGTTGAGCTTCTTCTTGAGCTCTCTCTCATAGTGTACAGGAATGAACCGACCACGTATCAATCCTTTCATATCTTCCCAATTATCGATGGGAGGATATCTTTCATGTCGGCGTCGCTCCTGCTGCATCTCCCACCATGAGGCTGTGTAGTCTCTAAATTCTAACGATGCTAGTTTGACCTTCTTCTACTCAGGAAAGTCATAGCAGTCGAAAATCTTCTCAACCTTACGTTCCCAATCCAAGTACATATTAGGATCGTGAAAGCCTTCAAACTCCGGAATGCTCGTTTTGATGTTATTGAGCAAGGTATCGGGATCTACACGTCTGTAGGGCTGATGTGGTCGGTCACGTCTCTAATATGGATCATACTCGGCCACTAACTCCTTTACAAAGTCACCATGATTTTCTTTTGCATCACAATCATAGGGATCATTAAATCACACCTGAGATTGGTGACACTGAACTGCTGCTAGTTGTTGAATGACTCCTTCTGGATGGATAGGTTGGCCTTGAGCTGGTGGTACAAGAATTCGAGCAGTAAGTAGCTCAAGTTGCGCCATCATCTTTAGCCAAGGAACTATCTAGCTTGTGCTCCAGTTCTCGATAGTGGTACTGGGCATCCCATGACTATGGCATAGATGAAGCCATGTCTGTAGGAGTACTAGGTGATGCGGGTGTCTTATCATGCGTTTTAATATATCCGTCTCTGGATTCCATGTGTACCTGCAAACAATGAACAAACGTGACAGAAAAATAAGGTATAGGACCTCACAATTCCTCACAATCACTCGTGCTTTCTCTCTATATTTTACCACTCGTATATAGTGGTGCTTGTGTGATAGGTGTGTATATGGTGGTGTTAATCGACTCTTCCGTTGCTTCAAATCAGCTTCTCTCGGACTTCTGGGGATGATTTCACCTTGAAGATGATGGAATTTTGCCAAAAAAGTACTTATGTCACGGCATCTACGTGAGTTTGATTCGTCTCGTCGAGACGTTTTCGAAACGATATTATGCAGAAAAATCGGAGGTCGGGAGCAGAAATAATAGGGAGAAGATGAAAAACCGGAAAACCGGGTGTCTTAGGGCAAAAAGGAAAGAAAAAGGGAAGAAAGACAAGAAAGGGATTTGGATATGTGTACCACTAGTGTGCCACAATCTAAATACCTAAATTAGACTAGACTCTAAATGGAAGATACAAAATTAAAATGCAACTCAATTGGAAATTACCAACTAAAGAACTATACTATAAGGAAAGTTTCCAAAACTAAAATAAGGCTCACAAGGGAGTTACCAACTATGACTAGTACTAAAAGGAAGGAACTAAAAATAAAATCGAACTCAAAAGGTAAATCAAAAATCAAATTGAATTTTCTCTTTTTTTCGGATTTTCTCTTCTTCTTTTTTTTCGGATTTTCTCTTCTTTTTTTTTATCCGATTTTTTTTTCGGTCTCTCTTTTTTTTTGACCGTAACCTTTTTTTTTTAACTTTCGGTTTTTTTTAAACTATTTGTTTTTTTTCCAATGAACACTAACTATTACAACTCGAAAGACACGTACGAATGACATGAAATAAAATAAACGATACGTAGGATTGAACCACGACCAGCAGAGCTGACGTGGCTCTGATGTCAAAATATGATGTAACCTGGACAAATTGTACAGGATATGAGAACACGCGGAGATATTCCAAAGTTGCAGAAAGCATTTCATAAGTAGAGTTCCACCTATTAGGCACATCTAAGTTAAAAAATTTAGGATGTGCACCAGATTCCCTACAGAATTTTTCCCACCTACGTCTAAATCTAACTCTGCCATGAATATAATCAACAACATCACGAATAGGTTGAATTGAGTTATTTAATATTCTATGTCCATCTTGAACATATCAATTTAAAATATGAGCAATACATCGAGTATGAAAATATTTACCATGCAAGGTTGGATTACATGCTTGAATTAATTCTCTAATACTAGCTGTATTAGCACTCGCATTATCAAAACTAATAGAAAATTTTTTATCAAGCATTTTAAATTGATTGCAAATTTTAATAATAGCCTTAGCAATATTAGCAGCACTATGATGACAGTTAAATCTACGAAAAGCAATTAAACATTTATTCAAATTCCATGAATAATCAATCCAATGCAATGTAACAGCAATATAATGACGACGGATAAATTTATCATACCAAATATCAGAACAAATAGCAACCCTATAAGGAATTTTACTAACAACACTTTTCAATTTCGACTTATATCTTATATGCAATCTTTCAAGGGTCCTAGTCATGGTCATTCTAGGTATTCTTTGAGCACCGGGATTATAAGCAACTTTTATACAATGTTCAAAATTCATGCTATCGGCAAATTGAAGTGCTAAAGATTCTTCACAAATAAAATAACACATTTGTTCCCTAGCAACTAGAAGGTCAAACCTAAAGAGTTGAGATGAGTACGGCGTACCTTCACCTTGGCTTTTGACATTTTGACTGCTTACCGGTTGGAAATTGAGTTGCAATTGAGCTTGAGCACGTCCAAGTTCAACTTGATGATTGTTGGTGATGTGTGACCAGTACGTCCCATAGCCTCCCCCGGTGCGAAATTTGTATTGCTTCGGACAATAGTTGTAATACAAATCAAACACACCATGTTCATTCTTCCTTGCCACCTTTCGGAAATGAATAGTGAAGAGAGCGTATTTCAGTACCATATTTCTTATTGGAACGGGAACCTCCACCTCCTCCGTGTCGAGATCGATGGATGGATTTCTGCTGAAAGCACGAGATTCTTAAGGTCATTGTAATTCTTCAAACTAGATCCATCTTGCCACTTCTTCGTCAACTTCCATTTGAGTAGTAGAATTGTTGTAAAAACCGCCAAAACTTGGATCGTTGTAGAAATTTCCACTACTTGGATCGTTGTAGAAACCGCTATCGACTCCGCCATAGGGATTTATATATTCTTCAGGTTGTTGTTGTTGAAATTGAGGCGATGTCGTATCAGCATTATCAGTAATATGTGCTCTAGAATGAGTACGATGACGACGATGTGGAGCTTCGGAACTATCAGCAATAGCGTTGCCTTTACCCTTATCGGCTCAACTACCTCGGCTAGACATGATGATTAGGGATGATAGAAAATGAGTAGAAATGAAGAAATCGAGATATGAGAGTTGAGAGAGTTGAGACTTAAGAACTTGAGATTGAGGATTGAGAGAGTAACTTCATAAGATTGTAACGTGTAAGAAAACTTGAATAAGAAAATGATATTGCTAGAATACAGAGAATTAGAGCATAGAAAGAGAGAGAGATTGAGAGTTTGGTGTGAGTTAAAATGGTGGAGGAGATGGGGTATTTATAGGTGAAAATTGGGGAGTGGGGGAGAAATTTTAAAATTTGAATTTGAATTTTTTTGAAAAACCAATGGCCGAACCACCGGTTTTGGAGCCCAAACCGCCGGTTTTCCGCCAAACCGCCGGTTTGTGCTCCAAAACCGGCGGTTCCACGTCATTGATCCACCTCCGTGCATTCCTAGCCGTTGATCGAGATCACGCAGATCATGATCTCGACCGTTAAAATATATATATGTATATATAAACCGCCGATTAATCGCCGAAACTGGCGGTTTCTAACCAGTAGTTTGTGCAAATCCGCCACCCCAAACCGGAACCGGACCTTCATTTTATGGTTGACGGTTACGGTTTACAAACTGTAACCGTCCGTACCAACTGGAACCAGACCTTCATTTTACGGTTGACGGTTACGGTTTACAAACCGTAACCGTCCGTACCAACCAGAACCGGCGACAAACCGTGTAACCGTCGATTACAAACTGCCGATCCGGTTAATTTTGGGCGCCACTACATACATAACCAAATAAATGAGCATTATGAAAGATTGAATGAAGTATCCGGGGAAGTTAAAAAAGCATATGAGTATGTTGTGATTTTAACTTCATAGCAATTTTCCACTAAAAAAAATAATTCCATAACAATATATAATTAAATCACTTTCGTAAAGCAATGAAAAGCGACGTTTTGAAATATGTAATATAATTAACATTAATTAAGGAATTGAATGTTGTCATAAGATTTGTCGTTTATTTTATTTGACACATAAGACCTTTTGTAAATATAAAAAATACAATAAATGAAATTTAATGAAATTGATCGTAATCCTTCATCTAACAATTTTAATGGATATAATTTATCCACAAATTACACCCAAGCCTAGTGTTCACAAATGAATGCTCCTATGTATATATATATATATATATATAGGGGGGGCTTTAGTAAATGAACATAGAGGGTGTGTGTAATTTGTGGACAAATCTTGGCCATTAAACTCTTAAGATCAAGGGATATTAATAATTAATTATGAAGCTGCTTTTTTACATATTTCAAATGCACTAGGGCTAAAATTGTACAATTAAGTGTTTTGTATTTTTGGTTGTAACAGTTCTTAAGGAATTTGGAAAGGAAAATTACATCATTTTTCATATCAAAACGGATTTTCTAATTGGAAATTTCGATACTTAGAGATTGATTATGAGAATCGTTTTTTTCTAGTATTGTTTTTTGAGATTACATAATTAAAAAAATATATGCTTGCATAATTGTCGATCTTTGTGAATTTCTTTTTAAGTTTTCTGGTGCTGAGGTGTTCCTTCTGTGTGATTCTTAATTGAACTCCGTGAATGACGAAATGAAGAGCAAGAAGATGCATTAAAGAGGAAACAAGTGATAACCTATTAAAACAATCAAAATATTTCGTTTCTTTATTATTTATCGTATCTGATTAAACTTTTCGACTAATGCTATTTATTATGTTTGAATTGCTATTTTTTTAAAAAATTTAGGAGTTTTATTTTTTTGTTGTGATTACCTTTGATTTTGGATCAATAATCATTCACGCACTTAAAATGTAAGATATTTTTTGACACATGTTATTTATCACTTTTGTATTGCTTTTTTCATCTTTTATATTGTTGTTTTCATTTTACTAATTATTTATTATTTTGATGATTGCAATTAAGTTGGGTCGCATTGGTATTTTTTTCTAGTTTTATAGTGATCGATATTTTGTTGTTAACTTTGTAAATTAATGATTACAATTAGAGCATCTTTATACTTTTGTTTTATAGTTTTGTTGAATGATATTTAAGGTTTCTATAGTGCTTTATTTTCCACTTTTATATTGTTTTATATTTTTTTTGGTAGTTATGTATAGTTTTGATAACTGATAGGTTTGTGTGTTTGTAGTGCTTTTTTTTTCAATTTTTAAAAGTCAACACTAAGAAGTGAGAAAAAAAACACTAGGAAAAAGATAAATAGCATGTCAAAATACTATTTTTCTATGAGTAACATGAAAATATATGCGTCAACGTGATTCACTCCCAAAATTAAAAATCAGCACTAAGAAGTCAGAAACAAACACTAGGAAAAAGATAAATAGCATGCCAAGGAACTATTTTGCTATGAGTTACATAGAGATTTATGGTCAGCATGATTCACTCCAAAAAAATAGAACATAAAATAAAACACACATGTTAATCAAATAAAATAACATCATGTGATATATAATGAAGAATATTTAAATATATTCATAGTATTTAAATAAAATCAAAATATTATTTTGCGATGCTACCGGTGCTCTTTGCGTTGTTGTTTCTCCAATTGGTATAGTGTTGCTACTATTTTTACGGCTTAAGAATGTGTATAATCATTAATCTTCATAGTTTACTAAAAATAAAATAGTTATATTAAATGACATTTTTTATTTTTATGGCCTTTTTTCCTTTGGTGTAGTGTTGTTTATTTTTCGTAGTAACAACCCTGTATGGACCATATTACTTGTCATTTGTATGAAGACGATATATTTATAGATAAATGAGAGCAAATATATTAACAGATAAATAATGGACCATTGATCGTACACTCATGATGAAAATGGTGAAAAAATCTGAAAAGAAAATTTTTAGTAAAAAGTGGTTTTTTGTGATTATAGATGTTATTTAATTTGCAATAATGAATCACTTTAAAACCGCTACTACCAAATATAATAAAAATTAATTGTACAATTTTAACCTTCAGTGCATCTGAAATTGGAAAAATAGCATTTATATATCTTTCATCATTGATTAATAGTGTCCATTGATCTTAAAATATAAATGGACAGGATTTGTTCATAAATTACACATGGGACATGTGTCCACAAATGAATGAAACTTTATATAGGGGTGGTTATAGTGCAAATCAATCCTAGTGTAAGAACTAAGAAATCATCTCACACTATACAATCAATAAAGATCTATGACCTAGATTTGCTTAAAATGGGTGGTGGCAATTTTGTAATATTTAATAAATTTTTCGTGCGGGGTATTAACGTAATTTGGTAATTCTTATAAAAAAACGCGGAGGATTTGATAACATATCGTCATGCTAACGAAGTATTATCATCATGCTAACGAAGCGTTATTGTTATGCCAATGAAAGTTTTTCTCATATTGTTAACGAAAAATTTAATTCTGAAGAGGAATTATAAATTCTAATGGGATGAAATAAACCATAATTCAAATATAATAAACTCCAATGATCTAAACAATAGAATTAAATTTTAAAAACTTATTATAAACCCTAATTGGATGGAATAAACCATAATATCAATATAAATATACAACATTAGTATAGTGATATTATTTTATCAGCATTGTGAATAAACTATGTTAGCATATGACAATTCATCGTTAGTATAAAGTATAAACCATAAATGAATGATAAAAACCCTAATTAATATATTCTAATTTGATGAAATAAACAATATATAATAATAAATTAATAAGTAAAATATAAACACTAAATCATAAAAAATAATTATAAGTCCTAAATGAAATGTAATAAATCATAATAATAATATAAGTATGTGTATTACGTTAACATTATGATAATCATTCATTAGCACAATCAATGCAATATGTTAGCATATAACAAATGCTTCGCTAGCATAAGTTATCAACTTATCATAATGCTAACAAATCATTATTTAAAAACTAATGAAAGCATTTTCGCGCTGGACATGAGTAAAAATGTGTATGAAAAACATTAATCCGTGTCAGGTGTAAAAAAAAATCTACTGCACACTTGTGTTCTTAGATATGTGAAGGACATATATAAGAACAGTTAATAAAAAGCAGTAAATTACGCACGAGATTGATAACCCAATTTGGTTAAACAACCTACTCTGGGGGGACTTCTCCCAAACTTGAAGATTCATTTGCTAATCCTTCATGAAGTGTATTGAGGGTTTTACACATACAGAAGTCCCTCCTTATGTCACCCATTCTTCTTCAAGAGCTCCTTCGCTAAACGAAAGCTATGAGATCCCCTCACAACCATGACACTAGACTCTCTTTAGCTACCCATGACTTCAACTTACAATCTCTCCCAAGATTGCGTATAATATGGATTAAAACAAACCCTCACGTGTTTCACTCAAAACATTTAAAAACTAGTCTATCACGTTGAGCTGTTTATGGAACAACTACTAGTTAATACATGGGACACAAATAATAATGACTCTCAAATAATATGCTAAGAGAATCTAAACAATTCATCCACCGATTGCACAATGAATCAGCCTTCATATAATCTTCACTTCAATGATACCGTTGGTCTCTTTTCGCCGGTATAGGTAAGTGAATATTGGTTTGTGATCTTCTCAAATGTGTGTAGATGTTTTCCATGTGTAGTAGGGTTAAATTCAGCACGATATCTACACCACAAGCCAGTCAAATAAATATATCTTGACCTTCCAAACCTGATCGGAGAAGATCTTCATATTATAAAAACTCCCATATATAAATTGTTCCTGGGTATGTCTGGGACATCAGAGGAAACAGTGCCCCAACTATTCTTCTTTTCTTGCACAGCGGAATAAAAAGCTTCGGGGACATACCCATGCACATATTGTTGAACATATCTCACCAACAATACAAAACAAACAATTAGTGCATACCAATGGCACTAACAATCTCCCCCTTTGGCGTTTATGGAAGATAATAACTCTTAATCTGCACATCACATGAATAAACTTCGCAGATCAAATATATATCAAAAGGCAATATATACAAGTATCTATCTTGCACAGATACTGAAACTCTCCCTGAACCAACACCGAGAGTTTCTCATCATCTTCATAAGTTGTGAACTCACAACACGCGATAGCTTCTCTTTATCTTCATCCATCATCATCTTCTCGCCCATGCTCATCACTTTTCCCCCTTAGTGGCTGCCATAAAAGCCAAAGCTTAAGACGGGAGGTACTTTAGTAGCAACAACAGCTGAAACAGTCTCTGGCACAGCACCAGCAGAAGCAGGGCAAGGAGTGGCAATAGCACTTGGACCTGCAAAATCAAACTTAGCACCAGAAGAACCTGGTGTATCCAGCAAAGAGGCAAAACCAAAGGCACGAGCCTTTAGGTCCATCATCAATGACTCAAGCTCTTGCTTACGAGTCTTGGCAGTCCTGATAGTCTTCTCCAGAAATTGAACTTCTCGTTCCAAGTACTAAATATACCATTCACAGAATACGACATTAACAGAGGATCAGGGTGCAGGTCTGGGAGGCACAGATGGTGGCACATGTTCAACAACACTGGCTTATGGATCAGCAACTGGGATATCATGAGTAAGCTGCGCAGAAAACAGCTAATGGCTGATCACGAGAGGGGGCTCCTCGGGCTCATAGACATCTTCCGAGATCACAACATCATGTTGTGAAGATAGGATGCTGAAAATCATCCCCGAGCAACCAATGGGCTACTGGTTCCTCTTGTACTCAGCATAGGCACACACACATGATCAAAGATCAGCTAGGCAAGGTTGAAGACCGTATATGTTCCAACCTTAAACAACAAGACGCTCAACGTCTTACCAATAGAAGAACAATGCCGGCTCAGAAGCCAGTTCTTCACTATAGTTTGGTGAAATATTGAATACTTCACGCTCAAGTCAGATGCCAACAAGGACCTTCCTTTTGGCCATACCAAATGACTTTCTTCAGTCAATTCATCTGCCACATCATATATGTCTAGGATAGACCCAGGAGCAGTAGAGTGCTCTCGACCCAGATACTCATTTATCACTGCAGGGAAAAAAGCACACCAATGTCCACGTATATAAACAGAAAAAAACATATGCAGAATTCACATCATGAATGGAATTGGACAAATTGGCATAAAATTCATGCACCACAACCTTTAAAAACAAAGGCACAACATAGACAGATTTTTCAAGTTGATTCAGAGTCTGCACTGTTTGACACATCCTCTGGCACATCATCACCCTCTTCAACGGAAAGAGTCGGAGCTCTAGCATTCTTCATCAGCAGCCGGCGAGAAGACAAGGCCAGTCCTAGGAGACATTCAGACACGCTTCTTATCATACGGCGAGCGGAAGCAAAGGCAAAGGCTTTCTTTACCTTAGCTTTTCATCGAGCAGACTTGGACTTTGCTCGGGTCTGCAGCTGAGATATAGGAATCTCAGCTTTATCAAGGCAGTGCTCAGAGGCAGTATGGGGTTCCTCTGGTTCATCAAGCAATTGAAGGTTGCGCTTCACACCACAAGACTTAGAAGACATCCATCCTTGTTCCAAAATAGGTGGAACAGATCCAGCATCAGGTGAGGAAATATCTTTCTCTACAGCAATGTCGTCTTCTATCACAACATCTTCAATTCTCACCTCTTCAGACTGAGTGAGAGCAGGAGCAATAGCAACAGCAGTCTTCGATGATGCTTCTCCTAATAGAACTTTGATCATAACCACCGGAGTATCTATCGGGGTGATTACATTAGCGACAGACGCTAGCAAAGATTTAAAAGTCATAGCATGAATTGATGCAACAAACTCTTCAAATGAAGAGGGATCAAGACAGGCAGCTGTGACAACAATTGTGGAATCAAAAGATTGGGGCTCCACCATAGAAGGTGAAGAAGGTTCAACGGAAACCATAGATTGAGAAGGAGGTTCCAAAACTGTCACAGTAACTGACTTAGACAAAGTCGCAAACGACACAGGGGTGTCGCAAGGCACAAACGCAGGTAATCATGTAGGCACAAAAACAACTTCACCGCTGGGAATGACGGCAGTGGGAACAGATGCGGAGAACACAAGTGATTTTGACAGTTCTTCAAGAGCCAGATAATTTGAATAAGGAAATAATTAAATTAATTTCCATAATTAGGGATCACTTCCCTTGTCAAATCCACTCTACACGTCCTCGAGAATTGGAAGCGAGTTGGGCGAGAAAATCGAGGGCCCACTAGCCATTGTAGTTAAAAAGTGACTGCTACAAATTGTGCTTGCATCTGTCAGGCACACATCACACAAGACCATGAAACACTTGGTCACTTCGTTTTCTCTATACATACATCACTGACCAAGACTGTACAGAGATACTTGTCGCAAAGGAGAAGTTCAGAGAACACAAAGACCCAATGAGGATCTAAGTATTTCAAATCTTCCACTATCAAGGGTCTTATTGAAAATATCCGCAAGTTCGGCATCTGTTCCAATGTACTCGATCACAAGCGATCTATCTTCAACTAGTTCATGAATGAAGTGGTGATGAATATCTATGTGTTTTGTCCGAGTATGCTGAACCGAATTCTTTGAAATATTTATGGTGCTCAAGTTGTCACAGAATATGGTAAGCACAGACTGTGGCACACCATAGTCAAGCAACATTTGCTTCATCCACAAGAGTTATGTACAACAATTTCCAGCTGCGATATATTCTACTTCAGCTGTAGACAACGAAATAGAATTCTGTTTCTTGCTGAACCAAGAAACCATATTGTTTCCAAGGACCATAATCCTAACTCAGCAATCTACGTCACAAAACCCCACTACACTAAGTTTGTATCATAGGAGAACCATAATCCTAACTCAGCAGTACCTTTTATATGCTTGAGTATGTTCTTGACAATCTTCAGATGACTTTCTTTAAGATCAAATTGGTACCGAGCACACACTTCAACATTGTAGCATATATATCTGGTCTACTTGCAGTTAGGTAGAGCAGACTACCTATCATACTTTGGTACAAAGTTTGCTCGATAGACACATCAACTTTATCTTTTGACATTTTCAAAGATGTTTCCATAGGTGTTCTCTTCGTGCTGCAACTTTCCAAACAAAACTTGCTTATCAAGTTCATTGCATACTTTGTTTGAAAAATAAAGATTCCATCATCGTTTTGCTTCAATTAAAGCCCTAGAAAGTAGGTTAACTCATCTACTAAACTCATCTCGAATTTGGATATCATATACTTGACAAACTTATCCACCATTCTGTTTGAAACAGATCCAGAGACAATATCATCGACATATATCTTAATGATGATTCCATCAGATTGTTCTCTTCTAACAAAGATAGTTCTATCAGCTCCACCACAAACATATCCTTTCTCCAGAAGGAACTTGGTTAGCCGTTCATACCAAGATTGTGGAGCTTGTTTGAGATCGTAAAGTGCCTTTTTCAGTTTGTAAACAAACTCAGGATGGTGAGGATCTTCAAAGCCTTTGGGTTGGCTAACAAACACATCTGGATTCTAAGGCCTTGCTTCAGTCAGGTCTCTGTTTTCAGAACTGTCTGGCACAGATGCAGGAACATGGATAGTACCATCAAGGCTCTCATCATCAATCTGGGCAGCAGGTTCTTCCAGATCATCAACAACGATGTTGATTGATTCCATGACAGTTTTGGTCCTTTTGTTGAAGACACGATAAGCACGGCTATTCCTCGAATGCCCAAGAAAAATACATTCATCTCCTTTAGCATCAAACTTGCCAAGATGCTCTTGGTCTCTTAACATGTAACAAGTACTTCCGAAGATGTGAAAGTACTTGACATTCAGCTTCTTCTCTTTCCACAAGTCATAGGGAGTAGTTCTTGTCTTGGGTCTGAAGTACACCTGATTAATAATATGGCAAGCCGTGTTTACTGCTTTAGCCCAAAGGTTATCAGAAACATATTTGACCTTCATCATGACTCGACTTATTTCTTGAAGAGTTTGATTTTTTCTTCTCAACAATACCATTTTGTTGAGGTTTTTTAGGGATAGCAAATTCTTGATCGATGTTTTTTCTTCACAAAATAGTTTGAAGAACATGTTTTCAAACTCTCGATCATGGTCACTTTTTATCCTCACAATATTTATTCTTTTCTCATTGAGAAGATAGTAGTTGTCCCCCGATCTGTCACCATCCATCAGCAGAACACTTATTTTATCTTTGACCAGACATTTGTCCCTTGTAAAGTGAACAAAAAGACCTTGAACACATAACTGACTAATGGTAATTAAATTAGCTTTCACTTCTTCCACGAGCAAAACATCTTTTAAGCGAGGCATGCCAGGAACATTTAACTGACCACGTCCAAGAACTCTTCCTTTAACTCCATCTCCAAAGGTAACGGACTGATAAGAACAATCTTTTTGAATGTTATTTAGCATGCTTGCATCTCCAGTCATATCACGCGAACATCCGCTATCAAAATACCAACTGCTCTTTGCATTAATGTTGAGAGCAGTGTTAACCACGTAGTTTATGTGGTTGTTCCTAGATGTGTCTCTGACATCTTTCTTTTCAACATACTATTCAGGCTGATACGAGCCTCTTTTTCTCATTCTCCTCAAATCATTGAGATAATTTCTGCAGTGTGGACAAATGTGTCCAGGTTTTTCACAGTAGTGGCTAATAGGAAAGTCTTTTTTTTGGACTTCTTCGGACATAGTGACTTCTCTTTGAAGAAGTTCTTTGGTTCAACTTTCATTTCAGGAACTGTCGAATCTTTTGTTCTAGAAGATTGTCCATAACAGAATCTATCACAGGTTTGACCGCCATTGTATCCAAGCCCAGTATGATCCTGAGGGCTCTTTCCTTTGAAAAGAATTTCATCCAGTTTAGATGAACCATAGTTCATCATTTTAACAAGCTTCTTTAGGTGTTGGAGTTCACCATTCTGTGCTTGAGTACAATTTCTAGGCTGCAACAATTCATTCTGCAACTCATTAAGGCGAGTAGAGAGATTATCTATTTCTTTTAAGAGATTGGAATTCTCTTTTAGCAAGTCTTCATTGACTTTAACCACCATGAGCCAACTAGAATGCAACCTTTTATACGCCTCCATAACTGATTCCTCAGTAAATTCTTCATCATCACTGCATTCTGAAATTATCTCGACCTCACTGTCAGGAACAGTTGCAGATATAGACTCTTTGACAGAGTGTGTCATAAAAGCAATATGATTGCTTATACATTCTTCATCACTTCCACTATCATCAGGATCGTTGCTTTCACTTAAGGTAGAACAGTATGACTTGTTCTTCTTTTTTAGAGTGTTAGCACACTCGGCTTGATAGTGACCATAACCACCGTATTTTCTACACTTTACCTCTTTATAATTTTCTTCATTGGAATCTTCATCCTTGGTTCTTCGTGGTATAGAGAACATGTTCTTGCCAGGAGTATTTTGAGAAGGCTTCTCATAGCGTTTTGCAAACTTTGAGAAATTCTTTGACAGCATAGCAATTAACTCTGCAAGGTCAGCTTTGTCAGGAATATTGCTGGGGGCATCAGCACTGGAACCAGCCTGAAAAGCAATGCTTTTCTTCTGCATTGTTTCTTCTTCTGTCAGGCCTATTTCGAAGGTTCGCACGGACCCCATCAGTTTGTGCAACTACATTTTACCCACATCTTTGGCATCTTCAATAGCCGTGACTTTGTAGGCAAATCTTTTGGACAGAGATCACAGAACTTTTAGCACAAGTTTCTCTTCAGAAATCGCATCTCCAAAAGCAAAGCTTTCATTTGCAATGTCACAGATTTTAGCATTGAAATCAGCAAGTTTTTCAGCCCCATCCATCCAGATGTTCTCAAATCTGGTGGTGAGCAGTTGCATACGAGATGCACGAACACTGCTTGTTCCTTCAAACGTGGTCTGCAGTATATCCCACGCATCCTTAGCTTTGTCACAGATGGAAATGAGTTTAAAGACATTCATGTTTATAGCCGAGAAGATGGCGTTCATGGCTTTAGCATTTAGCCCCATTATCTGGTACCCAACATCCCCTCACTCTTCTTCTAGCTTCAACACGATTTTACCTTTATCATCTATCTTTGTGGGAGGCTTCAACCCTTCCATCACCATCTTCCAAGCACGCTCATCAATTGAGCGAATGAAAGCTGTCATTCTAGTTTTCCAGTAGGCCTAATTGTTGCCATCGAGGTGCGGGGGTTGCACCGTCGAGACTCTTTCTTTCATTATGTCCATCTCTGCAAAACAACACAAAATACACAGATTAATAACCTAAGATCACACCTGAATAAAGGTGACCCGCTCTGGTGCCAATTCAAAAACACTAATCCGTGCCAGATGTAAAAAAAAAATTACTGCACACTTGTGTTCTTAGATATGTGAAGGACAAATATAAGAACAGTTAATAAAAAACAGTAAATTACGCACGAGATTGATAACCCAGTTCGGTTAAACAACCTACTCTGGGAGACTTCGCCCAAACTTGAAGATTAGTTTGCTACTCCTTCATGAAGTGTATTGAGGATTTTACACATACATGACTCCCTCCTTATGTCACTCGTTCTTTTTCAAGAGCTCATTCGCTAAATGAAAGCTGTGAGATCCCCGGCAATGGTGCCAAAATTTGGTGCTTCGTTTTACACCAAAAATAAATTTCTCGACAGCAGTCGGTATGCTCTTACTGCACAGTACAGCGATGAGCGAGATCGTCTCCCAAGGGACCGATGAGAATTACCCTAAACTTCCAATCAACAGAAAACCAACTTTCCAAGGAGTTTTGTGGTTTTAAAATAAACTAAACGAAAATAATAAATAAATAGAGAAAACGGGTTTAACAGATTTAAAAAAAGCATTCCGGTTTCCAATTAACTCCACCATAGCTTAACTAAACCGATCCTTGATGCAAAGATAATTTCAAT
This sequence comes from Perilla frutescens, assembly GCA_026008535.1. Taxonomy (NCBI): domain Eukaryota; kingdom Viridiplantae; phylum Streptophyta; class Magnoliopsida; order Lamiales; family Lamiaceae; genus Perilla; species Perilla frutescens. The sequence continues at coordinate 7,032,280 of BRKX01000006.1, read as the reverse complement.
CAACACATGCAAATCAGTTATAGCTACCGAAGACACTTACTGACGCAGCCTAATTTCTCCATAGTTTCTCGATAATCAGGAAGACACTTCACCAATTATTTTCCTAATCGACTGACAACCGTAAGAGACACTCTATAGATTTAATGAGCCGACAGCATGGAGCACTAGAGAAATCCGATTCAAAACCAATAGACTCTGACACAGGACCGTTAAATTAAAACTGTTATTCCCCTGGTTCTGAAGAACCGTTTTACCACTAATTAAACTTAAACCACAATTACAGATGGCCGGTTTAATTGGCTACTAATTAATTCCGATTTACTAAATATTCACGACTACCTAGCAATATCGAAATAATTAACGACTTGAAATACCGAAAATAACAGATGCATGCAAATATATAAAATAGAAAAGCAATTAGATCTCACAGTTTAGCTAGGCCAGGGCTTCGTTAATTGTCACCGGAATAAAAAGAACTTAGCTTGATTGCATGACGGAAATTGAACAGCAAATTATCATATAACAGTTGCGATGAAAAATAGCGAAGAAGATGAAAAATCCGTTCTTCAAACCCGTCTCTGCGCTGCTGCATTTTTCGTGAATAATGGAATCCTCTAAATTAAGATAAGTCCTAATCTATATATAATATCTCTAATAAGATAATGTCCAACATGGAAATAAAATCCTAGTCTCTCTCAACTAGGAAAGAGATAAAATAAAGAGTCCAATAGCTGTAAAACTCTAATAACTTGCGTCCAGGCCCAAAGGTTCAATAAATCCGCGCTCCAGCCCAATTCTCGTGCGCACAGCAGTCCAGCAGGTAATTTCTCGGCACCTCACTCAGGTAGTATGCCCATATGGCCTGGCTTCCAGACTCTCCAGATTTACTTCACTTTTCTCGACTGCAAACTCTCCATAATCTTGGCCAATTCCTTCATATATGTGTTAATCACCTGAAATCATTTCCAAAACACATTTTCTTCCACAAAACACGATCGTGAGGCAATTAACAAATCAAAACAATACCAAAAATGTCCCAAAATATGTATGTAAATATAGCCCAATCACTACTCCTTCATGAAGTGTATTGAGGATTTTACACATACATGACTCTCTCCTTATGTCACTCGTTCTTTTTCAAGAGCTCCTTCGCTAAATGAAAGCTGTGAGATCCCCTCACAATGGTGACACTAGACTCTCTCTAGCTATCCACGACTTTAACTTACAATCTCTCCCGAGATTACGTACAATATGGATTAAAATAACCCCTCACGTGTTTCACTTAAAATACTTAAAAACTAGTCTATCACGTTGAACTGTTTATGGAACAACTACTAGTTAATACATGGGACACAAACAATAATGACTCTTAAATAATATGCTAAGAGAATCTAAACAATTTGTCGACCGACTGCACAATGAATTGGCCTTCATATAGTCTTCACTTCAATGATACCGTTGGTCTCTTTACGCCGGTATAGGTAAGTGAATATTGGTTTGTGATCTTCCCAAACGTGTGTGGATGCTTTCCATGTGTAGTAAGGTTAAATTTAGCATGGTATCTACACTACAAAATAATCAAACGAATATATCTTGACCTTCCAAACCTGATCGGTGAAGAACTTCATATTATGGAAACTGTCATATATAAACTGTTCCTGGTATGTCTGGAACATCAGAGGGAACAATGCGCCAACTATTCTTCTTTTCTTGCACAGCGGAATAAGAAGCTTCGGGGACATACCAAGCACATATTGTCGAACATAACTCGCCAACAACACAAAATGAACAATTAGTGCATACCAATGGCACTAACAGTGTATTTTATATTTTTCGTCTATATTTATTTGAACAAACATATCCATGACTAATCTTGAATTAAAGGACATGAAAAGATCTTTAGTTTGGTATATTATTTGCGTTGATTCGATTTGAAATGAGTGAGTTATGATCATTCAAAGTTTTTAAGATTTTTTTTTAAAAAGTGATGACATCAACATTTTTTATAAGGATTGGACAACTATACCTCTGCCTCCTTCTTTTTTGTCTTGACTTTGACATTTAATCTCAGCCATTAGATCATCTAGGTGGATGGTATAAGATGGGTTCCTAGTTCCTATACTAGAAAATGGTGTATTTTTTACCCATCCTATATAAGGTTAGATAAAAATCATTCCTAGTGTGAGTACTTGGACCACATCTCACACCACACAATCCTCAAAAATCAAAGGCCCAGATTTGATGAAAAAGGTGATGGCAATTATGTAATATTTGAAAAGTTTTTCGCACGGGGGTATTAACATAATTTGATAATTTTTATAAAAATCGCGGAGGATTTGATAACTGATCGTCTAACGAAGTATTATCATCATGCTAACGAAACATTATAGTTATGCTAATTAAAGTTTTCAAATATTGTTAGTAAAAAATATATTCTAAAAATTAATTATAAACTTAATTTGATTTAATAAACCGTAATTAAATGGAAAAAATCATAATTGGATGAAATAAACCTAATTAGATGAAATAAACATTGACTGGATGTGGTAAACCCTAAATGAGTTGGAACAAATCATAATAATAATATATTTGTACTACGTTAGCATTATGGTTTTGCTTCGTCAGCACTGTGAATACACTGTGTTAGCATATGACAATACTACGTTATAAACCATATTTGGATAGGATAAACCATAATAATCAATTAGAAACTATGAATGAAAAATTAAATTAAAAAAACCATAATTAGATAGAATAAACCATAATTGAGATGAAATAAACCATAATTAAGATCGAATAAATCCTAATAAATTTGTACTATGCTAGCATTATGATAATTCTTTGTTAGCACAGTGAATACATTATGTTAGCATATGACAAATGCTTCGTAGCATACGTTATCATATGTTATCATATTGCTGACGATGAATTATTATATGCTAACGAAAGCATTTACATCCTGGGTACGCGTAAAAAATTATTTTTTTTAATTTTTTATTGATATTTTTTCATCTAAACATAGCCTTTTGACATCTTAAATGAAAGAGTACGAAGAGAGTTTTAATTTGATATATTTTTTGTGTGTGCTGGATTAAAAATGGCAAGTTATGGTCGTTTAAAATTTTTAAGATTTTTTTAATTACTGACATCATTTTTAATGAGTTTGGACGAAAATAATCCTCCTTCCTTTATTTTTCCCCTATTATTTACGAAATTACCACCATATCTACATTAAATCTCAACCATTAGATCATTAAATTGGATGGTGTATGATGAGGTCTTAGTTTTTACATCAGGAAAATGGTCTCATTTGATCCACATCCTATATATATATATATATATATATATATATATATATATATATATATATATGAGATCATGTAATAACCACACCGCTCTGTGAGAACTAAAACCAATTTCAGCCACAGATCTCGCATATTTGGACGGCCAGATACACTCCAAGATTAAAAATATGGTGGCATTACTATAATTATAACCCCTCATCACCTACTACTATAATCTTTTACATTTTTTTCTTTTTTTTTGTTTGAGAGGTCTCCTTGATTTGTATGTATTCCAGAATCGAAGAATGATGAAACGTTCATCCTCTGGATTTTTTATTGTTCGATGCTCTTGGATGGATTCTTGTGATTTTTTTATCCGTTTTTATTTTATATTTGTTTGATAAGATTGATGAAGCTGATAAGATTGATGAAGTTGAAATTTTTTCACATGATTCTCTTTGATTTCTCTTCGATTTGTTTGTGTTTATGTAATCTAGATTCCAGTCGATTTATTTTAATCGTCGTTCATGTGATTTTCTTCGATTTTGTTGTGTTTTATGTTGATTAAGCTAATTAAGTTGAACTTTTTATTTTTGAAGATCAACATGTATTTTTAGCACTGGTGTAATTAGTTTTAGCAAATGATGAGGCCATGATAGGCGATGAAGATCAAGATCAAGAGCTGCAATTTCGTGGACCAATCACACGCCTACGATTAAAGAGACTTCACGGTTATTTGCAAGTGAAAATTCGAAGACGACTTGAAGTTGGAGAAGGCGAGAAGTGCAGCTCAAGAGTAGTTAATTTATTAACTATTGAAGATGAAGATCACACCATGGAAAATACAACTTGAAGAGTTGGAGATGAAGAAGAGTGCACGTTTGCATGAAGAGAATCGATGTGCAGAATGGCAACGTGCATGCATGGGAATTTTCGGCCCTTAATTTAATTAAATAGGGATTGAATTTAATTTAGACTATAGTATTAATTTATTTAATTTAGACTATAGTTTAGATCAGTTTTTATTTAATTTTAAGTGTAATTTTCGTCCATTATAGTATAGGCTTGACTAGAATTGTATTTAAGGCAATTTCCTACCTTGAATAGAATTCTAGTTTAGGTATTTTTATAGTATAGTTAGAGATCTTTATTGGATCAGATTTTTAGGTCTTTTTATTAGTTATTTTCGTGCATAATAAGCCCTATAAATAGGGGAACCATGTTACTTTGATATTTTAGACATTATTGATTAAATTTGTTCTTGCATTCAATTTGTATCTCAACAGTTCAAAGCTTTTGATTGTTTTCTGTCGAAAATACTCATTCTTGAAGCCTAGCAATTTCAAGTCTTACTCCAAGGGAACGTTCTAATTCATACGAAGAATTAGGATGAACTCGCTATGAAGAGCAACTTAGAGATTTGTTTTCGTCGTACAAGATACGTCGGGGATTAATCGGGTTGTAATTCACAACACCATCATCGTCCAGCCCTCACCATTGAATTCCTACACCTCTATCCACGTCCATATCATCCTTCAACACCTCAAGATCGATCGAGAGCAGTTGAACAAGAGTTTGAGTTCGATTTCTCATCTATATTCGCCTTTTATACCGTTTTCCGTAAGTTATTCTAATCATTATCATATTCTATCTTCCCTAGCCCATCTTCACCATATTTCCAGCCCATAATATCCTTTTTCCTAGCCAAATTAATCGTCCAAAACAGCCTCCTCACCTTTAGATTTGTGTGTTATTTTTTATCATCATCTAGGTATCGTATTTAGGTCTAGATTTGTTCGTTCATTATTTTCGAGTTTCTATTCATTTAAGTTAGCTATTTTTCGATATATTTGAGTCTTAGAGTAGGGTTGAATCCTTGCAAGTTGACGTGTTTCAATCTATGAATTATTATGTTCTTTTTTTGCTACGCATATTGAATCATTTATTTTATTATCTTCGTATTGGGATGATTGTATTGAACTAATGGAGCTTTTACAAGTTTTCCAATATGCAACAAAAGATTTATCCGGTGTGTATTACCCTACTGTTTGTAAATTTATGTATCATTGTTGTTTGATTGCTGCAAAATTTAATTCTTGTAGTCATAAACCCAATTTGCAAGAGATGATTGCTTAAATGGCTTAAATGTTTTGATCATGTGCCTAATATTTTTTTGGTTGCAAAAATATTGGATCCTACTTTTAAACTCAGTGGTACTAATGAGATGATTGATATGTATTATAGATTTTTATCTATTGTGAGTTTTACAGGATCTGATCCCGATGGCGAAGGTATGAATATATATGTGCCACCTGCTGAAGAAATTAAAAAGATATTTGTGAGTCTATACATTCACTTTATAAAGAATATAAGATAAAATATGGTGATAGTATAACTCGTCAAACAAGTCGTTCTTCAAGTTCTAGTAGTGCTTTTTCATTAGGATTAAATACTTCATCTTCACGTGGTAGTGCTTTACAAGAATTCCAAATTTTTTTCCAAAGTAGAAGAAGTGTTAGGCGTAGTCAAAATGAATTAGAAATGTATTTGCAAGACCCTATTGTGCCCCCCGATGATGAAAATGCAGGTCCCACCAATTTTGATATTCTTAAGTGGTGGTCCCGAAATCAAGAGCGGTATCATTTACTTGCAATTATGGCAAGGGAGATTTTTGAAGTCCCGGCATCAACTGTTGCAGTCGAGTAAGCTTTCAGTGAATCCGGTTACATGTTGGACGAACGGAGGTCAAATTTGACACCGGATCACCTCGAAGCTCAAATGATGTTGAAGGACGAGTCCAAAGCCGACCTAAGAGAGCAAGAGAACCGTTGGAATGACTTGATGGATGGCCCGCTCATTGAAGTTGGCTCGGAGAGTGAAGTCGAAGGAGGGAGCCAAACCGGGGATGATTAGGACGACAACTTTGAATTCTAGACTCGCCAAGGAAAAAAGGTAAAATGAACTACGAGGGCTTTGATTTCAAGGTAAGACAGCTTCATATGAAGTGCAAGCCCAAATTTTAATTATTTCTTTCCCCTCCTAAATTAGTCAAATTGTTAATTGTTAATTCTAGTTTATAAATTGTAACTTGTAAATTTGTAAATTGTAATTTCACATTTTTCATAGTTTGATTAATTTACGATTTGTAATTTGATAAATTAAATTGTATTCTCATTTCTCAACATTCTTGTAAATTGCAAGTTATAAAGTTGCAACTTGTAAATTGTAATTTAGTATTAAATTGTAACTTATAAATTTGTAAATTGTAATTTCATATTTTCATAGTTTGATTAATTTACGATTTGTAATTTGAAAAATTAAATTGTATTCTCATTTCTCAATATTCTTGTAAGTTGTAAGTTGTAAAGTTGTAAATTGTAAATTATAAGTTATAAATTATAAAGTTATATAATAATATCAAATTTCAAATAAACTTGTGTTTAATTTGTCATACTTCTTAGTTTTTAACTTGTAAATTAGTTATTTTGTTGATTTAGTACTTAGTAGTTCATCAAAATTCAATCGTCCATTCGAGTTCGAATAAAAAAAAAAACCGGAAACCGGCGGTTAACCGGGTAACCGCCGGCGGTTCCGGTTACGAAACCGTAACCGGCAACCGCCATCACACGGTGCGGTTCCTGTTCCGGCCATCCGAAACCGTGTAACCGGCGGTTACAAACCGGAACCAGAACCGTGGGCGCCTCTATATTTATGTATCATTTATAGTGATGTACGCATTATGAAGACTGCACTATATGTTGACGAATTTTATTAATATGTGCATTCACCTATATTAATTAATAACTAACAATCAATAATAATTTAATAAACTTTTAATCTTAGATATTAATAGTCTTGAACACACGCGGATTGTTGTTACTCCTGGGTTGTCTGACGTGCACGTCCGAGAATGTGATTCTTAACATAACTAAAAAACACTCGTCACCCTTTCTCCATAACTGTTTCCATGAAATCTTACATTAACAAGTGTTTTTTAGGAATGTTACATTACCTAGTGTTGCTCACAAAATCATTAAATATTATATAATTCGTGAAGTAAATAAATATATTTATTGCATACATAGCATCTAGTGTTACAAGAAAATCCACATATAAACTAAAAAAATCTTTTAAATCATCAATAAAAAAAAAAAGCATTACTGAAAAAAAAAAAAAAAGCATCTCTAACCATGAAAAAACCCACTTACATATTGAAAATAAAAGTTTTTACAAAAAAAAAAACATCTTCAACTATCAAAAAACACACTTCAAAAATCATCCCCATCATAAAATAAAATTAACAATTGTATTAATATTTGATCTGCACAATTGAACTTTTGAATTTAGTATTACAAAAAAAAAAACAATTATACACTAAAAAAATCTATTAAATTATCAGTTAAAAAAGCATTCGCAAAGAAAAAACACCTTTAACCATAAAAAAACACACTCACATATTAAAAATAAAAAGCATTACCAAAAATAAAAATAAAAAGCACCTACAACTATAAAAAAAAAACACACTTATATAGCCAGCATCATCATACAATAAATCTAACAATTGTATTAATATTTAATTTAGTTGTTATCTCCTCCGCGTAAAATGAAATAAATAAATACACATAGGTTAATTTACATTCTTGACCCTATTCTCATTTACCATTATTTTATTTATTATTTTTTTCTAAATAATCTATTTATGAAATAAAACAATTAGTAAAAAATAACCAAATCTCCTTTCTAAAGATAAAAATTGTAAGTAAATCATAAATATGCACAATCATAAAATACAGTATTACAATTTCACAAAAAAATCACCGTGGCTGGCAAACTTTACAATAAAAGCAATATAGAATTTGAAAAAAACATTATGAAAATCATAATTAGCATTGATACAGGTATGAACACCAATTACAAAATCGCATGTGATTAGGAAGATGATATACTTTACCATTTGAAATCCCACAAAAATCGTTCCTTCCAAAATTTTAGAAATATGGATATACACTTTTACCCCTTAATGCATCTCACAATAGTAAAGTAGTATTCTTAAAACTTTAATCCCAAATCAATACCATCCATTGATCTATAAAGATCAATAGATATAATTTGTCCACAAATTTTATCCAAGCATAGTGTTCACATCCTAATATATCCATATATATATATATATATATATATATCGATTTTGTTGAAGTACAAGTTACAATTCCTTAATATTGAAACATTTTTTTGAACTATTGACGGAGTGAGTGAATGAGTATATAGTTAAAAAGCTATTATTTCGAATTCTACCAATAATTATTTAGTCGAAATCATTGTTTAATATATTACAGTTTACAATATTTAATGTGGGATTTGCCCACTATTGAATAAGAATATAACTTACCCAAACTACATCCATGATAGTCGTTCAGAAATAAAAGTTGTACATTTTTCCTCGTAAATAAATAAATAAAATCAAAGGAAAAAATATTAAGAGTTCTTCAAAAGTTCTAGTTGTCTTAAATTATTATTATTATTATTATTATTATTATTATTATTATTATTATTATTATTATTATTATAAATTGAATTATTCGTTATATAAGTGGTTAGGATGATGTGACATTTTATAAAAATTCTCGGGCGTTTAAATTAGTTCGAAGATCGAATTAAATAATGCAAAAATAAATATCCAAAGAAAACTTATAACTATTCCTATAATTAAAATGGGAACACTACCTTAGCTTAGATATTTTATTATAGTTTTGTTTCTTTTTATATCTACCATAAATGTTTATATTATTTCCTAAAAAATGTATGTGTTTATTAATACAAAATAAAAAAGTGTAATATAATACTAACTAAAAATAGAAAATGTGAAAAATTATAGAAATAAAGACTAAAAACAAAAGGGAAGAGAAAAGATAAGTGGAATTGATGAAGGAAGCACGTGGTTGAGGTCAACGAAGGCCACCAATTTTGGGACGCGGACCCACTTGATGGTGCTGCACATTTATTATTATTATTATTATTATTATTATTATTATTATTATTATTATTATTATTATTATTATTACACACAACCAAATAAATATTCAATATTTCCAATCAATCTAATCTTCTTTATTTGATGAATGTGTGTGTTATATGAGGTGTTTTTGGTAAAATTATGGATTTATGATCTTTCATTCTTTCACTATGATCTTTCTTTTCTTTTCTCAGATGGGAATGGAAATTCGAGATTGAACTGTTATAAAAATTTAAAATATTAAATAATATAAAACTGAGAGAGTTCTAAACTGTGAAGTTTGTAGTGCTGATATTATAGCATTCATCTTCAATATGAGAAATTTCTGTAAAAAAAAAACAAAATGTTTTGTTCAATTTATGGTCTTACGAATACGACCACCAAGTCGCTCGATCCTTATTTCTTTTTCTTGAGTAGGGAATGCGAGATTGTGATTCATATTTTGGTTTCATGTCATTATTAAAAAAACATAAAAAAAGAAGAAGAATAACACTAAGTTACATACATGTGTTTGGTTTCATTCGACATTCGTTGATCAAACTCTTTATTTTTTGTCTTTTGTGTAAGTATTTACTCAATAATTTTTTTATAAAAAATCTTAAAGAAAATGAGGTGCAATACGGGCTAATTATAATTTAATTCCCATTTTTTGAAAGTTTTAATAAAAATATCTCAACGTTTTAATAATTATAATTTAATTTCTAATGTTTAGATATTTTAATAGAAATACCCAAATATTTAATAATAATAATTTAATTCCGAATGTTTGAACAATTTAACAGAAATGGCCCAATATTTTCAATGAAAATATTATTTCGGTCGATTTCGATCACATATCAGGTCATTTTTGTCGATAAATGACCAATATGATTTTTTTCGCATCAAATATCAGGTTATTTCTGTTAAAATGTTCAAAGGTTGGGAATTACATTATTATTATTAAATGTTGGATTATTTCTGTTAGAATATCCAAACGTTATGAATTAAATTGTAATTATTAAAACATTTGATTATTTTTATTAAAGCTTTCTAACATTGTGAATTAAATTATAATTAACCCTAATATGATTGGGGAGCTAGTGGCCGTTATCGTGCGTAATAAAAAGAAGAGGAATAAAATTTCTATTTTTCTATTTTTTTTTCAAATTCTATTTTTTCCTATAGAAGTACTTGAGGCTTTTATGATCCGTGAAGATCTCACACTTAGCTCCATATAAGTGATGCCTCCAAATCTTCATCCAATGCACCACGGTAACAAGTTCTAGATCATGCGTGGGGTAATTCTACTCATAAATCTTAAGTTGACAGGATGCATATGCAATCACTTTCCTCTCTTACATAAGCACGCATCCCAATTCCATTTTTGATGCATCGGTGAACACGATGTATCCTTTGTTCCCTAATAGAATAGCTAAAACTGGAGTGATAGTCAATCTTTCTTTGAGTTCCTGAAAACTCTATTCACAGTCCTCTAACCACGTAAACTCCGCTCCTTTCATCAGCAATTGGATCATTAGTTTTGACAGTTTAGAGAATCCTTCAATAAACCTCCTGTAATAGCTTGCTAAATCCAGAAAACTGCGAATCTCATTGACGCTGCTCGGAGATTTCTAATTACTCACCGCTTTAAATTTTATAGGGTCTACCTTGATTCATTGTGCTGAAACTATATGTCCTAGGAACATGACTTCCATAAGCCAAAACTTGCACTTACCGAATTTGGCATATGATTATTCCCTTCTTAGTGTTTCCAACCCTCATCACTCTTTGAATATATGAGGATATCATCTATAAACAATAGAAGAAAATTGTCTAAATACTGATGAAATAGCCTATTCATCAAGTCCATAAACATTGTTAGGGCATTGGTTAAACCAAATGGCATTACTGTGAACTTGTAATGGCCATAGTGTGTTCGGAAATATGTCTTGGGTATATCTCCTTCTTTGATCTTCAATTGATGATACATTGACCTTAAGTCAATCTTAGAGAACACACTTGTTCTTTTGAGCTGATCGAACAAGTCATTATCCTCATAAGAGAATATATATTCTTTATAGTTAACTTGTTCAGCTCTCTATAGTCGATACACATCCTGAATGTACCATCTTTCTTCTTTACGAATAGAATGGGTGCTCCCCAAGGTGATACACTTGGCTGCACAAAACCCAGGTCTAACAACTCTTGCAGTTGTATCTTTAGTTTCTGCAGTTTATTAGGCGACATCCTATAAGGTGCTTTTGATATCGGTGTTGATTCGAGCTCCAAATTAATGGTAAACTTGACTTGTCTGTTTGGCAGCAGACTAGGTAAATCCTTAGGGAATACATCTAGATATTCTTGAATCACTGGGACTTCCTCAATGAGTGGTTCTTTCCATTTCTTCTCCATCAAGCTTACCAGAAAAACTTGATATTTTCTATTCTTCATCTTATTGACAACATTCATTACCGAAATGATAGGTACTTTTGTCCCTAGTCTTGTTCCATAGAAACGAACTTCCGATTCGGATTTCTTTCTCTCCTGATAGCACTCAGGAGATATACTTCTCATACAGATCATGCTTGAAATCTTTCCCGGCATATTTCAACCACTGCTAAAATGGAATCGTCCTTCTCACTGACTCCTATGAATAGTCAGCGTCATCTGTCAACTGGAATAGAGCACAATTAAGCTTTTTCATCTATGTGCAAGCCATGAAGTCAAAGATCATTTCCAATAATTTGACCTATTTCTCAGCTTCCATGGGGTCTCCCGACCCATTAAATGATGGAATATTATGCTTTTTGAAAGCATTCTCACCTCTAGATACAAAGATAGACACTACTTTTGGTGCCTCAGCATGCAGAATCTTGGTTGTTCTCCTTCCACACGGCATTCTGAGAAAAAATTCCAATAGCACAGGTCAGCAGAGAACAACACTATATAAGGTCGATAAATACATAGAAAAAAAATGAGTGCCTCGGATTGAGGGCTTTTAGAAATTCACACTCATCCAACAACACATTGAAACAACATAAAGCAAAAGAAAGCGACATATATTTTATAACCAAAGGTGCCTTCAAAAGAGGACTTTTAATGTACAAAGATCACATATACGATAATATACAATCATGAGTTTTTGAAAAATGGATTGCTTTTAAATCTAACAAATGGATTGCTGCTATGAACTGTGAAATAAAATCATTGTATGATAACAATACATGGGTGCTTGTTGAAAAACCTGAAAATTGTTCTGTTGTTGAATGCAATTGGTTGTGTAAGATTAAGCAAGAAATTGATAATGTCAGATATAAAGCTAGACTTGTTGCAAAGGGCTTCACTCAGAAAGAGGGCATAGACTACAATGAAATATTTTCTCATGTGGTAAAATACACAACTGTTAGAATTATACTTGCCTTGACTACTTACTTTGATTGGGAACTTAAGCAGATGGATGTTACAACTGCTTTTTTGCATGGTGAACTTGAGAATAATATATACATGCATCAGCCTAAGGGCTTCATTGATAAATTTCATCCTAATCATGTTTGCTTACTGAAGAAGTCCCTTTATGGTCTGAAACAATCTCCAAGGCAATGGAACATTAAATTTGATAAATGCATGCAAAGTATGAAATTTGATAAACAGAAGTAAATTTGATCATTGTTTATACTACATGCAATCTAATGTGCCTATGTTCATTCTTCTCTATGTGGATGATATGCTATTGATTAGCCCCTGCTTGAAAACTGTTGAGCATGTTCAGACCTGTTTATGTGCTAATTTTGATATGAAAGACCTTGGTGATGCTAGAAAAATACTGGGTATGAACATAGACAAAAATAGGAAGAACCATATACTTGTTTTACACCAAACTGCCTATACTGATCAAGTGTTGAAGATATTTAATATGGAGAATAGTAAACCTATTTCTGTGCCTCTTGCATCTCATTTCATGCTGAGTAAAGATCAATCCCCTAAAAGTGAATCTGAGATAAATGATATGCAAGGAGTCCCCTATGCAAATGCAATTAGTTCTGTCATGTACCTTATGATTAGCACTAGACCTGATATTGCTTATGCTATCTCATGCTTGAGTAGATACATGGCTAATCCTGGGTTGCCTCATTGGGAAGCATTAAAATGGCTTCTGAGATATTTGAAATCTACTATGACTAGTGGTTTAACCTTTTCTAAGTCTGTTAATGGTGTGAAATGTGTGGGATATGTTGACTCTAATTATGTAAATAATAGGGATCAGAGAAAGTCAACAACATCTTATGTGTTTACTTTATGTGGTGCTTGCATAAGTTGGAAATCTCAACTGCAGAGTATTGTTGCTTTGTCCTCTACTGAATTTGAATATATTGCTGCAACTGAGGCTATGAAAGAAGCTATTTGGCTTCATGGTGTCTTATCTGAAATTAAATTCATTGATGATACCTCTGTTATACTCTGACAGCCAATCTGCTATACAATTATGCAAGAACCCTGTGTTTCATGACAGGACAAAATACATTGATGTAAGATTCCACTTCATCAAAGACATTGTTGAAAAATGAGATGTGCTGCTTGACAAGATCCCTTCAGAGTTCAACCCTGCAGACATGGGCACTAAGTGCCTTCCAGTTGCAAAGCTGGAGGCCTGCAAGAGATCCCTGAATATGGATCTGGGTTGAACTATGAGGATCTAATGGTATTCCAGGCCTAGTGCCTGAATACCTAACCTGTCTCTGAGGGCAGTCTGATACTTGATTATTTTTCCTTTGTTGGTATCAAGCTAGGTACAATTCAGTCAAGGATAGCTAGTGAATGGCAGGAGATGAATTGATGGGTTGGTCTCTAGTGTGAGATTGAGAGTGGTATACATTGTATTACTCTCTCCCTCTCTTATTTGTCTGTGTGACATATTAAAGTAAAAATACAATGATGATAAACTCAATGTTGTTGGCAGGCACTTCCATGGAGACATAAAGACCAAATGGACCAAAGGTGGATATGTTGAGTATTGGCCCATTTGGGCTTTCTATCTTGGCCCACTTTCCTTTATTTATTTCTGGCCCAGCTGATAAAGCCCATTCCCCCCTTTAACCTATTTTACCTTATATACTTAAGCCTAACCCTAAATTACCTTCTCTCTCAAGCCTTACACCAATCCCCTTCAACCCTACTTGCTTCAGAGCAATCTCCACTGTTCTCTCTGTGTTTTTGGCCGAATTCATGTCTGTAGTCTCCTGATTTGGCCATGAGTTGAGAGTTTTGTGAAAGATCTCTGAAAGCTGAGGGTTTGTGAGAGCTTCAGGCCCTTTACCCATCTCCTCTTTGTGGTTTAGGGTCATTTTTGTCACCGGAAGTGCCATCGCCGCTACTCGTGGGAAAATCTGAGCCGATCTGTGTCCCCAGGACACATTTTCCCATTTTCAAACTCTCTGTGTTCCTTATCTTTGTGCTTTACTATTTTCTTTCTTTATGTTACTGTTCATGGCTATTAATTAACTTGCTTAAGTTAAAATCGACTCTAACTCCCTATTTTTCTACTGATCTGTCACATCTAGTTGGGAAGAAGGAGTCTGTGAAGATTTGATCACTAAGACCCCTCCGAGATACTCACCCTCTGAGTTAGCATGTGAAGAAACTACTCAAAGAGATACTCTGAGGCTTTCAGGCTGCTCGTGAGGTGAACCGAAGAGGCCGGAAAACAAGAGTTAAACCCCTGGCTAGGTTGATACCCAACAGGTCCCAAAAATTTTGAACTGGCATTTTTATTCATGCCGTGATATTTTTCGTTAAAAATGGTGTCGATTTTAGTCTCATTTTACTATTAATTTTGGTCCCAAAAGAAATTTTTTCAGAATATTTGCAACAATTTATAGATGGAAATTTGAGCGATTTTACCATTGTTTTGGAGGAAGATTTCACATGTTTCTAGAAGGAGAATCTCCACTAACATACATCTACATATACCTACTCACCAAACATAATAAACGATCTTGCCAAACATAATTACCAAGCCTTCAAAACACAAGTAAAAGTCCCAAACACTACTATGTCTACTTCAAGTTCAAAAAATTATTTAGCCTTTATGGATAAATGTAATATTAATTTCAATCTCAAATCACTCTCACATTTTTCAACAAATCAACAAAACCAAATGCAACAATAAACTCCAACCGAATAAAGATTAAATATTAATAGAAAATTAGATATATATTACAATAATAATATAATACTTAATTTATTTATCATAAAAGTTCAAAAAAATATAATATTTAATATAATATATTAATTAAATTATAACTAAAAATAAAAAATCGGTATCAAATGTAATAAATAATAATTATATTTTTCTTCAATCATTAAATTAAAAGTTATGATGAATGATCTGTAAAATTGAAAAAAGAATGAGATATACTGTACAAAAATATAATGTTTAGACCTTAATATATTTTATAATAAAAGTTTTGAAAATTATTAAATTTTATATAATTTAATACTTAAATTATAACTACGAATTGATCAATTTGAAATCAAATGTTATTAATAATCTTATACTCATATTTATTCTTTAGACTAAGAGTTATGTTGATTGGTAAAGAAAATTATAATATAATGAGATCATATACAATATTATAATACTTAGTATGTTCATCATAAAAATTTAAGAAAACATTATATTTCACATAATTTAATACAAAAGTCATAACTAAAGATTGAGCAATTTGAAATCAAATGTAATAAATAATAATCTTATATTCTTCTCTAATCTTTAGACTAAAAGTTATGATAAATCCTCAAGAAAAATTAACATAAAATGAGATATGCTATACAATATTATAATAGTTAGTATGTTCATCATAAATATTTAGGAAAATACTATATTTTAGACAATACTATAATATTTAGTATGTTCATCATAAATATTTGTTGAGATATTGGAGACTTGGAGTTTCAAGAATTGAATTAAATTTTAAAATGTTGGGATTATATGTTTAGATTTTTAATAATTGTTGGGATTTGAGATTGTACTTCTAATAATCATGTATTTAATATTTTTCAGGATTTTAACATAATTTCATTATTTTTTTTTAATTTTTATTGCGTTTGAGTTTCATTGTTGATTTGATGTATTGGTATTTAATTGTTTTTAAGGATATTTGACATCGTTACTATTATTATTTATGCATGAGTGTTTTTACTAAATAAATTTTTAGTATACTGAAAATTTTCAGTATACCGTGAAATGTCAGTATGGTATACCAAAATATCAGTACGGTAAGGCATACCGTAAGAAGGTATGGTAAAGGTATATCTTATATGCCAACAGAACTTAAGATATACCAAACTAAGGCATACCGAAAGGTAAGGTACGACAACGGTATGATATTTGTCATACCGTAAATTAAGGTAAGGTATGAGGTATGATGAAAAAAGTAATGTATACCGTACCTTGACGCCCCTTAGTTGGAGCGAAGTGGACGAGAGCAATGATCTAATTAAATCTTTTGCTAAAGTACAGAAACAAAAATGTACAAGAGTTTCCCCAACTATACAATAATAAATGGTCATGTGCAAAAACAAACAAGCGGATGTAGAAAATGGTTTCTTTTGCATGATAATCTAGAAGTTAAAGTAACAAAACTTTGACATGATGAAAGCCGTAATCGAAACCTTATGAGCACATACTAAATCACTATAAACCAAGCAAGAACAATAGCTATGGATTTTGTACTAAGCAACCCAGATTCATTTCCTCAAATTTTGAAGTACCTGAATGTTCTTTGACAAGTCAAAACAAAACCCCATGGAAGACACTTCAAAATAGATGAATCCTAAGAAATCATCAAGTTCCTTACAAGGAGATTTAAACATATATAAGAAGTAACAAAGTGTTTCCACTTTACGTAAGATGTATATATTAAAAAACACACGCAGAGAAAAATAAAATAATGATGCAAAAATTTCAAGAAGATATATGATGCTAAATATCTTTAATCAGCATTTTTCAACATTACGCAATCTCTGACAACAAAAAGGAGAAAAACAAATAAAAATTAAAATCCCCTCTGTTCACGGCACCACCATGTGACTTTGATAACCACCACCATAACCACCATCGGAAAGCCCACGCGATGTCTTACAATGAGACAGTGGCATTGCCCCTGAGCTCGTAGTCGAATATCGACAAGATCATACCCCTCCACCATCCTCTCGGTCTGCCCACCGTCATTGACACAAGCCTCCATCCTCATCTCCACCACCCCTATCCACCCCCGACTCTAAAACCCAGCCCAGCCACCCCTACCCAAGCCCTCGATCCCCCCTCCAAGTGTGTACACCGCCAGGCCCAACATTTGGGTGTGATTTGGGTGCGAATTGAGAGAGATAATCAAAATTAGGGCAAAATTAGGGGTTCGAATTGGGTGGGAATTTGGGATTTTCTTAAGAATTTGGGCATGATATGCAAAATTAGGGATGTGGTTTGATTAGGTTGAATCTCGACTCAAAATGGTGCACATGAGTCACATACGATGCTCTCCGTTACTTTAATTCATTTAACTAGCATTAAAATTTAAGGCACCAAAATTGATATTGTTAAACCTATGGAACTAAAAATGAGCGATTTCTTTTGAAAAATGACCAAAATAGATAGCGTTGGGACCAAAACCAAAGAGTAGCATGTCCTATGGGACCAAAAGTGAAATTTTCTCTATATAATTGTCAAAACTCGTAAATGTTCAAGGCTAAAATCTCAAAACATAAGTAGGCCATCTCAACAGCTATATAAGCAAAATTATGAATTATGGCAGTAGTTGTGTACTCAACATGGACGTCCATTTGTTAAGCAAAGCATCATACTAACTGTCAACATAAGGGGGCTAGTGTTGAGGGTTGATGCCTATTTACAATCTTTATTTTAAGGAGGTCGGGCATGCTTTGAGGGCTGAGAGCTCTCTTGGCGTAAAGTGGGGAGGCAAGTGATGGTATCCACTAGAGGATGGGTGTTTCAACTTGACGTGGATGCTAAAATGAACAATAACACACAGCTCTCTGGAGTAGGAGTTGTGGTAAGAGACTGTAAAAGAAATATTAGGGCAGCTCTAGCCAAAAGAACCTTATGGCCGAATTCAGTGGTGGAGGCAAAGATAAATATGATGTTGTAAGGTGTGGGATTATGTTTGCAGGAAGGGTTGGTCCCGTTTGTAGTCTATTCAGATTCTATTCTCACGATACATCTCCTGTGTGGTGATGATAATGATGAGAATCGTGTGCAGTAAGAGTTACCGGTGTTGAAGGAGGTAATAAAGAATGGCTTTGTTCTAGAGTTTTGACATATTTATCGAAAGGCCAATGTTGTGGCACATAAATTAACAAGCTTTGGAGCAACTTGTAATGATTTTGTAATTTGGAACTCTTCTTTTCCTCCTTGGTTGAGGGAGATGGTTGAATGAGAATTGCTCAGTGTTTTAATTAACTAAAAATCAACATGCAAGTGTACAAGGTAATTCATAACAAATACGGTGAGTAAGGTCGTATTCACGGAGAGTAGCAATGCAATTTCCACTAATTATTTCAATTAATTCTCAAGTTTTATCTAGAGAACTGAATTAGGATTTTAATGATTTAAGAACTAAATAAACAATTCACAAAAACAAGGCAAAGACAAACAATTTACTAAATGAGATTTTGAAATTAGGATAAAAGAGGATTCTAGGGTTTGCACTTCAATGAACTTCCATGAATAAAATTAACACATTCAACCTTATTTAATTCTAGAGCTTATAGGATTGATCACCAAATTACCTAGCCTTTCTCTCTCTCGAGTCAATTCTAGGTGTAGATTAGATTCCAATTTTTACCTTCCAATTATAAATTGTATCTAACACTTGATAATCCTAGAATCAAATTCTCCTCATAGAATTTACCAATATCTCGATACTTCTATGTTAGACAATCTCAATACATTAATTATTTAACCTATTTCAAGTGATAAACAATCAAACTACACAATTGCATTCAATAGGTAATTCAATACAAGAGACAATCAATCACGAAGATGTGTAAATAACTCTAGAACAGAACAATCATATTAATTCAGTCCAAAAGTCCAATCTCTAGCAAACCCTAGAATCAATATGTTTAGCAACCAATTGCAAATTCATAATCAAATGAGAAAGAATCTATAATAAAAGCTATCAAATTAAATCTAAATACAAGAAATCAATAACAAACGCTTTTGTCGAATGTATCGTTGATCTCAAGTTTTTCTTCTCTTCTTCCCAACTCTTCTTCTTCAAATGGTTGATGTTCTAAGGTCTCCAAAAGACCTGATTTTCATTCCCAAGGATCCCCTTTTATAGTTAGGGAAGTCAAACTCTCCATATAGAAATAGTTCTAATCTGAAAAGAAAATTCAAATTTTACGCCGAATAGAGCACGGTCCGTGCTCTAAATACAAGGAGTTTTTGAGTGGCCGAAATATTGAAACGCTCCTGACACACTTCGTTGTTTTGCTCCGTTCTCATTCATTTCTTGTCCGATTGACTTTATTATTTTTGAAATGCGCTCATAACTCGATTCTCTATTATCTCAGGTACTTCTCAAGCCTAATTTCATCTCATACAAACTTTCGCATTAAATCCCTTCAAAACGAGTAAAAATGTGACATTGCACAAAATATGGGAAACTATGCGCAATATCAATCTATGCATGCAATGCACACGAACAACCATCCAACTAGACCTCAAAATGCATGAAAGCCATGAAAATCAAGAGTTTGTCAAGAATTTCTCCTTTCACTTTCACAATATATATATATATATATATATATATATATATATATTAAAACAAAATTTTGAGTCCTTAAATGTAACTATAGCTACCATAATCTGAAATAATTTTGGTAACAAAACTTATTAAGGTCTATATAAGACTATTTATATCGGCAATCACTTTGAAGTGGTCGTCTGCCACCTAGGCAAAATTAAAAAAAAATGGTTGAAGTTAATTGAAAACGGTCGACCACCCCTCATTTCAATCTAAGCATGTCTCATTTCAACCACTCATTTGGCCAATGGGATAGTCACTTGTCTCCATTCTATTGGCCAATTAATTTTATTTTGAAATATATATATATATATATATATATATAATTGATATATTTTTTCATTTTCTATAAATAGACATTAATTTCAATGCACTTTGAAATTATTTTTTTTCTCTAATTTTCTATATATCCAAATAATAAATTTTTATTTTACGTAATTTTAGGAAATACGTTTAATAAGTGCGATTTTATTTTTTATAATTTTATGAAATGTCATTTAATTAATTTTTAATATTTTTGGTATTGACTATTTTATCCTAATAATAAATCGCAGTCATTCATAAAAAGCACGATCCATGTCAATTTGATCTCCACCGTTTATCATAAAAGCAATATTTATATTTATTGCTCGATTTTACTTTTTGAAATATTTTCATTTTCTTGTTATAATTATAAATTTTTATATTATTTTTATTACAAGTAATATTTTAATCTTAAAATAAAATAAAATAAAATAAAATAATTATATATAATGGTGTGGTTGGGTGGTCATGGATAAAACATATAAAATAGATGTGATTGGATTGGATGAATATTGATGATGTAGAAGAGAGAAAAATTAATTAAATATTGAAGTGGTTTGGTGGTTGGGTGGTCGGAGTGGTTGCTATTATTTGTAGTCTAAGCCACTTTTTTTTTACTTAATTCTTACAATATTTTTATTTAAAAATAAATTGTGTTCGTAGTCCTTACACTTTAATTTACAAAAGAATCTGATTGTTGCTCGCCTTTATTATGCGTCAAAATCTAGTCCTTAATTAGTTTAGGGTAACAATTACGTACATAAACCGACGGATTTTCTTTTTACGCAAGGTTTGATGGCTTGGTGACAAAGTAAAAAAAGCACAAAGCACTAAATTTTGATGTATGTAATAGTGTAAGAATTTAATAAATATAAATAAAAGTATACAAACTTTTTTTAAGTATTGGGAAAACATTTGATTGTCTCCTTTTTTTTTTATTTAGTTTGACATTTAATTATCTTATCTTGTGCCAAAACGAGAAGTTCTCGTGTCAAATCCCTAGCTAGACTTTAAGTGGTTAAGTTAGGTTTTGGTAAATTAATTTAGACTGGCTCTTTTTATTTTTTAATTAGAGTTTCCTTATTGACTATTTCCAGCTTCTAGTAGACGGGAAGGAGTAATTAATGTTATAAATCACTATCTATGAGATTGATGCATCAAATTCATTTAACTTAATTGACAACATTAATTTTAGGTTGAATATATAGGCAATGCATATCATTATTACCCAACTATGACGGAAATCTTGTCAATTATAAGCTTTTACAATATGACGTAACATTTGACACTGTTCGGTAAAGGGTTTTACGATTTTCATTTTTTCAAATTAATTCATGTATGTAAATTAATTTTATATAGCTTTTATATATCTCATCATCAAATCAAAATAAATACTTGAACTCTCCAAACATATATAACTATGTTTATTTCATATAATCCCGCTTCAAAATTCTTAAATAAACTTAATCTTTTTATATAAATAATGGAATTATTATAAAGTATTACAGCATGAGACAAAAATCAGTTTTCCATTTTTGAAATGAAATTAAAAAGAGCTACTATAGAAAAAAGAAGAAAAAGCAAATGAGACGTGAACGTCTTTACCTCGGATGAGATTCTCCACAGTGGAGGTCCGTACAGTTGGATACAATTTGTTAATTGAAACGAATAGTATAGACCAGGTCAGAAAACGTAGAGAGCGACTCTAGTTGATGACACGCCCTCACTCGGTTGAGAAGACTAAAAGCGCTATTGGTTGTTGACAGCCGTAATTACACGCTCTTTTCGACCGGGTCTCTCTCTCTCTCTTTCTCTCTCTCATTATTGCACACAAAAATGTACTTGTTTTTGAATATACGTGTCTCGAGATAGAGCATTGTGTTGTTCTCAGTCAGTAGCAAGCATAGCCACGTTAGAACAAGGGAGTACACTTGTCTCCCAATTTTATTTTATTTTAGTATATATACATAATATATGTATGTATGTAATTACTTATTTTGTTATCGAAGAATATCAACTAAGGTCATAAAGATGAAAAAAAGTAGTGAATGAGTACTTTAATTGACACATGGTGAATAATGTTATCATAAAAAAGAGGTGGTGAATCATATATACCCTTAATAATATTAACAATAACTAATCAATCATTAATTTGTGACTCCTCATTTTACTTCTCTTTAAATCTCATACATATATATAAATATAGGAACAAGAGATGTATAATTAAAATATAACTCATACCAATTTCAAAAATATATCAAGACTTTAAACTGAAAAGTGCACAAACAACACTCTCAATTGGTTGGTGTTATTTTTTCTTTGAGGTACACTAATGTGAGACCGTCTAACAAATCGTTTATATTAGACAGATCTCTATTTGACTCATTAGGTGGTTTCCCTCTCTTTTTTTCTTTTTTCTTTTTTCTTTTTCTTTTTCTTTTTTAGTATTCCCCCTTCCTCTTTCCATCCCCTTTGTCCTTTTTTAGTTTTTTCTTTCACTTTTTAATTTTTTCATTTTTTTATAAATATATATTAATTTTTTTTAAAATAAATATATACCCTAAAATAAAATTAGTGAATTCTAAAATTGAATTGAATTAATTTAATATTTATATCTGGCGCCTCGCTCAATGTATTTGTCCAACGCTAATGCGTGGGCATCGCAATAGGCTCGATATAAAATTGAGATTTAAAAAAAAAGAAAAAATAAAAATAAAAATTGAAAAACTTGAAAAAAAAAAAAGAAAAAGAAAATGTGGGTTGTCTGATGCTTTATAGGTTACTTTACTTCATATATAGTGATACTTATTGTCTGGAGTAACAAAAAACATATTCTAAAAAAAAATAAATGAATTAACTAAATTAAATGTCTACATTATGATTTATGTTATTAATAATTCATTTTTTTCTTACCATGTGAAAATATTTCATAGTTGATGATACTTCAATTCATATTAAATGATACTTCAACACATAACTAGTGATATTTTACTTCATACATAGTGATATATGATGTCTAAATAATCAACAAACATATCCCAAAAAAAGAAGATAAATGAAGCAATTAAATTAAAATATCACATTATGATTTATGCATAAAATAATTCATTTACTTTCTTCTTAGAATTGAAAATATTTCATAGTTGATAATACTTCAATTTATATTAAATGATATTACGACATATAATTAGTGATACTTTACTTCATACATAGTAATACTTTACTTTATACGTAGTGATATATTTAGACGGGTTTGGATCCTATTTGACCCGTCTAATACAAGAGACCCGTTAGACGGTCTCATACAAGTTTTTGCCTTTTTCTTTCATTTTTGATTTTTTAATTGTATGTATAATATTAATAAGATTTCTTATTTATGTCTAGTGTTGCTTACAATTTTTTTTTGGCTAATTAAAGTTTTAATTAAACTAGGGGGTTATGTTTGAACTAAAATTTTGAGTTATGTACATATGGTTTGAATTTTACAAACATGAAATAGATTTGATTTTAAACTGGAGTTCAGACTTAGAAATTTAAAATTAAGAATGATAATTTGAATTAGAGATTGTAAACTTTAAAAAATATTTATTTATACATTTTTGTAATTATACATCGTACTCCAAATTTTAAAATTTTGAATCCGCCATTATTCTTGGTTGATATGCAGTTAAAATTTCATATTAGTTAAAATATTGAAACGGTTTTGGAGATATAAGTATGATCTGCGTCTAGCGAGGTCTCGTGGAAAGTACAAAGGCAAATTTGGGTGTGCTCTTCTATACCATATCGGATAATATTGTGTTGGTAATTAACATGCGGCGTCAGTGTCTGTACTTTGGACTGAATATCAAATGATAACATAATCGTACCCAAAAAAGTAATTGAGTGATTACAATTATATCTACGTACAGTCTAGACAAAGTAGGGGCTTTGTTTGAGAGCGAATTGTGGGCTGATGTTCAACTAAAGTCCCACATTGACTTAAGATTTTTAGAATCTTAAAAGTTTAAGTTTGGAACCAAATTTATACTAGTAGGTGATTTTTCGATTGAGTCTATAAACAATTTTATGTAGGCTCTCGCCCATAACTAAAATTTATCATATTGAAATGTGGTGACTTATGCATATTAAGATTCCACAAAGGGAAAAATGACTGACAAATAGTATGCCATAGAAAATATGCTGAGTTGGATTTCAAATCTCTCATTTCCTTTTCACTCGATCCACAAAAGTTCGAGAACACTAATTTATTTCTTTTTCTTGGAATCAAGAAATCTAAGGCCCTTTTCCCTCATAATGCTGAACTGTTTGAACATTAACTAGCTAGGAATCTTCTAAATATATGCTTCAAGAAATGAGTATGACTCGAGTGATATATTTACTATTTATTTATACATTTTATCTGAGCTAATATCTTGCAGATATATTATATATGTGCATTATAACAACGATTCTTATTAATATTATTTTTATGATTAGGATTCAATAATCTATTAATATTAATTAAAATGTTTAAGCTTGACCCCGAACATTAAAGAATAATGGGCTGAAAATATCCAAATATATGGAAGCTTCCATAGAAATTTATCTGTGAGTAGGCGAAGTTTTAGTTAGGTTTTATGATTGTTGAATTATAGCAAAATCTGGGGCCTGGTAGTAATTAAGGTACAATGAATTTGATATGTCATATGTGCGAAACCACACACGTGGGAAAACAAATAATTAAATAATAATATTCTGATTTTCACGACTAAGAAAACCCCGATTTTCTTAGCATATTATCTCTATTCTCCAATCAGTTTGCTTTATTAAATTCAAGGAAAGGGAGGAGCCGGCCACCAGAAAATTATACATATACATATATCGTACATCTAGATTACATAATATTTTTATTTCATATTTCATTTTTAGTAAAAAATTAAAATTATCTATAATAAATATATACACTTGATTCATTGATAAAATGAAACGTATATAAAAATTAAAATATTAAATATAATACAATTTAGTTGATAAAAGATCCAAACCATGACAGCCATAAAGTCAATATATCTCATCAATTGATCACCCAAATTATGATTTCTTTTTAACCACACGAATCATGCATGTGCGTCACATTTAGAAAATATTGTTACAAGCAATTAAATAGAAATAAAAAATAAAAACTAATCAAATGTTGTAAATCTAAGAGGTGCACGGCTACATTCCTAACATATTCATCATTTAAACAAGTAACTATGTGTGTGTGAATGACCTAATATAAGTCCGCCCACCCCATGTGTGACTCTTATTATGATGTAGAAATTAAAATTTCCATATTATCATGTACTCGTAGATTAGAAATATTCTTGATTTAAGTCTCCGCTACCAAAAAAAAAAAAAAGAAACAGAAAGCTAGCTAGCTAATTAGCCATACACAGATTTATTTTGTCTTTGATTAATTTTCATGAATGTGTGCGTTGTTACAAATGAAGGTATAAAGAAGCTAGCTAATCAAGGGATGAATATATATATATATATTAATTAATGAAAATTAAGATGATCGAAGGTAATTAGATGATCATTGGAATTGGGTTAAGGAGGGAGGCGATAGAGATCTGTGAGCTTGTTCGGCCAAGTAGTCGAGGGCGTTGACGACATCTGTGATGGCGGGGCGATTGCTCGCTTGCTCTTGAAGACACATTGAAGTTATTACAATGGCGTGCTGCACGCTCTTCGCCGAGTACTGCCCTTCTAGCAGAGGATCCACCAATTCCATGAACCTTTTCCGATCCTTGAGAAAAGGCCGCGACTGCAACAATTAATTAATTGCATTACAAAAATATAAAAATGATGACCATATAGGATCGATCAGTATTAAACTACTGACTCACCCAGACAACGAGGTTCTGGTCTCCCGGTTTTTTGTTGAAGTCCATGGCTTTGCGGCCGGTGATGAGCTCGAGCAGCACCACTCCGAAGCTGTAGATGTCGGATTTGAGGGTGAGTTTGCCGCTCATGGCGTACTCAGGAGCGCAGTAGCCGTAGGTGCCCATGACTCGTGTGGAGACGTGAGTGTTGTCGCCCACTGGACCTAGTTTAGCCAGCCCGAAATCGGAGAGCTTCACGTTGAACTCGCTGTCTAGCAATATGTTGGAAGACTTGAGATCCCGGTAGATCACCGGTGGATTAGCCGTGCAGTGAAGGTATTCCAGGCCACGAGCTGTGCCCAAAGCAACCTTCAACCGGGTGCTCCAGCTTAGTGGTTCTTGATCCGGCTCTAGATCTATTAATATTAATGTTAATTAATTTCAATATTTTTATGTGTACATTTATCAATTAATTATATATGATATGTAATGTACCATAGAGATGATTCTCGAGGCTGCCTCTGGGCAGTAACTCATAAACCAAGAGCCTCTGCTGAGCGTGAGTGCAATAACCGATTAGATTTACGAGGTTTTGATGGTGCAGCAAACTGAGCATCAAAACCTCGACGATGAATTCTTGATGGCCTTGAAGGCCATCAAGATTAAGTTGCTTCACAGCAACAGCCTAGATCATCAAGATGTAATAGTAAAGTAAGCTAGTAATCAATATTATATATCATATGATGATCTGATGTGATCAAATTAGTAATTATTAATTAATGGAGTGGATATTGAGTCTGGATTGGTACCATGCCGGAGTCGAGTCGGCCCTTGTAAACGCAGCCAAAGCCACCTTCGCCAATCATGTTAGCATCCTTAAAATTCTGGGTTGCTGCTGCCAGTTCCTTCAAAGTGAAGCTGCGAGCCACGTTGCTCTTTTCACCACCACCACCACCGTTGCCGCCGCCGCCTCCTTCTTTCATCAACAAAATTAATTAATTAACATATATAAATCAACTACTTTATTAATTCTTTCTTCAAATATTTACTACCTAGCTACTTGCATTGTTATTCATAACTACTCATTAGTTACTACTTACCATCATCCTTCATGGTTGCATTAAGCTTTGCATACACTGCACATATATTATAATTTACATCCATCATCAAGACACAAATTAATTAATCATGGATATATATTGTTAACGAAGAAAAGCAAAACAAATTACCTTGATCTTCAATGGATCTTGGGGTAATCTCTTCATCATACTCCATTACATCGTCATGCTTAAAGCTAACACAAGAAAAGCAGCTCATCTTTTTTCAATTCCCACCAGAATTTATAGAGATCGACTAGCAAAGATTCAACTTAATTAGCGTCCCAAATCAAATTCCATTTTCATAAGCTAGCGTAATCAATCTCTAGCGAGTCATTACAATATTACATACATACATGAGTCAGAAACAAAGAAATTGAATAATACAGAGATAGAGAGAGTGACAAAAACAATTCTGGAGAGAGAAAACTTTATGTTCTCTCTCTCTCTCTCGCTCCTTTCAGAACTCCGGACAACCCTATTCAGAAACAATAAAAAGCTCCCTCCACATTTTACAGATCTGCACGCAAGAATGTAATTACCACAATCCTCATAAGCAAAAGACAACCAAACAATTTATATGCTAAAAATAGACAAAAAAATATTGTGCTCTTTAGAGGAAATTAAAAAGATTGAATTGAATTAATTCCACATCTAGATTGTAACCCCATAATTTTAGGGCCCTTGTGCTAAAAAAGACTATATATATGATCCTTGAGCAGCAGCCACTTTTTTTTCTTTCTCCTATATTTAGCTCGCAATAATACCGCATCTCTAACGGTATTACCCGTCCTTTCGAATACTCTCAGATTCCTAAATTTTATATATTGCACATAATTTTATAGACATGAGAGAATTTAGCGGGAGAATTAAAATAGCACAGAGTGAATGAGTTATATTAGAATACATGAAAGTAGTAATTAAATAATGAGTATCACCAATCCATCATCATATGAATATATTGTTACAGTGAGTGTTGTTTGATATTGAAATGCAGAAAACTATCCTGTAATGTAATACTCAAACAACCACCTAATGGAATTGAAGCTTCAGTTGGATTTCCTATATATAGTCTCTCCCGCTCACTGTCAAAGGTTAACACACAATTCTTTAATTCCGCCTAAAGAATTAGATACACCATCGATCTATACAAGCTTTTCGCTCAACTCTTTCTACGCTTATTTTCCTCACTGCCAACATCAAACGGCTGCAGCCTAAAAATGGATAAATCAATATTCAGAGCTGTAATGCTAAATCGGGCTGTTGGGGTGAACCAATTTGCAAGCTCGAACCAGGTGAACCAACTGGTACTCTTACATTCAGATCCGGGGGAACTGCAATATTGTGCCTCTGCTGCGCTGCCAGCCCCTGCCAAGACGATTTGACAGAACTCCCCCGTGTTTCAACTTCTCCGAGGGAATTAGAGGGCTTAACTTGTGCCATTTGACATTCAGGGGGCAAAGCATTGCTGCTTTCTGGCAACTTAGCTTGCTCTGGGGTGACTTGGTTCATAGCTGAAGAATGACTTGATGGACGCTCGTTTGGGGATGCTATCTCCGCCTTTTGTTCCGCTACTGAATGTTCTGGCATCGCTCTTGTGGTGCCTGCTGCAGATAAACCATACCCAAACATTCCGCTAAAACCATTTCTATGGGACTGATGCACATGATTTTGCTGAGTTGGGAGTTGTGTTCTCCATGAAGAAGCGTCACCTTGTCCAGCTAGCTCATTCTGGCTGTTAAGTTTTCTGACAGCTTCGACCATACCTTCAGAGGGCCCATGCGCACCCGAAGAATTTAAACCACAAGTTGAGGGTGTGGCGAGTTTGCTTGAACTATAATCACCACCAGATGATTTCTGCTTCTCGATTGAGATAGGCAATGGCAGGGAAGGTACTCCATTTTCACCCACCCAGCCGGGACCATATTGCACCCCTGCAGGTAAAACGGCTTCTATCTTCTTTGATGCCATTTTCCAAGCTGCGGGGCCAAGATTTGCAGCATACCTAGCCAGGCTTCTGGCATATGCAAGGGCTTCTTGGAGACCAATCTATAAGGGGGAGAAAAAGAGATAAGCAAGTCAGGCAAGGTCCTGGCATTTGCCAAAATTAAGTCCTTAATGGCTGGAGTTATGGCAGTAATATACTAAACAAAACACGAAGTCATCTCAGGCAATGCAAAAGAAGCTTAAAAGATCCAAGGAGGCAACATCCCCTGCCTGGGGAAGCAATGATGCAAAACAAGGCACTTGAAACAAAGCACACGTGATCAACACATTAGACATAACAAATTTCCAATTTCTAAGAAAATATACCGGCACCAGTCGCTTCATGTTTCCAGTCGAATGATACAAAATGGGTGAATTATCACCTAAAGACAGCGGATCGTATAGCCTATAGGTATCACGCTTGTTCTCATCCACTGTAAACTGTTTTTTCCCATATTTCATGTCAGCCCTTAAAATTGATGCTGCAAGTCAGAAAAAAAAAAGGGATTAACTCATCGAAATACAATTTAGTACTCGTGGAGCTTTTGACATAGCACCCAGACAAATACCTGGAAATTCGTTATTCCAATCCGTTGAATAATCAGAGTGGTTTTCACCATTTCTTGAATTGTAAGGCGACACAAATGGGTCAGTAGACCTGTACCTAAATAATGTTGATCCCTTTCTTAGATTGTATGAATTAGATCCAGTTGCCTTATCTTCTCCATTAGCAAGAGTTGCACCTGAAGAAAGGTCAGTACCAACACGATCCACCGGGGATGTCTCAAGAGGTTTCTTCTGGTTCTTGCTGCTTGGCGGCCTGCCTCTTCGCACAATCTTGGGTTGGGGTACGCCATCATCACCTTCATGCTTAAGATTTTTGAAGTCCCTCTTTGCAAGCTCTTGTATAGTACGTGCCTAAGGATGCCCATAATTCATATAGAAGGACGACGTAACAAGGAAACAAGGTATAAAATAAAAACAAGGCAAACCTGCCGATAGTAGACTGTATCTGAAGCATTATATTGCATGGCATTTGAACATATCAAAAATACATCACCCTGCAATCAAAATGGGGTAAAAATCAGTTGCATTTCCATTGTTTGCCTCAATTACATGATAAATGAAGAAATCTAAACAACTGAATCAACAATTTATTCTGGAAATCAAGCTCTAGTACGAAAAGATAAAGCGAAAACAGGAAAAAATGTATGCCGATCAACATTACAAAAACCAAAATCCAAGATGGTAAGCAACATCACCATTACTGAGACTCAATCCCCAGAGTATGCATGTCTAATTCTTCAAACCATGAAAATACAAGAAGAAGAATGCCCACTGAATGAGTAAGAAGCTCAACAAAACAAAGTGACGTCATAAGGTGTGTTGCCATCCTGGTGAATCCTTGTCACTCCTAGAATCGATTCTAATGGTTTTGGATTCATTTATTGGCCATTATGGCCCCAATAATAACTTATTTCTAGCATGTTTATCATCAAGGCTATCCAAGTCATAGAGCAATGCAAGTAACAGTAAATCTACCCTCAGCTCAAAGATTTTAACTTCCATTTCGTTCTTTTTCATAAAGAAGTCATTTCCAAAAAGCATGGACTTCAGGGTCTTGGTAAAGTATAATAATGAAATCAAAATGACCGCTAAATAAGAAACTGAGTATCAACCTCCAACTCTTCCAAATATTTATACGATCCATTATCAAGTTTCTTCCTCACTGTCCCAAAATCCATAGGCTGCTTTATTATGTCAAAATAATCAGGCAGCTGCATGAAAAATTAACGCTAAATCAGTCGCAGATAAGACAGAGCTATTTAGTTTGATAATTAATCTACAATGGTGTAATCACCTCATCGGGATCCACAGCCTCAGAAAATACTCCATAAGTGTCCTTCCTGCATCAAGATACATCCAAGAAACTAATGTTGACAACTGACAGTGGAAACCCAAAATAAAACACTACCACATATAAAAGATTTCAAACATCACCGAAACTAAAAGTACATAAGCTAAACCAAGTACATACTTTTGAAGCCTGTCAAGAATGTAGACCACCAACTTTTTGTCAGGTAAGAGAGTTGTGGGACCAGACTCCAATGGTGACCCTATCCACAAAAATTAAATGAGAATCTACAGTCAAATCAAAACATGAACGCGATTCTTCAGACAATTTTCTCAACTAAAATAAATTTATTTTTCTTCGCAAGTGTTATCCCAAAATTAAGGATATGAATGTAACCTTGTAGAGGAGTGTCTGTCGCTTTCACAACCTCTTCTTTAACCTGCACACATCAATGCAACACTCATTACTCAAAACCCCACAATTATTCATTCAAAATAAGCAATTACACAAAAGTCGTCCATAAGTAAAGTCACACTGAAGCAGTTCGACGGCGAAGCAGTTAATGAAACAATAGCATCAGCAGTTGCCAAAGAGAAAATCAAGCAACAGCCTCGTAATCCAAGGAATATTAACCCATTCAATTAAAGCCAAAAGGCCCAAAACCGAACTTGTATAAAAGTGCACTGCTATATAAGCAAATGACAAAATATATTCACTTGGAAAAAAATGGTCTTTTCATAAATAGACTACAAGTAGATTATATACGTCATGAAATAGAAACACCTAATTTATAGGAAGTAGTACATGATTCATATATGAATGTTTCATTTACAGTAACTATATCGAAACTATAAAAAATGTAAACTAAATCATGCAAATCAAAGCTTTAGAAGGAAACAGAATTAATAATCTGCTTTATTTTGTACATAAAACTTGACCGAGTCAAAACACAGCACCCACTCCAGATCTTCAGAAGCCACAGACTCCAAAAGGAAAAGTAAAACATTAATTTTTTTAAGCGGGAAATCCCAAAAGCCCCATCAAATCACAACCCACATTTTAAAATCTCCAGATATTCCGGAGCCAAAATATTCCCAAAATAGCAACTTTCGCTTCAAATTATTTACAAACAAAAATTAAAAACCCATGCAAGCAAAAGCAAGACCATCGCAAACCAAATTTTCTCAACAAAGATTCCAGACCAACCACGCCAAATCCCGTGCAATTTCCCAAAATCTAACAAATTAAGCAGCAAATCCAAACCTGATCCAAACCCCCATCGTCAGATCCGCCATCAGCGCCAATTATCTTGCGCTTCTTCGTGGGGCCCTCCCGATCCTCATCATCCGGGTCCGAATCATAGCCCGACCCAGAGTCGGAAGCCGAATCGGAATCGTGAGAATGCCTCCCGCTCTGCTGCTGCTTCTGATTCTTCTCAGTAGCTTTACTCTTCTCATCCGATTGAGGCAGCCGAACGACGAGCTTGACCTTCTTCTCCTTGCGCTCGTCCTCGTCATCGTCGAAGTCCGGCCGCGGCGGAGAATTAAGCTGATTAGGGTTCCGGCGAGTGGATCGTCGGTTTGAGGAATTGGAAAGAGAGGTTTTTGGTGGGGTCGAGAGGGGAAGAGGGTTCTTCAAGGGACGGCCTTTCTTCTTCTTTCTCTTCATCTCCGTTGATGCTGCCACCGCAGTTGGTACCTTACCCATTGTTATTGGGTTTTGGGGAGAGAGAGAGAGAGAAGAGGAGAGAGAGAGGGGGGGGGCTTTTATTTTTTTCTTTTTCCTTGCTGCTTTTTGATACTATCGTAAATTTAACTACTTCCAAACGACGTCGTTGTTGTTCGGTTTTTTTTTTGCCCTTTTTCATCTTTTTTATTTTTCCCCTTGTAACGAAATAGGATCACCTCTCGTCTCAAATTGGATAGTAAACTAACATTGCTTTTTATCAAAATGTACTACACTTAGAACTCAAAAAAATAAAAAAAATTGCATACTACATTTATATTTAATGAATTTCAAACTTTTATTTTAAATAAATGTAATGAAATTTTATTTTGGTATCATTGATAGTCATGTTCCGAACCTTTAAGTTAGTTTCATCTTTCATGTGTGATTACGATTCACACGAACTAACCATACAGAAAATAAAAAATGTTATATCATATTATTTCTAATTTAAAATTTACCAAATAAATGAGATACTCACAATTAAATCAATTTGTTATTTTACTTTTTAATCATCGTGTTTTTATACAATTGTTATCATTCTTTAACATGTCCAAAGTGTAACACGCGTACACACACACATATATAGTTTTTTTCCTCACTATAATTACATCTTAATTCATTTGACCGATAAATAGATCCTCTCATACACACACACACATAGTTTTTTTAGTCACTATAGTTACATCTCAATTCATTTTACCGACAAATAGATCCTTACAAAAATTAAAAAGAATTCAATTTTCTAATAGTTTTACGTGTAAATATATGTGTGAATGATCAAAACTACAAAAATTAAAAAGAATTCAATTTTCTAATTGTGTTTGCGTGTAAATATATGTGTGAATGATCAAAACTAGTCATGCAAGATTGTAAAAAAAAAACTTATTCTAAACATGAACTTTTGAAATTTTTTATTTTCGTTACACTTACCAAAATACTCTTCAATACATATTGTACTTGTATTATTTTTGAAAATTTTCATTAAAACAAAAAAAATAAATCTCTCTCCGCCGTATGAGCTACACACCCCGTCATTTTTTTTCTCTTTTTTTTAATTATAAATATTACATATAAAAG
Source organism: Perilla frutescens (assembly GCA_026008535.1). Classification (NCBI taxonomy): domain Eukaryota; kingdom Viridiplantae; phylum Streptophyta; class Magnoliopsida; order Lamiales; family Lamiaceae; genus Perilla; species Perilla frutescens. Next base: position 6,998,283 of record BRKX01000006.1, on the reverse strand, counting down.
AATGCTATCTTATACATATGGTCTTAAATATAAGACACTTTCGTGAGCATTTAATAATATGATCTTTATATAATGGCTCATGTATTATTCATAATATTGTGTGATTACGGATGTGTCTAACTAGAGATATAGAATAACATCATTATCATAATATATACATTTATATGTAATTTATATAAGTAATAATTAAATATTCTATAAACTAATTTTTTAGGGGAATGTATCAACTACTTTTTTTTTTTAACGAAAATGTATCAACTACTATTGTCTATTGATGACAAAGAAATTGAATGATTTACGAGCGTTGCGAATCATATATTCCTATTGGTCAAAACTGATTCTCACGGTGAACACCCTCAACTATAAAATATTATATATTCTACCCACTTCCTCATTTTGTTTTTAAAAGATACCCTACTTCCAACTTGAGAGAATAAGATCGAATATTCTTTGGCTTGGTGTTGTTTCTGGAACGGTTATATTTTACTTTTCAAATATTAGAAAACACATCAATATTTCTTGAGAAATTTTCATATTTATACATATATTATATATGTAGAGAGAGAGATTGCTGGAGTAATTTTCTTTATTTCTCAAAATACTTATTTGTGAATATATAATTGGAAGTTCAGTAAATTTATATTTGAATATATTATATAGGAAACATCTTCACCAATATTTCCATACTAGATTTATCCCTGAAAAAAAAACTACTAAATTTACAATTTAAGAAGGGCTTGGTAGTTTAAAGGAAATATGAATTGATGAATGAGCACAACATACTTCTTTCGTTTTGAGTTGGGTTAGAATGGTTCAGAGACCCGTTCTTTACACAGAGAAGATGACGCTCTCAAATTCGTCATTACAATAATGTTTGTTATAGAAAAATATTATAATATAATTAATCATATTTAACGTTTATTTTTAATAATGATTTAAAAAAACGATACACTCTATTATGAAATAATCAACCCTAATAATTAATTAATTAAAAAAATGAAAAGTACTATATACCCTAATTAATAATTACAAATTTAAAAGAAATCATAAAAATTAAAGTTGAAAAAAAAAAAGAAAAACTAATAAAATTTATAGTAATAAATGATTGAGTGAGAATTAGAGGATCTGGTTTAGATGGAAGTTATGCAATGTCATGGGTGGAAGGCCCAAACATCCAGGACACATTTGTTTGTTACCTTTATTAGTGGAAGGCCCAAACATCAAGGAATCCACAAAATAGCGGTCCAAATATTTATCAATGGTCATTTCATTTTTTTTATTTTTTATTTTCAAATTGAATAGTTGAGTAGTGAGAAATTCTATATGCACCAATAGTTTTTTTTCACTGTGCTAAAAAAAATATCATTAAAACCACCAGTAAAAATAAAGCGAAACTATATTGTTGTAAGGCAGTAAAGGTGATATATAAATTAACGACTTTAAAGATAAAAACTATTATAAGAGATGAACAATTGGAAATATCAATTTAAGAGTAAGAACATAATGTATTTTGAATATGTATTATATTTAGTGGAAATGGACCAAACTAGCCGGTCAAACTTTTAAAAAACTTAATTTAGTCAGTAACTTTTAAAGATATTCTATTTAGCCAGAATTACTATATTTCCCCCTACATTAATTAATCAGTCTAAGAAAAAAGGAAAAATTCACAAACTTTTCAATCTCTCTCTCTTCCCTACCAAAATTCTAAAAAGTTTCTTCTCTCTCTCCCCGTCGCCGCAAACTTCAACAGTGAAATTCGGCTACTCCTAAAATCTGGCGACTGCTACATCCTCATTGCACATTATTGTTGAGCAAATGTGAGATTTGAGTCGGAAATTGAGTTTGCGTAGGGTTTGTGTATTTGATTGGATTGGGGGTTTGCGCAGTTGAATGAGTTTTAGGGTTTTGGGTCTGATTTCTTACTGCATTATTTCGTGGATTTTGTTATAACTAATATACATATTGTTGCCATTGTTATATCTTGAAGTTCGATTTTAGGGAAAATGTCAAATACTGAAGAACGTCACGAAGAGGCTCCTCCGCGTAAGAGACGACGTACCACCGTGTTAGAGGTATTTTCATATACATATTGAAATGGGTCTGTGAAAAAAATGAAATAATTTATGGTTTTTTTTAAGTAGACAGAAATCTGGAAATTTGAAGTTCTTAGGTGTGCGCATAAGTTACAGTTGTGCGTTCATGGGTCTTGCGGGCAGAAGTTGTAGGCGTAGGGGCATAACGCAGTAGTTGTGCGCGCTGAGTTTTCCGCGCAGTCAATGCGTGTAGTGATGTAACCCGGACAATTTGTACAGAATACAAGAACGCGCGAAAGACTTCTAGGAAAGAACACGTCAATTTGGAAGGACTCAATCCTACTCTAATACTTAATAAATCAAAAATAAACTGAATTAAATGATAAACAACTCGAAAACAATATAGAAGACGAACTAGACTTAATTACGATATCTTGACTACGACACAAAATAGAACACAAATCCAAAGGTGAGGGGGTTGTTTTGGACGTGGGTTATGGCTGGGAATTTGATGTAATTGGGCGTGAATTTATGGGTTAAGAATGGCTAGGGAAGATAGGATATGATAACGATTAGAATTACTTACGGAATGCGATATAGAACTCGATGAACAGAACTTGAGTTGAACTTGAACACGGCTGGGATTTCTTGTGCTATGGATGAGAGATGATTGATGGATGATGGTGATCACGGACGGCGGTTGATGTTGTTGAATTGGTTGAATTGCAACCCGATTAATTCTTGACGTATCTTGTACGACAAAAAAGAATCTCTAAGTTGTTCTTCGGTAGCGAGTTCCCCCTAATTCCTCATGTGAATTAGAACGTTCTCTTGATGTAAGACTTGAAATTGTGATACGACCAACAATAAGGCGGAAGCAAAGATCAAAACAACGTCAACTATATAGAAGGATTCAATCCAATATATCTACTGTAATAACACTTAAATATGATCAAATAAACTGTCCTAAACACTCAATTAAATTCGAACAAGAATTAAATAGCAAAAACCCCAAATTAAAGCCTAAAAACCCTAGAAAAGACGCGAATAGAAACTAATTCTAAACGACTTGGATTAAGCTCAAATTTTAACACAAGGTACAATCAGAAGTCATGAACAACATATCCAAAATTTAGCAAAAACGCACGAGTAAATTGGGAGATAGGTCGGTGGTCAAATTTTGGACTATTTTCGGCTTATAAATGGACCTAGGGCTTGTATGGATGGAATCTGGACTTGGTGGCTAACGGAACGTGTATGGTGATGATTATGGATGATTTGGAGGGTGTGTGGAGGCATGATGGTGGCTGGAATGAAGTGGAACGATGGAAACGAAAGATAGAAGCGAATCTTATCCGAAACGAACCCCGGATCGACGAGAATCCGAAACGCGCCTATGGAGAAATCTTTGATGGCTTGATTAACCCGTACACTACTGGATGCATGAACAAATCAATTGATTTTAAGCTTGAATTCGCCAGAAACAAACTTTACCAAGGAACTATTGATTTTTGAGACAAGTTGAAAAGCTTTGCGCTGTAATTCATTCAAAATTTGTCTAATCTTCACAATGAACGAAAATCCCCTATATAATAAACCTAAGGAACGAAATTGAAGTGTCTTGGGCCTAGAATTCAAACTGGGCTAATTAGAACTACTACTGGGTCCAATATCACTTAAACAGATTGTGATAATTGGGCCTGCTAAATAAATAAAACCACAACTGTAATAATAGACTGGAAATAAATAAAATAACTAATTAAATCAGCAAGGAATGACTTTGCTATGGCTTCAATCGAGCTCCTCGATGCTCAATACAGTCACCAACTTGGACTGCTTGAAATCAGTTCCATTATCTTCCAACTTCTTTCCAACATAGCACTGGAAGTAACCTTGCAGCTTCTTGGCTCTTAATCTCGTCACTGGACCTCTCAGCTGCAACTCCGGATTCAAATCCTCAGTGCTTGTCTTGATCTCATCATTCCCCCTCCTCAAAAGAATTCGACCTCGAATTTAGCTCCTCCTCGGCGTCGACATCATCTGCAGGAAAAAGGAGACAAGTCAGAGACATTAAATGTGGAAGAACATTTGTACTCACCAGACAGATCAAGTCGGTAAGCATTGTCATTGACTCGAGCAACCACAGTAAACAGTCCATCTCCACGACGCATCAGCTTTGACTTTCTTAGATTAGGGAAACGTCCCGGGCTAAAGTGAACCCAAACCTTATCACCGGGTTTGAATAACACTTGCTTGCAGTGCGTGTTCGCCTTAGCTGTATTTCGAACTCCTTGAAGCTCGATCCTCGTCTTCACCTTTTCATGCATCTCTCGAACCTGTTCAGCCCTAAGAATACCTTGCAAACTCGAAAGATGATCAATAGGTAAAGGAATAAGATCCGTTGGAGTCAACGGATTGAAACCATAAACTACCTTAAAAGGTGACATATGTGTAGAAGAATGGACGACCCTATTATATGCAAACTCAGCAAATGGTAAACATTCTTCCCACAATTTCAGATTATTTTTCACTAATGCTCGTAGAAGAGTACCTAACGTCCTATTTACTACCTCAGTCTGACCATCTGTCTGTGGATGACATGCAGTAGAAAATAACAGTTTAGTACCCAACTTCCCCCACAAAACTCTCCAAAAATGCCCCAAAAATTTCGAGTCCCTATCAGAAACAATGGTTCTATGGATGCCATGCAGACGAACTACTTCACGAAAGAACAAATTGGCAATATTAACAGCATCATCAGTTTCTCTGCAGGCAATAAAATGAGACATTTTGGAAAACCTATCAACTACCACAAACACAAAATCTTTGCCAGACTTCGATCGAGGCAAACCCAAAATGAAATTCATGGAAATATCTACCCAAGAAGTAGATGGCGTCGGCAAAGGCGTATAAAGACCAAACAGACTCGAAGTGGATTTAGCCTTCCTATATGTAATACATCTAGCACGGACTCTTTCAACATCTCTTTCCATGCGAGGCCAATAAAAATGCTCATGCAAAAGATCTAACGTCTTATTGACACCAAAATGACCCATAAGACCCCCTGCACGTGACTCCAAAATAAACAACTCTCGCATAGAACAATCAGGCACACACAACTTTGCATCCTTAAATAGAAATCCATCAACCACATAATATGAATCCACAACACAAGATTTACCAACACAAGATGCAAAATAGGTCCAAAGAATGGATCATAAGCATAAAAGCTCTTAACATGCTCAAGACCTAGACACTGTGCATGCATAACAGAAATCAAAGCATACCTGTGGGAGAGTGCATTAGCAACCACATTCTCATCTCCCTTCTTATACTTGATCACATAAGGGAACAACTCAATGAACTCCACCCGTTGAGCATGACACGAGTTCAAGCTCTGATGTCCCTTCAAGTGCTTTAGTGACTCATGATCAGTGTGAATCACGAACTCTTTCGGGCGCAGGTAGTGCTGCTAAGTCTCCAAAGACCTCTTCAGTGCATACAACTCCTTGTCGTATGTAGAATCAACTTCTCACTGAAGTAGGCGACCAACTTCCTATCCTGCATGAAAATAACACCAATGCCTATACCAGAGGCATCACACTCAATCTCGAACATCTTATTAAAATCAGGCAAAACTAACACAGGAGCATTACACAATTTCGATTTCAGCAAATTAAAAGCATGCTCTTGGGCTTTACCCCACTCAAACTTCCTATCTTTCTTACTGAGTTCGGTCAACGGGACGACTATAGTGGAAAAATCCCACACAAAATGGCGATAAAATCTAGCCAAACCATGAAAAGACTGAACATCAGCACAGGTCTTAGGCGTGGGCCACTCCCCGATGGCCTTAACCTTCGATCTGTCAACCTCAACACCTCAACTACTCACAACAAATCCCAGAAACACAACCTCATTCATGTAGAAAGTACATTTAGACAAATTGGCATACAACTTCGCATCACGCAACAATTCAAAAACTCGCCTAAGATGTCTAACATGCTCAGAAGTGCAAGTACTATAAATGAGGATGTCATCAAAATACATAACCACATACTTCCCAATCACATCCCTCAAGACGTGGTTCATGAGACGCATGAAAGTACTAGGGGCGTTGGTAAGCCCAAATGGCATGACAAGCCATCCGTATAATCCATGCTTCATCTTGAACGCAGTTTTCCATTCATCCCCCTCACTCATGCGAACTTGAAAGTAACCAGAGTGCAAATCAATCTTAGAAAACACAGAGGCTCTAGATAACTCATCTAACAATCATCTAACTGGGGAATAGGGAAGCGATACTTTACCGTTATCTTATTGATGGCCCGGCAGTCCATGCACATACGCCACTCGTTGTTCTTCTTGGGCACGAGTATCACGAACAAGGCACATGGTGACAGGCTCTCTCTGATCTGCTTCTTCTCCAGCAACTCTTTAACTTGACGATCTATCTCTTTTGTCTCCTGAGGGCTGGTATGGTAAGCTGGTCGGTTTGGGAGGACTGATCCAGGTTGGAAGTCGATCTGGTGCTCAATTTCTCGAATTGGCGACAGACCACTCAGAATCTCCTCAGAAAACACGTCTTTGAACTCCTCCATCAACGGCTGCAAAATATAAGGAACAACAACATCAGGAGTATCATAAGCCTTAAAATTAACTAGAACGATAGGCTTACCAGCTTTGATGGCTTTTTGGACTCCCTTTGCACTAATGAACAAATTTCTGTGCACTATATCTGAACTGGCTGCACTGGAGGAATCTGTAATGGCCACATGGGCAGCCTTAGTCACACTCTTGGAAGCTGACGTCGTTCCCTTGGACGTCTTGGGATCGGCCGTCGATTGGCCAACTGGAACTGGGAACTTACTCTCAGGCCGTTTCTCCTTCGCCTTCTCCTCATTAAATTTCTCCTGCATTCACAGGCGACGTCTGGATTCATTCCCTCAATATATCGGTTGATTGTAGCAACCAACGTCTCTTCTTTCCCAACTCGATTGAGGGCTGTCTCAAGTTCCTTGTGGTATTCCTCTATGGAACGTGTAACCTGCTTGATTCAGTTCAGTCTCTTGTCTAGGTCACGCTCATAATGTACCAGAATGAAACATCCTCTCATGACGCCCTCATCTTAGGCCACGAATCAATAGGTGGGTGGCGCTCTCGGTGTCGTCGGTTCTACTGGAACTCCCACCAAGTGGCTTCATATCCTTTAAACTCTAATGAGGCTAACTGGACCTTCTTCTACTCAGGAAAATCATAACAGTTGAAAATCTTGTCAACCTTTCTCTCCCAGTCGAGATAGAGGTCTGGATCATGTAGTCTCTAAAACTCTGGAATGCTTGTCTTGATGTTATTCAATAAGCTATCAGGTTCCGCACGTCAGGCTGCATGTCTGTAAAGCTGAATTGGTTGGTCACGTCTCTGAAACGGATCGTACTCAGCCTCAAATTCCTCTACAAAATCACCAAAAGCTCCTGCAGCATCTCGATCATAGAGATCGTTAAACTGCACTTGAGGCTGGTGACACTGAGCTTGTAGTGCTCTAGCATTCGCTCTGGCTAGCTCGACTACAACAACTTCTGGCTGACGAGCTGCTGCTGGCTGTCAGGCTGCTCCTTCTGGCTGGACAGGTTGGGCTTGGACTGGTGGTGGTGCAGGAATTCGAGCAGTAATAAACTCGAGCTGTGCCATCACTTTGGCTAATGAACTATCCAATTTATGCTCCAGTTCTTGATGGTAGTACTGGACATCCCACGTCTGTGGCATTGATGAAGCCGCGTCTGTAGGAGTACTAGGCGATGTGGGTGCCTTATCATTCGTCTTGTTATATCCATCTCTGGATTCCATTGATACATGCAAAACAAATAAAACAAAGAAAACAAAAGAAAAAAAAGACCTATTTTTTTTTAAACTCTCGTGTATATCACTCAACTCTATGCTTCAAATCCTCAGTAGAACTGATGCTAGCTCATCCAACTCTAGTCAAGAGTACGAACGTAACTTCCAAAGTACCACATGGTATTCAAAACACCACGAGATAGGTTGTAATGGGTATAGGTCGGCTATATGGGTGAAAATGTAGGGAAATTTAAAGAAACGGGAAAACCGGAAAATCTTCACTGGATAATTTCACCTTGAAGATGATAGAATTTGGCCAAAAAAGCACTTATATCACAGCAAAGCAATGAGTTTTGTTCGTCTCGTCGAGACATTTTCGGAATGGTATTATGGAGAAAAATCGGAGCTCGGGAGCAGAAATAGTAGGGAGAAGATAAAAAACTGGAAAACCGGGTGTTTTAGGTGGTGGAATCGGCTAGAGGCTAGGGTGTGTATTTGGTGGATTGATTTGTTGTGGATAATGCGGCTGAAATGTCGGGATGGAAGGTGGATGAATTTTGGATGAATATTGTACTAAAATAAAAGCAAAAATCCAACAAGGAAACAAACCAATACCAACTGCAATATAGTTCCCAACCGCTATTCGATGAAGAACGATAATTGCGACACAAATACGAAGAAAACAAGACTACTAGCTACCTAACTCAACAAGACCAAACAAGATCAACCAAGAACTTCAAGAATGAATTCAAAATTCTCAAAAAACACGGTGAACACAATAGGGCTCGATCAACTTCTTCTTCTTTTTTTATCGATTTTTTTCCTCTTTTTTGTGTACGAACTTTTTTTTTAACAATGATTGAATCTCCTTTTAACCATACTGTGTTACACGAATTTGGATTGAACCACGACCAACCGAAGTCAACCTGGCTCTGATACCAAAATTATGATACGACCAACAATAAGGCGGAAGCAAAGATCGAAACAACGTCAACTATACGGAAGGATTCAATTCAAGATATCTATTGTAATAACACTTAAATATGATCAAATAAATTGTCTTAAACACTCAATTAAATTCGAACAAGAATTAAATAGTAAAAACCCCAAATTAAAGCCTAAAAACCTTAGAAAAGACGCGAATAGAAACTGATGCTAAACAACTCAGATTAAGCTCAAATTTTAACACAAGGTACAATCAGAAGTCATGAACAACGTATCCAAAACTCAGCAAAAACGCACAAGTAAATTGGGAGATGGCTCTGTGGTCAAATTTGAGACTGTTTTCGGCTTATAAATGGACTTAGGGCTTGTATGGATGGAATCTGGACTTGGTGGCTAAACAGAACGTGTATGGTGATGATTATGGATGATTTGGAGGGTGTGTAGAGGTGTGATGGTGTCTAGAATGAAGTGGAATGATGGAAACGAAAGATAGAAGTGAATCTTACTCGAAACGAACCCCGGATCGACGAGAATTCGAAACGCACCAATGGAGCAATCTTTAATGGCTTGATTAACCTGTACACTACTGGATGCATGAACGAATCAATTGATTTCAAGCTTGAATTCTCCAGAAACAAACTCTACCGAGGAACTATTGATTTTTGAGACAAGTTGAAAAGCTTTGCGCTGTTGTAATTCATTCAAAACGTGTCTAATCTTCACAATGAATAAAAATCCCCTAAATAATAAACCTAAGAAATGAAATTGAAGTGTCTTGGGACTAGAATTCGAACTGAGCTAATTAGAACTACTATTGGGTCCAATATCACTTAAACAGATTGTGATAATTTGGCCTGATAAATAAATAAAACCACAACTGAAATAATAGACTGGAAATAAATAAAATAACTAATTACATCAGCAAGGAACGACTTTGCCATGGCTTCAATCGAGCTCCTTGATACTCAATACAGTCACCAACTTGGACTGCTTGAAATCAGTTCCATCATCTTCCAACTTCTTTCCAACATAGCACTGGAAGTAACCTTGCAGCTTCTTGGGTCTTAATCTCGTCACTGGACCTCTCAGCTGCAATCCCGAATTTAAATCCTTAGTTCTTGTCTCAATCTCATCAAATTGCTAGCTTCAAGAATATTGCTTTGATTCGAAAACAATAAACGAAATAGACTTGGGAGACACAATTGTATGCAAAGGCAAATTTAATCAATAATGTCTAAAATATCAATGTAACATGGTTCCCCTTTTTATAGGTCTTAAGGGGGACGAAAATTAAGTCTAAAAAGACCAAAAAAACTGATCCAAAAAGGATCTCTAACTATACTAGGAAATTCCCTAAACTAGAATTCTATTCAAGGTAGGAAATTGTCTTAAATACAATTCTAGTCAAACCTATTCAACTATGGACGAAAATTAACATAAAAATTTAAAAAAATCTGATCCAAAACTATAGTCTAAAATAATTAAAGTAATACTATAGTCTAAATTAAATTCAACCCTTTAATTAAATTAAATGGGCCGAAATTCTTCATGCAATTCACGTCGACTTGGGCTTCAATTATTTGACAACAATGGGACTGCCTCACATCGACTTGTAATGTCCATGCACACGTCCTCTTCTCCTCTTCATGCACTTGATCTTTATCTTCAATTGATAACATTGAAATCCATTTGGGGCTGCATCCAACTCCTTCTTCTCCAACTTCAATCTTTCTTCGAATTAACATTTGAAAATAACCTTGAAGTTGTTTGGCTCTTATACGCGCAATTGGACTTTTGAATGGCAGCTCCGGGTTTAGTTCTCAAGGCCTTGCACGGCTTCATCACGTAGTAATGACAAGCATCGGCATGCGTCTTTTGATTATTGGCAGCCACTTGCCCAGCATTCTATTGCATCGACACAAAGTTTTCTTTAATCTCACACACACATATACAATTTTCGCTAGGATAATCTTACATATCTTTTAGTTCATCTATACATTCGCATAATTTTTGTTTGCGCATAGAACATGGGTCTTGCGCGCAGGGGCATGGCGCGCAGCTGATGCGCGCAGTAATGGCAAGCATCGACATGCGCCTTTTGATTATCAGTAGCCATTTGCCCAACATTCCATTGCATCGGCACAAAGTTTTCTTTAATCTTACACTGACGCGCAGTCGTTTCGTGCACAAAATAAATTTGTATTACTCTTGTGCCCACAGCGAGCGTAGCTAGCTTGTGAGTATGGATCGATCCCACAGAGAGCTGATGTGATTTCATCTTCGAGTCATCAATCAAAAAGGGGGTTTTGTGTTGTCACTGTACTGAAAGTAAATCTGCAAAAGGAAATTAGAGACAATATCAAATAACAAAAGGTTCTGGCATTTGAACTAGAATTTGGTTTAAGTATAAAACTGCTCGATCATGGGCACACCGATTTTCATACATGTTAAGTCACCCAGTTATGGAGACCGGATTCCTCTTTGCATCTCCTCATTCATCCTTTCATTTTAGGCTTAAAAGCGATTCCTTGTCAAGTAAACCCCTAACCTATCATCCACCCCTTGATTCCCCTAAGAGATGTAAATGATATGAAGCATTGTGGCTCTAGACGAACCCAGATATGTTGTATTTACTGATTCCTCATATGCCCACAACAACCCATCGATTCCCTTATTACTATATGAATCAACACACAGTCATGATTCGCCAATTCAATTAATAGTGGTGTGCCATCTGCGCCTAACGAGTGATCAGCCACATTGGGCATTTCAGACACACACTCACGTAGAATAGGTTCAAGAATCGACAGAAACCTATCATGCATTACTATGCCCATTTCGGCCTCACGAGTCCAGATTTGTACTTAAACCATTTTCATTGTTCAAACACCAGAAATAAAGATCTAGCCAAGCAGGCTAGACATAACTAAAATTACAGAAATTAAAGGCATAAAATAAATGAAAACTTACTGAATTAATTAATTAAAAATCTCAACTCCAACGATGAGAAACATAAACATATCCTAAGTTCCAAAGGCTTAAGGCCTATTGGATTGTTCTTGCTGCCTAAGCAGCGTACGAAATAAAAGTGCAGAAAAAATAAATATTGTAGCTGTGTTTCTGACTTCCAAAAACTAAATAAACTAGCTTAAATAGTTACATTTCCAAGTTTTAGTTTTCCCAACAAACTGGGGTCTTCACTGGATTTCGGGTCTGGCGTGCCCCATCTTGATCTGTTTGGATAAGCCTTATCTCGATCAAATCCCTATTTTTTAGGGATTTTGCTTATCTCTTAGTTGCCACGCCTCCTAGGAGTCCAGTTTCTTCTGATTCTAGGGTCTGGAACTTTTTGTTGTGCCCAACTTGCTTTCCATTAAGCTTCTGAATCCACCTATGTGGTCACACTACTAGTCGGTAGAGTGTACAGTCAGTCCCGCGCCCTATCTCGAAGAGTAAAAGGGAATGAGAACAACTGCACATACTCTTCTCGTCCATGGTCCGATGGTTGAGTCTGGCAAACCATCTTAAAATCTTGCAAGTGTCTTTGTGGATCCTCTTCGGGCATTCCATGAAATTTAGGCAAGATTTGGATGAAATTTGATTGCAAATCCCATGTTTACGTGACTGCTGGGATCGTAATGCCCATTGAGCGAAGATTCATGTTAGTCGGAAAGACTAAATGTCTCAAAGTTCTTCCTTCGGCGGCCATATTATCAGTGTGGCCGTTCTCAAATTGTTCCTCCTCCTTGTGCCCTACTTCTTCTCGATCTTCTGGTGGTGGTGTGGGCTCATGAGGTCTGTTTGCAGCTCGTCGTGCCCTCTTCACTACTGCTCTGTTCTTCCTCAAAGTTTTCTCTATCTCCGGATCGTACAATAGATTTTCCCCTGAAGAAGTCCTGGGCATCAACTTCTAGGAACACACAAGCTTGGAAAGTAAAATCACTGGAAATCAGCTCCCCGGCAATGGCGCCAATTTTGACGCGCGGTCGTTTCGCGCTCAAAATAAATTTATATGCCCGTTACTATTGCCACGCCTCTTAGGAGTCCAACTTATCACCAACTCTTATTCGGATATGCAGCTATTCTTCACGCCTCTAGCTTCCAACAGAATCTCGAGTTTCCCATAAATGTCCATTTTGGCCTGTTGTCGAGTCTGTACGATTAATGTGGGCACGACATTATCTGGTCAGCTTCATCCATTTCTGATATGCCCATTTTGCCTCCTGAATGTAGGATGGATGCTGAAGAAGTTCCATGTGCCTCTGAATGTAGTTTATGGTGATGAGATAATTATGAATAATTGGGTATAAAATGCCTCTTTCGCCAGACTCGCCTTTTGAAATGCCCTTTGACCGCAACCTGGTTCTTTTCGACTTAAAATAGAGTAAAGATGACATTTATGATGAACAAAATGCCTATAAAAATATGAAATAAATGGACTTATCATACACATACATATACAATTTTTGCATAATTTTTGTTTCGTTAATGCGTTGATTTTTATCTTATATGTAGGATGGATGGGAATGAAAAATGAAGAAAATGATAAATACGCCCTACACGATCAGTAACCATGATCGCATGATCTATATTGGTGATATCAAAGCTATATTGACGGGTTATGGTGATGATATATATGGCCAATTGCGAAATTCATGCTTTGGTTCACTGTTGGAAATTACAAGCAAAGTAGAAAGATGCAATAAAACAGTTCACCATTTCCTCACACATAAGATAGTGAAGGATGGAGGGGATAACACCGAAATGTGGTTTCAAATAGGAAAGAAAAAGCTAAGATTCAGTCAGTTTGAATATGCTCTAGTGTGTGCTTTGAATTTCGAGAGTTCAAATTTTAATCCGCATAAAGTCCACAAGATTAGATCGTCCTACTTCTATAGTCGGGTTCTACGCAAAGCAGGGATAACGCCAGCTGAATTGAGGCAAAAGTTCATGAAAAAGGGTCTTGAGGATGACCTCATGGATTATTTGAAAGCTACGAAAGTGTTGTTTGTGAATGCGGTGTTGTTTGGACTGGACACAAACAATGGCATTCTTGATTGGTATGGGTGTTGGTCGAGGATGAAGAAAAATGAGAATCATTTCCCTAGGGTAGCTACTCCTACCAAAGACTGTTGCATTACCTGACCAATATCCTGACGGCATGACAGGAATCTGGAAAAAGAGATTCCTATCATATATATGGTTTCACACTAGCATTCACGGTATGCTGAAATAAATTACTTTAATAATTGTAATTTCATGCTAATTATTTGAACTCTTGTTATATCGGTTAAATTGATGTGAACATATGATTTTTGATACACTATCTTAATGCAGGTATGGATTTATTGTGTTGTCCCACTATTAGTTAAGACTTGTGGTGTTGTTGCATCAGCATATGCTATACCGAGAGTTTTACAATTTCTGCATAAATTTAAAAATTTTGTCTGAAAAACATCAGAGGCCAGGTGTGAAGAATTTTATATGTTTTATTTAACATTTCATCAATATTTAATATTAAAAACTACTACTTAATGTCTTAAAATGTTTTTGGAATGTAGATGTTCCGCAAGTTAAAAACTTTCTGACCTTGAAAATGCCTCTATGTATTGGAACAACATAGAACAAGGTCCATTTTTGTTGGAACATGCTCCTCCACGCCTTGTAGTTAAAACCCGATCACATGAACCGGCTCAGGCAACCCTCCCTATATATGAGGATGTTCTGTTTACAGACACCTTTGTAGATGATAGTCCGTTTAATGACTGGTTGAATAGTGAAAGTTTGAACGAACATGGACTGAAAACATGACCTATCAAGCGACCTGTGGATCCTAGCATGATGACAAACCGGAATCAATCAATATCAACTATCGGTATGAGCTCTGATACTCAGATCAAACATTCATGAGTGTTAACCTTATGTAGTTTTCCATCATCTCTAACAAGTTTTGACATCATCAAAAAGGGGAAAACTGTTGGGAAAAAACTATCAAGGTAGCCCAAGTGATGGTTTTGATGAAATGTCAAAACATATAGAAAAGCTCTATGAAAAACTGTAGGTTATTCAAGCTCGAAGTCGGAGTAATGACCAAGTAAGACTTCAAAATTCAGCTCAGCTAAAGCGAAAGTCAATCGCCTTGGAGCATGGTCAACCAGCTGAAGAGGATGTCTTAACCAAACCAGCCAGAGTCAAATCTTCAAAGCTTAAATAAAGCAAAAGGGAGAAGAGGATACTGAAGACTGGAAGACATCCACAGATGAGTTACCATTAGTCGAGCTGAAAGCCAAGAAAGACTGATAAGAGAAGAGCCAGCTTGAAAGCTCAAAACCAAACTGAACCGATCAAAGACCAATCAGTTGGGGAAAAAGCTCAAAGAAAAAGCTGATTGGAATCCAAAGCTGAAAGCTTTAAAGCTAAGCTGCCAAAGATCCAGAGCTGAAGATCAAGACAGTTGAACTGGATCATTACAGGACTAAAGCTTGAGGCAGCTGATGAACTGCCAACTAGACAATCTTAGAGCTGAAAGTCGAGATAGCTGAGAATCCATCAACTGAAGTCCAAAACTAATAGCCGAATCAACTGTTTCCCGACAAGCAGTTATTGAAGATCCTGACAGAAAATCTTAGAAAGATCCTGACGATCTTAGAGCAGAAGCCATTAGATTCAATAGCTAGTCCATTCAAAGCTTCAACGGCTACAAGCATTAAACTACTATTGGTAGAATCAACCGAACTAACGATCGGTAGAAGACAATGGTCACATAGATCACTCATCTATATAAAGGGGGTGAATCTCATTTTGATCAAAAATTTCTGATGAGATCGAGACAAGCACTGAGGATTTGAATCTGGAGTTGCATTTGAGAGGTCCAGTGATGAGATTAAGATTCAAGAAGCTGCAAGGTTGCTTCCAGTGCTATGTTGGAAAGAAGTTGGAGATGATGGAACTGATTTCAAGCAGTCCAAGTTGGTGACTTTATTATGCATCGAGAAGCTCAATTGAAATTGTGGAAAAGTCGTTCCTTGCTATTTATTTTAGTTATTTTATTTATTTTGGGCTATTATTATTAGTTGTGGATTTATTTAATTAGCAGTCCAATTTATCACAACTTGTTTAGGTGATATTGGACCCAGTAGTAGTTTTAATTAGCCCAGTTCGAATTCTAGGCCCAAGACACTTTAATTTTCATTCTCTAGGTTAATTATTTAGGGGATTTTCATTCTTGATGTTTCTCAGACTTGATTGAATGAAAAACAACGCTTTTACGCTATTCTCTTGTCTCACACAACATCGGTTCTTCTGGTAGAGTTTGGTTCTGGTGATTCCAGACTTGAAATTTTTTGTCTTGTTCGTGATATCTCATGGTATCCAGGTTAGACAGCCATTGAAGATTGCTCCATAGGCGCGTTCCGAGTTCTCGTCAATTCGGGGTTCGTTACGGGTAAGATTCGCTTCTATCCTTCGTTTCCCTTGTTCCACTTCGTTCCAGCCACCATCACGCCTCGACACACCCTCCAAATCATCCATAATCATCACCATACACGTTCTATTAGCCACCAAGTTCAGATTTCATCCATACAAGCCCTAAGTCCAATTATAAGCCGAAAACAGTCTGAAATTTGACCACCGAGCCATCTCTCAATTTACTCGTGCGTGTTTTCTGAATTTTGGATATGTTGTTCAAAACTTATGATTGTACCTTGTGTTAAAATTTGAGCTTAACCCGAGTTTTTTAGCATCAGTTTCTGTTCTCGTCTTTCTTAGGGTTTTTAGGGCTTTAATTTGGGGTTTTGCTATTTAATTCTTGTTCGAATTTAATTGAGTATTTAGGACAATTTATTTATTCATATTTAAGTGTTATTACAGTATATATCTTGGATTGAATCCTTCCGTAAAGTTAACATTGTTTCGATCATTGCTTCCGCCTTATTGTTGGTCGTATCACTTTCACCAATCTAGCTTTTGCTATATTTTGCAGAACAAGCTTTCTTTCTCCCTTCCCACAGCTCAAAGCTTAAATCTCATAAGTGTGAAAAGTCCCAACTGAGAAGGCGTGCTTCAAGTTCCAAACAAGCAACTAGCTATCGAAGAAATTTAACCAGAGCAGAGCTTCTCAGTTCGAGTTCTTCAAAGATCAACCATTCAGTTCAGTTGAAGGAGCATTCCAGGTTGATAACAAATTCAAGACTGTCTCCTTGAAGATCGAGAGAGATCTAAAATCTTATAAAAAGACGGACAATAGTACCTCAAGTCTCAGCGAGTAATTGAGACCAATAAGTGTGAGCTGTCGACCAGAAATCGGCTGAGGAAGGGCGTACTGACGGGTCCATTCTTCTGGGACAGCAACAGTTGAAAAGGAGGCCGCGCTCGGTTTGAAGGGTGCCATTTTCAGTTTCAACATAATTCTTCACTGTGTAACTATAATAAAGAAACTTTACACTTACATAGTGGATTGCCCTTCTGCGAAAGGAAGAGAGGACGTAGAAGCAGGAAGCTTCGAACCTCTATAAATTGTGTGTGTGCTGTTATTCCTGCTTAAGCTTCTGCATATACTTAACTACACACCTCAGCAGACAAGCTGCACTGACAAGTAAAGCTTTTAGGCTTTCAGTCTCAACTTATCAGTGCACAGATAAGCTTTCTACGCGAGTCAAGGGCCCCATATTCCGCACAAAAGTTTAAGTTTTTGAGTTAGTTTATTCACCCCCCTCTAAACTGATAAGGACTTGCCCCGGAACCAACAAAGGTTTTAGTTTATTCGGGTCAACCTACTTAATTTTGGGCTAATCCTATCTGGGTAATCAAGCTATTTGATTCAGGTCAACATACTAGATTCCTTTCAGACTATAATTTTTTGGTCATAATCCTCATTTTTTTCTAAGGCTATTCATGTTAGACAATCGATTTCAGGATCAATTGACATTCCTATATTTAAGGCTTGAAAGAGAGGTAATATCTAGGGGTAAATCGAACCGAATCCCCTAAAGCGAAGTAAATCGAAATTGACCGAAGGGTGAACACCGAATAAAGTTGAAGTAGTTGGTTCAGTTCGGTTGGTTTTGGTGAAAAATTGAATTTTTACTACTTTTATGTATATATTTATTATGTAGACTCAAACTAACAAAAAGGTATTGTGGCCTAATTAGTTAAGCACTCTTCATTTTAAGCAAGAGGCCCCAAGTTCGATTCATCTCTATGCAATTATTTCATTGATTTAAATCTATTAATAAATACTATATTATAAACATAATATTATATATAAATTTATAATAAATTAAAAAATAATATATATATATATATATTGGATCGAAAATAATAATCAGTTCGATTTATTAATTTTTTGACCTATTCAAACCGAAACTGACCCGAACTAGTATCGGTCCTAATCACTTAGACCGAAGCCGAACCGAGCTTAGAATTTCTCGGACTGAACCGAAATTGGCAGCTCAGCCTTAATAGTATCTATCAATCAAGAACTTAAAAGATGAGAGTTTCGTTAATTTAATCACGCGTTGTGTAAAAAGTGTTTCATTTTATGTTCTTGTTAATGGTAATCCAGGTCAGCCTTTCTTGCCGGGTAGAAGACACCATCAAGGAGACCATCTATTCCCTTATCTCTTTCATTTTTGTACAGAAACCTTATCCACACTTATCAGAAGAGATGAACAGAATAATTTGTTGCATGGTACTAGCATTTGTAGAGGGGCTCGTCCATCTCTCATTTGCTTTTTGCGGGTGATAACATTATTTTTGGAAAGATAAATGAAACTGAAATATTGAGGGTTGAACATATTTTAGAATTGTATGAGACAACCTCTGGGCAAGTAGTGAATCTGAAGAAGTCAAAAATTACGTTTAGTTCGGGAGTAGAAAATGAGTGAGCAATTGATATGGCGGTTGATGTGTGAAATTTAGTTTTAAAACTCGAATCAACTTGCTGTTGGGGTTTTGTCGAATTAAACCACCACAGGATCTATTTAGTTGTCCTTTAATCCTAATATCATGTATTCATATTTTATGCAACACATATGTTTTATTTAACCAAGTTCAATTAAACATGCAATCCGATTTTTCAATTCTACTGAAAACGGAAACATAGAACATCGAAAAATACTTACAAATGAATGTCGAGTTGAGGACAAGATTAAATGTCTAATATTGCTGTTGTAAGTACTATGATCAGCGCCTCCTTGCTCAACAATTCGACTTCTTGATTTTTGCTGTATTCCCGGACTGTATCTAGATTCAGGGTAGACAGAAATCTACTATATAATTATGGAATCAGTGGAGATAAAGAGATAACTGAGGGGCTGGTATGTGTGTATGTATTTTCAATCCCCACCTCCTTATTTATAAGGAGGTGGCCAAAAATACAGTCTCCCAACCCTAATGGGTTTGGGTCTCAATCTCATTTTCTATCTCCAGTCCATTAAAGTCATATTAGGCTACAACAGGGATCCAGAAGAATATTAAATTGGTCCATTAATTTATTTAATTCCTAATATCTAATAAACTTAGTGTTGGTCTCGGGACGAGTCAGAATCAGTTTAGAGGGGGGGTGAATAAACTGATTACAAAACTGAACTACAAATGCAGAATATTCAGTGCTCATTTTGACTCGTGGTGTTATCAGTGCTTTGTGGAGATCAGTTGAGATGATCTGCTAGCACAGAGTGCTGTGTGTGCTTGGGGTATGTAGTTTAAAACATGCAACTGAACTGAAATGTAAAGCAGAGCACACAAGCAATTTATAAAGGTTCGAAGCTCAACTTCTACGTCCTCTCTTCCTTCCGCAGAAGGCAGTTCACTATGAAAGTGTAAAGTTCCTTTATTACAGTTACACAGTGAAAACAATTGCTGAACCTGGCGAACGGCAACTTTACGAGTCACAGCCTTCTTTTCAGCTGGTGTTGTCCCGGAAATGGCGATCTAATGAATGCAACCTCCTTAGCCGATAGGTCGACAGCTCACACTTGCAATCCCCAACTACTCGCTGGAGAGATAAGGTGCTATTACCCATCTTTATACTATTTTAGATCTCACTCGATCTTCAAAAATATAGTCTTGAAACTGGTATCAATTGATATGCTCCTTTGCGCATTGGAATCTAAGCTGGGTAGTTGATCTCTGAAGCACTTGAACTTAGAGAGTTGCTCTGGTTGGAAATCTTCAACAACTAGCTTTGATCAGTGCTTTGAATTGAGTCGAGGCCTTGCCTGGCTACTGCTTCTCAGCTTGTTGAGCACATAGCTGAATCTTGTCTGCAACTAGCTGATGCTCTCAAGTCTTGTAATCAGCCTCTGGTTGATGCTCTCCAGTCTGATGGTCAGTGGTTGGCTGATGCTCTCCAGTCTAATAGTCGTCGATCAGCTTCTCAACCATTTCTAATTGAGTTGGTGTTGTGGCCTTCTATTCAGCTGGACTCTATCTAGAGTCTATTTTGTTGTCATGCCTTTCTTCTGAGGACATGTATCTCTGAATAGCGAGAAAGACATCATCTGAGTCGGAGTTTGATTGAACTACAGACTCCATTATCTTAGCTTTCCCTTTCCCTCTTGTTACTGGAGTGGTTGGGATCAACTTCTGCCTCAATTGTGGTTGCGGCTCTCTGATTGTTACCGAAGGCAGTGCAACTTCATCCACCTTTGGAATGAAATCATCAGGGTCAAATCGCTGATGATTCATTTCTTCTATAATCAGATCGGGAATCAACTTTTCTAGAATAAAGCTGACTCTATTGATGTAGTACATCTTTTGAGGAAAGCGCTTGGAGCTTTTGGTTTTGTCTTCCACGATGTCTACAAATTTCTTCAGTTGTTTGAAGAGGTACAGAGACCAGTCTATCTCCTTCTCCTCCCAGATGGCATTGCAGATCTTGTATTTAATCTCTGACATTTCATTATGACTTTTGCACAATCCCACCATCATCTTTGTGGCCACGGCTGATAGCACTTGAAATTCCTTTCGAAATTTGGACGTCAGATGATTGATGTGGAATCTTTCTTCAACAGGGTTTGTCGCCCATCTGTTGAAGTAGATTTCGGCATTCACTTCCATTTCTTCAATGTTATCTCCTCTTTCTAGTAGACCGAATATGTTCTTCAGGACTAAAGGGGTGATCAAGATTTCCAGGCCCCTTACTTCAGTTTTGATCAACAGAGAATTCTTTTTACTAGAGGAGTTGAAGAAGAACTCTACCACTGCTTCTGGATATACCCTTATGGGAGCACTCTCTGTGAATGTCTTCAGTTTCACCGATTCAATCATTTTTATAATCAAATCGCACATATGTGTGTAGTTGGTGAATTGTCTGCAGTTGGTTCGACTGAGTATCTTGTTATGATACAGATCTTTACAGAAGACCGTTGAATCTTCACCGATGAGTTTGAAGTTGTACTTCCTACGGTGAATGTTGGTAGTGAATTGAGCCATGGAAGAAGATTGGGGAGTTTTGTAAGGCTGAAGAGAATAGGGAATTCTTGATGGAGTTTTGCAGAGAAAAACTGAGCGCTTGAGTGCTTGATCAGATGTATGAGTGGTTTGAAGAGAAATAGCCGATCTATTTATAGACTCAAGTAGACGGTGTATCCAAGGATAGAAAAAATTTGAATAAATGAATGGTTGCAATTAATCCGTCAATTTGTTTTCAAGTTTATCCGTTGGAGTTAAATGAGGAGAGAGAGAGTAGGTCCAACAGTAATATTGGGTTGACACGTCATTTTACCATTCCCTTAATAAATTCAATTTGAACTTATCTGATTATAGCTCTCTTTCTTGTGTGTCCACGTGGGTTGGAGCTACTGACGTCATCAGTTGATGACTGATGATGTCCTCGGCTTGGATTGATCAGTTCCAGCTGGCGTGCCTTCAGCTTTGTCTCCCAACTTTTCATCAGCTTGAGTTGTTCTCTCATCTTCGCTCCACATAAGCTTTTCAACTGCTTTCTTTAGCTGAAGCTTTGTCTCCTTACTCAGCTTTGGATTCAACTGCTCTTATCAATTGATCACGACTGGTTGAAAACTGATGTTTTCAGCGATCAGTTTACTCATCTTCTTTCTTCAGTTTTCATTTATCCTTCACCATATCTTCAGAACTGATTTGGCTTATTAGTTTATGCTTCATAGCTTAGTGAACTGATGCCGTTTTGATTCAGTTCTCATTTTCAGCTGGAGTGTTCCTCTTCACTCCTTCACTTGGCTAATCACCATCCTCCTTTGAAGCTAGTTCGAGCAATCTCAATTGGATACACAGCTCCACAAATCTATCTTCTGGCAATGGTTTGGTGAAGATATCAGCTATCTGCTTCTCCGTGTTGACATATTTGATGCATATGTCTTTCTTTTCAATGTGATCTCTGATGAAGTGATGTCTGATATCAATGTGCTTCGTCCTTGAATGTAATACTGAATTTTGAGATATTGCAATAGCACTATTGTTATCACAGTAGATAGACACTTCTTCAGTTTCCACCTTGTAATCTTTCAGTTGTTGCTTCATCCAAAGAATTTACGCACAACAGCTTTCAGCAGCTACATACTCGGCTTCAGTTGTTGATGTGGGAACTGAGTCCTGCTTTTTGCTAAATCAGGATATCAGTTTGTTCCCAAGAAACTGACATGTTCCACTGGTGCTTTTTCTATCGATCTTGCATCCTCCAAAGTCTGAGTCTGAGTAGCCAGTTAGACTCAAGCTATCATCTCTAGGATACCATAATCCAAGATTTATGGTCCTTTTGAGGTACTTCATGATCCTCTTTGCTGCATTGAGATGGCTTTTCTTCGAATTGACTTGGAACCTTGCACACAGTCCGACTGAATAGGAGATGTCTGGTCGGCTGGCTGTTAGGTAGAGAAGGGATCTAATGATTCCTCTGTAGATTGTCTGGCTGACTGATTCTCCTTCTTCATCAAGAGTCAGCTGCACTGATGTGTTCATTGGAATCTTGAGAGTTTTTCCCTTATCGGTTCCAAACTTCTTAACAAGCTCTTTGGTGTACTTCGCTTGACTGATGAAGATTCTGTTTTCGAGCTATTTCACTTGGAATCCTAGGAAGGAAGTCATTTCTCCCATCATGCTTATCTCCAATTCGCTTTGCATCAGTTGAGCGAATCGAGTGCAAAGATCTTTGCTCTTTGATCCAAAAATTATGTCATCCACATAAATTTGAACCATTAAGATCTCAGTTGATCATTCTATTCTGAATAGAGTATGATCAATGACTCCTTTTTAAAACCCATTCTTCAACAAGAATGTTGTAAGGGTTTTATAGCAAGCTCTTGGCGCTTGTTTCAATCCATATAGAGCTTTCTTCGGTTTGTAGACTTGATCTCCAATTTCAAAACCTGGATGTTGCTCGACATAAACATCCTCCTTAAGCATTCCTTGCAAGAACGCACTTTTCACGTCCATTTGATAGACTGTGAAATTGTTGTGAGCTGCATAGGCGAGGAACAGCCTAATAGCCTCCAATCTTGCAACTGGTGCAAATGTCTCATCAAAGTCAATTCTTTCTCTTTGAGAGTATCCCTTGGTTACCAGACTTGCCTTGTTCCTTGTAATTACGCCTTTTTCATCTAGCTTGTTGCGAAAGATACACTTTGTCCCGATGACTTTTTAGGTTTTCAGCTTGTCAATAAGAAACCATACGTCATTTCTTGTGAACTGGTTCAACTTCTCTTGCATTGCAATGATCCAGTCTGAGTCTTCAAGGGCTTCCTTGATGTTGGTTGGTTCCATTTGCAAGATAAAGCATGTGAAGAGAGCATGATCAGTTGATCCTCTGGTTTGAACTCTTGACACGCAGTCGTTTCACACTCAAAAATAATTTATAACTCATGTGCCTACAGCAAGCGTAGCCAGATAATGAGTATGGGTCGATCCCACAGAGAGCTGTTGTGATTCCACCTTCAAGTAACCAATCAGAAAAGGGGGTTTGGTTTGTTGTCACTACTGCAAATTAAATCTGCAAAAGAAAGTAAGAAAATATCAAATAACAAAGGTTCTGGCATTTGAACTTAAATTTGGTTTAAATATATATCAACTCGATCATGGGTACACCGATTTTTATACATGATAAATCATCTAGTTATGGAGACCGGATTCCTCTCTGCGTCTCCTCATTCATCCTTTCATTATAGACTTAAAAGCAATTCCTCGTCAATTAAATCCCTAATCAGTTACCCACCCCTCAGTTTCCCAAAGAGATGTAAGTGAACAAACAGCAGTGTGCCCTAGACGAACCCAGATCTGTTGTGTTTACCGATTCCTCGTGTGCCCACAACAACCTATTGATTCTCTTATTACCATATGAACTAACACACAGTCACGATTTGCCAATTCAATTAATATTTGTGTGCCCTCTTTACCTAACGAGTGATCAGCCACATTGGGCATTTCAGACACACAATCACGTAGAACAAGGCATAAGAATCAACAAAAATCTATCATACATTACTATGCCCATTTTGGCCTCACGAGTCTAGATTTATATTCAAACCATTTTCGTTGTTCAAACACCAGAATTAAGAGTCTAGCCAAGCATGCTATACATAATTAAAATTGCAGAAATGAAAGACATAACTGTAAAGGAAACTTACTAAATTTAATACACAAAAATACTCAACATAAACGTTGAGTTTGAAAACATAATCCTAAGTCCCAAAGGCTTAAGACCGATGGATTGTTTCTTGCTGCAAAGCAGAGTACGAAAATGAAAATGCAAGAAAGTAAAATTGTAGCAATGTTTCTGACTGCCAAAGCTTGTGTTTCCAGAAATTAAAGAAGCTTAAATAGTTACATTTCTGAATTAGAGTTCCCCCAACAAGTTGGGGTCTTCACTGGATTTCCGGAACCAGCGTGCCCTCTCTGATCTGACTAGAGAAACATAAGTTAACCAAATCTGTATTTTTAGGGATTGTGCTTATCTCTTTGTTGCAGCGCCTCTAAGAGTCTAGTCCACCTCCAACTCTTCTTCGGATAATGTAGCTATCTTTCTCATCTCTCTCTTCCAACTGAATTCCGAGTTTCTCGCAATCGCCCTAGACCATTATTGTCAAGTCTGCATGAGCAAAGTGGGCATGCCATCTTGCAGTCAGCCTCATTCATCTCTGATATGCCCATTCCGTCACCCGAATGTAGGATGAGTGCTGAAAGAAGTCCCCTGTGCCTCTAACTGAATATTTAGCTTGGATTTTGCTTGAATAACTAGGCATAAAATGCCTCTTTCGCCAGACTTGACCTCCGCAATGCCCTATGATCTCATCCTGGTTCTTTTTTACTCAAAACACACTAAAAATGACATTTATAACGAACAAAATGTCCATAAAAATATGAAATAAATGGACTTATCACACCCACACACTTTAGACATGATTGTCCTCAAGCATGGGATGCAATGCGTCCAAAAAAACAAAAGAAAAAAAGGCAAAAAGAACAGACTCAAAACAAAGCATGTAAACTGTTAATCAGTGTGGGCACATCACAATCAATATTCCAACAAACTGCAAAGTATCAGCATACCAAAAATAGGTCAAAAATGAGTTCAGCGTGGTAATCCTCACAAACATCTCTTCACTCAGTGTTTAGGCTCAGTGTATACACTCAAATCAATGCAATTATGTATTTAGTCGTCCCATAGGCTTGCGAAAGTTCTATTATCAATCTCCAGAAACCATAGGTGCATAAGTATCAATAGGGTTTTTTAGGCTACAGTTGGCATTTCATGTAGGTGAGGCTTTATTTCTGTACAGGCCCCCAATTTTTTAAGTATATTATCCTTCTGTGCCTCGTTCAGACAATAAATTATTTATTTACTCTTGGGCACTCTGAACACTTAATACTAGGGGAATTTATTTCTTTTTTTTCTTTTTCTTTTTTCATTTTTCTCATTGTTTTTTCTCTTTTTGTTATTTATTCCCCTATCTTTCTCTGGCCTTTTCATAAATATCTTCCAACAATTCTGCCTTCCCCATTTTTTCTTTTTCAGGTTCTTGTAATGCCCTGGCTATATATTTTACCATCCAAAACAAAAAAATTTGCCAGGGCATTTCATAAGCTCAAGGGGCTGCAAAGGCTGTGTCATTGGTGGGTAAAAATTTTCTTTTCAGTGGCTCAGCAAAAGATGGCCTATATCATCTACTTATGCATCAACAATTTCCAGGTTTCAAACAGAACAGTAGCAAGTTCTAGAATTTCTAAGCACACAATTGTTCACACATGAAGTAAAGAAGCTGTGAATGGGCATACAACATTTAGGCTCAAGTCTCACTGGGCATGCTAAACTCGTTCGTCATCCCTATCTCATGCGGACATGCTGATTTTTGATATAAAGTAGTTTAATGTTGAACATATCAAATGCAATGGCCACATAAACTTCACAGAAAGCATGCTTGACTCAACTAGCCACCTACACACTTTGCATTATGCAAAGTGTTAAAACAGACTCATAAAAAACATAAAAAACATAAACTGCAATGCCCCCACCCACACACTTTGCATTAGGCAAAGTGGGTGAACAGGGGTACACGCAAACAACAACAAAGAACAAAAAAAACAAAAAAAACAAAACCTAATCTAAGGAAAGAACAGAACCAGGAATCAATCGGATAAAGGCGTTGGGTATAAGAACCCAACGTGTCTGAAATAGGCCTCCAGGGCGGCCTCCATGCGGGTCAGTTTGTCATTGGCTTGGACTTGGTCATTCTCCATTGCTTCCAACCTCTTCATCATTACTGTGATCGGGTGCTCTCCCTGCTGTGCCCTCCCTACTAGTGGCTTCTTCAATGTACCTGCAGTGACAAGTAACATGCTCAAGGGGTCTGCCCTCGGCATAAAGAAAATAGGTTTGCCATCCTCATCATCAACCACATCTTGTATTCTTTTTAAACAGGCAATATCAAAGAATTCCATGGGTAAGGAGATTAGATCAGTAGTGCTCAAATCCAACAACCTAGACCTAACAGCAATTTGGGTGATCAGCTGGGCACACAAGATTCTATGCTTAGGGTGTGTTTTACTTTCCCTGAAATGTGCAATGACCGCAGAGCCAAAATTGATTTTTATTTTCTTCACCATACACCAGAGAATGAAAAGCTCCTGATTAGTTATGGAATTAGAGCTATTCTTCCTACGAAAGACTCTGTAGGCAAGCACCCTGTGGCAGAATCTCAAGGCTTCATTGTTCAGACAATAGCCTTTTGTGGCTCCACTTTGATAAGTGGAGCCCTCCCCAACCTCAACCCATTTTGCCTCAACTCCCTCAGTAGAGTCAAGCACAACAATCACGGCATCTTCATACTCCTCCTCATGGAGGCCCAAGTATGATACGATGCCCAACATCATATTTAGATCATCAGGAGACAGAGAGAAACTTTTACCCAGAATTTTAAAATTCATGACCCTAGTAGACGTAGCAGGCTTATTCACAACTTTTATTTTCAGACTATTAACAAATTCACGCGAAAGCACATGAAAAATAACACATTCCATATCTAAGAAAAACTCTCAACCTATTGCAGCAAAGAAACCTCTTACCTTATGCTATATCCTAAGAGCTGCAAGTAACTCAGCACGGACTCCCTTCGAGTTTATAATGCCCCGGACCGGTGGCGGGCCACTTTCTGGCTTACTCAGAATGGGGCTCACTACCCCTCTTCCCTTTTTAGGATCAGGGTGTAGTGTGCCCTCTGTAGCTTTTCTCTTATTCGAAGAGGGCTCCCCAGCTAGCTTGGCCTCTGCTTTCATGGCCACCGTTTTTCCACCCTCTGCTTGGGTGGTGAGTCTTCTGAGGGTTCATCTTCGAGCGTTTGAGCCTAGGATGGCTCACTTTGTTGCTGCTGCTGCTCTGGGTGTTCTGAAACCTCCTCTTCGGTTTTATCTTGTTAGGACTCGGCTGGCTGCTCAATTGGTTGTTCCAGAATGGGCTCTCCGACCTTCCTTTTTCCTTTCGCCTTCTCCAATGCCCGTTTCTTTATCTCTACAGGTCCCTCTTCTTAGATTTGCTCATCCACAGGTTGTGCTTCCTCTTCATCCAACTCGTTCACAAAGTCATCTAGGGCTTCATCGTCACCCTCTTCTTCCTCATTATCCTCCTCTACAACAACCTCTTCAGACGGCGAAGGCGTCGGAACCCTAGCTGGCTTTCACCTTTCTAGAGGCTCTTTTTGCAGGCTCTTGTGTGGGCTCCGTGGCCACTTCCTCTTTCTCTTATGTTCCACCTACAGTGGTGTCATCATCAACATGTTCCTCTTACAATGGTGTAGCAGAGCTTGCTTCAGCTACAGGTTCTTTCTCCGGTGGAGTCTCTTTTACCGGTTTGCTCGAGGTGGCCGTTGCAGGCGTAGCTTTTTCCTTAGGCTTTACAACCTTTTTATTTACCACCTTAACTGGGGTAGGCTCTGCAGAAGTGACTGGAGTATCGAACTCTAGCTTGCCCTTGACTCCAACTTTTGGCACCATCTTTTTACCGCATGTGTTCACCATTGTTGAGGCTTGAGATTTGTGGAGAGATGTTGTAGGGTTTTAAGAGGGAGAAGAGAGAAGCTTCAATTTTTTCTGAAAAGAATGAAAGTGAAAGTTTAGATTTTGTGGGGTTGGCTTTTTATTAATGTGTCTTACTATTCCTGATATGACCGTGACTATTTGAATTCCAAAGGATTTATTTGAATCAGTGTGCCCACATCAATGGATAAGCCTTATCCCCTGAAAAATCGGAACGAACTTTGTCTCTTCAAAATGCCCCACTTCAAAATCCCTATTTTTTCGAGATTTCTCTTTATCCTTTGTTTCTCTCTCCTTATCCTAACCTGTAGATCACATACTTATCCAAAAATAAGCGTAAAATTGCCTCTAATCTAGTTTAATTAATTGAAAACTTTATTTAATTAAAATAAAAACAAATTAAAGCAATTAAAAACTTGGGTTGCTTCCCAGTAGTGCCCCATTTATTGTCGTGGGCACGATAAAATCCCTGTTCAGGTATAAATGGGCTCCCCAAGCCAGACCACTCTAGCATCCCGATCAGAATGCCCTATGTATGGTTTGAGACGATGGCCATTTACTTTGAATTGCCCTCCAGTTTTGGGATTTTTAAGCTCAACTGCCCCATTAGGGCATTCTGCATAGACTTCAAATTGACCAACCCACTTGGTCCTCAAACTTCCTCTCATCAATTTAAACCTTGAATGGTACAAAAGTACTTGTTGTCCTTGGAAGAACCTCTTTCTTCTAATCACTTGATCATGAAGCCTCTTCATATTTTCCTTGTAAAGCACAACATCATCATAGGCTTCCATTCTCATTTTTTCCAGCTCCTGAATCTGAAATTTCCTGAAATGCCCTGATGCATCCTTATCCATGTTCAGCTTCTGAAGTGCCCATCGTGCCTTGTGCTCTAGCTCGACTGGTAGATGACAACACTTCCCAAATAGCATTCTGTATGAGAACATCCCAATTGGAGTCTTGAATGTAGTCCGATATGCTCACAGGGCATCATCCAGTCCTTCTGACTTGGATTCACTACCTTCCCAAGGATGGCTTTAATTTCTCGATTTGAGACTTCAGCTTGGCCATTCCCTTATGGATGATAGGCTATTGTGACTCTATGGTTCATCCCATACTTTTTCAATAGCCTCTCCATCATTTGATTGCAAAAATGGATCCCTTGATCATTGATGATGGACCTGGGCACACCAAACTGGCTAAAAATGTGGGATTTCAGAAATGCAGCTACTATCCTTGCATTATTGGTAGGAGTAGCCTTTGCCTCCACCCATTTGGACACATAATCAACTACCAGGATAATGTAATGGTTCCCCTTAGAGTTTGCAAGGGGTCCCATGAAATTCATTCCCCAAACATCGAAAATTTCCACTAGCATGATGGGCGTCATGGGCATTTCATTCCTTCTTGTGATGTTTCCAACCCTCTGGCACTGATCACACCTTTTGCAAACATCGTGGGCATCTTTGAAAATTGTGGACCAAAATAACCCACAGTCCAAAACTCTTCTCGCTGTTCGTTTTGGTCCAAAATGCCCTCCGCAAGCATAATTGTGACAATGCTTCAAAATCTCCTTAATTTCATAATCTGGGACACATCTTCTTATGATTTGATCAGCACATCTCCTCCATAGAATAAGGCTATCGCAGGCATAGAACTTGCTCTCTTGCCTCAGTTTATTCTTTTGGTACCTTGAGTACCCAATTGGCAACTCTCCAGACTCCAAAAAGTTTACTATATGTGTTACCAGGGATCCAGTATGCCCCGTGCTGAGTACAAATGCCCATCAGGAAAATGATCTGTAATGAGCATCTCATCACCTTTTTCGTTTAGCACCCTGCTCAGATGATCAGCTACCAAATTCTATGCCCCACTCTTATCCTTTATCTCGACATGAAACTCCTACAAGAGCAGGATCCACCTAATTAGTCTCGGCTTCGTCTCCTTCTTGGCCATCAAGTGCCTCAGGGTACCGTGATCTGTATAAACAATGCTTTTTGCTCCCACAAGATAAGACTGAAACTTTTCGAATGCAAACACTACTGCCAATAGCTCCTTTTCAGTAGTGGTGTAATTACATTGTGCCCCGTTCAGAGTTTTGGAGGCATAGTAAATTACATGGCTTTCCTTTCCTCTCTTCTGACCTAGTACAGCGCCCACAGCATAGCCACTAGCGTCACACATAATCTCAAAGAGCATTCCCCAATCTGATGGTTGGATAACCGGTGCCGTGACCAGTTGCCTCTTCAGAAAATTGAATGCCTTCTTACACTCTTCATCGAATTCAAAGGGAACATCTTGTTGCAATAAGTGAGTAATAGGCTGGGCAATTTTTGTAAAATCTTTGATAAACCTCCTGTAAAATGCAGCGTGCCCCAGGAATCCTCTCACCTGCTTCACCGAAGTGGGATATGACAATTTATCTATTATTTCCACTTTCACTTTATCGACCTCATTGCCCCTCTCAGAAATCACATGGCCTAGTATAATGCCCTCTCTGACCATAAAATGACATTTTTCGTAGTTCAGCACTAGGCATTTGTCCACACAACACTGCAAAACCTTCTCTAGATTGTCTAAGCATCGATTAAAGCAACTTCCATACACCGTGAAGTTGTGCATGAATACTTCAATGCAGTTCTCAAGAAAATCAGAGAATATGCTCATCATACATCACTGAAATGTGCCAAGAGCATTACAGAGGCCAAAGGGCATTCTGCGATAGGCAAATGTGCCGAATGGGCACGTGAATGTTGTTTTCTCCTGGTCCTCTTAACTCACTGCAATTTGCATTTATCCTGAGTACCCATCCAAGAAATAAAAGAACTTGTTTCCTGCGAGTCTCTTCAGCATCTGGTCAATGAACGGAAGTGGAAAAAGATCCTTCCGGTGACCGTGTTCAGCTTTCGGTAGTCAATGCAAACTCTCCAGCCAGTTTGCAGTCGTGTGGGCACAAGCTCTCCCTTCTCATTTTTCACAACTTGAATGCCCGACTTCTTGGGCACAACATGGATTGGACTGACCCAGTTGCTATCTGAAATAGGGTATATAATGCCCTGGTCTAATAGCCTAATAATCTCCTTTAGCACCACATCCTTCATCACTGGATTGAGCTTTCTTTGTGGATCACGAATGGGCTTTGCATCATCTTCCAACAGAATCTTGTGCATGCAAACCGCTGAGCTAATGCCCTTTATATCTGCCAAAGTCCATCCGGCTGCCTCCTTGTATAGTCTCAACAATCTCAAAAGGCGGTCCTCATCAGCTTGATTCAACCCCGCACTTATGATTATATGGAGAGTCTCATTATTCTCCAAATAGGCATACTTCAAATGCCTTCGTAAAGCCTTTAGTTCCAGCATGGGCGTTTTGATAATAGAAGGCATCAGCTTATCATCGTTTCTCTGAATGGGCACACCATAATCCATACAGCCGTATGGCATTTCTTCTAATGAATACAACATCATAATTCCTTCCTCGATGTCATCGTCTTCATCCAGGGCATCTTGGTTAGTCAGTCCATCCCACAATCCCCATTCCAATGGATCTCTATTGCTCACCATGGATAGGGTGGATCGACTCGGGTGATGGAAGGTATTCACAAAACTACAATTCTCTATATATGGGGGTGCTTTAATACTTCAAATATATTGAACGTCATTGTTTCCCCATCAAAATCACACTTTAGTGTGCCCTTGTCCACATCAATCTTAGTATGAGTTGTCTTCATGAAAGGCCTTCCCAGCAATAACACTGAAGAATTTGAAGTCTCTGTGCCCATATCAAGCACATAAAAATCTACTGGGAAAATAAGCTCGTCCACTTTGACCAATACATCTTCAATAAGGCCTTCTGGATATACATTAGATCTGTCAGCAAGCTGAATGACCACACGGGTTTCCTTCAGAGGTCCAATCTTTAATTCTTTAAACACCGACAAGGGCATTAAATTAATAGATGTCCCCAAATCTAGCATGGCCTTCTCCACTTTCTTGTTCCCTATGATACAAGGAATCATGAACATCCTTGGATCATCACATTTCTTAGGTAATTTTTTCTGTATCACAGCCGATACATTCTCCCTAACTAAGAACCTTGCATCGTCATTGAATCGCACATTTCTGGTACAAAGCTCCTTCAGAAACCGGGCATACCGCGACACTTGTTTGATTGCCTCAATCAATGGAATATTGATTTCCATTTTGCTGAATACTTTTAGCATTTCCCTGGTTTCTTCTTCTTTTCAATTTTGTGCCAATCTCCTGGAAAGGGAGGCTTCCGTTTTACTGGAATGGGCACTTTAGCAGGCTACTTTACTTCTGGAATGGGCACAGTCTAACACCCCGATCCCGGAAGAGTAGTGACAAGGGATCGATGCGCTACTGGGGAAAAAGAAAAGGAGTTGTGGCATAGATGACGTGCTGAGGGCTACTGAATAAATAGTTTAAGAGACTAAACTTAATTCTAAGCTCAAAGAATAATGCTGCAGGTCTACAGAGTTGTAAACCTCGCTCTGATACCAATCTGTAACGCCCCGATCCCGGAAGAGTAGTGACAAGGGATCGATGCGCTACTGGGGAAAAAGAAAATGAGTTGTGGCATAAAAATAATCAAAGAAATAGGGTTAGTGCCCCAAACACTTGGGCAGTATAACCTCTATAACTGGAATTTAACCACGCTCTAAGGCGTCATAGAAGGAACTCGAATCAATGATCAATCATCAAAGGGAACTTATCCCGCCAATTAATTGTAAAGATAGATCTCAATAACAAACACAAATCATATTATGATTCAAACAACTAAAAACAAACTATATCAGAGTAAACGGAACAAACGTAGAGCATCTTTACTAAACTTAAGCAAAATATTTCCAAGTACTTCTGTGTTTAGAGTATCTAAGATCTCTAAACAATGCAAAAAAAAACAAGCATATATCAACAAAAGACAGCCCCTGCCTCAGCTTTGTCATCTTTCAGCCTGTCTGTCAACCTGAAAATATTTTAAAAAGACTTAGGCTGAGTACTAGTGTACCCAGTGGGCAAATTTTGATAAACAGTTCATAATCATTTTATAAATATGAATATTGTATCCACACAAGTATAACAACGGAAAGGTTTCAAAACTAAAAAGCATTCCATGTATACAAAGCATTCTTTTAACCTTACACGCTCTGTCTCAACTGTCCCTTCCTACAGTGTCTTAACTTATATACACATCCTCCAGCCCAGCTGTCTAATAAAGGATAGTGTATACGGTCCCAAAGCTTAAAGGATCCGAACTCGAGTCTAGTTAAGCACTTAATATTTTCGTAGGATACTGACGAACGCGAACAGTGAGATAAAACATTTTGATACATATATTCATGCTTCATAGTTGATAAACAGTCGAGCTTATTAGCTGAACATAATTTGAGAAAAATATAACCCACCTGATAATAATGAGCGCGTAATATTTGAGCAGGGAATCACAGTGTGGACAAGGATCCTAATTGGACCGCACCTAATATCAAAATAATTTCAAATAAATTATTTAGGCCAATTATAATTTTAATAACTCGATTTATGTTCTTAAATAAATATTTTATTAGTCCTAATTAAATAGAAAATTTCAATAAACTTTATGAGCTAAAGTTAAATTAAATAATCTATTACTTAAGTACCAATCCTCTAAAGAGATTAAAATATGCACTAATGTATATGTGTATATATACATATATATATATATAATTTTAATATATCCAAAAATAAAAGATTTATATTCCTAAATAATTAATTTATGAATTCTTGGTTAAATAGGAAAAAGTTAGATAAAACTTTATAGCTTAAATTCTATATTTAAGAAGGATTTATTGATCAAATTTTAAAGTAAATAAACTTACTGGGGCCATTTTCCAATTTCTGGAAATTAGGAAATTTATGGATGAATTTAATCAATTTATGAAGTTTTGGGCTAGATATTGATTTCTGAAAAATTTATAGGATCCAAATGCATTTTTAAACAATTATGAGTGATTATGAAATTATGGGGGCTTTTTTTCTAATTTGTGCAAATTAATAAGGATGAGCCATCATGCAATTTACTTAATTACAATTAAATCCTCCTTTTTTTTCCATTCCAGAAACTCACGACACATAGCTGATTAGTAACTAAAATTCCTAATTCACTTTCTTCCTCATTTCTCTTATCACACTCTCTCTCTCTCTCTCTCTCTCTCTCTCTCTCTCTCTTTCTCGACTGGAGATGGAGGAAAATCATAAAAAAAATCATCAAAGCTAAATCTTGCCTAAATCCCTAAATCCCAATTTATTTTCATCTTCTTTACAAAATTATGATTGGAAGAATAGAACACAAATCCAAACCCCCCAAATTTCACCCCCAAAATCCCTAATTCTTCTTCTTCCCCCTTTTCTTCTTTTTTTTTTTCGGACGCCGGCGAGCTCACCGCTGCCCACCGACCACGCGAGGACGCTGAACCCGACCTCGACCAACAACTGTAGCCATGAAGCCGCTCGTCGCAAGCTCCGCCATAACAACACCACGACACAGGTTCCCCGGTGACTCGACTACAAGTCTCGACGCCATCTCAGATTGGCGTCGGTTAGTAAAGCACAGACCCAGACAAGTGTCGCCGAGATCCAAGCCCAGTCTATGTTGCCCTCCCCTGCTTCGATTCCCGCTAGCTCAGGCTCGATGAAAACCCTCTGCCCGATTCAACCCACGACTTCTCTCTCCATTTTCTATTTATTTTTCTTAATATCTACTTATCTATCTGAAATCTTATAACTAAATTCCTGAATTCTCTTGGAAATGTGGAATTGTGAATATGTGGGGTGAAATTGATGGTGGAGCATGTTTTGGTGTTGATAATTTAGGATGTGGGAATTGAAAGCATGTAGGGTTCTGAATTTATTTTTTTATAACTTATGTAATTAGCTAAAATATGTTGCAATTATGTATATTAACTTCTGAATATGATATGCAGCGAGAATAGGATCACTTGATTTCGGTTCTTGATTGTTTTGGGTTAATTGAAATTGGGGAAATATGCTGAGATAAATGGGTGTGTAATTTACACAGTAAATACATAGAATTAAATTTAATATAAACTTACCGAGAGGTGTGAGTTTGCTGTTACACTTATGGTTTAAGGTATTAAGCAGTCGAGATTTGCTGTGAAACTTGATTTGCAGTCGAAGAGTATGGAAAAATGGTTCTATTTTATTTTTATGTTATTCTACAGGGGAAGGAAATAAGATTTTGTGATATTTGATTGATTAACAAAGAGAAAGAAGAGTTGGACATGTGTATTCCAGATTTTGCTGAGTTAACTTGAGTATCTACGTGTACAATTAATGGGGGAAATGAAGAAATTTAATAAATATCTCAATCATCTTTTTCATTTTGTTTTTTTTTAAATCATTTAATAACCCTTTAGATAATAAAAATAAAATAAAAAAAAATTACTAAAATAAGCCTTGTGCGAATAAACAAGACTTGCAAAGTATTTTAAGACTCGAAAGTAAACTTCTAAATTCAACTATAAATTCTAAATATTCCTAATACTATGAGCAAAATTTTAGATTTCATCACGTCTAACTAATTTTATCGAGTGTTATCAAGTAAATTAAAATTCGATATTACAAATTCACCTACGATCCCTCTCCATAAATATACTTGTATAAATCTAATTGATTTGCAAATAATTTATAATATTACAATTAATAAATAATAATATTTATCTTAAATAAATTTTGATTTATTTAGATATGATTTTAGTATAGGATTATCATTAGGTCTTAGTATGACTATTTCCGAATAGGTATCTAGGTTTCTAAATAATAGTTATGAAAATATTTCGGGATATTACACAGAGTATCCTCTTGTTTAGCTTCTCGTGCCTTGTCCTCTGTGGGAATTTTTTCCACTTCTTCCTCCAAGGGCACATTGTTCTCCTCTTCTACTGGCCTGACCATCTCCGGAAGTTCTTTTCCACTACTTAGAACCACTGCATTTACCTGCTCTCTCATATTCTCAACCTGGGAAGGCAGCTTCCCATTTTTCTCCTCCATCTTGTGCATGGCTTGAGCCAACTGATTGATTTGGTTGCTCATATGTGAGAGACCAACTCGAGTCTCTTGCTTAAATTTCTCATTCTCCTCAGCCATGGTAAACACAAGATCTTCCAGCATTTGCTTCCTTTTCTCCTCTAGTAGCGGTAAGCAGCGTGCGGGATGCCCATCCTCTGGCCTTCTCTATCTGAAATTTTCATGGTCTATCCAGCCAGGATTATAAGTCTAGGAATGGGGATCATATCTTCTGGAATGACCATTCTGGCCACCTACAGCGTTCACTTCTTCCACTTCGTCTTGTAGAGTAGGGCATTCATCAGTGAAATGAGATATGCTTTTGCATACTCCACAAGGTCTGGACTTCTTCGCCATGCTCACACCGGACAAGATTTTTTCGATCTTATCGCACAATCTATCAATCCTGCTGTCCTGGTCCAGTGCCCTTTCTGATTCGCTTACAACACGAATGCCTTCTCCACCGAAGTCTCAGTTGTCTTCAGCCATTTCTGTGAGAATTCTGAATGCTTCAACAGGCTGTTTGTTCAAAATAGATCCTCCACATGAGACATTCACGATCGTCCTCTCATGTGGTCTCAATCATCCAAAAAAATACTGAATCAAATCCTGTTCAGTAATCTGGTGCTGTGGACATTTCGCCAGCATCGCTTGGAATCTTCCCCAGTAGTCATGAAAACTTTCGTTAGTTCCAATCTTCAGGCTCCCTATTCTTCTTCTCATTTCTTGCACTCTGGATGCTGGGAAATATTTCTCCAAAAACTTCTGTTGAAGTTGTCGCCATGTGGTCACAGCACCAGTGGGCAGTGTGTACAGCTAATCCCGTGCCCCATCCTGAAGGGTGAAAGGGAACGAGACCAATCGCACATACTCCTCTCATCCATGGTCGGATGGTTGAGTTTGGCAAACCATCTCAAAATCTTGCAAGTTCCTCTGTGGATCCTCACCGGGCATTCCGTGGAACTTCGGCAAGATCTGGATAACGTTTGCATGAATATCCTAGTTTTGAGTCACAGCTGAGAGTGTAATGCCCATCGGGCATAGATTCATGTTGGTCGGGAAAACCAACTGCCTTAAAGTCTTGTTATCATCCGCATTACCATTTGCGGCATTTCTATTTGCGGCCATGTTGATGTTGTGGCCATTCTCAAACTGTCCTTCCTCCCCGTGCCCTTCGTCTCCTTGATCTTCTTGATCTTCTGGTGGTGGTGTGAGCTCACAAGGTCTATTTGCGGCTTGGTGTGCCCTCTTCGCTGCTACCCTGTTTTTACTCGAACTCTTCTCTATCTCCGGATCGTACAATAGAGTCTCCTCTGAAGAGCCCCTGGGCATCAACTTCCAGCCTCACCAATTGTGGAAGATAAAATCACTAGAAACCAGCTCTCCGGCAATGGTGCCAATTTTGATGCGCGGTCATTTCGCGCTCAAAAATAATTTATAACTCATGTGCCCACAGCGAGCGTAGCCAGCTAATGAGTACGGGTCGATCCCACAGAGAGTTGTTGTGATTCCACCTTCAAGTAACCAATCATAAAAGGGGGTTTGGTTTGTTGTCACTACTGGAAATTAAATCTGCAAAAAAAAGTAATAAAATATCAAATAACAAAGGTTCTGTTGTTTGAACTTGAATTTGGTTTAAATATATATCAACTCGATCATGGGCACATCGATTTTTATGCATGATAAATCATCTAGTTATGGAGACCGGATTCCTCTCTGTGTCTCCTCATTCATCCTTTCATTATAGACTTAAAAGCAATTCCTCATCAATTAAATCCCTAACCAGTCACCCATCCCTCGATTCCTCAAAAAGATGTAAGTGAACAAACAGCAGTGTGCCCTAGACAAACCCAGATCTGTTGTGTTTACTGATTCCTCGTGTGCCCACAACAACCTATTGATTCCCTTATTACTATATGAACCAACACACAGTCACGATTCGCCAATTTAATTAATATTGGTGTGCCCTCTTTACCTAACGAGTGATCAGCCACATTGGGCATTTCAGACACACACTCACGTGGAACAAGGCACAAGAATCAACAGAAACCTATCATGCATTACTATGCCCAATTATGCCTCATGACTCCAGATTTATATTCAAACCATTTTCGTTGTTCAAACACCAGAATTAAGAGTCTAGCCAAACATGCTAGACATAATTAAAATTGCAAAAATGAAAGACATAATTGTAAAGGAAATTCATTGAATTTAATGCGCAAAAAATTCTCAACATAAATGTTGTGTTTGAAAACATAATCCTAAGTCCCAAAGGCTTAAGGCCGATGGATTACTAGATTTCCGAAACCGGCGTGCCCTCTCTGATCTGACTAGATAAGCATAAGTTAACCAAATCTCTATTTTTTAGGAATTGTGCTTATCTCCTTGTTGCAGTGCCTCTAAGAGTCAAGTCCACCTCCAACTCTTCTTCGGATAATGTAGCTATCTTTCTCGTCTCTCTCTCTTTCAACAGAATTCTGAGTTTCTCGCAATTGCCCTAGCCCATTGTTGTCAAGTCTGTATGAGCAAAGTGTGCACGCCATCTTGCAGTCAGCCTCATCCATCTCTGATATGCCCATTCAGTCACCCGAATATAGGATGAGTGCTGAAAGAAGTCCCATGTGCCTCTGACTGAATATTTAGCTTGGATTTTGCTTGAATAAGTTGGCATAAAATGCCCCTTTCGCCAGATTTGAACTTCACAATGCCCTATGACCTCATCCTGGTTCTTTTTGACTCAAAACACACTAAAAGGGACATTTATAATGAACAAAATGCCCATAAAAACACGAAATAAATGGACTTATCAGCTCTGCTTCTTGAATCACCAACAATTTTGTCGACTGGATGGCTTCGGAGCCATTTAGGCAGGTTGGCTTCAGCTAGTTCTTCAGTTGCTCCTTCAACTGATCCTTCAGCTGGTCCTTTAGCTGCTGCCTTGTCTCCAGTTTGCTCACCAATTTCACTAGTTCTTCCCCATATTTCTGTTGTGGGGTTTGTGGTCTCAGTACAAATTGTGTCCTCATTGACCAAGTTGTCTTCAACTGATCTGGATTCAGTTTCAATGCCATTTTCTAGTGAAGCTTCAAACCGCTCTGGAATAAAGTGATCAACATAGTCCTGCAAGTTTTCAGTTTCACTAGGTAGTGCTTGTACTGATGTATGATTTTTCTCTTTGTTCCTGTACTCATCAACAAGCTGATCAAATACCACATGACATATTACTTCCACGATAAGTGTTCGTTTGTTGAACACTTTGTAAGCTTGTGAGTGAGGGGCATCATAGCAGAGAAAGATCCCCTCATCAGCTTTGGCACTGAAGGCTGTCAGTTGAGTTTTGTCATTGTTGTGGATATAACATTTGCAGCCAATACTTTAAAGTAAGAGATAGAAGGCTTACGACCCTTGTACAGCTCATAGGGCGTTTTGTCATATGTGGTGACGATGGCACTTCTATTCTGAGTATAACAAGCTATGTTGACTACTTTGGCCCAATAGCTTTCAGCTATGTTGGCATCTGCTACCATTGCTCGAGCTGTCTCATTGAGCGTGTGATTTTTCCTTTCAGCTACACTATTTTGTTGAGGAGTTCTTGCAGCTGAGTGCTCATGAGTGATTCTTAGTTCACTCAGAAAAACTGACCATTTGCTGCTTGACGAACTCAGTTTCATTGTCGGATCTTATCCTTTGAACTGATTTTCCCTTGTCAGTTTGCAACCTTCTGATCAATGTTGATAGCTTGGCAAAGGTTTCATCTTTGCTTCTTAGGAACTCTACCCAGGTGTATCTTGAGTAGTCATCAACTACTACAAGAGTAAACTTCTTGCCTCTGGGGGTTGGTGGCTTCACTGGTCCAAACAGATCCATGTGTAGCAGCTATAGAATATCAGTTGTTCCTTGAGGATGGCTCTTGTTTTTAAATAACGACTTTACGTACTTCCCTTTTTGGCATGGTCCACAGACTCTAGTTTTCTTGTAGATCTCCTTGGGAAGTCCCTCAACTAGCTCCTTCTTAGCCAGATAGTTGATCGTTTTGAAGTTGAGGTGATTCAGTCATCGATGTCATAGCCAGCTTGCTTCGGTTGATCCTTTTGAAAGAAAGAAAGCTTCTAACTAGCCAATTGACCAGTTAACAACATACATGTTGCCTTTTCGTACTCTAGTCAGGAGTATTGCTCCAGTTGACTTGTCTCTGATGTCATATGAGCTGTTGCTAAAGTCGACTGAATAACCGTTGTCACAGAGCTGGCTGATACTTAGCAGCTTGTGCTTCAGTCCTTCAACATGTGACACTCCATTTATGACAACTTTTCCTTTGACTACGAACCATTCTCCAATGGTTCGGCTCTTTGAGTTGTCTCCAAATGTAACTAGTGGTCCCTTAACCTCTTTATAATCGTCGAGATCGTTCTTGTGTCCGGTCATATGCTTGGAGTACCCGCTATCCAAATACCAAGTGTCTTTATCCTTTTTCTTGGATAGGATGGTCTTTCCCTGCAAAACAAAAATTAGTTTTTAGGTACCCGCGTAATATCGGGTCCTGAGAGCTTAATCATGTTTTTGGGGATCCACATACACCACACTTTTGGCTTTCCATGTTTAAGAGATCCTTCAGAATTTGATCTCTTGATCAGTTTCAGACTCCTTGTAAGTCTTCGACTGAGAGTTGAGTCCATTGATCTATACCTCTAATGAGTGTTAGGATAAAATACTTCAACTAATATCCTCTCATCTTGTGACCTTGATGCTATTTGTCTTGACCAGTTTCTTTTGGGCCTCTAACCTTGAGCTTTTTGTCCTTTGTGAGATGGCCAGTTTGCAAACCAGTCACAGTTGGGATTGATTCTTGATTCATCCCTTGAGTCTAGATACTCATTATACTGGGTTGTAAGGTCACTTGGAGTGAACTCCTTCAGTGAGATTGGATTATGCTGACGTGCATAATACAATCTTATATGCACATTTCTCTTGGGATTAACAGAACTCCCGAGTTGATGTGCAGTTAGCCTTTGATGGTAAGCTTGGTTTGAGGAGGTTGTAGATATCTGCTGAGCTAATGGCCTATTTTGAACTGATGACCTTTCCTGAAAGGCTGGCCTTGGGTGAACTGCAGGTCTCAGTTAAGGTGATGACCTGGATTAGAATTATGGCCTTTGTTGGAAAGTTGGCCTTGAATGAGCAGAGGATTTTGACTGAGCTGAAGGTCTAGGCTGATAGGCTGGCCTATATTGAACTGGCGGCTTTGGCTGAGCTGCGGGCCTTTGATAGGTTGTCTGTCTTCGACCTGATTTTCTCAACTAAACAGATTGGTTTCTGGGCCGAGCCTGAGGAGTTTCCAAGATACCTTTATCTTTTGATTCCTCAACTGGGGGTAACTGAGTTGGCCTTGTGAATCCTTTTAGGATTTCTGTTCTATAGCTCTGAACAACTGTCTTTCCCTTCTCCGCGGCAGTGAACTTGCTGTACCCTAGCCCTGGACTCCCAGCTTCAACTCTTTGATGACTTAGAATTTCATCTAGAGTCTGGGATCCCTTCTTGAATTTTAGGGTTAATTCATCTTTTTCAAGGATTTCAAGCTTGAGTTGCTTATTCTCAGCTTCCAGTTCAGTATTCCTCTGCCTCAGCTGATCAATTTCAGTTGACTGAGCTTCAAGAATTTTCAATCTTTCATGATCAATGCTCAACTCTTTAACTCTGCTTCTAAGCTCATCATTTTCACCATTCAGTTCAATATGCATGCTTGATACATAAGCTAACCGATGTTTTAGGATTCTTAACTGTTCATCCAGTTCCTTCCTAGAGATTCAAGCTTCATGTATGTGATAGAATGAGGTTATGGAGTCAGTTGTACTAATCTCTTCTTCATTATCAGCTATGAGGCAGAGAAAGGCTTCATCATCTGAGCTGTAGTCATCTGAGTCGATTTCAGATAGGTAGTCTGAATCATCTAGCACGACATTTTTGGAATTTGCGATCATTGATTTTCTCTTGAAGAAGCTTCTCCTCACTTTGGCCTTCTTGTCCTCAGGGAGCACTAGACACTCATATCTGTAGTGTCCTTACTTGTGGAAGTGGAAGCATTCTTCTATGCTTAGATTGGCCACTCTGAATTGTTCAGCTGATCGTTCAGCTGGCTGCTCGTTTCTTTCTCCTTTAGCAGCTTCATCAGCCTAGGACAAAGCTGATTGTTGATCTCTGACTTTCCTCAACCTTTTCAGCAATCTTGTAGTTGACTGGATTTACTCATTTATGTCTTCAGTCAGGATCTCCTTCTTTTCGACTGACTCTCTTCTTCGATCAATCACCGATCCTCCTAGATTCTCTCTGGCAGGTGAACCTCTTGGTCGGAAGTTGTTTCTTCCACGGGCTTCTCTGAATCAATTTCTTTCAGCGTAAAAAAAGGCATCTTGAGCTGAAGTTCTCTTTCGGTTCAGGCTATATTCATGAGCCTTGAGAGATCTGAACATTTCTCTGGGTATAATGCTATTTAAGTCCCTTGACTCTTTGATAGCAATTACTTTCATATCCCATTCTTCTGTGAGATTGTCAAGAATTTTTGAATTCATCTCACAGTTGGGATAGCTTCTTTCCAGATTATTCATCTCACTGATTATGCTAGAAACTTTGTTTCAAGGCTTGAGATGGTCTCTTCAGGTGGCATTTTGAAGGATTCGTATCTATCAACCTTGAGCTGGAGCTTATTTCCTTTGATGGCCTCGGACTCTTTGCATAGATCTGCAAGCAAGTCCCATATCTCCTTGGCGGTTCTGCAGTTCTTTGTATCCTTCATGCGATCCTCATCTAGAGTTTGGAATAACGCTGCTTGAGCCACAAACTCTAGATTCTTCAACTTCTTCTCTTCACTCGTGAGAAGATGAGTTGGCTTCGGGATCCTTGATGGTTGATTAACATCAGTAATGTGGGCTTTATTGTCCATCATTATGTTGATTGGACCGTCTTCAATGACTTCTCACATATTCTCATGGATCGAGCATAGATGAGCTTTCATCATCCTGCTCCAATTATCATAATTCTCAACTGAAAAAGAGGTAGCTTATGGTTTCCCATAGCTTGAAACATTAGCACAGATAAATAGATCTGATTCAGTTGATCTGTGAAAACGGCTGATCCTTAGAATCAATCGCTTTGATACCACTTGTTGGTCCCGAGGCGAGTCCTTGTCAGTTTAGAGGGGGGGTGAATAAACTGACTCAAAAACTTAAACTTTTGTGCAGAATATGGGGCCCTTGACTCGCGTAGAAAGCTTATCTGTGCACTGATCAATTGAGACTGAAAGCCTAAAAGCTTTGCTTGTCGGTGCAGCTTGTGTGCTGAGGTGTGCAGTTAAGTATATGCAGAAGCTTAAGCAGAAAGAACAACACACACACACACAATTTATAGAGGTTCGAAGCTTCCTGCTTCTATATCCTCTCTTCCTTCCGCAGAAGAGCAATCCACTATGCAAGTGTAAAGTTTCTTTATTACAGTTACACAGTGAAGAATTCTGTTGAACCTAAAAACGGCACCCTTCAAACCGAGTGTGGCCTTC
The DNA here is from genome assembly GCA_026008535.1 of Perilla frutescens. Lineage (NCBI taxonomy): Eukaryota > Viridiplantae > Streptophyta > Magnoliopsida > Lamiales > Lamiaceae > Perilla > Perilla frutescens. The sequence continues at coordinate 6,954,331 of BRKX01000006.1, read as the reverse complement.
TTTTCAACTGTTGCTATCCCGGAAGAACGGACCCGTCAGTACGCCTTTCCTCAGCCGGTTTCTGGTCGACAGCTCACACTAATCGGTCCCAACTGCTAGCTGAGACTTTAGGTGTTATTGCCCATCTTTACAAGATTTTAGATCTCTCTAAATCTTCAAGAAGGCAGTCTTGAATCTGTTATCAACCTGAAATGCTCCTTCAACTGAGCTGAATGGTTGATCTTTGTAGAACTTGAACTGAGAAGCTTTGCTCTGGCTGGATTTCTTCGACAGCTAGCTATTTGCTTAGAACTTGAAACATGCCTTCTTAGTTGGGACTTTTCGCACTTAAGAGATTTAAGCTTTGAGCTGTGGGGAGGGAGAAAGAAAGCCCGTTCTGCAAAATATAGCAAAAGTTAGATTGGTGAAAGTCTTGATCAAAATTAGATTCACCCCCTTTATATAGATGAGTGATCTCTGTGACCGTTGTCTTCTACCGATCATTGGTTCGGTTGATTCCACCGATAGTAGTTTAATGCTTGTAGTTGTTGAAGCTTTGAATGAACTAGCTGTTAAACTTAATGGCTTCTGCTTCAAGATCGTCATGATCTTTCCAAGATTTCCTGTCAGGATCTTCAATAACTGCTTGTTGGGCAGCAGTTGATTCGGTTATCAGTTTTGGACTTCAGCTGATGGATTCTCAGCTGTCTTGACTTTCAGCTCTGAGATCATCCAGTCGGTAGTTCCTCAGCTGCCTCAAGCTTCAGTCCTGGAATGATCTAGTTCAGCTGCCTTGATCTTCAGCTCTGGGTCTTTGGCAGCTTAGCTTTAAAGCTTTCAGCTCTGGATTCCAGTCGGCTTTTCCTTTGAGCTTTTCTCCCCACTGATTAATCTTTGATTAGTTCCGTTTGGTTTTGAACTTTCACGCTAGCTCTTCTCTCATTAGTCTTTCTTCGTTTTCAGCTTGACTGATGGTAACTCATCTGTGGATGCCTTCCAGTCTTCAGTATCCTCTTTCCCTTTTTGCTTTATTTAAGCTTTGAAGATTTGACTCTGACTGGTTTGGTTGAGACATCCTCTTCAGTTGGTTGACCATGCTCCAAGGCGATTGACTTTCGCTTCAGCTGAGCTTAATTTTGAAGTCTTACTTGGTCATTACTCCGACTTCCAGCCTGAATAACCTGCAGTTTTTCATAGAGCTTTTCCATATGTTTTGACATTTCATCAAAACCATCAGTTGGGCTACCTTGATAGTTTTTCCCAACAACCTCGATAGGACTGACGAAACCAACCAGATTGGTCCAACTGACATCCCTACTTGGATAGATAAAATTCCAATAAAACAATTATCGAGGTGTTATATTTGACTTGAATATCCCCTCTTCAAGATCTCAATAATATGGTAAATAATAGATAAATTAGTATTTTTCATGTGCAATGCACAAATAATTATTATTATTTAGATTTATAATATTATGATTATTTTCTAATTTTATATGTTGTGTTCAATTTTTAAAAATTAATAAAATTATATGCACATGTGTTAATTAATTAGATAAGAAGATCAATTTTGTGTAGTTAAAACAAACAAAAATTAAATTAAATTTTAGGAACTAAAAGAATATTCATGTTAGAAAGATCGAATTGGAATATTTCCAATGTCATGATTTTATAAATAGCAATATAATAGTCCACGATTAAAGAACATTTGATTTCTTTGAATATATGACAGGTATAAAAAATTAATTATTTAATTATTTTAAATAATGAAATTTAAATAGAAAATAATAATTTATTGCAAATTATGTTGTTGTTGTTGTTGTTATTGCAGTTGTTGTTGTTGTTGTTGTTGTTATTATTATTATTATTATTATTATTATTATTATTATTATTATTATTATTATAGTGCAACACAAATGAAATCTATTTTTTAGGCGACAACTATAGAGTACTAAAAATCATCCACCTACGCATAAAAAAAATAAAATAAAAAATATTACAAATCTCAAATTTCCAAGTAAAAAAATAATAAATAAGATTACAAAAATTTGTTAAAATACAATACTTGTAATGTAAACCGTCGCGGAAATGAAAAAAAGGAAAATGTACAACAATAAATGTCACCGCTGTTGTCTATTAACTTAAAACTGTTATCTATTATTCAAAAACTGTTGTCTAAAATCTAGTTTTATAATAGATAACGTTTTATACGAGAATCGTTGCCTATCACATGATTTTGCATTAATATATGTATAGATAACAACACTATGGTTCTCATGCCGGAGCTTCTCATCTTAGAAGTTTATGTAAAGAGTGCTACTAAATTTTCAATATGCACCATTTTTACTAAATACACAACTACCTAAAAATCTTGGGTGTCGCTATTTGTACCACCCTTTTTTCAAAATACACCACATTACTACGTACACCACTATTATAATTTTTTTTATCATTATTTTTTTTATACAACACATTTTTTTTTTCATTTTTAACCCTTAGCTTTAAAAACCAATTTAAATCAATATTTACAAAAAAATGGCGCAAGGTTGGCCCGGCAATCCGGCATCGTTTCTTTATCTCTAACCCTAATTCCCTCATCTCTCAATTCATTATCACTTTCTCTTCATTATCACACCAGAATCAAAATAGAAATTTATATCCCCTCATCTCTTTCTTCGTTATCAGACCCAGACTAAAAAAAAATAAAAATAAAGAAGAGGTCGCTGGCCTGTAGTCAAATTTCTCCCGGTTCTCTGCTGCCACCTTCCTCTAGTATTGAATTGAATTGATGTGTGTTTGTCGTTGTTGATTTTTTATTCTGGAATTTGAATTGAACTTTTTGAACATATTTTATAGTTTCAAAATTAACTCACTCCTCATGGTGGAATAATTTTTTTTTTCCGAACTAGTCGGAGCAGTTGCCACGTCGCCAGCGACAACCAAGCTATGAGCAGCCGCCGTCATCCGTCCTGGCAGAGATAATGAATGATGAAGTTTGCAGTGATTTGTAGGTTCGCAGGGAGTATTTTTTAAAAAATACATTTTAAAGGGTATTTATGTATTTTAGCTATTGATTATTTTTAAATTGATTTTAACAGTGGTGTATAATGTAAAATTAGTGGTGTATTTAAAAACACTCAAAAATTTTATTTTTAATTTTTACTTTATATACCACACCATTTCTCAATTTTACCCTTCAATTTAAAAAATTAATTTAAACTTTTTTTTTTTTGAAAAAATAATGGAGTGAAGAAAACTACAACTTCTCCCTCGAACTACTTCTGGTTACCGCCTGAGCTCGTTGGCAGCATCCACCGCACGACCACGATGATTGTTGACACCCCCTATGCGGGTCGACCTCCATCAGGCCAAACTCATCCCCTTTTCAACGCCGACGAAGAAATGAATTGAATTTTTTGAATATCGATTGTAACACAAAATTTTGTATTTAATTTAGTAAAAATGTTGTACAAATAAAATAATTTTCGGATCAAAACATATTTATACGGATCAAATCTCTATTTTTCCTCTGATTCTTCTCTTAAAAACTTGATTTTCAAACAATCTTTGAAATTTTCAGAGTAAATTTTTCTCTTTAATTTGATTTTCTCGAACTTGTTGTTTGAACTTGGTCTTTGAAGTTTCAAAGAAGATTTGTATCATCGATCTTCTCTGACTTGGCATTTGGACTTGATAACATTAATCCAGAAGGCTATTGCCTTGTTTTCGAATCAAACGTCAACTTCGGGATGAATTTGATACATAACACATTTGCCTTGCTTATGAATCAAACGCCAATTTCAGGATGAATTTGATGAAGAACCCATTTGACTGTCTTGCATATGAATCAAACGGCATCTTCGGGATGAAATCTTATGGATCAAATGGCATCTTCGGGATGAAATCTTCGGGATGAATTTGGTGAAGAATGCCTTGAATATTTGAGAGAATTTCACTTATGAAATTTCTTCTCAAATTCTTGAATTCTTCAAATGACTTCTAGTGTGTTTTTTTAACTGATATGCAGGCCATATTTTATATTTTTAGTTGTAGGTAGGAGTATCTAGGGCTGACATAGCGCGATTTCATTGGCTCTTGAATATTGATATATATATCTGCAAATATATTTATTTATTGCCAAAAACACTTAATGTTTATCATATAATAATATCTAATTTTGAATATGGGCATTTATTTTTGAAATTTTGTTTTCGGAGATCGGCTTATGAACCAGGCCCGAGTTTTTGAAAAATTAATTTCGAAGATCTATTTTTCTAGGTGTGAAATTTAATGTAAAAAATGATGAGTTATTTTGCTTTCGTTACTGTTAATTTATTTGTGATGAGATCTGGAATCATGATTGATTTGGATTACCGGTGGGGGGTTTGCAATTTGGAATGAGAGGAGAAAGAGAATGGGGTGAGGAGGAAGATGGTGAGTTGGTGACGACACCTTTTCATTCTTGATTTTTCAATTTCTTTTGAGTATATATTTTTAATTAATTTTTGAATAAATGTTTATTTAATTTAAAAAAATATTTAAGTAAATTATTAAATATTTATTTATAAATAAAAGTTAATAGTTGCGTGAAATGAAAATTTAGTGGTGTATTTAAAAATATAATCTCATCTAAAATAATCTAGTTATATGCAATTTCATAAAAAAGATTAAAAAATTATAGTCGAGTGATTGACCTTACACTAGTAAAACTGTCTCAATTTTGTTCTAAAATGTCCTTAAAAAAAGTCTAAAAATCAGTAAAATATTGTTATATGATTGAAATTCAACATAAAATTCCACTACTATTACATTGCGTATGGGACAATTGAAGAATAAACAAAATTAAATATAGTCTGGATATTATTTTTTTTAAATCCTTCGTGGAAATATCGCAATTCTTTGATAAATATACTGTATTTGGTATGACGAAAGAAACGATTATTGAAAAATATAAAAAGGTCGTAAGCACGTACGTGTCATGAAATTGGTACTTGATTTATTCTTTTTAACTTTTATTAAACAAATGAAAATATATAAAATTGCTCTATATTCCAACTCATCTACATAATGAAAAGATAAAAGTCATTAAATTCTCCAAACTCATACATCACCATCCAAAATTTCCACTATTTAAAGGCTATATATTAATTTTAATTTGATTCACTACAAAAGCTAGTGCAGTCCTAATCACTATTTGAGTAGCTGCGAAACTTAGCTAGGTTATCGAGATCAAATGGCATCGAATTTAAATCGGCTCAATTATTAATCTATCTTTTGCCTACTAATCAAATTTATTTCTCCAATTTTATGGCAATAAGTGCTATAGCTGCCAAAAGTGTAGACCAAAAATTAAATTATGTATAGTTCTATCAGTTGAGACGGTGCAGATAACAAAGCATTTATTAATGTTGCATATTTGCATTCTTTTTTAGATCAAAATTAGGATAAGAAAGAAAAATAAAAACACACTCAAAAAAGGCAGGTAGGATTGCAATATACACACATATATATATAACCCCAAAATCATATTAAATAATTTAATGCACCAATTGTCGTCTGTAAGAAATTTTTAATTTGTTTGAGCTTAACTCGCTAAGCATATAACCAATTGTATGTGTATCTTTGTATTTAACAAAATTCAAAGGTTAAGGTTGAATAGAGGTTTGACAATTAAAATAAATAAAGTTATTCGAGTCCAGTTCAAGATCAATATAAATTCAAATTGATGAACAATCGAGCATCTCAAACATAATTTTTAAAATTCAATATCATTTCAAACAAGTTTAGAAAATTGTATAATTAGCTATGTAACTTGATTCGATTTATTTATTAAATTATATTGTCTACCTCAATAGTCTTATTTTTTAAAAAGTCTCACTAGCTAGCTCTTAGACGGTCAATTGTTCATCTTCTATTTTGGCTCTATGTAATATCTATCCAAATATAAGCATTTACTTTGATGGAAATTAAATATTATTGCGTTGCTAAAGCTAAAGTTAATTTTTCTTAGAGGCACATTTGTATGAGATCGTTTAATGGATTTCTTATGTTAAACGGATCACTATTTGATCTATGAGGTGGTCACCTCTATCTTTTTTTATTTTTTATTTTTCTTTTTTAGTGGTCCCCTACCACCTCTTCATCACTCTTTTTTTTTTTAGTTTTTTTTTTCACTTTTTAATTTTTTTATAAATATATATTTAATTTTTTTAAATTAATTTAAAAAAAGTTCATATTATGTTTTATGTAGAAAATAATTTGTTTATTTCTTTGAATTAATTTAAAAGTCCACATTTTGATATATGTAGAAAATAATTCATTTATTTTTTTCTTAGCATGTGAAAACACTTAATAGTTTATTATACTTCAATTCATATTAAATGATACTTCGACACGTAATTAGTGATATTTTACTCCATACATGTTGATACATGATGTCTGGAGAATCAACAAATATTCCAAAAAAAAAGAAGATAAATGAATCAACTAAATTAAAACCTCACATTATAATTTTTTGAATTAATTTAAAAGTCCACATTATGATTTATGTAGAAAATAATTCATTTATTTTTTTGAATTAATTTAAAAGTCCACATTATGATTTATATAAATGTAGAAAATAATTCAATTTTTTTTAATTGATTTAAACTCCAAATTATGATTTATGTAGAAAATAATTCATTTTTTTAGCATGTGAAAAACACTTCATAGTCAATGATACTTTAATTCGTATTAAGTGATACTTCGACACATAATTAGTGATACTTTACTTCATACATAGTGATACATGATGTCTGGAGAATCAACAAATATTAAAAAAGAAAAGAAAAAAAGATAAATGAATCAACTAAATTAAAACCCCACATTATAATTTGTGTAGAAAATAATTCATTTGTTTTCTTTTTAGTATGTGAAAATACTTCATAGTTGATGATACTTCAATTCATATTAAGTGATATTTTGACATATAATTAGTGATATTTTACTTCATACATAGTGATACGCGTGTGGCCGGACTGACCATTTTTGCTAGTTTGGATGAATTTTGAGCAGGTTTAAATTTTATTTGACCCGTCTAACACAAGAGACTCGTTAGACGGTCTCATACAAATTTTTATGTTGTCCTTAATTATTATTGGCAAAATCATTTAGATAGGTCACGTTACGGTCCAACCCAAAATCAAAATGTCTTTGACTGGGATTCTGTATTGTTAAATTTAGACACAATTTTGGCAATTAGTTGTAATTTTGGCCAATTTGTCAATTTGGTGAAAATTGAGTAGCTTATTAATATCTAACCACCTTAATTAAACTCGTATAGACTACATTTCACTTTTATAGAAAAAAGAAATCATGACATGTAACGGGCGTGTCCCTCATTTTTTATTAAAAATTGCAATCGGCCAAAATTGCACTAATTAATTGATAATATATATATTTTTTGAGGAAATAGTTTTTTCTAGTTGATGATATTAATACAACTAAATTATTTAGGGTTAATTTGTTTAAATATCACGAACTATTCATGATTTTTGGTTTTTAACACGAACTTTAAAATATTGCCTCCACAACACGAACTTACATTTTTTTGTAATTACAACATCAATTCAAAATTGAGTGCAATTACAAGCACAAAAATTATACGAAATACTTATTCTATTAAATATTTTTTAAATAGAGATTGAAGAGACGAATTTGGAGGTGTATGCATGTACATCACATTTGTACACATTAGTGTTACGTCAATTTTAACTGAGCGAAATTGAAAATGATGTTATAATTGCAAAAAAAAAAAATGTAAGTTTATGTTGTACGCATAACATTTTAAAATAGATTAAGTATTTCGTATAATTTTTATGATTATAATTGCACTCAATTTTGAACTAATATTATAATTACAAAAAAAGTAAGTTCGTGTTGTGGAGGTAACATTTTAAAGTTCGTGTTAAAAAACAGAAATCATGAATAGTTCGTGATATTAATTTAAACCAATTAACGCAATTATTTAAGAAAGAAAAAGTTAAAGAGTTCTGTTTTTTTTTTTTTTTGCCTTCCGTTTTTGGCACCATTGAATGCAATGTAAACTGTCAAAATTATATACCAATATCATTTTCCCCTTAAAAAACTGTCTAAATTAATTATATATCAAAGTGAATTGGATTCAACTCTTGAGGTTAGATCGCTTCTTTTCGAAATACTCACAGTCTCATCCTTACAATTTCGTTGAAAAGATACACAGTAGAATATGTCTCACTGAACAATATGACGGGGCATATATTACTCCCTTCAATTCACAGTAAGTGCCGTTTTAGAAAAATACAACATATTAATAAAATTAATAATCAAGGTCATATTGAAACACATAGGGTTTAATTGTTTCCATTTTCAGTTATCAATATATCCAGTTTAATTTCGGCATTGGGCTCTCCTGGGATTATTCATTGTGGTTGGAACAATTTTGGCTTGCTTTCAGTTTGATGTTGGTGTGGGTTTTGCCTTTGAATTGAGCTGAGTTAATGTGGAGTGGTGAGGGAGGGCGCTGGATCGGAATTTGCTTCCTACTTTGTTTGGCTGAATGTGGATTCAGCTTATAAATTATATGGTTTTCTTGTTACGTGCTGCCTATGACTATGAGCATCATGGTTTCTTAATTGGCGTCTTAATTAAAACTAGATGGATTGTAGGGAATTCTTTTTCAAATTTCGCATATTCATCGAGAGGTAGTATAATCAAGTTGTTGATATGGGCCATATTGATTCTCTTGTTATTTCTGATGTCTTTGGTTCTAGATATCGCTCGAGTTCTAAATCTCGTCGAGATTTTGTTCTAGAAGAGTACTCTTTTTTTCATCAAAGATTTTAACGAGGCCTACTCAAAAACATAAAAAGGTTTTAACGAGGAGGACTTGCCCCTCATAGATTTCAATTCGTGGTTTCTTGGGGTTTTAGGTTTTCTTTTTTTCTTCATATATATAACTTATTTTAGGTCCACTGTAAAGATATACATGATTGAAAATTTGGTAAATAGAAATTGAGTATGAATAAAAGACATATGTTTTAGTATTTTAATTAGTAAAAGTTGGAAATTTTCATTTACGAGTGAAAACGAACAAGGACAATAACTTTTTACTTAATCAAATAGTGATATAATGCTAAAGAATTAGGAGGGCTCAACCTCAAGCATGGAATCTACCGAGAGTTGAGGGAGGTACAATTTAATTAGGTTAGGGTGAGGGGCGACGTACAATCAAGTAAAGTACAAGCCTAGGTGAGCTATAAAATTAAATACATAGGAGGCCAGGCTGCATGCACATATACAATATATATTACAACAAAGATAGATATAAATATACCAATTTTCTCAAATCTTGTTTGTTTCACCTCTCCAATCCTCTTTCTCTCTCTACATCAAGATTGTTAAAGAGTTGTTGTTAGTAATAAGAGAGAGAGAGGGAGGGATATAGCAAAGCTAAAATGTGCATTGCTGTGTTTATGTGGCAAGCACACCCTATCTACCCTTTTCTTCTCTTGCTCAATAGGGATGAATACCACAACAGGCAAGTTCGATCGTTTCTCAATTAATCTACAAACTAAATAATGTTATTACTGAACCAAATTAATCTTGTAGGGCTACGAAGCCGATGGGGTGGTGGGACGGCGGCGAGATAGTGGGTGGAAAAGACGAGGTCGGCGGAGGAACGTGGCTGGCGGCCTCCAAACAAGGGCGGCTAGCCTTCCTGACGAACGTGTTGGAAGTCCACACCCTCCCTGAGGCCAAAACTCGAGGGGACCTGGTCATCCGTTTCTTAGAGGTATGTAATGTATGTTGAGTGTAAAATTAGAAAATTAGTTAGGTAATTAATTGTGATATATATGAGGCATGCAGAGTAAGAAGAGTCCGAAGGCGTTTGGTGCGGAGTTGGGTAAAGAAGCAAATGAGTACAATGGGTTCAACCTAATAGTGGCAGATCTGGTGACCAAATCAATGGTGTATATCTCAAATAGGCCTAAAGGGGAGCCACTCTCCATTGAAGCAGTGCCTTGCGGCATTCACGTGCTCTCCAATGCAATGCTGGACTCGCCCTGGCCTAAGGCGGAGCGCTTGGAGACCAGCTTCAAACTACAAGTTGATCGTTATGGTGGAGGCGAGATACCGGTGAAGGAGCTCGTGGAGAAGCTCATGAGGGACACTCAGAGGGCTGATGAGAACAAGCTGCCCAATATATGCCCTCGTGATTGGGAGCTCAACTTGAGCTCCATTTTTGTTGAAGTAGACACTCCATTGGTAAATATATATATATATATTATATTAATACATGCACTATGTATATATATATATATATATATATATATTATTAATGCTTGTTTTTGATGAATTAATTTGTAGGGAAAATATGGAACAAGAAGCACTGCTGCATTGAGTGTGAGAGCTAGCGGAGAAGCTAGCTTTTACGAGATATATCTTCAAGGGGATGAATGGAAGCACCACACACTAAACTACTACATCCAGAAACTGTGAATTCAATACCGGGGCCACATCCTTGTGCTTCACATTATTTTTATTGCTCTGTTTTCCATTATAAATTGTACAACTTAATTATTCCATTTTATAGCATTAATTAATTAAGGCCAAAACTGTACTAGTATTTAAAATATTGACTTTTTAGGCCACAATTGATTTTATTCTGCACCATCAATACAATATATATTGTACTACATGTTGGAAATAATATAATGTGGATTCACATATGCTAAATTAAATATGCATAAGTTATTTTATGGTTGTCCAATTAAAGTTATCTAAATAAAGTTTTAATTTGGACTAAAGGGGATATCATATGATTATAGAATTAAAATGTGAGGAACCCAACCCATAAGGTGATTTGTAATTTGTTGGGGGATCAAATTGCAAATAAAGGACTACTATATATGTGTGTGTGTGGGGGGGGGGGGGGGTTCTGGTGAGAAATATTTGTTGGTGTGAGAAATGAGAAAATGTTTTTCTTATTGTAATTTACTGCTTAATAGGTATAATTTTATTGCACAATTATTTTATACCACGTGTGCAATGAAATTATAGCAATTAAGCAATAAAATTATGGCAATTAAGTAATAAAATACAATACGATAAGCATTTTTCTCATTTCTCATGAAATTATCAAAATTGAAGCAATGACTTATCTCCAACATACTCGGGCCAAAGCAATCACAAAACAAAAAATCATTTTGACCAGTTAAAAAAGAATCTGTATTCTAACTGGTATTTCTACAAAAATATTAACAATTGCATGATTTTTAGAAGTAATTATCTAGCTGGAAGATGGAATGATCTACCAAAAAATTCTTAACCCGGAGATCTATCTTCCGATGAGTAGGGAAACTAGAAACAAAGTTGTAACTACTTCAAGAGATGATGATAATCCTACTGGATGGTACGACTATTCTTAATTACTACAAGATTCAAAAATGGTAGATTATCAGTGTGTACTTAGTTGTACCATTTTATAGTTGTTTGTAATAGATTATTTGTAGAATATTTTAGAAGTAGTTTACTAGTATAAATAGTTTGCTAGTAAATCTGTAATATGTAGTTTTGTACATATTTGTATTTCTAAGAGAGAGAGAGAGAGAGAGGACTAGAAAAAAGACAAAAACAGGTACCCATGAATCAAGGAAGCCCACTCCAAGACACAAAAGGAAGCAAACGTGGCACCACTCCCACACTTTGAAAAATTAAAAGGAAGCTTTCATTTGAGAACATCCCTTAGACCTCATCTTACACCATCCAATTTAATGATCTAATGATTGAGATTTAATGTAGAGATGGTGGCAATTTCGTAAATAATAAGGTAAAAAATAAAGGAAGGGGAACTATTTTCATCCAAACCCATTTAAAAAGATGATGTCAGCAATTAAAAAAATCTTAAAAACTTTAAATGACCATAACTTGCTCGTTTTTAATCCAATGCACACAAAGAATATATCAAATTAAAGCTCTCATCGTGCTCTTTCATTTAAGATGTCAAAAGACTATGTTTAGATGAAAAATATGGACGAAAATTACAAAAGATAATTTTTTACACGTGCCCAAGTTGTAAATGCTTTCGTTAACATATAATAACTCTTCGTCAGAATTATGATAACGTATGCTAACGAAGCATTTGTCATATGCTAACATAATGTATTCACTGTGCTAATAAATAATTATCATAATGCTAGCGTAGTAGAGATTTATTATGATTTATTCAATCTCAATTATGGTTTATTTCATCTCAATTATGATTTATTAATCCATCTAATTATAACTTCTTTTTTTTAATTTAATTTTTCATTTTTAGTTCCTAATTGATCATTTTGATTTATTCCATCAAATTATGGTTTATAACGTATGTTGACAGAGTATTATCATATGCTAACGTAACATAGTGTATTCACAGTGCTGACGAAGCAAAACCATAATGCTAACGCAGTACAAATATATTAGTATTATGATTTGTTCCGAACCATTTAAGGTTTATCACGTCCAATCAATGTTTATTTCATCTAATTAGATTTATTTCACCCAATTATGATTTATTCCATTTAATTAGGGTTTATTAAATTACATTAGGTTTATAATTAATTTTTTAGAATATATTTTCCGCTAACAATATTTGAAAATGTTAATTAGCATAACTATAATGCTTCGTTAGCATGATGATAATACTTCGTTAGCATGACGATCTGTTATCAAATCCTCCATAATTTTTATAAGAATTACCAAATTACGTTAATACCCCATCGTGAAAAACTTTTCAAATATTACAGAATTGTCATCGTCTTTTTCATTTGGGCCTTTGATTTTTTGAGGATTGTGTGGTGTGAGATGTGGTCCTAGTTCACACACTAGGATTGATTTTCACCTAACCCCTCCCCGATATATATATATATATATATAATAGTAGGGTTTGGTCCCCAAGTGATGGCCCACACACATACTCTTGAGGCTATATTCCTTCATTAGCTCTCACTAAGGCAAACTAAGAGAGCCACTCACTTGGAAGATCCAAACCATCTCAAGAACACAAGAATCTTTGAAGCATGGACTCAGATATGCTTCAACTTTCGTATTATGATCTTGATAATCCACATGAGAGGTCTGGGGATAGAAGTTGGTTAACTTCTTAAGAATCTTATCCCAATTGAAGATCCAACACTATATTCATCAGAAATGAATTGATTAATGTGTTATTTTCTACGAGGAGATCGTTTCGGCACTATTGTACCTATTTTTACTGGTTCGAATTTTCTTTTACACTTTTTATTTATCACATTGTGTTTTGCTATTAGATTTATTATTTTACTAATATTTATTATAAAATAAAAATTAATTACAACATAAATAATCACAAGTCAATATTTATCAATAAAAAAATTTAATTAAAAAGATTGTACATTCAAATTATGAAATAATCAACTATAATAATGAATTATTAATTAAAAAACTGAAAATTAGATAATGAAAAAAGTATAAATCCTATGTGTATAAATCCTATGTTGTGCCGCGGACGACATGTTCGATTCTCCCACATTCACCGTGAGGGGAACCGGGCTGCTGACTTTCTTGCAAGTAGGGTGGTTCAGATCCCTACACTCACCTTTTATGATATGAGCACTGATCCTCAATATCTGCTCTCCCTAGTGAGGATGGATTAATTGGGTTATCCCAACTTTCGCTTTGGGTATAGTTAGATGATGGTGGTCCCTTTCAGTTTGGTTTATTTGTGGTTTCTTTGTTTTTTGGAATTGCAGCCGGTTTGTGGCTCTGCTCCTCGTTTCTGTTTTTCTTTGTGTTTTCTAGGGATAGCAGTCGGTTTGTGGCTGCATCTTCAGGCTCTTGTTTGTTTGTTTCTAATTCTAATACTTGGTTAGGGGTGTGTTCGCTTTTGGCACACATCCTGCCTTTGACTTTGTACGAGACGATTTGTGATATATATACAGGCTAGGCATGGTGCCGAATGCCCCAACCCTTTTAGGGGTGTTTTTCTAAAAAAAAATAAAAAATAATTGTAAAATGAAACTAATGTACAAAAAAATGAAATTAAAGTAAAAAAATGTAAGATAAACCCATAATTTCAAAGCATAATATAGAGTTAGGGATGTCAATGGGGCCAACCCGTTCGGTTTCGGGCCAACCCTATTCGGTTTCGGGCATATTCGGTTCGAGCCTATTCAATTAAAATAAAATTCGGGTTGAAAATTCTTAGCCGTAACCCTTCGATTTTCGGGCTAGCCCATCGGGCTGGTATATGAACGAATTTTTTTCACATGTATAAATGATATCTTGATAATTCTTAAAAATGATCACCATCTCTTATTATTGAAATAAATAAATACACGAAAAATAACATAAAATGAAAAAAATATGATGAATATAAAATTCCATTAACATCAAAGTGCATCAAATAAAGAAATCAACAGTACATACAATGACAAATAATAATAATCTTCAATCATAATTTATTTTTTCAAATATAACAATTTCAAACTACATCATAAATTTAATTATAACTTAATCTTTGATCTAATTTGAAATACAATCTTCTTCTATTTCAACAATAATATTTGAAGATCCTTCAACTTCATGCTCATATTTTCATTTTTAAATTCTTCCTAATTTATTAAAAAATAACAACATTATAATATTATACAATTAAATAATTTAAAATATGATAAATAATAACTAGCTAGTAAAAAAAGATATGAGAAAATAAAAAGGGTAAAACTAATATAATTAACATACAAGGAGTGAAACGCAAAGAGTACTCTACTTGAAAATCTCATGTGCACATTTTTCAATTAAAATCCTTTATAGCACATTCTCTATTGCACACTCGATTTTTTAGTTCTTTTTCTTTTTTTTTCTTCTATTTTAATTCATTGTGATGTAGTTTAATTTTTTACACTTATTATTTAGGGTTCATCCTATCAAGTTAAGGTTTATTTTATATTTTTGTAGTATTTAATTTATAATTTTTAATTATTAATTGATTATTTAAAAATAAATAAATAATAAAAAATTATAATAAATCCTAATTGGGTAAAGTAATGCTAAATAATAAGTGTAAAATTATATTAAAGTACAAGAAGTTGAAATTTAAAAAAAAAAAATTGAAAATATCGGGTGTGCAATAAAAAATGTAATACTTAGGATGTAACAAATGATTTCGTGTGCACGCTTTTACCCCTTCATTAAGTAAAACCAAATTCTGCATGGTAAAAATTTATTTCCTAAAGTTCGACGGATGACGTGATGACTTTATTAGAAAATTAGTACATTATATTGCATGCTGGCCGTTAATTTACCATATGAAAATTCTAGTTCGATTAATGAGCCTGAAAAATCTGACAGAAAAACAGTGCAAATATCTTGGTTAAAGTACATAAAGTGCTTTAATATCTTAATCGGGCACTTGAACTTTTTTTTAATTATTATTATTATTATTATTATCGACGTAATTGAGGAAAGAGTATGGTAGTAGCAATACTTCCTCCGTCCAACCGTCCCATTAAAAAAAATTGAGAAAGACAATTAATCAAGAAATTTCTTAATATGTTTCTATTAATTTCTTTGACAGTGAATTAATACTTAATATAAATATAATAAATAGGGGTATATATTAATAAATTAATTAAATACATATAGAAACATACTTATATATCGGGACATACCAAAATGGAACAGAATGAGTATGTTTAATAAGCCGACTTAATTAGCATAGTACGTAAGTTCCACAACGAAAATACAACAGTACCTATTACCAATTAAGTAATGTCATTGTCCATTTGGGAATGACCTAGTGGTGGAATGGTGTTATCTTGAGGCCAAAGGTTTCAAGTTTGAATCCCACCGCCAACATCACTAGATGTGAGTCTGTCACACCTAGCCTGCCAAGTGTGGTTTACCTCCTCTGTGTGGTTTGCAGGCTATTACACAGGGATAGTGTATACCAGTACGCACTTCGGTAGCAGCTGCGGGTTACTCTCGATATAAAAAAAAAAGTAATGCCATAATTTACTAGGGCCATTAATAATTAATAGTACTAAAATTTATTTGCGGAAGCAAATGAGCAAATCATTTACCAATTACTTCACGTTTTAGTTTACTAATCTCGCATAATATTTTTATTGACTTCTAATATTAATTAACCCCCAAAGTCCAATTATCTCAGGTTGCCGATTACTGACTCGCCACTCTGAATGATAATGCATCATTATTCATTGCAAACTAAACGCATTATTTAAGTTTAACAATGATCTAAATATAACCTTACACCTGAATTTTTATTTTTTATTTTTATATATTTCATTTCAGCTGAACTGTTAGGAAAAACTATCAAGGAACCCCTAGATAAGGTTTTGATGAGATGTTAAAACTATTCCTGAAAAATTGACCAAGATCTAAGCTGTAGATCTGAGCTGACCAATCCAGAACCTCAAGGAGGAACTCAACTGAAGCCAGAATCAACCCAAATGGAGTATGGTCAACCAGCTGGAAGGATACGCCAACCAGTCAGAACTCAATCCAACTGAGGGTTAAAAGAGTCGAACCAGTCAAAACAAACTGACAGCTAAGTCAGCTGAGCTGAGAGAAAAATCAACAAGACTGAAGAAACTGATAAGAGATCAGTTTAACTGAAGACTGGAAGTATCCAGCTGATGGCCAAACTTAACTTCAGTCAAACTGAAGTAGGCAGACGAATCAATCAAAGGCCAGAACTGAAGTCAGCCAGCTTGTAGGAGAAAACAAGCAAACATCTGACGAGGAAGCTCGAGAAAGATCAGTCAAACTGACAAGCTAGCCAACAGCTTGTGATCAGTTAAGATGACAAGAAAGCTCAAGAAAGAATAGTCGAACTGACAAGCTATTCAACAACTTGTGATCAGTCGAACTGGAGGAAGAAGCTCAGAACTGCCAAACTGGAGTGATAGCCGAACTAAGCAGATAAGCTCAGAACTGCCAACTGGAACTCAAACTTGCTAAACTAGAGCTCAGAACTGCCAGCCAGAGAGTACTGGAGTTAATGCTCAAATCAAGATCTTTGAATAAATGCTCCAGCGAAGATCCTGGAATTAAATATCCAACAGAGATCGATTGGCAAAGCAACGGCTACTTCAACCAAAAGCTCTAACGATCATAAAGACCATCTGCCATTGATGAACCAACAGAGCCACCGATCAATGGAACTCAACGGTCACAAAATTACTCCTCTATAAAAGACGAGTGAATCAAAGTTTTCAAAGGACTTTTCACGACTTTCATTCTTGAAACCTTCATTCAAGTTGTTTCAACTTACAACTGAGCTTTCTTTCTCCCTCCCACATAGCTCAAGTTCAGCATTTGCTAAAACTGCGAGAGTCCAACTGAGAAGAAGAATCCACAGAATCAAAGCATTCAACTAGTTGTTGATAATCCAGCCAGAGCAACCTTCTCAGTTCCAGCAATACACCGATCAACTACCCAACTCAATTAAAGGAGCACATCAATTGATATCCCCTGTTCAAGACTAACCTCTTGAAGATCGAAAGAGATCTAAAACCTTGTAAAGACGTCAATAGCACCTACCTTCCTAGCGAGCAGTTAGGGACTGCAAGTGTGAGCCGTCGACCCGCTGAGGTAGCGAGCAGTTACCAGGTTCAGCCAACTGTCCTTCATTGTATAATTTGTAAAGAAACTCAAGTTATATAGTGGAGTTGCCCTTCTGCGGAAAGAAGAGAGGATGTAGAAGTTTGAGACTTCGAACCTCTATAAATCATCTGTGTGCTGTACTGTTTTACTTATACTCGCATATCCTTGAACTGTACACAAGCTCACACAATCTGCACCCAAGCTGTCTAAAAAGTGCTCAACTGATTTGTGCATAGATAAGTTGCTAAACGAGTCAAGGGCCCTTATCATTCTGCATTTGAAGTAAAGTTTTTATATCAGTTTATTCACCCCTCCTCTAAACTGACATCGACTCGCCCGGGACCAACAAGTGGTATCAGAGCGGTTGATTCTAAGGATCAGCCATTTCTGCAGATCAACTGAATCAGATCTACTTATCTGTGCTAACATTTCAAGCTATGGGAAACCATAAGCTACCTTTGATAAACTGAGATTTTACACTGATTTTGATACACTTTTGTGTTGAGTTTGAATTGTTTTGGGTGTGTTCTATCTCAGTTTATTTGTGTTTTCATGCATTTGGGAGTTTGGTATTACTTGTTGGAATTTTGTAGGAATTAGACTTGGAAAGATGGTGTTTTGAACGAAGTATGGAAGTCCCGGAAAATACATGGAAAAATGGTCGAGAATCATGTGCTGATGTGGCAGCTCGTGAGTGAAGACCTCGGCCATTAACTGTCGAATCGCGACAGAGGCTGGGGTGCTAAGAAGAAAAGTCGCGAGTCGCGAATGAGACCGCGAATCACCAAGGGCCATTAACTGTTTGATCGCGACAGAGACGGGGGGTCATCTTTGATAAATTCATGACCCGGTCGTGAATATCCGAAGAGGTCGCGAATTCTATGACAGTTGGATGCCACGTGGAGTCACGACCCGAGTCGTGACCGATATGCTCGGGAGCGAGCTCGTGAATTTTCAAGGCGGTGCAGCTGTGGTTTCCTACTTTGGATCAAATTCGTACTTAGTATTTAAGGGTGGAAACACATGAAAATCACAGAGAAAAAACCCTACTATAAGTTTTGGAGCAGAGAAAAATAACAGAGAGAAGCCATCGTGAAGAACAAGCTCTAGGAATTCGAGGAGTGCAAGATTAGAGGCAGATTTAACCTTCCGGGTTTTGTTTATTTTTATTCTTTTTTTCTATGGATTTTTGGATTGGATATTTATTTATCGGCTTGACTATGGATAACTAAACCCTAGTGTTCTAGGGTTGTTTATGACTCAATTATGAAACTAGTTAATTAATAGAATTATCTTGTCTATGGTTCTTTTCATGCTTTAATAATTCTTGTTTTGGATGCTGTGTTGATTAATTGGCCATTAATTGATACAATCAGAGGTGTTAATTCATAATTCGAAAGATGAGTTTTAGCACGAGATTCTGAATAATTAACTTGATAATTGATAATACTCGAGAGAGTTGAGATTATTTAAGAGAGCTTTTGACCTGTTGATCATTTTGGAGTTGCATATTGGATAATTAATGGAGACATTATTATTTAATCTGTAATCAACATTTACATTTCTCTGAGAAGGGATTGTATATAATTTTGTGGTTGCTCTAGTGTGATGTGAATCTGAATATAGGCATGGAATTGTGTTAGTTAAATAGGTGGAGTAGTTGATGATTAAACAATCCTAGAATGCGCCTTTTCTTCTGATTATTTTAATTGTTATTTTCTTTTGTTTTATGCTTGTGGTAATTTTATTTATTTTGTTTGATTAGTTCAGTTAATTTCATACTCATAATCTTGTTAGTTTAGATAACAGTCGTAGAATAAATAGAATAACTAGTGATTAGATACTGAGTCTCTGTGGATTCGACCTTGTTCACCGCTTTGCTATTAGCCTCACTGTGCACTTGCAGTTTAGGTGAAAATAAAATTCGAACAAGTTTTTGGCGCCATTGCCGAGGACTCAAATTCTTTTATTGCTATTATTTGATTTTATTATATATTGTTACTCTAGACATTGTTTTTGTTTTTATTTATTTTTCTCTTTTTCTCTGCAAATTCATAGGAGGTGTATGAGCACACGCTCAAAAGGAGAACCACTTCAACCTTTTGATCCTGAGATTGAAGCTACTGTTCGTCACCAGAACGCGAGTAGAAGAAGAGGAACAATGGCGGATCAACAAGCAGCACCTGTCACTGCTGAGCAGATGCGTCAAATGCAACAACAGCTCGCGGAAATGCAATAGAGATTCCGAGAGCAAGAGGAAGCTAGAGCAGCTGCCCCGGCGCCTATTAATCAGTTGTTTACACCAGTGCTGAATCATGGTCAAGTTCCGGGCCCCAGGATCAATGCAAATAATTTTGAACTGAAGTCAGGCTTGATAGGAATGGTCCAACAGCACCAGTATGGGGGGCACAAGATGGAGAATCCGAATGCACACCTTCAACAATTCCTGGAGATTTGCAGCACCATAAAGATGAATGGGGTGTCGGATGACTCTATCCGGCTCTGCCTGTTCTCGTTCTCACTAAGGGATGCTGCCAAGGATTGGTACCATTCATTAGATCTTAGCACAATCGACACCTGGGAGGCTTTGGCACACAAATTTCTTTATAAGTTCTTCCCTCCCGGTTTGACTTTGAAACTGAAAGGCGAAATCACCCAGTTTCGCCAATATGATGATGAGAATCTGTATGAAGCTTGGGAGAGGTTTCGAGAGATGCTTAGGAAATGTCCTAATCATGGATTTGGGATAGATCATCAGGTGTGCATCTTCTACAACGGATGTGACACGGAAGTGAAGAGGCTTCTGGATGCCTCGGCAGGTGGATCCCTACTTAACAAGGGACATGGTCAGGCCGTATCTATTATAGAAGACATGGCCACAAATAGTTACCAATGGACCAACGATCGACAGGTGAAGATCATGAGGAAAGCTGCTGCAGTGGAGGACACTGATCCTATTTCTAAGCTGGCTGCCTAGCTTTCGACATTGAATGCTACCATCAACAGTCGATTTGATGCCATGACACGCACGGGTGTAGAGAACCCCGTCGGAAATGCTATGAAAGATGTAAATTACATTAATCAGCGTGGCTATGGGAACAACAATCACAATTACCGAGGTGGGAATCAGTTCTACCAAGGTAATCGTTCCAACCTTTCTTATGGAAATCCCAATGCCGCATTGCAGCCTCCACCTGGATTTTCCGTGACTAACGGGGTGATTGATGATGAAAAGAAGCCGAAGTTGGATGAGCTTCTGATGGATTTTATGGGCAAGACAGAGAAATGTATGGGCGAGTCTCAAACTCGAGTTGAGAAGCTAGAGAATGCTGTTGGAGCTATGGGTACTCAAATGAAGATGTTCGAGAAGCAGTTGGGACAATTGTGGGAAATCAGCATCAGCCAGGCCAATTCCCAAGTAATACCACTGTGAATCCAAAGGAGCAATGCAAGGCCATACAATTGCGAAGTGTAACTTCTTATGAAGGGCCGAAGAACCCCGAGCATACATCCACTCCTGAAGACGAGAATGAAAAGATAGAGAAGAATTTGGAACATCCAGTTCCGAGCACTGGTGGACCTACAACGCCACCACCATTGTCTCCTCCGAGGGCCTCTGCCCCTACATCATCTTCTGTTCCCATTCCTTATCCTCAGAGGTTTCAAAAGAAGAAAAATGATGAACAATTCTCTAAATTTTTGGAGATTTTTCAAAAGGTGCAAATTAATATACCTCTGGTGGAGGCTCTACAGCAGATGCCGAGTTATGCCAAGTTCCTCAAAGATGTCATTTCAAAGAAGAGGAATTTGGGGGATTATGCCACCGTGAATCTCTCTGAAAATTGCAGTGCTCTCATTCAGAAAAAGCTTCTAGCTAAGCTTAAGGATCCCGGAAGTTTCACTATTTCCGTCACTATTGGAGGAGATCATTGATTGAACTCTCACAACCTTCTTGCTGAAGAATGGGTTTCAAAAGGGAGTCATTGATTGAACTCTATTCCGGATAGAATGATCAACTGAGATCTTAATGGTTCAAATTTATGTGGATGACATAATTTTTGGATCAAAAAGCAAAGATCTATGCACACGATTCGCTCAACTGATGCAAAGTGAATTCGAGATGAGCATGATGGGAGAAATGACATTCTTCCTAGGACTCCAAGTGAAGCAGCTGAAAGATGGGATCTTTATCAGCCAGGCCAAGTACACTAAGGAGCTAGTCAAGAAGTTTAGAGCTAATAAAGGAAAAACTCTCAAGATTCCTATGAACACATCAGTTCAGCTAACTCTTGATGAAGAAGGAGAATCAGTTAGCCAGACATACTACAGAGGAATCATTGGGTCGCTACTCTACCTAACGGCTAGCCGACCAGAGATCTCCTATTCAGTCGGTCTATGCGCGCGGTTCCAAGCCAACCAAAAGAAAATTCATCTTGAAGCGGCAAAGAGGATTATCAAATACCTTAAAGGAACCATAAATCTTGGACTATGGTATCCCAGAGACAACAGTTTGAGTCTAATTGGCTATTCAGACTCAGACTTTGGTGGATGCAAGATTGACAGAAAAGGCACCAGCGGAACATGTCAGTTTCTTGGAAGCAAACTGATATCCTAGTTCAGCAAGAAGCAGCACTCAATTGCCATGTCAACAACTGAAGCAGAATATGTAGCTGTAGGAAGTTGATGTGCTCAGATACTCTGGATGAAGCAACAGTTGAAGGACTACAAAGTCAAAACTGAAGAAGTACCTATATTCTGTGACAACAATAGTGCAATTGCAATATCTCAGAATCCAGTTCTGCATTCAAGAACTAAGCACATTGACATAAGACACCACTTCATCAGAGATCACATCGAGAAGAAGGACATATGCATCAAATACGTCAACACAGAGAAGTAGATAGCTGACATCTTCACCAAACCATTGCCTGAAGCAAGGTTTATGGAGCTATGCATACAACTGGGACTACTTGAACTAGCATCAAAGGATGAAGATAGTCAACTGGAAGAAAAAGATCAGAAAACTATTCCAGCTGAAGAGAGGAACTGAACCGAAAGGCTTCAACTCATCAGAATGAGTAGTTCACAACTGAGAAAGTTGTTGAACTGATCAGTTGGACATATAAGCTATCAGTTCGAACTGAAGCGAGAAGCTGTGCAAAGAAAGTAAACTGAAGCTGATCACCCTACCCCATCAGCTCAACTGAATCATCAATTCATTTGCTCAAGCTAAGGCAAGGAGCAAGGCAGAGTCAGCCAAATGGTCTCAACTGATGATCCAGTCAGTCAAGCAGAACGTTCCAGCTGCAAAATGCTCAAACTGATGGAGAAGTCAAAGGAACTGGAATCAACTCAATAGGAGACATCAGTTCAAAAAAAAATCAGATGAAGGAAAACAGCAGAACTGAAGGAGCAGCTGAACTGAGAAGCAGCTGAATTAAAATTCCAGCAGTCAAGGCCAGGAAGGAACTGATGAGAAAACATCTCAGTTGGAGCTGATCAACATGGAAATCATCGGCTACAGTCGAAGCCAACCGATGACGTAATCAGTTTCAAGCCAAGAGGAAGCCACAAGAGAGAAACAGATAAGTTCAAAATTTTCAATAGTGGGAACGGTAAAAATACGTGTCACTCCAATATTACCGTTGGACTCACTCTCTCTCCTCATTCATCCTCGACGGATAGAATCGAAAGCCAATCAACGGGTCGATTGAATAAATCTAACCGTTGAAATCAGGGTACCCAAAACATCCCAACCGTTGGATGAGCTTCACCTCTTTATACAAATAAGTCGGCTGAATCTTCGAGATAAGCTTCACACTTTTTACTGCCGACTTACATCTCTCTCCTCTCTGGTCGAAAACAAAATCCTTCAGCCTTCGAGATCAAATCCTCAGTCTTCTAGCTCAATCCTTTTTATCAAAAACCTCTCATCAAAGTATCATGGCTCAAAACTCAACCGGTCGCACTCGCAAAAGGTTCAATTTCCGCCAATCCGGAGAAGACTCCACAGTATTTTGTGAGAAACTTAACAGAGATAAGTTCTTCAACCCAGCCGAATTCATTCAAGCCTGCAATGCTTCCCTTTTAAGTGGAATAATTATCGAAAAACTCTCTCAGGCAAAGCTGAAGACATTCCTAGAAGAATTTCCATAACGCATATATCCAGAACCAGTTGCAGAATTCTTTCTGAATTCAAATGGTTCCTCAGATCCCAAAGAAATCAGATCTGAAGTAAGAGGACAGCAGATCATCGTCACAGCTGAATCTCTAAGCAACATGTTTAATCTACCTATCAAAGGACTCAAGTTGGAAGAAGTTCAACTAAGCTTTCAGGAAGCCTATGAGTTCTAGAAGAAGGAAGGCGAGACCCGACCATATAAAAGCAACCATCTCATCTCAAGATTTCAAGATGAGTATCAAGTACTAGCTGCCATAGCCTCAAAAATAATGGTAGGGACAACTGGCAGCCAATCCAAAATGTCAGAATCTAAATACAAAATCTGCGCCGCCATCTACAATCGGCTGGAGATCAATTGGGCACAATACTTCTTCGATCAACTAAAGAGATATGTTGATATCATTGAAAATTGTTGGGATGATAAAAAGTTCCCACAAAAGATTGGGTACATTAGTCGAGTTAGCATAATTCTGGAGAAACAGTTCCCTTAGATGACTGAAGAAACAGAATTCAAGAGCATAGTCAGCAATGACTTCATCTCAAAATCGCTTAAAATCGTGGAAACTGATCCTGAGCAAGCTGACCAGCCCAAGAAGAAGAAGCGTGCAGCTAAAGGCAAGGGAAAGAAACAGGTCACTGGCACATCCCAGAATGTTTCTGATGATAACATTCCTCTAGCTCAGATATACAGGTCTCTAGTCGGTTCCTTAACACTGAGACATCAAGCTGAATTAAATATCCAACAGAGATCGATTGGCAAAGCAACGACTACTTCAACCAAAAGCTCCAACGATCATAAAGACCATCTGCCATTGATGAACCAACATAGCCATTGATCAATGGAACTCAACGGTCACAAAATCACTTCTCTATAAAAGACGAGTGAATCAAAGTTTTCAGCTAGCTGTTGATAATCCAGCCAGAGCAACCTTCTCAGTTCCAGCAATACACCGATCAACTACCCAGCTCAATTGAAGGAGCACATCAGTTGATATTCCCTGTTCAAGACTAACCTCTTGAAGATCGAAAGAGATCTAAAACCTTGTAAAGACGTCAATAGCACCTACCTTCCTAGCGAGCAGTTAGGGACTGCAAGTGTGAGCCGTCGACCCGCTGAGGTAGCGATCAGTTACCAGGTTCAGCCAACTGTCCATCATTGTATAATTTGTAAAGAAACTCAAGTTATATAGTGGAGTTGCCCTTCTGCGGAAGGAAGAGAGGACGTAGAAGTTTGAGACTTCGAACCTCTATAAATCATCTGTGTACTGTACTGTTTTGCTTATACTCACATATCCTTGAACTGTACACAAGCTCACACAATCTGCACCCAAGCTGTCTAAAAAGTGCTCAACTGATTTGTGCATAGATAAGTTCCTAAGCGAGTCAAGGGCCCTTATCATTCCGCATTTGAAGTAAAGTTTTTATATCAGTTTATTCACCCCCTCCTCTAAACTGACATCGACTCGTCCGGGACCAACATGAACATCTCGAAAAATATTTCACTAGTGACAATTAGAATTTCTCCAGTGCGATGCACGGAAATCATTTTATATTTATGATTTTAAATAAATTTAAAATATGCATATATAATAAATAGAAATTGTTTTATTATTTAATTTTGTATTTAAATTTAATATAAGAATCATGAGAGAGAGAGAGAGACCTATAAATAAAATTGCCCATAATTAAGGGCTCATTTTTGTTGAATGGGCCTGATTTACAAAGACAAATCCAATTAAATTAAGGAAATAAAGTATATTAGCCTAATCGGATTGGGTACAATGTGGACTCTTCATAGTATTTATTGAGCAATCAATATTTTTTAATTTTTTCAAGCATTGAGAAATCATTTTATTAACATATAGTTTGAACTATATATAATACCTATAATGAATATATTTTAGATAGAAAATATATAATACATTATGGTTAGCTGTGAAATCCAATTATGATGATAATGGACTGCGAATAGACTTATCAAAACGGGTAAGCCCGTCGGACCGACCTGTTCCGTCTATTTTTTAGGCGGGTAATGTATATATATATATATAGGGGATGGTTCTAGTGTAAACCATCCCTGGTGTGTAAACTGTAAACCAATCTCCAACCACACATCCATCAAAATCCAATGGTCAAGATTTGGTCAAAGGGGTGGTGGCATTCCTGTAAATAAAGGAAACTTCAAAAAACGCAGTGGCATTTTGGTAATTTTTGCGTTTAGGTTAAAATTTAAAAAAAATCGGACTTCCAGGACGCGGGCTAACGGAGACACAATCATATGCTGACGAATACATAATCATATGCTAACGAAGTATAATTATTTCATGCACAACACCTAACTTTAAACACAAAATTGATTTTGTTAGGAAATTCTTAAATGGCGACTTTTATATGGTTGGAAAGCTAGCCAAGTCTAATTTTCAACAAAAAATAATTTCAAAAAAATATGAATCGTGGACAAAGTTATAATTGTTTGATTGAGGGTTGTTAGTTACATTATTTGGCTTCAATCCACAACATTATTGCTTTTGTTAGCATTGTGTATAACTTTTCTTTAGCATTACATAATACTTTTGTTAGCATACGACGGTGCTAACAACAATAAATAATAAAATTCAATATAATTAAATTGTTAAACTCTAAAATTGATGTGATAGCAATATAACTAATCATGATGCTAGCGAATCATCTGTCATATGCTAACGAATCATGCTTAATTGAGATGGATGTTATACATTAATAATACACATGCAACATTAAACACGTATGATTCTATTATCAGATATAATTATACTACATTAGCATTATTATAATATTTTAGTTTGCATATGTCAATGCTAACGTTAGCAGTGCATTAACATTCTCATATAAAAAATCTCTTAATACATTAATGTATTGTTCATTGTGAATATAATTGATACTAATGAAATATTTGTTATATGAAACACATCCTAATTGAGATTAAATAAACATTTATAACAATATAATTGATGTCAGTGAAGCATATATTAATTGAAATGTAATAAATATTTACAGTAATATAGTCGATGCTAATGAAATATTTGGCATATGCTAACGAAGCATTTGTCATATGCTAATGAAATATTTTTATATGCTAACGAAGCATACCTAATTAATTACAATGGAATAAATCTTTATCGCAATATAATTGATGCTGATGAAATATTTGCCATATGCTAACGAAACATATATCGTATGCTAACGAAGTGTTCTGAGCTTAAATTGTCATATGCTAACGAAACATATGTCGTATGCTAATTAATGAAGTATTCTGAGCTTAAATTGTCATATGCTAACGAAACATATGTCGTATGCTAATGAAGTATTCTGAGCTTAAATTGTCATATGCTAACGGAACATATGGCGTATACTAACGAAGTATTCTGAGCTTGAATACGTGTAAAAAATGAAACTTTTGTATTTTTCGTGCATATTTTTCCAAATAAACATATGCTTCACTGATCTTAAATGAAAGATGATTAAAAGACCTTTAATTTGATATATTATTTGCATTAATCCGATGAAAAACGAGCAAGTTATGATTGTTCGAAATTTTTAAGAATATTTTTTAGATGCTGAGTCTGCATGACATCAGCTTTTTTTCAAGAAACAGACGAAAATACCCCCATAGGCTGAAAAAAGTGGTGAAAATAACAAAAATGCCACCGCATGTTTGATTAAATCTGGAGCACCAATTTTTATTGAATGTGTGGTGATAGATTGGTTTACAGTTTACACACCAGGGAATGGTTTACATTTGATTCATTCCCTATATATATATATATATATATATATATATAATGGAAATAATAATAATAAAATAAAACACCCTAAATTAATTAACCTAAAGTCAAACCCCTAACTTGAGTGCCGCTATTCAAGACTCCGAGTCTCTCATCTCGTCTTCAACTCTTCGATCTCTCTCGGAGGCTCAGCATCTGCTAATCAAAGATAGTGAAAAATAGTATAAGAGGTGAACAAATCCAAACACTTGGAATAATTTCACTGA
This sequence comes from Perilla frutescens, assembly GCA_026008535.1. Classification (NCBI taxonomy): domain Eukaryota; kingdom Viridiplantae; phylum Streptophyta; class Magnoliopsida; order Lamiales; family Lamiaceae; genus Perilla; species Perilla frutescens. Next base: position 6,926,474 of record BRKX01000006.1, on the reverse strand, counting down.
AAGTGGCAGTGAAGAAGTTTTAGCAGAGCTCAGAATTTGAAGAAATTTGGCACTCGTGGCAAACAATCTTAACTTCTAGAAAACAAGAAAGGATCATTTGACAGCTTAGAGAAATTGGGTGATCTTGAAAGGCTGAAGCTATCAAATGATACAAAAGACAAAGCATTATAGAGTGAACACATGCGAGGCAACTGCCGGAGGTTTTCGTTATCTTGGAGTCTTGCATATTTGGCAGAGCAGAAATGCAACCTCTAATAATATAATCAGAAAAAAAAAAACAAACACAAATTAAATAAAAAATGAGAAGATCTTGGAATTTATGATTCTTTGGGCTCTCTCTCTCGTCTGAATCCGTCATTTCATTCTCTTTCGCCCTAAATTTGCATCATACAATAACACACAATAAAATGTGATATATGTTTAAAAAATCATCATCCATGCAAAATAACAAATCATCTATAGCCTCAAATTCTAATGATTAGAACTTCTGGCTAGTATTGGAGTAAGTTATGATGCTCTCTTCACGAGTGCATGGAAGCATGCACGAGATGCATTAGATAGAACTTAGAATGAGTTAGATTTCAGTTGTGCGGTTAGTTGTTGTGTTGGTTAGCATTATCAGTGAGTTAGCTCCAGTTAGTTAGTTCGTTTTATATTGATGATTAGCTAAGATATCCAACTGTATAAATAGAAGTTAGATTCTTGTAAATCATCATCTTAATTCAATATGAAAATATCTCATTTGTTTCTCTTTCAATTTATTGCTCATTGTTCTAACATGGTATCAGTTTCTTGAGTTTCGATCTTCAAATATTCATGATTTCTTTATCTTTTCTTCATATCTAAATATCTCGTACTGCATTTCCATTGCATATCTTCAATCTTTCCAGTTGCATTTCTATTGCAACTCTTTGGTGTGTCGTTTTTCACCAAAAATAATCCAACACACAGTCGGTATGCCCACACTGCACAGAACAGTGGTAAGCAAGATCGTCTCCCAAAGGACTAGTGAGAATTTTTCCGACTTTTCAGTCTGCAAAGTAACCCCGAATTCACCAACAAGTGTTTTATGATTTTAAAAACGAACATAATAACAAGTATTCAGAGAGTAGGTTTCTTTCAAAGATGTAAAAACATTCTGGTTTCCAATTAATTCCACCCTAGCTCAACTATTCCGATCATTGACGTAATGATAACTTTAATTCATGCATACAAACCAGTTATAACTACCGTAGACACTTTTGACGTGATTTTATTTCTCCTTAACTTTTCGATAATTGGGAAGACACTTCACCAATTATTTCCCTAATCGACTGACAACCGTAAGAGACACTCTATAGATTTAATGAGCCGACAACTTTAAAAACTAGAGAAACCCAATTCAAAACCAACAAACTCTGACACAGGATTATCAAATTAAGATTGTTTTTTCCTTGACTCTGAAGAGTCAATTTACCACTAATTAAACTTAAACCACAATTACAGATGACTGATTTAATTGGCTACTAATTAATCTCGGACTACTAAATATTTCGAACTACCTAGTAGAATCAAAACAATTAACGACAATAAAAATAGAGAATCACAGATGCATGCGTAGAATCAAAGTATAAAAATGAGTTAGGTCTCATAGAGTAAATTGGCTAGGGCTCATCAATCGTCATCGGAATAAAAGAGTTTAGCTCGAATTCATAATTGAATTGGAACTACAAAAGTTAAATGATAAAAGAAATGAAAGAGAACGATGTTGAAAAAGAAAAGAAACTGTAGAATTAAACTTAATCTCTGGAATGAATTGTACGTCTCTCTGCTCCTTCTCGGAGTATTTAAATACAACTCATAATAATGAAATAAAGTCAGCAACCCTAATCTGTCTAGGAAAGCAATCTAATAAAGTCTAATAATAATAATAAATCTAATACTAAAAGTCCAAGCCCAAAAGCACTAGGAAATCTCGTGTTCAGCCCAATTATCTCGCATAAGTCAACCTCTAAAAAGTTGTCTCTTGATGCACATCCAGTTGGTATGGGCATACTGCTCACTTTCCAGACGCACAAAACCTATTTCAACCAACTTGGCTGTGAAACCTCCAAAACCATGCCAATTCTTTCATGTCTACGTCAATCACCTGTAATCAACGACAAAATGCAATTCTCTCAACAAAACATGGTCATGGGGCTATTAACACAAAAAAAATGCACCAATAACATCCCAAAATATATAACAAATATTAGCCCAATCACTCTTTATATCTTCAATCACTTCTTCTTTCTGATTTCATCTTTACTATGGCAAATCAAACTGCTTCCGCTTCTATTCCAAATCTTCCAATAATTTCTGTGAAACTTGATCGCAACAACTACTCATTTTGGCATACGCAAATTCTCACAAATGCGCGTGCATTCAGTTTCTATGATCTGCTAAAATCTTCTACTCCTTCTCCACCTGAACGACTTCCTAATAGATTGGTGAATCTAGATTTTCTTCCATGGCTTTATTGTGATCAGTTTCTCATGGGATAGATTGTTTCTTCAATTCATGAAAGCATGCTAGGGCCTAGTGCACATGTTGCTCAATAATGTCAATTTGTTGCTAGTCGAGGGTATACAAATGACGGTCGTGGTAAGGGCTCGTTTTGCGGTCGCGGGTAGAGCTGGTCATGGCTATGCCAGAGACACTAAAATCATGTATTAGTTGTGTGGCAAAACTGGCCATGTTTTCCTCAAGTGTTTCAAAATATTTGATGTGCGCTTTACTTGTATCAATTCTTCTCCACAAGTTTATCTTACTGACATAACTTCTACAGATCCAGTTCAAGATGACTTTGAGTATGCGCAGTAGGATTATGATCCTAATTAGTATGTGGACAGTGATGCCACAACTCATGTCACAAATGATATGAACGATCTGCAGATAAGTGCACCCTACATAAGAACTAATCAAATTCAGGTTGGAAATGGTAATCACTCACCTCTCTCTCATGTTGGTTCTTCAGTTTTAAGATCTCCCAACCACTCTCTCCTTCTGAATAACATTCTTCATGTTCCTGGTATTTCCAAGAATCTCATAAGCATGTCTCAATTTATAAAAGATAATCTTGTGTTCATTGAATTGCATCATGATCTGCCTGGTTAAGGATGCTCACACGCGCAAGGTTCTAATAAAGGGATTCTTGGCAAAGGGCCTATATCAGCTTGACCTACCATCTTTGAAAGTGTGATGCCCGGGGCCAAAGCGTGGAGTGGTCGCCGGTGCAAGGCATGGACAAAGAACGGCTCCTATAAGACTTCCAATCGAATGGGCATATGAATGAATCGAATCCACCCGAAAGAGAGGGATTCTAAGGCTCTACAGGAATGAGACTGTATAGTTGAGGAGAGCTTAAAGGATTTGATTGGTACTACTCATACCACAAGGTGAATCTTCTTTTCTGGTGCTCATTCCACCAGAATTCCAAAGTTAAGTATGCTTGACCTGGAGCAATGGTGGGATGGGTGTCCCCTGGGAAGTTTCTTAGGGAGCATGCAAGTGACGACAAGTATGTAGAAAAGACTCATATTGGTTTGTGGAGACAGCTTGTTGGTCTCGGGGCGAGTCAGAATCAGTTTAGAGGGGGGTGAAGAAACTGATTACAAAACTGAACTTAGATGCGGAATATTCATGGCCCATTTTGACTCGCAAATAATATCCGTGCTATGTAGATATCAGTTGATAAGATCTGCTAGCTCGGAGTGTTGTGTGTGCTTATAGTGTGCAGTTAAAAACATGCAACTGAACTGAAAATTAAAGTAGAGCACACAAGTAATTTATAGAGGTTCGAAGCTCAACTTCTAAGTCCTCTCTTCCTTCCCCAGAAGGGCAATTCACTATGCAAGTGTAAAGTTCCTTTATTACAGTTACACAGTGAAGACAGATGTTGTTCCGGAAGCTGCAGTCTCAACTTCCTTAGCCGGTAGGTCGACAGCTCACACTTGTGATCTCCAACTGTTCGCTGGAGAGGTAAGGTGCTATTACCCATCTTTTCATGATTTTAGATCTCGTTCGATCTTCAAGAGTGCAGTCTTGAAACTGGTATCAACTAGGTTGCTCCTTTACGCGTCTGCGTCTGAGCTGGGGTAGTTGATCACTTAAGCACGGTGACTGAGAGAATAGCTCTGGCTGGAAATCTTCAACAGCTAGCTCGAAGAGCGTTAAGGCTCATTCTCATCAGTAGGAACTTTTGATTTTTCTGAGTTCTTTGAGCGTGAGGCTTTAGTGCTTTAGCGAACGTCTTCGCGGAAAAACTTAACTAAAGTGCTCTCCAAGTTCTTAAAAGTCCCATGGTCTTCTCTGAGGTAGCTCACCCTTTAAAGATGGGTGAGTTGGTGACCGCTGGTGATCACTGTTTGATCACAAATGATAAAGCCAGTTGCAAGGCTTTCATTTAATGGGGCAGTTGAGTTGCCTTTGCTCTTCTGATGAGCTTTTGCTCCAAGATCTCGGTTGCATTAACTTCAAGATCTTCTTTGTCTTATCTAAATTTCAGTTATGACTCCTTTCTTGATCTTCAGTTCTGAGCTTTATCCGGCAACTAGAATTTTCAGTTCCTTTGTCTGTTAGTTCTGCGTGTCCCTTGGTAGTTTGGAAAGTTCAGTTGAGATCATCTTCAGCTGACATTTCTGGGCTTGGGCTTGATGCCTTCTGAGCTCCAGTTTGCTTTGCTTCAACTGGCAATTTGCACCAGTGTTCTTTAGCTGGTATTTTGGACTTGTGTCCCTTCTGCTTGAACTCTTATGGACTGGTCTTCAGTTCCGTTGCTGGTGCTTTATCAGTTGGACTTTAAAACTGATGCGTCTTCAGCAAGTGTCCTTCGAACTGGTGCTTCATCAGCTGGAACTTCATTCTTCAGCTGGTATCCTTTGAGCTGGCATTTTCCTTCAGCTTGTACCTTAGTCTTCTCTTCAGTTGGTATGTTCCTTCAAATGGAATATCCTGAGCTGGTATTTCCTTCAGCATGGATCTTTAAACTTGGTACATTTCTTCAGCTGGTATTTTCTTCAGCTCGAATATCTTGAGCTGGTATTTCATTCAGCTCGAGATTATCCTCTCTTCGGCTGGCAGTCTTCTTCAGTTCATGTCATCGTGAACTGGCATGTTCATTAGTCCAAACTGATGTACTCTTCAACTGGTATTTCTTCAGTCAGGAATGATCTAGAACTTGTATGTCCTTTTGTTCTTCTCTTTCAGCCGGTATTCCCTTCAACTGGGATCTTCCTTTGAATGGAACATTTCTTCAGCCGGTTTTGGACTAGAACTGGTATGTGCTTCAGTTCTCTTCAGCTGGTGGTGGCCTAGAACTGGTATGTGTTTCAATTCTCTTCAGCTGGAACATCTCTTCAGCTGGTGGTGGCCTAGAACTGGTATGTGCTTCAGTTCTCTTCAGCTGGAACATCTCTTCAGCTAGTGGTGGCCTAGAACTGGTATGTCCTTCAGTTCTCTTCAGCTGGAACATCTCTTCAGCTCGTGATGGCCTAGAACTGATATGTGCTTCAGTTCTGTTCAGGTGAAACATCTCTTCAGCTGCTATCGGCCTTGAACTAGTATTGTCCATCAGTTCATCACTTCAGCTGGAACATCTTCTTCAGCTGGTATCGGCCTTGAACTAGTATTAGCCATCAGTTCATCACTTCAGCTGGAATATTTCTTCAGCTGGTATTGGCCTTGATCAGGCATGTCCATCAGTTCATCACTTCAGCTGGAGCATCTTCTTCAGCTGGTATCAGCCTTGAACTGGTATTGTCATTCAGTTCATCACTTTAGCTGGTATCGGTCTAGAACTGGTATGTCCATCAGTTCATCACTTCAGCTGGAGCATCTTCTTTAGCTAGTATAGGCCTTGAACTGGTATTGTCCTTCAGTTCATCACTTCAGTTGGAATATTTTTTCAGCTGGTATCGGCCTTGAACGGGGTATGTCCATCAGTTCAATACTATAGACCGGTGGCAGTTAGTACTTTCTCTCGCTGGTACCTGCAACTTCCAGTTTACCTTGCTAACTATTCTAGCAAGATACACTCTTCTTTTTCTCTCTATTCTTATCTCCTTTCTTTTCACATGGATGGATCATTTCTGTTGGCTTTGACAGCTTTGATTTGTATGATCATCCTTAGTTTTCTGCTTGATTTTTTTTCAGTTCTTTCAAGGCTCTTTTCATATTTTGACATATTTTGACATCTCATCAAAACCCCTTGTAAGAAAAACCTTGATAGTTTTTCCTAACAATTTTCCCCTTTTTGATGATGTCCAAAACATGGCAAAATTGAGCAATGATGGAAGAACTGATTGAGAAATTTTTGAGCTATGTAACAAGGACACAATTAAGTAAGAAAACTTGTAGCTAAGAAACTACTTATGTAAACTGATTAGATATCTTTCAATCTACAATAGTTTGTTTTTCATTTTCTTTTATGTAAACTGATTGGACTTCTGATTCTACCATCTTGTCCTTGCCTTTCCACCCTGCTGGGGGAAGGCTTGGATCAGCTTTTGCCTCAATCGTGGTTGTGGCTCTCTGATCATTAGTGGAGGCATTCTAGTTGTATCAACTCTGGGGATAAAGTCATCTGGGTTGACCTATTGAGAATGGGTCTCTTCTATCATACCATCAGGAATCAAGTACTCCAGTATAAGTCTCACTCTGTTGAGAAAATTCATCTTTTGTGGAAAACACCTGGAGCTTCTGGTTTCTGTTTCCACAATGTCCACGAGCCTTTTCAGTTGTTGAAAGAAATATAGAGACCAATTGATCTTGTTTCTTTCCCATATCGCATTGCATATTCTGTATTTTATTTCTGACATACTGGAGTGATCTTCACATGATTCCATCATCATTCTAATGGCGATTACTGCCAATACTTGGAATTGTTTTCCAAAGTTGAATATTGAGTGATTGATGCGGTAACATCCATCAAAGTCGATTGTTGCCAACTTATCATAACAATCTTTGATGTCGACTTTCACTTCCTCAACGTTGTCTCCTTCTTCTGGGAGATCAAGCACCCTTTTCAAAACTGTTGGGGTGATCACAATGTTTCTTCCACGAACCTCTGTCTTGAATTCCAGAGGATTGTCTGTGATTGTTGAGTTGAGTAAGAACTCAGCAACTGCTTCTGGATACATCCAAGTGGGAGTATCTTCGGTGAATGTTCTCAGCCCGGAATCCTCAAGTGACTGAATAATTCCTTCACAATGGCTGGAGACGTTGGAGAATCTTCTGAAGTTATCTCTGCTAAGTATTTTGTCATGATACAGATCTCTGCAGAAGATTGTAGAGTCTTTACCGGTGACTCTGAAATTGTATTTTCTACGATGGATGTTAGCAGAAAATTGAGCCATTTAAGAGTTTTTGAGAAAGAGTTTTCTGAGACTTTTGGAAGGAATGAAAACTCTGTATGTTAAGCTCTTGAGGGAATTCTTGAAAGCTTGTTGGCTTTTGAGTGGGCTGAAAAAAATTCGACCAATCTATTTATAACCTTCAAAATTCATGGTAAATCCAACGGTAACAAGAATTTGAGGGGAGCTTATCTTGAACGGCTTCGATCAATCCCATCGATTAATTCTCAAATTTATCTGTTGAGATTTAATTGAAGAGAGAGATAGTGGGTCCAATGGTAACAATTGTATAACACGTCATTTTACCGTTCCACTAATCAAAAGTAAAGTCAAACTTATCTGTTTGAAGCTCTCTCTTCTGGTGCTTCTGCGCGGCTTTGAGTTGCTGACATCATCAGATGATTTGGCTACATCTGGCAATCTCCAGTTGGCATGACTAGCTTCAACTGAGATATTTTCAGTTCAGCTCTTCCTTTTGCTGAGTTGGCTTTCAGCTCTCATTCCAGTGCAGCTGCTTGCTTCAGCTGATCACGAGCTGTTTTCTCCATTGCAAACTGATTGACCATCTGATCAGTTCTGGCCTTTTGAGTTCTCAGCTTCCATGCCTTTTATCAGTTTGCAAACTTTTTAGCTTGTTTTTTGTTTTAACTGATGATATGAGCAGTTTTGACTTCTTTTGCTGACTGAACTGACGCACCTTCAGTTTCAGTTTCTGCTCTCTTTTTCTCTCCTTTTTTTGTTTTTTTATTAGCTAAGGTTTCTCTTTGCATTCTCCTATTATTTTCTTGATCATCTTCATCTCGTGATGCTAGTTCCAAAAGCCCTAATTGGATACATAGCTTTACAGATTTTGCTTCAAAGGCTTTGCAAAGATGTCAGCTATCTGCCTTTCGGCGGCCAATTCCTTTTATCACCATGAGCTCTGTCACCCTTGTGGTATGGCCAGTTGGCAAACTAGTTATAGTGTGGGTTGATTCTCAGTTCATCCCTTGAGTCCAGGTATTCACTATACTGTGTTATGAGATCCGTTGGAGTGAATTTCTCTAGAGGGATCTGAGAATGTTGACATGCTTGATATGGCATTCTGGGCACGTTTCTTCTTAAGTCAACTTCTCTTCCAGGTTGACTTCCTGGATGTCTTCAAGGATGGGCTAGCTGACCAGTTCTCTCCTGAACTGATGCCCTATCTCGATGAGACTATGGTCCAAACTGAGTAATTATCCTTAATTCAGTTGGCCGGTCAGTTCTGTTCACCATAGACCGGTTTTGAGGTTTGGGCCTTTGAAAGTCTGGTGATCTTTGTTGAACTGACTGTCTCTGATGAGCTGGAGGTCTTGGCTGGACTGACGACCTCTGTTGATAGGCTGGATGCCTTTGCTGATAGGCGAACTGCCTATATTTAGCTTGTGGCCTTCTTTGAGATGGCTTCCTCTGCTGAACTGATGGTTGGACTGCGTCTTTCAGTTGGGAGGATTGGCTGGACCTTTTTGGCGGATCTGTAGAGATGTCTTCAGTTTCCTCACCTTCGGTCTCTTCAACTAGTTGGGCTGGTGCAGGTCTGACAAAACCAGGAAGTTTTCCTTCTTGACTGGTTTGGATGACTGTCTTTCCTTTCTCCGAGGCAGTGTACCTATTGTATCCTAACCTTGTACTACCAGTTTCAACTATTTGATGGCTTAGAATCTCATCAAGAGTTTGAGATCCCTTTTTGAATTTGAGAGAAATCTTCTCTCTCTCATGGACCTCTTGCCATAGCCTCTTATTCTCAACTCTTAGCTCATCAAAATTGAGCTACAACTTCTCACATTTAGTTGACTGAGCCTCAAGTGATTCAGTTCTGTCATGATCACTTCTCAGTCTTTTGACCTCATCTCTTAGGTCATCATTTTCTTCCTTCAGTTGTAAATGTATGCTTGAAATAGCAGCTAACTGGTCCTCTAACATTCTTAATTGTTCATTTATTTCATTGCTAGTAATAAAAGATTCATGAATGTGATAAAAAGAGGTTAAGAAGTCACTGGTGCTAACCTCTTCTTTGTTGTCAGCCATGAGGCAGAACAATCCTTTTCTTCAGAGCTGTAGCCGTCGGAGTTGATTCCTGATGGATAATCTGAGTCATCCAGGACGGCGTTCTCTGAGTTAGCCATCATAGCTTTTCTTTTCAAAAAGCTTCTCTTCACTTTGGCCTTCTGTGAGCAAAGTAAATTGGCCATATCTGAAGCTAAAAGCAATGAAGAAGAAAATGAACATTTTAGAGGAATTTTCTTCTATATTAATGAAAAGGATGATTACAAAGTTCACCACCTGTAAGTATATATACATACAACTGTAGAACTCACTAGAACCTATACAGGTGTATGCAATCTATTGGCTAAGAGATATTCACAGAATATACTATACTTGGAGAGTAAGATGTTCATCCATTTGTCAATCGTTAAGTAACAGCACCCACAGTTTCCTTTTTGCACATTGCTGAGTCAGTGCATCATTTCTGACGTGGAGGCGTATGTCCAACACCTTTTTGTCTTCAGGGAGCTCTGGACACTCATACCTGTAGTGTCCTTGTTTGTGGCAATGGAAGCATTCTCCTATGCTTCTGTTGGCTACCCTGGGTTGTTCAGCAAGCGGTTGATTTCTCTCATCTCTGGGCTCATCGTCAGTTTGAAGCATAACCGATGGTTGATCTCTGATCCGCTTGAGCTTTTCTAGCAGCTTGGCAACTGACTGGATTTGATCATTGATATCTTCAATCAGGCTCTCCTTCTTCTCCACTGTTTCTCTTTTGCGATCAGTTGAGCCGCTTGATTGTTCTCTGGCTTGAGAACTTCTCGGCTAGAAGACATTTCTTCCTCGAGTTTCTATAAACCGATTTCTTTCACCGTAGAAGGCTGCATCCTGGGCTGATGATGTGAATGCTTCTTTTTTTCGGTTTAGGCTATACTCGTGAGCCTTAAGAGAACTAAAGAGTTCTCTTGGCGTGATGCTGGTCAAATCTCTTGACTCTTTTGTAGCAATCACCTTTATATCTCATTCCTCGGTGAGATTGTCCAAAATTTTGGAGTTCATCTCACTATTGGGATATGTTCTTCCCAGATTATTCATCTCACTGATGATGCCAAGAAATCTTGTTTCAAAGCTGGAGATGGTCTCATCTAAGTGCATCTTGAAGGACTCATATTTGTCGACTGCTAGCTGAAGCTTGTTTCCTTTGATAGCTTCGAACTCTTTGCACAGATCTGCAAGTAAGTCCTATATCATCTTCGTAGTTCTGCAATTCTTTGTGTCCTTCATGCGATCTTCATCTAGAGTTTGGAACAACGCGGCTTGGGCCACGAACTCTAGGTTCTTCAACTTCTTCTCTTCACCCGTGAGAAGATGAGTTGGCTTCGGGATCCTTGCTGGTTGGTTGACATCAGCAATGTGGGCTTCATTATCTATCATAATCCTGATTTGACCATCCTCGATAACTTCCCCCATATTCTTGTGGATTGAGCAGAGATGCGCCCTCATTCTCCTGCTCCAGTTATCGTAGTTCTCAACTGAAAAGATAGGTAGCTTATGGTTTCCCATAGCTTACACATTAGAACAGATGACTAGATCTGAATCAGTTGATCTGCAGAAATGGCTGATCTTTAGAATCAACCGCTCTGATACCACTTGTTGGTCCCGGGGTGAGTTAGAATCAGTTTAGAGGGGGTGGATAAATTGATTACAAAACTGAACTTAGAAGCAGAATATTCAGGGCCCATTTTGACTCGCAAATAATATCCGTGTTATGTAGAGATCAGATGAGAAGATCTGCTAGCTCGGAGTATTGTGTGTGCTTATAGTATGCAGTTAAAAATATGCAATTGAACTGAAAATTAAAGCAGAGCACACAAGCAATTTATAGAGGTTCGAAGCTCAACTTCTATGTCCTATCTTCCTTCCGCAGAAGGACAATTCACTATGCAAGTGTAAAGTTCCTTTATTACAGTTATACAGTAAAGACAGTTGCTGTCCCGGAAGTTGCACTCTAAACTTCCTCAGTCGGTAGGTCGACAGCTCATACTTGCGATCCCCAACTGCTCGTTGGAGAGATAAGGTGCTATTGCCCGTCTTTTCATGATTTTAGATCTCACTCGATCTTCAAGAGTACAGTCTTGAAACTGGTATCAATTGGGTTGCTCCTTTGCGCATCTGCTCTGAGCTAGGATAGTTGATCACTTAAGCACGGTGACTGAGAGAACAGCTCTGGCTAGAAATCTTCAACGGTTAGCTTAAAGAGCGTTAAGGCTCATTCTCATCAGTTGGAACTTTTGATTTTTCTGAGTTCTTTAAGCATGAGGCTTTAGTGCTTTGGTGAACGTCTTCGTGGAAAGACTTATCTAAAGTGCTCTCCAAATTCTCAAAAGTCCCACAGTCTTCTCTGGGGTAGTTCACCTTTTAAAGATGGGTGAGTTGGTGACCGCTGGTGATCACTATTTGATCATAAATGATAAAGTCAGTTGCAAGGCTTTCATTTAATTGGGCCGTTGAGTTGCCTTTGCTCTTTTGACGAGCTTTTGCTCTAAGATCTCGATTGCATTAATTTCAAGATATTCTTTGGCTTATCTGAATTTCAGTTACGGCTCCTTTCTTGTTCTTCAGTTCTGAGCTTTGTCTGGCAGCTGGAATCTTCAGTTCTTTTGTCTATCAGTTCTACGTGTCCTTTCGAGGTTTGGAAAGCTTCAGTTGAGATCATCTTCAGCTGGCATTTCTGGGCTTGGGATTGATGCCTTCTGAGCTCCAGTTTGCTTTGCTTCAACTGGCAGTTTGAACTAGTATTCTTAAGCTGGTATTTTGGACTTGTGTCCCTTTAGCGTAAACTCTTATGGACTGGTCTTCAGTTCAGTTGCTGGCGCTTTATCAGTTGGACTTCCAAAATGATGCATCTTCAGCTGGTGTCCTTCGAACTAGTGCTTCATCAGGTGGAACTTCATTCTTTAGTTGGTATCCTTTGAGCTGGCATTTTCCTTCAGCTTATACCTTAGTCTTCTCTTCAATTGGTATGTTCCTTCAACTGGAATATCCTGAGCTAGTATTTCCTTCAGCATGGATCTTTAGACTTTGTACATTTCTTTAGCTAGTATTTTCTTTAGCTGGAATATCTTGAGCTGGTATTTCCTTCAGCTCAAGATTGTCCTCTCTTCGGCTGGCAGTCTTCTTCAGTTGATGTCATCGTGAACTGGCATGTTCATCAGTCCAAACTGATGTTCTCTTCAACTGGTATTTCTTCAGTCAGGAATGATCTAGAACTGATATGTCCCTCAGTTCTTCTCTTTCAGCTGGTATTCCCTTCAGCTGGGATCTTCTTTTGACCGGAACATTTCTTCAGCTGGTTTTGGACTATAACTAGTATGTACTTCAATTCTCTTCAGCTGGAACATCTCTTCAGCTGGTGGTGGCCTAGAACTGGTATGTACTTCAGTTCTTTTCAGTTGGAACATCTCTTCAGCTAGTGGTGGCCTAGAACTGGTATGTGCTTCAGTTCTCTTCAACTGTAACATCTCTTCAGCTAGTGGTGGCCTAGAACTGGTATGTCCTTCAGTTCTCTTCAGCTGGAACATCTCTTCAGCTGGTGGTGGCCTAGAACTGGTATGTCTTTCAGTTCTCTTCAGCTGGAACATCTCTTCAGCCGGTATCGGCCTTGAACTGGTATTGTCCACCAGTTCATCACTTCAGCTGGAACATCTTCTTCAGCTGGTAGCGGCCTTGAACTGGTATTGTCTATCAGTTCATCACTTCAGCTGGAATATTTCTTCAGCTGGTATCGGCCTTGAACTTGTATGTCCATCAGTTCATCACTTCAGCTGGAGCATCTTCTTCAGCTGGTATCGGCCTTGAACTGGTATTGTCCTCCAGTTCATCACTTTAGCTGGTATCAGCCTTGAACTGGTATGTCCATCAATTCATCACTTCAGCTGGAGCATCTTCTTCAGCTGGTATCAGCCTTGAACTGGTATTGTCCTTCATTTCATCACTTCAGCTGGAATATTTCTTCAGCTGGTATCGGCCTTGAACTGGTATGTCCATCAGTTCATCACTTCAGCTGAAGCATCTTCTTCAGCTAGTATGGGCCTTGAACTGGTATTATCCTTCTGTTCATCACTTCAGCTGGAATATTTCTTCAACTGGTATCGGCCTTGAACTGGTATGTCCATCAGTTCATCACTGTAGACTGGTGGCAGTTGGTACTTTCTCTCGCTGGTACCTACAACTTCCAGTTTGCCTTGCTAACTATTCTAGCAAGCTACAGTCTTCTTTTTATCTCTATTCTTCTCTCCTTTCTTTTCACATGGATTGATCATTTCTGTTAGCTTTGACAACTTTGACTTGTATGATCATCTTTAGTTTTCTACTTGATTTCTTTTCAGTTTTTTCAAGGCTCTTTTCATATTTTGACATATTTTGACATCTCATCAAAACCCCTTGTAAGAAAAACCTTGATAGTTTTTTCTAACACAGCCGTCAGTCCGGTAGCCACATCGTTACAGGCCCACCAGCTTCCGCTTGGTTCGTCCCTGAACCACACCTTACTGCGAAAGGTTCGACTCTGATACCACCTGTAATACTAAAATTCCAACTATGTATCCATCCAAACTCAGAGTATCTCCTCATTATACGATTAGATCTACGAAGACCCTCAATTACAGTAGAACCATTAGCTTCATCTTTAGGTTCAACCTCATTCTCTCCAATCACATCTTCAAGCAACTGATAAAATGCAGCACCTGCATGCTTTAGCAATTGATAAGATGTGGCACCTGCATGCTTTGTCCTCACTGGCATGCTCCCTGAGAAATTCCGATCACATCTTCAAGTAACTGATAAGATACCTCAAAGTATCTCCTCATTATACGATTAGATCTATGAAGACCCTCAATTACAGTAAAACCATCAGCTTCACCTTCAGGTTCAACCTCATTCTCTCCAATCACATCTTCAAGCAACTGATAAGATGCAACACCTGCATGCTTTAGCAACTGATAAGATGCGGCACCTGCATACTTTGTCCTTACTCACATGTTCTTTGATAAGTTCCAATCACATCTTCAAGCAATTGATAAGATACAACACCTACATGTTTTAGTAACTGATAAGATACAACACCTGCATGGTTTGTCCTCACTCACATTCTCCAATCACATCTTCAAGTAACTAATAAGATTCTTTAGGTTCAACCTTATTCTCTCCAATCACATCTTCAAGTAACTGATAAGATGCAGCACCTGCATGCTTTAGCAACTGATAAGATGCGGCACCTGCATGCTTTGTCCTCACTCGCATGCTCTTTGAGAAGTTCCAATCACATCTTCAAGCAACTGATAAGATGCAGCACCTGCATGCTTTAGCAACTGATAAGATGCAACACCTGCATACTTTGTCCTCACTCATATGCTCCAATTACATCTTCAAGTAACTAATAAGATGCAGCACCTGTATGTTTTAGCAACTGATAAGACACAATACATGCATGCTCCAATCACATCTTCAAGCAACTAATAAGATGCAGCACATGCATGCATTAGCAACTGATAAGATGCGGCACCTGCATGATTTATCATCACTCGCATGCTCCCTACGAAATTCCAATCACATCTCTAAGCAACTGATAAATATAGCACATGCATGCTTTAGCAACTGATAAGATGCAACACCTGCATACTTTGTCCTCACTCGCATGCTCCATGAGAAACTTCTCAGGGGGTCACCCATCCCACCATTGCTCCAGGTCAAGCATGTTTAACTTTGAAGTTCTAGTGGAATGAGCACGAGAAAAGAAAATGCACCTTGTGGTACGAGTAGCACTAATCAAATCCTTTAAGCTATCCTTAATTATACAGTCTCATTCATGTATAGCCTCAGAATCCCTCTCTTTCGGGTGGATTTGATTCATTCATGTGTCCCTTCGCTTAAAAGTCTTATAGGAGCCACTCTTCATCCGTACCTTGCACTGAAGATCACTCTACACTTCTTGAAAGTCTTATAGGAGTTGTTCTTTTTCCATGCCTTACACCGGCGATCACTCTGCGCTTTGGCCCCGGAGGCTAGTCTTGATTTTCTTGATTAGTATGGTAGTTCCAATTTTAATCTTCTAGTCAACCCTAAAGTCAGTGCACTGAAGTTACATAAACTGTGCGGACATATTCATCATCATGTACATGTACATTATAGTGAACATGTAAGGTCAGAATAGATAAACTGAAAGCAAGTAAATGGCACAAGGTTGATAACCTTGTTCGATCAACTGATCTACGTCAGGGGGACTTCACAAGTCTGTGAGAAATAATCCACTACCCCATTGTAAGGTTACAAAGGATATTACACGATGATCTCCCGTCACTCGACCCCTTTCCTACACACTACAACCTTTTCGATGGACTGAATTGTAAGATCCCCTTACAACCTAGAATCCCTCTAGTTCCCACAGGAAATCTCTCCCGAGACTCCTTTAAAGGTGTGAATGAATAAACTTCAAACACAGACTAGACACACAATGATCACAAGAATCAAACCTAGTCTACTCGAATACTATATACTTCGAAGATAAAGTCTTTTAGCCTCTCTATCCTTTGTGTATTCATAAATTATGTGCTCCGTACTAAACTAGTCTGATTCCCAGGCTATTTATAAACACAAATCATAGCCTAAATAAGGTAATCATATTGTCCTATTTTGACTCAAACTCAACAAGGACACTTTCCTTGTTTAAATCAGACAACTCTTAGTTTATAATCCTTCTTTGAATAGAACTCGCCTCTTTCCTTCTTGATCTTCATCTTCGAACAAGGCATCTTCTATTCTGAAATGTCTATCTTGAAAAGGTAGCTTCAACTCCTTGAATCAGCTTGGAACATCTCTTGGAAACTCTCTCGACAACCATATACATGATCATGTTCACAAACATGCTCAAGTACATTCTTTGATCTTCAATCAAATTGGCAGTGGAATGTTCATATCATAATGTCCAGAATATGGTCTTCAAACTTGAAAAATCAAAAGCAATGTGTTCTTTGAATTGCCATAAAAATCATGACAATCTAAACAACACTTAGTGCAGATGGCACTAACATGCATTATATCAGAATCTTAATGATGTTACTATTAATGTTGGGACTGATGCATCAGTGTCATGAACAAGGTTGAATTGCTGAGAGAATTGCATATGATTCATGATGAAAAAGAAAAGAGGGATCTTGACTTGGGGATCACGTGTCTGAAGAAAAAAACGGGATAATCCAATTGAAGAATAAATGGACGGCGGGTCGGATGTAGGAAACAGCGGGTTGAAGGAAGGAAGTCTTGGGCCATTAGTATTTTCAGTAATGTCTTTACATTATTTCCAAAAGTAGCCCAGGTGCTTGGCCCAAATAGATTATGTCATTTCAATCTATGCCCTAGGGTTATATGTGTTGCCTATAAATAGTGATAATGTACGAGAGAGAGGCAATTAATGAAAAATATCATTTCCCCCTATTTTCTATCTATATTTCCTCTATTTCTTCCAGATTTCCCCCTCCGTTCTTTTATAACATCAAGACTGGATTTTTATTACGGTAAACATTGAAAAATACATTAAAAAGTTGAGGTATCTTTACACCAATTATTATATACATAAAAATATCTACGGTTCACAACATCTAATATTTCAGAGCTCTAGATCTGGGTAATGGCTGATGGTACACGTCTGCGGGAGCTGTAAGAAAACCAAAAGCAAATGGATCAAACTGTTATGGCTGAAGCTATTAAAAGAGATGCTGCTGAAGTGAAGTTACAAGAGCAGATTAACACTATCACTTCTGATCCGCAGAATCATATAACAGTGGTTAATGGCAAGATTGACAATCTTGCCAAGACCCCGGGCTCCATTCAGCTGCAGTTATCTAATTTAGACATAGGAAGGTATTCTAGAGGTGATAGCTCTATTCTGGGTACTCCTAACAGTGGGGGAAAGAGTGAAACAAATCAACCTACTCCACAACAATTCATCAGAGGGAAAGAAATTATGGGAGCACCAGGTAAAAATGTTTATCCACATCTTCCTAAGCTTGAATTTCCTAAGTTTGATGGGGATTATCCAAGGGCCTGGATACTGAAATGCCAAAGCTACTTTAAAATGATGTCATACTTCCCAGATGATCAGAGAGTGCAACTTACTATCATGCACTTTGAAGGAAAGGCCTCACAATGGTATCAAAATTCATCTCTTAGAGGTGCAGACCTCTCTTGGGATTGATTCTTGGAAATCATATCTGCTAGGTTCGAGGAATTGAAAAATGTGAAGGTAATAGCTGAATTTAACAAGCTGAAACACACTGGGTCTATAATAACTATGTGGATAAATTCGAGAAACTTAAAGCTTGCATGTGGCTGTTGAACAAAGGTCAATTTACTGAGGAATATTTTATAGCAAGCTTCATCAGTGGGTTAGGGGAAGAAATTATGTCACCAATATAATCAGCTCAAAGCTGCTGGACAACAATACCTATCCAGACTTTGAACATCAGTGGGTTAGAGGAAGAAATTATGTCACTAATATAATCAGCTCAAAGCTGTTGGACAACAATATCTATCCAGACTTTGAACTAATGGGAGACCTACTCAAATTCAAGGGAAGGATTATGGTGGGCAATGGTTCCGAGATTAAATGATTGTTGCTACATGAGGTGCACAATTCTCCCTATGGAGGACACTTAGGAATTTATGGTACCTATGTCACGTTAAAATTATTATTCTACTGGCCTTATATGAAGAGGGATGTAGAACAATAGGTAAACAGTTGCAGAACCTACAGTGTTAGCAAGTCCACTAGTGGCCCTTATCCTGGGCTGCTGCAGCCATTACAGGTTCCAAATCAAACTTGGACACATATCTCAATGGATTTCATTGAGGGACTTCCTAGCTCTTATAAAAAGAATGCCATCCTAGTGGTTGTGGATAGGCTTACAAAGTATGGACATTTCATAACACTCTCTCACCTATATACTACTCATTCTATTGCTAAGGTGTTCCTAGACTCTGTGTACAAGCTCCATGGTCAACCCTTGAGCATTGTTTCTGATCGAGATAAAGTGTTCACAAGCACATTTTGGAGAGAACTATTCAAACTTATGGGAACTTCTTTGGACATGACTTCTGTGTACCACCCTTAATCTGATGGATAGAGAGAGAGAGAGAGAGAGAGAGAGAGAGAGAGAGAGAGAGAGAATAAACCAGTGCCTAGAAGCCTATCTATGGTGTATGGTTCATTCACACCCTAAACAATGGTCTAAATGGCTACCTCTGGCTGATTTCTGGTATAACACAAACTACCACTCCAGTCTGAAAGCTACTTCTTTCTAAGCCCTATACGAGTATCTTCCACCCCTACACTCCCTACCAACCTATTTTCCTACTGCACAAACAGAAGTCAAGGATCTACTTGAAGAAAGAAGGTAGCTCATGACCGAGTTGAAAGCTTACCTTCATTCAGCACAAAACAGAATGAAAGTATATATAGATTTGAAGAGGGCAAAATGAGAATTTTAGATGGGAAATTTGGTCTACCTAAAGCTCCAACCTTTTAGACAGAGTTCAGTAGCTCTTCAAAAAAATGTGAAGCTCTCTTCTAAATACTATGGTCCCTATCTAATTTTAGAGTGAATTGGAAAAGTAGCGTACCGTCTAGAGTTACCTGATGGGGTGAAGATCTATCCGGTCTTTCATGTTCCTTACTGAAAAAGGTGATAAGCCCTTCTGTGATTCTCACAGCAGATCTGCCTAAGCACGACGATGATGGGGTTTTCACTGTTGAACTATGTGCTTTGCTGGAAGAGAGGGTTATTTCCGAGGTAATTTACAGGTAGAACAAATGTTGGTCCTTTGGGATAAATCTAGGGAGGGGCTCAAATCTTGGGAAGATTCTCGATTGGTGGCTGAATTAACGAGCAAAATTGATCCTTGTGGACAAGGATCTCGGAGAGGGGATGGTAATGTCATGAACAAGGTTGAATTGCTTAGAGAATTGCATATGATTTATGATAAAAGAGAAAAGAAGGATCTTGGCTTGGGGATCGCGTGTCTGAAGAAAAAAGAGGATGATCCAATTGAAGAAGAAATGAACGGCAGGTCGGATGTAGGAAACAACGGGTTGAAAGAATGAAGTCTTGGGCCATTAATATTTTAATTAATGTCTTTACTTTATTTCTAAAAGTGGCCCAGGTGCTTGGCCCAAATATTTATGTCATTTCAATCTATGCCCTAGGGTTATATGTGTTGACTATAAATAGTGATATTGTACGAGAGAGAGGCAGTTAATGAAAACTATCATTTCCCCTATTTTTTATCTATATTTCATCTATTTCTTCCAGATTTCCCCCTCTGTTCTTTTATAACATCAAGACTGGATTTTTATCATGGCAAATATTGAAAAATACATTAAGAAGCTGAGGTATCTTTATACCAATTATTATATACATAAAAATATCTACGGTTTTTAAAACAAGCAAATCCACTCCCGATTAATGCAAAGCCTACTGGGCCTGAAAACTCAATTCCTATAAACTTTAATTTTCTTGACTTTGATAACTTTAGTTTTCTAGTCAACTCTGAAGACGGTGTATTATATCAGAATCTTAATGATGCAATATTTAATATTGGGACTGATGCAGCAGCTCCACTCCCGATTGCTGGTTTGGAGGTTAGTCTTTATTTTCTTAACTTTGATCAGTATGGTTCTAACTTTAATTTTCTACTCAACCCTGAAAATAGTGCATTATATCATAATCTTAATGATGTTACTGTTAATGTTAGAACTGATGCAGCAAATCTACTCCCGATTAATACAGGGCCTACTGGACTTAAAAACTCAATTGCTATGAACTTTGATTTTCCTAACTTTGATAACTTTGGTTTTCTTGTCAATGAAGACAGTGCATTATTTAAGAATCTTAATGATATTGCATTTAATGTTGGGACTGATGCAGCAGCTCCACTCATGATTGCTAGTTTGGAGGCTAGTCTTAATCAGTATGATAGTCTCAACTTTAATTTTACAGTCAACCCTGAAAATGGTGCATTATATCAGAATCTTATAGATGTTGTTGAAAACGTTACATTATATCAGAATCTTAATGATGTTGCTCTTAATGTTGAGACTAATGATACTATTAACTCTGTGAATGATGCTGAAGACTTGTATCATATTCTTCATAGTTTCCTTGGCTTAGATCAACAGAGTGCTTTTGAGGCACTTATTCAACCAGGTGCTGTATCTTACCAGTTAATTGAAGATTTTATTGGAGAGAATGAGGTTCAACCAGGTGCTGCATCTTATTAGTTGATTGAAGATGTGATTGGAGAGAATGAGGTTCAACCGATCACCAGTGCAAGGCACAGACAAAGAGAGGGATTTTAAAGCTATACAGGAATGGGACTATATAGTTAAGGAGAGCTTAAAGGATTTGATTGGTGCTTATTAGTGCCATCTGCACTAAAGTGTTCAGGATTGTCATTATCTGTTTAAGATTTTATGGCAATTTCAAAAGAACGCAAAAGGCTTTGGTTATTCATGTTCGAATAACATGTTCTGGACATTTCTGTGAACACTTCACTGCCAATCTAATTAAAGATCAAGACATGTACTTAATCATGTTTAGAGACATGATCATGTACATGGTTGTCCAGAAAGTTTACAAGAGACGTGTCATGCTAGATTCAAGGAGTTGAAGCTGCAGATTTAAGTGGACATTTCAGAATAGAAGTTACCTTGTTCGTGATAAAGATCAAGAAGGAAAGAATGAGTTCTATTCAAAGAAGACATCTAAACTAGGAAAGTCTGATTTAATTAAGGAATTTATTTCCTTGTTAAATCCTTGTCAAAGTAGGACTTCTGATTACCTTGTTAAAGCTATAGTTGTTGTTTATAAATAGCCTGGGAATCAAACTAGATTAGATGACACGGATTTTTACGAATACATAGAAGGGCTGAGAGTTAAAAGACTTCACATTCGAAGTATATAGTATTCAGGTAGACTAGGTTTGATCGATTAGATCATTATGTTTCTAGTCTGTGTTTGAAACTCACTTTCATTCACACTTAGAGGAGTCTCGGGAGAGATTTTCTATGGGAACTAGAGGGATTCTAAGTTGTGAGAGGAGCTCACAATTCAGTTTAGTGAAAGAGGTTGAATCGGGTAGGAAAGGGGTCGAGTGACGGGAGTCTTCGTGTAATAACTTTGTAACCATTCAACGGAGTAGTGAACTATTTCTCACGGACTTGACAAGTCCCCCTAACATAGATTAATTGATCAAACAAGGTTACCAACCTCGTGTTCTTTATTTGCTTAAGTTTTTACATTTTGACCTTACATGTTCACAATAATGTTCAAATACATGATGATGAACATGACCGCACAGTTTATATAACTACAGTGCTAATCATACCACAAGGTGCATCTTCTTTTCTAGTGCTCATTCCACCAGAACTCAAAAGTTGAGCTTGCTTGACCTAGAGCAATGGTGCACTCATTCCACCAGAACACCAAAGTTAAACGTGCTTGACCTGGAGCAATGGTGGGATGGGAGACCACTTAGGAAGTTTCTCAGGAAGCATGTGAGTGAGGACAAAGCATACTGAAAAGACTCATGTTGGTTTGTGGCGTCAGCCGTCAGTCTAAGCCGGTTCGTTACAGGCCTACCAGTTTTCTTTTGGTTTATCCCCGAACCACACTTTACTGTGAGAGGTTCAGCTCTGATACCACCTGTAATGATAAAACGCCCAACCACATATCCATCCAACCTTAGAGATCTCCTCATTATATGATTAGATCTACGAAGATCCTCAATTACAGCAGCACCATCAGCTTCATCTTCAGGTTCAACCTTACCTTCTATTGAAACCTTCAATCAGCAAAGTCTGATGGCGTGCAAACAACCCCCTCTCCCTAATTTTTTAAATGGAAGGTATGAAAGTTTGATAGAAATAGTATTATTTATACGCAGATATTTATAAGAGACTGGAATAAAAACTAGTACATACATAGAGCAACTAATTACATATTTCGAGTTTGGGGACTATGCTATAAAGAAAATGTCTCTATTTAAGATTTCAATTGGTAATTAGTTCCAAATTGCACTAAATAAAATTCCCTATTTGAAATTTCAATCAGTATTTAGTTCCAAATTTCGGGGGCCTTTTATCCCATCAGTGTTTAGTTCCAAATTTCAAACCTTTAAATGGCCCTATTTGAGATTTCATTCAGCAAATAGTTCCAAATTTTGGGGACATTTTATCCCCTAAACTAAACTCCTTATTTGAAATTTATCCCCAAGTAAAAGCCCTTTAACATATAAATTCATTCCCAAAAAAATTAAAGTGAAAGCCTATTTGAATTATAGAACAATCTTTAAGATATAAATTCATCCCCAAAAAAATTAAAACTGAATTAGGCAAAACTCACATATCTGTATAGCATAGTTGATTGGTATTTCAGATATTTCAGATATGCAACATACAAATGATAACATAAGTACATATATGAAAAGTATTTTAGAACAATAAATATATGTATGGTGAACATATGTGCAAAAATATGTATAGGCATGCTTCTCAAGAATCTCAAATCTACAAATATACACATGAACATTAAGAATCTCAGATCTGCAAACATACATATGAATGGGTTCCCAGATCTACAAATATACATATGATTGGACATCTCAAATCTGATAATATTGTATCTTAGATCTGAAAATATATATATATGATTAAACAAACAGAGAAAAAAAATTAAAAGAACTAAGAGTTTCAATCTGAGGATTGAATAAAATTGAGAAAGATAGAACTTTTATGAAGAATGGAATTCATGTGATGCTCGGGGCCAAAGCGTGGAGTGATCTCCGGTGCGAGGCATGGACAAAGAGCGGCTCCTGTAAGACTTCCAATCGAAGGGGCACATGAATGAAATGAATTCAGCCGAAAGAGGGAGATTCTAAGGCTATACAGGAATGGGACTATATAGTTGAGGAGAGCTTAAAGAATTTGATTGGTGCTACTCATATCTGTTGGGGTTTTATCGAATTACGCCCTACAGGATCTAATCGGATAATCTATAATTCTAAGGCATATCTGTTGAGGTTCCACATTTGTGTTTTGTATTTATATCTTTTTTGTTCTTGTTTGGAGTTACAGTCCATCTTGGGTTGTGCTTCAGTTATGTATTTCATTTGGGTTTTGGGGTTAGCATTCGGTCTGTGGATGCATCCCCTTTTAGCTGTATTCTTGTTTCTATTTCGAGTACTTGGTTAGGGCTGTGTTCACTTTTGGAACACATTCCACATATGACTTTGTACGAGACAATTTAAGTTTATATACAGGCTGGGCATGGTGTCGAATGCCCCACTCCTTCTAGGGGTGTTTTAACAAAAAAAATCTATAATTCTAAGGCATGCATATCATGATTTTATGTGTGAGTTCATTAAACATACTATGTTGAATATTCATGTAAGACAGTCGAATTATACGCAGCGGAAAAAAACGATTTGACAGAACTATTTACAATGATCGTAGGGTTAATGACGAGATTACAGTTCTAATCTCGTTGCTGCAGTAGAAATAGTCGAACATGGCCTTTTCTTCCACAGTGGTCGATGGCTCCAAGGTAGCAGAGAACTCATTGATCTTCTACTGTATTCTCGATACCCGTTTAGATGTAGAGTGTGCTACAAGCTTCTAAACTGATAGGGGCTGTTCGCAAGCCGTGAGCCTTTTAATACTTTACAAGGAATCTGATGACATGATCTTTATCGTGTGTTTTACCCACACCATATCATCTACAATGTAAGTATAAGGAAACATGCATATATAAATGTAACAACAAATAATATGCACAAACGTCAATGACTACAATAATAATCAATCTATATCGTCAAAACATTGTTAACAGTATACAAAGATAAGCTTTCAGCATGCAATCCTAACAATCTCCCACTTATACTTAAAACATGTCTTTTAAGTATAGAACAAAAACTGGCAAAACTCTCAAACTATAAACAAATCTCAAAATACAATCCCGGGTCTGTATCTCACTCTCATTTTCTCCACGTGACCATCAAAGGTCTTAGCCGTCAGGCTCTTCATGAATGGATCAGTCAGGTTGTCCTCCGATGCAATCTTGACCACTGCAACATCTCCTCTCTTAACAATTTCTCGTATAAGATGGTACTTTCTCTCTATGTGTTTACTTGCCTTATAGGCTCTGGGTTCCTTCGAATTTGCCACTGCACCAGAGTTATCACAGTATACCGTGATACTCCTAGGCAAATCAGAAACCATGCTCAAGTCCAACAAGAAGCTCCGGAGCCAGACGACTTCCTTTGCAGCCTCAGAGGCAGCTACATATTCAGCTTCCATTGTAGAGTCAGCTATGCATTTCTGCTTGATACTCTTTCACGCAATGGCTCCACCTCCCAATGTAAACATATAGCCCGGTAGATTTACTCTGATCTTTATCAACTTAGAAATTTGATTCCGTATAACCCAAAGGAATGAGACTATCACTGTAGTATACCAGCATATAATCTCTAGTCCTTTTCAAGTACTTGAGAATATTCTTCACTGCAGTCCAGTGTCCTTTTCCAGGGTTAGACTGATATCTACTCACCATGCCAACCGCATAGTAAATATCAGGCTAAGTGCATAGCATAGCATATATGAGGCTCCCCACAGCCGAAGCATATGGAATCCCCTTCATCTCATCTATCCCAGTCTGTGTCTTCGGACACATATCCTTGGATAGATGAATTCCATGCCTGAAAGGTATAAAACCTTTCTTGGAATCTTGCATGCTAAACCTAGCTAGCACTATATCGATATAGGTTGCCTAGGATAAGCAAAGCATCATCTTCTGGCGATCTCAAATGATCTTAATGCCAAGGACATGTCCAGCTTCTCCCAAATCCTTCATATCGAACTACTTGGACAGCCACACCCTTACGTTCGATAATACCTTCTTATTGTTTCCAATAAGCAAGATATCATCAACATACAGTACTAGGAATGCCACCACGTTTCCGTCACTCTTTTTGTACACACAGCTCTCATCCGGACTTTGGATGAATCCATATGACTAGATGACCTCATCGAACCGGATGTTCCAAGATTGTGATGCTTTCTTAAGTCCATAAATAGATCTCTTAAGCTTGCAGACTAGGTGCTCTTGGCCCTTAGCAATGAACCCTTCTTGTTGCTTCATATGGATGTTTTCTTCAAGACTTCCATTCAGAAAAGCTGCCTTGACATCCATTTGTCATATCTCATAATCTAGATGACCGGCAATAGACAAGAGAATCCGGATTGACTTAAGCATGGCAACTGGCGAAAAGGTTTCCTCATAATCGATCCCTTCTTTCTGAGTATAGTCTTTCGCCACCAATCTAGCTTTGAAGGTTTCAACCTTCCGTCAGATCCTCTATTTCATTTGTAGACCCACTTGCATCCAATGGGTTTTACCCCATCAGGTGGTTCTACAAGCTCCCAAACTTGATTGTGATCCATAGATCCAATCTCAGACTCCATTGCAATTTTCCAAAAATCTGCATCTTTATCTTGTACCGCCTCGTCATAGGTCTTTGGATCTAATTCATTCAGTCCTTCAGCGAAATACGAAGATTATCCCAAACTAATGAATCTATCCGGTTGTCAAACAACCCTCCCACTGCGATGAGGCATTTCCCGTACTTTCGTGACACGTTGTGCAATTATTGGTGGTTCCCCTTCTTGTACAGGTGGTGTAGGATCTGCGTTCCCACTTCAAAGCTTCTCAAGAACGATCTTGCTCCTGGTTTTGTGATTTATTATATAGTCTTCCTCTAAGAATTGGGCATTAGTGCTGATAATGACCTTCTGATCCTTAGCACTATAAAATAAACCACCTCTCGTTCCTTTCGGATACCCAACGAACAACTTACCTCTGAACGTGGCGCCAATTTATCAGCCTCCTTATTCAGCACATATGTTGGACTGCCTCATATCTAAATGTGACCTAGACTGGGTTTTTGACTAGTCCATAGTTCTAGGGACGTGTGATGAACTGATTTAGAAGGAACCATGTTAAGAATATAGGCTGCTGTTTCCAAGGCGGACATATCCCTAGAATGAAATAGGTAATTCTGAATAGCTTATCATCGATCTAACCATCTCTAATAATGTTCTATTCCTTCTTTCAGCTACGCCGTTCTGCTGTGGAGTGCCAGGCGTAGTCAACTGGGATGTAATCCTATGCTCTGCTAAGTAATCCCTAAATTCAGTCGAGAGGTATTCACCACCATGATCAGAACGCAGTGTCTTGATACTTTCGCCTGTTTGTTTCTCCACTTCCGCCCTAAATGTTTTGAATGTTTCAAAACACTCGGACTTGCGACGCAACAGGTAATGTATCCATAGCTTAAGTAATCATCAATGAACGTGATGAAATACTCATACTCTCATCAAGCCTGAACTGACATAGGGCCACATAAGTTAGATTGAATCAAATCTAGTACCTCTTTGGATCTATTTCCTTTAGACGAAAAGGGTCGCTTAGTCATTTTACCTTCCAAGCAGGATTTACACAAAGGAAACATTTCCAAGACCAATGAAGACAGTGGTCCATCGTTTATCAGCCTTTGTCTCCTCTTAAAGTTAATATGACCAAGTCTCAGATGCCAAAGATAAGTTTTATTCGGTTCCGAAGGTTCTTTCCTTTTATTATGGTTAATGATCGATGTATTCAATAATTGCATTTGTATAGTGTTTTGCATAGGATTAAGTATATAAAGATGTCCATCCAATGTGCTAGAACAGATAAAACATTTTCCACTTGAGATAACGACCTTGCTATCAAAAGTAACAGAATATCCATTTATAAACAACTTAGAAACAGAAATTAAGTTCCGCCTAAAACCAGGCACATAAAGACAGTCTTTTAAAATAAGAGTCCTATCACTACTAAAGGATAAAGTTACGTCTCCCATTGCAACAGTCGTCACTTTCATAGCATTGCCCATGTAAACGATGATCTTGCCTTCACTCAGCTGTCTTTTCACCAGGAACCCTTGTAAGGACATGCAAACGTGATCAGTAGCTTCAGTATCCACTACCCAAGACTGGGTAGAACAAGTAGCTAAACATGTTTCAACAACTAGAGAGTGAGACATATCCTTCTTCTTCCTCTTGTTAGGACACGCAGATTTCCAATGTTCCTGCTGACCGCACTTGAAACACTTCGACTTCGATTTGAAGTCCTCCGAGTGTATCTTGGCTTTGCCCTTCTTATCTTTAGGGTCTTTAGGCGCCTCCTTTGCAGCTTTCTTAGGTGTGTATCTCTTCTTCTTAACACCAGAAGAAGACGCCCTAGATAGGTAAGCCTCCGAACTTCCCTTTTGGAGATGCTCGGCTGCCTGAAGATCCATGAGCAGTTCTGATAAAGTAACATCCTTCTTTATCATATTGAAGTTCAGCCTGAATTGCTCAAACCTCGGTGACAGACTGTGAAGCACAATATCAATTTGGGACTCAGCGTCTAACTCGCCACCTAAGGTCTCGATCTCCGACAGGAAGCCCATCATCTGGAGAACGTGATTCCGTACCGGTGTAGAATCTGACATCTTAGTGCTCATCAAATTTCTCATAGCCAAATGTCGAGCCGAGTGATTCTGGTATCCGAAGAGCTCCTTAAGGTTGAGCATTATATCATAAGCGGTTTTCATAGACTGATGTTGATGTTGCAACACACTTCACATAGAGGCAAGCATGTAACAACGTGCCATCTAATCAGCTCTAACCCACTTACTATAAGCAGCCTTTTGCTCTTCACTAGAATTCTCATCTGGCTTTTGTGGACATTCTTCATCAAGTACAAACTTGAAGTTTTCAGCAGTAAGGACAATATTCAGATTTCTTATCCAATCTTTATAGTTTTCACCAACCAATTTGTTTTCTTTGAGAATCGAGGACAGGTTTGAGAGTGTCATGACGATATAGAATAATTGAAAATAAACATGCAGTACAGTTACAAACTTTAGGATAAAAGCTCATATAATTCGAATACCTCAAAAGAAATTATATGCATATCCACCGACCTCTTAAAAATGTTTCTTATAAGCCACATAGGGTGGACATTTATAAAATGCATTTTTAAGCAGGTTAAGAGCTAACCTTTAATCTATCTCCAGTCAAGTTTCCTTATGATAAGTAAATTAATAGTTGAATAAAACCCGATCATGTAATCTTCAAATTAATAAGTCACGTAGGGTGGACGTTTATTAATAAATTACATCTAAGTGTGCTTACCATCATCTTCACCCCAAGTTCATTATTTTGAATTCACCTTCCTGGTAGCAGGGCCGATTAGTTCTAATAATGTTCTACAGTTATCCGTTTGGAAGTTTAATTTCTAGAGAATCTAGTAATATGACTCTTCCGTAGGGAGGCCGCTCATCACTTCTCAATTAAAATAGATTAATGGAGACCGTTTTGAGATTTCCACATACTTTGGTATGTATCTCTCCCACTTAGTTATTTAACTTTGAGGTTTCATTTTATCCCATTCAAACATGCAATTAAATAACATAAAATGATAAACACCATTGCATGCTAAACAACACAATAAGCAATAATAAGTGGGACCAACTATCATGGCTTATATCTCATGTTGTAAATGAGATAAACTTGGAAAAAACAGCTCTCTTGAAAGACCCGGATCCACAGCCGTCCCCTATCAAGCGTCTCGCCGAAACCCTAGCTCCTTTAGGGTTTCAGGACATGTTCGGGATCCCCTTCCTTTTCCAAGCTTCTCCATTTTCCATCTTTGAGTTGATCACCTTCCTTATTCTATATTCTAAACTAGAATAATAAGGAAATAAAATACAACTCAAAATACTCTAAAAATTTATTTCCTATTACATTAAAACAACGTAATAATAAATTGCCTAGACCTAATCCATAGATTTTCTCATGGATTAAAAAACCTCGTAGCCAAACCTGTATACGGCCAACCATACATTCAACATAATTTAAACATCACATTCAACAAATAATTAAAGGCCATGATAGTTGGTTTCACCTGCCAAAAATATCATCTACAGATACAACTATCGTAATTAAATGTTATCCATAAAATTGCACATGATATTCATGCCTCGAAAATTACCTCTTTAATTATATTAAAGATTTTCGAAAAAATACTACTTGATTTATTTGGAAATTAATTAATAATTATCCACCAAATTAAATCAACCAAAATTCGAATAAATCCATAAGATCTCATATTTGGAAATTAGCCATAATTATCTACCAAATAAAACATTAACATATTCGAATTTATCTTTTAAGATTAACTTTGGAAATTAATTAAAATTTTCCACCAAAGTATATCTTAATAAAATTGAAAATTACCATAAGATAAAATTTGAAAATTGATCACAATTATCCACCGAATTATATCTTAAAATTTTCGAAAATATCTAGGGAATAAAATCTGGAAATTTTTGAA
Source organism: Perilla frutescens (assembly GCA_026008535.1). Lineage (NCBI taxonomy): Eukaryota > Viridiplantae > Streptophyta > Magnoliopsida > Lamiales > Lamiaceae > Perilla > Perilla frutescens. The sequence goes on along the minus strand of BRKX01000006.1, from coordinate 6,896,572 downwards.
ATTAATCAAAAATTAATCCTCCAAATTTTAAACCCTAACCCTCCCCCCTAATTAATTAAAATAATTTGGAACTTTGATACAAGTCAAAATACCATCCAAATTATATTACAAGATACCAAAATTACTAGAATTAAAATCAGGGTAGTTTTAATCCACTTCAAATACCTACCATAATTAAAATTCTATTTTGGATCCATCTTGGATTAAAATAAGGTGACTTTTGGTAGACACCAAAAATTACCATAAACCAATTTAAATCCTCAAAATTTCGATCCCCCTCTTAGTATAGGATATGGAAATTTTAATAACATAAAAAATCTATTCCATATCCAACACTAATAGGATCGAAAATTTTGAATCAAATTAAGGAAAAAATAACTCATAATTTTCGAAAAAATCAAGTCCAAATTTTTGAAAATTAACATGAAATAAATCTGGAAATTATGAAGAACATCAAGAACAATTCCATATCCTATTTCATATAGGGCGAAAAAATCACATGCAATTAAAATAAGAATTTTCGAAACACATCAAAAATTCATCAAATTTTAATTACAAACATGCTCGAAAATTACATCTATTAAATCTGAAAATTTAAGCACATAAATTCAACATCAAATTCAATGAAATTTTCAAGACTCTTCATAGAATTAATCCTAGATTAATACCGATACCTGCTCTGATACCAGTTGTTGGGGTTTTCTCGAATTACGCCCCACAGGATCTAATCGAATTATCTATAATTCTAATAGGCATGCAAATCATGATTTTATGCATGTGATACAAATAACAACATATTGAATGAATCATGTAAGCACATCGAATTAATGCAGCGGAAAAAATTAATTCGAAGAACCGACTTACATAGATTGTAGGGTTGACGATGAGATTACAGGTCTAATCTTGCTGTTGTAGAAGAGACGGTCGAACTCAGCCCTTTCCTCACTGTGTTCGATGCACACCAAGGCTGCACAGATACTCCTTGATCTTCTACTGTATTTCCAATACCTGTTTAGATGTAGAGTGGGCTACAAACTACTAAACTGTGTATGGATAACCTGGGGAATTAAGTGAACTGAGAGGGGTTGTTTGTATATCTCAAAATACACACATCCTCCCTCTATTAATACTGAGGGAGGCGTGTACTGTGTCCCCTAACCCTGATGGGTTTGGGCCTCTCCACTTATTCCATTCCCACAGTCCATTAAGGTATTAATTAGGCTACAGTAGAGATCTAGAAAAATATTAAATTGACCTACTAATTTATTTAATATCTAATATCCAATACCTAGGATATAATTAAATAAATTAAGTGTTATTTTTATTCCACTAAAGAAATAACACTGACCTACTAATTTAATACATTTTACTCAATGCATTCTTCTTTAGTCCAGTCATTCCCCATGTTTAAGATATAATGTCCATTAATTAATTATGTAAACTCTGACAGCTATAATTAATTAATTCTTCCATTCCTAGTCCCTAGAGCAGTACCACACAAGCTTTACCATGTACGGAATGAATTCCACTTGCAGGGTTTCACATGTACTTGTGTTTACTCAAGGGGACATCATCAACCTGGCGCACCAGGACATGGTGACCTAACACAGTGCACGACCCATATGTGTGAATATGTTACTGCCCAAGATATCGAGATTATTGACTCTATCAAGAATCTCACTCATTGATAAATCAAAGCAATAATCATAACACACATATGTCCACCATTGTGCAAAGCTTAAGAACCCAAACTCTGTAGATCTTTATTCTCTCCATTTAGGGTTAGACCAGAGAATAGTATCCTGTCGTGATCCTCTTCAATACACGTGTCAGTGTATCAGAATAATCAGTTAGTCAAGATAAACTAACTATCAGGTTATTCTACAGTCTACAATGGTTGGTTCAGGACCATCTAAACTGCGAGCCTTTTAATACTTTGCAAGGAATCCGATAATATGATCTTTATTGTATGTTTACCCATAACATATCATCTGCAATGCAAGTATAAGGAGGCATGCATATATATATGAATAGCAAAGTGAATAGATGCGCAAACAGTGACTGCAATAATAATCAATCTATATCGTCAAAACACTGAGAGGGGTTGTTCGTATGTCTCAAAATTACACCTCCTCCCTTTTTAAATATAGAGGGAGGCATGTATTTTGACTCCCAACCCTGATGGGTTTGGGTCTCTCCACTTATTCCATTCCCACAGTCCATTAAGGTATTAATTGGGCTACAGTAGAGATCTAGAATAATATTAAATTGGCCTACTAATTTATTTAATACCTAATATCCAATACCTGGGATATAATTAAATAAATTAAGTGTTATTTTTATTCCACTAAAGAAATAACACTGACCTACCAATTTAATACATTTTACTCAATGCATTCTTCTTTAGTCCAGCCATTCCACATGTTTAAGATATAATGTCCATTAATTAATTATATAAGCTCTAACAGCTATAATTAATTAATTCTTCCATTCCTAGAGCAGTACCACACGAGCTTTACAATGTACAGAATAAATTCCATCTGCAGGGTTTCACATGTACTTATGTTTATTCAAGGAGACATCATCAACCTGGCGCACCAAGACATGATGACCAAACACAGTGCACGACCCATCATGTGTGAATACGTTACTGCCCAAAATATCAGATTATTGACTCTATCAAGAATCTCACCCATTGATAGATCAAAGCAGTAGACATAGCACATATATGTCCGCCACTGTGCAAGGCTTAAGAACCCGAACTTTGTGGATCTTTATTCTCTCCCTTTAGAGTTAGACCAGAGAATAGTATCCTATTGCAATCCTCCTCAATACACATATCAGTGTATCAGAATAATCAGTTAGTCAAGATAAACTAACTATCAGATTATTCTACGGCATGCAATGATTGGTTCAGGATCATCTAAGCCTTGAGCCTTTTAATACTTTGTAAGGAATCCGATAACATGATCTTTACCGTGTCTTTTAACCACACCATATCATCTACAATGCAAGTATAAGAAAACATGCATATATAAATGTAACAACAAATAATATGCACAAACAACGAATGCAATAATAATCAATCTATATCGTCAAAACATTGTTAACAGTATACAAAGACAAGCTTTCAGTATACAATCCTAACAATATCACAAGGTGTATCTTCTTTTATGGCGCTCATTCCACCAGAACTCCAAAATTAAGCGTGCTTGATCTGAAGCAGTGGTGGGATGGGTGACCCATTGGGAAATTTCTCAGAGAGCATGCGAGTGAGGATGAAGCATGCTGGAAAGACTCTTGTGCAGAGAGGAAATCAGCTGTATCTAGTAGATTGTAAGGGTAAACATCATTCACATCTCAAGCCATGTGTGTTATTTGATTCGATCAAGTTTTGACTGCTCATATATTATGTAAAGAGAGTAGTCATTCAGCCTTGGTATCTTGTAATTATTCTATTATAAATAAATGGCATAAAAAATTAGGTCATTCAAGTTCATCTACATTAGCTAAAGTGTGTTGAGCTTTAACTATCAAGCTTCATGTCTCTGCATTAGATTTTTGTGATGCATGCAAGACAGGTAAACTCCATCAACAACCACACACTTCTCACACTATCAAAACAACTGCTGCTTTTCAACTAATTCATTTTGACCTATGAGGGCCCTGCAGTCACTCCTAGCTCTCAAGGTTTTTCAAGTATTACATCCATTTTGTTGATGATTTCACACGTTTTACATGGATTTATCCTCTCACTTTCAAGTCAGAAGTTGTTGTTATTGTGAGAGAATTTCTTACTATGGTCAGATGTCAATATAAGTCAGAAGTTCAAGCCTTGCGAACTGATTGGGGAGAAGAGTACTGGTCTCTTGTGTCATATCTCAAAGAATCAGGAGTTCATTTTTGTCATCCTTGTCCATATATTCATCAACATGGCAAGGCTGAAAGAAAGCATCAACATATAGTTGATACAAGTCGGACTCTTCTTTCCCAAGCATCTCTTTCTCTAAAATATTGGTGGGAGGCTTTTAATTCTGTTGTGTATCTCATAAATAGACTGTCCTCTTCAACTACCAAAAACCTTTCTCCTTTTCAGTTTCTGTTTAATATAATGCCCGACTATAACTCTCTTAAAGTTTTTGGATGTGCTTATTTTCCTTACCTCAAACTTATCACACACATAAGCTTCAATTCAGATCTAAAAAGTGTATTTTTCTAGGCTATAGCTCCATTCACAAGGGATACAAATGCCTCAACTGATCTGGTAGAATATATGTCGCTGACACAGTGGCCTTCAATGAATCTGAGTTTCCTTATCTCACTTTTTTCCCTCATCCCAGCCAAATTCACCACCTCTTATCTTCTCTACATTTCCTATCCCTCAGCCGCTTCATATTCCTCCATCTGTACTTGATCACCAACCTTCATCTTCCTCTCACACATCATCCTCATTTCCCACTTCATCTTCTTTCTCCTCTCTACCCCTTCCAACCCTCCCTCACCACTTGTAACTCATATTCAGAACTAACATCCCATGCAAACTCATGCCAAGAATGGCATTCACAGGCTTAAAATCCTTCTTACCACTTCTCTTCTTAAAACTCCCACTTTTGTCAAAATAGCTATTGATGATACGGTCTGGTTTTCAGCCATGTCCTTAGAATATGATGCTCTCCAATGTAATTGCACTTGGCCATTGGTTCCTCCTCCCACTGATCAGACAATTATATCCAACAAATGGGTCTTTTGAGTGAAAACTAAGGCATATGGTACACTTGATAAAATGAAGGCCAGCCTTGTTTCTAGAGGATTTGAGCAGTTAGCTGGTGTTGATTTTCATGATACTTTCAGTCCAATTATCAAATTCTCTGTCGTTCAATTGATGTTCTCTCTTGCTAACTATAGCTTTATATGGCTTACGGTATGCACCCAGAGCCTGGTACAATAAGCTCAAAGCTTCTCTCATTCAACAAGGATTCAATCAACCGACATCTGATGTCTCCTTATTTCAAAGACACACAAATGGTACATTGATTGTGGTTCTCATTTATGTTGATGATATTCTAGTAATTGGTGATGACTTTGCACTAGTGCAGGAAGTTATTGATATGCTTAGCAAGGATTTTGCCCTCAAAACCCTTGGATGCGTGGATTATTTTCTGGGAATTGAGGTTCGAAAACATAACTCTCATTTTTTCTTATCTCAGTCAAAATATATATATATATGACTGACGCGCAGTCTTTTCGCACTCAAAATGAATTTGTAACTCATGTGCCCACAGCAAGCGTAGCTAACTCATGAGTACGGGTCGATTCCACATAGAGTTGTTGTGATTTCACCATCGAGTAACCAATAACAGAAGGGGTTGGTTGTGTTGTCACCTTAACTGAAAATAAATCCGCAAAAGAACACTAAAAAAATATCAAATAATAATGGTTTCGGTATTTGAACTAGAATTTATTTTAAATATAAAACTACTCGATCATGGCACACTGATTTTCATGCATGTTGAGTTACCCAGTTATGGAGACCGAATTTCTCTCTGCGTCTCCTTATTCATCCTTTCATTTTAGGTTTAAAAATGATTCCTCGTCAAGTAAACCCCTAACCTATATCACCCACCTCCCAGTTCCCCAAAGAGATATAAATGAATAGACAGCAGTATGCTCTAAACGAACTCAAGTTTATTGTATTTAGCGATTCCTCGTGTGCCCACAATAACCCACCAATTCCTTTATTACTATATGAACCAACACACAGCCACGTTTCGCCAATTCAATTAATAGTGGTATGCCCTCTATGTCTAACGAGTGATCAGCCACATTGGGTATTTCAGACACACACTCACGTGGAACAAGGTCAAGAATCGATAGAAACTTATCGTGCATTAATATGCTCATTTTGGCTTCATAATTCCAGATTTATACTTAAACCATTTATATTATTCAGACACCGGAATTAAAGATCTAGCCAATCATGTTATATAATTGCAGAAATGAAAGACATAATTTAAAATGAAAACTTACTAAATTAAACGAGCAAAAATACTCAACTCCAACATTGAGAAGATAAAGAAATCCTACTTCCCAATGGCATAAGGCCTATTGGATTGTTTTGCTGTCTTGGTAGCATGCAAAAATAAACATAAAACTAAAGTAAATTGTAGCAGTGTTTCCGGCTTCCAAAACTTGCATTTCCAGAAAATAAACTTGTTTATATAGATACAATCTGAAAAAATTCAAATTTTCTCACAGGCGGGGATCTTCAACTGCCTTCCTAGACCGGCGTGCCCTCTGCAACTGACTGGATAAGTCTTATCCAGTTTGTTGACCAAATTCCTATTTTTTAGGGATTGGCTTTATCTCTTCATCTCCGGGCCTCCAGCAGTCCATCTCAACTCCATCTCTTTTCGGATTGATTCATTCCTCTTGTTCTTATCTTGATTCAACAACTCCCGAGAATTCCGCATGTGCCCAGTCCAAGCCCCTGGTCGAGTCTACACGAGCACTGTGGGCACGGCATCATACAATCAGCTTCATCCTTCTCTGCTATGCTCATTCCGCCTCACGAATGTAGAATGAATGCTGAAGAAGTTCCTTGTGCCTCTGAATGATTTTTATGGCTTGAATTATACTTGAAATGCTAGGCAAAATGCCTCTTTTGCCAGACTCGACCTCTTGAAATGCCCTTGACCCCAAACCTGGTTCTTTTCGACTCAAAACAGACTAAAAATGACATTTATATAGAATAAAATGCCTGTAAAAATAAGAAATAAATGGACTTATCAATGACTTGTTGGAGAAAAATAATATGCTTCAATGCAAGCCCTCTTCTACACCAATGACTCCTGCCACAAAGTTATTCAAGCTTGATGGTGTTGCGTTTGAGAATCCAACTTTATTTCGAAGTACTGTTGGGGCTCTACAATACTTTACACTTACTCGACTTGACATAGCTTTCTCTATAAACAAGCTAAGTCAGTTCTTGCATCAACCAACTGTCAATCACTGGCTTGCCTGCAAACGCCTACTCAGATATCTCAAGGGCACTCAACATTTTTCTCTAGAGTTCACTCATACTGTCTCTACTTGCTTTGAAGGTTTGCCGATGCTGATTGGGCAAGTTGCAAAGATGATCGCCGCTCCACTAGAGGGCATAGCATTATTTGGGAAGAAACCTATTAGTTTGGAACTCGAAGAAACAGGATGTTGTTTCCAAAAGCAGTGCGGAATCAGAGTATAGATTACTTGCCAATGCAGCAACAAACATTGTTTGGCTTCGATCTTTTTGTTCTGAACTAGGTATCTCCTATGCTCCCATCTCTAAGCTCTGGTATGACAATACTAGCGCAATTGATCTTGCCGAAAATCTAGTTTTTCATTCCCGCACTAAGCATATAGAAATTGACGTACATTTTATCAAAGAAAAGGTGCAATCCCAGATATTGGATGTCGGTCACGTCCCGACTAATGATCAAGTGGCTGATATTTTTAATAAACCATTGTCTGAAACTCGACTTCTTCTTATTCGTGATAAACTCAAGCTCCATGAGTAGTTGGGATTATTTGGGGTTAAGTTATGATGCTTTCTTATCAGTTATGATGCTCTCTTCACGGGTGCATGGAAGCATGCACGCGATGCATTAGATAGAAGTTAGAGTTAGTTAGATTTCAATTGTGCAGTTAGTTATTGTGTTGGTTAGCATTGTTAGTGAGTTAGTTCCAGTTAGATTTCATTAGATGCATTATTTTATTTCTTCAATAAAAAAATTGAAAATTTTGAAAAAAAAAATCTTATTTTTTTATGGATTACTATTAGTTTTTTAATATAAAGTTTTGACTTTCAACAAAAAAAATGAAAAAGATGAAAAAACAAAAAAAAACTACAAAAATAAGATTATCATTTTTTTTTTTAATTAGTGGTAGAGAAATGACAAACTCAAAACAACGAGCAACTTGACTTTGAAATCAACAATAAAATTCAACATAAGTAACAATTTGTGCTCAAATGATGTCGATCAATGGTTTGCATACATTTGTATTTATACAATATATATATATATATATAATTATTAATTTATCTTTATTTATTTATATATTTTTCTTAATTGTTAATTTTATTTTTATTTTTAATTATAGAAAAAGAATGATGATCTAACTCCAGATTCTCACCATAAAATGAGTGAAGAATAACCATATACTACTTGTGTATAGTATTATTAATTTATCTTAATAAACCTACTTGATTAATTTTAATAAAAAAATCTAAAATGAGAATCTAATATAAAGTTTTGACTTTCAACAAAAAAAAATGAAAAAGATGAAAAAAAAACTACTAAAACACGATTATCACTTTTTTTTTTGCAATTGATGGTAGAGAAATGACAAACTCAAAATAACGAGCAACTTGACTTTGAAATCAACAACAAAATTCGACATAAGTATCAATTTGTGCTCAAATGATATCAACCGTGTGTGTGTGTGTGTGTGTGTGTGTGTGTGTGTATAATAGAATTACTTTTGTAAATTAATGCAATTTTTTATATAATCAATGGTTTGCATACATTTGTATTATACAATTTTTATTTATATATATATATATATATATATAATTATTAATTTATCTTTCTTTATTTATATATTTTTCTTAATTGTTAATTTTTATTTTTAATTATAGAAAAAAGAATGATGATCTAACTCCATATTCTCACCATAAAATAAGTGAAGAATAACCCTATACTACTTGTCTACAATATTATTAATTTATCTTAATAAACCTATTTGATTAATTTTAATAAAAAAATACTAAAATGAGAATATCTCAATTTTCTTGTTATGTTCCAAACACAAGATAAATAATACTCCCTTTGTTTAATTATGATTGTCGTTTTAACCTTTTTATTTTGTGTCAAAATGTTTATTGTTTTATATATTTTCATTCTCTCTCCCAATTTTAACCACATCCCAAATCATATTTTAGGAAAATATAAGTGAATAAAATTTTATGTCATATGAGAGATGAGTACATTAGTTCATAAAATTAATTATTAATTCTAGATAAAAAAAAATACTAAAACAACCATCAAAATAAAATGGAGAATATAACATTCATTTTCCAAACGAATCTTAATATTATGGACAAATAAGCACTTGATCTTACAAGTTAAATACTATAAACTCTCGATCCTTTCTACACTTCTTAATGAACTAAAATGGCAACAATCCATCTCTTACGTGGACATCAGAGTTGCGACTACTTATAAAATTTCCGCTTGCTGGTTACATATTTTGAGGCCCATTTTTTAACTTTTAAGATTTCTTCTCTGTTACAATAGCTTCAAGTCTTGGATAAAAAAATAATAAAAAAAAAAAATCATGTCTAAACCAATAAACGACTGAAATTTTGTGGTTGAGAGGAAAGATCAGAACTTGGTTTTGGTATACTCCGTCAAGCACAAAAGCCGAGGGGGAGGAGATTATATTTGACCAGAGTTTTAAGTATTCAAGTTTTGTAAAAATAAGAGCTAATTTGTTACCTAACGAAAAAGGCAGAGTTTGATTGTTAAAAAAAAGGAGAGGTTTCAAAGTCTATCTGCTCGGGCGTAAGATAAGTGATAATTTGTGCCAGACATCATCATGGTAAAAACACGCATGACTGCAGAATAGCATTGCTCAACTCTTTAGTAGAATGAGACATCAGCAATAGTAAAACTAGAAAGAAATGAAACAGCATATACGTAGACAGCCAAACTACCAGAAAAAACTAAGCTTCTCATTAAGAACTACCACAATAAGCATATACTGCATACATAGTCTAAGAAGTTAGCAAAAGTAGCATAGTTAATACCATATTATAAACTACTAATCCATGTTACTAGATCCAATGGTGGAGTATGGCCCCACCTAACCACATCAAGAAAATCGTGAAATACACCAACAGTCACAATGTCAATCCTGTCACAAAGTATTCATCAGCGCGGTTTAATCATCATCCTCCTCATCCTCCTCCTACAAATGAAACAAAAACATTTAGTTTCACATGATTGTAAAATATAAACTCTCAAAAATCGATTAGTGGATTGAATAATCCATATACATGAGACAAATAACCTCGCCACTGCCTCCCTCATCATCTTCATCATTTATTTCCGACTTTGACTTGTCAGAATCATCATCAGCACCTCCAGCCTATTACAATGTTCAAATTGAATTTAGACATGGAATAACATTTGTGCAAAGCTTACATATGAGGTAAGGCACTCTAACATAGGTTTTTTTTTTTTGGACAAAAGCAGTCAATTACCAATTTTTTGTTGTAGGCTTCCATGGTTCGTTCATATTCTTCCTTCCGTTTCTGTGCCTTAGCGACATAGGGAGCCTTTTCCTATATTATGTACGCTCCATTCATGAGAATGCCACAATAAAAGGAAAAAAACTCCAAACAGCAATAGGAGGAATATTAAAAACATAGGCCATCATATATCAAGCATCTAAATATGGTTACCTCCTCACTCAGTGACTTCCACTTATCACCACCAGCTTTGCCAACCTAAATGCATCCCATTAACTGTATCAGATACTGCACAAACTAAAATGAAATGAAGAGGAAAATACTGAGGCAGAGCAACTAACAGCAGCAACTGATTTGTTGTTAGGGTGCTTTTCCTTATATATCTTCCTGAAGTCTTCCCTGTAATCATAGATAGGATAATATAACATCACTCACTACCCACAAATCAATTTAAAAAACAAGTGGTGTTAGAAAAATACAAGAGGCAATGGACAAGTGTAGGATTTATTTACATGAAGACAAAGAAAGCGCTCGGAGGCCTCTTTGGCTTGTTTGGGTCCTTTACAGCCTTTTCAGTCTTTGACTTCTTCACACCAAGCCTAACATCATTACCATAACGTTACCATTGCTCTGACAAACAACACCCAGACATTATACAAACTAGGCCAAAAACTAAGAAAACAGATAACCAATTAACATCGTTCCAAATTACAATAACGAATTTTAAGAACTTGTGTAGAAACAAGAACATTTGAAACAGCAAGACTGTGCTTGACAATTTAAAGTGGAGAAAGCGATGAATGATTATCATCATTAGAAATACCTAAATTCCTGCAAACAACCAGATCCACAAAGAAAATGAGAAAACGCAGTATTGTGTGTTTGTTTTTAGAGCAATGCAATTAAAATTCGTGAAGAACAAAGAACCAGAATCTAAATAAACATAATAATGAAGAATCTCAGCGCAATGCAACTGATCTAAATCTAAGTCTGAACAACAAGTTGAAGCAAGTACTAACAAAACTGGTTGCAAATAAACTAGCAATGCTAGATCGCATGCTAAACATATAAAAATCAGAGAAAATTAAACATCAACTAAGACCTAAGTACACGCAAAAAGTAACATCTTAAGCTCGCCGAGCCCAAACCTACGCAACGGAACAGGGAATTCTAAGGGGAAAAAGTTTAAAAAATAAAATAACACCGAAAAAATAAGAACACAGCATACAAACATGCTCACCTGCTGTCAGACCTCTTCGAATCAGCCTTAGATTTTCCTCCTTTCATGACGACGCACTTCAATCAAACGCATAAACGAAATTAAAAGCAAACAATGCAAAAGTCGGGAAAATGAAAACAAATACACGGCGAAAATGGAAGCGAGACGGCAAAAACTACCTGAAATAGCAGCGAACTAGGGTTAGGGTTTTGTTTGGCTAATTATTTTTAGAGAGAAGGCAGAGAGGGAAACAAGGGTGCGGTCGGGTTAGAGGAGAAATGAAAGATGTGCGATTATATTAAGGGGAAGGCGAAGTTGGTAAAATTGAAATTTCCCTTGGAAACAAAACGGGAGGGGTTTGGGGGAGGGTTTGGGCGGGATCTCAAATTTTCGCCACGTCAGCGTATTTAGCTTTATCATTTACTAGTATTTCTCCTGTGCGATGAACAAATAATTATTATTTTTTTAGATTATAGAAAGATCGAATTGAAATATTTCCAACATAATAATTTTATAAATAACAATATATAATTGTCCACGATTATAGAACATTTGGTTTCTTTGAATATATGACATGTATAAAAAATTTTAATTATTTTAAATGATGAAATTAAAATAGAAAAAATAACAAATTATTATTATTATTATTATAGTGCAATATAAATGAAAGCTATTTTTTAGGCGATAAATGTAGAGTATTACGAATCATCCATCTATGCATAAAAAAATAAAATTGATCATAAAATTAATATAGTGACTTCTGGGGGAGGTGTGCTTTAGAGTGACAGTGGCGAAATTGATGAATTTGTGACCAAAAATCGAATAAAAATTTTATCAACCTATATCCAAGGATTGAAATATCGCGGATATTGACATTGGATACGAATATTGGAAAGAATATCTATTTTCCCAAGTATCGGTGAAATATCGCAATATATCACGATTTTTTTTATATTTTTATGATATATTTTTATTTTTATTTAATATTATATATTTTTGTGGTCTTTTTTAGGTCCTTAATATAATTATTTGAGTTTCAATATTTTTTGCTTTATAAGGACACTCACTTTGCAAAAAATTATAAGAGAAAAAAGACTAGGAAACCAACGGATATCTAAGATTGAAAAGTGAGATGCACTGGCTTTATTTTTTCAGTTATGGGACATGATGGACAAATCACTAAAGTTTTTCTCCCCATATATGATACGAAATTGAAATCTAAGAAATCAAAAAACATATCAACCGCATGTGCATAATTATATTTATAATTACTCTAATGTGATGAGTTGGTACCAATATTATTTAGAACAAGATGACATTCCATCTACTATATTTGAAGAGGAGAAGGTATTCCATGTTGCGGCGCTATTTCAGACTATTTCAAACGGCACGTGGACCCACGCGCCAATCTATTTTATTTTTTTTTTCTGTCCATTTTTTCTCTTTTTTTTTTCAATTTTTCTGGAAATTTTTTGTACTTGTTTTTATCTTTTTTTTTATCAATTTTATTTGTTCCCCAAAAATATATACCCAAAAAAATATTAGTGAACCCCTAAAATTAAAATAATTTGATTTAATTTGTTTGAAATGAGTATTAAATAGAATTAAGAAACCCTAAAAAATACAAAATAAACCCCTAAAAACACCCCAAAAAAACCTTGAAAAACACAAAATAAACTCCTAAAAACACCCCAAAAAACCCTAAAAAACACAAAATAAACCCCTAAAACACCCCCAAAAAATCCTAATAAACACAAAATAAACCCCTAAAAACACCCCCCAAAAAACTATAAAAATCACAAAATATACCCTAAAAAAACCCCCCAAAAAAACTAAAAAAAAAACCCCTAAAAAACCATGAACCCTAAAAAAATCCCTAAAAAACATAAACCCTTTAAAAAACCATGAACACTAATAAAACTCTAAACTACTAAGCTCTAAACATTAATCCGAATGGAAAAAATCACAATTTGAACTAAATAAACAAGTATAAAATAACTAGCAGACTCCTTACTTTTTAATGATACAAATGATACTTTTCGAATTTTTGGTGATACTTTTTAGTGAGACGGTTGATACTCATTTAACCATTTTTTTTCTACTTTTTTGCGGGTTGACCCGGTCAACGTGGGTTGACCCGTGTTGACCGGGTCAAAGCGCGGGTTTGACCCGACCCGTCTGAAATAGTGCTATTTGCATCTGCTGCAGGGAAGTGTTTGCCTTTGAAGGGATAATCTTCTAGTACACTTTTTATGTCCCACTATTATGTCCCACTATAAAATTTAATATTTTAAAAATATTTATTATAAAAATAAATTTTATTATAGTATTACAAATCATAATCAACATTTATTGCTAAAAATTAAAAATTTTAAAAATTATATATCCTACTCTTGGAATAATCAACCATATTAATCAATTGTATTAACTAAAAAATAAGAAATAAATATTAAAAAATAAATATAAACTCTAATTGGGTGGAATGAACCCTAAATAATAATTATAAAATTAAACTAAGCCATAACAAATTGAAATTGAAGAAAAAATTTGATGAAAATCGAATAAAAATCAAAATGGGACACCAAATGGGATAGAGAAAAGTGGGATAGAGGATTTCATTTGATATTTGAACCGGTATTTATATAATGTATTATTCATATGTTTGCTTTCAAAATACAATTCTATCAAAAAATTTAGTGGAATATGTGCATAATAATATGTCATAATAGTTCTTAAAATTTCTTACTAAATTTCTAATATTTTAATATAATTTCCGTCATTTTTTTCAATTTTTTACGATATCAATATGCAATATCGATATATCCGGTGATATATCCGTAAAATTGAAGTGGCAATATATGTAGCGATAGCATTATTTTTATCCTTGGCTATATCAAATCGATCGCATTTAATTTTCTTATTTATTTAAAAAAAATGCAGGAAGTGAACCAAAAAGAGGAAATCCAAAATCTACGCATAAAAATGCGAACCAATATAAAATTTGGAATACTATCCAAACATTCAATCTTGGAACGTGTGTTAGGTCGAAGTGGTCGTGCAATTTATTTATATTTGATTCTTATAATTATTGTGTGTTGTGACGATACAAAATATATAGGCATTAAAGATCCCCTTCAAAGACGATTTCGTGATGAAAGACATTAAATTAGCTAGGATTCAATTTTAAATATTCAAAACTAGATAATATATTTTCTTTTGCAAAAAAATAATGTCATTTTTTCTTCTAGTAAATTAAATTTCCCATATCTATATAAACTCGAAAATAGTCTTTCTCATTCCTATATAGACATGAGATTTTTTCATTCAATAGAAAAGGATGATATTATCTTTTCTGCTATAAAAGAATTTTATTATCCACTTTTGACTATAAAAAAACCCATCATCACAATATAAGATATAAATATTTTGATGGTAAAAAATATTATTCAACTCTTTATTAGTATGGACAATTATAATACGATCTAAGCTTCTAGTTAATTTTTGATGGTATGCATCAACTCAATAATTGGCGAATAACCATTTATTTTTATTAATAAAAACTAGGACACATTGGAGAGAAGTATTTAAAATACACTCTCTCTCGGTTTTATAATAAAAAAATTTAGGTAACAATTTCATAATATTTTTTTTGAAAGAAAAAGGAATTATATTAATGAATTAGCTCTCTCAACCAGTGAAAAAAATCATTATTCCAAGTACATGTCTCCACACTATTTGCACCAATACGTGCAAGTGAGTAGGCAACACAATTAGCTTCCTTAAGCATATGTCGAAAAGCAATAATCACATCAGATTAACACAACATCAAATAGAGGACCAAGCTCGTTCGCAATATACTCCTCTCCTTCATCACCATTCGCAATTAATTGAATAGCTAATAAGGAATCAAAATACACTACAAACGGGACAAGCCTCTCTTGCATACATAATCCAACTCCATATAAAATCGCAGTTAACCGCAGCGTCAACATCCAACCTGAATACATACCTTCTCTGGCGGCGATCACTCACGACTTCCTACCTTCACCCCAAGGTCCACAGCCATTTTAAAAACTTCTCTATCTACATGGAATGACTCAAGCCATTTCATAATAATTGATGTTTTAGATTTTACAACCAAAAATAAGAAGTATATATATATATGGCAAACACTTGCATGCATCATGATGCAAATAACACTATATGAGACGGGTCAGTCAAACCCGCTTTTGACTCAGTCAACGCGGGTCAACCCGCGCTTTGACCTTGTCAATGCGGGTCAACCCCTAAAAAAAACTGTCCAAAGTGAGTACCAACCTTCCTATTAAAAAGTATCACAAAACATTCGAAAAGTACCATCTGTATCATTAAAAAGTAAGAGTCTACTAGTTATTTTATATAAGTTTATTTAGTTCAAATTCTGATTTTTTTTTTTCGGTTTTTATATTGTATGTGTTGAGATTAATCTAAAACAATCATCATTCCAAGAATTTGCAAAGGAAAGCAAAATACGAGTTCGGTAAAATAAAAAGTACCATGTGGTAAGCAGAAAAGTATCAAGTACGATAAAGAAAGGTATCAACCTGAGATTAATACTATCATCATTCCAAGTTTCCAACTACAATAAAAAGTACCATGTGCCACGTGGCACGCTCGCGTGGGGCCACGTGGCCGCCTGAAATAGGCGGAAATATCTGCTGTTGCACGAACCAAAGAAATGAAGTTCCTGAATAATGGAAAATACTAAACCAATAAACTCAAGGAAGGTATACCAAACATGATATATTTAACCAAACTAGCATGCATTAATGATAAACCCTCTCAACAACCTAGGAGTATTACTACATCCTCAAACATGGAAACTTACTACAACCAGAGCAGATATTCACGACCGAAAATATAG
This sequence comes from Perilla frutescens, assembly GCA_026008535.1. Classification (NCBI taxonomy): domain Eukaryota; kingdom Viridiplantae; phylum Streptophyta; class Magnoliopsida; order Lamiales; family Lamiaceae; genus Perilla; species Perilla frutescens. The sequence goes on along the minus strand of BRKX01000006.1, from coordinate 6,880,159 downwards.
GCCCTTACTACTTGGCTTCTAATCAGCAAAGACCTTTACTCCTTTTGCATAAGATTTCTTGATAAAAGAACAGAGGCCACCAGAGATCTCTAACCGTGTTTCAGGAAAAACAAGACGTGTGCAGTCCTCTTGTTCAATAGATAGCAGTCTCTGACAAATAAAGATATTCAACTATGGAAAGGTGAAAAAGGGACAAAAGAGATGCTCCAATCAATGGTTTCATTTCACGCAGTCAATGGTTAGAAGACATATTATGATACAACAGAGCAACTTTTGAACCACCCTTATGCATGCGAGCACTTTTTTCTACGTTATCTGTCTCTTAGTGCTCGTCGAAGCTTTCTTTGGGATCTTAGTTTTGCTGAATTACAGAAGCAAGGTATATAGGGTGGGGGCAAACAGACCTAATTTAGGATCGCATCAATGTCTAGATCTTCAATGATTGATAATCTTGGACTACACTAGAGGGGGAAATTTATGATTAGACTAAACAACGAGAAGCTAGCCACAACTATTTGACAGCCTTCAGGTCTTTTTGCACTTGATTGTGAGCATGCAGCAAAGAAGCTCATACATTTGATATCTCCACCAGCATTTCCAGAGCTGTCAAAATTAGAAAGATGTGAGAGAATCAAAGTAAGTGAAAGTTCTAACAGAATAATTTGTAAATGATGCAGGTGTTTCTGTAAGGGACCACTCAAACATGAAGCTCTGACTTATTGATGAATGTCTTAGATTTTTCAGTGCAGTCGATGAACTAAGGTATTATTCTACCTGTCTCCAAATGATAGCTGGGTTGCACGAAGCTTAGGAGAGACTAGCATTCCAAACAAGGAGAGCGATCTAGATCTTGCCTTTTGGGCCTGCCAAAATAGTTTTATGCTTTCATTGAAGGATACTAGATATATAGTTCTACTTAAGCGCCAAAACTAGACTATGACTTCACAAATAAGTCGTCAGGGACAGCTTTCACGTAATGGTATGGTCCACAACATCCCTAATGTGCAAAAGATTGTACGTGTTGAAGAGATTCATACAAGTGTATGGTGATCATCAGGAGAAACTAGAGATTCGCCACTTTCTTCCATTCTCTCTTGAGGTTCTTCACAAGTCAAGACACATCCAAATAAATAGCGGAAAGTATTGGAAAAACAATTTCAAAATCAGTAAACTGAAAGAAAATTGTAAGAATTGTTCCCCAGTTTAAGGTTTGAACATGGCAGGATAGGGCTAACTAACCAACACTCAAAGACTGGCAAGCATCATTGTATGCAACAATCAAATTTAAAAGCAAACCATACTGGACTTGTGGGATGTACCGTTATGCATGCTTTCGGGCTTGTTTGGCAACAATTTATCATCCTTAAAATTGGCTTCCCCATAATTCTTTTCAGAATCGTCAGAGGATGCCCATATGCACAATGTGAAGTGCGGTAGCTCTACATCAGTGTCCTCTGGAAAGATAAATATAAAAACTTTTACTAACATATATACATACATGTCTTATGTAGGTTTTGGTGTGGCAAAGAATGGGGACTAAACTACACATGTTCTAGGTATACAACAACGGGAGTAAGGTGAGGCAGCAAGGCTGCAAGTTAATTCTGCAAAAAATGTATCATTGGATAATTGCACTAAAATACCATTGTCTACTTCCAATGTTATTGAAGCATGGTGAGATTTGAGGTCAAACAAGGTGCTGCTGACTCGAGCACCACCCATTGAATGTCGAGCCATCCCTGTAAAACAGTTAATTTATGAATCAGAAGTTTCCCCTAATAATAAATCAAACCAAATTCTGATTCACAATATATCAAACAGAGAGTATGCAAAACAGCTAAACCGGGTGTCTAAAGGAATAGTTCTATGATTATAGTCATCAATCAAGAGCAAATTTTCATAGTAAAACAAACACCTCATCGCATAAGGCTCAAGTTGCAAAAAAAAAAAAGTATCTACTCATAGTTGATGTAACCGATATTTCCTAACAATCAACTGGCTAAAGTGTTATTATCAATATTGAAATTGCAAACTCGAAGATCCTAGTTTTTAGTGCAAAGCATCAAAAGGGCGTTCAAATAACAAGATCCAGGAAATAAATGGGTAACCTACGAACCAAAGATCAATTCTTTTTGCAGTATAAAAATGTTAATTACTATTTGCTTGAATAAATACCGAAAGAGATCAAGAAAATTACATTAATTCCAGCTGACGAAGTGTTGATGATAAGGAATCCATAAGAATTAGATAAGCATCCATGGAATCCAAGAAATTCAATATATGTTGATACTTTCCATGAGCATATCAGTTGATTCAGTCCCCTTTTCAGAGCTCTACATTGTTTGAGAATTCAAATTACTTTTTTAATCTCTTTGAGTTTGTGTTTATGCTTTGCTGAACAAGAAATCGCAAACTCTAGTGGATGCAGACGACGATTTTATAATTTTATTCAATAAAAAGCACAAGTAGGGAGTTGCTAAATTGCACCACTGATTTTTTTTTTTTTCTTTACACCATAAAAGAAAGAAAAAAAATTGAAGTTATTTAAATGTTCTTCATTTAAAAATAATAAATCAAGAGTGATTTGATAATGAATTTTCGAACCCATCGTGTTTGTTTGAAATTTCATTTTCGAACAGACATAATTTTTAAATAAGTCCCGTTCAAAAATGGATTTTCAAACGGATTCAATGAATTTTTATTTAAACACCGTTTGAACACACGATTTCGAACATATCAAGATTGTTCAAACACAAGAGTTCGAACATATTTAAAATGTTCGAACACACGACTTTGAACACAACGAGATTTTTTATTATCATTAATAAGAATTTTTAGGTAAATTTATAACTAATAAAAAGAAAATGAAAAATAAATTGTGATGTAAAGAGTAAAAATGGTGATGCATTTAGCAACCTTAAAAAATATAAGCTTATCAATTTTCGGTTTAATTGTTATGGGAAAATACGATAACTCTCACTATTTCATAAAAAAAATGATCATTTATAATTAGAATAATTTCTCAACATTTATATTTTATTGTTTTAAACCTATATTTATATTTTTTTAAATGACATAAATTGCGACAGTTTCTTCTTGAAATGGACTGCAAATTGTATCGGATTTAATTCTTAAAAGGAAAAAACTATTTATGTAGGAAATTAGTATCTACTTTCAAAGTCAAATTGTTTATTTACGTTACACCCTTAAAATGTTGACAGAGACTTGTGTTAGACCGTCTAACGGGTTATAAACCGTTAGACGGATATTAAGATCCGACCCGGATCCAGATCACAATGAAGTGTCACCAGATATGAAGCTAAATATCACCAATCATAAACGGAAGTGTCACATACTATAAACTGAAGTGTCACCGGATATGAAGCAGCATAAGTCTTAATAAATTTTAATATTTTTTTAGTAATATCTTTAACTATTATGTGAAGTCCTATCAATTGTAACGTGAAGTATCACTAACATAACAAGCATGTACAACGAACTATCACGTTGAATTATTAAAGCAAATAATAATGAAGTGTCACCGAATATGAAGTTAGGTATCACCAATCATGAACTGAAGTGTCACATATTATGAACTGAAAGTGTTACCAGATATGAAATATTTTTTAGTAATATCTTTAACTATTGTGTGAAGCCCAGTGTCAGAAAGATGAAGCTAAGTATCACCAATCATAAACTGAAGTGTCACATACTATGAACTGAAGTGTCACTAGATATGAAGCTAGGATAACGGGTCGGGTTATGACCCGTCTAACGAAAACGACCCGTTAGACCGTCTCACAGGAGACCACCCCTAAAATGTTTGGTAATTATTATATTTGTATTACACCTAAATCACAATCTTTCATTAATTTTTTGTTTTAAACGTGACTTTTAAATTTCAGCAAGAATATCCAAACACAATTATATTTTTGCAATTATAACATTAGTGACTTTTTTCAAAAAAAATAAAAAATAAAAATTACAGTTATTCAATACTCAAATCTAAATTCATATGGAATATGTTCGAGTTTTCTTTAACATACTTGTTCAGGTGAAGTGTGCACATGTAAGAACGAGAGACAATATCTAGCACGGTCATCATAGACCCCATTCAGAAACATAGCTTTGCTGCATAGTAATTTCTATCTATGAATAAATATATTCGGTGATCTTCCCAGACACATGAATTGTCTACTATGGTAAAATTTGCTTGTGTTTTCTTTGCTTTCTACAAATAATTCAATCTAGCATTCTTCTCAAGCACATAATTATTTACGATCATAAATATGTGCGTTTTTTAAAATAATGTTGAATTTAAGAAGTATAGCAAGTTGGCATGGCGATAACAAAAAAATCACATTATGAACTGATCATACTTCATTATTTGCTCCAACTGAGAGTTGTATTTGTCGAAAAATAAAATACTAGTATCGGATAATTAGAATAGCATTAATTTTGGATAATTTATTATCATAATTTCATTTGTGTATATTATATCTTTAAATTTCAAACTATTAATCGAGGAAGCTAGATGAAAGTTAGATTATTTCATATCTCGAAATCGGAAATATTTTATCTCTTTTCTATTATCTAATTCTATTTTATAGTTAAATAGTCGTAAATAATTCATGCAGAGAAAATATATGCAGCAAAACTAAACTTACAATCGTAGACAATTCCCGTGCTTGAGAAAATCGACCAATAAATTTATTTGTAAATAACAAACCTATGTTTCTGTCATAGCTTTGATTAGAGGTGGCAATTTTAGTCAGGCCCGACCCACATTACGAACTGAGCTGGGGCCCAAAATATTAGGCCAAAAATTTCGGGTTGGCTTGAAAAAATGAATGGCCCAAGCGGGTCGGGCCATATAGCTGAAAAATAAAAAAATTACACTGTGTCCCGAGGAGGGTCTCCAATATTTAGGCTTGGAATGGGTTCGGGTCGGATTTGAATTATGCACTCGGCCCGACGGGTCCGAGCCGGACAACCGATTTTGCCACCTCTAGCTTTGATGGTGTCTCTTGTTCTCTCTCTCACTTTTATTTTTATTTTTTTGGATATACAAGAGGGGTTGATATAATCTCATGGAAGATGGGCTATGATAATTCTCGTTTAATTATAAAATAGAAGTGGGGCTATGATGTGTAGGGGTATGATGGGTTTTAAAATATTATTGTTTATAAAGCATAAAATTGTCTTATCATATTAATATTTTATATTTATTTTTATTAATGGGATTGTAGAAAGAAAAATGAAGTATAGTTAGAATTTTCCCTTTTTTCCGGTAGTTTGATAGACCCATGTATCTAGAGCTCACGAGAAAGGAGGGTTCACTTGGATTCAAAGTTCACGTCTTCTAGTTATATTTTGATTCCTAGCTGTTATTAATTTTTATTGTTTGTATGTTTCATATCTAACTTGGTTTACCTAACACCTAGTTAGTACGCGGATGATAAGAAAGTTGTATCATATCATTTTTAGGAAGTTATAATCGGATCCAAATATGAATGAATTTGAATAGGAGAGTATTTGGTCCATGTTTTTAGTAAGATAGAATCTGTGAAGTGCAGATGCATCGACAGTGCCTTATGCTATCTAATTATACTCCACTGTTCAACAACGACGACTATTGGCCATTGGCCATCGCGTTGCAGTCAACTCTTCAAGTTTCAAACTCTTATTGTTTAATAATTTATATTCAGTATTCGTACGACATTTGCAACTATTACATCTCATTTAAGAAAAGAAAGAAAGAAAACGTTGGTTGGTTGTCTTTTTCTTGTTGTTTCTTCCATTACAGCTGCCGCCACCTCTTCGCCCTTTCTCTTCGCTTTTCTGGCGCATCTTTGCCCCCTTGGCCCTTTTGCAAATTCACGCCACACTTAGAAATGATAATTTTTCCAGATTCTTGAGTTGATTTCTTTATTTGTTTTTGACATTGGAATCCCCCCTCCCTTCTCGCTGCAGTTCGTTTGAAGATACTTTTCAAGGTAATAGTTTGATGGTTTTTTCCCCCTTTTCTGGTGAAGTAGTAGATGTTTTTGCTCATCATTTTAAGCTTTAGATTGAACTAAATTCTCGTCATTTACCATGTGGGCTCGGGAAATTTCGTTGAAAAAATACTATGGTGAGATGGTTTCTTGTGTTTTTGAGTTTTGGTAGGTGGGCTCAATTTGAAATTCCTGTCACTTTTCTTGATTCTGGCATTTGAAATTGAAAAAGTGATTGGTGATCGTAGATGATTCTTGGAAATATTAGAAGTTACTATAGCGTTAGTTTAAAAGAGATTAATAGGTTTCTGCTACACTGCTAGTATGTTCGAATTTCAAGTATTCTTGTGAATCACCTTGTGAAATGGAGCTAATTGAAAGGGAATATGATACTACAAAATGTAGTTAGACCTGAAAATAGAAGCAAACTAATGCAAAACTGCAAATGTACCATAACTACTTCAGTTGCACTCTGCTGTTTTCCAAGATTGCCTTTCACTCGAATAGCTTAAGATGTCATATTAGCGACGAGCATGTTTTACCAAGCACGAGTGGTGGTTATTTTGTCGTGATAGGTCTTGATTCTGATCTCACTTGAAAGAAATCTTGACTATGCAGATAGAAAGAACTAATGAATTTTGCTATTTTTCCTTAGTTTTTGATGGCTGGAAGCTGGGATGGAAATTCAGACCTGTGTGCTCAGTCAGACGATAGCTGTCTGCGTATAGAGCCAATCTACGATGCGTTCTTATGCCCTTTGACAAAACAAGTGATGCACGATCCAGTGACCTTGGAAAACGGGCAAACATTTGAGAGAGAGGCCATTGAGAAATGGTTCCGAGAGTGCAGGGAGAGTAGAAGAAGGCTGGTCTGCCCGTTAACATTGAGAGAGCTGAGAAGCACTGAACTGAGCCCTAGTATTGCTTTAAGACACACGATTGAAGAATGGAATGCCAGGAATGAAGCTGCTAAGCTTGACATGGCCCGAAAATCTCTATCCCTGAGCAGCTCGGAGAGCGATATTCTGCAGGCCCTGAAGTTTGTTCAGAACCTCTGCATAAACAACCATTCAAATAAGCATGTAGTTCGTGATGCAGACTTGATGCCGATGATTGTTGACGTGCTGAAGAGCAGCAGTAGACGAGTTCGTTGCACAGCTCTTGAAACTCTTAGAATTGTGGTGGAGGGAGATTCTGATAATAAGGTTGTTAAAAGGTTCGTAGCTCAGTTGAATCTGTCATCTATAGCTGTCACCGACTCACCATTAGGTACCTATTCTTGCAGGAAATAATGGCTGAAGGGGACACTGTGCGCACAATAGTCAAGTTCTTGTCTCATGAACAATCTAAAGAGAGAGAAGAAGGTGTTTCTCTTCTTCACGAGCTCTCTAAGTCTGAAAGACTCTGTAAGAAGATTGGTTCGGTTAATGGGGCAGTTCTCATTTTAGTCGGAATGGCCAACAGCAACTCGGAGAGTCTTTTAACCGTCGAGATGGCTGATAGAACGCTGGAGAATCTAGCACAATGCGAAAACAACGTTAAACAAATGGCTGAAAATGGAAGATTGCAGCCTTTGCTGACTCTGCTGCTTGAAGGTTCACTCACCAACCTAAGCTCCTCTTTTTGTGCTTTTGGCAGTAATTTAAAAGAATTGCTCATGTGAAATGATTATATTAGATGTATATTCCCCTATAATATGGAAATATTGACAGGATTCTTGAAGCTTTTTAAGATAGCATAGTGTTGATTGTTGAGAAGTTAACATTTCTTTTGCAGGCTCTCCTGAAACCAAGTTATCCATGGCTGCCATTCTCGGTGAACTGGTTCTAAACAATGAGGTGAAAGTATTTGTAGCGAGGACAGTTGCCTTTTCGCTCATCAATCTCATGGAGCACAGCGATATGCCAGCAAGAGAGGCTGCTCTTAAAGCTATAAACCAGATTTCATCTGATGAGACGAGTGCCAAAATCTTGATCGAGGCAGGCATCTTGCCCCCTCTAGTGAAGGATCTCTTCACTGTCGGAGCAAATCAGCTGCCAATGCGACTGAAAGAGGTTTCAGCAACAATTCTTGCCAATGTTGTTAACTCAGGCCATGATTTTGATTCAGTTCCAGTTGGACCTAATTACCTAACTCTGGTCTCGGAGGAAATCATTCACAACCTTCTGCATCTTATCAACAACACCGGCCCTGCAATAGAGTCAAAACTTCTCCAAGTTCTAGTTGGACTCACGAACTCTCCAGCAACCGTATCCAGTGTTGTATCCGCCATTAAAAGTTCTGGTGCTGCGATCAGTTTGGTTCAGTTCATCGAAGCTCCTCAGACAGATCTGAGGGTGGCTTCGGTAAGGCTTCTTCAGAACCTGTCTCCACACATGGGTCCGGAACTAGCCGGCTGCCTACGTGGGCCAGCTGGCCAGCTCAGCAGCCTAATCAGATTGATATTAGAAAATGTAGTGGTCACTGAGGAACAAGCAGCAGCAGTTGGCTTTTTAGCTGATCTCAGTGAAAGGGATTCGGGTCTCACTAGACAGATGCTATACGAAGGGGCCTTCCCGTTGTTCGTTTCCAGAATAATTAGGATCCGGCAGGGTGAGACAAGAAGGAACCGTTTCATGACCCCGTATTTAGAAGGGCTTGTGAAGGTTCTAGCAAGCATCACATTTGCCTTGTCTGAGGAGTCGGGCGCTGCTCGTGCACTTTGTCGTGAGTACAACCTAGCATCGCTGTTCATAGACCTTCTGCAAGCGAATGGACTAGATAATCTGCAGATAGTATCAGCCATGGCTTTAGAGAATCTATCCCAAGAATCCAAAAACTTGACACAATTGCTAGAGTTTCCTGCTCCTGCATTCTGTGCCTCGATTTTCCCTTGCCTAAGCAAGCAACCAGTGATCACTGGATTGTGCCCTATTCATCGCGGGATATGTTCACTGAGAGAAACATTCTGCCTCTTGGAAGGACAAGCTGTAGACAAGTTGGTGGCTGTCTTGGACCACACGAACGACAAGGTGGTGGAAGCATCGCTGGCTGCCCTGGCCACTTTGTTAGATGACGGAGTGGACATAGAACAGGGAGTTCAGGTGTTACTAGATACAGAAGGAGTGAAGCCTATACTCGACCTGTTAGTCGGTAAACGAACGGAGAATCTACGGAGGAGGGCAATTTGGACAGTGGAAAGATTGTTGAGATCTGAAGAGATAGCATATGAAGTTGCAGGTGATCCAAATATAAGCACAGCATTGGTAGATGCTTTCCAACATGGAGATTATCGAACAAAGCAGATTGCTGAGCGTGCCTTGAAACATGTTGACAAGATCCCCAACTTCTCTGCCATCTTTCCCAACATCAACATGGGATAGTCTCTCTCTCTCTCTCTCTCTCTCTCTCTCTCTCTCTCTCTCTCTCTCCCCCCCCCCCCCCTCCATTTTTGTTCCTGAGTTCTTCAGATTCAATCAGCTGTAAGATAGATGTGAATGTATTGGTTTCAGGTTCTGAATTCTGTATTGTTTGTCCTACATTCTACATATTTGTTATATATTTGTGCAGCTCGAATGTACACGCATATTTTGCATGTTGATGAAATGAAACATGAGAAGAAATACTAAATTGCTATGAAGATCAAAGTGGTGTTTTTTACCCTTGTTGATCTTGTTTTACAAGTTCAATTTAAGATTGCGTCGAGTTGTCTATTTCTTCCATCACCTATTCGAAGGAGATGGTCTGAAAATGAATTCATCACAGGAATATATTGAAGAACAACACAAGATATCAAATGCATCCAAAGAAGGAGATCAAACAATGTCAGTCTGATCTTCATTTACAGGCGCAGCACTGTCATGGATTTTGTCATGCAGGACGAAGCATCCAGATCATGTGCTGCATGATTTCTAGAAATGTGATTCCAACCCGTTTGAGTATCAGAAACATCAAACATCGTCACAAAGTCTAGTACCTGACCAAAAATCTTGAACATTTCAACACCAAAAATGAGTTCATCATCAGCAATAAAAGCAGCATTCCAGTCCATTGGAGCATCAGGATGTGTCGATTCTTCCGTCCATTTAAGCTGCAAGAGATCGAGCTCCCAGAGCTTTCTCACTGCTTTATTTCTCCGGCCAATTTGCCCGTCTCCCTCACACCACGACACAGAGAGCATCAGCAGCCGGCCCTTGCAGGAGATGAGCTTAGGATAGTACTCGTGCACACGGGGTGGGCTTGAAATCGTCTGGATTTTGATCCAGTATCCCCTCTCTATGTCGTATCCAGCAAGCTTGTCGCTTTCTGAGTAAACATAGAATACTTCGTTGCATACAACACCGGAGCAAGCCACACCAAAATCTAGAGGCACCTTCTGGATATCTGTCCATTTATTTGATACAGGGTCATAAATTTCACCAGAATCAAGTGATTCATCCCAAGATCCAAGGCCTCCCACAGCAATCATCACGAACTTTTTACTGCCTTTGCTGGACGAGCTTTCGTGTTTTTGCCTGGTAAACTTGCATGGCTTGATCGTGTGGAGTGATGAGATTTCATTTTCGTCAAGAGAGTGCCTAGATTGCCGTCTAACTGAAAGTCTGTGAGGATCCTCATAAACATCTGATACACCACCTACTCTTGACCGGGATAGACGTCTGTCAGATCGACTTTGTTGATTTCTAGAGACGAAATAATCTTGATTGACCTCTGAAATTCCTAAAACTGGAGATGATCGAGCATACTTCATAGCTGCAACTTTTCTCCATGACTTAGTCAAGGGACTAAATACCAGTACTCCTTTGTGTGTCTTGAACGAGCTCCGATCCACCCTCCCAAAGTTAGTCAAGCTAGAACAACCTCCGACTACATAAACATCATCATGGATGCTAGCTACAGAAAAGAAAAATCTTCCCTTGAGAATCTGGGAATCTATTTTGTGCCATTGATTTTGGGAGACGTCCAATGCATGTATTTCTCCAGAACAATAGCCATTCTTTATGACACCAAAGAGAAATAACCACGAACTCTGAAATAAGCCTTCTCGCCTGATCTGCATGAACCGGGGTGTTGTAGTCAAGTTCCTCCATTTCTTGCATACACGACGAGCATTCGCTAGACTAGCTAATGGAAGCCTCACCAAACACATTTCTAGAATGTCATCAGGAAGGCGGGCATTCATGCTGTTGCTTTGCTCAACTTCATTACATCTTAACAGCCTTCTATTGCTCCTCCTGAAAAATTTATCCATTCTATTGGAAAAGCAATCAACGGTGGCTTCATCTTTTCCCCAAGTCGGACAACTCGGACCTTTTCCATCCTCACTTGCACTCAATCTCCTTCTACTGCCTGGATCCCCTGACTCTTCATCCATGTCAGCACTCACTTTGCAACCTCCTCCTCTGCCATAAAGGGTAAGACATCTCAAAGAAACCCCAGTCGTTTCATCATCTTCAGAACTTTCGTTTTTATGGTTATTTCTTTTCAACTTCTGGCTCATACTTCTCACAAGACGTTTTGAAACGCTCAAAGACTCAAACTCTTGATTGATAATCTCTTCTTCGGTTAAACTTTGAGAGGTCATCTCGGACCCTTATTTTCACAATGATGAACAAAATACAAGCCCCCTATCAAACCATATACTGCATGTTTCCAAGCTTGTATGTTAACCTACACGAACAAACACCTCTTAAGCTGTATATATCATAAACAGAGAAAAGCTACATCAACAACTCATCAGAATATATATATATATATATATATCTTCTCTACATGAAATGGCAAAACTCTAAAGACTAGGTGCAAAGGGAGAGGTCACACACACTCTCACACACTAGAATTTGGCTGTTTCTAAAGAAAATTCAGGCTTCGTGTTGTTTGGTGCAAATCCGACGAAGCTCGAAGGATATGATTTTATGCTCTTCTCGAAATTAAACATCAATTATCGCCATTTTCAAACTCCAAATCCAACTGTTATTCAGCCACAGTAAAACCCCCAAAAATAAACAAACAATCAAACCGCAAAAGCCGATACTTAATCTGAACTAGGTAAGATCACGTTCAAGAAATCAAACCAGCAGATTCACAACCACTAAAACCCAAACCAAATTTTAAAATAACAATCAAGAATTTTCATGAACATCTCACAAACTCATGAACACCAAGAGATGCAAATAATGCCGCATAAACGCAAGAATATGGAAAGACAAAAAAAAAAAGCAGAAGAAACTGAAGAGTAGCGGAGCCCCCAAGAGAGAGAGAGAGAGAGAGAGAACCTTGATATCCAAGCATTAAAGCACCAACATCACCAAACAAAGTAAATGCCCCTGAGCCCATCTCAAGATTCACTCAATAAAAGATGAGGGGCAAGCCCGTGAGATCCAATCTGCAAAAAAAGCTCAAATCTTTAACCTTTACACAATATTGAACTCCACCATTCATTGTGTGAACATGGATATATCATACCTTGGAATAATTTCTTTTTCCTACAAGATGAGCATTTTCTTTTCTCTTCCTGCCTTTATTAATGCTGGGAATACTATACATACACACATACATATATATATGTATGTATTTAAATAACCAAAGTGAAGATGAGACGACCAACCTGATAAAAATGATAATTGTAAAAGCGACATCTCTCTTTCTTTAATTCTCCCCTTACATATATTTGTACACACCAGCCTTTTGTTTTTGTGATTATTTTTGCTGATTTTGTTCTTTCCTTTCCTTTTTCAAATCTGTGGATGAAATGATTGTGTGAGAGTCCCACACTCCTGCTTTTCGTTTTTTTTGCTCATTAGTCACCTCGAGTCGACCCCCTTCCCCTTTCATCCTACTTTTTCTCTAATCTCTACCCCATTTTCAATTTTTTTATCCACCGTTTCTTGCAGACCCCACCAAACAAAATATTGATGCATATTGTCCGGTGTCATGGTCTAGCGGTAGAGTGACGAGCTCGTAATTGATAGATATGAGTTCAAATTTTATATTGGGTTAATTGCTACAAAAAATTTCTAATTTTGAATGAATTTGTAATTTAAACGTGATTTGTTTAGCAATTAACCATTTTACAAATATTATTTAAGTTGAGTTATTAAAATAAAAAAATGATGCACACTAGAGATTGTATTGAAAAGTTTAGCCATTCTGTTTCTTTTTACAAAAATGCAGGAATTATACATATTTACTTTTACTCGTGGAAATTGCACACCAGAAAGTAATGAATTCCTGCCTAGAAGTTGTAATTTGTGCCAATTTGTTGATTGGAGTATAATTAAGTAATGTGACAAGAATTCTATTAGTGCACCTCTACGGAATGAAAAATAAATTATACTCCATCAATATTGGTGAGTTAGGTGAGCGGGAAAATGGGCCCATTATGATTAATTAACTTCACAAGGTATAATTTAGTATGGTAGATTTTAGATGGCAACTTCAATTTATTTTATTCCAAAAAAAATCCAAATTTTTGGCTCACTTGTCCGATTATTACCAATGGGACATTCACGTCATCTAAATCAACCATTTTGTGGGTACCTTAAATCAAATTCAACAACCAATTTCGACAAATTATCATCCTATTTTATATCAATTGAAGTTTGAACTACATTTATCACACAACCTCAAAAATATTAATGGGGTTGACATTGTATCCCAAAAGGTCCAATCATGTATAGCAAATAAAATGTCTGCATACAAGTTGTACTTCACAGTACAATCCATCAAGTGTAGGATGCAGAAATCTTGATCTATTTTCAATCATTTGATATAATACCTTCTAATAAATGAAAGAAATGTGAAACGAGTTGGAATCAGTGCCGCAGAATGCTGCCTAGGCGCTCGACATTACCCCCGAGGTGAAAACTCGATAATTGACCCTGTTATGCGGACTAGCAACCTAAGCGGAATTGTTCGACGATTACACGACTGAGTTCTGTCTATGTGGCCGAATTTAATCTTTTTTTAAAAAATATATATTTTTAATATATATAATAAATTAATAATTAGGATTTAGAACTCCTAAAGCATCTAAAAAACGTAAAATTTCATTTAAACTTTGAATGTTATTTTGTCATGAACTTTGAATAATTCAAACTTTCAACGTTTGTTTTATTTTGAATTTTGGATGATTTAAACTTTAATTGATATTATTTAGAACGTTAAGATTTATGAATTTATACATGATTTTTCTTAATATTTGATAAGAAATCTATAAAACAATAATTAAAAAAAAATGTCTAGAATCCGCCTAAAACCCCTCGGCTACCCGACTAGCGTTTGGCGCTTTTTGCAACCTTGGTTGGAATAGACATAAAGTTGAGGTAATAATTAATAGTGCAAATTTATGATAATCAAAGCGAAATATTCATGAATAATAATAATAATAATAATAATAATAATAATAATAATAATAATAATAATAATAATAATAATAATAATATCTATACATGAGGAAGAGGAGGAGATGCACATGTCGTCACCGAATTGATACAACAACACTACACTCAAATATACAAAAGCTGAACATCAAGAAATGAGAGAGAGGTAGCTAGCTAGATGCCAACCGTGGCCAAAAAACATCTAAAAAATTCTAGTTACCTTCCAACACACCTTTCAGAAGATTCAACCCTTCAGCTGATATGCTCCTCCGAACTCGACTAGGAGCGATCTCGATACGGGGTGGAGGATCTTGTGAGAAACAGATGACTACTACTGTCAAATTATCACATGTATTGCGTTTCAGAGCTTCCCTAACTAGTTCTCTCGAGCATCTTTCAGGGTCGTTGTGAAGCATCAACTCTTTCCTAGCCATTGTGACTGCACATTGGCTGCTCATCACATCCCATAGCCCGTCGCACCCCATAATCAAGAACTCATCATCTTCTGTTAACCACGTCTCCTGCAACTCTGGCTCTGCGCTTAAAGGGCAAGCAGAGCCTTTCGAGCCTTTCATGTGCCAATCTCCCAGGGCACGTGAAACAGATAGTTGCCCGTTGAGGTAACCATCGTATATGGCACCTCCCAGTTTTTCAATTCTCTGTCTTTCAGATGCAAAATTGGGCTTGTGATCTTTCGACATTTCAATAGCCCTACCTCGTTTCCCCAGCACAGCTCGACAGTCTCCAGCATTGGCAACGATCATTTTTCTGCAGGGAGATCAGGTTATATTATCTAGCAAGACAGCCTTCCAAAAGATGAATAAGATGAAAATCAGTGAGCCCTATTTTCAGAACTTCCATCAGAAAAATAGATCAATACTTCAATGTTAATTTAGTAATCTGAAGCCCCAATATGCAGGGACATTCAATATTAAGAAGGTTGTTTGTATTTTGATGATAAATTCAAAGAGGAAACACGTTCTAGCCTGCTTACCTTCCAGATATGAATGCAGTCAAGGCTGTGGTACCAGATGATATATCAAGAGAACTATCATCGGCAAATGCATAATCAGCTTTAAGAAATGCACTCTTAATTGCTTTCTCCAAACAAGCTGGGAAACAGGAGCTTTCAACTATAAACTTAAGAATATTGTTCCTCACAAAAGATGAAGCATCTGTACCTCCATGACCATCAAACACCTGCTAACATACAGTGTGGATCAGTAAATGCAGAGTATAAGTAAATAGTGAACAAAATGGGTGTTTCAAAGGAAATAGAACCCGAAGAGGTTCTACAATAGTTTAATATGCATATAAAAATGTATGTCAGCAGATATTAGATGTATAGCAGGATAGCAGAGTTGACAAAGAACTAGATACCTATCCCCAGGACCCCAACTGAAAAACAATGATATGCATCCTCAAATATCGATGCTCATTAGTCATTAATTGAAAACATTATCAATAGCCAGCCAGCCAGCAAGCACATGACTCAACTAACTTAGAGAAAGAAACAAGAATCTCATACATTAAAAACCCCTCAAGATTGGGCATGGAATGAAGGATTTGAGAATGGACTTAAATCTACAAGGACAAATCCTTCATGGTTGTTCAGATTGAACTTGTATTTTCAACTATATTCTGAATGATTTGGGTGATCCATTTCAAATCTTTGAAATCTCCCAATCCAAATGCGGCATAAAAAAGGTTATCTTTTTCAGTGGGCTGTAAGAAATTTAATGGCCACCTTAAAAATCTGTAAAAAAACTTCCTCTTCAATGAAGAACAAAGTATCGACACAAATTCATAGAAACTAACTTACCCCGTAGAAAGATGCACATGAAGAGAAACCAGAAATGTCACTTAGATATTGAGGCAAATCATCAATACAGATACGTTCATCCTCCATGTATGGCTTAGGACCTTTCTCAGCACAGCTTCCAGACCGAAAAATTGGTGTATAGCTAGATATTATTTCTGATGGGGACTTGACTCCGGTCACACAAGAATCCTTCAAAATATAACAAGAAAGAATTAACCATTTAACCTTGGTGCATTAGTAATGTGCCATATAGAAATAAAAAATAAAAGACATATAGGAAAGAAGAAACATGACATTTCCATGAAATCTTTTATTTGCAGACATGATTTGACATCTACAATCAAAGTTGATTCCCCCAATTCTAAGACAAACACCAATCCTCACTATTACACATTTCCCCAAAAATCACTTCTCCCAACTCCAAAATTCTCAATTACAAACCAAACACTCAAGAACCCTTAAATTCTAACTGAGAAGCATAAGTAATAAATGGAAGATCATGATCAACAAACTAAAAATGGAGAAGTTCCCAGATAAATACTAAAATCCAAATGCATCAAGTATCACAGGTAATTTCAATTCTACACCTAGGGACAGGGTCCTCATCCCCAAATAGTAGGCAAACCACTATGGACAGAACTGTCTGATAACAAGTGTAGACACATCAGAAAATTACAGCCGTAATCATTATATGGCTATATTGATTTGCCAGCAAACATTAAAGCGTAGGCAAACAATGTAGGCAGAGCCATTTTCTATGTTGTCTACAACTTATCTGCCAAAATTACACTGCCTAAAATGGTCTGCCTACATTTCAAGAATGGGGGCACTGTCTCAAGGTAGCATCGAATTAGCCCCGAGTATATCACGCCTTTAACCATAAAATCTGGATCTTTAATTAACATATTTAATATTTAATGTAATCAAACAACTTAAAATCAACCTAAAGCTACATAACATACTTGATTAATCACTGAACTAAATCATACTTGTTAGCAGCCAATGCAAGACTCGATAAATCTGAAGGACTAAAACACTGAACACGACTCAACTCACCAACTCTGAAGGCGACAGGAAAGCACCAGTTATGAGAGAGTGCCGCACAATTGACAAATGCCGTAGGGGTTTACCATTGAATGTCTGATTCAGTTCTTCGGAGTTATCTGATATTACATCTTTCACCGCAGAAACCTCACTGCTATCATTACTATAAGCACTTTCTACATTAGTAAATGGATGTGAAAGCTCAGTATCCGCAACCATTCTCCTTCACAGAACATCAATCTAAATTTCTTCAACAAGAGAACACCCACAGAATCCAACTTTCACAAAATTATCCAATCCCAAAATAGAAGTAAGTTGCATAGAAGAAACAACTATAGAAATTCCCAAGCAAAGGAAAACAACCTCGATCAAAATCACCTAACCCCAATAAAATTACTAAAAGATGGCTGTCTTTTTTTGATAAACCAAGAACCCCTTTCATCAATTCTTCTCTCTCTTTTCCCACAGAAGGTAGAGAAATAAATATCTCTATCTACCCCCCCCCCCCAAAAAAGTCCTCAATTCTTCAACTCCTTCCACACCATGAAATGTCAATCAACTCAAATATCCAACCTTGCATAATTAACCCTAAGCCCAAATCATAATCCATGACTGCTGCACCAAATCAACACCATCTATAAACAGATCAAAAATCTGTTTTGACAAAGAAACCTAATTACAGCATAAAAATCCAACCTTTTGGCCACCATATGAAAAAGTAGAATCTTTCTCAGATTCAGAGCGTGAAATGGTATTCCAATTCCCTTTATCCCATAAACAACAAAAAAAAAATTGAAGCAAAATCCCTTCTACATAACTGATACAAAAAGAAAAAAAACAGAAAAAAATTGAAGGTAATTTTGTTTATAGTTTTGAAAGGGCAATGAAAAGCAGGCGAATTTTTTTCGTTAAATTCGATGCTGTTAGTTTGTGACAGCCGATCACAGGTAAAAGGTCTAGTTTACCGACACGTGGCGTGTAGTGATCAATCAGTATGCTGATTATTTGGATGGCCAACTGCAAATGCTTCATGTCCGTTGGATTAGGTCCGTGGGTGAAATTTTCACGGCTACGATTTGACGGTTTCGGGAGGGTCGGTCTGTTGACAGCCGTTTAGGACATTTGACGTTTCTTCACACATGTCTGGATATGGTTGGTCGGAGTGGCTTTTCAGCTGACGGTAACATTTTCTAGAAATAGCGGACAGTTTCCGTCTTGTGATTTCTGCGGTGTTATTTATTTATTTACTTATGGACACATTTGTACGAGACCGTTTAATGAGTATTTTATGTTAGGCGGATCTCAATTTGGATTTGAGTTGAATAAAATATATAATTAAAAAATAAAATGATTCGGATATCACTAGGTATAAAGTAAAGTATCACTATATATGAAGTATCATTAACTGCGAAGTGAAGTATCGTATTATACTCCACTTCCGAGTTAATGATATTTCATCTCATAATTAATGATACTTCAGCAAATATATATCTAATGATACTTCACTTAATAGTTAATGGTATTTTGTCAAATTTATATCTAATGATAATTTACTTCATAGTTAATGATACTTCATGATACTTCACTCAATAGTCAATGATATTTCTCCAAATTTATATGTAATGATACTTCACTTCAGAGTTAATGATACTTTACCAGATATAAATGATACTTCATTTTATAGCTAATGATACTTCACATCAGAGTTAATGATACTTCACCATATATATATCTAATGATACTTCACTTAATAGTCAATGATATTTCTCCAAATTTATATCTAATGATACTTCACTTCAGAGTTAATGATATTTTACCAGATATATATCAAATGATACTTCACGTAATAGTTAATGATATTTCGCCAAATCTATACTATATATAAAAACAGAAAAAATCCAATTTTGCCTTCAAATTAATGGCAATTTTATAAATAATATTCTGATTTATGGGCATTCTCTTAAAATAAAAATATCATAATATTATTTTTAAAATATTTAATTAAATTTTGAATAGACAATCTCACGATTGTAGCACTTACATATTGCAAAACTATAAAGACCAAAAATATAAAAATATTTAATTAAATTTTGGATAGACATTCCCACGATTGGATTGTAGCAGTTACATCTTGCAAAACTATAAAGACCCAAAATTTCTAAAAAAAAATTCAAGCCGTGAAACCTGTCGTCTTCACTCTTTCCTGTCAAATTCTGAATACCCAAAAATTTCATATCAAATTCCATAAAAAATTCGAGCAAAACATAGGCCACATGTTGATGAGAAAAAGGCATAAAATTCAGAAAAAGAGAAGCGGCAGATTTCGAGGGAGAAAGAAGGTGGTGGCGGGTTTGAGATGAGAATGTGTTTTTTTTTTTTGAACGAGAATCTGGTGGGGATTCTCATACAGGTCTTGACAGTTCACTTGACCAGTCTCAGAGGATTGATGGTCAAATTGTGACAGATTCTGAAGAAGAAGGCAAGACTGATGACGAGGGAGAAGGTAAGGAATTGTTTGATTCTGCTGCGCCTTTTTTAAATTACACTTAAGGTTTCTATTTGCAGTTTTATTTTTTTTAATTTTGTATTTGGATTTCAGTTTATGATGGAGATAAAAAAATACAATTTGTTATGCATGGGTGGTGTTCAATTGATAAACTACTACGAAATGAAAATGAAAGTGAAAAATCGGGTTTTGGTGGTGAAACAGAGGAACAAAGAAAAAGAATGTGCATCTCTGAATCAATTCCAGGTATGATTATGATTTATTCATGTTCTCATTGAAATAAAAACAAAAACTTTATCAATTCTGTCCGTTTCTTCGCATCACACACACACACACACACACACACACACATATATATATATATACGCTTATAAATAGTAGGATTAACAAAGATACGCAGAAGGATGGCCTAGCTTGCGAGCTCAGGTGAGGATGGAGTGTATTTTATAGAAAATAAAATAATGCATATTGGTTCATTTTTATGTTTTGTGCTTTGAAATGTGAAACAATTAACTAGGAGCTTTGGTTCTATCATCTTATTTTCGTTGCAGAATTACATGTGCAGCCCACCACCGTGACACTAAGATTAATTGGTCCAGTAATCCTGCATAATTTTGTAAATTTCCTTGCGATGAATGCATCTTAACGAACCTTATTGATCTACAATTTTTGTCTCACTAATTATTTAAAATATTTTGTAGATTTTGCTAGGAAATCAAAGTATTCATTCTGATAAGAAGTTCAAGTGAAATGAGACCCAAATAAGGCTTGAGTTGTAGGAGTAAGAAAAAGAAAATGTAGAAGGGTGAGGAATAAACAAATTAAACAATTATGGTTGTTATCTTACAGAACATAACATATTTTACTTTGAGTTAGAGAAGAGGTTGAGGCTGTCTTGAGGTTCAAGTATTTGTGTATCACCAAAGAAGAGGTTGAGTCTGTCTCGAGGATTATTATTCAAGTGTTTATGTATTGTCAAAGAGGTGGCCTATAATTAAAACTCAACCAATGGAGAACTAAGCCATTCTCTGTTGCTAAAGAGTGAAGATGCTTGATGTTGTTCAATTTTGGTTATTTAGTTGTCTTTGTCTCTCTTAGAATTACTCTCTATTACATGCATTTATCTATTGATCTGTACTCAGCACTCCTTTATACCTTTAGATGAAGAAAGTGCTGGTAATGATAAGCAAATTTGTATGGTGTTATTTGTAGATTTCTATCATATTGTAGTGTATATATATAGGTTCTTTTGGGGATATTAGGAAAATAACACTACCTGACATATCTACGCAATCTGGAGATTTCTATGAGCATTTTCTCTTGAATCTTGGTCTGTCTGAAATATCTTCCTGGTGTGCTCAAGTCATGCTTCTAAATATCGTAAAATTTGTTTCAACTGCCGCTGGTAGTTCTTGAAGAAGTTGCATGAAAGAGTATGATCTTGCCTGTGTTTAGTATATTTTGGGAAGAAGCATGTGATATAAATTTTGATAATAGCTATATAAAATTATGTATATATCTAGCTTCAACAAGCTTCAAGTCAATCTTAGTTTTATAATTTTTTCTCTTTATATTTTTTACAAATTATTATGTGTTCTATCATCAGGTTTTCTATTATTTGGGTGAACTTAATGATTCACTGTCATATGCTCCGGGAGCTGGTCTTCTTTTTGATGTATTTGAGGATTCAGAATACATTCATACCCTACTCGGTTAGAAATTTTTGCTTATCTTACCCTTTGAAACATTGTGACAAATATTCTGCAATTTTTAACTTTTTTTTCAAGTGGTCTCCTGATAGATATTATAATTAATAAGCGGCGATGATGTCCTTCGGATGTGTTTTTAATGATTTAGCTTCTAATACTTTATGTCGCGTTCTTGTCTCTCAACTAAAACAATTGATGAATATGCAAATCTAAAGACCAAAGCAGCTGAGGCAAATGATGACTCAGCAGTGATTGACCCTAGACTGGAAGCTATTGTTGAGAGAATGCTGGATAAGTATGTGTAATAACCTTGCTGATAGTGAACCTAAATATGTGGTTTCCTGACATATATATGAAAATTCGTGCTCTCAATTTTGTTTACAGATGTATCTTAGATAGAAAATATCAACAAGCCATAGGGATGGCCATTGAATGCGGACGGTTGAATAAGCTTGAGGAAGCAGTTTTAAGGAGTGACAATGTTCATTCTATAATTAATTACTGCATGGTTGTGTCTCATTCATTTGTCAACAGACGCGAGTATCAGCTTAAGGTGACCTCCTTAAGCAGATTCCATAATTTTTTTCCATAGACCTGTTCTTATCTGCTAGAGCTTTGATCTTATGGTTTTGAACAGTGCTCTTTCTGAGAAAGAGCGCATAAGGTCCAGAACTATGCTTTCTTGTGCTATTTGTGGTATATACGGAGACTGGAGTAACCTTGATTTTGAGGTTTACGGTCTTTCGCAGAAAGAGCGCATAAGGTCCTCAGCTTTGTTTTCTTGTGCTATCTATGGTATATACGAAAACTGGAGCAAACCTTGATTTTGAAGGTTTTAAACTAAACCTGCATTGGGTTTCTAAGTTGCAAAGGGACAATTAAATTTGTGTTCTGCCAAATTCAGTTTGGAATGCTTGAAATGCATATCTGATCCATAATTCTTTGAAATCTTCGCATAGATGACTTCACGAGCATAATATCCACTGAATTAAGGTTTTGTGAAATGCATGTATTCTGACAAGTGGTTCCACAGGTACTTCGTCTTCTGGTCAAAATATATCAGCAGCTGCCATCTCTTGATTATTTAAGCATTTGTCAGCGTCTAATTTTTTAGATGAGCCTGAGAGCGTTGCAATCATATTGGAGGAACTTTTACGATCAGAAAATTTGGATGATGCACTATTGGCATTTCAAATTGCATTTGATCTTGTGGAGAATGAACATCAAGCTTTCCTTTTGAAGGTGAGAGATCGGCTTCCCAGTTCCAAGTCACAGCCATCAGAGCCTACACAGTACACAGTTGCCGGAGTCAGCTCAGCCAGATTCTGCACAAACTGAAATTGCTGTCACATCGAAGGATGTTCAAATGACAGAGGGAACTCAAGCAGATAAAAGCTCTACATGTGCCGATCCACGTGAAGCAGTTAACGCTGCAATTCTTATACAGCCATAACAAGTGAGGCTATATTTTTTTCATCTTGAATATCTATAATCTATATCAATTGCAAACAATATTCAGTGCACATACTGCTCTAAATCTAAAAGATTGATGCATTTTTCTTTTCCTGTCTGCTTACAGATCAGATCTCCTCATTCTTAAGACAATAAAGTAGTCTGTTGAGATGAGAAATAGTGTTTGCCATAGTGCAACTATATATATATATGCTAATGCTATTATGCATGCTGGAACAACTGTTGATACATTTCTGAGGGAGAATCTGGTTTCAAGGTTTTAAAAATTACATATTGCTACTTAACATTTACATAATTAATAAATTTAACATGAATTATCGAACAACCCAAATTCATCATGACTTGTAGTATCAATGAGTCTGGTGTATACTTTGAATATTTTTATATCAATCTTCTTGATATCGATGAACAATTTAGATTTGGAATGTCAAAAATTTACTCATATATTATATTTATTAGACCATTCATATGTTGGAATCAATATGTAATTTTGATACGTTCAGACATAAATGTTTGTATCTACAAACATTATATATTAAAGTGTAATTAACCCAACTTAAAATTGTACTAAATCTAAATCCAAAATAATCAAAAAACTAATTAATAACTACATGACTTCTTTTTTAATAATTGCAGGACTTGGCCACCCTTTGTTTTAAGGGATAATAGTAAAAAAATCATAATCCTTAGTTGTTTTTGTAATTTTGTTGTAAAGTGCTTTCATTATTAGCATTATCACTAACCAACTCTTAATTTGTTGTTATTTCACGGATGGTCTATAACTTTGATAAAATTAAAATTAAATTAAATTTAACTCTTTATTATTTTAGCTTTTGCTATAATAAAAGTTGACATTTCAAATTACATAATTCATGTGGACACATGTTCAATTCTAATTTAATGGATCTTTTACATTAAATGAGTTAAATAAAACTCAAATCAACCTAGAAAAACCCGCCGACCTCCCCACCCACCTGGTTTAAATCCAGATGCGTGAATTCACACGTCAGAGTCCAAACTCTTTTTTTTTTTCATTTCTTTCTTTCTTTGGCTGTTGGGCCAGCTGCTTTTCATCATTTTTTTTTTACTTCCATTCATCTTTCTTCTTGCTTACTCTTTCTTTCTTTTCACTTTTTTATATATATTTTTAAAATTCATTATTTTGTATCGAGTACGATGAACAAGTCCACGTGTTAACATTAAATAATATCATTACGCTAGACTCTGAATTAAAATAATAATAATAATATAATTTAATTTAATTTTAGGATTCACTAATTTTATTTTATGGTATATATTTATTTCAAAAAAAATATTATCAAGTGCAGTGCACGAGCCCATATGTTAGCGTCAGGCGAGTGCACTGCGTGAGACGGCGAATAAAAAAAATTAAATTAATTTAATTTAGTTTTAGGTTCACTCATTCCATTTTAGAGTATATATTTATTTAAAAAAATTAATTATCGAGCGCAGAAAAATAAAATTAATTCAATTTAATTTTAAGATCTACTAATTTGATTTTAGGGTATCTATTTATTTCAAAAATAATAATTATCGAGTGCAATACACAAGCACATGTGTTAGCATCGGACGAGTGTACTGCGCGAGATATCAGATAATAAAAATTAGATTAATTAAATTTAATTTTAGTGTTCACTATTTCCATTTTAGAGTA
Organism: Perilla frutescens; assembly: GCA_026008535.1. Classification (NCBI taxonomy): domain Eukaryota; kingdom Viridiplantae; phylum Streptophyta; class Magnoliopsida; order Lamiales; family Lamiaceae; genus Perilla; species Perilla frutescens. The sequence goes on along the minus strand of BRKX01000006.1, from coordinate 6,855,575 downwards.
TATATTTATTTTTAAAAAATTAATTATTAATCGCAGTGCACGAGCCCACGCCTTAGCACCAGGTGAGTGAACTGCACGAGACGCTGAATAAAAAAATTAAATTAATTCAAAAAAATTAAATATATATTTATTTTAAGATAAAGAAATTAAAAAGTGAAAAAAAAAACTAAAAAGAAAAGGAAAGGAGGAAGTGAGAGGGCTCTCCGAAAAAGAAAAATAAAAAAGAAAAGAAAAAGAATGGGAGACATCTCTTGGGTCAAATAAATATTCATGTAACTCAGATATTCATTAGATGGTCTCACATAAGTGTACTTCTTAATATAATTATAACTATGGCAAATTTAGTTCCCTTAGGGATGGCCTAGTGGTAGAGTGGTGTTTTCTTGAGGTCAAAGGTCGTTCGAACCCCAGTGTTGCGGGGTTTACCCAGTGTGTGTACTTCGATAGCGGCTGCGGATTATCCTAGACATAAAAAAACAAAAAAAAATATGGAAACTATGTTTATCAGCAACCACTCCAACCATCCAACCTTTTTAATATTTAATTCATTTCTCTCTCTTCCACATCACTATTACTCATAAGCACATTTAATTTTGATAGTTTATCAATGACCACCCAACCATCCAACCACAATATTATATATAATTATTTTTAAATATAATTTTATGAAGTATATTAACTTGTTAAAATTAAAATAAAATAATAGCACAAATAAGAAAAAAACTCATAAAATTACAAACATATAAAATTTCAAAATATGACAAACCAATAACATAAATAACAACAATCGAAATACGAAATGAAAAATACATAATTAAGAACATAAATAACAACAGTACGAAATACCAATTATCATTGCTAAATTTTTGCCATATATGCTCAATCAAGTCGTTTTGAAGAGCAGCGTGAACTTCTCTATTGTGAATTTGTGACATGTTCGTCATTTAGGTAGATAGGCTTGCAATTCGTTCGGTGGAAAATTCCAAATTTGGATCGTCATTTTCTTCTCCGTCTCCATCTTGTCTACTATTCGGAGTAGGCCGAGCTTCCAAAAATAAGAGAAAGATGGAGGTTTGAGATTGAAAATTGATAGACAAGTGTAGAAATGAGATAATTTTCTTGTGTGTATAATTATGCCAATATGAGCTCTATTGATAGAAAATTTTTGGTGTAATTATTTTTACTTTTCATAAAATCCAAAAGATATTAAAAATTAATTAAAAATATATCAAATAAATTTAATAGCCAATCATTTTCTGCCATGTGGAATTTTTTGAATTAATAAAAGATGAAACCACAATAGTTGCTTTGCCTTCATTTTGGTCTATGGTTGATTGGTTGGTTGCTTTCCTTTATTTTTTTTTATTTCCTAATATCCTATGTGGAGGTGACCATGTAGAGACCATAGTCACCAATAAACATAGTCTTAGGGGTCATGTATGGACTATGGAACTAAAACCAATTGAACGTTAATTGGTATTACTAAAACTAAAATTATGTAAACAAATCATAGAAATGTTTAGAGATAGTGAATTATTTTGTAACTAACTCCTTTTAAATCGCTTGCTTTCTATCCATATTAATAGCAAAGATTAATATTATGCTCACGTGAGTCGTGACATTAAAAACGTATAGTATGAATTTGTTAAATTAATTAATGAAATCAATTTTTTCAATGTAAGATTGTGAATCACTAATAGGTCACGATTCACGACACTAAAACCGGTTAATAGTCACCGTTTCTTTAGTATGGATGAGAGGATTGAGTATCGAACGAGCTCCATACTAGCAACTAGGCATATAAATAAAGAATTCTATATAATTATGGATGAAGAAAAAAAAAAAAAAAACTCAACTATGTTGGGGTGATTGTTCAAAGGAAAAGTCGATATTGTGAGATTCTGGCTTTGCTTGCAAAGGTGGGCGAGGAGGTCTGGCATGATTAGAACCGTCGATCTCCGAAAGATCATCGGAGGCGTACGATCTCGGCGAGACGGGGAAGACATCCCCGTCAGGTGTATTGGACCGGTTTTTGTAGTTGTGCAGCAGATGAAGAGGGGAGGAGCCTCGAGTTGGAGTAGCATCTCCACTCATTATCGAAGACGTGTCTGTGATTCCTTTACGTTGTTTATTCCTCTGCTTCGCAGCTTGGTGCCATTTCTTCAGAGCCTTGGATGTTTGCTCCTCAAATATCGACTTCTTCATGTTCGATCCCATCTAAATGTTCGACATATTGTGACCCGTCAGATGATCTCATCTCACATTAATTAGTTTTTGTATTGATTATAATTACTCGGAAATGAAGTTACCTGTGTTACCAAGGCGTAGAGTGGGAAAGTGATGTAGCTGCTCAAGATTTGGAGGGCTACCCCTAAGAAAACTCTGATCAAAACTATGTAAAGTTTCTCATGGAAGCATGTTGTGATTCCAAACTCGTACTGCAATACATTTTGTTTTTAATATTAGAGAAAGTAATGCACTAATAAGTATTTTAATTTGTTAATTAATGAAATGAAATTATATGGAGGGATAGATTACTTACCCATTTCCATAAGAAGTAGGCCATTTGATATGCATTCTACAAGCAGTATAATTATTGGGCGGTCAAAAATAGATGAAAATTTCTTAGTTGTGATGTTGGATTGAAATAATTACCTGAAATAAGGTAAAGTGTATGAGAAAGAGTATCCACTGTGGTCGATTAAACCAAAAGAAGTTGTTGCTAGGCTCTACAAGCGGAGCTCCTCTAACGACAGTCGTTCGATCTTGGATTTGTTGTGCCATCTCCACGATCACAAGTTCGAGTTTCGTACCAATTAATAAAATTATCTGCAAATAAAAAATATATTGGGTAATTATTACTTTCACAAATAATATTTGTTACTTACTCACTAGTAATTAAGCATATACTCTTGTATGTATATGAAATAGAGTTATGCTCGTGCACCTGCACAAATATGGACAGTCGTAAAATTCATTTTATGAGTTGTTCCTTCACAATAAGATGTAGAAATTGTTATTATTATAATTTAGAAAAAACGTCCACCATAACCTATTCTGTTAATCATAAGTAGATATTAAACTCTTGTCCAATTCAAATAAACATTTGAACTTTCAAAATGGGCTTAATTGAATCCTGTGTTAGCCCTCCTCTTAGCAGATTTGATGTCAATATGACGGACATGATTCAATGTCGAATTAGCGATGAAATCTTGACTCAAAATTTAATATTCGGTAATATGAGGGCTAACAGAAGGGTCCATTTGAACTAATTTTGAAATTTTGGGAGGATCCAATTCAACCTAATAAGAAAAATCAATGGTCCAATTGGATCCGACAGAGCTTAAGTGCCTATTTGAGACTAACGAAATAGTTTAGGATCTCGTTTGGACATTTTGTATATTTAAAATGCTTGATATAATTATTTTGCATACTATTTTATATATCTAAAATTAACGGAATTTTACAATAGAGAATAAAAATATATTTTTATATATTGAAATCATATAATTATGCGCACATACATTTTAAAATGTTTAAACTCCATCTGTTCTTTGCATATAATCAAATATTATAATAATAATATATCATGGTTATTAAAACACGACCTTTATAGAAATATACATAGCAGATATACTTTTTTTGCTTAAAAACAAAATTAAATTATAAAATTTAGAAAATCCATGAAAATAAATTTTCTAATATGCCATGATTCGACATCCCATAGTTAATTATATATATATATATATTATTCAATGTGTGTGTGTATGTGTATAAATACAATATATTCAATGCTATTAATATAAATAGATAATTTAGCAAAATTTATATATTTGACGGAAATAGGTAATGAAATATTAATATAGTTGCGGAAATAATTATATTATATTAATTGTTATAAGTACCACAGGTCGGGTGTGTAAGTTCAAAAAAAATTGTTATAAGTGAATTTAAGATAATAATATATTAATATTTAATAGAAATAATATATTATATATATATATATATATTAAGATATTTAATATTTAATTAGTGAAATATTTTCTATTTGACGTGCACTAAAATCGACTTACTAAAGTCATGAGTTCGAATATCCTTAATACCACGGGTCGGGTGTGTGAGTAAAAAAAAATCAACTTACTATTAGTGGAATCACGGAGATCCAGGCCAATGTGTGCCATCCTGCATAAGCATAATTAAGCAATTATTAAAAATTAGAAAGTAATTCTATTAAATTGTTGAGTTTTGAATTTATATATATGATGAAAAGACTTACTATAGACATTGAGGAATAAAAACATAATTGCAAAGAACCACAAGGGAATGCTGCATAATACATGTAAACACCAGTGATTAGTTCAATAGTGTGTTTCTTTAATTAACTCCAATCTTCCATAATTCCATTACTATATAAATCACGTATATCATTATATACATAATGTATATTGATAATCTGATACATGAAACTTGAAAAACGCTCGTAAAGTAGATTCTTAAAAAAAATAAAATAAAAAATTATACAAACCTTATCCCCAAGACTGATTTATAGTCATCTTGCATTGATCTTTTTATATATTTGTGGAAGTCAAATTTGGAATTCGGTGCAAAATGGGCCTGCGTCTCACCATAAAAAGAAATCAACAAACATTTATACATTTATTGATTCATTCTTGGACTTATTTATCACCTAATCTACTCTAAATAAATCCACCAAAAATTGAGATTATTTGGCTTACATTTTATTCTCTTACTGTCTAGCTTCAGTTTGTCTATGTCAAATAAATTACACTTAGTGTTGCATTAATGATCAATCATTTATTTAATTATCCAAATCACAAACATTTATACATATAACAGAACAAATTGCAGAATAAAGAAAACTTACACTAATAAACCCATTGCGGATGGTCATGTAGTCCACCTTAGATATCGATCCAAAAAATTGCCTGAAAAATGCTACCTGTTACATAATATATATAGTATTAAAATAAAAGCAAAATATCTTGTATCGGAATTAAAATGTAAATTAAATGGAAATAATAATTTAAAAAAAAAATCTTACAATCCATTTGAGAACGGGAGTGCTGTAGATTCCTGAATGACGCCTCACGAATGAGGTTTGATGAGCGAACCTAAATCTAGCTGGATCTGAAATTCAGTTTGAATTTTAATTTAATATTTATTGTGGGTTCTAATTGAATTTTATTTTAATTTAATATAACAATCTCAATAACTAGTTTACAAAATTCATTAATTATGCTTTCGAATAAATTAATAATCATCCAAATACCCTCCTTGGATTTTTGTATATGTGAGAGTTCCTTGAGATTTTCGATTTGCATATTATTGAATTAATTAAAAAGAAATAATACCATTAGTAAATTGGTAATCCAAAGACGACGTCTCCAATTCCCACTTCTTCCACTTCTTCATCTGAATCATATTGTGACAAAACATCATCAAAATTCAAATATAATTATAAAATCTGTATTTTCTAATATAAATTAAAAAAAGAATCCCAAATTAATTAATAAACTTACTTTGGCATGGCCTAATGCCATGAGAATAGCACTGTAAAGAACATGCATAACTGCCAGCACAAATATGAAAATGTGCAATTGGTGAATCCCAGTATACGATATCAACGATACTTTCCCCTGCAATTTAATTAATTCCAATAATAATAAAATATTCAAATTTGAAATAATTAATTAAAATAAAGAAAGAAGACTAATGTCTAATTGTACACATTTACACTAAATAAGAAGCGTCAGTTCCCTTACTTTTTTATCACAATAATCATACTGATCAGTTTTATCAGCCAAAGCTCGACGCCACAACATTTCTTGAGCATAAGAAATCAACTTCCGACCATTCTTCCCTTTATCATCGTCGTCGTCATCGCCGTCTGTCTGTTTTTCGTCACAGGGGAGAAATTTATTTCCGAGCTCTTTAGGCACACATATCTTCGCAACGTACGTCGTGCCCACAGTTAGAAGTAAGGATATAAATCCCAGCAGCATCAGTTCTAAGGGAAAAAATAATGTAAAAATGAAATACGAGATTGAAATATAATTATACTTAAAGAAACACCATCACAACACCTAATTAATTAAATTAAACCTGCTTTGATCTTTTCTAGGGCTTCGATCATCGCCTTCTTGTCACGTTTTTGAAACCACTGCCAAAAAAATAAATAAAAAAACAGATCGAATATGTGGTGTACATGTTGCACCTAATTAAAAACATAATGAATAACGGTTGCTACAGATATATAGCTAAAAGGAAGAGTGAAATTAAAGTGTTGTAACCTTTCCGAGGGACTCGATTCCATGTTCTATAACGACGGATATAATGACGAAAACCGCGCAAACAACGGCGACGGCCCATGTGGAGGTCTCTTCGAGAGACCTGTCTCCTGCCGCAGCCATGGATGCAACAATTAATACTCCAACAACACTTATAATTCAAACATGAACATTAATATATAGATTAGATTAATGCCAATTATAATGTATGGGAAATTTGACTAGGTCAATAATAGTTGGGGTCGTCATTTAATTTACTTTGTTGTTGTTATGTTATGAGATATTGAACATTGGTCATAAGATTTCAACTTTATCTCAAATTTTTGTCTTAAAATGACACACGAAAAATTTCTTAGTTGTGAAGAAGAATATGTTGCCGGCCGGCCGTGTAATAGGTCCAAAACACGAGAATAGAAATAAAAGCCATAAATTTGTCCATCAACAACGTAACTTCATTAATATTCATATATATATATATATATATATATATTCATCAACACTCTAAATAATATTCACATATATTTATATACGCATAGTAATATAATGAAGTAGGTGGGATTGATTGAGAATGCTTATCTTGCCTCCGAGCATGGTGTCGATTAAATGTCGACGATTACTATAAATCCACTCTCTTACGCATCTCAAATTGATTGAGAGCTTTTCGTGATATTTTCATAAAAGAAGAAGAATAAGAAGAAATACAAGTAGAAAGAAAATTGTTAGCAAAATAAAAATAAAAATACAGCACATACCTCATTATGAGTTTGATTCCAATAATCGGCGTCCAAATAAATGCGAATCACAATTAGATAGTAGATTTTAAATATTGTTCATTAGGCCCAATCCTCAGGATGTAGATGCATATATAGTGTGTAGTGATCAATTATATTTTTTAAATATATATATAATTGTTGGTGATTCTTGAAATCGCAAGTCAATCAATAATAAATGAATAAATGAGAGATTATAAATTTACAATAGGACGAAACAAATGATCAAGATACTCTATTTCAGATTGTGTTTTAATTATTTTCTATTTTTTTATATTGTAAACATGCAGATTTAAGGCCCAATTAAATTGAACCGCATATATAATCACATATTAAATTACCCATTGTATTATTAGGATTTTTTTAGAGAAACTTACTTAAATTAATGGAAAATTTCTTGAGAGGACGGAATATCTGACAACACAATATCTGGGACAACATCAGTATAAGAGAAAAGGATAAGATTAATGTCTAGTGATGGAGTGGTGTTATTTTGAGGTCGAAAATCTCAAGTTCAAATTTCATCACCAAGCACACCTCGGTAGCGGCTGCGGCTTGAGGGCTTCGGTTCGAATTGAATGGCAAACTGCCGGTGATAGATCCATCATCGTTCTTGTTTCTTATCCGCTAAATTAAATATACTTAAAGTTGATGTTTAAATATGCAGTATTATACGGCTAACACTCGATTAAGTGTTGCCACATGTCAAAATGCAAAAATATCAAGATTTGATACCCATTTTTCTCAAATCACAACCAATTAATATGAAACAGTCAGCTTGTATCAAATTCAATCCAAATTGTTATAGCAGGATTTAATCATATCCATACTATGGTCTCTAACAAAATATATATCGAAAATCTCCTGTGCATCAGGTGCATGGGTCGGTCCATGAGACGGATCCGATCCGCACCGACCCGCCTCTCGACCCGGAATATAAATAGTCTCAGAGACCCAATTTTCTCATTTTCCCCTCTTTTGCAATTTCTGAATCCTAGCCGCAAATTCGTTCTCTCCCTTTCTATCTCTCGATATCTCTGCTCCGCTTCGTCGATTAGCACTTCATCACCGAGATTTTGAAGCTTTCCTTCCTCACCGTCGATTAGCACTTCATCTCTCGATATTTTTGTAAACGAATCATCCAGTCGTCTATATCTTGCTGCGGATTCATCGCTTCCCAGGCGAAGATTCAATCATCTCTTGCTCCGCTTCTCTTCGTGTCTTCGTGCTGCTGGTACTTCTGATCAGCTATCCGATACCATCAACTATACTGCTATATACAGGTAAATAAGAACTTTCAGATGTATGTATATCCATTATTGCAGTTAGGATGGTAAATCACATGAATTTAGCCTATTAAACCATTAGTGCCTTTTTTTTCATCCTTTTTAATTTTGCTTTACTTTCTTTTGGTTTGCATCGCAGTGATGTGCGGAGATTGGAGATAGGTTTTTATGTTTTATAAGAGGTGTTTCGAGCTTTGGTTTTCTCCTTTTTCCCCAGGCATAGGCCAAGTCTCATAAGAAGGTTGAGGCTAAAGATCATCATTAAAGGATTTTTTTTTCTTTATCTGATTTTTATGTGATTTTTTTGTGTTTCTATATGTTTTTTACTTAGATGTATGCTAGAAAATATATTGAATCTTAATATGTCTTTATTGTATTTGATTGTTCAGATATGTTGCATATCTATTTAAATGTGAGTAGTACGAATTTTTAGCTGTTCACCATTTTTATTTGTAAAGAAGTATCTGTATTTATTATGTTAAGTATCAGTTAAGATGATAATGGGTATCAATTGATGTAGAAATATGTATCAGATTGTGCAGTGATATGTTTAAAGCCTTAATGGTTCAGTTATTTTTTCATATTTCACTCTGTATTATTTTTTGTTTTTGTATTAATTGAAGTTTCAGTTATGACCATTTGTATATGGAGTATCAATGCTAGTGATGTTTAGTACCAGATGAGATGCTTATAAGTATCAGAGTTAGGTCAGATTTTGTTTTATGTTTTTATGTGTGTGCATTTTCATTTTTTTGTATGGACTATCAATTTTCATACTAATTAGTACCAAACGAGATGCTTATAAGTATCAGAGTTATGCCAAATTTTGTTTTATGTTTTTATGTGTGTGCATTTTCATTTTTTTTATGGAGTATCAATTTTCATGCTAATTAGTACCAAACGAGATGCTTATAAGTATCAGATTATGGAGTATCAATTTTCATGCTAATTAGTACCAAACGAGATGCTTTTCATTTTTTTTATGGAGTATCAATTTTCATGCTAATTAGTACCAAACGAGATGCTTATAAGTATCAGAGTTAGATCAGATTTTGTTTTATGTTTTTATGTATGTGCATTTTCATTTTTTTGTATGGAGTATCAATTTTCATGCTGATTACTACCAAATGAGATGCTTATAAGTATCAGAGTTGGGTCAGATTTTGTTTTATGTTTTTATGTATGTGCATTTTCATTTTTTTTGTATGGAGTATCAATTTTCATGCTGATTACTACTAAATGTGATGCTTTTGTTTGTTGATTTTTACAATGCACTGCTAACTTGAGTGTAATAGTCATTATATTTTGAGCATCGTTGCATATATTTTTCTTTTCTTTTTTCCTATTATTTTTTAGGGGAATGAGTGTGGATTTGTTTAGAGGTCATTGCATTGAAGCTGTCAGGTGTGTTGTTTGTCTAGTACTAGGTGAAAGATTAGCAGGTTGTAATGACTGCACGTGTGAAACACTTTTCATTCGCCTTAGATCATCTGATGCAGGTGATTTATTTCGTTGCTGCAGTGACAAAATGCAGAAATTTCCTCTAAGATCAAACTCATAAAATGCAGAAGATATTCTCTCTATTTTATTTAAATATAATACGGATTCTTTGTATGACACAAAATGTGGAAGTTCAAGTTAAACTAATAATTGTGTTCATAAATTTTCTTCATACCTCATTCACTGATGATGCAACTGATAAAACAGTGTGTAGAGTATTAGAGATAGTTTTTTTGCTTTCAGTTTGTGTTCCTCTACTTGATTTTCTAACTTCATTTTGTTGGTTTTGCAGTCCATTGGTCGAAGGAAGCTTCGAGCCATGTACTGTACCCGTATCGCCCTTGCTGTAATTAATGATTTAAGATTTGAAGTTTATAAGTTGGTGCTTGCATTCATGAACATGAGGAAGAAGTGATTGAGAATTTTGTATATATTTGTTGGATACTTGTGATGTTATGGCTTGATATTTTAATAACATTTTGGTATATTTTGATTTGGTGGTTTGGATTTATTAGATGTGTGGAGTTTATTATGGTTCAAACATGAAGTTGTTTATAATATTGGAGATGATTAGATGGGGTAAAATACTGTTCTTGTGTTATTTGTGGTATGTGTGATGGTGAATGGGTGTTTTGGATTATTTATTTTTAATCAATGGAATGGTGGTTGGTATTATTTTATTTTAAATTTGGCATCATTTGAGATATTATTTTGTGGAATAAATTTTGTATAAAGTATACAGGTTTATGTTGAATTTTGTCCTTTTAATAACTAGCATAACATGTATTGAGCAAGACCCATATTTATTTTCAGAGACAATCGCAGTATCATTTGTTAACTTATATAGTATCAAATGTTCAATAAAAAAGTAACCATTTATTCCATGTTAAGGTATCATTTGATATACGTATTCTAATTTTAAGGAAAGACAAATTTATTTTCAGAAATTATATTAGTACCGTTTGTGTAGTTATAAAGTATCACATTTAAAAAAAAAGTAACATTCCATCCTGAAGAGTATCATTTATTCAGCATAAAGATATCGATTGAAAAACAAAAACGTATCGTTTAAGAATTAAATGTAATATCGGTTTAAGAAGTAACTTAAAATGCCAACATGTGTATTTTTGTGCATGATTTCCAATTCAAGAGTTAATTCACTCTTTTAGCTGCTATGAAACATCGACAACATTTTTCATCACAACTCAAAAAAAATAAAAATAAAAAATCAGTCTTTGAAAATTTCTAATAAAGTTCCCTTGTTTGGCCATTTTTTACATAAAAAAGCAACTTGAACAAACAGTAAGAGTAGACAAACTAAGAAATCATGCATAAATGAATGTCTAAGAAATGAAATTACATTATAATAGTATTCCAAAATGATAAATTTCTTACATAATAAAATGCCATCAAAATTTTGATTCAAATTGAACTCTTAAAACATCCAAGATAAATTTAAAAAAATGAAGAATCTTCAATCCAAAAATCTGCAAAATAAATTTAAGAAGTGAGTCAGTTAGATAAAATAGGTACCATTTAATAAACATGAAAGTATCAATTGTGCTGAAGACAGGTACCAACCTGATATCAACCTAAAACAAACGAGGATTGGGAGTCTTGGAGCCAAACTCACTCAACTGATTTGAGCTTCCTTCAGCATTGCTCTTCTTCTTCTTTCAGCCCTTTTCAAGTTGGCCCTTGATACTCAAGTTGGTCTTTAATTCTTCACACATCATGGAATCTCTCCAAAATACATCAGGCAATCTTCCATCACCGTTCAACTTGAACTTGTAGAAGAAGTCTCCATCTTTGACCCCCTCTTGACACAACCTGTCAATAAGAGTCTCTACATCCTTAGCTTTAATTGTACTCATTCTCATCCTATTAACAAAGTTCATGTGGTCTTTCAACGTTTGGCCAACCAGGTGATCGCCCCCTGCTTCTTTTTGACATTCTTCTTCACCCTCAAGAATATCTTGCAATCAGTACGCGTGATGTTATTTGCCGAAAGCTAATCTGATCATCATTGCTAGATTCACCAACTTTGCCCTTTTTCTTAACTCCTTCATTCGAGCACACATAGTATTTCTCAATGACCTCACCAATACTATTTGTTCTTTGAGTATTTTTCCTAACCCCAAATCCAACCTCCCTAGATGCTTGCAGTATAGTTCATACATCTCATCGAAGGTTTCTCTTTGAATATAAATTAGAGATCCAGACAAGCTCACAGTATCACCTAATGTGCATGAAAGTATCAATTAAAATATTGTACAGTATCAGAGTCGTGGGGGTAAAACCTGATCAGTTTATGTAAAAATTTTACCTCCGTATTGTGCTCGTATGGGGATTGCCTCACTGTCAGAATCATCAATTATCACAAAAGCTTTCGAATAATTTCTCACATTCATGTTAATTTCATCCATCCTAAGCAATATACACATCCATGTATATTTTTCAAATTCCAAAAAAAAAAATTCAAAAATCTAAATTATTCAATTCTAAGAATCTGAAAAATAAATTTCCCAACTACAATGGACACAATTGAATAGGTTTGATTGAATTCTAGAGTGTTACCTTGAAATTTTCGAGCTTGACAAAAAACTGAATCAAAATTGAATTTCTTCAATATATAATGTAATGTCTCCGTCCTAACTTCCGGCGCGGTGGTGCTGGCCTTCCGCCGGCGGCGCTGATGGTGGCGGCGGTCGGGTGAGGTCGCCGATCCCCCTCTCGCCATCGTGTGGTCGTCCTCTGCGTTGTCACTCGACTCTCTTCTCTCTCTGTATCGCGTCGCTTTTCTTTTTAATTATGGGCTAAATTTAATAATGGGCTGGATTCGGATTGATGGGCCGACCCGTCTCATGGACCGGCCAATGCACCTTATATACGGGCAATTGAATAATCTTGGTCAAAGTCCTTAATTTTTTTGTGCATTATTCAGAATTAAGGGCTTTGAATCATTTTTCTTCAAAAAGAAAAAGGCAAAAAAAGTTTTGAGTCATTGATTAATTACTCATTGGTTGGTTCAATTGGTTGGAGTAGGCGTTAATTAATCTAGTTTCATAGACGGCTATAATGTACAAATATATATAGGATTAATCGATCAAACTCTTTCCATCAATCATTTTTTATGTTGTGATTTTTGAATTTTTTTTATATTTATTTATGAATTGTGGGAGTAGGTGGCTTCAATATTGCCATTTTTTTTATTCTGATCTGATTTTAATGTATAATAATTTCAAAATGGACGGTGAAAGATATTACTAGACAAAATAAAATAAGGAAAGGAAAAATGACATAAAATAAAGTTCATTTTTTTGAGAAAATGTTGAAGTCACATGAACAATCAAGAATCCAAATCAGCTAACAAGCTAATTTGGAAAACCGAATAGCTAACAACTCGAAATAGAAAGAAAAGATGCATGTCTAGCCAAAGAATAAGCGACCTCATTAACACTATGATACATTTGTGAGAAATCAATGATTAAACCTTCTTGCACATGATCTCGGGTTCATCATCCATCACATTGCCATGCCCACTCAAATCCACAATAAGATAAACTGCAATGAGTAAATTTGAAAAAACTTGAACAAGGCTGATTTGTAATTCAATGCTCAAGATAATCACATACATAAATTTGTTGTTGAACTACAATTGTCCTCTATTATCAAATCAATGAAAAAATTATATATTATCACATCTTTACGTAAATTAAGATACAGTTTAAATGAATAATTAAACATTGAAACAAATTTTTATGCATCTGCGTTAGAAATTGTAAACAATATTGAAAAAAAAAACCGGCGTTGTAAATGCATTAAAAATACTAGTGTTAGTTGGAATATGAGAATTATGGATTAAACTATGCTCTTTCAATCTTACAATATGAACAGTTCGTTGGTGTATGAAAAAACCAGTATGTTGATGATCCCAATATTAAAACAAACAAATTAATATAAAAATATTTTCAAATTCTCAATTATAAACGCGGAGCAAAATAAGTTGGAATATAATCATTTACAACGTTTAGATTAATACAAAATTAATAAGCATGAGCTAAATAATCAACTTATTATATTTAGAAGGTGAATTTTTACACGGAAAAGAGGTAAAACTTCTTATTTTTAGATGAATGTATATAAGAGAACTTCTACGGGAAAAAGGTGCAAATACCCCTAACGTTTACCTTAGGTGGCAGATTCACCCTTAAGATTATTTTTGGAGCAAATAATACTCTAACGTTTACAAAAAAGTGTAAATCCCCCCTCCCCTCCCAAAAAATAGTATTTTTGTTCAAAAATATAGAAATTTATTTTTTTTCATATTTTTCATCCCTAAAACATAATAATTTTTATACGATGAAATTTATTAAAAAAAATTTACATGTATTTTTCATACATTTTTTAATAAATTTCATTCACAAAAATACAAACTCAATTAAACTCAATAATAGTAATATGATGATGATGATTTTAGGTCTATATTTAAAGGAAGATTATAATTTAAAAAAAATGGAAATTATACAAAATAAATATTTTTTAGTGATGGAAAAGATCATGAATAAAATGGAATTTTGCACAAAAAAAAAACACTATTTGTTCAAAAATATAGAAATTTTATTTTCATCCCTAAAAAATAACATTTTTTATAGGATGAAATTTATTAAAAAAAACTTGCATGTATTTTTTCAATACATTTTTTTAATAAATTTCATTCACAAAAATACAAACTCAAACTCAATAATGATGATGATGATCATGATGATGATGATAATAATAATATGATGATGATGATGATGATGATTTTAGGTCTATATTTAAAGAGAGATTATAATTTTAAAAAAAAATGGAAATTATACAAAAATAAATATTTTTTTAGTGTTGGGAAAAAATCATGAATAAAATGGTATTTTGCACAAAAAACACTATTTTTGGGAAGGGAAGGGGGAATTTGCACTATTTGGAAAATGTTATGGTGGTATTTGCTCTAAATAAAACGTTTAGGGTGAATTTGCTCTTCCATGTAAACGCTAGGGGTGTATTTCCATCTTTTCCCAACTTCTACTAAAAAATGTAAGATAATATACGATTTTAATTTAAAAAAGACGACAACAAGGTAAATAAAAGTTAACGACTTAACGCAGCACGTTTGCCGATTTGCATCTTCGATTTCATCGACAACAACTTACAAAAAAGAAAAAAAAAAGGTGAAGGAGGTTGACACTATTTCTCTCTCTCCCTCTCTCACTCCACTCTCCTCTCGATTTTATCGCACTTCACTCTCATCATTTTTCTCTGCAACTTTTTCAGAATGACGGCTCTATCCAATTCTTCTCTCGTGATTTCTAGGAGCCCTTCCGTTGATTTATCTTCTGGTAAATCTACGTTTTTTTATTTATTTTTTTCATTTGGTTGTTTGTTTGCTGGTTGATTTTCTTGTTCGATGGCTTGATTATTGAGATATTTCACCGTTTTTTTGGTGCGTGCCCTAGTTAATGTGGTGATGGAATTGGGTTTAAATAATTTTGTGCATGGCTTTGTTTAAAGCGCCTAAAGAAGCTGAAACCGGAGCTTGTCTCACCTTTTTCTAGAATTAGTTAATTTGCTACTACGTTCTGAATTGGGTGTTTTACGGCCCATTTTTTTATACTTGATAATGAACGATTTCCGACTGGGATTTTGTTGTATGCTGGCAGAGGTTATTGATGGGCGTTTAATCACATTATTGGTAAAATTGGCGGCTGAAAACTTGAAATGTCAATTATATATCACTAGGTATAGCTAAGTTATATTTCTTTTTCTTTAAAATATTGAATGGGATTCAGGAAAGCTGCCTTGCAAGTTGCAAACCACATTATGGAAGTTTGGAAAGATTAGGGGTTGCCTTTTAGCAGATGTCCCAGTATACAAGATCAAATAACTCAAAATAATCTTGCTTTTATATTACTCCAAAAACATTTAAAAATGTTTCGAGTATGATGACACATATGGCATGTAATTTTTGTTTAGCAGTATTGTATCTGTTTCTGTGAAGGATTACTGTGAATAGGAATGAGCTTCTGTTTTTAAGCTGAATAGCTCATGAACATTGTAGCCATCTTATAACACTCATTTACTCTTGCTGAGTATCCTACTTCCCATGGATGTGCACCACCTCATTACTATGGTCAACTTTGCCTTTTGTGTTAGGTTCTTCTCTGAAGTCTGCTGATCAATTTGTGAGACCCACTAACTTGGCCTTGAGTTTTAAGGGCGACAGGAGACTGTCCACCCAGAGAAGGGTACTCACTGTTCAAGCAAGATATAGGTATTTCACATTCAATTAACCTTGCTGCAAAACTGAAAGTAATGACATTTGTTATCAGTAGTTTGCTAGTTTTCTTCGCATTCTCATGTTGTGAAGGGCTCTGTACATTGGATTGCCCTTATTATATTAATATTAGTTCCAAGTTGCTCTAAACTTGCAATTGTCTCCAGATCATTCTTTCAATTTTTTTGATTATAACCTTGCTAGATGTAGTTTGGGCCATAAAGCACCAAAGAAGGACCAAGATTACTTCCTTCAGTTATCTGTATAAGGTTCTTATTGTGAATAAATGAGAACTGGATTAATGAAATAAGTAAAATAGCACGGGGGTGTGGCACTAAAAAGACTGCAGTTTTCCTCCTTTCAATTTAGATACTGCTGATATGCCTCTAAATATATCTTGCGTATTTATGCATTTTATGGCAGTGATGGTGGAAGGACAAACAGTGGAAGCATCTTTGTCAGCGGCTTTGTGTTAGGGGGAATAATTGTTGGCACACTTGGTTGTGTTTATGCACCTCAGGTGATGATCGAACCACAATATTAGATGAATTATATTTCTTTTTTCATGTTCATGGTTGCCATAGTCTTTCATTCTTATGCAATACGAGGCTAATTTTTGGGACATTCATGTTTATTTTCTGTAATTTCATACTTTTCTGCTGCATTTTGAGTGTTGAAAATAATTATAAATTGATATTTGGTTTTATATCTGCTATTCAACAGATCAGCAAGGCTTTGACTGGAACTGACAAAAAGGATCTCATGAAAAAGCTGCCTAAATTTATCTATGATGAAGAAAAGGCCTTGGAGGTATGCAAATTTCTTAATATAGGAGGCTGTCTTTATTCATTTCCCCTAATGAAGTTCATAGTTATGGATAACAGTTCACTAGTATATTGCCATTGAATTTTTTTTTTTTTTTTTTTTTGAATGAGTAAGTTCACAAAATTAGTTTTTGCCTTCCTTCCATTTTTAAGTAATTAAGAAATCATCAGGATATATATATAAATATAATAGATTGATTTCCTCTGTTTTAACAATTGTTGCATAATGTCTCACATATCCATGTTTCAAATTGATTGAAATGGCTAGAACTCTCCATGTTGGATGTAATGACCAACTCTGATGTACATCTTTGCGTGGATGTTCTCAGCAGGAGCTCATGGGGGTCAACCAAAATTTTATTCTTGTAATGCATATAAGTATTTCCTTTTCATAACACGGTACTTTTTAAGCCTACCATTTCAAGGAGTACAAAAATGACAAATAAAAATATAAAAAAAAATTAGCTGAAACTGCATGATTCTGGGAATATATATATATATATATATAGGATTTGATTCAAATAGGTACTAGTCTTCGTGTGAGAACTAGGAACGGTGCTTATCTACTACAATTTTATAGCTTACTTTATTATATTTTTGTGCTAATTTTTTTTTAAAAAAATTATGGATTATCTTGTTGTATTTTTGAGCTAGTGCTAATAGCACTAAAATAAAATAAGGTAAGCTATAAAATCATAATAAATAAGCATTGTTCCTAGTTCTCACATGAAGCACAGTCTTCATTTTATCGGGGGGGTCTTAAATAATTACCTATCTTCTTTTGTTGACGGATCTCTTGATTTTAACTGTAAATGGCCTTGAAGTCTAATGAACTCCCTATGTGTGAGTAGATCAAAACATAGTTATGCCCACAACTTTGAGATAAGATTGATTCTGTCTCTTTCTGTTGTTATTATTGTGATAAGAGGCTAATATATCTGTCAAACTTTGTCAAGGTTGAGATCAGTTGAAAGCTGTGTAGGTTGTATTAGGATAAAGTGACTTGATTTTTTCCATCTTCGGTGAATCAATTGTCAATGGCATCCATACGTTGCATGATATACACATTCAAACTGTTCTTTCGCTTGGATTTACACATTTGTGAAATATTCTATGTACAGAAGCAGCGCAAGAAACTGGCTGAGAAGATTGCACAGCTGAATGATGCCATCGATAATGTATCCACTCAGTTGCGATCAGAAGAACCACCAAATGGAGCAGCGGTGAGCTCAGATGACATCGAGGCTCTCATCTAAGACTCATGAACATGTACAACCTTACCTCCAAGGCATGGTTGCTTCACTGTGGATGCCATTGTTTGCAACCTGATCAGACATGCTAGTCATTTACAAATGCCGGGCCTAAGACATGATGATAGTGGTATTTTGCTGTTAGTTTTCTGCATTTTGATGAATGACGATTCTCAGACACGTCTAATAACCTCGTGTATTGGTGGTCATCTCAGTTCTACACGAACCCTTGGTTTTATGTATCTATGTTGTTGTGCCTTTTACTCTACTCTGTTACAAAAAAATGACATTTCATTTTAGTAGTATCCTTCACATGTAAAATGATGATGTCTTCGATGCATATTCATAAAATTGTTTAATATAAACGATATAAACACAATAGAGCCCTCAGTATAAATTTGCGTTGTAGTAAAGTGCTGCGAAAATTGTAACTCCAATATTATTTTTTTAATAGTCCATGATCGATGTTGTTGTTTGGCCCTAAATAAAGATTATCTTGAATAAAATCAAGATATATTAATTATTAGGTATTAGACAGCAGCACATGAACATAATCTCTATTGCATTCAAGTTTCAACATAGTGAAACTCTGAAATTTTCAAAGTGAAATGGGAGAATTTTACAGATAAAATTAACACTATTGCTGACCCACAACCAGAAGAAATTTAGAACTATTAAAATCGGATTGGTTAGTCTTTCAGGAAATAGTAGGAAAATTAGTTCATAAAATTCAAAACTTTCCTTTTTTTTTAGGAGATAAAATTCAAATATTTCAAAGGGCCGTCAAGAAAAAAAAACTACAATGGGTGAAAAATCTGTGGCTCACATGCATTTTGATGGAGCAAGAAAAGGCAACATCTTATCTGATATCAATCTTCACATTCCATCCTCACCACTCAATTTTCTCAACTCATTTCCATCCATAATTGATTCATTACTAAGCCAATTAACAAAATGACAAAAATATTAATACTTCCTAAAGTTGAATTATATTATGTGATTGAAATTATATACAGATAAGTTGTTCATTTAATTTTTTTTTAGTTGCAGCAATGGCATCCCATGCAGCTTTGGCCTCTTCAAGAATCCCTGCTTGCACAAAGCTTCCTTCCAAGACCTCTCATTCTTTCTCTGCTCAGTGCTTCTTAAAGGTCAATTTTCTTCCCTTTTTCCTTGATGTAAATTGAATTCTACATGATTTGATGCCTTCCATATTCTGATTTTGATCTAAATCTTCCGTGCTAATTCTGCTACTTATGATGTGATGAATTTAATTTTCATGAAATTTTAGTGGTTTCAAGGAATTTGATTTATTCAGTTTTCGTGGTTGTATAGAAGCTTGAAGTAGCAGAATTCTCTGGCCTCAGGTCTAGTGGTTGTGTGACTTATGCCAAGAATGCTAGATCAGAAGCTTCCTTCTTTGATGCAGTGGCTGCCCAGCTCATCACTCCAAAGGTACTTTGTTTTGATAATCGACTGCTTCTTTTGTTCTTAAAGTAGACCTAAAAGCTGATAAAATAAGTATCTAAATGATCTCACTACTGTAAACAAGAATAACAGCACGGCACATTTAAGGTTTCATATACATTGTACATGAGCAGTTGCTCTATTTAAGATTGTTTTTTATCCAATCCGTAGTAATCAATAGATCCTTGTAAATGGAGTTTTTTATTACTAAAAATATGATATATGGCTTTTCGATCTACTCTTAGTAAAATTAATCCCTTATATTCATAAACTGTATGTGAAAGTTATGCCTTGTGACTTGGTGATGCTTAAATGTTTTAACTGTCTATGATCCCAATTCAAAAATAATGCAGTTACATGGATTTTCAATTTGTATGAATATATATATAGTACATAACTTTTTGTGCACTGTCCAAATTAGAGTGCAGGAGCAGGTCCTCCTGTGAAGGGAAAGACTGTTGCGAAACTGAAGGTAGCCATCAATGGGTTCGGGCGAATTGGGAGGAACTTCCTTCGCTGCTGGCATGGGCGCAAGGACTCACCACTGGAAGTGATAGTTGTCAATGACAGTGGGGGTGTGAAAAATGTAAGACAAAATTAATCAGATGTATAATTAATCTTGGAATATATATATTCATTTGCATGAATGAGAATTATGTATATTGGTGCAGGCTTCTCACTTGCTCAAGTATGACTCGATGCTTGGCACCTTCAAGGCTGATGTGAAGGTTGTGGACAACGAGACGATCAGCGTTGATGGGAAGCACATCAAGGTTGTCTCTAACAGAGACCCTCTCAAGCTTCCTTGGGCTGAGCTTGGCATTGACATTGTCATCGAGGTAGCTAGATGAATTGAATAATTAAGAATTGATTGATATATATTTGATATTTGATATTGATTGATGTAAAAGTAAAAAAATAAAATGCAGGGGACTGGTGTTTTTGTTGATGGTCCAGGAGCTGGGAAGCACATCCAAGCAGGAGCCAAGAAGGTTGTTATCACTGCTCCTGCAAAAGGTGCTGATATTCCAACCTACGTCGTCGGTGTAAACGAACAAGACTATGATCATCACGTCTCTGATATCATAAGGTCAGCTCACCAATCACTCAGCAGCTAGCAGATAGATCCACAGTACGTAGTTGATATCATGCATATATAGAGCTAGCTAGGTTAATTTATAATTAATTAATTGTTGCAGCAATGCTTCTTGCACCACCAACTGTTTGGCTCCATTTGTGAAAGTCATGGATGAGGAATTTGGTAAGTTATAGTATAAGTTAGTTAGTTAAGATGAAAGTGGAGTTTGAATTATTGAAATGTGATCTGCATGCATGCAGGCATTGTGAAAGGGACAATGACAACCACTCACTCCTACACTGGTGATCAGGTATGATTATATATCTACATGAGCTAGCTAGCTAGCTAGTGACATATGTACGTACGTGTTGATTATAAGTTGTGCGTGCGTGTATATACGATGGAGCAGAGGCTTCTGGATGCATCCCACAGGGACTTGAGGAGAGCTCGGGCTGCAGCGCTGAACATAGTGCCAACGAGCACAGGTGCAGCGAAGGCGGTGTCTCTGGTGCTGCCACAGCTGAAGGGGAAGCTGAACGGCATTGCTCTTCGAGTCCCAACGCCTAACGTGTCGGTGGTTGATCTGGTGGTGAACGTGGCTAAGAAAGGGATATCAGCTGAAGATGTGAATGCTGCATTCAGGAAGGCAGCTGATGGAGCACTGGCTGGTGTGCTGGCTGTGTGCGATGCTCCGCTCGTCTCAGTCGACTTCCGTTGCACCGACGTCTCCTCCACCATCGACTCATCCCTCACCATGGTCATGGGAGACGACATGGTCAAGGTGGTCGCCTGGTACGACAACGAATGGGGATACAGGTACCTACCTACCTTAATACTGCATGCATGCATGCATGCATGCTTCTTAATTTAAAATATAATTCCTAATAATAATTAATTTGCAGCCAAAGGGTTGTGGATTTAGCTCATCTGGTGGCGACCAAGTGGCCTGGGCCAGCTACACAAGATCCGTTGGAGGAATTCTGTCAAGACAACCCTGCAGATGAGGAATGCAAGCTTTATGAAGCTTAATTACTTCATTATTATTCATTTCTTTCTTTTTTCTTCAATTTTAACTAAACCAGGCTAGCTACGTTTTGGTTATATATATGCTCTTGGAATACATAATTTAATTAATTTCCTCTTGTGGAAATTAATTAATTAAAGAGGCCGGATCATCGATCGGAGGATATGACCATATTCAAACTTAATTAATTAATAAATCTAATCTAATCCTAATAAGATATTGGTGGAAATATATATGAATTGAGGACTTTCATGCATTACCATCATTATCATATTGACATCTATATATACACAATATATCTATCGTATTTCCTCTTATTTTATGTAATTAATTAATTAATTATTAGGGATAATGTCCCTATTAGTTCCATCCTCAATAATTCTGTGAGGACATATATGTCCTCTTTCCTTGGCTTACTATGAAATCGTCTATTACACTCTTTGTATATCACATATAATCTCGAATATGTTTAAACACTAGCTAGATTGCCGCAATGCGTGAAGCAAACCAATTAAGCGGCACGTTGATCCAATTATGATGAGTTTCTTTGTTTCAATTCTGAACAATAGTTTAATTTGGGGGTGGCGACTTAGCACTCATCTTTATCCAACAAATATATATCCGAGTCCTTTCGGTGCGCCCTATTTATTGATGGAGGGTCAACTTATATTTGTAGTAAAAAAATTTCAAATTCGAATTCCATCTATTTAGGTTGAGCGCATATTGTACGTGAGTCAAATTCATACAAATTTAATAAAGTAAATATGTTTAGATAAACATTCAAGTATATATCTAATTACATACACTAACAAGTTCTAATTACGTACGCCAAATATTGTTATAAGAATTTTATATGTATAACGAAATAATTTATTTATTTTTTATTTATACCGGCAACAAAATGAAATTACCCACGACTGCTAGCTACTTTTTTTTTTTGAAGGAAAGAGAGAGGAAAGCTGCTGTTTTTTGACAGCAAACCTCTTCTCATATATTAATCCAACACCACCTTCATCCAAGAAGGGAAATTACAATTCCAAGTAAACAACTTGGTACAAGAAGCTCCAAAACGAGCAATACCATGAGCGACGATATTCGCCTCTCTACACATATGTCGAAAGTCGACAATCACACCCTCCTTCACAAGCATAGCTAAGATAGGAACATCTTTCTTCAAATAATCCACACTAGGATCCACACCTTTCAACATTCTAATGGCAAGGAGAGAGTCCGAGAAGACCATGAACGTGCCAATACCTTCCCGTTTACACAGCTCGACACCTGTCAAAATTACCTGAATCTCTGCATCAAAAATAGAGCGGGGGCAAGCAATCGGGGTTGCCATCGCAGCAAGCAGATTTCCCCTATCATCACGAACAGCAGCTCCCACTCCAAACTTCTGCAAATCAGAGTTTACACAAGCGTCCACATCAAGTCTGTGGATCCCGACTCCACTCCAGCAGGCGCCCACGACTTTTCACCAACCATCACCCCCAGCGGACCTCGCAGTCTGAAAAGCACTCACCATCTCCCTTGCAACCTCCAGCCCCACTTCCCCATGTTTCTCAGAAGGCGAGTGCTTAATATGGCACAAATATTTGCCATCAACATCACCCATATTTCATACTCTTTCATTGTAAATTTCCTCTTCACCTCACCAGCAATTTCCAACATAGACTTCTCTCTCCTAAAATTCAGTACCCTCCAATAGGGGCTGGACTTCCAAATGCATTTAATCATTTTACAAAAAAACAAACAGTGAACCGTGGTGCCCCAATCCTTCTTACACACTTCACACAGCCCCGTCATTTTGACACGATGGGATCTAAGGTTCACCGGTGTCGGAATGATATTATTTAAGCATCTCCACATGAAAATCTTAGTCTTTGGCGGCAAGTTTGGTTTCCACACCAGCTTGTGCCACTCCGACGTAGCCATTGAAGATCTCGACTCCTCCGACCGATAATACCCTATCTCTGCCATGTATCCGGACTTCACCGAGTAATCCCCTCTTTCCTCATATCTCCAAAAGCATTGGTCATCAATAGTAGGCCAGAAAACTTGATTAAGCTTAAGTCTGTCCCACTCACGATTTTCATCAATAAAATCAGCAACTTTCATCTTATTTCCCTCTTCGCCATTCAAGCAAGGTAGACCCGACGGGAACCCATCAATAAAATTATCCCGCATAATACTCACTGTCTTACCCGAGCCAATTCTCCAGTTTGCACCAGATCGCACTAGCTCTCGGCTCCAGCAAATTGATCTCCACGCAAAAGAGGCATTGGAACGTACCGGCACCTCCAAAAAGGACTCATGCTTAAAGTATTTAGATTTCATAACCCGAGCTAAGAGAGAGTTTGGCTTTGTCATAATTCTCCATGCTTGCTTTGCCAACAACGCTTTATTAAAACTCGATAAATCCCTCAGCCCAAGACCCCCTCTATCTTTAGGATTGCACAGCTTCCGCCATTTCTTCCAATGCATCTTTTTTGTATCTTTAGAGCCTCCCTACCAAAATCTAGCACAAGCCTTATTAACCTCCTTACACAAAGACTCAGGTAATCGAAAACACATCATGGCGTAGGTAGGAATGGCCTGGACAACAGATTTCAGCAACACCTCCTTTCCACCTGCCGAGAGGATTTTATTCTGCCAGACTGCTAGCTACTTAATTGAGGGTGATTTGTGTTTGTGTACAATATTTTACAAATTAAAGTACATGCGGCCACTACTCCATATGCTTTTGCAAATGAAATTAACATCAACACTACTTGTGTTAATATATTTGAAAAGTGAGTAAATTTCAATTTTGGTCCCACGTAGGATACGCGTTAATCTGTTTTTGGTCCCGATACCATCACTTTTAGTTCCAAATTAAGAAAATTTTAATTTTGGTCGCTTTTAGCTTAAAATTATGGGATCAACGAAAATCATAAACCTATGAGATTAAAATTGGATAATTTTTTTGAAAAGAAACCAAAATTAATAGTATTGTGACCAAAAACAGATTGACATATGTCCGTCCTGTGTGACTAAAATTGAAATTTACGTTGATGTGATTTAAATTTGACTTCAAGTTGGAAGCTCACTCCATCAAGCTATTAGGAAAGGGATTATATTTAACAGAAAAATTATTTATTGATTTGGAAGTCTCCACAACCCAATATAAAAATAATAATAATGGAAAAAAAGGGTAGCAAGGGGCAGCGTTGCAATAATTAAGTGGGAAGTTGATATCGAAACTGTATTCCAACTGCCAAGTACCAACGTCCGTACAAATCCGGTTAAATTCCCGCCATCCCTGTTTCATGTTGCCCATAATAATTTAGAAAGTAAATTGAATTGGAGGATAATGAAATGAGGTTTAATTTTCTTTGGGAAATCATCATCTGAAAAATTGGTGACGCTTCCTCTTCGTCTTCTTCTTCTTTTTCTTCCCCTTTCGATCATTCTCGCTTTTTCTTCAAGCGAAACTGAAGAAGGTCGGGGAGAAATGGCGGGAGAGGGCGAAGGAATGAGAGGTTCCCGGGAGCTCGACCAAACTCCCACGTGGGCGGTTTCATTAGTCTGTGCAGTTATCGTCATTTTCTCTTTGCTTTTGGAGAAAACTATTTTTCTTGTGGGAAAGGTACGTACCTACCTATAATTAATTAATTACCCTATATGTATGTATGTATGTTGATCATCATTAATCCATCATTTTCCACTTTCGAATGTGCAGGTAATGGAAATAGGATTTTTTTTTTGTTTGTTTGTTTGCATTAATATAATTGTGCAATCTAATAAGAAAATTCATTTCGAAATTTCTCTCAACTAATGAGTATGAAATTAATTAAATTCGTTTCTTCCTTGTGTTTATTTGTACGTAGGCTTTCACAAATAAAAAGAAGTTTGCTTTGCTTGAAGCTCTTGAGAAAATCAAGGCGGGTTAGAACTCCAATCGAAACACACACACACACAGATATATATATATATATATATATGTATATGTATATACTTATTAATTAAGAGAGTTAATTTGTACGTTCTCGGTACGTTATGTAGAATTCATGATCAGTTTGTTTAATATGTTCATTCATATTTAGAAATTATAGGTAGATATTGCAAATTAAACTTGATTAATTTTATTATAAGTTGTTTGAATTAATTATATATATTGTTGGAATGCAGAACTAATGGTTGTGGGTTTCATTTCGTTAATGCTGACATTTGGGAGAAACTACATCATCCAAATCTGCATTCCTGAAAAAATTGGAGAGACAATGTTGCCATGCGAGCTTAGAAGACGCGGGCATCACGGCCCTAATCAAGGTCATCATCACGAGCTTCGCAGGATGCTCTTATGGTATCAACACAGAATGCTGGCAGCTGATAATCTATATGGAGAATGTGACAAAGTAAGATAATTAATTAATTCATATATATTGAAATATTGAATTGATGATGGATGGATGTATGCGTGCAGGGAAATGTGCCTCTTATATCTATCGATGGACTACATCAGCTTCATATCTTCATATTCTTTTTGGCAGTATTTCATGTCATGAGCAGTGCCATAATAATGATGCTTGGGAGGATGAAGGTACCTACCTACCTACCTACCTACCTACCTATCTATATTTACTACTAAAATTCAATTCCAATAAATTAAATGTAAACTACTGTTGTACATGCAGCATAAGTATATATATACTAATTCTAGCTATTTTCTTGATCTCTTGTGAATTGTGTGTATATATATAAAATCGTTCATGCATGGCATGGGAGCAGATTCGCGAATGGAAAACATGGGAAAATGAATGTGCAATTGAACAATCAAAAGATGGTACGTACGTACTGATCATATGTATATCTTGATGATCAGTTAGTTAATTAATTAACTGATGCATGGAGTAATTTAATTTTGATTTCTATTAAAATAAAATCATATGTGTTTTAATTTATATCATACCTACACATGCATGCAGCTTCTTCTTCGTCTTCTCCTTCTTCATACAGGCTTACACACGAGACATCTTTCGTCAAAGGCCACACTAGTTCTTGGACGACAAACCCCGTCCTTTTTTACATTGTATGATGCAGTGAATTAAACCTATTTAACTTAATTGGAAGTTGTATTATAAATTGAGGATTAATAATTCACGATATATATATATATATATGAGTGCAGGCTTGCTTTTTCCGGCACATGTTTTGGTCAGTTCGTAGAGCTGACTATCTGACCCTGCGCCATGGTTTTGTCTCAGTGAGTTACGTTACATTCTTCAAGTGTATATGTATATATGCATGATGGTAAATTGGTAATTAATGAAGTGGTTGTGTCGTAATTAGCTAGGTCCATTTGAGTCCTGGAAATAGGTTTGATTTTCAGAAGTACATCAAAAGGTCCTTGGAGGATGATTTCAAAGTTGTTGTAGGAATTCCGTACGCCACTTTACCTCTTAATTAATTCTCGATCTACGTACCTATCTGTTTCATCATCATTCATAATTAACAACTTAATTAATTCATTAATTTGGCGATATATATATATATATACTGCATGCAGCCCATTGCTGTGGTTTGCTGCAGTCTTCTATCTGCTTATGAGCGTTAAAGGTACGTGATTCATTAATCCCCATCTTTTCATCTAATTAATTAATTAATAATACTCTCTTACATAATTACATGCATGATGTTAATTATATTCAGGATCACTAGCTATGTTTTGGCTCTCAATTATGCCCCTACTGGTAAGATATTAGCTTATAAATTATACTGCCTAGCTCTTTTCTATCTCTATCTATCTATGATCAGCTAGCTAGAGGTGATCAAGGTAATTAATGAATTAATATAATATTGAATGGTTGATTGGTGTACGTGAAGATAATTTTAGCTGTTGGGACGAAGCTACAATCAATCATAACTCGGATGGCAGTAGAAATCCAAGAAAAGCATTCTATAGTGCAAGGAATCCCTCTTGTGCAAGTCTCAGATGAACATTTCTGGTTTAATTGGCCCCAATTCATGCTTCACCTTATCCATCTCTCTCTCTTTCAGGTCCCATCCATCCCATCCTCTCTCTCTCTCTCATATATATATATATATGGAGAAGAACTAATTAACTAGCGATGATTTTATAATCTCTTTTTTTCTTACTGATTTCCAGAATGCTTTTGAGATAACATATTTCTTTTGGATTACGGTAATGATCAATTAAGCTCTCTTTCCTTGCTTCATTTTAATTCCTTGTTATATATCTTTAATTGAGCTAACCAATTAGTGTTCAAAAAATGTAATGTAACATTTGGCAGTATGAATATGGGCTGCACTCTTGCTTTCATCGTTATTTCAATCTTGCTGTTCTCAGAGTCTTTATTGGGTTAGTCTTATAATATTATTGAAAACATACACGCTGCACAAATACATTTATATTTCTAACATATAATATAATATTATTGTGTGCAGGCTAGCAGTTAATATTATGTGCAGCTACATCACTCTTCCACTTTATGCACTTGTTACACAGGTACGTACCTACTTAATTGATGAGTTAATCTTGTGTGTGTGTGTATGATCATTAATGTACAAGATTAATATTTGCTTGAATACTTGAAAATTATTAATTTATCAGATGGGATCCCATATGAAAAGGGCCATCTTTGATGATCAAACTTCCAAGGCATTGAAAACGTGGCATAAAAAGGTAAGGAAAAACAAAGAACGTTTTAAACAAAAAAAAAATACAAGAGGGTGGTGAAGATATTGCAGCCAGAGATGATGATGATGATCATGCGACGTCGGCATCGGCCGATATCGGCTCCACGGAGCCCATGACCAAAGTAGACATTCCCGGAGATAATCCAGCTCCCACCACTACCCAGTCTCCACAAATTAATCATCAACTGCATCTTCATATATAGGCCCATCATCTAATTCTAAGGCATGCAGTTTATAATTATACATATCTTCTATTAATTATTCCACTTGAAGGTTTGTATGGATAATATCATTTTATACACACCGAATCTATTGATAGTGGGAGATGAAATGCCCTTAATTATTTAATTTAGAATAGAGGATCTTGCTCGTATGTACGGGCCGGGCATCAAAATTGAAAATATATATGAAGATGTCAATGCCGGCCGATCATTGCATGAGAAGCTAACTAGCTAGATACGAGTAGTGGAAAGTAATTAATGTTTCCGGGGGAGAAATTAAGTCCTTTCTTATTCACATTCCTTTATTATTTGTTTTTGTCTAGGTTTGATGTTACCTGGCCTTGTGGGATGTTATTTCATTCCTGACAAAAGTTTTTTTTTTCTTAAGTGTTAATTTTTCATTCCGGCACCAAAATTATTGACTTAACGAGGAGGTGTGAGGCATTTGAAGAAGGTGAGGGAGACATTTCACGTCAATATTTGGGTTATCGAAAAATAACATTAGTGCTATAAGTGTTAATTCGTCAAGCGATAGGTATTAAAGTGTAATTTTTAAAATTTCGGGATAAAAATAAAAAAAATGAACAAATGTTAGGTATTAAAGTGTAATAAATTCAAACCAAAACAATAGGGCATATTTATTTGGGAGGCGCTGTTGTTAAAGTGTCATCCAAACTTTTTTTTAGCATATGCATTTTGAATGTTCTAAAAGGCATGTACAAATTGCAGTGGCATCAACATGCGTGCCAATTAAGTTCTCATTATTGAAACAAATTTAAACTAAATGAATATTTGACATTTGTTCTGGAATATCGAAATTAAACAAATTTAAATGAATCGATGCATCTATTATTAAAAATCAGGGGTTGGACCAAAAGGAGTTTCAAACTTTCAATATACGTGAACGTCCAAGCAAAATAGTTTGGGGGCACTGCATGGACCTTTTACATGTAAAAAAAAGGAATTGATTTTAAAAATTAAAACAACTTTATTAATGCACTAAAAATACAAACGAAATGAAAAACAAATTCAACGAGCTTATAAGCTAGTTGGAATGTATTGGATTAAGTTAAGAGCATGTGAGTTTATACTCATGCATGCGGTTAGCTATCAGTTAGACGTTTAGCTATTAGTTAGAATATTACTTAGAAATTAGTTCAAGGTAGTCTCTACTTCTAGATTCTTCTTTCAGTTGTTTAAAAGCAAGCAATGTATAATCAAAATATAAGTTTTCAGATTAAGAAATGCAGATACAAAATCTTTTCTCTCTCTTTCTCTCACTCTCTTAAATCTAACATGGTATCATCGTGAGCCATTGTCGATCCAATTCAAGCTGCATTTCAATTGCACCAGTTTTTTTCCAACTGCATTTCAATTGCAGATTATCTCAAACAATTTTTTTTTTCATCTTTCCTTCTCCAATTCACCGATCCAAATCTCTGCTATTTTCATGGCTTCCGCTCAATCTCCTTTTCCAAATTTTCACTCCATCACCGTCCGCCTTGATCACACAAATTATGCTTTATGGCGCGCTCAAATCTTTGCCACCGTTTGTGCTCATGGATTCGATGATCTCCTGGATCGTTCTATGATTTTTCCATCGCAATTTCTACCATCGGCAACCGGTGAACCACATTCAATCCAACCTATCTCAACTGGATCCACTGTGATCAATACCTCCTTAGTGGGATGCTTATCTCCATCACTGAGTCTACGTGTGGCTATGTCACTCGCTGCTCCTCGGCGTTGGACATGTGGTTAGTCCTTGAAGGACTTTTTCAGTCTCAATCCAAAGCTCGTGTAATGCAACTACGCATGCAGTTGCAAACTCAAAACACTACAAGAAAATAAGTAAATTCCAGTGAATTTATTCCAGCGGGCTTCATATACGTGGGAATTTCTCAAATTCTTACTGTGAAGCTTGCCAACAAGCCAAATTACATTAGATACCTCATACTTCACAATCCACCAAAACTACTACATCTTTACAACTTGTTCACTCTGAAATATGGGGCCCGTCTCACACTCTAAGCACAAAAGGCTACATCTATTATATTCATTTTATTGATGACTATTCTAGATTTATATGGCTTTTCCCTATGCATGCCAAATTTGAAGCCTTTTCTATTGTCAAACAATTTCTCACCATGATTCACTATCATTTCCATACTATTGTCCAGTGCTTTCAAACAGATTATTGGGGAGGGGGTGAATATTGACCTCTTGCTTCTTATCTATCAACTCTGGGAATTCACTTTCAACACCCTTGTCCATATATTCATTTACAAAATGGAAAAGTTGGGCGTAAACATCAACATGTCACTGATATGGGTTTAACTCTTCTTGCTCAAACTGAGTTTCCTCTCTCTTTCTGGTGGTATGCCTTTGCAGCTGCTGTATATCTCATTAATCATCTTCCATAAATCATTATACATAACAATATCCCGTACTCTTTGCCATATCACTCTTCTCCCAACTACACATTCCTCATGGTGTTTGTTTATGTCCGTTTTCCCTATCTCAGGCCCTATAAAAATCATAAATTTCAGTTCAGATCTACCAAATGCCTTTTTCTTTGCTACAGCCTTCACCACAAAAGGGTACAAATGTCTTAGTCCGCAGACTTTTCATTATTGATACTGCTTTAATGAACATGAGTTTTCCTACAAAACTCTTTTTCTTGCTCCACCATCTCTTCCTTCTCCTACTGTTCCCTCTTTTAGTCATCCATCTCTCACTACTCAACAGTCCCCACAACTCCTCCTTCCTCTCCATCATCTCCTCCTCATCTGCCACTTTTCTCTTCTAATTCTCTCTTTCAAAATCCCCCACAAAATACTCACTCTATGGTCACTCGAGCAAAAAATGGCATATCTCGACCAAAAGCTTTTCTTACTCAATCTTTCGTACCTTCTCTCCCCTCTACATTGGCCGATGTAATTTTTTTATCCCTATGCATGCCGAGTTTTAGGCTCTCCAAGCTAATCAAACTTGGATTCTTGTTCCATCTTCTTCTGATCAAAAGCTTATCACCAACAAGTGGGTGTTCCGAGTTAAACCTCATCCTGATGGCTCCTTAGACAAGCTCAAAGCTCGGCTAGTTGCTCGGGGTTTTAAGCAAATGTCCGGTGTTGATTACATAGCAGTGGTAAAATTTTCCACTATCATATTAATGTTTACTCTTGCTGCAACAAAGGATTGGTCCATTCAATAGATAGATATCAACAATGCGTTTCTTAATGGAGATCTTGAAGAAACAATCTACATGGTGCAGCCATCTGGCTTTGAGGATTCTATTTATCCTTCTTATGTCTGCAAACTCCATAAAGCATTATATGGCTTAAAACAGGCGAAGCCTGGTATGACAAACTCAGAAGCTATCTTCTCCATCTTGGATTTCAACGTCCCTCATCTGATTTCTCCCTATTTTACCGTAAGTCTGCTGATGACACTCTTCTTATTCTAATTTATGTTGATGATATTCTCATCATTGGGGACAACTCATCTAAAGTACAACACATTATTCAGAATTTACGTGACAAATTTGCTCTTAAAGTCATGGGAGATTTTACATATTTTCTTGGCATTGAAGTTATGCAGCATGACTCTATATTCAGCATAAATCAATCCAAGTATATTCATGATTTACTTGAGAAAACCAATCTCTTGTCCTGCAAACCGTGCCCTACTCCCATGACTCTTGCAGTCAAACTTCTGATGGTCATTGTTTGATAATCCTACCCTCTACCGCACCACCGTTGGAACCTTGCAGTATCTCACCTTAACTCGCCCTGACATCGCATTCTCTGTAAACAAACTCAGTCAGTTTGCCATCTCATAGTCACTCATTGGGCTGCATGTAAACATTTTCTTCGATGCCTACAAGGACCGCAATCTCTCTCTCTCTCTTTGGTTTCAGCCCGCCAGTTCCAACCAATTCGAAGGCTTTACAGATACTGATTGGGCAAGCTACATTGATGACCATCATTCCACTAGTGATCATTGTATTCGTCTTGGCTCCAATCTTCTCATTTGGAATGCCAAGAAATAAGATATCGTCTCTCGCAGTAGTGCTGAATGCGAGTGTTGTGCTCTTGCTAATGTTTCTACAGATTTGGTGTGGCTTCATGGCCTTTGCAAGGAATTAGGTGTCTCTTTCACTTCCCCTTCCAAGCTCTGGTGTGATAATAATAGTGCGCTCGCACTTGCTGCAAATCATGTCTTCTATGCACGAACAAAGCATATTAAAGTTAACATGCACTATGTTCGAGAAAAAGTTGGTAATTGAACTCTTGAAGTCAACCATATTCCTTCTGAAGAACAAATAGCTGATATATATTCATCAAACCACTATCTGCATCTCGATTTCAAATGTTACGTGATCGTCTCAAGCTTAAAGTTGTATTGGATTAAGTTAAGAGCACTTGAGTTTATATTCATGCATGCGGTTAGCTATTAGTTAGAAGTTTAGCTATTAGTTAGAAATTAGTTCAAGATAGTTTCTGCTTCTAGATTCGTCTTTCAGTTGTTTAAAAACAAGCAATGTACAATCAAAATGTAAGTTTTCTGATTAAGAAATTCAGATACAAATTAAATTTTCCCATATCTTTTCTCTCACTATCTCTTAATTAAATCCAACAGAATGTGAGTTTTTTTATTTGAAAACAAACTAAATTTTTTGAAAAAATCCAGCAGGAATAAAATATTCGTTGGAATTTTTGTTGGAATAGTAAAACCATTCCATAGTTAATTGGGCAAGTCTTTTGTACATAAGATGTACATCAGACGGTCAACGCGTTGACCAGGCCAAAAAATTCGTCAAAATTAGTACCATTCATAATACTTAAAATATCATTTCAAAGGCTCAAAAGTATCATTTGTATCAATAAAAAGTATTTGCCAGAATAAAAAATAAAGAAAAAAATGTTAAGATCAATATCAATTGACACATTAAAAAGTATCATTCGAAATTAAAAAAAAAGTATGAATTGTATCCCTAAAAAGTATCACCCGTTTTCACATTTTTTTTTTGTCAACGCGTTAACCGTCTGATGTACATCTTATGTATAGGAGTGTTTGCGTAGTTAATTAATTGTTAATCAAGGCCAATACGTACAAAACCAAACTTTGTTCATAAAAATTTGTATGGGATGGATATATCAATATATATATATATATATATATATATGGTTGGGTTCACGTCAGAAAAAATCTTGACGTGAGAAAATGAGAAAAATGCTTATCGTATTGTATTTTATTGCTTAATTGTCATAATTTTATTGCTTAATTGCTATAATTTCATTGCACGTGTGGGATAAAATAATTGTGCAATAAAATTATATCTATTAAGTAGTAAATTACAATAAGAAAAATATTTTCTCATTTCTTACACCAACAAATATTTCTCACCAGAACCAAAACCTATATATATATATATATATCCGAATCCAAACAGTCATATTCAATTTTATATTAATTTATATTTTTATTGATGTTTAATTAATTAATGTGTTTGAGTTCGAATTCTGATTCATCTTATATATTAATTTTAATTCATTAGACGGTCACCTTCAAAACTCCTCCTGAACATTGGATACATGGTAAACACCAAGTTCACCAAATAATATTTACAGTGAGCACAAAATTCACCTAACTAATCAACGAGTTTAAATAATCATTATGAATTAATAACATTCCACTTTCTGCGAAGTATCAAATATCTAGAAAATTGATGTGTCCAATTAATTAGGGATCGATTTTCGTCAGGTTCAGGAATCAAATAATGTGACATGACATAGTATCAAATATCTAGAAAATTGATGTGATAAAATCGATACATCATATCATATCATAGTATCATACATACATGTAAAATATATGTGACATGAGTAGTACATGACATTTCGATGCGTGTATGTGTTATTTTTATATATATATATATATATATATATATATATATATATATAGTAATAGCAAATTTATCTAAGATAAAGACGTACGAAAAGTATGGGAAATTAATCTATTTTGGTAGGGTGCATGTGCAGTTTGCTATATTTTGATTGTGTTGCCGACCATTATGAAACGAATTAATGCGACTTAACATAAATACTAGTGGATATGATCCATCACAATCGCCACATGTTTTTCAATTTTCACATGCACCTACCTAGCTACATATTAATGCGTCTTATAAATATCCGATGATAATAATTAAATAAAAAAATGTATTTTTTCATGATTACATCAAATTTAATTTCTATTTTATAATGTACCGCAACTGAATAAATTAAAATTTATAATCTCGGTGGGGATGGCCTAGTGGTGGAGTGAGGTTGTTTAGAGACCAAATGTTACGGGTTCGAATTTCATCAATACCACCAGGTCGGTGTGTGAGTAAATTTTTTTTATATATAATTATCCAAACAAATAGTTTAATAAAAAAAATATTTTCACACGTGAGAATTGAATCTACTCATGGACATGGTAGTGCTCTCCTTCTTCTTCATAAGTTATCCTTTTTTTTCCTTCTTTTTTTTTTCTTTTTGAAAAAATTATTTCCAAATTATGACGTTATGCATGTGGTTATCCACCAATCAAAGGAACTAATGCATGAACTATCCTTTTAAATGTATAGTCAACCCTGTTACCTTTCATGTAAATTCTGAATTAACAAGTAACTTGCAAATGGAAAAATTTACTAAAAAAATGATGATAATAAAAATGAAAATTTGGAGCCCATTTGGCTCAATTTGAATATTGAAACTAATAACACGTGAACGTGTGTGCGTAAATAAAACTTTGTGATAAAATTAAAATCCCTAGCTATATATATCTATAATATAGTCATAACTCCATTTATATTCTTATTTTTTAAGAATTAGTGTTCATATAAAACAACAAATAAAACATATATAAGCGCGCAGCAAGAATTAAAGTGTGCATTGTTCGTTAAACCGGTACATATTCAATTCACATGAATTATACATGTATATGTATACGGGGGAGGAGTTATAGTAAAAATCAATTTTAGTGTGGGAATTAGGACCACATTTCACACAACACAATCTTTAAAAATTAAAGGTCTAGATTTGATTAAAACGGCGGTGATAATTCTGTAATATTTGAAAAGTTTTTCGCACAGGGGTGTTAACGTAATTTAGTAATTCTTATAAAAATCGCGAAAAATTTGATAACAGATCGTCGTGCTAACGAAGTATTATCATCATCTAATAAAGCGTTATCGTTATGCTAATTAAAGTTTTCAAATATTGTTAGCGAAAAATATATTCTAAAAATTAATTATAAACCTAATTTGATTTAATAAATTTTAATTGAATGGAATAAACTCTAATTGGATGAAATAAATCTAATTAGATGAAATAAACATTGATTGGATGTGATAAACTTTAGATGAGCTAGTCGGAACAAATCATAACAATAATATATATGTACTACGTTAGCATTATGATTTTGCTTCGTCAGCACTATGAATACACTATATTAGCATATAACAATACTCTGTCAACATACGTTATAAATCATAATTGGATTGAATAAATCATAATAATCAATTAGGAACTAAAAAAGAAAAGTTAAATTAAAAAAATCATAATTAGATGGAATAAACGATAATTGAGATTGAATAAACCCTAATGAATCTATACTACGTTAAGCATATGACAAATACTTCGTTAGCATACGTTATCATATGTTACCATAATGTTGCCGAAGAATTATTATAAGCTAACGAAAACATTTATGACTTGGGTATGCGTAAAAATTTATCTTTTGTATTTTTCGTCCATATTTTTTCATTTAAACATAGTATTTCGACCTCTTAAATGAAATAACACGAAAAAAGCTTTAATTTGATATTTTTTTATGTGCATTGGATTAAAAACGAGTAAGTTATGGTCATATAAAATTTTTAAGATTTTTTAAAATTGCTGACATCATCAATTTTAATGAGTTTGGACGAAAATAGCTCTCTTTACTTTATTTTTTATCCTATTATTTATGAAATTACCACCATATTTTCAATTAAATATCAACCATTAGATCAATACATTGGATGATAGAAATATGGTCCTAGTTCCCACACTAGGAAAAATGTCTAATTTGATCCATTCCATATATATATATATATATATATATAATATTAACATATTGACAAAATTATAATTTTAGAAGTGTTTTTTTTGGTAGTGACATATCCATATATAAACTTTTCTTAAGGGGCGGAGGGGTGATTATTTGCGCTTCTCACTTGCTGGTGCGGCTAAGATAAATAATTGAAAATAATAACTAAAATAAAATAGTTTTGAAACCATGTTTTCTAAACTTATTTATTAATCTAAATTAAATTGGCTATGCCTAGCGAGAAAGCGATAATAATTCGAAAGAATATATTCGTACAAATAATTTGACATACAAAGTATAATTTGACATTTCTAAGAGTGACAAAATAATACAAAGATAATTTCACAATATATAATTTATAAAATAAATTATGTGAATAACTTGGATTAATATTAAAAAAATCAAAATAAATAAAAAATTCAGCCGCAATTCACTATTAATGTAAATTTGACATCAATTTAATAAACATATAATCTATATTAATAATAGCTCAGTAAAAATAAAAAATTTAACCAGTAAAAATACTAATTTAATTAATATGCAACACTTATAAATTATAACCCTGTGTTTGTGTGTGTGTGGGTATACATTTATAAAAAAAAATGTTGGGGCTGCCTCATCGTGCCATCGTGGATCAGCCACTGTTTGTTGGTGATATATTAAGTTCGTGGAGGTTGCTAGCTACACCTATATTTTACAGAGCTCTCACCAACTTCTAGTGGAGCTGGTTGCGATTTTTCTCTTCTTATATACTCTTAATAATGAAATGTCAAAATGTACTTTAAATTATTTACTCCATCGAGTATTCATCTGCTACTCCTTTTTGCTTTTTTTTTTCTTAATTTTTATTAGATTAGAATAATTATTAAATTCCTCACAACTTAAAGTAGTGATAAAAGTAATTTAAAAAAAAAAAATCAACCTTTTCACCCGGTACATTTACCATACAAAAGTAGAATATTAGGATTAGGAGATATTTTCTTACAAATAAACAACCATATCTTATTTTAATGTTTATATATGTTTTCGTTAAGATATTAAAGAAAATGATTGAAGAGAAGTGGCAAGAGTTATCCCTTACTAGTTACTACTTACTAGAGCTAAAATTCAAATATCAGTTAAAAAGTTACTCTCCAACAAACATTCCTCATATAAATACACACACATTTCCGCCTCCACAGCTCAAACCAAAGCTAGTCAGTTAACCCAATTTCACCATCTCCGCACTTTCTCTCTCTACATGACTGCCCGCTCACGTCTCCTCGTCGACGGCGGCGTAAACTCGCCGCCGCCGCACTCTCGAGGCTCTTCTCCGACGATCGAAGCTATCGACTCCGACTTCGTAGTGATCCTCACCGCTCTTCTATGCGCCCTCATCTGCGTGCTCGGACTCGTCGCCGTCGCGCGCTGCTCCTGGATCCGCCGCATCACCGGAGGAGATTCATCTTTGCCGCCGGCGACGGCCTCCAACATTAAAGGCCTAAAGAAGAAGGCGCTGAAGTCGCTGCCGAAGCTCACCTACAGCGAAGACGACGTAGAGGCGGCGAAGCTCCACGACTGCGCCATTTGTCTGGCGGATTTCGCCGCCGGCGAGGAAATACGAGTGCTGCCTCAGTGCGGGCACGGGTTTCACGTCGTGTGCGTCGACACGTGGTTAGGCTCTCACGCGTCCTGTCCGTCGTGTCGCCGGATTTTGGAGGTGGCGCGGTGTCATGAGTGCGGCCGCTTGCCGCCGGCAACCGCCTGTTCTGCCGTTGGATTGCGGCCGGAGGCAAGAGAAAGCCAAGCGATTGTAGGCTTTTATCCTTAATTAATTAATTTCAATTACTGCTTGCCAGTAATTGTTTTACTTAATTAAGGAATAATTAATTAGTGATTGAACTTAGGGAATCAAATTTATTAATGTAAATATGGTACATGCAGTTCAATCTTTGTAAATACATGCTATGGTTTCAATGTTCAGAAAAACAATATTTCAGATACTTGCTGTTTTTTTTTTTAATTTAGTTAGTCAATCTCTATGGATGGATTTGAATACATGTTTTCCTCAAAATAAATTATGATATTGAGCCAAAAACGATTGCTTTAATATGATTTTTTTTAAGAACTTTTATATGAAATTTTGAAATAGTATACCCCCACCCTCCCATAATTATAATTATAGTCTTTTATTAATTATTTTTTTGTCCATCCCAAAATTATAACTCACTTTCCTTATTTACGTGCATTAAGTTTTCACTTTCCTTAATATACCCCTATTTAATGTTCTTTAAAATTAACATTCATTTTCTTTTGAATCAATAAATAAGATATAGTAGGAAATATTTATGCAATTTTATATTTCTATGTACATTAAATGATTTTTCTTAATATGTGTAAATTAGGGAGGACTAAAATGTTTTTTTTTTTGTAACACACAAGGCTATATGATTTTTTCTCTATTTATAAAACACAAAAATAAAATTAATGTGGGAGATCGCATAAATAAGATAGGTAAACTGAATAAATCTATCCTTCAGCCGGTTTGATCATCCCACAATTGATATACTTACTGATGGTTACATATATTACGATTTGAAATTTTATTCATATATGTACGTGAATTTGCTTGTGAATTTTGTTCTTTTAATTTTTGTTGGGTTACCTATCGTCTGTTTTTTATGGGGTTTGGTGTTTTGGTGTAAACTTTTTATTTTCTTTTGATGGAGTAATAATATTCAGTTCATTTGATGATAATAGATTGTTGTATATATGTGTGTGGTAACATAAAATTCATTAATACAAACAAAAATTAATTTCAGGAAGTGGAGAAATTAAAGAAAAATAGATGTATGTCAGTCCAATTCACGCTTTTTATTGATGTTTTATTTAATGAGCGCACAGTTTTGGACTTATTCATTCCAATATATATGGTACGTACACCAAGTATATATTAACTAATAGAATCTGGGGTTTCTAGAAAAGTAAAGGGGGAAATAGACAAAAATACAAAAAAGCAATTGCTCAATGAAGTATATGGTACAATATAAATTCTTGTTAAATTAATCCCAACCTATATAAATGATAGTCGTGACATTTTCGTATTAGTGTGGTAATAGAGTATATAAGAAAGAAGGAATTTTATGAGAGACCGTCACACTGCACGGATCATAATCCGTAAAACAAGTAAGATCCTAACTAACACTCAATCAAAAACTAAACATAATTAAACATGTCATTGAATGTATATGTATTTTAATCTCGTCTTATCTTATAAATTTTAACTCGTACAACAATGTATAGTACCCATATAAATTATTGTCACAAATATATAAACGTACCTGTACATATTTGAAAGTACCAGATTTTTCCAAATTAAGAGAAATCATGTGGCCTTTCCAATTAGACGGGAGGTTAAAGGTTCGAACCATATATAAAGTTTATTTTGCAATAGATACCTAACATATGAGATTATATTCTTGACTATGATCAATATGTATCAATTCTTAAAGGAAGAAAAAACTAATCAAAGTTAATGGGAACATAAGTAAATATTATTTTTTCTTTTTCTAATAGAAACAAAAATCAATCTGTACATATGAATGTGTAAATGGTTTAAGTAGAGACTTTATGGCTGAATGGAATTATAAGATACAATTTAAATCTGGTAGGACAATATATAGTTAGTAAACAGCAAAAAGACCTACTAAAAATGACAAGATTATGTATATCATAATGTTTAAGGATATTATTAAATAAAGAGGTAAATATATATATATATGAGGATATGAACGAACTTTACAATTTGAATACAACAGCCGACTTTTTCCTATGATAAAGTTGCCAACAATTCTAACCTATTATGATAACGTTAGACCAACCAAATTAATGGTGTAATATTGCAATAATTTATTTATCAAGGGACACATTTCCATTTTATTCCCTTTTAATGGGAGCCGTCCAATAACCCAAGATGGAGGGCCCTCTATTGTTCCACTAAACCCCACTAACAACAAAGTTGGCAAGTCCTATTAATGTGGACATCAAATAAATTTTTTATATTGCATGTCATCATATACTTATACATATATATTTGCTCTAGCTATAATTAATTAAGAAGATATAGTCATTGTAAAAAAAATGCGATGGTATAGTAAATAATATTTGATAAATATTTTGGGAGGAGGTTTTTATTGTAAGGATATAATTAGATTTTTTTCTTTAGAGCAAGGACTAGAGTTTTATAAATCATTTCGGGAAATGACTTTTCATTTTTTTGAGGGGAAGAAAGAACTTTTTACTTTAGGTTAGATATCAATCACATAGTAAAAAGTAATACGTTTTATTTTGAGAGAATGATATATATTTGGAAATTTAGCAAACAAATAGATACCAAAAGTTGAGAGTTTAGAATTGCAATTGCCATAACTGTTGAGCTGATTATTAATTCGTGTCGTGCATAAAAAAAATCCTACACTACTAGGGCAACCTAACATTTCCCATAATCAAAGAAATCTTGATATAGATCACAAAATATAACATGAATACAATTTCAGATCATTTGGTATAATTTTTTGTTCCATTCCCTATGCCATTCTTTTAATTTATTCTGATTTAATTTATCTTTTATTTTTTGTTCACGGTTCATCTTTCCCTAATTAGTGTATATTAAAAAAAAAAAAAAAAAAAAAAAAAAAAGAGTTATGATACACGGAATGACACCGAGGATCTGATCTCTTCATTGGACTAAGGCCCATTGGGCATATAACAATGAAAATCAATTGCGGGCTCCTTCCATTAAGGCCCATTTACATACAAAAATCTGCTAAATTTCTTTCATCCCTAAATCCCCAATCTGCTTAATTCTGCTATCTCAATCCACAACGATTTGCCCTAAATTTTCTGCCAGAATGATTTCCGATTCGCCATTCCACCAATAACTGCAACAGCAGAAATGGCTTCAATTGGTGTAGTACACGTTCGTTCGGCGTCGTTCCTTCCTGTAAGTCAACTCTCAGCCGCTCCTGTAATTCTCTTCTGCAATTCGGCCTTTTAAAAACAAATTTGGAATTTCTCATTTCTTACATTCTCTGATAAAGCTTCGAAATTTCTCGAATGGACTTCAATTTTGGTCGGAACTGGGCTTGGCTTGTAATTGTACGTACTGGAACCGGAGAGTTAGATACAGAAAGCTTGTGGTGAAAGCAGTGGAGTCCGACGTCGACAGGCAACCCCGGAACGACGTCGTTGTCGTCGAGAAGTCGGAGGAAAATAATGCCGAGAAGCCACAGCAAAATGTAGTTGCTAAATTGCACGAATCAATTGGCTCTCTCCCGGTCTTCGCCTTCTCGGTGAGTTTTTTTCTTTTCTTTTGTCTTGGTAGTCTAAAGCTTATTATTTGGGCTTCTGCATTTGAATTCGAGAAGTTTCCCTTTTAAATTATTTTTAAACAGTTTGAACTTGCCTTTCTATATTGTGGAATGGAGCATGGAATTACTTGTCTTGGCATCTGGAATTATACGTTTTACTCCAGTCTTCAGGAGAAGAATGAGTTTCTGTAGTTAGGGATGGTGAATTTCTCGATGCTGCTGCTGCCAATCATGTGTAGTTCAATTGCGGGAAATTTTTGTACGCATGTTGGGTAGTGGCACATCTGTCACAATAGATGTAATGGGACACTTCGATGTGTCCTATACGCATGTTGGGGTAGATAAAATTATTAATGTCGTACTGAGGTTAGGTTCTTGAAACTTAGGTCCTTAGATTGACTGGATTTTGACCATAATGTTTCAGTTGGTCTACATTATCTGTTTATTTATATTTGCATTTACTTTTCTATCTCTAAGTTCCTTACATATGTTTAATTCATTGTCCGTCCCTAGAATTCTTAAATGTGCATGATTTTCTGTAATACTTTTCATTATGCTTGATTTTGTCGAAGTGGATGGCCACATAAGAGCTTTTTTTTTCCTGTTGATAAAGAGAGAAAAAACAAAGTCTTAGTATAGGAGTCAGGAGAATAGGTAACCAGATGGTTCAGTTGATGGGTACTGTTCTTTTGCTGCAATCAGCTTCTGCGTTAAATCTAGTCCCCCCCCAAAAAAAAAAAATTTAATTCCTCTTGGATCAAGTGGTAATTCCAAATCACTCATTGTATTACCATGCATCAGATATTGGATATGATCCATACTTGAAATTTACTTCCTTTTTTCTGGGTTTTGGCAGGTTGGAAAACTTTCTGGTATGAACTTCACAATTGGATTATGCATTGTATCAACCATGTTAGTTGTTGTGGTGAGAGGTTATGCATCAAAGAAGTCAAGTGACAATCGTCCGGGCTCTGTAGCTGATCTTGTCCGCCGTGGACAGCTTAGATCAGATAGAAGAGGCATGTATGATTCTAACTTCCTTTTATTGATATTGAGTTCTAGGATTATACAGTTTGTGAGATATATTTAGCTTTCATAAATCATTCCTACGAAATGGTTGATGAGTTCAATTTTCCGACTCATTTTTTTCTTGGTTGTTGGCTTATCTAATGATGTTCAGGCTCCTGATATGGAATTCTTCTGAAGATTTTCATATTTTTTGTTTGCTGAGTCGGAGTTATGCTCTCCAATTGTTGGTCATGGCACATATTGATTATACCTTTTCATTTTTCTGCACAGCTCCACACCTCTTAAGTATGAGGACCCTTTTAACAACCCGATGGTAAAAGTCAGCAAAAGCAATTCAACTGTTGAAATGTGTGGAAAAGTTTACCGCCTAGCTCCTGTGACTCTTACTGATGAGCTACAAACAACACATCAAAAACGAAGATCCCGTGCATATCAGTGGAAAAGACCAACTGTATTTCTCAAGGAAGGAGAACCTATACCTCCTGATGTAGACCCTGATACTATTAGGTGGATTCCTGCAAATCATCCCTTTGCAACAACTTCTGGTGAAATTGATGAAGATTTGGCTCAAACCAATGTGTACCAGAAGCATGGTGTTCCATTCCGTATCCAGGCAGAGCATGAGGCGCTGCAGAGGAAGCTTGAAGCACTGCAAAATGTAAGTGTTTGACTTCATAGAAGTACTTAAAAACATGCACGTCACAATTTACCCTTTTTCCCCATTATTCCGAATATCTCAGAACGTGCACGCACCCTCTCTCCTAACCCATATATGTTCTACATGAGTATTCTATACATGAGGGCCTCTCTTTTAAGAGTATTAATACATCATAAGGGTGTCATTACAGACTATCCAATACTGTCCGATATAAATATTTTCACTTTATCATAATTTTAAGTAGGAGAAACGATCCATCTTTCGGCTTGTTTTGATTGTGAGTGTTGCAGGATCAAAAACTCAGCAAATTAGTGATAGATCCTGCTGCAGCAAGAGATTTCGAGAGGCCATTGAAGTCGCATATGAAGTCAGAGAATCAAGTGGAGCATAGCACCTCTAGTCCTAAATTGGGCTCTACTCCGTCTGATCACCCCAATAACCCCTTTGGTAACAAACCACCACCTGAGGAGATGCAGAATCCTTAATTTCCCTCGAGTCGAGTATTCAACTGGCTAATCATTGTGGGCTTGGAGCAAGACGTGAAATTTTGTATAAGTGGGAATAAGCTACTACATTTTATGGATGTACCTTGAT
Source organism: Perilla frutescens (assembly GCA_026008535.1). Taxonomy (NCBI): domain Eukaryota; kingdom Viridiplantae; phylum Streptophyta; class Magnoliopsida; order Lamiales; family Lamiaceae; genus Perilla; species Perilla frutescens. The sequence goes on along the minus strand of BRKX01000006.1, from coordinate 6,811,064 downwards.
CTAATGTACATATAATGCAGTTGTAACACAGACTCTGTTTTTGAGTATCTATTGGTAAATTTGTTCTTTATTTTTGTCTTTAGGCCCTGCTGATGCAGTGATATGCAATTAAGATTTTTTTTTTTAATTCTACTGGCGAGACCCCTTTTGCAGCAAAGCATTAAACTCTTACCATACGATACCGCCATTTCGAAAGCATTGCAATGATGGAGATAGAGAGGTTGATGTTAGGTTTATATGAATCATTGTCTTGTTAAGATTAGGAAATGGATTTGAGATGAGGCTTATTATACAACCTTGTTTGATATTGTTTCCTCAATTTCTCTCCTCAAATTTATGTTTCATTAAGATTACATAACCTTGCTTTTGTCCCCAAAACTCATAATTCTCAAGGTATTTACAATGTACAAAATCTGCTAGATTGACACTATCATCTTCAGCAGCACTACGAACTGGCATTAATATCCAGCTTTCCATCTCCCTCGAGTTTTGCTCCAACAGCAAAGAACTCTGTAATAACTTCCAACGGCATGCCTTTGGTCTCTGGAACCCTCAAGAACACAAAAATCCACGAAACCATGCAGACTATAGCATAAATCCCGAAAACTCCAGCTAGGCCTATGGAACCAAGCATTACGGGGAGTGTATAAGTAACAATGACGTCACATATCCAGAAAGCCAAGGCACATATGGCAATGCAGAGGCCGCGGACTCTTGTAGGGAAGATTTCCGAGCACAGGATATTAGGGATTGGCCCGTAGCCCATCACAAAGACGCAGAAATATACCACAACGCAGATGGTTGAGATCACTGCGTGAGCTACAGAACCAAAATCAAACACATTTCCAATCACCAGAATAATGAGCGATGTTATCAACACAGGAATCGTGGTGAGCAGCAACGACCTGATTAGAGTGTAGAATAAGGCAAGCTGATCAGATTTAGTCTCACAGCCAAAATAGAATAAAATAAAATTAGTGCTAGAATGAGAAATGTTCAATTCTATAATTTAAGAAAAATTGGCATGGAAACTATGAAAACAAATGAGGGAGTCTAGAAACCTTCTTCCAGCAACATCCATGAACCTCATTGCAACAGCAATACTGGGAAGCATCAAAAAATTAGTGAAAGCACTAATGAGGAAAGATGCAGAGTCTGAACCAATGCCAAGGTTTGAGAGAAGAACGTCAACGCCTGCTTGCTGAAGAATTTGAGGAGTGTAGTACAAAACCCCGTTGATGCCCGAGAACTGAATTTACCATGGAGAAGAAAAATGAGGGATGAATCAAACCCTAAGAACAAGACTAACTGGCTACAATATCTGGCTAAGTTGCGACATTTGTGCCAGTTCATATCGTGTATTAATGATATTGAAATATGAGATGTTGAAACATCAACTCAATAATGTTCTGCAAAAGGAGTTAGCAATACCTGCTGCAGCATTTGAATCCCAATAATTAATGCTCGTTTAACACCTGGTTCAAGAAGAGCAGCCAAACTTGGCCCTTTCGAAACATCTTGTGAAGGGTTCACCATTGCTGGTCCAACAGGATGCTGATCCACAAGTTCCTTTCGATAGAGAGACGGCTGGCTTACTATGGCTGCAGCCTGAATGTAGTCACTCTCCGCGATAGCATCACCACCAGGGAGCGAAACAAGTGAACCACGTCTCGAGCTAGGTGCTACTGCTCCCTCATGCAGGTAAATCCTCTTAAACCCTCCTTTCTTTCCATCTTCACCTTCTCTCTCAGACCATCTCCATGCTAGTTGCCAGCCACCACCAATTCCCATGCTACCAACTGCTTCACCGTTCCCTTGCACGAGGCTACCATTGTTTCTCATGATCGTAGCTTGACGTGAAATTAAGGGGCTTTGCAAATTGTCATCAGACTCTGCAACACCACCCTCCGATGCATAATCCTCACCATCTTCTCTATGCAAACTCTCTTCATCCCAGTCTTCATTTTCATTTTGAGGCTGTGCATTACTAAACATGCTACCAAAATTGGGGAAAAGCATGCTCCTCATACTCCCCGTCTCTGGTAGCTTCTCATGGACACTGCTGAAGAGTGTCACAAGAGGATCCATAAGAGGCACACTTTGATTTACGATGCTTCCTTGCCGTGAGACTAGGCTAAGACGACTTTGACCACCCGTGACTGGTTTTGCTATCCATGAGAGGCCCTCCTCTGGCCCATACAACTTGATATGTTCTTGATCAGCAGATTTTTCGTGGTCCTCATCAACTGCATCTGCTGGAGCAATAACAAACTCCTCTATTGAAGGTTCACCACCAACTGTCAGACCTTCAACAAGTAATGCCATCTCACCTACCAAGATAAAGTGCATAAATCAATCAAACAACTTTCTCATTAGGATCTTGTAAATATATAAGGTTAATGTAACAGCATGTGCAATGATAAGCTAGTGTATAATCTGCACAAATAAGTAATAGCCAATCAAGCAGAAGCTATAAGATACACAGAAATGTACCTGAAACATCCTCCCTACCACGCAGTTTTTGCAAAACCCGTTTTGCCTCGAGCATCTTTCCTTTGCTTACTAGCCATCGAGGAGATTCAGGCAACCACAATACTGTTAACCCAAAATATACAAGAGAAGGAATTGAAAGAACTCCAAGCATCAATCGCCAGCTCGGGGATGGTACCAACGACATCCCAAAAATCATACAATATGCTAAAAACATTCCAGCAGAGCCTGCAAACTGAGGAAGAGTATTTAACAAGCCTCGTATCTCTGAAGGGGCAGTCTCGGATATATACAGGGGAACTAGAGTAACAGCAAGTCCAACACCAAACCCGTCTAAGAGCCTTGCTAGAAGTAAGACGTACACATTGGGAGACCACAACATTATCAAGCCACTGAGAAAATAAAACAACGATGACATAATAAGCATTGGACGTCGTCCAATCCAATCTGAAATCGTCCCTGAACAAGTGGTGATAGCTGTGGCTCCAATAAGAGACATTGCCACAATAAGCCCTTCTATTGCAGCTCCCAACTCAAGCTCTTTTTTAATGTAAACAACAGCTCCTTCACACAATAGAAATAAGAATTATTCACACACTGAACAAAGTTTCAAAACTAAATTTGAATTCCTTACTTGGGAAGCAGAAGATGTTACAAAAATCGAACATACATGATTTTGAAATTTAAAAAATAAAGTAGCTACTCTCAATTAGGGTGAGAGAATTGACCTGCAATAGTTGCATTATCCCAACCCTGCAAAAGGTTGCCGATTGTAGCAGCAATGGCTACCAATGCAGCACCCTTCATCTTTACACCGAGTAATCAAACTTCAAACCTCTCAGACTAACCTGCGATCAAATCGAAACCAAGATATCACAAAAAAGCAGTAACAATGAACAATCAATAAGATTACACACATGATCTACAACACGAAGCTTTCACAATTATGCACTGACCATTCATGTACAAACAGAAGAAGAAACAAACACAAGAAAACCGAATTTGGAAAAGCTCATCAACTTGAAACGATTGCAAGTGAAGAAAAATGGTAGATTTCAAGAATGAGAGTAGCAAACCTAGTACAGACAAAGTACTATTTTGATTACTATTGGGCAAATGAATGAATAAAAAAGAGAGGAGGTCTTTGAATAATAACTATCGGAGGATACTAGAAAATCTACTTTCCTTTGTCGGAATATTTCACATGAACTATCATCGAAATCAGGGCAAACCTATGCACAATCTCCACAACATAAACACAACTTAAATTTTCAGAAAAAAAAATACATCTTTTTAAGAGAAAAGTTAGTTTAGATTCCAGGGTTCTCTGGAAGAACAAGAACTCCTATCATTCATGAGAGAGAAATCAGTTAAGTTAGAGATAACTCATTCTCAGACTTACCAAACAAAAGCCCTTATAACTGGAGCAGCGTTGGAGTTCAAAACTAGGAAAGAATCATCTAATTAGTGCTAAAAATTGAATCTTTACTATTAGGAATTAAATTTGGAAACTAATAGTGGGTTATAAATAGAGGGAAAAAAAAAAGATGAGAATGACAAATAGACGATTGCACACTTGTACAGCCTTTATCGGTAAAAAAAAACAATCTTATTTTATTTGTTGAATTATCTCGTTTTCATGTGATTGAGATGAGATTTTAATTCAGTGTCAATCTCGTCCACTTTTTGAAGTGTTCCTTCAAGAGGATGGTACGAGGTGCATGAGAATAATTGGATCAATTTGTGGGGTTTATACTTTATCGTAATCAAATCATTGTCTCCCAAATGTTAAGCCTTTTCGAATCCTAAAATGTTGGGCTTCCTTTTTCTAATTCATTTCACTATCTCACCAACAAGAATAATTTTTTATGGTATTTCCTCCCTCATTTAAGCAATAGATCCGGAATTTGATTCAATTCCACCCTCCACCCACAAAAAAATAAAATAAAAAAAAGACCCATTATTTAGGAGCCACCAGTTATGGGCTTAAATTAAGGCAACGGGAATGGGAGGAAGAAATGATTTTTTTTTTAATTTTATCGTTTTTAGTGGAAGGAATAAAAGATATTAGACCAGCTGTTATATTATTAGTTTATAAATTCAAAAACAATGCAAAAACACAGTATTGAGAATAATAATAATAATAATAATAATAATAATAATAATAATAATAATAATAATAATAATAATAATAATAATAATAACAACTGAAATTGATTATTAGATTGAAAATCTTTAGAGATAAGATAATGATGAACTGAAACTCGTTTACATGTGAATTCATGACGCTAAGGATTTGTTGAGTTGTCAACACAGAAACATGCATGTCCACAGGCCACACCCCATACAAATGATAAAATATATTTGCTATATAATATTATATATAAAATTGATGACAATCAAATAAAAGTATAAAAAAAATTAAAAAATTATAAGATTTACATGAAAAAAAGTTAAAATGGAAAAGGTTCCAGGTAGAGAAGATGATTTATCTATATGTCGAAAATATAGTAGTACATGCAATAGGTATCAGAGCAACAACCAAATTCAAAGTGAAAATATGAAAACTATGGTTTGAAGATCAAAATAAGGTCGTAATTATATATTTATCAAATCTTTATAGGATCTAAACTAAAAGCACTATTTTCTCTCATATAAAGTCTCATGGAGTGATATAAAAAATGTTACCACTTGTATATGTAATGATGGTACAAAGGTTGCTTAGTTTTGAGGTGACATATATATGATTTATTGAACTACAAAATACCAAACCTAAGATTGATCTTTATTATATAGGACAAATATATCAATCAAAATAATCCATTGTTTGCATGTTCTCGCAAAAATAATTTAACATATTGTAAAAATATAGCATATTTGTTTTAACGAAAATATCCACCAAATCAACTTTCTTTCTCTGAAGTTCTAATAGACTCACCGGATAAAGATGTTGTTTTAGCTACATCAGAATCGAACACGTCAGCGGGAAATGATTCAATCCAAATTAAATTACTCAAATAACTCAAATAAACAAAGAAAACGAATTAAAACAAAGAAAGACTCGATTTTTAGCTATAGATGCTATTTAGCTCAAACCGGACACGTATAGAATTTGAATTTGGAACTGACTCGAAAGCGACTCTAATTGGTGTAATTCATTATTTTTTTTGCTTTTTTATCCCCAAAAAATTATTAAAAAAAACATTTTACAAATAAATTTTTTAATTAAAATTAAGAATTTTTACGGGCATCCTCTAACCTTCCTAGAAAAAAAAAAAAAAAAAAAAAGCCCAATTTAATGGGCTTTTTATGTAAACCCATTCCAGATTAGTTTAGTGAAAAACTCCATTTTTATGAGATTCGTTTGGTAAATGAGCAGATTTCTCTCTCCATAATTCTGAAGAATAGTTGAAAAAGAGCAGCAGAAGCTGAAGACGATGGTGTCGATGAGAGGGCAGCCGTTGGTCACCAAGCTGGCGGCGCTGGCAAAGGATGTTGTGTTTCCGGCGGCGATAATCTCTGCCCTCATCTACTCGCCGCCCGATTCTTTGCGCGGAAAGCCTCAATCTAAATCCAGTTGATTACTCTTCGGATCGAAAGGTGCTCTTCATTATTGGCCTTCGCGATTGTTTTATTATCAATTTATCATTATCATTTTTTTAAGTTTTTCAAATCGTGATGTTTGCTGTTAGGGTTTGTGCTCTGATCATTTTGCTGCGTTTAAATTTCTGTTATTTTTCTCTCTCTGTTTTTTTTTTTTTGGTGCATTTTTAATGTTGGTTTTAACTTAATCATTTGTATAATTAATGGCATTTTGAAAAAAAAGAATGAGAACGGGGATCCACCTTATTAGATATAATCATTGTAGATTTGTGTTAGATGATTTTCAGAAAGTAAAAAAGAAAAATTGTGTCAAATTGGACATTTATTTGAAATGTGTTTGACATGGATAACGGCAAATTTGCAGAAACTGGGATATTATGTTGATTTTGGATTTATAAATGCTCCTGAAAAAGTTGTGGTGATGGTATTATGATGTTTAACCATGAGAAATTATAACTTTTTAAGTTGAGTTTAGAAAAATTTGTAGCATAATTCATGCTTTCTAGTTGGAAATGTTCGATTGAACTACACTAACAATATGCAGAGGAGTAAGCTAATGACATAAGAAAAGGTGATCAAGGATTTTGTTGGATGATTTAGCTAAACAAAAATTGTTCCTTACTCTTCCCGTTTCAGATATTTCTAGCATTATTTCATTCTTCTATCCCTATACAGTTTGGCTATTCCTAAATGATTGTCAAAGAAAAGCAGAGTATGCTAACTGATAAGATTTGAAACTAACCACTGTCTGCCTGTTTCTGGATTATTGTTCTACTTCACGGTTAATGCCTGCAATGCCGGTTTATGAAACTCATAATTTGAAATGATGAAGTTGCTAATTACAGTTGACATGCTACATCAACTAAGATTTAGAAATGCAACTCTCTGTTTTTATGAGATTTCCCTATCATGCGAAACTGATTAGTGATTTCTTTTATGATCCAGCCTTTTGCAATGGTTAAACATGCACCTTTTGGTTGGAGGCATGATATGCTGAATGAATTGGTATGTAATAACTGCAATGCTTTTCCGTTGATGTAAACGGTTTGTAAACATTCGAGGAATATATCGAGTATCCCGAACTAGTTCTGTTTCTTCATTCACTGTCATTTGCCTCTCAATTTGTTTGATTTTGATTTTGATAATGCTCGTGCTGTGTAATAAGATAATTTAATGGTATCATATGGTATATAGAGTGGGTTTTGTCATTGAGGAGCAGCTCTGTGATATTAGGGTTCCATAACTACAAGCATTGAAACATCTTAATATATAGTATTTGAGTAGGTCATGTAGCAATCACTATGCAATGATTTGGTGAAAGTTGCTCTGAATTAGCCAAGTATTGTTGCTATCCTTCTTCTCTGCCCAACTCATTGAATCAATAGTCCTTTTTTTGCAAGTTGAGAAATTTTAACCTTATTTATAGTGATATTCAATTTGTAGGTATATATATACGACTACTACAGTATATTCAAATGTCACATTTGCCGACACATTTATTTCCTTCTCTTATTTGGGGGCGGGGTAAAAGGGGGAATTGCTCAATACGAGAGTAAAAGAGTAACTACTGTAGTTCTTTACGCTTTCGATAATTGCTTTGGTTGCGTAATGTGTTTTTGATAACTTGATTGGAAATGATGAAATTAATTGTTTTCTTAAATATGTCACACCATGTGTAACAATTACTGGGGTCAGTAAAACCAGTCCAAGAAAAAAAAAACTTGGATTTTCTCCTCCCCTTAAATAATGAATTCACCATTTTATGGATGGGACTCATCGTCATTTTTATTTATTTATTTATTCAGACGGACTCTACATTTGGGGATCCCCCAAAGCAAAGAAGAAAGAAAAAGTACCATCTATCCGTCTTCACTAAAAAAAACGTTTTTTTAGGAGTTGAATATAAAAGCGGTTTAGTTTAATTATGCGCCATTTTGTTTTTTGTTTTTGTTTTTTTTCAAGGCAACTGTTTTTCATGATAAACATTGAGGGGACTTCATAGTGATGAAATTACCTTGCTACATTTGGTGCAATGTATGATCTATGCTACACTTTTAAAATTATTAATTTTTATTTCAATTAAGAAAAGTGAATCGATTTAACAAAAGTAAATTTAAATTAAAATATAATCAATTGAAATTGAAAAAAAAAATGAAATAAAATGTGTAGTGCTGCAAGGAATGTAAGATATAATTTCATCCGGATTTTATCCATACATTATAAAGCAATACAATTTAATTAAGCGAATATTTTTCATTTTTCATTTTTTTTTAGGTAAAATATTTTTCTTATTTTCAATACTACATATAACTTTCATTTTTCTTTTCATTCTCGTGGAAACTTAGATTGAAAATATAATCCAACAAGGCCATAATGAGGATCCTAAACTGTTTTCTTTTTTTTTCTTACTCCCATTTTTTTTATATTTGGGAATGAAAATTATAATTTATATACGGACGACGGAATTGAAGGCCATCGTTTTCGGTACAATGTATTCATAAATTTTTACAGCAACCAATTTTTGTCTCTTTATAGTTAGGGGATGATATCAGATATGAGGTGGGTAGTGGTGTTTGCACAAATTACCTCTATTCTATTAATTATTATATATGCACAGCTATATATCTATATCTATATACCCAGCTATACTTGTACGTATAGGTAGTAGACTCAAGATGCCACACCCACTGCTCATGCAAGCAAAATATAAAGCCCCCACCCCCATAAATCACATCCTGCCATCACATCACCCCTATCCCCCACCCACCCACCCTACCACCAATCAAATCCAACCCCATCACTTTATTTCCAAACCCAGAAAACACTTCTGCAATAAAATCTACTTTCATGCCAGAAAATCAAAGATTTTTGTTATGTACAAGCGGAAGTAGTAGTTGTAAATTTGTAATCTTTGTTATCATCATCACACACATATAAATATATATATATATGGTACAAAAACAGAAAATGGTACCGGTCATTCCTTAGTCTTGATCATTAATGCCACTGCTACATGCTTACATTCATTCATGACATGAAACAGATACACATATTCAGAATCTCTAGATTCTTTAGATAACATATTTTATGGTATTCTACGATTAAAATAAGAGTTAATATATATATTTATATATAATTTAAATATGCAGAGAGACTGCCAAGAATAATCTCCAGTGACTTTGATGGGAGATGAGATTTGAATTTCTACTCTCTCTCTCTCTCTCTCTTTACCACCATCTGAAAGCCGGCTCAGTTGACATCACATGATCAATAGCTGCAGCAGCACCCATTGAAGCAGCTGTAACGCTGTGATCATCAACTGTTGCTGAAGGGATGCCCAAATTTCCAGCATTTACCCCAAAAATAAATGGGTTTTGATATTTGCAACTTTCTTCAATCTTGTCTCCCCACCTCATGCTGCTAGACCCATCAGACAGTAGTTGCAAATGGGTCCGAAAATCGGGCTCTTTCTTGCACTGTTTTGCAATGGCATTGCTCAGCTCTTTGAAACCAAAGTCTTCATTTGACATGAATGGCTTCATATTGAGGAACATGGACTCCTTGTCCGAGTTCAGGTTAACTGGGAAAACCCCGGCTTCCGACACCACCGGGTTGATTAGGGTTTTGATGTCGGATTCTTGGGTGTGCATTAATAGAGGGTTTTGATTTTGGAGCAATATTGTTGATTGATCTTGAGATTCAAGCAATGGAGGCAATGAGTTTGCACTGCAACTTGGGTTGTAAAATAAGTAGTTTTGCCCTTGCATTTGCACTAGATTTTTCTTATCAGGCATCTTGTGAAAAATTCTGCATATCACCCATTCCTCCTGTCCAATTCCAATGTAAATACATATATCAAAACATACATAATCACATGAAAATACACCACAGGCTTCAATATTGTTTTTATTTTTGCAATTTGTGTCAAATTTTGAGTGATGGACATATATAATATTGTGTCTAGTCGGCAGACAGCAAAACTGTTTCCAATCTCCAAAACTTTCCATCAGTATTTCCCATGACACAAAAACTAATTAAGTCAACCCTAAAAAAATCGGGACAAGACATGTCGATATTATGTTTGATATGAAATGAATTTAATCTTTTTCACAGGATTTTATTCCCTTGCCCATACAAACAAAATAAGTGCCAGCAATCAAACATCACATACAGATTGAACTTAATCAAAACACACACACATACACACACACACACAAGTGTATATGCAAAAGGAAGATGTGTCGAGTTAATTAATTAGGTACTGACCTTGCCGGTGTGGCGGCAAGAGAAGTCACCTTCGAGGCGATATTCATGCATGACCCACTTAGTCTTCTCCCCTCTGGGGGCTCTACCCTTGTAGAAAACAAGGGTTTTCTTCATTCCAAGAAGTGCTGCAGTTGCAGCACTCAGCACTTCTCTATCTTTTCCGGTGGCTTTCCAGTAACCTGCGCCGGTTGCTCGGTTTGTCCGAAGCCCCGTCGGGTACTTCCGGTCTCTTAAGCTGAAGAAATACCACTCTCTCTCTCCCATTTTCGCCCCATCTTCATTTCAGATTATATAACAAAAACCAAATTGAAAAGGATCAGAACCTATTCGTTCAATGAAATCTTGGCATAATTACATGTGCTTTAAAACCCTGTCAGAAAATTAATAAATGGCCTTTTTGCATATCTGATTTTCTTGCAGAAAATGTGAAGAAATCTGCCGCTTTGATCAGTTCTTGAATGGCATAAATGTGTTCATATAAGAAGATAAGGCTTTTGCAGGAAAAATGCAGTAAATGATAACTAAAGTTAAAGTTATTACTGAGAATGCCTAGAGAATTTCGAAGCCGATTCCTCAGCTTAAGAAATTGTAACAATCATAGCAAGACACCAAGATTTTGCATATGATTTTCATAACATATAAACTAATTAAACTCCATTGCATCTGCCAACAAAGCAGAAAGGGACTTATATATTAAAAAAATGATTGGCTTTTAGGAACAATAAAGCTAAACACATGCACTCTCTCTCTCTCTCTCTCTCTCTCTCTCTCTCTCTCTGATTATGATGATACATGATTGATGAGATATTGAGTGTGTATATATATATATATATAAATAGTAGTAATTAACTAATTAAGTACCTGGAAGTTCCCAAGGCTCACATCTGTTGAGGTCAACTTCAGCAATGTCAACACCGGAGAAGCTGCCATTGAAGACTTTGGAAGCCAAATAGAAGGTGATGAGCTCTTCATCAGTTGGGTGAAACCTGAAGCCAGGCGGCAGCCCTTTCTCACTCATCTCATCTCTCTCCAGTTCAACCAGAATTTCCTCCATTCCCAACATCTCTCAATTTCGTCACTTACAAATATTTTACAAGCGTGTATATAATATATATGCAAGAAAATGAAGTAGAGATGATGCCAAAAACATGCAGAAGAAAATGAAGTTGATAGTGGTGTTGGTGCGCCTGGTTATTTATATAATGGGAAGAAAGAAATTGAAAGTAGAGGGAATTGAAGCACTGAATCCGAAGGAAATTTGGAATTAGATTTTGGGAGGGGTCGTCATAAAGGCTAATCTGCAGAGGGCCTGTAAAAGCCACCTGAGAAGGGTTCCAAAACAGGCAAAATAATATTCAAGAGAGAGAGAGAGAGAGAGGAGAGAGAAAGGGGGTTGGGTGTAGCTGCAGTAAATGCAATGGAGTTGGTTGCAGAGATTTATGCGTGCGTTTGTTAGCATGTTAAGAAGAGTCAGGCTCTCAGATTCATACTGCAGCAGCAAGGCCAGGGCCAAGGCTCACTCTCCCTCTATTACACAAATAGGAGTGTATTATTACTTACAAATTCACAGATAATTAACAATTCTTGTACTATATAATCTTATAAATGCTACCCTTACACAAAATAAAATACATTAAAAGCTCTATATGCACCATTTATTTCGATTTCGATTTAGATTTGGATGTATGTGTTATATGCTTCTATTTCACCTATAAATTATCATTATTGCAATTCACAAGCTAATGTACGTGTGTCAACTCAAAAAAGCAACAAACGAAAAAAAAAAAGGTTAATTAATGTATATATGATTCTGCATAAATTCAAAAAGGTTGAAAATAATTGATGGCATAATCGATACTGCATAAATTAGAAAAGGAGGGTATGTGTGCTTGGAGATCGATGTGAGTGTAAAATATCTCATTTGTATTATTTCATATCATAGATAGTCTAATCAAGAAAAACTAACTCAAACCTGCAACCATAATTTATCAAATTGCAAAAAAAAATAAAAAAAATCCAAAATTAATTAAGTCTAGCTGGATCTACTCACATGCACTTATTATATTTGAAAAAAATTGCAAGTACAATTTTTACGCCATATTTATTTTTTTATTTATAAACGTACATTATGACAAAAAATGATCATTAGAGATAATATTAATAGAGACAACAAATATCATCACTTATAATTGATTTAAGCGAACTAAATGTTGTCTCTAATTACCATATGTCATTTATAATGACATTTTTGTGACGACATTAATGTTGCCACTTAAAATGATGTTTAATTTATTTAGGACGAACTTTTAAGAACACTTTATTTGAGATGACATAATGCCGACGCAAAAAATATTTTTAAGTAATGATAATATCGTCATAAAAATATCATTAGAGATGACATGTGTGCTAATTAGAGACAATGTGTCATTATTTAAATATATTATATGTGATGAAATTTGTCATTTCTAATAATATTATTTTTAAAGACCATTTTTGTTGTAGTGATATGTCATATTTTCTTTAAGAAAAATATGTTCGTTTGTATAAACATATTCTCCACCGCTGTTTTTTTTTCAGGAGGGATATACTTTTTTTTTTCTTGAACACAAAGAATTCTTGAGAAAATGGATCAGACTTAAAGTTGAGATCCATTGTTGAGAATTATTTAATTAGTATATGAATAATAATTACATTAATTTTCCTAAAAAAAATTACAATTGATAAGGAAAATAGTAAAGCAGTAAATTTAATTTAAAAAATAAAAAAGTGTGAATGTTATATTGCAGAAAAGGAGGCATTAATTAGAGGTTAGGGGCCCTCGAAAAAAGGTATAGATGGAGTTGTGCAACCCCAAAAAAGAAAAAAGTAGGGAAAGATGCCTAATACAAACCTCAGCTTTTGATGAAAACTGGACTGCTTCCTTAAAATTCTGATGCAAAATGCGACTTTGCACCAAATTGTAGGTTTCGTATGCATTCAACCCCCACCTCACACACACTTATCTGCTTGACAATACACACGCTTACTTAATCATCTAACGGTTTTCCATATGTTTTCCCATTTTCCATTTTTTTTTCCCATTCTTCAATTTTGCATTTATTAACCATGTAACCTTTGCTTTTTGCTTTTTTTTTTTTTTATTGTGATGTGAAAGCATACTAGTGGCGTCACTTCTATGCAGTAATCCTCAAATTTATAGCTGATAATTTCGTTTATATTTCGCACTGTCACGACATATTTACATGTCATTATGTTTTTATATATTACCGTGTTAGTTGTGTCGCTAATTAACAAGTTGTCATCACATATGCGCATAAGCATGTTAGCAGTCATCGGGCTTGTTAACCTCTATGATATACTCCGTTAATTTTTACCGTTTTTAATAAATTGACACGAACACAATAAGTCTAGATACATATGTTATATTCGTATAATTCGTGTCAGTAATTGTCATTCATATATAAACCACATGAAATAGGTAAATTGCACTAAAAAATGATGGAATCGGCTCAACCTAGTAGAAATTGAAAGAATTTGTAATCGTAAATTTTGGTCACAAGCTCACCCACCCTACCAATTAGGGATGTGCAAAAGGTCGGTTCGGTTCGGGATCAGACCGGTAAGGTAGGACCGAATGGACTGAACCAAAAAAAAATTACGGATTGGATCGACCGACTGAATAAGATTTTAGGACCGAACCGAATAACGACTAAACTTTTCTTTTCTTTTTTGCGTTTTTTTTCTTCCTAAATTTTAAGCCATTTTATACTTTACTACGATTTTTTTAAGTTTTAGTTCATAACTATTATGAGTATGATATAATATTACTGTAAATGTGAATAATATTTATACACTAATACATATAACTATATTAATGTAAACATTATACGATACGTCCGATCCGTCCATTTTCATTCTTCCCAAGACTAGACCGATCGAAAAAAAAATTCAATACATTTAAATTAGAACCGAACTGACCGAATCATATATAATACCGATCAAATATCCCAATTTCCAGTCGGTCCTTGCACATCCTTTGCTACCAATAGGTAAGCTTTGTTAAAGGCGACTTCAAATTAAATATTTTCTATTAACATTTCTATTTTACGTAAATACATATATAAGAAAATATTTTCTTTGGATCGAGATTCTAAGAACTATTTGAGTATTTGAAAATAAATGGGTCGGAGAAACTTCCCACGCATTTCATGTTTGACTTTCTAAAATTTCCGAAATATACAAAATTGTATTCATGCAGAATTTACTCGAATCGTGATTTAAATCAAATTTAGTGAAAAAGTTCAAGAAAGTTAACCCAATGTAAACATTATTTTGTCTCGTTTCACTAGAATCACTATCACTATTACTATTGGATAGGTTCGTAGGTGGTGAAATTTCATTGTACACAAATTCAGTAGGAAGGTAAAAAAATATATAATAAAAAAATATCGTGCACATTGAGTGTCCATGCATGTTTGTGCCCAATTTTGTGACAAATCAAATCAGCAACTCATCAAACTCTCCTAAGCATCTCAACATCTATAGCATTTTCATGAAAACTCTCCAGAAATACCAACTTCAAGAATAAAAATTTAAATTACATATATTAAATGTGAAAGAGGTGGAGGTGCGCTAGAATATTTTTTTCCCTTTAAAATTGCACTTTCCACATATTCGATTTCTATCTCCTCATCAAATGTATCTATTTAATCAGGTAGCGCGCACACACATATATATACAACAAAAATATTGTATCTATTAATTAAGTCGTTATTATCACTATAAAATCAAGCGTACCATACAAAATATGGCTCAAACACTTGAGTTGAGATTTCAAATGAAATATTAAGATTTCACATGCATGACAGTATCCATTTATTTGGAGAATCATATATGATGAATTAAAGTAATTAATTAAGGAGAAATCTATCTATACCAAAAATCATAACTAAAGAAGGCGGTTCGATTTATGGTGGCAAAAGAGAATTAATTAAATTTAATTTGGTAATATATTGTCATATTTTATCTTACAGTACAATTTCATATATGTATGTATATATAAAAAGAAGGGGTACATATGAATGGAGAAGAAACGAAATAATTTAAAAAGGGAAATTAAAGAGGCGGATATTAATTTAATAAAATTGTAAAGAAGTTAGAGAGCTAAGCAAGTAAAAGATAGCAACAGTGAGAATCTAATGGCAGAGAGAGCAGCATGGCATGGTGATGGTGTAGCAGCCTACCTATATATGTGCACACGTACGTATTAGTAACCCACACCTACGCCCTACTCCCCACCCTACCTATACCATTTATTTCTACTTTTATTAATAATTCACATCTGAACCTAATTCTTCAAATAAATAACAATCAATTTGCATAGCCTACACCCTATATCTAGGATTGTGTTTCATTTCTTTTTTCTTTTAATTATAAATCCATTCCAGTACTCTTTCCCAACATAAATCCATCATGAGTAACGATCACTACTACAATAGTTAGTTCTACCAAAAACAATTTGATTTTTTTATTAATATGAATGACCTTATTATATTCATCTTGTCAAAAATAGCAGTACTTAATTAAGAATTTAATATGCTATAATTAACCTTCACCTTTCTTTATTAAGTCACCAGTCGACTTGTTAATTAAATGCATTTCTTAATATTAAAAAAGGTAATTCAAATTCAAATGTTTATGAAAACAAAATATAATTACAAACTTGAATTATTCAACCAACAATAAGAGAAAAAGAAAAGAAATAATAATCATTTCCCTGCTATTAAAAATTATTTACTGAGAGCATCTAGCTAGTAGCATTCTGATTGAAAGCAAGCGGCTCATTTATTTGATGATTAGCATTACACGGCTATAAAATTATTAGTAAGCATGATGTGTGATAACATACCTAATGCCAGGCTATACATATATATATATATATATATAGAGAGAGAGAGAGAGAGAGAGTTTTGGTGATGATGGAAAAGTATGTGTTGAGATTCGAGCCCAGTTGTATTGGATTATTGCTCCTCCAATTGAATCACATTTGCTTACTCCTGCTCTGCCGTCTTCTTGCTTCGAATTCTTCCTTATCTCTTTTCTATTTATTGTGCACCTTTTTCTATTTTTTTTCTTTTTTTTTCTCTTCTTATCTTTTCTTTTTTCACATAAATTTATTTACTTGAAATACAAAAGTTTTTACAAATCAAATTTATAAGATAGAAACTTTAAGTAATAATCCATCCTTAATTATAACATATAATAATATTTTTGGCATAGAATTACTATATTTAATAATAAGTATTAATTCATAAACAGATTTTAATTTATATTCCAAATATTAGTATTTTAAAATGACAGATCCAACAAACTTAATTTAATTTATTCAGATCATCTCCAGCACTCTACACTATTTTACAGTTTCATCTACATTATTTTACTACTCCATCTGCATTTCATCTCTAGCAATTTATACCAAATTCTGTATTAAAAGAAAATATTCATAGAATATACTTATTTCTTTCTTTCTTTCTTTATTTTATTTGTTAAACATGTCATGTACGTATGCAATTTAATTAAAATATTACAAAAAAGGCAAAATATGAGAAATAATATTTTATTAAAATATTATAAAAAAGTACAATTAAAGCAAAATAAAGAATCGTCTAATTTTTTAAAGACGATTAAACAAGAAAGTGAGAGCTTAAAAACCTTGTTTTTAGCAAATCAAGCAAAAAAGATAAGGCTAGTGAGCTGCGAAGGGAAAGCAATGAGACACAAAAAAGAATACCCGCCACCAAACAAAAGCTGAGGAAAGACCAAATTATAATGCTCAATTTAGATACTATTGAAGATCCAAGCAATCATAAATACTTCCGAAGGGAGAAAGAAATAATTTTACAAAATTAAAAGGCAAGACAAGCAAACTCTAGTAATTTTACTTTGTTTGAAAATTTTTCCAATCTTGGTGGAGATGGAGATGATCTCTTGAATTATTAGGAAAAAAATTGTATGTTGTTTGTATTTTATCTATTTAAGTAATGTAAAATGCACTTTGTATTTTTTGTATTTTATCTATTTGGATAAATATAATGTAGTTTGTATTTTTGGTACAAAATTAAAATATAAATATTGTATTTAAAAATAATTAAAACACAAAACAAAAGAAAAAAAACAAGATACAAAAATTGGTTTATTGTGCAGAATTAAAAATTAGCAATAAAACAAAATAAATTAAAATATTGATTCAATAATCAGCATGCCAGCGCCGGTTGGAAAGCTTCAAAAGCGGGTGCCCAACGCTGGCTGGGACTGTTTTGCCGAAATAACAGTCCAGCATCGGCTGGATTGCAGCGTCCGCTGCCAGCTCTCTCAATTGAATATACTGTTCAGGAGAGAGGAATAATATTATTACCATTCCTCTCTCCTCTCCCCTAATTTGCCGTGTCCTTTGCCGTCACTGTTGGAGTTGATAATTTACACTATAGGTTAAGGGTCACATAGCCCCTTCGACTATTCTAAAAAGGTCACATTGCCCCCTCTTTGACTATTTGGTCCATTTAGCCCCCTCGACTCTCTAAAATGGCTCATATTGCCCCTTCCATGGATGGAAAAGTTAACACCATTAACAAACACACACTAAAACACATTTTACTCACACACTAAGATTTTTTAATATATTTTTACACACAATTTTACAATTAACCAAAATTATTACAAACTAATAAATTATGGTTAATAATAACTAAAATAATAAATACCAATAAATTGATTAATAAATTAACTAAAACATAATAATAGTAATATAGTATGAAAATTTCAATATATATATATATATATATATATATATATATATATATATAGAGAGAGAGAGAGAGAGAGAGAGAGAGAGAGAGAGAGAGAGAGAGAGAGAGTTCATTTATAAAATTATTTTGAATTTTAAAATTCGATGATAAATTCTACAATAGATATATTGAGTCTTCGTTTATGATGATTTAATGTTTTAGAAAGGGAGTATGATTTATGAATTTCAGATTTGCTTAGATTTTTCATCTTCAAAAGTCATTATATAGTGAAAGTTAATTGATTTATGGGTCCGTTTTACCATTGAAAATAAAATCGAACACTTAATTGCAAATTTGAACGTTCAAATGATGATTTTTGGATTTAAATAATTTTATGAATTATCTCAATATATATATATATTATAAATAATGAATTTTTCATACTATAGTATTATTATTATTATTATTATTATTATTAAATTTTATGGTATTTATTATTTTATTAACGGCTAACCATAATTTATTAATTTGTAACACTTTTGGTTAATTGTAAAATTCCGTGTAAAAGTATGTGAAAAATCTTAGTGTTTGAGAAAAATGTGTGTTAGTGTGTGTTTGTTAATGGTGTTAACTTTTCCATCCATGAAAGAGGCAATGTGAGCCATTTTAGAGAGTCGAGGGGGGTTAAATGGACCAAATAGTTAAAGAGGGAGCAATATGACATTTGTAGAATAGTCAAGGGGGATATGTAGCCCTTAACCCTTTACACTATTTTGCTAATTTATGTCCTTTACCATCACTACTGAAGTTGCTCTGAGAGGGATCGAACTTAGATTTAAAATGAGACACGAGATAGATACATGATCAACACTTTTAAATTAGTAACATTTTCTCACTCAAACCATACACATAGACAGGATATAACAATTTTGATAATTTAAACTGAATTATCATTGATAATTCGATATCAAATATAAATTAAAATAAATCATTCTTAACCCTCCTTTTCGACAAAGATAAAACCATTAAATCCTTTCTGCCTGATTATTGACATGACAATTGATAGTCAGAAAACAAAATAATACCAATATTACAAGTAATTTGTAGTACAAATTTTATTTTATTTTACGAGTCCCTTAAAGACAAATTATTTTTAAGCTTGATTGGAATCTTATCAATATTTTTTAAAATTAAACTTGTTGTATTATAGGAATTTATATTTTATGTGTGATTTATGGGTTATATAAGTGAATCCAAATTCCAAACACTCATATTAATGATAGCAGTTGCGTTTTTTTTTTACCAAAATAACAAAAGGAAAGAGATCTCTTGGTGCTTCTTGGGTTAATTTTTTAGTCGGTGGTTTAGAATTTTCCTCTCAAATGTTACTCCTCTCAGATGATTAATTAGTAGTTGGTAGAACAGTTGAGTTTGTGGCCAAAAACTACAAGTTCAATGAAATTCTCTTTATTTTAGAAAATATTGAATGACAGAATATTTTTTCTCCCTAAAATAAACGGCGCATAGCCCATCATAAAAGGCACCATTTCTATTTAATTGTTGCAATTTAGAAAGTTGTGATTTGTGAATATTAACAAACTAAACATTTGCATAGAACCTAACAATATATTAGAAGGTCGTGACTCGTGAGTCGGAATTATTGTGAGAATTATTGTAGCTAGTGTATTATAAGTAGTTGTACGAACCTTAGTGTTTCAATCATGAAGCTCTGATTTCTCTGCTCTCTCTCTCCCCTCTCTCTTTCTCTCTCTATCCATCGGCATTGCTTTGTGTTCGTACCACTGCAATCAATGCTTGGAACCTCTCTTCTTTTCCAACTTAATATACATAGTTGACATTTTGCACTAAACTTGTCTTTCACACGTCTCCTAAATGCGCATTCAGAATTTTAACGAGAAACTTTTTGAAATGAGACAATTTTAAATATATTGTTAGTGAAGAGCTGTTAATAATAATAATAATAATAATAATAATAATAATAATAATAATAATAATAATAATAATAATAATAATAATAATAATAATAATAATAATAATGACGATTGACGACTATATGCAACTAATTAACACACTCAATTTTTGTATTCTCATTTTATAATTTTACTTGACCAATACAATTCAGACAAATCATTTTCTCAATGAACTCGTATAGTACACAAACAATACTTAAAAAGATGCGGTTGCGACTTATTTACTGGGGTTAATTTCTCAACCAATTCAATTTGAGACCATGGGGATATCTTGAGAAAAATGAGTTTGTGATCATAACGGAATGCAAAGAGATAGAGACTGAATTAATATTAAAAGAATTAATGGAATGCAATGAAAAAAGAAAAACAATTCGACGCATTAATTTTTACAGAAAAATTTGATATATTCTCATTCATCAACAAACAATTTATGTGTACTATCTTCTCGATCTAGTTGTGGTTGTAATATAGAATTACAAGACAGGATGGTCTATCAATGATATATATATAAAAATACCAAATTTAGATCAATAGGTCAGGATGGCCGAGTGGTCTAAGGCGCCAGACTCAAGTTCTGGTCTTCGTGAGAAGGCGTGGGTTCAAATCCCACTTCTGACATTCTTTTTTTTTCTTCTTTTTTTCTCGTGCAGGATAAAGTAAAAGTAGAATTGGGATTGAAAAAAACAAACGAACTATTTTAATTGCATCACATATATTTTCGACTCTTTTTTAAAATTAACAAAATAATATTTATTTAAAAAAAAAAAAAAATTTATAAATCTAATATTTGATCAATTTTACAACTTCGAACGCAGGTGGAGAATTAAAAGTATTAAAAACAATCAATTACATAGAATTTTCGGGCTAAAAAATTGATCAAATGTTAGATAATTAGCAAAGTTTTTTTTTGACAAAAGTAGCAAATGTTAAACATACCGAAACATAAAATTTAAAAATAATATATGCGCGCACTCTCGGGTCTTCAATTCTTGAAACGACATCGACAATCACGTACGAACATCGGAGCGAGGCGTGCACGCGGGACTGCGCGTAATGTGATTTGTGCAGAGAGTATGTGCGCACCGTTTGCGTGCACTCTTTCCATATTCGGTCAAGGTTATCGACAGATGTGTGTACAATATCGCCATTGCATCGGTTTGAATATAATGTGTATCGACATCAATATGAAACCATTAAAATTCTTAAATATAATGAAAAACAAATTTTAAAAATATTTATGCGCGCACTCCTTGGTCTTTGATTCTTGAATTGGCATCGGCAATCATAGAGACCACATTTTTACGTTAAATTAATTTAGAAATATTTATATTTTTATTTGTTTGCATGCATATGAGTGACACGAACATTATTTTGTATCATGGAGGGTTTTGGAGAGACAACACTTACATAAATGGGATCGAAGAATATGTGCATGTTCTACTGGGTGGCATGACGTACTCTCAATTATTTGACGAAGTTGTTGGAATTGTCAGTAAAGATCCAATTCTGTATAAGTATGCTATTTCTACTCTGATGTTATCTGCCGATGATAAAATGATGAGATTTAGGATAAACAATGATATGGACTTAGATCATGCTAACTGTGTTCTACCGTTTTTGAGATTATACATTGAAACCTTTCATAGGGCAGGAGCTACACAAGCTCAGCACTGATTTACTATTCCAGTCCATAATAATTTTGTGGATTTATTAAATTCTCAAAATGTTTATTCACAAAAATACGAACATAACAATCCATTTGATAGACGATTTAAGGCTGATATAGTTCACAGAGTTGAAAATTTAGGTAATGTTGATGATACCATTTTTGTTGAAGAGGGTAATGTGACAATTGATGATGATGATGTGAATGATGAGACCAGTGTCCGCAGCAACGATGACAATTTCAACGCTGAAGAGCGTCACAGAACGTATGAGGGGAATGATGAAACATATTTGGATGATGATGGGGAAAAGTACCTGCTGATGATGAGGCTGATGACCTTGACACTTGTTGTGGAATGCGTTGTACATCTGCACCACCACATGTTTCCAGATGTGAAATAGACAATATGCAAGATGATGATTTTGAAGAATCGTGCCAACATGGATGACAATGGATCATTCCAGGGGCATTTTATCAAGCAGTGCTCCCTTTAAATGATTTGGGTATTGATTCGAGTGTTAATGCTCGTGATTCTTAGTGTCTGCTTGATCTAATAAATCAAGAGAAGAGGTATAAGTGTGTTTATTTCACACTCAGCAGGTAAGAACCATTCCTACAAAGAGGTTCTAAACATTCCCTTAAATGTTCACCATTATGTACATGAACAATTTTTAAATTTTCATGTACATCTTTGTCGACAGCTAGTTCTGACTTCAAAACATCATCTCTGAGTTTTCGGAATTTTTCTCCAAATCAATAGTCTAACGGATACCTAAGATTACTTCCTGAATAGATTGCAGTCTTATATATATGTATATCCATTTAGAGATGATCATATTTTTCTCAAAAATTCTGAAAGCTAGCAATTCTTTATCTCTCTTTGTTATCTCTCTCTTTCTGCCATTGCTCATTGTTCTTTCAAGAAACTTGTTCATATTTATTTTCAATGGCATCCAAAAGAAAGCTTATCCATCCCAAGAAAGTTGTTAAACCCATAATGAGATACGAGAATGTGACTTATTCAAAGCTACAAGATCAGTTCTATGAAGAGGATGATTTTGATAGGCAAGTCCATGGAGATTCTACCTTACAAGAAACCCATGCAAAGAGAACACACAGATGGGTCCTCAAGTAATGATATAGATGAACTGATCGAGAAGTAACATGTAGAAGAAGAAGAAGAAGAAGAAGAAGAAGAAGAAGAGAAATGAGAAGCAACATCTTCAGCAAAAAAGACAAAGCCTCAGAATCTTTTTCATCAAGATTTGTTAAAGCAGACTACTAGTTATTACAATGTAAGTAAGAAAGCTGCAATAAAGAAGGCCATAACAAAAAGATCAACGGTCAAGAAATCAAAGAAGATTACCGCTTCAAGCAAAGAAGGTCATTGCAGTACCTGATGAACAAGCCCTCGAGAAAAAGAAAAGTCTTGCTGTTGATGAACCTATTGTGCCTAGGGATGTACCTATACAAGCTAAGGTACATGTTGTTGAAGAAGCTCTTGCAAAAGAAAAATCTCCAACACAGAAGAACAAGGAAATTTCAGAGAAAGATGTTCTTCTGATTGAAAAGTACAAAGTAATAACTACAGACAAAGGGAAGAAGAAGGTCATCAAGAGACCTTTGGTAGCTGTTGGGGTTTTTTCAAATTAAACCACCGCAGGATCATTTGGATGTTCATTAATCTCATGTTCATACAAATCATAATTTTATGTTCATGCATGTTTATTCACGTCAAGCACAGAGCTATGTAAAACGAATCTAATAAAGCGAAAAACATTGATTCAAATTTCTTACAATTGTTAGACGGTCTGAGGACAAGATTACAGATCTAATCTTGCTGTTGAATAAAGATAAAACAGGCGTCCATTTTTCCTCTACTGGATCGGCCACCACAGTATTCTACTCCGAGATCTTCTGTTGTATTCCCGGACTGAGTATCAGATATAGAGTGGAGTGTATACTACTGATAGGATTGTGAAATCTATAGATATCTTGAGAGACAAAAGAGGGGCTAAATGTGTGTGTGTGTGTGTGTGATTTTCGATCCCCTCCCTATAATTAAATAGGGGGTGGCCGAAAATACAACTCCCAACCTTACTGGGTTTGGGCCTCTTTCTCAAGTTCAATATCCAGTCCACTAACAGTCTATTTGGGCTACAACAGAGATCTAGGAGAATATTAAATTGGCCCACTAATTTATTTAATTTCTAATATCCAATAAACTTAGGATATAATTAAATAAATTAAGTTTTACTTTTATTCCACTAAAGAAGTAAAACTGACATATCAATTTAATACATATTTGCGAATATGCTTTCTCCTTTAGTCCAGCCATTCCCCGTGTTTAAGATATAATGTTCATTAATTAATTATGTCAGCCTCTGACTGCTATAATTAATTAACATCTAAAACCTTGAGTAGTACCACACAAGCTTTATCATGTACGGAATAAATTCCACCTGCAGGGTTTCAACATGAAATTGTGTTTCCTCAAGAGAACATCATCAACCTGGCGTTACCAGGACATGGTGCTCATGCATACTGCACGACACATCATGCATGCACTGTTATTACCCAAGATATCGAGTTTATTGATCTACGAAAAGATCTCACCCATTGATAAATCAAAGTAATAAATAATGCACACATATGCTCGCCAATATCACATGGGTTCAGAACCCGAACTCTGTGGATCTTTATTCTCTCACTGACTGGGTCAGAGACAGAGAATAGTATCCTATCGTGATTCTCTTCAATACACTAACAAGTGTACTAGAATAATCAGTTAGTCAAGATAAACTAACTCATCAGATTATTCTACGGTGTACCGATGGTGTGTTCAGAACCATCTAAGCCGTGAGCTTTTTAATACAATACAATGTTCTAATGATATGATCTTACCGTGTGTCTCTCCACACCATATCATCTACAATGTAAGTATATGGAACATTGCATAGAATAATTATATAAAATAATCTAAATGCAAAGAGTGACTGTAATAACTTTCATTCTATATCATCATATCATCAGAAAAGTATACAAAGGCAAGTCTTCCAGTATATAAAACTAACAATCTCCCACTTATACTTGAAGCATGTCTTTCAAGCATGAAACTAACAGACTAACTCTCCAATCTAAACTATAAACTCAAGACACGCCACCAGGTCTGCATTTCACTCCCATTTTCTCTACGTGGCCATCAAAGGTCTTAGCCGGCAGGCTCTTCGTGAATGGATCAGCCAGGTTGTCCTCCTATGTAATCTTAACCACCGCCACATCTCATCTCTTAATGATTTCTCATATAAGATGGTACATTCTCTCTATATGTTTACTTGCCTTGTGGGCTCTAGGTTCCTTCGAATTTGCCACTGCACCAGAGTTATCACAGTATATCGTGATAGTCTTAGGCAAATCAGGAACCACGCTCAAGCCCAATAGGAAACCGCAGAGCCAGACAACCTCTTTTGTAGCCTCAGAGGCAACTACATACTCGGCTTTCATGGTGGAATCAGCAATGCATTTCTGCTTTATGCTCCTCCATGCAACGGCTCCACCTCCTAATGTAAACATATAGGCCGAGGTAGATTTACTCTGATCTTTGTCGGATTGAAAATCTGAGTCCGTATAACCCAAAGGCATCAGATTATCAGAGCGGTATACCAGCATGTAATCTCGAGTCTTTTTAAGGTACTTGAGAATGTTTTTGACCGCAGTCCAGTGACCTTGTCCAGGGTTAGACTGATATCTGCTTACCATGCCAACTGCATAGCATATATCAGGCATAGTGCATAGCATGGCATACATCAGCTTTCCACAACCTAAGCATATGGTACTTTCTTCATTTCCTCTATCTCAGAATGTGTTTGGGGACACATTTCCTTGGATAGATGAATTCCATGCCTGTAAGGTATAAAACCTTTTTTGGAATCTTGCATGCCAAACCTAGCTATCACTGTATCGATATAAGTCGTCTGGGACAGATATAACATCATTTTCTGGTGATCTCGAATGATCTTGATGCCAATGACATGTCCGAATTCACCCAGATCCTTCATATTGAATTGTTTGGATAACCACACTCTAATGTTTGACAACGCCTTCTTATTATTTCTAATAAGCAAGATGTCGTCGACATAAAGTACGAGGAATACCACCATGTTTCCATTACATTTCTTGTACACACAGCTCTCATCCGGACTTTGTTCGAATCCATATGATTGGATAACCTCATCAAAATGGATGTTCCAAGATCTCAATGCCTGCTTAAGTCCATAGATAGATCTCTTAAGCTTGCACACTAGGTATTATTGGCCTTTAGCAATGAATCCCTCTGGTTGCTTCATGTGGATGTTTTCTTCAAGACTTCCATTTAGGAAAGCTGTCTTGACATCAATTTACCAAATCTCATAATACAAATGAGCATCAATTGACAAGAGAATCCGAATTGACTTAAGCATGGCTACTGGCGAAAAGGTTTCCTCATAATCGATCCATTCTTTCTGAGTGTACCCTTTTACCACCAATCTTGCCTTGAAGGTTTCAACCTTTCCGTCAGGTCCTCTCTTGCGCTTGTAGACCTACTTACACCAAATGGGTGTTACCCTCTATGAGTTTTCAGACTTGATTGCGATCCATAGATCCAATCTCAGATTTCATTGCAGTTTTCCAAGATTCTGCATCTTTATCTTGAATTACCTCGTCATAGGTCCTGGGATCCAATTTGTTTAGTCCCTCTGGGAAATCCGAAGCCTCTCCCAGATCAATAAATCTATCAGGTTGGCGTACAACCCTCTCACTGTGATGAGGCAGTTCTTGTACTTCTGTGACACGTTGTGCAGTGTCTGGCGGTACCTCTTCTTGTACCACTGGTATAGGATTTGATCCTTCTCCTCTTAACTCCTCAAGCTCGATTTGACTTCTTGGTTTGTGGTTTATGACATAGTCTTCCTCTAAGAATCGAGCATTGGTGCTAACAATGATCTTCTGATCCTTAGGACTATAAAATAAACCACCTTTCGTTCCTCTAGGATATCCAACAAACAGCCTTACATCAGTATGATGAGCCAACTTATCAACTTCCTTATCCAACACGTATGCTGGACTACCCCAAATTCGAATATGGTTCAAACTGGGCTTTTGTCCAGTCGATAATTCTGTGGGCATAGAAGGAACTGATTTTGATGGAACCAAGTTGAGAATGTAAGTTGCTGTTTCTAGGGCCTATCCCCAGAACGAAATAGGCAACTCAGAATAAGTCATCATCGATCTAACCATCTCTAACAATGTTCTATTCCTTCTTTCCGCCACGCCATTCTGCTGTGGCGTTCCTGGCGCAGTCAACTGGGATGTAACCCCATGTTCTGCTAAGTAATCTCTAAATTCACTTGAGAGGTACTCACCACCATGATCAAAACACAGTGACTTGATACTTCTGCCTATTCGATTCTCCATTTCCGCCTTAAACTCTTTGAATTTCTCAAAGCATTTAGACTTGCGGCGTAACAGGTAGATATAGCCATATCTGGAGTAATCATCAATCACAGTGATGAAATACTCCAACCCTCCTCGAGCTTGAACTGACATAAGGCTAAATAGGTCAGAATGAATCAAATCTAATACCTCTTCGGATCGATTCCCTTTTGACTAGAAAGGACGCTTGGTCATCTTACCCTCCAAACAGGATTCACACAAAGGAAATGATTTTCCAGTACCAAAGAAGACAATGATCCATTGTTTACAAGCCTTTGTATCCTATTAAGGTTGATGTGACCCAGCATTAGATGCCAAAGATAGGTTTGATTCAAGTCTGAAGGTTCTTTTCGTTTGTTAGGGTTTATGATCGATGTATTCAACAGTTGTCTATGTGTAGTGTTGGAAGGCCCTTGTGGGTTTGGACGCTTCGGGATCTGATGGCAGTAGATTGTGGGGAGCATGTCCTGTCTTCCAAGTAGTTCGCCAGTTGGTATGATCTCATCAAACTGGCTCTGTATGATGTGGCTTATACGGTTCATAAAGTCGACTCTTTCTCGGAATGTGCCAGTTGATGGATCATACGCCGCTCACTCGACGTTGGCTCTCAGTTGTGCAAGGATGTAGGAAACCCAGTCGGCTTGACATCCAAAGTAGAGAGCGACTGTGAGATGAGCCTTGATCTCGGAGAGATGGACGATCTCGAAGTTGCCATGGATAATATGGCTGGTGATATCCAGAAGTTGGATGATATCACTTTGCAAGTTCTCCTTTAATCTGTGCGAACTGTCGTTGTGGTACACGTGAGGAAGCTTCTAGATTTCCCATAACTCATATTTGGATGGCAGATTTAGGTCCATCACGTCTGGACCTTTGCCGGGGAGGTGTAGAGTGGACATCATCGTGTCCTTTGTGACCGTGATCACTTGATTCTTTACGGTGGAGATGATGTTGTCGCCGTTGATAGTTGCATTGTAGTAGAACTCGGCGACATAAGCAGGTATGTTCTTGACCGGAAACTATGTCAAGAAGGGAAGCAATCCAGTCGCCGCCAACGGTTGATAAATCTGTTGAAAGACATCAGGGCCAAGACGTGCATTTAGCATCTCTAGATTTAGAGATTTGTCCTTTCTCATTTTGCGCTCAAGAGCTTTAATATCAACCATGGGAAACGAAGGCTTCATTTCTGCAAAAATATGATATTCAGTTTAGAAATGCAAAAGTTTTGATGAGTGAGAGAAGGCTTAGCAAAAGATCGAAGAAGAGAGAGAGAGATTTTCAGGTGATCGGAGCCTTCATTTCTTTGCTCATATTTATGCAACTTATGCATGCAAGAATCAAGAGTACTCGATTGCTTTTCTTGGCTGATCAGCCATCCGATTTGATAGTTGATTAACTGAATTAATGATGTATGTATCTCAGCCGTTCATTGGTTAAATGACTTTATGATCGTGTGGGTGAGATGTAGCCATTTTGAAAATGGGATAGTTGCCATAAATAGCGAAATATTTTCTACAGATCTTTCTATTTATAGCTCATTAAAATATATTTTCGTCGCCTCTTTGAAGGGTTGGTTTAAAAACCATGCAGAGATATTAATGACAACTTTGTGATATAGAGCCCGATTTTCAAATTGTAACCGTTAACATATAATAAGAGATATTTCATAATTGCAACAGTAATAATATAGTTAAGGTAAGCTTTTGAATTTAAAAAGACTTATCCTTAGTCAGTTGGGATACAGTCCAACTAATTGATGACGTGGTGGTTGGTTGAGCAGTTGAGTTTTGATACTCAGTTGTCATAGCTGAGCTGGCTGCAGTTGAGGCTGCAACTGAATTGATCAGTCGGTTTGATCAGTTGCTCGGCTTTTCTGTAGACAATTTCCGCTTCTTGAAGGGCCTAGCTGGACTAGCTGCATTGCTTTCTTTAGATGCAGTTTTGTGCGTTGATGGTGCAGGCCTTTCTATCTTCTTGGCTTGGCGAAGGTGAAGCTGGATCTCAACTGAGGAGCTCTTTATCCTTTGACTAAGGGAGTGTGAGATTCCCTTTGGCGATGACCGAAATTGATCATTTTTCTTGGTCAACTGCGCACCTTTTGAGCCTGGCATGAGCAGTGGAGTCACATAGCCTTTGGATAGTAGATTTGGTGACGTGGCAGTATCTTCATCGTCACTGTCTCTTGCATCATTGTGCCTTGTATTCCTTTGAGAAGCTAGGACTGCAGTGTGGGATAGGTGGGGTTCTATCCTTTGGACAACAGATGGAGTTCATTGAGATGGCTCAGCTGACTGACTTGATAGATTATCAAAGTTCAGCTGATGACAAAGTGAGTCAGTTGGGCAGTTGACTGGATGACCTACAGTTCCAACTGCTTGAAACATGAATCTGGATTTGAATTCGGCCAGTAAGGCGGTTGCTGGAATCTTGTTAACCATCCGGTGATTCATGATGTGCTGAACTTGCACAATGGTTGGAGGGAATGGATTTGATGATACTATCCATTTAATGCTCCAAGTTTCTTCTCTTTGCTAGAAGCTCATGCCATGAAAGTCAGTTAGCAAGAAGTGAGACTGGATAGACATAGAGTGTCTCCAGTTGTACCAATAGAAATATCGGTGAAGTTGTTTAAACAACTCTTGATCTCGTTGTGCAACAACGGTGAAGTGAGTGAGAAGGAGATTGGTCACTTCCTTTTGTGCACTTTTGACTGCATATTCACCACTGTAGAAAGTGCGAATATTCTCTTCAGTCAGCTGGAGCGGAGGGCATGTGCCTCTGAAGTAGTCTTCTCCATAGTTTGGGTAGGGGATTCCAATGAATGGAATAAGCTCATCTGGATCAGAGCAAACCTGGAAATCAACTGGTGATCCGTTCTTTGATTTTGGAGAGTGAACGGCATTGGCAGTTAAGTTGCTCGAACTCTGGTTGCTCATCTTGCCCTTGCCTCTTCTCTTCTTCTTCAGGGACTGTAGATAAGCAGTTCCTTTCTTGGGGATCCAGTCGGAGATTAGAACCGGTAGTGATTCATCACTTGGAAGGTTCAGTAGATCTTCAAGCATTTTGCTCATCCTTAGTACAAGTCCGACCTTGGACTCAAATTTGCCAGACTTCTTTGAGTCTGTAGCTTTGACGACTTGATGCTTGAATTGTTGAAAGACAAATTCTGCCCAGTTTGTTTGTCTTCCTTCAGCAAGGTGAATCATGACCTTGTATCTCTCTTGGGTGAGTTGGCTTAGACTTCCAATTGCTCCGAACATCATCTTGTTCGTTATATCAAGTAGAACTCCATACTCGGGCTTGAGATCAGTTTTAGCGGTGGTAAAACTGAATTGCTTGTTGCAGGTTGAAGCTTTCCAGTCTCTCTAGTGCGACTCTACAGATTCTTTTAGATCTTGAACAGATGAGCCTTCTTGTGGGAGTTGGAATACTTCAGCAACTGTTTTCTCATTGATGTGTAACATTCTTCCTTGAATCACTGAAGATATCATCTTCCCATCTGCAGATAATTTTGCTTGAAGCAAAAATTCACTCACCAACTTTTGTCTAAAGAATTTTGGTGGTGTTTTCAGGTAGTGAAGAACTCCTGTTTTGTGAAGATTTGACAGAAGGGTTGGATTCTTTGATTCATCAAGAATCAATTGAAATTTCTGTCTGTCAAGGAATTTATCTCTCATGAGTTGGTTTTTGAAGGAATTTGAAGATCTGGATAATTCGGCCATCTTTGAGGTTAGCTGGAATTTTTGAAAATTCAAGATCGTTTGAGAGAGAGAGAGAGGTTTTGAGATCTTTTTGGAGGAGGAGGCTTTTTGAGAGGCTTGAGAGAGAGAGGCTTTTATGAGTTTTTGGACAGGCTCATAGATATGATGGTTGAAATGGTACTAGCCTCTGATTTCTTTTGGTCATTGGCAATTAATGACCTTGACACGTGTCATTGTTTTGCAACGGTCAAAATTTCAAAATAAATGTAAAGTTTGACATTTATTTGAAATGAAAAATAAACTTTTATAAATATTTATCAAAAGATAATTACAACTGATTAACAAGAAGTATACTTAAGGCTTTTCTAATCATGTTTAATTTTGATCAGCCTCTAGTCCTTCTTGTGATCAGTTTTTCTTCTCTTGGCCAGGATTCGGTGGGCTCCTCATCATCATCCTCGGTGCTGCTAGCTGACTCAGTTTCAACGAACTGGAGTCTCTGTTGTGCTTGCAGCTGCTTGATTTGCTCAGTGTACAGTTTAACCTGTTGCTGCAGGGAGTCATACAGTTTAACCTGTTGCTGCAGGGACTCAATCAGTTCCACATAGTGTGAAGGGAGCTGAACTGTGGAACTGCTGGGTTGAGCCTCGAACTGGACTGCTCTTGAGTCCGCTTCCTCTCCTTCTTCAGTTCCAACAAGTTCCTCGCAAGGAACTGTGTGGGAAATTTCATCTGGCTCCATACAGGGTTGGTAGATAGCTTGGTTATCCTTTTGAACTGACTGATCAGTTGATTGATCAGTTTTATCCATCACTGGATCAGCTGGAGGAATAGGTGAGGCAGTTTCTTTCTCAGCAGTTGGCCCTTGTGTCATGACTATTTGGGGCTCAGCTGTCTTACCAAACTGTCGAGTCTGATCAGTTGATTCTTCTGGAATGACATTGATTTCGACTTCAGTTCTGTGAGGGGATTTCTCAGAGTGAAGTTCTCTTATCACTTCATCAATGATATCATCTACTGGATTCAATGTTTGGTCGCTTGCAGCAGCTGATTGCTGTTCAGGCTGATGGCTGTGTGACTTCTTCATCAATTGATTGAATAACCATTTATGTTGAACATGGGGATGCGACCACCTTTCTTGTTCCAGTTCAGTTGTGATGACTGATAGGGTTAAGTAGTGAGCTCTGCACAGTTCATCAAACACCTCCTTCATTGATCCTTCAGCTGGATTTGTTCATTCTTTCCTCAGTTGTAGCTGCCTTATGAGGTGTTTGCCTTTAGTGATACTGGCATTCTCACTATCTGTCCACCCTAGGCTCCACTCTTCTTCTCGCCTCGCCTCCAGAAGCTCATTCTATGGAATGCGAGCAATGAGAGAAATTGCTCTGACTGATATACATACCTCCATAGAAACCAGTAGATATATCTGGTTAAGGTATGGAAGAGCTCCTCATGACCAGTTAGCTCCTGGGCATAGTGTAGAGCCATGTGCTTTTGAGTGGTTTCATCAGCCCATTTCTTCACAGACTCTCCTTATGAGTAGGCTCTTATGTTTCCTTCAATTTGAGCCATGGGAGGACACATCATTTGAAAATAATCGGCTCCAGCTCCATTGTGAAGGATCCCTTTTGCAGGGATGATATCCTCTGGGTTTTCGCACGGAGTTGTATCTTCAATAGTTAAATTTGGTGGGATTGATGGATCTTGTATAGGACTTGATCTTTTTCTCCTTCTGGACTGAGAAAGTAATATTCGTCTCCTTCTTGGTTGATCAGCTGACTTCTTCCTTGTAGCTGATCTGACAGCAGCTGGCCTAGCTGATTGTCCGATCATGTCAGTTCTGGTGACAACTAGACTGTGTTGCCTGAATCTCTGAGCTATTGGAATTTTGTCATCAGAGTCAGCAGTAACTGGCTTCTTTCCCTTGCCTTCAACTGCAGACTTCTTTATCCTTAACTGGTCAGTTTGTTCTGGATCAATCTCAATAATTTTGAGAGGCTTTGAGATGAAGTTATTACTGACTATTGTTTTGAATTCTTTCTCCTCAGCTATCCATGGGAACTGCTTCTCCAGAATTATGTTGACCCGGCTGATATATCCAATTCTTTGAGGGAATTTTTCACCATTCCAGCTTCTTTCAATGATATCAACGTACCTCTTCAGTTGTTCGCAGAAGTACTGTGCCCAGTTGATATCCATTCGATTGTAGATGGCAGCACAGATTTTGTACTTTGTTGCTGTCATTTCCGATTGGCTGCCAGTTGTTCCAACCATGATTTTTGAAGCAATAGCAGCAAGTACCTGGAATTCATCTTGAAATTTTGAGATAAGATGATTGCTCTTATATGGTTGAAGCTCTCCTTCCTTTTTCCAGAAATCATAAGCTTCCTGGAAATTCACTTGAACGTCCTCCAGCTTGAGTCCGTTGTTGGGTAGTCCAAATATGTTGCTCAGGGACTCAGCTGTCACGACAATACCGTGTCCTCTTACTTCCGATCTGATTTCCCTGGGATTCGAAGATCCGTTTGAATTTAAATAAAATTCAGCAACTGGTTCGATGTAGATTCGTTCTGGGAACATCTCCAGAAACTTCTTCAGCCTGGCCTGAGAAAGTTTTTCGACGATCATTCTACTGAGCGGAGAAGCTTTGCAAGCTTGAAGAAATCCGGCTGGATTGAAAAACTTGTGTCTATCGAGCTTATCACAGAAAGCTTTAGAGTCTTCTCCGGATTGATGGAAATTGAATCTTCTGCGTGATGGATCTTGAGCCATGATTCTTCGAAGAAGAATGATTTGCGAAGCTGAGGAATTTATCTTTCAAGATTGAACAAGCTTTCGACGAGAAGTAGGTAGAAGGCCAGTAACTTTGTAGTAAAAATCGGGAAACTTATCTCGATTGTTCAGCCGACTTATTTATATAGAGAGAATTGGCTCATCCAACGGTTGTGGCGCTTGGTCTTCCCAAATTCAACGGTCGGATTAGATCAATCGACCCATCGATTGGCTTTTAATTTCTATCCGTTGAGGATTAATGAGGAGAGAGAAAGACGATTCAACGGTAACATTTGGATGACACGTGTTTTTACCGTTTCCACTATTGAGACTTTTGAACTTATCTTTTCTCTTCAGCAGTTTCTCCTTAGCTTGAAACTGATTACGTCATCAGTTGGCTTTGTCCGTAACTGATGGTATTTCTGATGAACAGTTCCAACTGGAATATCTTCTCATCAGTTTCTGACCAGTCTTGACTGCTTAGATCTTCATTCAGCTGCTTCTCAGTTTAGTTGTTCTCCTTCAGCTGGTTTTTGAACTGATATCTCCTTTTGAGTTTACTTCAGTTCCTATGACTTCTTCGTCAGTTTGATCAATTTGCAGCTTGTATGTTCTGCATAACTGACTGGATCATCAGTCTGAGCGACTGAACTGATGATTCAGTTTAACTGATGGGGTAAACTGATCATTTCCAATTTTACTTATTTCCCAGTAGCTTCTTGCATATACTTCAAGCTAATGGATTATGTGGCAAACTGATCAGTTTCTCGTCTTTTTGATTCAGTTTCTCTCTTCAGTTGGAGTGGTCCCTTGGCCTTTTTCTTCCAGTTTATCATCTTCATCCTGTGATGCTAGCTCCAGCAGTCCCAACTGTATGCATAGCTCCATAAACCTTGCTTCAGGCAATGGTTTGGTGAAGATGTCGGCTATCTGCTTCTCAGTATTGACATATTTGATGCATATGTCCTTCTTCTCGATGTGATCTCTGATGAAGTGGTGCCTTATGTCAATGTGCTTAGTTCTTGAATGTAGAACTGGATTCTGAGATATCGCAATCGCACTATTGTTGTCACAGAAGATAGACACTTCTTCAGTTTCAACTTTGTAATCCTTCAACTGTTGCTTCATCCAGAGTATTTGAGCACAGCAGCTTCCAGCAGCTATATACTCTACTTCAGTTGTTGACGTGGCAACTGAGTGCTGCTTCTTGCTAAACCAGGATATCAGTTTGCTTCCAAGAAACTGATATGTTCCACTGGTGCTTTTTCTGTCAATCTTGCATCCACCAAAGTCTGAGTCTGAATATCCAATTAAACTCAAACTGTCATCTCTGGGATACCATAATCCAAGATTTATGGTTCCTTTGAGATATTTGATAATTCTCTTAGCTGCTTCAAGATGACTTTTCTTTAGATTGGCTTGAAACCGCGCACATAGACCGACTGAATATGAGATGTCTGGCCGGCTGGCTGTTAAGTAAAGTAAGGACCCAATGATTCCTCTGTAGTAAGTTTGGCTAACTGATTCTCCTTCTTCATCAAGAGTTAGCTGAACTGATGTGTTCATTAGAACCTTGAGAGTTTTTCCTTTACTTACTCCAAACTTCTTGACTAGCTCCTTGGTGTACTTCGCCTGGCTGATATGAATTCCATCTTTCAGCTGCTTCACTTAGAGTCCTAGGAAGAATGTCATTTCTCCCATCATGCTCATCTCAAATTTGCTTTGCATCAGTTGAGCGAACCGTGTGCATATATCTTTGCTCTTTGATCCAAAAATTATGTCATCCACATAAATTTGAACCATTAAGATCTCAGTTGATCGTTCTATTCGAAATAGAGTTCGATCAATGACTCCTTTTTGAAACCCATTTTTTAGCAAGAATGTTGTTAGAGTTTCATACCACGCTTTTGGAGCTTGCTTTAATCTGTAGAGAGCCTTTTTCAGTTTGAAGACTTGATCACCAATTTCAAAGCCTGGCAGTTGCTCGACATACACGTCCTCCTTGAGCATTCCTTGAAGAAAGGCACTTTTAACATCCATTTAGTAGACTGTGAAGTTGAAGTGAGCTGCATAGGCTAGGAACAGTCTGATGGCTTCTAATCTTGCAACTGGCGCGAATGTCTCATCAAAGTCAGTTCCTTCACTTTGTGAGTAACCTTTGGCTACCAGTCTGGCCTTGTTCCTTGTGATCACTCCTTGTTCATCCAGTTTGTTACGAAAAACCCATTTTGTGCCAATGACCTTTTGGGTTTTTAGCCTGTCAACAAGAAACCATACGTCATTTCGTGTGAACTGATTCAGTTCTTCCTGCATAGCCATGATCCAGTCTGAATCTTCTAAGGCTTCTTTGACGTTTGCTGGTTCAGTTTGAGAGATGAAGCATGTGAATAATGCATGCTCGGTTGATCCTCTGGTCTATACTCGACTTCTTGGATCACCAACTATCTTGTCAGTTGGGTGGCTTCGGAGCCATTTGGGCAAAATAGCCTCAGCTGAGTCTCCAGCTGGCTCTTCTGTGATGACGTCATCAGTTGCCCTTTCATCAGTTGGCTCGGCATTCTCATCATTTCTTCCCCCTGCTTCAGTTGTGGGGTTTGTGGTCTCAGCACGATTTGTGTCCTCATTGACCAAGTTGTTTTTAACTGGTTTAGTACCAGTTTCATTGCCTTCTTCTAATGAAACTTCAAACCGCTCTGGAACAATGTGATCCACATAGTCCTGCGAATTTTCAGTTTTACTAGGTAGTACTTGAACTGGTGTGTCTATACTTTCTTTGTTCCTGTACTCATTAGTAAATTCATCAAATACCACATGACATGTTATTTTCACAACTAGAGTTCGTTTGTTGAACACTCTATAAGCTTGTGCATGAGGAGAGTTATACCCAAGAAATATTCCCTCATCAGCTTTAGCACTAAAAGCTTTCAATTGAGTCTTGCCATTGTTGTGAATATAACATTTACAGCCAAATATTTTAAAATATGAGATAGAAGGCTTACGACCCTTGTACAATTCATAAGGTGTCTTGTCATGGGCTGCTACAATGGCACTTCGATTTTGAGTATGACAAGTTGTGTTGACTGCTTCAGCCCAGTACCATTCAGCTATGTTGGCATCAGCTATCATTGCTCGAGCTGCTTCCTTTAGTGTTCGGTTGCGTCGTTTAGCTACACCGTTTTGTTGTGGGGTTCTTGCAGCTGAGTGTTCATGAGTGATTCCAAGCTGGTTGAGGAAGCTGATCATGTGTTGATTTACAAATTCAGTTCCATTATCGGAGTGAATCCTTTGAACTGATCTTTCCTTCTCAGTTTGTAGTCTTCTGATCAGCGCCGTGAGCTTGTCATATGTTTCATCTTTGCTCCTCAAGAATTCCACCCATGTATATCTTGAGTAATCATCAACTACTACAAGAGTGAATCTTTTGCCTTTTGGAGTTTGAGGTCTAACTGGACCAAACAAATCCATGTGTAGCAGTTGAAGACAGTCAGTTGTTCCTGGTGGATGATTCTTATTCTTGAAGGATGACTTCACTTGCTTCCCTTTTTGACATGGTCCACATACACCTATTTTCTTGTATATCTCCTTGGGAAGCCCCTCAACTAACTCTTTCTTTGCTATGTAGTTGATTGTTTTGAAGTTGATGTAGTTCAGTCGTCGATGCCATAGCCAGCTTGCTTCAGTTGATCCTTTTGAGAGAAAGCAAGCTTCTAAGTAGCCGGTTGACCAATCAACAATGTACATGTTGCATCTCCTGATGCCAGTTAGCAAAATTACTCTAGTTGACTTGTCTCTTATGTTGCAGGAGTTTTTAGTGAAGTCAACTGAGTAGCCATTGTCGCACAGCTGGCTGATGCTGAGTAATTTGTGCTTTAGTCCATCCACGTGGGAGACTCTATTCACAACTACTTTTCCTTTGACAACGAACCCTTCTCCAATGGTTCGGCTTTTGGAATTATCTCCAAATGTGACAAGTGGACCTTTGATTTCTTCATAACCATCGAGATCTTCTCTGTCTCCGGTCATGTGCTTGGAGCACCCGCTATCTAGATACCAAATGTCTTTGGTTTTCTTCATAGATAGGATGTTCTTGTCCTCCAGAGAAAAGGATTAGCATTTAGGGACCCGTTTCATATCGGGTCCTTTTTGATACATTAAGCCTTTTAGAATCCAGACTTGCCAAAATTTTGGCTTCTTATCACTCAAAGAGTCAGTTTAGAATCCAGACTTGCCAAACTGATTTGGATCGTTTCATCAGTTTCGACTCTCTTTCAACTCTCCTTGAGTCGGTTGAGTGGTACCTGCGTTGAAATTTAGTGGAATAAAACAATTCAACTAGTACACAATTATTTTGAGATTTCTGAGCTCTTCGATCAGGCCAATGCCTTGTGTGTTTCCAGTTCATTGGATTGAACCCTTTTGGATCAGCTCTTGGTTCATTTCTGGAATCCAGATATTCATTGTAATGATGATAGGGTTGAAATGATTTTCTTTGATCTCTTCTAGAAGTGCTTTGATTAAACTGCTTAGCAGGGTAGGCTTGAGATCTAAACTGGTCTGTCTTTTCATAGTGAACTGATCTGCCAGTTTGCCTTGAGGGCATTTTATACTGAGCTGGTGGCCTTTGTTGAACTGGAGGCTTTTGACGAGTGGATTGACTTGAGTGAACTGATGGTCTTGGCTGGGAACTGGGCTTCAGCTGACCAGGTGTTTTAGATTGGTAGAACTGACCAAATTGTCTAGGCTGAGTCTGAGGATTTTTCAATATTCCTTTTCCTTTGTTTGACTCAGCTGGCTGATCCTGAGATCTCATGAACCCTTTTAGGATTCCCTTATCGCTGGATTGAGCAACTGCTTTTCCCTTTTCTAGGGCAGTGAACTTGCTATATCCTAGCCCTGAGCTACCAGTTCCAGTTCTTTGATGACTGAGTATTTCATCTAGATTCTGAGATCCCTTTTTGAACTTTAGGTTTACCTTTTCTTTTTCAAGGATCTTTTGTTTGAGTTTTTAATTTTCTTCCTCTAGATCAGCAGTTCTCAGTTTTAATTTTTCAAATTCTATAAACTGAGATTCAAGATAACTTAGTCTTTCATGATCAATGCTCAGTTTCCTGACCTTGTTTCTCAGTTCATCATTTTCATCTTTCAGTTCAACATGCAAACAGGAGATTGAAGCTAATTGGTCTTCTAGCATCATAAGTTTCACATCAAGTTCATTACTAGAGACAGTTGCTTCATTGATATGATAAAAAGAAGTTTGAGAGTCAGCTATACTAACCTCTTCATCTCGGTCAGCCATGAGGCAGAATAATGCTTCATCATTATCTAAGTTGTAGCCGTCAGAATCAATTCCAGAAGGATAGTCTGAATCATCCAGCATAGCATTCTCGAGACTTGCGACCATTGCTTTTCTTTTGAAGAAGCTTCTTTTTACCTTGGCTTTCTTGTCTTCGGGGAGTTCTGGACATTCAAACCTGTAATGTCCTTGTTTATGACAATGAAAACACTCTCCAAGATTGCGATTACCACTCCTGAATGGTTCAGCTGGCCGTTCAGCTGGTTGGTAGGCTTTTTCAACTTTTGGGATTTCATCAGTCTGAGGTGAAACTGATTGCTTATCCCGAGCTCTCTTCAACTTTTCTAGCAACTTGGTAACTGATTGAATCTGATCATTGATGTCATCAGTTAGATTCTCCTTCTTTTCAGTTGCCTCCCGTTTTCGTTCAGTTGAAGATCCGCCTTGGTTTTCTTTAGCTGGTGAGCTCCTGGGTCGGAAGTTGTTTCTTCCTCAAGCGTCTCTAAACCTGGTCCTCTCGCCATAGAAAGCTGCGTCTTGAGCTGACGATGTCGATGCTTCTCTTTTTCGGTTTAGACTGTACTCATGAGCTTTAAGAGAACCAAATAGTTCCCTTAGAGTGATGTTGTTTAGGTTTCTTGACTCATTTGTAGCTATCACTTTCATATCTCATTCATTAGTGAGATTATCCAGTATTTTGGAATTCATCTCTGAATTGGGATAACTTCTCTCGAGGTTGTTCATCTCACTGATGATGCCTAGAAATCTAGTTTCAAGGCTCGAGATGGACTCTTCTGCCTGCATTTTGAAGGATTCATACCTGTCAACTGCCAGTTGGAGCTTGTTTCCTTTTATGGCTTCGGACTCTCTGCAAAGATCTGCTAATAGGTCCCATATCTCTTTGGCAGTTGTGCAGTTCTTTGTATCCTTCATACGATCTTCATCTAGAGTTTGGAATAGTGCAGCTTGAGCAACGAACTCTAGATTCTTCAACTTCTTCTCTTCACTGGTGAGAAGATTAGTTGGCTTCGGGATCCTTGCCGGTTGATTGATATCAACTATGTAAGCGTCATTGTCCATCATGATGATGATTGGACCTTCTTCAATGACTTCTCACATATTCTCATGAATTGAGCAGAGATGCGCCTTCATTCACCTGCTCCAGTTATCATAGTTTTCAACTGAAAACAAAGGTAGCTTATGGTTTCCCATAGCTGGAATGTTAGCACAGATAAGTAGATCTGATTCAGTTGATCTGCAGAAACGGCTGATCCTTAGAATCAACCGCTCTGATACCACTTGTTGGTCCCGGGCGAGTCGGTATCAGTTTAGAGGGGGGGTGAATAAACTGATTCAAAAACTTTTACTTTAGATGCGGAATAACAGGGCCCTTTGACTCGCTTGATGAAACTTATCTATGCACAAACTTGATAATCAGTTGAGACAGTTTGAGTGCAGCTTGTGTGATATTGTGTGCAGTTAGAGATATGCAATGATCAATAAAGTACAGCACACAAGAGATTTATAAAGGTTCGAAGTCTCAAACTTCTACGTCCTCTCTTCCTTCCGCAGAAGGGCAACTTCACGATATAACTTGAGTTTCTTTACAAATTACACAATGAAGAACAGTTGCCTGAACCTGGTAACTGCTCACTACCTCAGCTGGTCGACGGCTCACACTTGAAGTCCCTAACTGCTCGCTAGGAAGGTAGGTGCTATTGTCGTCTTTACAAGGTTTTAGATCTCTTTCGATCTTCAAGAGGTGAGTCTTGAACAGGGGTATCAACGGATGTGCTCCTTTGATTGAGCTGAGTAGTTGATCGTTGAATAGCTGGAACTGAGAAGGCTGCCCTGGCTGGATCTTCAACAGCTGGCTTGGTATCTTGATTCAGTGAATTCTTCTTCTCAGTTTTAACTTTCACAGTTTTCTATCAAACGTTGCACTTGAGCTTGGGTGGGAGGGAGAAAGAAAAGCTCTTTGCTTGTATATGCGAAGGTTGGCAAGAAGTTGTGGTTGCGAAGAGTGTTTAAGACTCTGATTCACCCTTCTTTTATAGAGGAGTGATTTTATGACCGTTGAGTTCCATTGTGCATTGATCAGTGGCTCTGTTGGCTCATCAACGATAGATGGTCTTTAATGATCGCTTAGATCATTTGGTTGAAGTAGCCGTTACTCTGCCAATCGATCTTCATTAAATTCTAGGATCTTTGAAGGAGCATTTATTCCAAGATACGCTGATTTAAGCAATACACTCCAGGAGTCTTCTGGCTTCAGCTCTCTTGGCAGTTTGGAATTTCAGTTGGCAGTTTTGGATTTCTCAGCTCAGTTAGATTATTTTTCCAGCTGGCAGTTCTGCACTTATCAGCTGAGTCTGGCTATCACTCCAGTTGGCAGTTCTGGGCTTGTCAGCTGAGTCTGGCCATCGCTCAAGTTGGCAGTTCTGGGTTTGTCAGCTGAGATTGGCCATCGCTCCAGTTGGCAGTTCTGGGCTTGTCAGCTAAGTCTGGTTATCGCTCCAGTTGGCAGTTCTGGGCTTGTCAGCTGAGTCTAGCTATCGCTCTAGTTGGCAGTTCTGGGTTTGTCAGCTGAGATTGGCCATCGCTCCAGTTGGCAGTTCTGGGCTTGTCAGCTGAGTCTGGCTATCGCTCCAGTTGGCAGTTTTGGGCTTGTCAGCTGAGTCTGGCTATCGCTCCAGTTGAATACTGTCAGTCTCTGGCATAAACTGACATTCTATTAGTTTCGTCAATCTTTGGTCAACTCATTTCTCCCTCAGTTCAGCTGACTTGGTAGTCAGCTTGTTTTGACTGGTATTACTCCTTAGCCAAGTCGAACTTTAGACTGGATGGCGTGTCTTTCAACTTGTGGGCCATTCTTCTGATTGGTTGACTTTGACTCTTCTTGAGTTCTTCTTTGATGATGCCCTGGGCTGGTCAGCTTCGATCTACAGCTTGAACTTTGGTCATTTTTTCATAAATAATTTTGACATCTCATCAAAACTTGATCCAGGGGTTCCTTGATGTTTTTCCTAACAACAAATTAGGGAATTTTAAACATCAATTTTTGAAAAAATTGATCTCTAAATATTCGAACACTTATGAAATAAAATCTGGAAATTTGAAGATCATCAAATATCATCCCAAAACTTATTACATAGTGGCCGAAAATTCAAGACAACTCAAAACTAGAATTTTTGAATTTTACATCAAAAATTCTTCCAAGTTTTGAATACCATAAAATCGACATACATGCATATTTAAATCTGAAAATTTAAGAACTATAAATTTAACACCAAACTTAAATATATATGTTGAGGTTTTTTCGAATTAAACCACCGCAAGATCATTTGGATGTTCATTAATCTCATGTTCATACAAATCATAATTTTATGTTCATGCATGTTTATTCACGTCAAGCACAAAGCTATGTAAAACGAATCTAATAAAGCGGAAAAAATAGATTCAAATTTCTTACAATTGTTAGACGGTCTGAGGACAAGATTACAGATCTAATCTTGCTGTTGAATGAAGATGAAATAGGCGTCCCTTTTTCCTCTACTGGATCGGCCACCACAGTATTCTACTCCGAGATCTTCTGTTGTATTTCCGGACTGAGTATCAGATATAGAGTGGGTTGTATACTACTGATAGGGTTGTGAAATCTATGGATATCTTGAGAGACAAAAGAGGGGCTGAATGTATGTGTGTAATTTTCGATCCCCTCCCCAGAATTAAATAGGGAGGTCGCCGAAAATACAACTCCCAACCCTACTGGGTTTGGGCCTCTTTCTCAA
Organism: Perilla frutescens; assembly: GCA_026008535.1. NCBI lineage: Eukaryota > Viridiplantae > Streptophyta > Magnoliopsida > Lamiales > Lamiaceae > Perilla > Perilla frutescens. Next base: position 6,768,235 of record BRKX01000006.1, on the reverse strand, counting down.
GTTCAATATCCAGTCCACTAACAGTCTATTTGGGCTACAACAGGGATCTAGGAGAATATTAAATTGGCCCACTAATTTATTTAATTTCTAATATCCAATAAACTTAGGATATAATTAAATAAATTAAGTTTTACTTTTATTCCACTAAAGAAGTAAAACTGACCTATCAATTTAATACATATTTGCGAATATGTTTTCTCCTTTAGTCCAGCCATTCCCTGTGTTTAAGATATAATGTTCATTAATTAATTATGTCAGCCTCTGACAGCTATAATTAATTAACATCTAAAATCTTGAGTAGTACCACACAAGCTTTATCATGTGCGGAATAAATTCCACCTGTAGTGTTTCAACATGAACTTGTGTTTCCTCAAGAGAACATCATCAACCTGGCATACTAGGACATGGTGCTCATGCATACTGCACGACACATCATGCATGCACTGTTATTACCCAAGATATCGAGTTTATTGATCTATTAAAAGATCTCACCCATTGATAAATTAAATTAATAAACAATGCACACATATGCTCGCCAATATCACATGAGTTCAGAACCCGAACTCTGTGGATCTTTATTCTCAGAGAATATTATTCTATCGTGATTCTTCTCAATACACTAACAAGTGTACTAGAATAATCAGTTAGTCAAGATAAATTAACTCATCAGATTATTCTACGGTGTACCGATGGTGTGTTTAGGACCATCTAAGCCGTGAGCTCTTTAATACAATGCAATGTTCTAATTATATGATCTTACCGTGTGTCTCCCCACACCATATCATCTATAATGTAAGTATATGGAACATTGCATAGACTAATTATATAAAATAATCTAAATACAAACAGTGACTGCAATAACTTTCATTCTATATCATCATATCATCAGAAAAGTATACAAAGACAAGTCTTCCAATATATAAAACTAACAGTAGCTGCACTACCAGCACAAGAAGCTGTTCAGACAACTTCTTCTTCAGAATCGGTTGAGACAACATCTGTACTTGAGAAAGAGAAGCTTCTGGCAAGTGCCACATAAGAAATTGATCCATTTGCTGCTAGATCACTTGTTAAGAAGAAAACTCCAAGAAAGAAAGCATTATCAGCCAATGTGAAGTTGATACCCTGAACTCCTGTTTAGGGCCGAGCACAACCAAATTGAAATTGAAAAAGCAAACTGAACCGTCGATTTCGGTTTGGTTTGGTTCGATCGATCATGAGTACGGTTCCGTTGCGGTTCGAGCCATGAAAATCGATAGTACGGTTCGATTTCGATTTCAACAGGGCAAAAATTGATTAAAACCAAACCAACCGAATATATATGTATATACTATTTAATGAATTTATAATTAATTTGATTACTATTATATATATATATATATCTATTTTATTATCTATATAATATATTATATATTTAATAAAAAATATAAAGAATTAAAATGTAGAGAAGAGGAATTGAACATGGTACCTCTAGGTTAAATATGTGTGTAGATTGCCAACTGGGACACAAGTCCATTTTGTTAATTTTGATCTACAAAATAGATATATACATAAAATCTGTAAAATTTCTTTTTTTTTCACAAAAATTGACCAAACTGAACCAATTACTTCGATTTCAGTTTTATTCAGTGCCCACCCTTAATTTGGTCGGTTTCAGTTTGTGAACTTTCAGTTTTAGTTTACTTCGGTTTTGGAGATTCAACTCGGTTCGGTTGAGTTTGATTCGATTTGAACAAAATGCTCACCCCTAATTCTGTTACTAGAAGCAAAGCTTCTGCAACCCCACCATCGCTGACTGAAACTCACAAACGCAAAAGAAGACCGTTTCTGCTGTTGGTCCATCAAAAAAGGCCAAGAAGACAGCTCGTCCCAAAGATGTACCAAAAGATGTTCATTCTGAATCAAGTAAACATGAAGCTGATTGTCTAAAACAGATCATTCATTTGCTAGGTTTTTCCAAACATGCTCTCTATAGTTTCTACTAAGCATGCTGAATTATGAGAAAAGGTGAAGTAGAGGCCGTTAATTGCCGAGAAGAAGGTTAAGAGAGATACTTTGTTAGCTATTGGGATTTATTCATTATTGAAGAATACCTGGTAGTTAAGAACAGTGCAGAGAGTGCATGAATTTGTTCATTTGGTTGTGTGTGAGTTCTATTGCAATCCGATAAAAGATGTGGATGATCCTGATTCAGAAGACTTTCACAAAGTGATTGTCAAAGGAGAAATGTTGGAATTCTCTCCTGAACTCATCAACAAGTTCTTAGATTGCAAGGTTGAGGAAGAGGTAGAAAAAATAGATGACTAGAGGATAGTTACATCAGAATTGACCCATGACATCTACAGTAAATGTCCATCTAATCTATATACCATTCATACCTCAGAACTTACTCAGAAGTATGGTGCTCTGTTTCGCATCGTGATCCATACTTAGATGCCGATAAAGTACAGAGCCACAATCATAAAAGTCAAGAAAGACTCATGTACTACATTGGGACAGGAAGAAGATTTAATTATGGAGAATTTATGTTTGCAAAGCTTGTTAGTGGGGCTGAATCCACTGTTGTGAAGGGTCCTATGTGCTATCCCTCTCTCATCTACAACATCATCAAGAGATAAAAGAAAAATGTGTCTACAAAGACAGACATAGTGATACCTCCGACGAAGCCTCTTATCATCAAAGTTTTTCCTGAGATTGATGATCATCATCTGCGCATTCAATTCAAGAAGTTCATTGCATCAAAGAAAGATGGCGATGCAATATCTGCTCAGTCCTCACAGAAACAAGTCGTGCTTAAGTCTAAGCATACCTCTGAGAAAATGAAGATTTAAGCTTTGATAGCCGAACTTTCATCAGAAGAAGATTTTTCTTCACAAGCAGCTGATGTTCCTGAAAATGTACTGAACTTGCACGAGCTGCGAGTGCTATTGTAGCTGCAACTCAAAAGGGTTCTCCATAGACTGTTTCTGAGGTTGATAAAGACAATGAGCATGATAAAGGTAGACATGATGATGATCAAGAAGAAGAAACAAAAGACTCAGAAGAAGAAGCTGCAGAAGAAGAAACTGATGAAAAAGAGGAGAAAGAGGCCGATGAAGAGGAGGAAGATGATGAAGAAGAGGAGGGGGATCTGATGAGAATCAAGAAGAAAAGGAAGCATTTGACAAATCCGAGTAGTTCCAATCATTTATTTACCTTTCTCGATGCCAAATAGGGGGTAATGTTCTTATATAAAATTTATTTCGAAAGTTTTTTTTTATCTTGCACCATGTTTTTGCAAGATCTTTTGATTATGCTTTCTAATTTTATAATATCAAAACTTTGATATTATGTTTTTATCTCTCCTAGACAGAAGGTTTATCTACATTTTTGTGATCCTTAAGTCTACTAAAAAATTACACTGCTGATAAAAACAATATGATAAAAATTAAATACCGCAGAACAGAAACATGATGATAGGAAAATGAAAAACAACAGGATCATGTGATGTTCATAGGAACATTCAAGAATATTTTGGAGTACATAATTCTTCAGATGAAGTTTGTGTTCTTCTAAAAATATCGAGCTATTTTGCCAATAGATAAAGACAAATGGAGAGATTGTTAGTGCCATCGTTTAACACTAAGTATTTTAGATTGTCATAATCTTTATGCAAATCAAGAACACAAAGATTTTGCTTTCTCAAGTGTTGACAACCATGTTCTGGACATGATACAAGAACATTCTGCTGCCAACCTAATTGAAAATTAAAGAATGTATTGATCAAGTGTTCTGCACGTGATTATGTACATGATTATCCAGAAAGTTTCCAAAGAGACGTGCCAAGATGATTTCAAGAAGAATGAAGATTCCTATTGAAGATAGACGTCTCATAATAGAAGATGTCTTATTCAGATGAAGATCAAGATGGAAGAAGACGAGTCCTATTCAAGAAAGTATTCTAACTAAGGTAGTGCGAATCAAACTAGGAAAGTTTCCTTGTTAGAATTTGATTCAAATTAGAACAATCTGATTACCTTATTTAGGCTATACTTTGTTCTTATAAATAGCCTGAGAATCAGACTAGTTGGAGAATGGTGGTTGTCGTATACACAAGTATTATTTAGAGAGTCTAAAAAGACTTCTAGTTTGAAGCATTATCATACAGTTAGACTAGGTTTGATCTTTTGATCATTGTGTTTCTAGTATGTGCTTGAAATTCTTTATACACATTTAAAGGAGTCTCGGGAGAGATTTCCTATGGGAACTAGAGGAAATCTAGGTTGTGAGGGAATCTCACAATTTAGTTAATCGAAAGAGGTTGTAGTGGGTAGAAAATGGATCGAGAGATGAGAGGTATTCGTTTAATAGCCTTTGTAACCATACAATGGAGTAGTGAATTGTCTCTCACGGACTAGGGAAGTCCTCCTGTTGTAGATCAATTGATCGAACATTGTAACATCTTAGAATTTTAGAGAGTTCTCTAAATTTATTTAGAAGACTAAAGAAAATAATTGGAGTTAAAATAAAGTTAAACAGATGTAAGTCGCGACTTTTTGTGTATTTTATGTGAAAATCGATTATGAGATTTTGCGTTTGCCGTCAGAAGATAGTCAATATTGGTCTTTTCTAAAATGTAACGACCTAAAGGAAGCTGTTGGTACTTTCAGAATTTTATTCTGACCTCTACAGGAGTCCTTTTATTGAAAATCGTAAAGGGAAAACTTATGAATAGTATTTTTCCGTAAAGACGTGATTTTCGAATCTTTATGAAATCTTGTGTATTGATTCGAGTCTTATTTTGACAGTTTGTTTCCATAGAAAATCGCCCAAGGAATCCATTCGTGTTTTCAGATTTTCAATCAGAGGTCAATCGAACGTTTGGGAGCGTTTTAAGTAAAAAGTATGGAATAGTAAATTTACTTCTAAAAAGGGAATCTTTCTTCGATTTTCCTCCAACGACCTCCTCATTTTTCAACGATGGGTTGGTTTAATAGTACTCGAGCCAACGAGTCTCTCGATATTTTTGGATTTTGTATCAGAGGTCATTTGGATCTCGCCATTGAATAAATCAAATTTGATTGAATCCGAAAAATTCTTTATCGGTATTTTATATCCGAAAAAGTTATACCCGCCCCGGAGCCACTTTTTCTATAAATAGGGGGCTTGGGGATTCACTTTTCCTTGCTCATTCTCTCTCCTCTCTCATTCTCTCTCTAATTTGTGTTGACCAACGAGAGAAACCCGGAACTGCGCCGAGTAAATCGTGCATGTGGGCCTAGGTAGGTTTTGTTTGGGGGGCTGCTGCTGCGGCAGTAGCTGTCGAGCGCCAGAAGGCTGTCGGAGCCGCCGCCGCCACTGCTGCCGTGGATGGCCGGAAATCGCCGTCGTTGCGCTGTCGCTTCAGATGTCTCATTCTGGTTCATTTCTCATCATTTATAGTTGAAATTTTAATATGTTGTGTGTTTTAAATAGTGCTTCATTTCATATGTTGAGTGCGTCGTCGTCCGATGGTTGGAAACAAGCAAAAACGCCAGAGAACGTGAAAAATAAAGGGGCACCGATCAGTTTCGTTTTCGCCCCATTTCACCCATTTTGGATCGTCAAATCGAAAAAGTTTCTTCTGTAAATTTGTTCGAAAAATTATTTTCTATATGACTGCCAAGTTTCATAATTTTCCAATAAGTTTTGATTAAAGTCGATTATTTTAATCAGACGATTATTTTTATAACTAGAGCGTGTGATTTCAGAAAATTTTGAAAATTTTATAATTTAATAAAGATATATGTGGGGTCATGCCTAATTATTTTCATAATTTTTGGACGAGTAAAAAGTGTAATCAAGGTTAGCTGTGAAAAATATAGTAAAATGACAAGTTACGGAAAGTGACTTCTGTCAAATCTTTTGATTCCATTAAATCATAAATAATATTTTGGGATTTATTCCCTTCTGTGTGTAAGTTGTACGAGGTCTCTAGAGTCACGCATTCTTAATTAAAATATAATTAAAGTAAACAAAAGCTCCAATTAAATTAAAGTCGAGTTCTGAAAATTAGAGTAGCAGTTATAAAATAAGGTTTGACCTTGGTGGACCTGTTGAGCCAGTCAAAGAAGTTGACGGATGAGTATCGAGAAGTTTGATCACCCGAGTTAATCTAATCGAGGTGGATTTATTTGTAAAACATATCTATATTTGAGTTATTAACTCATAAATGTGATAGTCATAGTTAGAATATCCAAATAAAATATTTGAGGAATTATCTGCTCAAGTTTCTGCTAGAGTAATAGTATTATACTGTTGTATAATTAATGAGAACATAGTATTATACTGTTGTATAATTATTGAGAACATAGATTATGCTTTATCATAATTATTAAAAATATAGATTATGATTTATCACAATAAATGAATATAGATTATGCTTCGACATGATTAAATAGAATAGATTATGCCTTGTCATAACTAAAGTCTATGGGTTAAGAGGTAAGGTTAGAGTTTAAAGTTCATAGTATATAGATTAAGGTTATAGTTTATATTTAAAGTCTAAAAGTCATAGTTTAAAGTTACAGTATATTAAATATTTATTGTGTATTAATTATACTTGTGTATAATGAGCTGTACTTTTTAGCTTGTGCTTTTAGTATTAAACTCAAGTTAAAGAATGATTCCGTTTAAGGAATAAGAAGCATAATTGAACTAAGTTTGATAGAGGACTTAAAGGTTAGCATAGTTGCTATATTAAGAGGATGACGTAGTTTTTATGCTTATGTCATATTACGCGCTTTATAGAGAACATAGAACAAAGGATAGGCAGGAACTGTGATAATGTGATTCTTGCAGTTGTGATGTTAATCACTAAAGAAGTCACTGTGAGGCAACCCCTGCACATACACGTGATCTGGGCATCACTATAGAAGTCAATGCTAGGTAACCCTTAGTATACTTAGGGTTAATGCTAGGTGATCACTGGTACACTCTTCCCGGATTAGCAAGGTAACCCCTCCCTTTTCCTATCAATGACATGTCATAGAGTGCAGTAGACGACAGAAGGAGCTACAGGGTACCAAAGAGAAGTAAAGGTTTGTAGAAATGAGAAGGGCTTTCGCGTTTTGCCTTCAATTATCTGTATTTATATTTTGGATATTCTGTTACAGTTTTTATTAAAGATTGAGTTAAAAGTTTAACCCACTGAGTGCTTTAGTACTCATGCCCAAAATATTTCAAAATATTTTTCACAAGTTGAGATGCTGGAGGTGATGGCTCGATGTACTGTTGTGGGTTGATCATGCCTTGCTGTCTTGTTCAGACTGAATTATTGCTCATAAGTATGTTGTTATGTGATACAATATTACTCCATTGTTTTTTCCGCTTAAACTCTGATCCAGTTGCCCCATAATTGCATGCTATGTTTTATTATTAGGCTTATTTGAATTGTATACCTTATTTTAATCATGATAAATAAAGTCCCATCTCTTTTCCATAGATCCAAGCATGTCTCTTTACAGTTTTTGACCTATGGATAGGTCATATTTGGTTGAGTCTTGGATTCTGTTTATTTTACAGTTGACCTATGAATGAGTTTTAACTTGATTAATTGCTTATGTCCTATGAATGAGACTTAAATAGTTTGTTTGCCTCTGACCTATTGATGGGTCTTAGTTGTTGTGACCTATGAAGAGGTCCTGTTTATTTGAAGAGTTAGAATCCTATTTATTAATTGTTAGATTCTGTTTGAATTTGATTGGCCTATGAATAGGCATTCTTTTGACTTGATTGAATCATTTAACTTCGTTGATACGTTAAAAGACGTGGATTTCTTCCAGTTACAGAGGTTATGTTGCCCAAATTTATAGGGAATATAACCTATTCTTGTTCTAAAACCATTTCATTTGATTGTTCTAAATAGTACTTCTTTTTTGAGTAACACCGTGACCCTCATTTATTATTATTTTTGGGATCGGAACATTAGAGAGGACCCCTAGATTTTGGATTATGCTACCTTTTTCCTTCTATTTTTCCCATAGTGTCCTCGTCCTAATTCTCGGGACCGGAGCGTTATAAACATGGTTACCATCCTTGTATTCATTATCGCTTTCAGTTTAAACCGTCTGAGTGTGCATGTTATCCATAATGTACACGAACATGTTAATGAACATATTTATCTCCGCACAATTTGTGTAACTTCAATATTATGTATATCACTCTCATGGATGAGTTATATTTGTAATATTAATAAAAGAATATATTAGATTATTACATTATGACCCTAAAAAAATATAAAATAAGAAAGGTTGTAATGAGTAAACTCAATTTTATAATGTAACACATATTTTATATTAGTATAAATATAAATGTATATGTTGATGAGTGAAAAATCCATTTTTAGAAATATAATTTACATAATTAGCTATATGCTCATTCTGGAATGAATTTATGCATTGTGATCAAAATTCTGAATTGGATATGCAAATCGAAAGATAAAAGTCAAATTCATTGATCAAATCAAAAGTTTATATATTTTAAATCCTTAATGAACATTTTAACCCTTAATGATTGGTTTAGAAAACAATAACAACGAGGTATAGTGAAATAAACTTGAAGATTGTTTAAAAAAGGGTTTATTACACATCAATACCCATTGTTTCATTTTTTTTTTTCATTTTTATCCTGAAATTTCAAAAGTAACTCATCAGTACCCAATATTTGCATAATTAACACTTTTACCATCAGTGAAAATTTCCTGCAGTCCAAATAATGAAATGTACAATCGGAAAATCTATATGGATTTTTGGTGGAAATTCATTTTAATCCTACTAGACTACATGACGTGATTTAACACATAAAACTAAAATAAAATAAAATTGAATTCCACGCTGGTTTAAATGAAAATTTGAGTGGTTTTGAAATGCACGAACCTCAAATTTTGTGAAATGAGGGATATGCTCCAAATTTTCATTTTAATGAGCTTGGATTCTTTTTTTTTTTGTTAATTCTTTGTGTTAAATGACGCTGTGTAGTTTAGTAGGATTAAAATGAATTTCTTCATTATTTTTAAAAAAATAAGGCCAAAATCCACGTAGGTTTTTCAGCGGTCCACATCATTATTTGGACTGTCAAAAAAATTCACTAATGCTAAAAGTGTTAATTATGCAAACATTAGGTACTGATGTGTTACTTTTGAAACTTATGACAAAAGCATGAAAATATGAAATGGTGAGAATTGATGTGTAATTAATCCTTTAAAAAAACATGAAATACGACTTTATGTAAATTACATGAAAAAGGAAAATTTGAGAGAAAGATAACATTAAATATAAATTGAAAGAATAAAAAATGGGTGTGGTAAATAACAAAATCTAACATGAATTTTTTTTTTTATTGAGCAAACTTACGAATGATATATTAAACTGAACAACAGTACCATTTAAACATCATTCAGAAATAAAACACTCTTAAAAGGAGAAATGATTCATATCCAAAAGAACGCTGGACCTCGGGCAAGATCGTGGGCCTTCTGATTACGCCTCCTAGGAATGTGCTGAAAGTTCACCACCTTGATCGACCTAGCCAATTCTCGAATGTCGGTGAAGATTACGTCATCGTAGATTGCTGGAGTTGCAGTCTCAATTACCGATTTGCTGTCACATTCAACAAGGATTGTTGTCCATGGTTGATCTTATAAAAGTTGGAGAGCATGTCGCAAAATTCCTTCAAGCACGCTACCTTCTGCTCTACATTCCTCTTTACCCTCCATCAGGACTGCTCCATCGCTATTTCTAAGCACAAAACTGAGCCCAACTCTGCCATTTTTCATCACTGCGATATCGGTGTTCAACTTAAGTAGACCTTTCGGCGGGGGTTCCCAGCTATCAACCTCACCACTCGCCTTTCGATTCGAGTTGCTTTCTTTCTTTCCTTCTTGCCATGTTCTTCGGGCTTCCTCTATAATATTTTGATGAAGGAATTTTTTATTGTCAAAAATGGCTTTATTCCGCCCATTCCAGATCGCCCATGCAGTATAAGCAATCAGCTCTCCCAACTCAGGATTAGTATTGTTAAGGTAGTTCCAGAGCAACTCTTTAAACGTTGAGAATGGAGCTTTATCAGTATCAATTCTAAGAGGGCTCCGGTACCATGTTTTCGCGGCTACTGGGCATTTCAGCATGAGGTGGTTGAACGTTTCTGTTTCCTCCCCACATAAGATACAGATTGGATCCTCAAGTAGGTCTCTTTTAAATAGGTTCTCCTTTGTTGGGAGAGATCCCAAGCATGCTTTCCACAATAAGACCCGAACTCGAGGTAACACTTTAATTTTCCAAAGATGCTTCCATTCGGTGGGATTATTGCTCGATGATGCTCGTCTTGGGCTAATTTGGGAGAATGAGCTGACTGCCAGGTGATACGCTGATTTAACCGTAAATCTTCCATTCTTTGAGGGTGTCCAAATTGGTCTATCTCAGAGGGGATAATAAGTACCTTCGTAGCTTCCTCCCGACAAAACATTGTTCTAATCTCCTCTTCCTTCCACTGAATGGTAGTTTCATCAATTAGATCACTAACCAACTGTAACTCGTGATTTTCCCTATCAAGGCCGGATGTCTTCGTTGTGTTCTCCAGACCAATCCAGGCATCATCTCTAATCCTAATCTGAAGACCGTTTCCAGTAGCAACCAGATTTCTGGAAGCTAAGAGGCTTCTCCACAAGTAACTTGGTTGGGAGCCGTGTCTTGCTGTCATCATGTCACCGTTTGGGAAATACTTAGCACTTAATGACTCCTGATTATTGAGTAGAGTCCAGAATTGTTTAGCAAGCAAGCATCGCTAAGTTAAAGAGATGTAGTTCTCTGAAGCCGAGTCCTCCCTCTGACTTCGGTTGACACATTCGATTCCACTTGACCCAATGACAGTTCTTCTTATCCACTGTTGTTCTCCAGAAGAAGCGAGCTAATGCCTTCTCCATGTCCTCGCACATAATCTTCACTAGAAGAAAACAATTCATCACGTATGAAGGAATAGCTTGGATTACAGCCTTGAGGAGAACTTCTTTGCCGGCTTTTGATAACATTTGACTCTTCCAATCCTTCAATTTTTTATACACTCATTCTAGAAGATTGTCGAACACCTTTTTCTTTGATCTCCCAATCAACGTGGGAACAACTTTTTATTCCTGATCGTTTGATTACAGATAATGCTATGACTGCTTTTGAAATATTTCATTCCATGAAAAATCTAACATGAAATTATCAAAAGCTCTAATCCATCTTAAATTTTTTGATCGATGAAGGAGACACTATTTTCATTGTTCTTGGATTAAAAAAAAAAACAACTTGACATATTTTTTGAGAAAGGAGTTTCTTCTTGTTTAAGTTGTAACCTTATAATATAGTATATTATAATATATATATATATATATATATATATATTTGGTAATATATAGTATATAAGATTATTACCTTGTAAGAAATTAAATTAAAATAATATATTTCAATAAATATTATATGATATATTACATGATTATTCTTAAATTAAAATTATAATAAACAAGCCTCTTTTTAGTAGATAGATAGATATAGCGATACATATCACCTAATAATAATAGTACATGTAGACTAGTATAATTTTGTGTATCAATAGCTTTAATGAATTAATTGGGATTTGTCCAGAAAATTGTAACACGATGACGAAATTTTGTAACATGTTATGACTTATGATTAAAAGGGTCTACCTAAATCTATGAAGCAATCGTAAAGTCTCCGGCACCTTCACTTGAAAGCAACAAACACTCACCATATATATTTTCTTAGCTTCACCTAGCTATAAAAACTCTCCAATCATCTCTCAATTCATCATCTCATACAAACAAATACAAACATGGCTCTCACTCCACCTCCCAAGCTGATGTTTCTTGCAACTTTCATCCTCTTCTCCATGTGGATGACAGCATCGGCCCGCGATTTCTCGATCGTGGGCTACTCACCGGACGACTTGACATGCATCGACAAGCTCGTAAACCTGTTCGAGTCATGGATCGACAAGCACAGCAAGAAGTACAAGAACATCGAGGAGAAGTTGCACAGGTTCGAGATCTTTAAGGATAACTTGAAGCACATTGATGAGAGGAATAAGGCCATTACTAACTACTGGCTTGGGTTGAACGAGTTCGCAGACATGAGCCACGCCGAGTTCAAGCTCAACTACTTGGGGCTCAAGGCTGATCGCCTGCCCCAGAGAAACCAAGAATTCAAGTACAGGGATTTCGAGGGCTTACCTAAATCCGTCGACTGGAGAAAGAAAGGAGCTGTTACTCGCGTCAAGAACCAAGGCCAATGCGGTATGTATATATGCTAGAATCAAGAATGAATGCAATGCTGATAAGTAGGAGGATACTTTGTTTAGAAATCGGATTCTTGACATGAAAAGGCGAATGCAGGCAGTTGCTGGGCATTTTCGACTGTGGCTGCAGTGGAGGGCATAAACCAGATTGTGACAGGGAACCTCACAGAGCTGTCAGAACAAGAGCTGATCGACTGTGACACAACTTACAACAGCGGTTGCAATGGAGGCCTCATGGACTATGCATTCACTTACATTGTTTCCAGCGGCGGCCTTCATAGGGAAGACGACTATCCATACCTTATGGAAGAAGGAACCTGTGAAGAAAGCAAGGTAAAACTTTAAAACAAAATCAAGAAACTAGCAAGATTCAATGAAATTACTGATGCTTGCGAGGATTGTTTTCAGGAAATGTCTGAAGTAGTAACCATCAGCGGATACCATGACGTACCTGCAAACGACGAGCAGAGTCTGCTGAAAGCATTAGCCAACCAGCCAGTGAGTGTGGCCATTGAAGCTTCTGGCAGAGATTTCCAGTTCTACAGCGGGGTACGTGTTCATACGTACACCCTTTTCTTATGAGTAGTATCATAGATCATAGATTTCCATCAAGATTTTGATGGTCTGGATTGACTGCAGGGGGTGTTTGATGGACACTGTGGGACTGAGCTTGATCATGGAGTGGCAGCCATTGGATACGGGTCGAGCAAGGGCTCCGACTACATCATAGTGAAGAACTCATGGGGACCCAAATGGGGAGAGAAAGGATACATCAGAATGAAGAGAAAAACAGGAAAGCCTGCTGGAATGTGTGGAATCAACAAAATGGCCTCTTTCCCCACCAAAACCAAGTGAACCCAGCAAGTTGTGTTGAATTTCATGTGTGTTTTTAAGGAATAAGGATTGATGTTCTATTCTATTCTTAATGTGTAATTTTTGTTGAAAACTATAGTGGAAAAGGCTCATTTATCTGGAAAATTTCACATTCATGAACATTCAAACATAACAAGTACATGACCATTTGAGAATGTGCAAGAAGATAGATTAAGGCAGCTGATAACATTCAGTACGCTACAGTTTTAAGCAAAAGATGGAACAGTTGATATCTTACATTAAGATACAGAAGATTCTACTTTACTCATACTTTGCAACGACGGCTTCAAAGATGCCATCAGGTCTGAAATGGGGAGCAAACAACCTCGGATCAACTGGCCCTGGCAGATTGAAGAAAAGAGTGAAGGGTCCAGGCTGGCATTGTTGCTGGAGTTTCATTTCATACACTCGAGAATACTTTTGGACAAATTTGCCACCAGTTGATGTTACCCCTCGAACGCAGACCTTCCCATCCCTTTGAATCTCACAGCTGAATTCACCTAATAGAGGCAGATAGTGTTTACTGTTTATACTAGAGATAACTGGAAGGAAAGGTTTCAGTAAAATTTAAAACTACAAAGATTTCGGGCAAAATTGTTTTGTATGAAAGCACTTAGCCACATTCCTAAGAAACAGAAGTAATGTAGTGAGAAGAATAAACATCAAATGGTAAAAAGATATTTGAAATGCTTCATAAACACACTTTACTTTTCCACCTTAATAGTTGGACATTGAGAATTAATGCAGGTATTTCAACATTAGGAGGCAGATTCTCACTAGGTTGTCATTTTCTCTTGCCGTTCTAAAACAGAAAGAGGAGCATATGATACATTGAATAACGTCGAGTTCATATGTGCAGTTTCATGTCGTCACAAACTGGACTGTTAGTGTTGAGAAAGACAGCTTTATTTGACTGGTATCTCTAGAACTACAGATAAGAATCTAAAGCAGACTGAAACTGAAATGGGATGATAGATTTGCCCAAAAAAAAAAACTAATGATACCCCCCTCCAAAAAAGAAAGAGAGAATGATCAGGTAAAAGACATTACTTGGATAAATCATTCACATGTACTCTTTATCAATTGAGTTGCATTCCAATCAGAATTTCAAATTTTGCTTCTCACTTATAAATTATAATAAACATCATATTGAAAAGGACAGAGAATGAATGAGTCACAGAAGTGAAGAGAAATTTACCAGGATCTTTCTTGACTCCAGGTAGAGCAATACAGAAGTAATATGCAGATTTGCTCTCACCAATGTCTACGGCACCTACAGGTGGTCCAGTCCCCCCTCTGCAAGCTGTTCCAGTCAAGGCGATAGATGTATTTGAACACCATTCTTCCATTTTCGGTACGGGCAGAAGGGGCAAAGCAAATGGCTGGGTCAAATTGCAAGTCCTTGGATATGTAACCAATTGACGAGAATCACAATGGCGCATTTCTTCCCCTGCATCTTCGCATTTATCGGGATCCATGATCCCATCATTTACATCCACCGGGGATTTACTTCTTTTCCAAATGATTTTCTTTACCTTCCCAGGATTCGAGCTATCCATGCTGATATTCACACAAGTTTCAAAGCCACGTTACCTACCTCAAAACAACTTGACCCCATAAACTAGCATGGCAAGTGTAAATGAAAATTATATAGTAGAAACAACATGCATAAAGGGACATTTGGAAGAACACAAACAGAAAACGAAAACAAGCAATATATAGAGCTCATCCTTCACATAGATATCAATGTCTCATATATTCAAAGAAAAGCTGAGGTCAAGTATATTATTTAATCCACCAGTAAGAACGTTATTCCTTTGTAGTAAAGGCTATTCTAATTTTCTATTTTACATCAAAATTAGCAATATATGAGTGACATATAGGTTCGATTCTTCAACTAAATCCAAATAACCTGATTGGATTGGTACTAGGACAGTAAAGGATTGGCTAATGCAACCAGTCGGACCCCCCCCCCCCCCACCCACCCACCCACCGACCAAAATGGTTGTCAGACAAATGATAACATGGACCTTCACATACCCATTCATTATTGTTGTGTATGCAAGGAGGTTAGAACTTAGAAGTTCTCATGCAAGCAAAAGTTGAGAGCTTGACGGGAATATATCCTAGACCCAATGATCGGCCAGAACTTGAATGAATCATCTAGCTCAATACTTTGTAAATTTCCAATTTACTAAATATTTCCTTATTTGACCTCCAGCACTAAGCTAGAGTTGATACGTTTATAGAAAAAATGATAACACCAATTAAAAGCATGCAAATCACCTAGCAAGGTTAAGCTGATGATGATTCAAAACGAGCTCCACATTCTTAAAAGCTCGATCTTGGCAAAGTTGAACTAGATCCCGAGCCCCATATCACTAACACAGCTCGACTCATCTTACACTCCCCCCTTCCGACACTGTTATGTCCCGCCCATGCAATTGTCCTGTCCCCATTGGCCTAGCTGATTCAGCCACCTCACAACCTACAATCACAATCTACATCACCAGCTCTACTAAGTATTTCTCCCCCTATTTAAGGCTTTAAGCTCCAGCACGAAGCTACAGTTGATATGTTTACAGAAAGCATGATAACAATAACTAAAAGCATGCAAATCAGTTAGCAAGGTCAAACTGAACCATGTTTGAGATTGAGCTCCCCGTTCTTAAAAGCTTGATCTTGGCGAACTAGAGCTCGATCCCCATATTACTAAAACAGCTCGAACACCCCCCCCCCCCAAAAAAAAAAACAGAAACATTTTTGTTCTGGATCCGACACTGTTACGTACCGCCCACGAAACGCCCGGTCACCATTGGACAAGCTAATTCGGCCACCTCACAACCTACATTCACAATCTACATGGCCAGCTCTACTCTAAGCCACCTAAAACTAAATTAACACTAAAAAAAAATGCTTCAGATAAAAATGACCAACGATCGTTGACATATAATTATGTAAACATAGCGGCATTGTACCACCTTCATGGAATACCTTCCATCACCCATCCACAACAATTCAGAGTTTCGATAGCTGCAATTAAGCTGACTTTTGTTCTTTCTTTCTTTCTTTCTTTTCAATTTCAAGGCAACAAGATTGAATATTTTGTCTTTCATATTTCAGCTTCGGGTATAATTAACCACCCAGAAACTGAATTTCTTAATTACCAGCCTAACTAAGAAAAAAATGATGTAATACCAGACAATGATTAAAATCATGGGAAACCAAGCACTTCAAAAATTGAACGAGAAATAACGTTAAAGTAGTCGACACACGGAATGCAAGAAGAATTACCTTAAAAACTCGAAAGAGAAGATTGGGTTTTGTAATAATGGAGAAGAAATTTGGAGTGCGAAGTGGGCTCACCGAAACGACACAGTCGTGCTTCTTCTTCCCTGCAAACGGTGACAGCATCAACTACAAATAAACAAGGAAAACATCATCACATTTATTTACCACAAATCAGTCGCAATTGCTTCTTATTTTACTCAATTTTAACATAAATCGAGATATTCTTAGGTAAGTGCCCCCCGTTTTGAATGATTATGATTTTAATACTTTAATTTTTTGAGTATGAAAAGACAAAAACTTGTATAAAAACGTATAAGGTGTATCTTAGACAAATCAATAGCACCCAAATCCACCTAAAAACACATTCAAACCCGTAAAAAGAGTCAGACGCCCCACGCACGGCCACGCGTGTATCATTAGATATAAAATAAAATATCACTATGTATGAAATAAAATATCAATAATTATATATTGAAATATCACTTAATATAAATTGAAATATCATCGACTATGAATTATTTTCAAATGCTATGAAGAAAATAAATGAATTATTATCTGCATAAATCATAATGTGGGGTTTTAATTTTAGTTGATTCATTTTTTTTTTTTTTGATATGATTGCTGATTCTCCTAACATCACGTGTCACTCTGTATGAAGTAAAGTGTCACTAATTATGTGTCAAAGTATCATTTAATATGAATATATTGAAGTATAATCAACTATGAAGTGTTTTCACATGTTAAGAAAAAAAAAAAGAATTATTTTCTATATAAGTCATAATGTGGATTTTTTTAATTAATTCATTTATCATTTTTTTTTAATATGTTTGTTGATATTCCGGACAACAAGTACCACTATGAAATAAAGTATCATTAGCAATGAAGCGAAGTATCATTACCTATAAAGCATTTGATAACCGCCATTTTCTTTCTTTTTATTTTTTATTTTTTGAGTTCTTTTTATTTTTTTTCAGTTTTTTTTTTAATTTTAATTTTATATCAAGCACAATATATGAGCCCAGGCGAATGCTTTGAGCGACACGCCGAACACAAAAATTAAATTAATTCAATTCAATTTTAGGGTTTACTAATTTCATTTTAGGGTATATATTTATTTTAAAAAATTAAATTAATTCAAAAAAATTAAATATATATTTATAAAAAAAATGAAAAAAATGAAAAAAAATTAAAAAGTTAAAAAAAAAACTAAAAATGAAAAGAAAAGGAGGATTGAGAGGGGAAGGGAGACCACTAAAAAGGAAAAAAAAGAAAAAAAAAGAGGAGGACCACCTAATGGGTCAAATTGAGATTCGTCTAACGTAAGAGATCCGTTAGACGGTCTCACACAAGTGTACCACTTTTCAGAATAAGTATCATTTTAACACTTTATTTTTATTACATAAAAAAATAGTTCAACACATTTGAGGTGAAAGAGTCATAATTTTTTTAACTTACACACATTTAATGTATTCAAATAACCCATTATCATTCACTATTGAAAATAAAGAAAATTACAGATAATTTGATTATTTTATTAATATGTGTGCATTTATTCAAAACTAACACTTATTATGAAATCGATGGAATCTAACATTTATCCTCAAAAGGATGGAGTAATAAACTAGCGATATTTTTTACTACTAAACATCAAATTACATAAAGTACCAATAGTCGAAAATACACAATTTTCTTAATTAAAAACATATGTTACCCTTACTCATATCTTTATCCGCATTCAAAAATTATCCAATTTTAATGTATTTATCCAAAAAGCCATATGAAAGTAACTTGATGGCTGGCTTTATTGAATTTCTTACACATGTTGGGCTAATTCGACCTTGATCTTAGAGCACTGCTCTAACCTCTAAAACTTTGACACGTGACCTACAGTCGATCCATTTGGACGATACCTGGACCTTATTAAATCTGGCACTCGAGCCTGAATTCCCAAAGCTAATTTCCGAGCCTGGACCCAGATCACTTGCTGCCGCTGCCACAACACGCATGCACTTTATGTCATTCTGTAATTAATGCGGAGTGCATGAGGAGATCCAAATATATTTAAATCGTATCTATAAGTATCTTGATTTTGCAGGAATTTAGAACCCTATTTTCCTTCTAAAAAATTTCTGTAATTCATATTTTTGAAGTTGCAAGATTATATTTTTCGATAAAATGATGCGGATTACTAGCAATTAATCTGATTTTGTCAAAGAGGATAGTTTAGATTAACCCTACTAAACCCTAGTTTATATTTGATTTGACTACTTAATTAAAGCCTATATTGAAATAGTTACTTTATGCAATGCAATACATTATTGTAGATGTATTTATGAAATTGTATTATAATACACGCATAATATATTGTTTTTTTAAAATACGCACATTACTTACAGACACACTCACACTGATTGACACACACACACACAAGCATATATATATATATATATATATATATATACACTCACACTAAAATTGTAAATGTAAATGTGAATTTAAGCTATTTCATCTGTGTCAGTGAATACTTTTAAAAACTTTAGTATCATATTTTGTATAGTTTGGGTAAATGAATTTTTTAATTATGTATAAATGTTCTAACCCATTTGTACTAAAATAACCTCAACGAAACACTTACCTTTTTTTAATACGGTACCATATTGACGCTTCTTATAAATTGTTGCTAATTTTTTATGGTAAAGCTTCATCAATTACCGGAGGGGTGCACCTTGTAACCCCGCACTATCGTCGTTCGTTTCCGCCACACTTGTGACTCTGCTACGCTGTTAAAGAGACCCTTAGAATGACTCGGAGAACTTGTAGAAGCTCCAACTGAGGTACCACATACTTTGTTTTATTATTCCGACGATGTCTGTATATTGTGAGATCAAATTTTTTAAACCAATTTATCTCCGTTTAAACTTGGAATATTTACAATATTCGAGTTTTTTATTTGTTAAATTATACTTGTAATGCTTAATTGATTTGCAAATATTTATTTTTAGGAGCACTAATTTCCCAAAGGAGCAATCTTTTTTTTGTTGGATTGCATTAGGCAGAACTTGGGTCAAGTGAGCATTGATTTTTTGAGATCATCATATTTTCGTCATTTATTTGCAATTTAAAAAATTAAATTCCAATGACAGTTATTTAATGTTTTATTGTGGAAGTTGGATAGAAGTTCTCTAGCTAGGTCATCTTCATCTTTCTTTTGACATCAGAAGGCAGCGTATAAAGTTTATACCAATTGAATTTGCGTTGGTTATTGGTTTGAAGTTTAAAGATTGGGTTAAACCACCTGTGGAATCTAAAATCCATAGAGTGGTATTCAGAGGGAAACCATCTCTTACTGTTGATGACGTTGTAGATGCATTCAATAAAGAATGCAGATCAACTAGTGGGACTTCACATCGCTCGTTGTATCTTGCATTCCATTTGATTTTGTATCGTGTTTTACTGGTCTGTGGTGCAACCTCACACAATTTTTACATGCTTTATCTCCACCTCGTTGATGATATCTATAGTTTCAATGCATTTCCTTGGGGTAAGGTTGCATACATATGCTAGTGAGGCACACTCATCGTGCTAAAGAATAATTGGACAATCTTATGAGGAACAGCAGACCACTTGCGTTGGATGCTAATGGTTTTATGCTTTCCCTATAAGTTTGGGCTTATGAGGTGATTCCTATTGTGGCAAGAAATTGTGCTGAAAGAATATCAGGAGGGTTCCTAGAATATTGTAATGGGCGTCAAGGAAGGCAATTAAATTTGATTTGATGAATAAATATTTTCTGAATGCAACCCCTGGCTCTCTAGTAATTAAGGCTTTGTATGATCATATTAAATATCTTATTCATTGATTTTGTTCTTATATTGTTGACAACTATGATATGTTAAAATGCTACAGACGCTGATGAATGCTAATATTAAATTTGAGACTGAATTCCCCTACCTCCTTAGCATCGATGATATCACTAATGATCTGTTCTTCTGAAATGATGAACATATCTCACCCAAAGTTTACAGAAAGGAATATCTGCTCGTGACTGTGAAAGTCATGACCTTATTAAAATGAAAGATCAATCTGCACACATTTATCAACAGAGTCATATTTCACCGTCTCTTATAGAAGAAGTAAATTTGTATGATGATAGACCTGCACTTGTATTATGAATACTCCTTTTGAAATATTTATGCTAATATTTTGAGATTATTATTATGATACATGATATATACTATATAGACATGGTGGTACAACTCCTTTCAAGACGTGTGGCCAACCTAGAGCGCTTAATAGATGCGTTGTTGAGAGTTGCTACTTCACCAAATAAAGCATGAATTGTAGATGTATCATTTACTGTTAAGAATTAACCGCAGGTTCTGAGTGTTATTATCCCCGATACACCCATATCAAGCCAACCTTAAGAGGTCATTAAACATCTTCCATCGAGAAGGGACGGTCTTCGTTCTGGTGGTGCATCTTTGAGCTCTAAAATAGATGAACTTCAACCATTAACTAAAAAGAAAAAAACATTGAACACACTAATACATGCAGTTATGCAACGCCTTTCCACCAGATGCTCAACAAAAAATGAGGCCCACAAGTGATCCAACAACGATTTTGAATAAAACTCATACTGTTATTCTGAGACCTTAAAATCCGAATGAGCCTGAGTACTTGCCTTCTTATGTTAAGGCTTATGAAGAATAGAGAGATAGATCCAAACAAAGTGTACCGTAAGTTGTTTAATATGTGTATTTTTCTTAGTACTCCATCTCTAAAATAAACACCCAATTATTGATCAAGTGCAATCGAGCCATTTTTTTACTTTCTTTTGTAATGGTTCCAGAAATGAGTCCAACCTGGTTTGAGCCTCTGTGGAAGCATCGAGGATGGTTAACAACTGATGTATTAATATTCCTAAATCATAGTTTTTATGTTCTCACACCAATGAAACCATACCACTATTTTTGGTAATGTCTTTATACTTACATATTTGATTTTGTGGCAGCATAGTGATGTATTGACCAACTTGCTGTAGTTGAATGTGAAAAAAGAATTGGGTTGCTACTATGATGGTTGGACTGTTATGGAGATGTTTTGATGGGTATGTATCCATACGTTGAGAAATTGAAATATATTGTAACATTCACAATACGTTTTTAACTTAGTACTTGATGACTTTTTTAAGTTTATTTGTGAAATTATAGGGTGCCCTGACACAATCTAATTTTTAGGTTATCTATGATAGAGTGAGCCCAAATGTGTTTGGACAAAAACCTTTATACCGTCCACTCCATTGGGGACTTGCATCGAAGGTATATGGAGTTGGACACATTGATGGCAATCATTGGGTATGTTATGAGGTCTCACTGGATGGGCACCACATTACAAAGACTGACTATCTATCGGAATCTAAAAAAAAGAAATCTGTATCACCACAATTCAAGAATGTTTCTAAGAATATTTGTAGGTTGTGTGACGAGTGCAAGGTATGGGATATGAAGGGATTGGCAGACGGTTTACATCGAGAATTTGAAGTTGTATCCTATGAGCGTCCACCCCAGCAAGTCACTATTGATGATTGTAGTATCATGTCAATCAAGTATATGGAGTGCATGATCTCGCATTATGATATTCAAGACCTTGATACAAGTAGGTGCGGAGTATTTTGATATTCGTATTGTGGAAAACTTCATGAAATTGGTAAGGAATCATTCACTACTTAATAAGCACATGAAATTCATATTCGCAGTATCCTCATTATTAATTAATGATAATAATTTGTGCCTTGTTACAATTGAATATAATATGAATTAGCCAATGGGCTGACCTAAGACGAAGTATTTATTTATGGCACAACAATGTCGAAGCCCACAAATGAGTGAAAAAAGTAAAATTTGTCTCACTAGTTGTTCAATGTTGGTTATCATGTTCAACCTATTGTCTTAGAATTAGAACGTAATGTCGGACAACTAATTATGTGCTAATAATATTTTGCTGAAGCATATCTAAATAAATTATGTCTTCATAACACAATGGCCCTAACATAAGACAATATTATTTATGTTACAACACATAGAATGAGGATCACATGAGTTGATGCATGAGAAAGTTTAACATGATGGACAATCACCCTAGAATCATCCCGAATTATAACGTGATGAAGCACTTAATGCCAGAGTTTTTCAATGTCGAGGTTGGTCGACTACCTCGCATACAAAGCTTGAGCCTCCTCTCTACGGATATCCCTCACTATCAAAAACTTCAATGAAAAACTACAATCTGTGCAAGGAGTATTTTATGTGTACTGTTAACAAGTGTTCTACGATATGTTGGGAACAGACGCAATAACAGTAAATAAAAAGCAGTAAATAACACATAAGATTGGTAACCCAGTTCGGTTAATCAACCTACTTTGGGGGGACTTCGCCCAAACTTGACCGATTCGTTCACTACTCCTTCATGAAGTATATTTAGGATCTTACACATATATGACTCCCTTCTTATGCCGTCCGTTCTTCTTCACGAACTCTTTCACTGAACGAAAGCTATGAAATCACCTCATAACTGTGACACTAGACTCCCTCTAGCTACCCACGACTTTAACTTACAATCTCTCCCGAGATTGCGTACAAAATGGATTAATAAAACCCCTCACATGTTTCACTCAAAACACTCAAAAGCTAGACTATCATGTTGAACAGTTTAGGGAACAACTTCTATATATTACATAAATCACAAGAAAAATGACTCTCAAATAATATGTGTAGAGAATCTAATTAAGTCGTCCACCGATTAAAACAATGAATCGGTCTTCTTATAATCTTCACTTCAAAGGTACCGTTGATCCTTCATCGCCGGTATTGGTAAGTGAATAATGGCTTGTGATCTTCCTAAATGTGTATAGATGCTTCACTTGCAAAGTAGGGTTATTTTCAGCATAGCATCTACACCACAAGACAGTTAGACGATCGAATCTTGACCTCCCAAACTGGATCGACGCAAGATTTTTCAAACATGAAAACTGTCATAATTAAACTGTTCCTAGGTATGTCTGGAACATCAGAGTGAACAGTTCACCAACTGTTCTTCAAAACTTGCACAGTGGAACTTTTGTCTTCAGGTACATATCCAAGTACACATTGTCGAACATATATCGCCAAAACAATCTCTAAACAATCTTTAGTACATAACGATGACACTAACAATCTCTCCCTTTAGTGTTTATAAAAGACAATAACTCACAATCTGCACAACACATGAATAAACTCTGTAGATCAAAAGTCGATATATTGAAAGAAACTGTCGTGCACAGTTTCAAGTATTCCCCCAGAAGCTGAACCAGGAGTATCATCAAAAATCACGAACATTATTTTTGCAGACAAGATTGCATTGTTAGGTTGACCAAATATTATACAGACCAACAAAAAATAAAACGGGGCAAACAAGCATCCCTGATAAATTGTTCAGAAACTTTAAACCAAAGTTTTAAAAGAAAAGAGCACAAGTGCTCTTATCAGCAACAGCAGCCTTCCTCCTTCATTCTTTCTCCCCTTTAATGTCTGCCATAAATGGCAAAGACTCACAGCTAGGAGGCATCAGCATCAGCTAAAACAGATCCAAGGACAGTGAAAGTGGATGGCTGAACAACATCATCAGCAGCAGCAACATGGCCAACAACAGATCCTGACGCATTAAGTAGAGAGGCAAATCCGAAGGCCCTTGCTCGGAGATCCATCAAAAGAGACTTCAGCTCTTACTTTTGAGTCCGGAATGTCCGAATGGATTTGTCCAGAAAGTTCACCTCCCGCTCCAAGGATTGAATATGTCTGTCAAAGAAAACAACATTAACAGAAGATTGAGGAGCAGGTCTGTTAGGAATAGACGGAGGCTCAGGTACAAGATCTTGGACAGTATCTTCAGTAGGAATGTCACAAACATGTTGGGCAGAGAAGAGCTTGTGACTGATCACCAACGGGGGTTCCTCCGGCTCATACACATCTTCAGCAGTCACCACATCATGCTGAGCCATAATGATGGAGAAGATCAATCCAGGATACCCCAATGGCTGTTGGCTTCGAGTAGACTCGGCATGGGCACACACATGATAAAAAAATGATCTGCCCTAGGTTGAACACCGCTTGTGTTCCAACCTTGTACAATAACACAACCAAAGCCTTGCCTAAAGAGGATCTGTGCTTGCTGGGAAGCCAATTCTTGACAGCTATCTTGTGTAGTATGGAGTACTTCACACTGAGATCTGATGCCAACAAGGATCTACCATTTGGCCACATAAGACAGCTTCCACCCGTCAATTCTACTGCAACCTCATCCAGGTCGGGAACAGACTTAGGGGCAATAGAATGGGCACGTCCCAAATACGAGTTTATAACAGCATGAGAGAAATCAATCCAGTGACCACGTACAAAAGCAGAGAAGGCATGATCAAATGTAACCTCCCTAATGGACTTAGATAAGTTGGCATAGAACTCATGCACCACAACAACAACAAAAATAGGGGCAACATATACAGACTTATCAAGACGCATATCATGTGTTAGGAAAAACTATCAAGGGTTTTCCTTACTGGGGTTTTGATGAGATATCAAAATATGCCAAAATACGCAAAAAGCTTTGAAAAACTGAAGAGAAAACAAGCTGAAAACTAAGGATGATCATATTAAAAAATCGAGCTATCAAAGCCTAAAAATGATCGATCCAAGTGAGAAAAGAAAAGAAAAGAAAGAAAAAAAGAGAAAAAGAAAAAGAGAGAAAAAGAAAAAGAAAAAAATCCAGCCACAAGAGCTGTGAGAAAGAAAAAACTATAGCTTGCTAGATCAGTTAGCAAGATAAACTGAAAGTTACAGGTACCATCAAATAGAGTACCAAATGCCATCAGTCTACAGTCATAAACTGAAGAAGACACCAGTTCAGAAGTGCCCAATTCCAGCTGAAGCTACTAGTTCAAGGCACTAGTTCAGAAGTGCCCAAATCCAGCTGAAAATGATTACTAGCTGAAGAAAAGACAAGTCCAGCTGAAGGAGAATACCAACTGAAAACCACATCAGTCCAAGCTGATGGACATGCCAGCTCAAGATGATTCCAGCTGAAGAATGTACCAATCCAAGGTACGAGCTAAATGATATGCCAGCTCAAGAAGTTCCAGCTGAAGAAGTACCAGTTCGAAGAATACCAGCTGAAGACGCATCAGTTCTAAAGTCCAACTGAAGAAGTGCCAACACCCGAACTGAAGACCAGTTCAGAAAAGTTCCAGCTGAAAGGACATCAGTCCAACATACCAGCTAAAGAGCACTAGTTCGAAACTGCCAGCTAAAGTAAGTCAAACTGGAGCTCAGAAAGCATCAAGCCAGAGTCCAGAACTGCCAGCTGAAGATGATCTTAACTGGAGCTTTTGAAACTGCCAAAGATGCGCAGAACTGACGGCTAAGAAACTAAACATTCCAACTGCCAGCAGAAGCCCAGAACTAAAGATCAAGACATAAGCCATAATTGAAATTCAAATTTCAGAAAAGCCAACAAGAAGATCTTGAAGTTAATGCAACCGAGATCTTCAAACAAAATCTCATTAGAGGAACAAAGGCTTCCCAACGACTCTTTAAATGAAAGCCCCTCAATGGCTTTATCATTTATGATCACACAATGATCATCAATGATCACCAGCCATTCATCTATAAAAGATGAGCAACCTAGAATATGGCCGTGACTTTTGACTCTTGAAAGAGTAATTTTGCTCAGACTTTTTACATAGACTTTCAGCGAAGACATTCGCCAAAGCTCTAAAGCCTCATGCTCAAACTCAGCAAAAGCAAAAGTCCAACTGAAGAGAATGAGCCAAACTGCTCATCAAGCTAGCTGTTGAAGAAATCCAGCCAGAGCCATTCTCTCAGTTCCGTTCTATAACGATCAACTACTCAGCTCAAGCCGCAGACGCGCAAAGGATCACATCAGTTGATACCCGTTTCAAGACTATCTTCTTGAAGATCGAAAGAGATCTAAAACCTTGTAAAAATGGATAATAGCATCTAAAGTCTCAGTGAACAGTTGAGATCAGTAACTGTGAGCTGTCGACCAGAAACCGGCTGAGGAGGCTACTTTCATTGGATCGTCGCTTCCGGGACAGCAACAGTTGGAAAGGAATTCATGACTCGTAAAGTCATCGATAGCCAGGTCCAACACCTGTCTTCACTGTGTAACTGTAATAAATGAACTTTACACTTGCATAGTGAATTGACTTCTGCAGAAGGAAGAGATGATGTAGAAGTTGAGCTTCAAACCTCTATAAAATTATTTGTGTGCTATGTTCTGTTTTCAATTTTCAGTTGCATGTTTTAAACTGCACACTCCAAGTGCACACACTCTGATAAGTCTCAAATATTACACATTTATTATATGTATTTCTATTTATTTGAGACTTAAATCATTATATTTTTAGTTATTGCAGGAATAATATGGAGATGGAAGGTGTGAAATACATGAATGGAATAATATTGCAAATATGAAAGGAAAATCATCAAGATATGGAAGGAGTGATAAATGATCAGTTTTTGAGCAAGGAATCGGCGATCACAATAGCTAGTATCACGATATGCCCTTAATGAGATTTAATGGCTCTTAATTATTGATAAAGACAATTAGCCTATATAAGCTTTGTGATCTCAGTTGGAAGAGGCATCCCGTTCTATATAGTTTTCTTGAACAGTTATCAATTTAGTTTAATCGTTAGTTATCTTATAATGATCGCTTGTATTATTTTGATATGAGTGAATAAGTTATTTTCCGGAATGAAATCACATTAGTTTTCGATATGCCCATATCGTGAGATCAAATTAATTTATACAAATTCACACACTTGTACCTTTTAATGCTTTGAGATAGCAGGCTTATGTTCTTGATTAATTAGTTGTGTAGTGCGCAATATATAATTGATTAGTTAAGATCTAAAACCAATTAGAATCGATAGATCTGTAATTGTCGAATTGATTTTATAAGTGGTAGAATTGACTTTCTTTGTCAATGGGCATAAGGGGATATTGTAGGCATATGGGTCCGTATGCCTATAATATAACTGGGTTCTCTATTTCTTAAAGCTATTAATTAATTAAATCTGTTAAGGGTTCTTGTGGGTTGTTAACTGATAAGAAGTCAAATAATAAGGGTTCTTTTATTCGATAACACTTAAGAAGAAATGAGGAATGCGTCAGCAGGTTTCGGTATTCCATAACTGGTTTATTTGATCGTGTGGATATTATTTATGCATCAATGATCCACGTGGGCATACCAATGTGACTTTGTGATTTCATCTGGATTTATTTATTATTGATCTTGTTTACCTTTTAGTTTCAGTTTATTAGTATATTAAACTCTCTCTCAAAACCCCCCAAAGTTACAGCAGAAAGAAGAATTACACAGTTCCCTGAGGATTCAACCTGTGCTTTCCACCTATTACACCTATTTGGGCATTCGGAAGAACAAATTTATTTTGGACGCGTGACGACAGCGCATCACACTCCAAGCTAGTTGATCATCTTAACTGATCACCTAAACAGCACGGATAACTTCGAGAGTCAAGGGCCCAGTCTATTCCGCATATTTATTAAGAAATTGGATCAGTTTATTCACCCTCCCTCTAAACTGATTCTGACTCGCCCTAGGACCAGCAAGTGGTATCAGAGCGGTTGATTCTAAGGATCAGCCATTTCTGCAGATCAACTGAATCAAATCTTGTTATTTGTGCTAATCTGTCAGCTATGGGAAACCATAAGCTACCTATTTTTTCAGTTGAAAACTACGATAACTAGAGCAGGAGAATGAAGGCGCACCTCTGCTCAATCCACGAGAATATGTGGGAAGTTATCGAAGAAGCTCCAATCACAATAATGATGGACAATGAAGCCCACATTGCTGATGTAAATCAACCAGCAAAGATCCCAAAGTCTACTCATCTTCTTACGAGTGAAGAGAAGAAGTTGAAGAACCTAGAGTTCGTGGCCCAAGCCGCGTTGTTCCAAACTCTAGATGAAGATCGCATGAAGGACACGAAAAGATGTAGAACTGCCAAGGAGATATGGGACTTACTTGCAGATCTGTGCAAAGAGCCCGATATCATCAAAGGAAACAAGCTCTAACTGGCGGTGGACAGATATGAGTCCTTCAAAATGCACTCAGATGAAACCATCTCAAGCTTTGAAATGAGATTTCTAAGCATCATCAATGAGATGAACAATCTGGGTAGAACATATCCCAATAGTGAGATGAACTCCAAAATTTTGGACAATCTCACAGAGGAATGGGATATGAAGGTGATTGCTAAAAAGAGTCAAGAAACTTAAACAACATCACCCCAAGAGAACTTTTCAGTTCTCTTAAGGCTCACGAGTATAGCCTAAACTGAAAAGGAGAGGCATCCACTTCATCATTAGCCCAGAATGTAGCCTTCTACGGTGAAAGAAATCGGTTTAGAGAAACTCAAGGAAGGAACACCTTCCGACCAAGAAGTTCTTAAGCCAAAGAACAACAAGAAGGCTCAACTGATCGAAGAAGAAAAGCAGCGGAGAAGAAGGAGAGCCTGACTGATGACATCAATGATCAGATCCAGTCAGTTGCCAAGCTGCTAGAGAAGCTCAAAAAGATCAGCGATATGAGTGTCCAGAGCTTCCTAAAGACAAGAAGGCCAAGGTGAAGAGAAGCTTTTTCAAAAGAAAAGCTATGATGGCCAACACAGAGAACGTCGTGCTGGATGGCTCAGATTATCCATCAGGAATCGACTCCGACGGCTACAACTCTGAAGATGAGGCACTATTTTGCCTCATGGCTAACAACGAAGAAGAGGTTAGCACATGTGACTCCTTAACCTCTTTTTATCACATTCATGAAACTTTCATTTCTAGCAATGAAATAAATGAACAATTAAGAATGCTAGAAGATCAGTTACCTGCTATATCAAGTATGCATCTACAACTAAAGGAAGAAAATGATGACCTAAGAGATGAGGTCAAAAGACTGAGAAGTGATCATGATAGAACTCTCTTAAAGACACTGTCATTCAACATCTTATTAGGAAGATCATTAACTATGAAAAAAAACAATCCGTGTTAAGTGTTATTTAAGAAAACTGAACACAAGTGTTCTACGATATGTTGGGAACAAACGTAAGAACAGTAAAAAGAGCAGTTAAAATACGCACGAGATTGGTAACTCAGTTCGGTTAATCAACCTACTCTGGGGGGACTTCGCCCAAACTTGAAGATCCATTTGCTACTCCTTCATGAAGTGTATTTAGGTTATTACACATACAGGACTCCCTCCTCATGCTACCCATTCTTATTACACAAGTGTATTCATAAAGTGTATTTAGGCTGTGAGATCTCCTCACAACCGTGACACTAGACTCCCTCTAGCTACCCACGACTTCAACTTATAATCTTTCCCGAGATTGCGTACAAAATGGATTAAACAACCCTTCACGTGTTTCACTCAAAACACTAATTTGCTAGACTATTACGTTGAACTTTTGAAGAAACAACTACTAGCTAATATATATGGATCACAAATGAAATTGACTCTCAACTAATATGCTAAGAGAATCTAAACAAGTCCTCTGCCGATTGCATAAAGAATCGGTCTTCAAATAGTCTTCACTTCAATGACACCGTTGGACTCTTTCCGCCGATGTAGGTAAATGAATATTGTCGTGTGATCCTTTCAAATGTGTGTAGATACTTTCCATGTGTAATAGGATTAATTTCAGCATGGTATCTACACCACAAGACAGTCAAACAACTATATCTTGACCTTCCAAACTGCTTCAGTGCAAGATCTTTCCGGTATGAAAATTGCCATAATTAAACTGTTTCTGGGTATGTCAGGAACATCAGAGCGAACAGTTCACCAATTGTTCTTCAAAACTTGCACAGCGGAACTTTTATCTTCAGGCACATACTCTGGAACACATTGTCTTCTATATCTCGCTAATACAAACACGAACTAAACATTAGTGCATAACAATGGCACTAACAATATCCCCTTTTGGCATTTATGGAAGACAATAACTCTTAATCTACACTTCTCATGAATAAACTCCGCAGATCAAAAAATATCAAAACTTGATATTTATAAAAACTGTCAGGCACAGTTTTTTCATCACGAACTCCCCTTTAATCTGAGCTGGGGAATGTTCACCAATCATTCATGCACAAAAGTTTTCACAGGCAGAGCTGCATTGTCAGGTTGATCAAATAATATACAGACCAACAAAAGAAATAAAATGGGCACACAAACGTCCCAAATATAATATTGTTTGTTAAAACCAAAACCCAAGTTTTTATAAAGAGTACATGCGCTCTTCCTTCATCATCAACCTCCTCCTTCTTCATTCTTGCTGCCAACAGCGTCAGATTCTTCTTCCTCTTAGTGTCTGCCATAAAAGGCAAAGAGTTCAGAGCAGGGAGACATCAATATCATCTGGAACAGTTCCAGGAACAGCGGATGAGAATGGCTGGGCAACAGCATCAACATAGGCATCACAAGCATCATCAGAAGGTCCACCGGCAGCAGCTGATCCTGGCACGTCAAGCGGAGAGGGAAAGCCAATTGCACGGGCTTTCAGGTCCATCATCAAGGACTCCAACTCCTGTCTTTGAGTTCAGAAGGTCTGGATAGCTTTATCTAGGAAGGTCACCTCTCGCTCCAATGATTGGATGTGCCTGTTAAAAAACATAGCATTGACAGAAGGATTATGAGCAAATCTGCGTGGAACAGATGCAGGCTCAGTAGCAGGGTCTTGAGCAGTGTCACCAGCAGGAATATCACAAGCATGTTGAGCTGAGAATATCTTGTGGATGATCACCAACGGAGGTTCCACCAGCTCATATACATCCTTTACAGTAAGGACGTTGTGCTGGTTCATGATAATAGAGAAGATCAATCCACGGTATCCCAGGGGCTGCTAGATTCTGGGAGACTCTGCATGGGCGACCACATGATCAAAGATGATCTGGCCTAAGTTGAACACCTCCTGTGTTCCAACTTTGAAGAGCAGCACGGCCAAGGTCTTCCTTAGGGTCGATCTGTGCTTGCTTGAGAGCCAGTTTTTTACTGCAATTTTGTGAAAAATTGAGTACTTCACACTCAGGTCAGAGGCTATCAACGATCTCCCCTTGGGCCACACCAATCGGCTACCTCCCGTCAACTCCATAGTGACAATATCTAAGTCAGGGACAGACTCAGATGCAACAAAATGTGGACGTCCCAAATAAAAATTGATCACAGCAGGGGAAAAATCAATCCAATTGCCACGCACATGTGTAGAGAATGCATGATTAGACGTGACGTCCCTAATGGACTTATGCAGATTGGCATAAAATTCATGAACAACAACAAGAACATATGCAGGAGCAGAGTATACAGACTTATCAATGCGAGAATCATGCAACAACTGAACCACCCCAGTACCATCAATATCAGACTCCACCAACTTACGCTCAGTCACAAGTGAGCGTCCAACAACTAATTTAAACAAAGATTAATGAAAAGTAGAAAGAAACTTGCTGGAAATAAAAGAACCTGAATCAGGGTCAGAGCTGTCAGAGACATCCTCTGGAGCAGTTTCTGCTTTTCCACCGAAGGGGAGAGGGCTCTAGCATTCTTCATCAGAGGTCTCCGAGACCCTGAGACCAGACCCATCAGATGCTCAAACTCACTCCGAGTTACTCTTCACGCAGAGACTGCGGTGGAAGTGGATTTGTAAGCAAATTTCTTGGCAGGGGTCTTTTTAGAAGAACCCTTTGGAGCAACAACTTTCTTTGAGGATTTCTTTGGAGCAGGAGCTTTCTTGGCAGCCTTAGAAGATTGAACCTTCTTCTGAGAGAGTATCTCCAGAATACGCAACTTGAGATGAGCAATAGGGGTATCATTATCATCTGAGTTAGCCTCTGCAGTAGGAGTTTCCTCAGGTTCATCTGTTAGCTGTAGCTTTCTTTTAACACCGCGAGAGGAGTTAGAGCAGTAACAAGCCTCATAGCATCGATGCAGGTAGCAAATTTATCAACAAAGGACGGGTCAACATGGACCGCATCAACAATTGAAGCTTCAATAGCTTCATTCATCTCTAATGGCGTGACGAAGGCTTGGTGGAAACCCTAGGAATAATTGGGGGTTCCTCGCGCATTTCAACAACAAACCCGGCAAGAGGGGAGTTGGGAGGAGACAACGGAGTAGGCACAGATGGAGGAACATCTGTGGGTGTAGCAATAACCATTTTTGGACCAGTCAATGCTGGAACAGATTGAGAGAAAATCAGGGGTTTGGAGAGTTCCCCTAGAGCCTTCCACAAATCAGCCGTGTTGACCTTCAGCTTCTTGAACAAAGACAGTTTGGAGCAGCTGGACTTGTCTGCCATTGAATTCAAACGACAAAAAGCTTGAAAGAGAAAGGGTTTGAGCAGTGACTTAGCAAGAAAATTTTGAAAAAGTTCTGAATGCTTGGAACAGATTCAAAAATTAACCTTGCACCCTTAATTAGAACTTCATAAAGGAAATTCCCAAAAATATCCGTCAAATCCATAATCATCACACACTGCACGTCCTCGGAGAGTGGAAACGGGTTGGGCATGAAAAATAAAGGCCCACTAGACATTGTGGTAACCGCTCAAACAATGCTTGAAACTGTCAAGCACACTTCCAGGAACACACTTGAAAAGACCATGTAACACTTGGTCATTTTACTATCTCTGTACATACATCACTAACCAAAACTGTACAGAGATACTTCTCTCAAAGGAAAAGTTCAAAGAACACAAAGATCCAAGGAGGATCTAAGTGTTTCAAACCTTACACTATCAAGTGACTTAGTGAAAATATCCGTAAGTTAGGCATCTATTGCAACGTACTCAATTATAAGAGATCTATCTTCAACCAGTTCACAAATGAAGTGATGGTGAATATCTATATGCTTTGTCCGAGAGTGTTGGATAGGATTCTTCGAAATATTTATGGCACTCATATTGTCACATAATATGGTAATAACAGACTGTGACACACCATAGTAAGGCAGCATCTGCTTCATCCACAAGAGTTGTGTACAACAACTTCCAGCCACAATATATTCTACTTCGGCAGTAGATAGAGAGATCAAATTTTATTTCTTACTGAACCATGAAACCATGTTATTTTCAAGAAAGAAACATCCTCCTGAAGTGCTCTTTCGATCTTCAGTATAACCAGCCTAATCGGCATCACAAAACCCCACTAGACTAGGATTTGTATCATAGGAAAACCAAAGTCCCAGCTCAGAAGTACCTTTTATGTCTTGATTATGTTCTTGACAGCTTTCAGATGGCTTTCTTTGGGATCAGATTGGTATCGAGCACACACTCCAACACTGTAGCAGATGTCTGGCCTACTTGCAGTAAGGTAGAGCAGACTACTAATCATACTTCGGTACAAGGTTTGTTCAATAGGCACAACAGATTCATATTTTGACATCTTTAGGGATGTTCCTATAGATGTTCTCTTAGTGCTGCAACTTTCCAAACAAAACTTGCTTATCAAGTTCCTTGCATACTTTGTTTGAGAAACAAAGATCCTATTATCTTTTTTCTTTACTTGAAACCCCAAAAAGTAGGTTAGCTCTCCTACTGAACTCATTTCAAACTCAGATGTCATGTACTTGACAAACTCATTCACCATTCTGTTTGACACAGATCCAAAGACAATATCATTGACATAGATCTGAAAGATGATCACATCAGATTTTTCTCTCTTGATGAAGAGAATTCTGTCAGCTCCACCACGAACATATCTTTTCTCTAGAAGGAACTTGGTTAGCCATTCATACCAAGCTCGTGGAGCTTGTTTGAGACCGTAAAGAGCCTTTTTCAGTTTGTAAATAAACTCAGGATGATGAGGGTCTTCAAAGCCTTTGGGTTGGCTAACAAACACATCTCCAGTTAAGTACCCATTCAAGAAGGCACTCTTTACATCCATTTGATACAACTTGAACTTCATCCATGCAGCCATGGCAAGAAGCAATCGGACTGATTCAAGATGAGTAACAGGAGCAAATGTCTCATCGAAATCAATTCCCTCAACTTGGGAATATCCTTGGGCAACCAATATAATCTTGCCTTGTTCCTGGTTATGTTTCCCTCCTCATCGGTCTTGTTTTTGAAGATCCACTTTGTGCCTATCACATTGGTATCTTTAGGTCATGGAACAAGATCACATACTTCATTTCTTTCAAATTGCAAAAGTTCTTCTTGCATGGCTTCAATCTACCGATCATCCTTCAAAGCCTCTTTAATATTCTTGGGCTTAACAGTGGATGTATAGCACACATTAGCAATCAGCTCATGAAAGTTCTTATGAGCTCCTCTTTTTTGGACCCCTTCACTCATTTCACCAATGATGTCCGAAGAAAAATGATTTTTCTGGACTCCTCTAGATGGTTTGTAGACATCCTGTTTCTCAGACCTTGCTTCAGTCAGGTTACTGTCTTGGGAACTGTCAGGCACAGATGCAGGAACATGGACATTAATATCAAGGCTCTCATCATCAATCTGGACAGCAGGTTCTTCCAGATCATCAACCATTATGTTGATTGATTCCATGACAGTATTTGTCATTTTATTGAAGACACGGTAGGCACGGCTATTTCTTGAATATCCAAGAAAAATGCATTCATCTCCTTTGGCATCAAATTTACCAAGATACTCTCTATCCCTCAGCATGTAACAAATACTTCCAAAGATGTGAAAGTATTTTGAAGTTACCTAAACTGTGCGCTCATGTTCTATCATGTACGTGTATATTGTTGTGAACATGCAAAGTCAGTATATAGAAGCTGAAAGCAAATAAAGGACACGAGGTTGGTAACCCTGTTCGATCAACTGATCTACGTCAAGGGGACTTAACAAGTCCGTGAAAAATAGTTCACTACTCTGTTAAATGGTTACAAAGGCTATTACATGAAAACTCCCGTCACTCAATTCCTTTCCTACCCACTACAACCTTTTTCGTTGAACTGAATTGCGAACTCCTCTCACAACCTAGAATCCCTCTAGTTCCCACAGGAAATCTCTCCTGAGACTCCTTTAAGTATGTATGAAAGTGAGTTTCAAACACAAACTAGAAACACAATGATCACGCAGATCAAATCTAGTCTACCCGAATACTATATTCTTCAAATATGAAGTCTTTTGGACTCTCTACCCTTTGTGTATTCGTAAAACTCATGTCACCTAAACTAGTCTGAATCCCAGACTATTTATAAGAAATAGTTATACCCTAAACAAGGTATTCAAAAGTCCTAATTAGACTAGGATTCAACAAGGAAATAATTTCCTTAATTAAATCGGAATTTCCTAGTTTAGATGTCAGCCTTGAATAGAACTCCTTCTTTCATTCTTGATCTTCATCATGAACAAGGCAACTTCTATTTTGAAATGTTCATCTTGAATCTACAACTTCAACTCCTTGAATGTAGAATGGTACGTTTCTTGAAAACTCTCTGGACAACCGTGCACATGATCATGTCTCTGAACATGATTAAGTACATGTCTTGATCTTTTAATCAGATTGGCAGCAGAATGTTCATAGTAATGTCCAGAACATGGTCTTCAATCTTGAACAACCAAAACATTTTGTGTTCTTTTGATATTTCCATACAGATCATGACAATCTCGAACAGTTGAGTACAAATGGCACTAACAATCTCCCCCGTTTTCTTTATCTGATGGCAAATCAGCTCCATGTTTTAAAAGAACACAATCCTTAAACTGAAAGATTATGTACCTTAAAACATTCTTGAATGTCTTCATGAACATCATCTGATCTTGCTAAGTTGATATTTTGAATGATGGTGAACAAGTGCGGAAGCAACCTAAAACGATCTTGCAAAAACATGGCAAGACATAAAATCTCCCTCTATTTGCCAGCATGTTAAGGCAAAAGAGTGCAGACTCCCCCTTTTTGCCAAAAAGATTTGAAGGCAAGGTCCGAAAAAGGGGGTTGTGAAGTCAAACACTTCACACCACATTTGCATGATCTCCTGCAAACTGATCATTAGTCTTCTTTGATCTCATGTTGGATATAGACACAGCAAAAACCCAATATGGAATAACCGATTTCCATTCTTTTTCTTTCTTGAGAACACTGTAAGGAATATCATTTTGAGTAACATCAATCTTTTGGACCTGCATCAAATCTTTTTGCACGACTGCAGTACCATGAGTATCACTATTCTGATTTTGAGAAAAATTATTTTTCTCTGTGTGAATTTTAAGGTGATGTTCATCCGGTTGTTCATGAACATCAGTAGGAACATCGTGCTGATCTTTATTTTTCTTGCCTGACTCTTCTTTGAACTTCCACCTTTTTGATGAAGATTTTTCCTTGTGTAACTGCTTCTGAATAGCTTGATTTATCTTCTTTGAAATATACCTTCTCTTCATCCTTTTGAGATCACTTAAATAATTCTTGCAGTTTGGTCGAATATGACCTTTTTCTTTACAATAGTGGCATATCACAACTCTCGGATTGGTAGACACTCTTTTGTTGGTGTTTATTCCAGTGTTTGGAACATATCTGGTGTTCTGAACAACGTGCATATCCTTGGCAGGAAAACTTCATGCTCTAGTAAGTAGACCATCTATTTGATCCTCTTTTGAAGTTGTTTGGTGAGCAATAAATACAAAGTCACCATCTTCTTGATCAATCTCGCTTTCTTCCAAATCTTCATCACTTGAAGAAGCTCCATAACTTGTTTTGTTCTTCTTGAGAGTATTAGCACACTCACTTTGAACATGTCCAAATCTATTGCATTCTTTGCAACGTATCTCCATCTTCTTATTTCTTGATCGAGATGTATTTTTAGAAAATTGATCATTCTGATTATCCTGTTGGAATGATCATCTGTTGGCGTTTTCCATCATCTTATTATAGCTTTTCATAAGCAGACTTATGGTGTCCAGCAACTCTGCAACAGTTGGGGAATCACCAGATTGAATACCTGTCTTCAGAGCAAGGTTCCTCCACTTTCTAGCACCAAAATATTCTCCCAAACTCATCTTAAATGTTCTCAAAGATCCCATCAGCTCATCTAAACTCATTGATTTGATATCTTTTGCTTTTTCGATCGCAGCAACTTTATATGCGAACCTTTTTTGTAAGGATCTGAGAACTTTTCTCACCAACTTCTCTTCTGACATTATCTCTCTTAGAACAAAGCTTTCGTTGGTGATTTTCCGTAACCTTACATTGAACTCATCAATATTTTTCTCTTCGAACATGTGAAGATTTTCAAAATTGACGGTCAAATTTTATAACTTCGATAGACGAACACCGCTGGTACCTTCATATGTAGTCTCCAAGATATCCCATACATCTTTAGCTACTTCACATGTTGATATAACGCTAAATGTATTCAGACCTACTGCAGTAAATATGGAGTTGAGGACTCTTGAGTTGAGGCTCGCATTCATGTTCTCTTCTTTGGTCCATCTTGCGTCAGGTTTTGGAATAACTTCACCTGATTCATCCAGCTTGGTAGGAGGATTAACATGACTTTTCATGCTTTGATAAATGCCTTCATCCCTGCTTTCTAGTAAACGTAGTTATGTCCATCCAAAATTGGGGGACGCTCTATGAAACTTCCTTCAAGCGAAGAACTCATTTGCAGAAACAAGCATGCACACAGATTAGCAACTCGAGAATCTTTTCACTTTGAAAAAATCGACCTGCTCTGGTACCAATTGAAGTTACCTAAACTGTGCGCTCATGTTCATTATCATGTACGTGTACATTGTTGTGAACATGCAAGGTCAGAATATAGAAACTGAAAGCAAGTAAAGGACACGAGGTTGGTAACCCTGTTCGATCAACTGATCTACGTCAGGGGGACTTCACAAGTCCATAAGAAATAGTTCACTACTCCATTAAATGGTTACAAAGGCTATTACACGAAGACTCCCGTCACTCGACCCCTTTCCTACCAACTCCAACCTCTTTCGTTGAACTGAATTGCGGGCTCTCCTCACAACCTAGAATCCCTCTAGTTCCCACAGAAAATCTCTCCCGAGACTCCTTTAAGTGCGTATGAAAGTGAGTTTCAAACACAGACTGGAAACACAATGATCACGCAGATCAAACCTAGTCTACCCGAATACTATATGCTTCGAATATGAAATCTTTTGGACTTTCTACCCTTTGTGTATTCATTAAACTCATGTCACCTAAACTAGTCTGAATCTCAGGCTATTTATAAAAAACAGTTATAGCCTAAATAAGGTATTCAGAAGTCCTAATTAGACTAGGAGTCAACAAGGAAATAATTTCCTTAATTAAATCGGACTTTCCTAGTTTAGATGTCATCCTTGAATAGAACTCCTTCTTTCCTTCTCGATCTTCATCACAAACAAGGCAACTTTTATTTTGAAACGTCCATCTTGAATCTGTAACTTCAACTCCTTCAATCTAGCATAGTACGTTTCTTGAAAACTCTCTGGACAACCATGTACATGATCATGTCTCTGAACATGATTAAGTACATGTCTAGATCTTTTAATCAGATTGGAAGCAGAATGTTCACAGTAATGTCCAGAACATGGTCTTCAATCTTGAACAACCAAAACCTTTTGTGTTCTTTTGATATTGCCATACAGATCATGACAATCTCGAACACTTGAGTGCAAATGGCACTAACATATTTTATGTTTGGCTTCTTCCCTTTCCACAGCTCATAGGGAGTAATTCTTGTCTTGGGTCTGAGGTACACCCGATTAATAACATGGCAAGCCATGTTCACCGCTTCAGCCCAAAGATTATCAGGAACAGATTTGGCCTTCATCATTACTCGACTTATTTCTTGGAGAGTTCAATTTTTTCTCTCAACAAAACCATTTTGTTGAGGTATTTTCGGGGCAAAAAACTCTTGACCAATTCCTTTTTCTTCACAGAATTTTTTGAAGAAAGCATTTTCAAATTCACGTCCATGGTCACTTCTTATTCTTACCACGTTAGTTCCTTTCTCCACTTCAATCTTAAGACAAAATTTTTTGAACGTCTCAAAAGTCTCCACTTTGTCTCTTAGGAACTCAACCCATGTGAATCTGGTGTAGTCATCTATCTACACAAACAAAGATAAATTTCTTCCATCCAATGCTTTCGATTTGGACAGGCCCCATCAAGTCCATGTGTAATAAATCCAAGGCATTTGAAGTGTTAATCCTCTTAACAGACTTATGAGAGGTATGGATCTGTTTCCCAACTTGGCATGAGCCGCACACCTTTTCTTGATCAATACTTAGACTTGGAACACCAATCACAGCTTCAGTCTTCATAAGTCTCTAGAGATTTCGATAACTGATATGGCCAAGCTTTTCATGCCATAGATTTGATTCCCATAATTGGGTTCTAAATCAAGTTTCCTTCATGTTAAGAAGATAACAGTTGTCCCACGATCTGTTCCTGTCCATCAGGAGAACACTTTCTTTATCCTTGACCAGGCACTTATCTCTTATAAAATGCACAAAGAGACCTTGGTCGCATAACTGACTAATGCTAATTTAATTAGCCTTTAGTCCATCCACAAGCAGCACATCTTCCAAATTGGGCATTCCATGAACATTCAATTAGCCACGCCCAAGCACTCTTCCTTTGACACCATTTCCAAAGGTAACAGATTGATAAGAACAATCTTTTTGAATGTTGTTCAGCATGCTAGCATCTCCAGTCATATGATGCGAACATCTGTTATCAAAATACCAACTGCCCTTTGCATGAATGTTGAGAGCAGTATGAACCACATAATTTCTGTGGTTGTTCCTTGATCTGTTCCTGTTGTTATCTCTTCTGGGGAACTGATCAGATTGAGAAAAACCCCTTTATTTTCATCTGTCTGAGGTCATTAATGTAGTTTCTGCAGTGTGGTCGAATGTGACCAGGTTTTTCATAGTAGGGACACACCACACATGTATTTTGAGAAGACTTCGTTCGCTGCTGCTGCTTGTTCTTTGGCTCAGCTTTTGGTTCTGGGACAGTTGGATTTTTTGTTCCAGACTACCGTCTTTGACAGAATTTGTCATAAGAATGACCACCATTAAATTCAAGCCCAGTATGATCCTGAGGACTCTTTCCCTTAGAAAGAATTTCATCAAGCTGAGATGAGCCAGAGTTCATCATTTTGACAAGCTTTTTCAAATGTAGAAGTTCACCAGTTTGAGCATTCGAATTGTTCTGGGACTGCAACAGTTCATTCTGCAACTCATTAAGGTGAGTAGAGAGATCATCTCTTTCTTTCAAGAGATTGGAATTCTCTTTCATCAAGTCTTCATTGACTTTAACCACCATGATCTAACTGGAATGCAATTTCTTATACGCCTACATAGCAGATTCCTCAGTAAAATCTTCATCATCGCTGCATTCAGAAATTTTCTCGACCTCATTGTTAGGACCAGATGTAGGCACAGACTCTTTGACAGAGTGTGTCATGAAAGCAATATGATTGCTTACACATTTTTCATCACTTCCACTATCATCAGGCTCATCGCTTTCACTTAAGGTAAAACAATATGACTTGTTCTTCTTTTTTAGCGTGTTAGCACACTCGGCTTGGTAATGACCAAAACCACCGCATTCTCTACACTTCACTTCCTTATGTCTATCTTCATTTGACTCATCATCCTTGGTTCTTTGAGGTTTAGAAAACCTGTTCTTGCCAGCATTATTTTAAGAAGACTTCTCATAGCGTTTTGCAAACTTTGAGAAATTTTTTGACAGCATAGCAATTGACTCTGCAATGTCAGCTTGGTCAGGAACATTGCTGGGAATATTAGCACTGGAACCAGCCTGAAAAGTATTGCTTTTCTTCTGCACAGTTTCTTCTTTTGTTAGGCCTATTTCAAAAGTTCGCAACGACCTCATCAGCTCTTGTAGCTTCATCTTACTCACGTCTTTGGCTTCTTCAATAGCCATGACTTTGTAGGTAAATCTTTTGGGTAAGGAACGAAGAACTTTTCGGACAAGTTTTTCTTCAGAAATGGCATCTCCAAGGGCAAAGCTTTTATTTGCAGGTAAATCTTTTGGGTAAGGAACGAAGAACTTTTCGGACAAGTTTTTCTTCAGAAATGGTATCTCCAAGGGCAAAGCTTTTATTTGCAATACCACAAATTTTAGCATTAAAATTAGCAAGTTTTTCAGCCTCATCCATCCTGAGATTCTCGAATCTGGTGGTGAGTAGTTGCATCCATGAGGCACGAACACTGCTTGTTCCCTCATAGGTGGTCTGCAGTATGTCCCACGCATCCTTGGCTTTATCATAGGTGGAGATAAGCTTGAAGACGTTCATATCAACAGCTGAGAATATAGCATTCATGGCTTTAGCATTCAGCCTCATCACCTGGTAGTCATCATTGTCCCACTCTTCTTCAGGCTTCATCACAATTTTACCTTTTTCATCTTTCTTTGTGGGAGGCTTCCATCCTTCAGTCACCATCTTCCAGGCACGTTCATCAATCGAATGAATAAACGTAGTCATTCTGTCTTTCCAGTAGGCATATTATTGCCATCAAGGAGCGGAGGTCGCACCATCGATGCTCCTTCTTTCATCGTGTCCATCTCGGCAAAAAAAACACGTATTAAAATCCCAAGATTGTACCTGTATAACTGGTAACCCACTCTGGTGCCAATTGAAAAACAACAATCCATGCTAAGTGTTATTTAAGAAAACTGCACACAAGTGTTCTACCATATGTTGGGAACAGACATAAGAACATTAAAAAGAAAGCAGTTAAAATACACACGAGATTGGTAACCCAGTTCAGTTAATCAACCTACTCTAGGGGGACTTCGCCCAAACTTTAAGATCTATTTCTACTCCTTCATGAAGTGTATTTAGGCTATTACATATACAGGACTCCCTCTTTATGCTACTCGTTCTTCTTCACGAACTCTTTCACTAAACAAAAGCTATGAGATCCCCTCACAACCGTGACACTAGACTCCCTCTAGCT
Organism: Perilla frutescens; assembly: GCA_026008535.1. Classification (NCBI taxonomy): domain Eukaryota; kingdom Viridiplantae; phylum Streptophyta; class Magnoliopsida; order Lamiales; family Lamiaceae; genus Perilla; species Perilla frutescens. Next base: position 6,725,733 of record BRKX01000006.1, on the reverse strand, counting down.
ACCCACGACTTCAACTTACAATTTCTCCCGAGATTGCATACAAAATGGATTAAACAACCCTTCACGTGTTTCACTCAAAACACTAACTTGCTAGACTATCACGTTGAACTTTTGAAGGAACAACTACTAGCTAATACATATGGATCACAAACAAAATTGACTCTCAAATAATGTGTTAAGAGAATCTAAACAAGTCCTTCGCCGATTGCACAAAGAATCGGTCTTCAAATAGTTTTCACTTCAATGACACCGTTGGACTCTTTCTGCCGATGTAGGTAAGTGAATATTGTCTTGTGATCCTTCCAAACGTGTGTAGATACTTTCCATGTGTAGTAGGGTTAATTTCAGTACGGTATCTATACCACAAGGCAGTCAAATGATTATATCTTGACCTTCCAAACTGATTCGCTGCAAGATCTTTCCGGTATGGAAACTACCATAATTAAACTGTTCCTGGGTATGTCAGGAACATCAGAGCGAACAGTTCACCAACTGTTCTTCAAAAATTGCACAGCGGAACTTTTGTCTTCAGACACATACCCTGGAACACATTGTCTTCTATATCTCGCCAATACAAATACGAACCAAACATTAGTGCATAACGATGGCACTAACAAACTAGATCAAGTATTACCTGCATTCATGTGGTTATTGTCTTCGAATGTTGGATGATCATTTCAGCTACTGATTTCTTATCTTTTACAGTTGGTGATCGACATCTTAGCAGCCTCTCAGCATTGCTCGGCTCATCATTGCTTGGCTCTGCATATTCAATTGTTGCAATACCAATATCAGCTCCTTGATCCTCCTGTCCAGCATCATCATTGAGGTCCATGAATGCATCATCTATAAAACCCAAACCAAATCCTCCTGCATCAATTTCCAGAACTTGTCTCTCAAACAAGAAGTTGGTATCCCATTCTCTAATAACTAGCATTGATCTTGGCACATATCGGTTGTACAAAACCATCCTATCAATATATAGAAGTTGTTGCATTTCCAAATATTATTAGAATTCGAATTTCAGTAATATGAAATAATGCATAAAGAAGAAGTTAAAATCGGTATATAAATATGCTAAAATGAATGTAAATATATGCTAAAATGATAACAGGACAATATTTGTAAGGATTTTTACTGTGAGGAATAGTATTGGTCCTCTGAATTCCCTTGCTTTGTTTATTTGCCACTGTAGTGAAGTTTCCACCAGACATCGGATTACAAACTCACACCAATTTAGTTCTGACACATTGTCAATATCTTCTAAATGGTGCATTATGTTAGGATATATGTATCCATTGCCGCCATTTTCAATTAAGAAACATGTCAGAAGCACAATGAATTGTCTTTTGAACCAATCTCTTCCTTCAACATCTTCAAGCATACCCTTCACAACATTTGATAGCACAATCCTATATTTGTGCTTATCAAATCTTTTCCTCCAAGTTTCAGTCAATTCACATGTTCTATTTCTAGTCCTGTTGTTTATCAGGGTTCTGCCCTTCGGCAATCCAAGAACCAATAGGACATCATCTTCATCTAAGGGCAATTTCCCTCCATTGTCAGCAAGTTCTATTTCACACCTTCTTGGATTGAAGTTGTTTAAAACCCAGTATGTCAGCTTGTGTGGTAACTCTTTAACTTGTAGGTTTAGAATTTCACTAAAACCCATATTGATTACTGCTTCTCTTTGTGCCTCATTCAAGTCTTTGATTGCGTTAGTCAGTGCGGATGGGATTGCTCTGCTTGGCAGAAGTGGGTAGCCATCTTCAACAAGTCTGTAGTCGTGTTCAGATGTAGGTGTTTCTTTTTTAATATCTTGCTCATTCCTTGCATTTGTTATTCTTTCTTGATCTTCATCCAGGGCCGGCTAGACCATGTAGCCGACGAGGCGACCGCCTCAGGCCTCCGAAAAAATTGAAGCCCCGGATATCCGCATGTCTTACTATATACATATATATATATAAATAATATATGGAATTTTTTTCAAAATTTTTTTATAGCTCAAGTGGTAGTTCTCGATAAGTTCACTATTATAAAAGAGAGGGCCTAGGTTTGAGCCCTATTTAGTTTTTTTTTCCCTAATTTTTTTGGCTAGTTTAATTAGTTGTGCTCTTCCCCTTGTGTAAACAAAAATCCTACATTCCTACTCCTCTTTTTAGTTCTTTTTTCATTAATTTTTTTCGCTAATTCAATTAGCTATGACAACTGACAACAGACTCGATCGACTTCATTGTTTAATTTGTTCGATCTTTATACTTAATTATTGACTTTATAACTAATTTGATTTTTAATATTTTGTTACAAAGTCGGGAGATTTAATAGTAGAAAATCTATGAGTGATTTTTGAAACATAATGATTATAAAACTTGAATAATTTTGCAACTGAAAAGGCAAGATAAATTAAATGAATTTTTATAAAATGTATTAAATATATACATTTTTGTACTTTTATATTTCTTTAAGGCCTTGCCTCAGGCCCGCAAATTTCTTAGTACGGCCATGTCTTCATCATCAACCCACGCTTTTCATTTTCTTATATCTGCATAATATGACATGCTAAAAAGTATTACACATAATACTAAAATTTATTACATGGAATGCTAAAATACAATTTTAGCAATAGAGTCCTCAAAATAATGCTCAAGACCATCCCACTCAATTAAAACAATGCAAAAATGTATTACACAAAATGCTAAAATGTATTACACAGAAAGCTAAAATGTATGATAGCGAATGCTAAAATACAATTTTAGCAATGGATTCCTCAAAACAATGCTCAAGACCATCCCACTCAATTTAAAAAATGCTAAAATGTATTACACGGAATGCTAAAATGTATTACACAAAATGCTAAAATGAGAATTTTGGAAACACGCCTCGAAATTAAATACATGAAAATTCGTGTTCTTTGTATGCTAAAATCAACGTTTCTTATACAGTTAAAACAACATAAATGCTTCGAAATATCTTCACTGAATCTAACTACTACACATATTCATCCTATATCTTGTATTTTTATGGAAATCAACGAATGGGTCGTGCAAAAATCTATTTTTACAACTTTTTCTTACTTTGCGATTAAAGAGTAATGAAATCGAAAAAGCTAGGGTTGTTTTTTTACCTTTTTCCAGTTTTGAACTTGAATCGGTCTTATTTTCCGCCATTATTGCTTTGCTTGGTTCGATTTTGATTCGAAGCGTTATCTTGATTTCGATTTCTTGAGTTTGAATTGCGTTTTTTCGTTGCTGATTTCAGTTTTGCAGTTTGAAAATTGAATCTCGCCAGTTTTTTAGTTCAGTTCTTCGCGAAACGATGCTACTGTTCACATAAATTTCTTTTCCGATTTTACCCTTAATTAGACGCGCGAATTGAAGATTTTCATTTTAATTACAAAATTGCCACCGAAAATTTGTTGTGATCTGGACCGTCCAAATTGTAGAATGGATAGATGAGATTGATTCCTAGTTCCCACCTGAGATAGGGTTCTCACCAGATCTCATCCTCTCTCTCTATATATATATATATATGACGATGTAAATTCATAAATTGAACTATGAAACTTTTTTACATGGAGCTCAACTATTAATAAAATTGAAACTCAAGACCTTTCGATAATATGCACACTTCTTCCAAATCGGACGTCATACATACAAATTAGCCCTATATGTAAAGGTCCGCATACATCTATAGTTTTAATATTCAATATACTTTTGAAAACATTTTTTTTCAAAATAATTTAATATATTTCGGCCCCCTACCCTACATATAGGAGGAGCTTACTTTGTAGGATAAATTAAATAGATTAGATTAATAAAAATAATATACACTAATCCACCACATATTATATATGATGGATTGTATCATTTTAAAGCTCAAATTCTTTAAATATCCAATCATATACAGTGGCGGATTCAGACAAAAATCTTAGGAGGCATCATTTTATTATGCATAAAAAATCTACGTAAATAAATAAATATTAAGAACATATTATTGTATAAAAAATCATAAATTTAAATGAGATATAAATGTATAAATATTTCGTGAATTAAAATGATCTAAAAATTGACATATAAGGTTCTTTTCAGATCCCTTATTTAAGTACTATCTTCATATTTGATCTTGAATAGAAATATCAAACTCTTTAATCGATTTTCGTAACCCCGAATCACAAACAGTATCAATTAGATTTAGTTCTACTTGTATTCAAAGTTGTTTTTCCACCAATTCATTAGCAATAGGTAAACGGGAAGATGAGAAAATGCATCTCTACTAATTTTCTAAAAAAAAAAACTCTCCATATTCTATATTATATATATACAATATAACAAATTGATAAAAATAATGACATTGAATCTCAATTTAAATAAAACAATATTAATATTATTAAATAAACAATAATATTATAAATATAAAAAAATAAAAGAAAAAAAATTACTTGTGAGCCAAAACTCACCAAAATTCATTCAACTATTTATATTTAATCACAAATACAATATATTTATATTTAAAAAAAATTATATAACTTATATATAAAAAAATTAAAAAAAAAGTTGGGAGAGGGGCAAGTGCCCCCTGGCTCCCTACATCCGCAACTTGCCCTTGACTCCCTACATCCGCTTGACCACGTGTATTATCAATCTAATCTATTTAATTTATGGTCCAAACTATAAGCCGTGAAAGGGAATAAATTATAAGTTAAATTAGAGGTTGGGATAGGTGTGATTTGGGGGATGTTGAGGGAGCAGGCAGAATTTTAGAGGTGGGGGGCCACTACTACTTACACTAGTAGAGCTCGTCTCAGATCGAGGTGCCTATCCTAAAATTGGAAGTTCACTTAAAATATTTAAATTTGGTACCCATTTTATTTTTTCATACCATTTAAAAAATATATTTTTAATATTATAAATTTAATAATTTTGCAATTACAATACTATTCACGTTTTCAATTAATTAAAATCATGTTATTTTTATATGATTAAAATCAATCGAATCGATGTTGGTTCTGATCAATTGAAAATTATGCAATTATATCATGATTTACATCAATTTTAATTAATTGAAAATATGAATGATAATGGTGTTGCAAAAATTATTAAGTTTATATTAATAGAAGTGCGTTTTATAAATAGTGTGTGAAAAAACATAATCAGTTGAAAGTTTGTGTATTTTAAGATAATTATTCATTTAAAATTTTGCCAAACAGATCAGAGGCAATAATGTGATTTTGCCAATTTTTCATATAGTATTTCACCATAAATGTGATACTAATTCTTTTCTTTTTTTTTTTGAAAATTTTGATGGCACTTATATTGGCAAAATATAATAAATGAATTAGGAATATCACTATACTCTCACTCATCTAATATAATCTGTATGGGGAAATGTGTATTTACTGGATTTGCTAATGAGTGTAGTTATTTACATTATAAAATTTACTATTTGTACCATAAATTGAAAAAAAATCAGAAATGAAATAATTTTAAAGTTACTTAAATATCTTTTAAGTTTTCGAAAATTAATTATATTAAAGAAGATATAACACTCGTTTCCGAACCTGCTGAAGGTGATTCAAAACCTGATCTATGAACGTGTTGTTAAGATTTTTTAAAATCAGTTGTATTCGAAAATCTGAGTTTCTGAACATGTTGAAGATGATTCGGAAATTAATTTCCAAATGAGTGTTAAGTTTTCGAACAAGATTAATTTTACTTGTGTTATAAGATTCTTTTAGATAAAGAATAAATAAGTCATATTATGCGGTGCCTAAAATAAATATAAAATGCCTAAAATAAATAAAGTGTAATGAGTAAAAATTGCAGTGAAAATAGTCGCTAATTCTACCAGACTACCTACCGTCTGTTTCTGTCCTGTGAGAGAGAGAGAGGAAGCAGGCGGCCTTAATAAACAGACTGCAAGAGGAAAGTCGTCTCAAGTCTCTGAGGCATTTTCGCAAACAGTTTGCGTCGAGATGCATTTGAGCGAGAACGAGGGGATAGAAGGCAAAACCTTCGTGGTCACGGGCGGGCTGGGGTACGTGGGCACGGCCCTCTGCTTTGAGCTAGTCAGAAGAGGTGCCCGTCAAGTCCGGGCCTTTGACCTTCGGCCCGAATCACCATGGTCTCACGATCTCCGCCGTCACGGCATTCGTTGTATTCAAGGTTTGTTTCTTTCTTTTAAAATGTTACATTTGTCTGTGTCTATCGCAGCGTGGATCAAAATTTGATTTTTCTGTTACCAATTAAGAATGCTATTAGTTCTGTTCGTGCCATCGTAAGTTTGACTGAAATACTTTTGATGTGTTTCACGTGATCGGATGGGGGTTTTACATTAGTTTGATGCTATTATGTGTTAAGTGAAAGAATGAACATGTGGAGCTGCAGTTGGTGATTGGGAATTTCGAGCTAATTATGTTTCTTACTGTTGAGCTATGTAAACTGGAAATTCCTTTCGTCATTAACGATTTTTGAACATATAAGAGATGAAAGATGTAAGATTTGATCTCGTCAGCGAATTTCAGATGATAAAAGCTGGCTGGATTTAATTTCCAATTAAAAGAATTTTTAAGGTTTTTGGTTGATTGAGCAAATACAGATTACCTGCATTATCTGGATATTACTCAAAATATAAATCATTCTTTCCCTTGTCATTATAGAAATTGTATTATAAATGCCACTGTTCACTCAGGGGATGTTTCTAAGAAAGAAGATGTTGAAAAGGCTTTGCAAGGGGCAGATTGTGTTTTTCACCTTGCTTCATATGGCATGTCTGGCAAAGAAATGCTTCAATTTGGCCTTGTCGATAAAATAAATATAAATGGAACCTGCCATGTCTTGGATGCTTGCCTGGAGCATGGGGTGAGCAGACTTGTTTATGTCAGCACGTATAATGTTGTATTTGGCGGACAAGAAATCATAAATGGAAACGAGGCATTGCCTTACTTTCCTATTGATGACCATGTAGACCCATATGGCCGTAGCAAATCTATAGCAGAGCAGCTTGTTCTCAAGCACAATGGTCAACCCTTCAAGTAAGTTTTTATTTTTCTTAAAAAAAACAAATTATCCATAATATCTTTCCACTTCCCCCTTCCACACAAAAGAATGATCTCCCATCACTAGAAATGAAAGGGCAGTCCATTGGAAAACGGACAGAATTAATTTGTTGTTGTTAACCCACTCTGATTTTGTAAGATTGGATACATGATACAGTTTTCATTTCATGAGGGGTTCATAAAAACCTCTTTTAACTCAATGGATGAAGTTGAAATTTGGTCCATTTCATTGCTGTACAGAAAAAAGAAAGGAAAATTATACTCTTGTGCAATCCGTCCTGCTGCTATATATGGACCAGGTGAAGAAAGGCACTTGCCTAGGATTATACAACTTGCGAAGTTGGGTCTTCTGCCATTCAAAATCGGTGAAATGAACGTGAAATCGGACTGGATCTATGTTGATAATATTGTTCTGGCGATGCTTTTGGCTAGCATGGGCCTTTTGGATGATATTCCTGGGAGAGTAGGACTTCCTGTTGCTGCTGGCCAAGCCTACTTCATATCAGATGGTAAAGTTGGTCTGCATGTTGATATGGCTTCTTTACTCTAAATTGGATCGAATCACAAGTAGTACCCGGATGTCTTCTTTAGATTTTTTGAAGTCTTGGCAAGAAATTCAGTAGAGATAGAGTTCGTAATTCATTGATGATACCCTTGTTTCCTCTTAGAAGTCAATAATTTTACTGTCCTCTTATGCTGTTTCCTTATAATTGGCAGGTTGTCCAGTCAACAGTTTTGAGTTCCTCCGGCCACTGCTCGAAGGCTTGGACTACGACTTACCTAAATTGACATTGCCTGTCCCTCAAGCTCTTTTTCTAGGAAAGCTTTTCTGGGTGTTCTATTCACTCATGTATCCCTGGCTAAGTCGGAGGTGGCTTCCTCAACCTCTGATCCTTCCTGCTGAAGTCTATAAGGTGCTACTCATAAGTTTCCCACTTCATATTCTTTTATAGTTTTTCTTGCCTCAATCAAGTTGGTGTAGCATGTCCTCCAGGGAAAAAGGAAACTCATATAAAACAAAGATTCATCCCATATTTTGCTCTTCCCAAAAAGATACATATTCCTCAGTCTTACATGATTTTCACGTCAAATGTTATAGTTAAGTGTGTATTGTGTGCTTTTGCTTTGCAGATACCAGTGTGGTAATAACGCTTTCCGTACAGGAACTATCTTGATTCTTGTGTACAAATATCTGCTACTAATATTTTAGGATATTTATCTAGGTTTCATGATATATACCATACAACTTCTGCAATGAAAATGTATCAAATTGCTCAAATGCACATGATGTGAGCCTTGCAAAATGAGGGACAGAAGTGTTTTTCTTCTCTAAAATGAATGTTTAGGGAGAGTATGGGTCAATTATCTGCATTTCAACATCCATGTTAATGACATACATACTTCTTTCTTATTGGCAGGTTGGTGTGACCCATTACTTTTCGTTTCTCAAAGCGAAGGAGGAACTGGGCTATCGGCCTCTGGTTAGTCCTCAAGAGGGTATGGCTGCAACAATTGCATACTGGAAGGAGAGAAAAAGAAGAACATTGGATGGTCCAACCTTATCTGCATGGCTCTTCGTCGTGATTGGAATGTCGATACTATTCTGTGCAGCATTCTTGCCCGACTTTGGCCCTTTTCACCTGTGTCGAGCAATTAGCCTCTTCTTTCTACGTTCTATCACAGCGATACGATTAGTCTTCATGTTGGCTGTTGTCGCACATATCAGTGAGGGTGTCTACGCTTGGCAACTTGCAAGAAAATGTGATCCTGCAAATGCAAGAGGTTGGTTTTGGCAAACTGTTGTTTTGGGATTTTTTTCGTTGCGTTACCTACTCAGAAGAGCTGAAATGAAGCCAAATTAACCAAGTGGATTTCATTTTCATTTTCATTTTCAACTGGAAGTAGATAGTCATTAGACTTACATTGATGGAAATGATTTCATTTTATTTGCGATTCTATGATATACAATCCTTACACCATGAATTGTGTGTTTGTTTCCCCCTCCCTACATGTTTTGACAAAATCGATGATTGATGGTTGTATGTAATGAGATAGTATAGAACTTTCCACAAATATGTCGAAACTAATACCATGCAAGCATTAACAGAGAAGTGTACCAATAAAAAAATTGTGAAGCAGGCCAGAAGTTGCGACCAAATAGTAGATGACTAATAACAATATAAAGAAATCATGTTAAAGAACTAACTCCAAGTAACTATGAAGGCAACGGAAATCTGATGAGTCGGTCGACTAAGAACCCTAGCTAATTCTACAGGGCGCATAATATTAATAATACCTAAGCTAGATGCTACAATCGGGAGAAGATAGAGCTCGAGGTCCATATTCTGATGATAAAATTACAAATATATCATTTCCATGGCATGCTAGACAAGGCATGGGGGTTGGGGTGGTTATTGCAAGCACCGGAGCTCAGATTGGGCGGGCTGGCGGGCCCACCAGAGGATTCGCTGAACGTCCCTCGTGATGGTGAGCTGCTTGCGCCAGTGTTCGCCTTTGGAGGAGCACAGAAAGGCTCCATATAATCTGCTGGTTTTGGTTCTTTCCGACCATCTGCTAAAAAGCTTCCAACTATTACCTGCAAATACAGAAATCCACTTTTAGAGGCTGGACTAACAAACATGGCCATACTCGTTGAAAATACACACGGATAGCAAATGCAATCAATCTCGCTTTACACCTTAGCATCAATGATAATTGTATTATTGCAACAGAAGACATTAAAGGTGCCGTGATGCTTTGTTAGGGTCAAATGACATTATAAGATGAAACGAAGAACTAAGAAATTTGAGACCACCATTTATGATATCCGAACCGGCATAGCACAGTCCAGAGTCTCCTACCGACAGCAAAAATGTTGAAGCCAATAGTGTTGATCATTCTTACTTCATAGTTGAGTGATAATGATCATCAGAAAATGATAACATGTTTTAGCATCTCAAATCTGATGGAAATTGACCCGGGAAAAATTCAATCTTGCCATAAAGTAAGCTGAAGACATTTTTACATGTTATAGCATGCTCCATTCAAAGAGGAAGAACATCTTTTAAGAGAGCAATCTACCTGGACAGGGGAAGCTGCGATTAGTAAACCCGCCACGCAACCACCAAAAACCCTTCCATCAGGTCCAGCTAATGTCGTGCTTAACCCACCAGTTCTGCTTTTATGGCCACCAACATCTGATAGCATAAATGATCCCGACAGGGACAGGATGTCAAATCGCCCCTACATAAACAAAAATAATGGCATTAAAAATTATTGATCAATTAGATAGAAGCCTTATGCCACAAGAAGAGTTTCTAATAACTTTTAGAGAAAGTGGAGCTTAAATAGACAGAAGCTAATTGAGATTCTGATAAGCCTAGTCGGATTTGTCATCTCAAGTTAAACATGCAAGCAATGGCTGCCATTCCTAATTTGAAACCAGGCCCAATTTAATTAGTTAGATGTTTATGATTAAAATGAACCTAGTAAACCAGTAGAAGGAGGGGGGGGGGGGAAAAAAAAAAAAAAAAAAAAAAAGATAAAAATGTAGAAAACCTCAAAGGTTGCCGTTCCACCAGATGTTGCAGCTTGACGGAGCGTCACATTCGATATGACGCCATTTGCAGATAGGATACAAACAGCCCTTGGACCATTCTGAGAAAATGCCACTACTTTCGAGGACACATCCTGAAACACAGTAGCAAGCATTAATCAAAATATTATGATGCTGTCAGCTGCAAATCCATTGGCATTACTGAGTTCTAGTTCTATATGCATATCAAGACCTCCTTTCATGGAAAAATCCCAATCCAGATAAATCAAGAACAGAGAAAAAACCACTAAAACTGCATCACGCCCAATACTTTTGAAAAAATAGTAAAATGTGTGTTTGCATGAGTCGTGCTAGAAATCAGATGAAATTGTGTGTGATTTATGTGGTACTTAAGGATTCAACACATTTTTTCAACTGACATGAACTCTGAGAATCTATAGAATGATTGTATATATTCTATTAAATTTTCAACCTCTCCAGCCTTCACATTGATTACATGAGGTATAAATCCAATTCCAGTTGAACCTGCAAGCATGAATTTGCATGAGAATTTCAAGTCAAAAGAAGATAAGAACAACGGTAGCAATCATGATGATAATGAAAAAGTAGAGGCAGCATATGAATATGAAGAAGGCCAAAATAAATACATGCATGCATATAAAAGAAAGCTCGACTGCATAGTGCAAGTTTGCCCACTGCTATAAAAAGAAACTTTTGAGAAAGAAATACATCAAAACCGACATCTTGACCAGCACAAGTGAAAACATGGTAAAGTGAAAGAATATTTCCCAGAATAAAAGATAAAGGAAAAACAAAAAGAAACAATCAAATAAAATAAATTAAATGGAAAAAAAGAAAAGAAACTTCTTGGCATTACAAATAGATGCAGCATTCACACTATATAATCAAGACAAAGCAAGTTTAACTGAACACAGCACAAGGGGTATCCAGGTAAATTCCATTCATTATCTTAGGATTCTTGATATTGACAGTGGTCAGATTAAGCAAATGACATTTTCTTCACAATACATAAACGTCATTCATCATAAAATAGCACTCTATATACATACATACACACATCAATACCTATTGGCAATTCTTGCACCAGATCAACTAAGATAAACTGAAACCCAAAAAAAAACAAAAAAAAAGAACTCAAATAACTGCCACATCTAAAAAACATAGAAGATATGAAAAGAAAAGAAAAAAAGAAGAGGTCAATTGGAATCCCAAGTGCATCGCCCATACTCACAGTAACACTCACAACACTCCTAATAATATTTCCGAAAGTCAATGGCAACAAATATAATATATATCTATATAAAGAAACATTATTTTAGGCAAAGATCCAATCTTTCCAATCTAGATTCTTTAAATAACAGACCTATAGCTTCAATTTGCTTTTTCTTGTTGCTTGAACCAGGAGGCCTGCCTCTCGCCTTCTTGGCTGTGGGTGAGGCCGATCCCCCAATCGGCTGTTGCGACTCTGTTGCCAAAGAAAAGGTCTCCGACTGCTGCATACCCCCGCTCATTGGTTGCTCCTGGTGGCTAGAAGCCACTGTCATGGCCATGCTGCCATCGGGCCCATATTTCCTCGGCCTACCCCTCTTTCGTTTTTGATCACCTGAGTTCAAATTCATTCCCTCTCCTGAGTTCAAATTCATACCTCCTGAGTTCAAATTCATACCCTGTGGCTGGGTGCCACCAGGGACTGACTGAAACGGAGACGATGCACCGACAGGTCTATAGGTGCCATCAGCAGCATAGGGCACCCGCATTTGCTGATCCATCTGAGGCTGCACCGGCAATGGCACATTGAATTGCTCGCGGCTGTTCATCACGGCGGCTTCCGATACACCCGACATGTTGCCGGGTTTCCAAAATTAGCTGTGGTGACGGTTTCCAAAATTAGCCGAGGTAAAAATTGCACTGAATCGTTACAAAACTCAGAATTCGACAGCTGAAAAACTCGCGAAAAGTTAATTTCAAAATAAGGGAATAACTGAAATTCAGTAAACGGAAGTGAAGAAGGAAGCTTTAAAAGGGAATGCCTTTGTGCAGTAAAAAATTGAATATCCAGCTGAATTCCACCAGATTTTCAAAGGGATCGAGCGAAAAACAACTGACGGAGCTCGAAATTGAACCCCGGAAAAGATAAATAATTTTTAAAAATTCCTAATTCTCACCAATTTACTGTAAATAATAAATACCCTAAAAATCACATAATAACGCATAAAATCAACAAAAATAGAGAAAAATTAGAAAAACTTACCAATAAATAGAGAAAATTTTGTATGTCAGCCGAGAATTAAGTAGATCCAAACGCAGAGCTAGGGGATTTTTAGGGATTGTGGATACAGAAAAATAGGGTTTTTTTGCGAAGAAAAGCTTTTCTGTAATGTTAATTTATTTATAATTACGAGGGGCCGTCTTCGTTAAAAGTTTTTTTTTTTCCTTTTTTCTTTTACCTATTTTTGCATTAGATATAGAAAATAAGGAAGGAAGGTTAAAAATATTACAAATTCACCATTACTATATGTATTTTCATACTCGCTCTTTTTAGTTGCATAATTGCGATTGACCCCCCATTATTCTTTTAATTTACATGATAAACATTCAACATTATCATCTAAACATTATTATCTATTCAAGGTTTGAAACCAAGTCAAAATTTTAATTTCAGAGATTATGATAATCTTCATCGATTTGATTCATTTGTAAAATTTAAATATTGCTGCAAATTCCTTCAAGAAAAAAATGTCTAGGAAGTATAAAAAAAATAATCATCAACATTTTATTTTTTTTGTACTAATAAAATAACATATTGAACAAAAGTATGAAAAGAAACAAATAGCATAGATGGATAATAGTTTGAGATGAATCCAATCGCACACAAAGGTATTATTAAAACGTCATTTTATTTCCAAGTTTTAGAAAATATTTTTTTTAGTTGTTATTCGTGGATAATTATATATCTTCAACTTCGTATCACGGCATCAGCTATATCTGGTTACATAAATAATTATTTTGTACTATCCTAGTTCAGGCTCAAGAAAGTAGAAGCACTAAAAAAATGAAAATTAAATAATATTTTCAAAAAATTGAGTATTTTAGGTGTTGTGTTGGTTTACCTTAAACTCAAAGTCCAACATTGAGTTTGATAAATTATTTAAGAAAATTATGTGTTTGCGTATTATACTCGCTTTGCTTCCTAAATAAGATTATTAAATCTGTTTCAAAAGAGAAGAAAAGGATATTAATTGGCATAAAAATTAAACAATAGGCAATTGTTTTGCATCAAGTCATAGAGAACACGCACTCTATTTCCCTAAAAAAAAAATTAAAAAAGATCACATGGTTAGGATTTTTTTTCCTTAGAAATGCACATACCATTTATAACCATGTCAAACTCAAAAAAAAAAAAAAAAAAAAAAAAAGGGTTTATTTGTTTGTCTATTACACTTTATTAAATAAAATAAAAAACAGAGAGAGATGACTTTGTTTTTTTGTTGGTAGAAGTCATTTTTGGTGCTCCTTTATTAGGGTACCCGCACAAAACCTGTGAGCCACCTTACTACAAAGTAATCTTTTTTTTTCCTCCATAATTTATTTGAACCTTCTGATTTTTCTATGGAATTAAAGAAGATAGATAATATACTATAAATAATTTATTAATTTGGAAAATATAAAACTCAACAATATTATCTAGCAGGTCCATATTATTTTGGAAGAAAAATGAACAATGTAAGCTGAGATTTATGAGGTGTATTACACAACACAATATTTAAATGAATGTTTACAAAATCATATTAAATGTGTCGATTTAGTCGCAATCGCAAACCGTAAATAAGTCCACTTTATCTTTTCCCATGTATGTATGTAGGCAGTAGGTTCTTGAATGTTAAACTTGGTGTTATTTTTATTCATGCTTTATTTTTCTCCTCTACCTTCAAATTTATTTATTTATTTTGAGAAAATACTTTATAATTTAATTGGTGATGGTTTACTGGGTGATGAATGACTGAATAATGATTTTGTTTTTTGAGATTTGAAGCCCATTGCTACAGGTGAAAAGGTAGTGGGGCGTGGCGTAGAGGGTGGTTCGATAAATTTTCATTTTTTTTTCTTTTTGTGCATATATTATATTTGTAGATGCTTTATTATTATTATTATTATTATTATTATTATTATTATTATTATTATTATTATTATTATTATTATTATTATTATATGTAATGTGGCGTGGTATCTGACACGGTTTAGTATGAAATCACACTAGCATCTTTCACGGGAAACAAATTGAAGTTTTCATTGTCAAAATATGAAAATAGGTGTTTTATTGCTACATTTAAAAATCACGTAACAATTGTAAAATCGTATAAAATTCATAATTTTTAAAATAATTAATTTCATTTTCTTATATGTAATGTAATATGGTACGATATTTACACTTGTTTGACTGGCATTGTCTAGAAAACGTATCAATGTTTTAGTTGCCGAAGAAAAAAAAAAGAATATTAGCATCTATCATTGCTTCAACTAAAAACCCGTCTAATTTATAATTTTAAAGTAATTAACTTTTAAAAAAATCTATCATATACCTAATATATAAAGGTAAAAATGATTTCTTCACCCAACCAAGTATTATTCTTACTATGGGAATATTTTCAAGAGCTTACTTTAGCTGGTTTTCAGCTTTTGACATAAAATAATTAATTTTATGTGCACGCAGAAACTTATCCTACTTCAAGTGTAAATTATACATGCACTAAAAAAAAGTACATGATACAATTTTTAAAGTTAAATCTAAAAAATCATAAACTCCTTAGCTGATTTCAACACTATGAATTGTACAAAATCCAAAAATATCACTTGCACAAAATAAACATAAAATGTATTGCTTCAAATAGGATTATAAATATTATTTTTAATAAAAATGAATCTGTAACACAAATTTTGTATATTTATATTAATAAACACAAAAAAAAGTGTACAGAGAAATATTTTTGAATTGAAATTATAATTATGGATCGATTCTCTTTTCGGCATTTTGATTCTTTTCTTCAAAAATTTGATCTCTTTGTTCTTCACAATCTTGAAGTTGGATTTATCTCTTCGATCTTCATGAACTTGATGTTTTGGATTTTATAACGTTGATTTGAAGGGTCGGAATCTTGATTTTGGATCAAACTATGGATTTGAGATGATCGTGACGAAGATTATGTCGCTTCTTCGAAGAGCGAGTTAAATCTTATAAGAATGTCTTGAATATTTAGGTTGATAACAACACTTCGAGGATCGAGAACCTTAATTCCGGATCGAACAACGGATTTGAGTTTATCTTAACGAAGAACTTCTTAAATCTTGCAACTTGAATATTTGAGTTTGGTAACACCGATCAGAGGGTGAAGCACCTTGATTTCGAATCAAACTTTGAATTTAGATGACTATGGCGAAGAATGCATTGTTTTCCACGAAGAAGACTTGAATCTTGCAAAAATGCCTTGAAGGTTGAGAGAAAAATTTTATAAAGAAGCTTTCTCCAAGTTTTGAACTTTTGAATTGTGTTTGATTTCCTCTGGCAAACCCTCTATTTATAGGCAAATGAAGAGAGTTAGGGTACATTAGGGCTTAGGTAACACACTTTCATTGATGACATATACTTTTATGATTCTGTACAACAATATGTTGATCTCTTATTTAAGCTCGTCATTTGTCCTATTTTTATTGGCTGAAATTTTCCACAAATAAATATCAATTTATTTGTTTAATTTAAGAATTAAAATTCCTAATAAATAATATACTTTGGATATTTAATAATATAATCTTCATGTGGCACTATTTTATTAGTCAATAAATTTCGTTTAACTACATAATCATAATATGGAATACTTTTTTAAAAAAAATTGATGATTAGTTGACTCCGGCCTCCAGGTAAATTATAATTGTCGACAAAATAACTAATTATGTTCATTAAATAATTTCAGATTAACGTATTATTTCTAATTCCAAAATATTAAGACACTCCTATTTGTACATGAAAACAAACACACAGAATAAAAACAAGAACAATTGCAACTTATTCAAAACAAACACTTCAACATCTATCTTCCCTCATCCGTTCAAATTCTCATCTTAAGGACTCAAATACCATCCAATTCTTCTATTAAGCAATTTATGCACTGATAGAGATATCAAGATATTAAATTTTTGGCAAACACTTCCATGCACTTGTTGTAAATAGCACTATATGAGACGGGTCGGGTCAAATCTGCGTTTTGACCCGGTCAGCGCGGTCAAACCCGCGCTTTGACCTGGGTCAACGTGTTGGTTTTGTATACTAGAAGACTTATCTTTGTATATTTTTCTGATGATATGATGATATGAAATGAAAGTTATTGCAGACACTGTTTGCATTTAGATTATGTTCTATAATTGTTCTATGCAATGTTCCATATACTTACATTGTAGATGATATGGTGTGGGGAGTCACACGGTAAGATCATATCATTAGAACCTTGTATTGTATTAAAGAGCTCACGGCTTAGATGGTCCTGAACACACCATCGGTACACTGTAGAATAATCTGATAAGCTAGTTTATCTTGACTAACTGATTATTCTAGTACACTCATTGTGTATTGAGGAGGATCACGATAGGATACTATTCTCTGTCTCTGACCCAGTTACTAAGAGAATAAAGATCCACAGAGTTCGGGTTCTGAACTCATGTGATATTGGCGAGCATATGTGTGCGTTGTTTATTACTTTGATTTATCAATGGGTGAGATCTTTTCGTAGATCGAATTCGATATCTTGGGTAATAACAATGTATACATGATGTCTCGAGCAGTGTGCATGAGCACCGTGTCCTGGTGCGCCAGGTTGATGATGTTCTCTTGAGGAAACACAAGTTCATGTTGAAACCCTGCAGGTGGAATTTATTCCGTACATGAATAAAGCTTGTGTGGTACTACTCAAGGTTTTAGATGTTAATTAATTATAGTTGTCAGAGACTTACATAATTAATTAATGAACATTATATCTTAAACACGGGGAATGGCTGGACTAAAGGAGAAAGCATGTTCGTAAATATGTATTAAATTGGTAGGTCAGTTTTACTTCTTTAGTGGAATAAAAGTAAAACTTAATTTATTTAATTATATCCTAGGTTTATTGGATATTGGATATTAAATAAATTAGTGGGCCAATTTAATATTCTTCTAGATCCCTGTTGTAGCCCAATTGACTGATAGTGGACTGGATATTGAATTTAAGATAGAGGCCCAGCCCAATAGGGCTGGAACATGAAATTTTCGCCCCTCTCTATTTATAAGAGGAGGGGAGCACGAAAATTTAAGGATATTTAATCATAAGAAATCAGCCCCTCTTTGTCTCTAAAAGTTATCCACAGATTTCACAATTCTATCTAGTAGATTTCAGCCCACTCTGAATCTAGATACAGTCCGGGAATACAACAGAAGATCTTGGAGTGGAATTGTGCAGTGGCCGTGTGTGACATAAGTGGTGCCATTATCATTGTTCATTCAACAACAAGATTAAATCTGTAATCTTGTCCTCAGACCGTCTGTCGATTTGTAAGTAGATTCGTTTTCTATGTCTTCCGCTTTATTAGAATCGAATCTGTTTTACATGCTATTTGATTAGACTATGATAAACATGCGTGTTACATAAAATTATGATTTGCATGAACATGGATTAATGAACAACCAAATAGATCCTGCGATGGTTTAATTCGAAAAAACCCCAACGCGGGTTAACCCGCAAAAAAGTAGAAAAAATGGTAAAATCAATATCAACAGTCTCACTAAAAAGTAAAGGGTCTGCTAGTTATTTTATACTAGTTTATTTAGTTCAAATTGTGATTTTTTCCATTCGAATTAATGTTTAGACCTTAGTAGTTTAGGTTTTTTTTTGGGTTCATGGGTTTTTAAAGGGTTCATGGTTTTTAGGGGTTCTTTTTAGGGTTCATGGTTTTTTAGGGGTTTTTTTAGTTTTTTTGGGGGGTGTTTTTAGGGTATATTTTGTGTTTTTTCAAGTTTGGGGGGGGGGGGGGGTTAGGGGTTTATTTTGTGTTTTTTAGGTTTTTTTTTGGGGTATTTTTAAGGGTTTATTTTGTATTTTAGGGTTTTTTGGGGTTATTTTTAGGGGTTTATTTTGTGTGTTTTTAGTATTTTTTGGGGAGTGTTTTTAGGGGTTTATTTTGTGTTTTTTAAGGTTATTAATTCTATTTCATACTCATTTCAAACAAATTAATTCAATTTATTTTAATTTTAGGGTTCACTAATATTATTTTAGAGTATATATTTTTGGGGAACAAAGAAAATTGAAAAAAAAAAGACAAAAAAAAATGTAAAAAAAATGCCAGAAAATTGAAAAAAAAGGGAAAAACTCCCAGAAAAAAAATATAAAAAATATAAAAGACGGGCGCGTGGGCCCCGCACGCCACGTGGGGCCACACGCCGTCTCATTTAGTCGCATATAAGGGGTGTTGCACCCAACACCTTCTCTAGATTTTTATACCATATTTTAGATTTGATTAGTGCACTGATGGAGATATCAAAATATTATATTTTTATACTATACTAGCAGAAAAAGCGTGCATTGCACACAATTCAACTAATTTATTTAAATTAATTATTGAAGTTTGCATAATTTTACTATACTATATTTGAGTAGTCAAATTAAAAAATATATTTCATTATATATATATATATATATATATCAATTTATAAATTTAATAATATCTGAAAATCCTAGATTAATCAATAATAAAAAAATAATATAAACATAAAATATAATTAAATTGTAACTATTCAAACACGAACTCAGAATTTATACAGATTTCACAATTCTATCTAGTAGATTTCAGCCCACTCTGAATCTAGATACAGTCCGGGAATACAACAGAAGATCTTGGAGTGGAATTGTGCAGTGGCCGTGTGTGACATAAGTGGTGCCATTATCATTGTTCATTCAACAACAAGATTAAATCTGTAATCTTGTCCTCAGACCGTCTGTCGATTTGTAAGTAGATTCGTTTTCTATGTCTTCCGCTTTATTAGAATCGAATCTGTTTTACATGCTATTTGATTAGACTATGATAAACATGCGTGTTACATAAAATTATGATTTGCATGAACATGGATTAATGAACAACCAAATAGATCCTGCGATGGTTTAATTCGAAAAAACCCCAACGCGGGTTAACCCGCAAAAAAGTAGAAAAAATGGTAAAATCAATATCAACAGTCTCACTAAAAAGTAAAGGGTCTGCTAGTTATTTTATACTAGTTTATTTAGTTCAAATTGTGATTTTTTCCATTCGAATTAATGTTTAGACCTTAGTAGTTTAGGTTTTTTTTTGGGTTCATGGGTTTTTAAAGGGTTCATGGTTTTTAGGGGTTCTTTTTAGGGTTCATGGTTTTTTAGGGGTTTTTTTAGTTTTTTTGGGGGGTGTTTTTAGGGTATATTTTGTGTTTTTTCAAGTTTGGGGGGGGGGGGGGTTAGGGGTTTATTTTGTGTTTTTTAGGTTTTTTTTTGGGGTATTTTTAAGGGTTTATTTTGTATTTTAGGGTTTTTTGGGGTTATTTTTAGGGGTTTATTTTGTGTGTTTTTAGTATTTTTTGGGGAGTGTTTTTAGGGGTTTATTTTGTGTTTTTTAAGGTTATTAATTCTATTTCATACTCATTTCAAACAAATTAATTCAATTTATTTTAATTTTAGGGTTCACTAATATTATTTTAGAGTATATATTTTTGGGGAACAAAGAAAATTGAAAAAAAAAAGACAAAAAAAAATGTAAAAAAAATGCCAGAAAATTGAAAAAAAAGGGAAAAACTCCCAGAAAAAAAATATAAAAAATATAAAAGACGGGCGCGTGGGCCCCGCACGCCACGTGGGGCCACACGCCGTCTCATTTAGTCGCATATAAGGGGTGTTGCACCCAACACCTTCTCTAGATTTTTATACCATATTTTAGATTTGATTAGTGCACTGATGGAGATATCAAAATATTATATTTTTATACTATACTAGCAGAAAAAGCGTGCATTGCACGCAATTCAACTAATTTATTTAAATTAATTATTGAAGTTTGCATAATTTTACTATACTATATTTGAGTAGTCAAATTAAAAAATATATTTCATTATATATATATATATATATCAATTTATAAATTTAATAATATCTGAAAATCCTAGATTAATCAATAATAAAAAAAATAATATAAACATAAAATATAATTAAATTGTAACTATTCAAACACGAACTCAGAATTTATACCTTTTAATTTATTTATATTTTTGTTGTTTTAATATATATATATATATATATACATACATACATAGATATGTACGTATATGTATATATACATAGGGTTAGGTATGGATACGTTATATCTTAGATTCCCCCAAAGATTAAAAACGGCCAGAGGAGTTTGAGAAACTCAATCATGTTTATTAGATTTGTATTTAAAAAATTATTAAATAATGGATGATCACAAAAAAAAATTAATTAATTAATTAATGGACGACCGTGAGAGTTGATGAAAATGTGAAAGAAGGTAACAGGTTGATTTAATTATTTGTTCATTATTTATTAATGTATATAAATTTATTACTTAATGTATTTATTGATTATATATCTTATATATGAATTTATTATATAATTGTTAATATTTTATTGCATAATTACTTTGTACCACTTATGCAATGAAATAAAATCAATTACGTGATAAAGTATTTTAAGCAATAAAATAATAGCAATTAAACAGTAAAATGCAGTAAGATAAGAGAGAGATACATGTATCCTTTCTCAAGATTCCTTTTTTTACAAAAATTCTCAACCTTCTTAGATTGTTGACGTATATATGTATCAACACAATTCAAATCTTCTATTCAACAATGTTTATGTTGACTTTACCGTCTAATAAAAATATAAATTTTTAATTAATATAAGTTTACAAAATCTTCCACCATCCATTTTAGAAAAATTTAATATAAAGTTAATTAAACTTACTAAAAAGTTAATGAGTTCAAAATAGTATTCATTCTATGATTTTTTACTATCATGACAAAACACATTATCGCACATCAATTAACATAGTTTATCTCATAAGTAAATTATATTTTTAACCACTCTATGTTATCAATTAATTTACGTATATCACGATACATTGAATTGATTGAATTATTTTAATTATCACATATGTAACAAAATATTAACTATTTTTTGTGTGTATTTTATCCGAACATACATTTAATACTATATTTTTTTATTATAATATAAATGACTACATTGAATAAATAAAACTAAAAATAGCTTAACTAAATTAAAATCGTGTTGAATATATAAATATCATGTGTTTAAAGATAAAAAAAAAAAAGCTTCATTATTATAGCAACATGTGTTGCTCAATGATAAAGAAATGTTAAAATCTCAAAGTTTGGTTAATAATTTGTTGTGGTAAAATGCGTTCAATGTTTCATTTTCAATATATTTTTAAAATGCTATACATTGTTTATAATTTTTTTACGAAAAATATGATATGATTTTCAGTTGTAATTCTTGATTCAATGATTAACTAATTTAATTAGTAGTACAAATCTAAGGAAAAATTATTCAATTTCTCAATTTCAATTATTTTCTCAACTAACAGAGAATGTTCATTCTCATCCTTATGATTCATATGTTTTAAAATTGGTAATCACCATTTTTTGTGGAAATCTATATTCCAAAATATGTGCAATATAAATTCCTTCCACCCAAAAAATTTATTTATTCTCATTCAACCAAAACACCTAATATATATATATATATATATATATATATATCATTGTACAAAAAACCTAATGTACAACACTTCTACATATATAACTATGAATTATATTATCGTTCTATATATATCATATTTAACTAAATAGTTTGAGAATTTTGTTAAATAATTAGTAGTTCAATCTAAGGGGAAAATATTTGATTCTTCTATTTCAACTCTTTTATAAGTTATATGATTATAAGTAGTCAACATAATCCATATTCTAAAAAATTATGCAATATTCATCCCCCATGAATTTAAATAGCTATTCTTAATTAACTGAATAATCTAATATAAAATATTTTGTATATAATTATAAAACCAACCAATACTACATTCTAAATTTCTCAAATTATAAATTAATAAGTTAGAAAAAGATAACATTTGAACCATAATTTAAAATTTATTTTTTCAATCAACCATTTATTATTGTAATGTTTTAAAAATCATGTATAAATTATAAATTTGTATAAAGTTGGTGATTTTTTTTTTACAATTAACCATATTTTTAAAGCTGTCTAGCAACTTTCAAAATAGAGTCCCTAAAATTTTCTGCATTAATCAATTCTTATATTTATCTTCATCATGACTTTTTTTAAGTGTTCTTCATTCACTTTAATAGATATATATTCTAATAGTTCAACATATATTATCTGACATGTCTTCTTGGTGCAGTCAACATTATCCGAGCCCAACCATAAATAAAGAAGTTGAAATTTAATTTTAATAAATTTAATTGGAACTACTCTTAATCATATGAATGAGAGCGAACACATCAATTTCAATTAATAAATTAAAACTTAGCATTTTGTTTGTATATATTATGGAACCATTTTTTCTTTCAATTTTCTTTCATATACCATGTAACATGATTTAGAACACACACACACACACACATTGTAGTTACGACAACTAAATTACATGTTTTGTATTAAGAACTATTTAAATAACTTATATTAAATGAATCAAATCATTGATTGAAGTTGATATAATTCTTGATTATTCAGATAATTTCTTAAGAACAATGAGCTATATTACTTTATAATCTTTCCATAAATTCAAGTTTTTATTTTTCAATCTCCTTCGTTGGGATGTAATTTATTGGTCCCGAATGAGTCAAATGGGGTTTAGAAGGAGGGTTAAATAAACTCTTTTCAAAATTCAATTTAAAGTGTGAAAATATAAGGCATTGACTCGTTACTTGATTTGCACTAACTATCGTTGATACGGTCTAGAATAATAATTTCAGAGGATGAAATATCTAATGAACAAGATAAAATAGCGGTAATCAGCCGTTAGTGACTATGACTCTGGACATCTGATTTGAATGAACGTGTTGCAATTAAGATATATCAATCAAAATAAAGCAATGTACAACACATAAGATTTATGGAGGTTCGAAGCTAAAACTTCTACGTCTTCTCTACCTTTGTATAAATCAGTTATGCTATAGACAACTGATGACGTGACATCTTTATTGATTATCAACTCGTCTCTGTGATAATTGAGTATTCGTTCAATCGAGTTTGTCACGACTGATTATTTTAAGTTATTTGACATTTCATCAAAACATTTGACCGATTATTTTTCCAACATAATCTATATAAACTATGTAATAGTACAATTCTATTAAAATAATATTTAAATTATAATATATAATATATTATATGTGAAAAATTAATTACATAATATATTATATTACTGTAGGATTATGTTTTTTATTTTATTTTTCCTTGTTTGCTATGGTTGATATGATGAAGAAATAACCGGTGGAGAATTAATTGGTGTGAATGAAGAATTGTAATAATACAATACTATTGAAATAGATATAATATATTACACGTGATAATGATTAATTATATAATGATTGATGGAGAATAAATTCTTGATTTTTGATAAAGAACTTCTTAAATATCATGAGTTTAGTAATCTTTTTATAAATTCAAGCATTTATTTTTAAATCTCTTTATTCGAACGTAATTTATATAGACTATATGATTGATGGAGAATTAATTCACTTGGATGGATGAAAAATTATAATAATATAATTCTATTGAATTAATATTTAAATTATAAAATTAAATATAATATATTATATGTGTTGAATTAATTATATATTATATTATATTATTGCGGGATTATATTTTTTATTTTTTTTTCTTGTTTGATATGGTTGATATGATAGAGAAATAATCGGTGAAAAATTAATATGATGTGGATGAAGAATTGGAATAGTACAATATTATTGAAATAAATATAATAAATTATATGTGAATAATTAATTATATAATATAGTATATTACTATTTTACCCTTAAATTAAGTGCATATTATGGATATAATAAACAAATCATATTTTGTAAGAAATTAAATAAATATAATATATTATATTTAGAAATAATTATTTATATAATTTTATATTAGGGATAATTTTATGTAGTAGAGTTCAATTATTAGGGATAATGTTACGTAGTAGAGTTCAATTATAACAAAACTATTGAAATAAATATAATATATAATATTTACCAAAAAAAATTATAATATATTATATTACTTTTTTACCCTTAAATTAAGTGCAAATTGTGGACATAATAGGCAAATCATATTTTGTAAGAAACATCCACTTTTTATATAGGTATGGATTTTAGATTTGATTAGATTTTATTATCTATTTAGATTACATTACTAATTAGAAATTTTATGTAATTTCAGTTTTATATTTTTATATTCTAAGTTTCTCGTATATTATATATTGTAATGCCCCAGGCCCACATGGATGGGGCCCAGTAACGAAACGACAATATAACGGGCTCTACTAGCAATTACTTGACACCCGTCCTCACATTGCCAAAATGGTTACTTATATATACTTATCATATTTTCATTCTCCTACCGATGTAGGACATTACATATATAGATAGATCTAGATTTTTATTAGAAGAGTTGAAATTTAATAAAAAAATATGTGATATTTACGAGTTCTTTCGTATTCTTGCTAGAATCAACGATATTGTTATTATGTTCTTCCGGACAATGGCGGATCCAGAAAATTTTCTTTGGGGTGAAATAGCAATTGCACTTCCTATTTATACGTGCTGCTAAGAAAGAACATTAAAAATGAGACGATTGTGAATAATTATGCATTTAATTACTTTTTGACATATGCGTGTTTGTGAAATAACGTCATTTTCATTTGTTTATTATTTTTTCTAGTGAAACGATGTCATTTTAGGATCAGTGTACACCTTCGTCTTTCTTTCCCTTCCCCAAATTAAATAGAAATTTTTGTTATTTTCATTAAAATAAATAAATGAAAATAATAACATGAATAAATATAATTTGAATTGAATTCTTTTCTAATATAAATTAATTCGTTAATTGAAATTTAATTGGTTGTGATCAACAATAAAATTTGGAATAATAATTCATTCATACTAATCATTTGAGGTAGAAATTATAATTCAGATGGCGAATTAATAAAATGATAACTTCATAATATATAATTTATAAAATAAATTACGTGAATAACATGGATCAATAATTTCAAGTAAAAAAATAAAACAAATAAATAATGCAATTCAATCATGATTCATTATTAAATTGAAGTTTATATCAATTTAATAAATATGTAATCTAGTTCATAAAAGTAGAATTGCTAATTCAATCCTAATTTGTTTAATTTGTTTTGATTGGAGAGAATTTATTTAATTTGTTTCGATTTGTGTGTATTTAATTTTGTTCCAACATTTATTTATATATTTGAGTGAGACCCAATTTTTTTAAAATTTATCAAGCCTAACGACAAGAACCTTAAATTTTTTTTTTTTTAAAAAAAGTTAGGGGGAAAAATTAAAATTTGGCTAAATAATCTTATTAAAAAAATTGGGGGAAGTACCACCCCCAGACTCCCCGCTTCCATCCGTTATTGCTTCCGGGTATTCTCAAAATTAACGAATTATTCACGCTTCCGTCCGCATCATGCATAATCTAATAGTTTCGTCCTCGCATCAATATATATAATTTTTTTTATCTTGAATAACACTGAAATAAAAGATTGAGATCTTAATTGTCAATTTTTAAAGTTTGTGTGGATTTTATAATCTTATCCAATAATAATTCTATACATAGCCTATTTTTTCTCTTTATGGTCTTATGTATAATTAAAATATAATTAATTTTTTTAATAGATTATTTTTATTAGTGTAACCTCCAATACTTAAAATAACCTAAAAACTAAAACTAAAGCCCTTCATGTACGTGTACCCCCGCATTTTTTCCCTCATTGACATGGACTTTCCGCTTTTTTTTTTCTCTCATTGATTGGGGTTTTCTATTTGTAACGACTCGACCTGACGGTTATCCCCACAAATCAACATGAGTTTTTTCAGCATATTTTGTACTCACTCGCACTCCTAAGAAAACTTTCTAAGGTCACCCATCTCACTTTTGTCTATGCATGTGCATTGACGATCACTCCATGCTTTGAGCCCGGGCGTCACACTATTCATCCACATTTCTTCATTTTCTCACCGTAGTCAACAAATAAAAATACAAATTATACTATGAACTTCTAATTTATTTGACTACATTTGGACATGCGAAGTGATGTTATTTGAATCCATTTCTTGCATCAACGATCAGACAGTCGATTTCTTTCTTGAAACTAAGTTTGATTTCAAGGCTAATCTTTATTAATTTATACGGTAAAACTTCATACAACAAATAAAAAAATTGTCCATTAGGGTTATTTTATGGAATGTGATCCTCTATGTTATATTGTAAGGTTTAAACTAAACACCACGTTTTGCTATGTAAAAAGTAAGCAAGAAATATATCAATTTCCTTCCCACCGTTCTTCTTATTCTCCCTCTTTTCTTCTATAACTTCCCCATTTCTATCACCAAAAATATCATAAAGGTTACAACTTTATCATTAATCCAACTGTTACAGCATTGTCTGATACAAGATCTACACAATAGGCAAAAGAAAAGCTATTCAAGGGATTCGAGTGAGATCATTACAGCCTACGCCTCACATATTTAAGACCCTCAACTATGAAACAAATTCATGTCTATCTACGGTCATTTAAGAAGATGATAATTTATTGATTTAATTTCCCATTATATCTAACTGATTTCTCCTCGGAGTGATGGCTTCTTAATTGGAAAAAAGAAAATGAAGGGATGAGATGATCGACAATGCTCAACCATTTATTGTTGATACGGAAAAACGGTGGGGCCATGCATGAGGGGGGTTTAATATTTGTTTTTAGGGTTTTATTTTTAAATATTATAGGTTACAAGAATAAAATAGTCTACTATTAAGTATAATTATGTGTTAAGTATATAGGTGGCCACAGAGAGAGAAAATAGAGCTATGTATAGAATCACTCTTTATCTAAAGTTCATTATTTTTTAAGATAATTAACTATTTTTTTAATAATCAAATTATACTCTTCTATGTTGGACCTAAGGTAGTTAGAACTACTAGAAATTATTTTAAGTTCTTTTCAAAAGAGAAGAAAAAATAAAATAACATAACAATCTTTTTACCACATCAAGAATTTTAACTTGACGTGAATCACATCCACAATTTTTTTTCTCTATTTCAATTTGATGGCCTCAACACATGCAACATTCAAAATTTTTAGACCAGATATTAATAACAAAAAAATATCAGGACTAAAATGAGAAAAAGCTTCACTCATGTCATGGTCATGGGGCTAATATTTTAAAGTTTATTGCAACCAAACAAGATATTCAAGAAAATCATAAAAAATCAATCAATTTACATCCCAACTTTCCCAACAGCGGAAAAGCAATGGCCCCTATTTTTTCTTTGCATTCTCACTCCCTTCTCTCTCATCCCTCGTTCTCTCTCTCCAACTCTCCTCTGCAACAAGGTCTGGTCTTTCTTTCTCCTCTTCCATTATAATATGCTACTCTGTTCATTCCTTAGTTTTTTATTTGATTTTATGAAGACATAAGGAGGACCAAGAATTCATGTTTCATCTGCTGCAAGAGCAATGCGGTTGATCAGCAAAACCAATGGCAATAGTTCTTGAACTTTCCCGCTTGAATTTATAGACATGGCCTTTAATTATAAGCAGTTTTATTTTATTATTTTTTTTACAATTCTTGATTGTTAACAGTGTGAGTGAATGTAAGACGAGAAGGAGAGAGCTGCTACTGCAGGCGGCTTCTGCTGCATTTGCTTTTCCTGCAGTTTCTGCAGTTGCATTGGCTGCTGAAAGCGGTAGTTATGTTTCTTGCGCTATCTTTTCAAGATGATATTTTTAATCTCATTTTCAATATTATGGTTTACAATCTCGATTTTACAGAATTGCCAGAGGATTTTCGTGTTTATACTGATGAAGTGAACAAGTTTAAGATCACTATTCCAAAAGGTGAGGTTTTTGTTGGAGTAACAAGTATTGAAGGCATGCCTAAGATATCTGAATGGGGAAAAAAATAATCTTAATCATGTATTGAGAGGTTTTAGCATGTAGTTAGCTGTTGTATGAAAGGGAAGAAAGAAGAGTTATTTGATATTTTGACCCTTGATTATTGATTGTTAAAGTACAAGGAATACTATTCTAGTTCTGAAAATAGTGAAATATTCATGGACACGGTTGATTGTATTTACCATTTAGTTGCATATGTGTAGAGAATTAGCTTGAATTTCTTGCTTCGGTAATGCACAGATTGGCAAGTAGGTACGGGAGAAGGAGATGGAGTAAGGGCACTGATTGCCTTTTATCCAGAGAATGCGTCCAATTCAAATGGTAAAAAAACGACGTTTTTCTTTTTGTTCGTGTAACTTTTGCTCCATCTGTAGTCTGATAATTATTGGAGTTGCTTCAATTGCTTGCTCCAGTGAGCATTGTGATTACAGGCCTCGGTGCTGACTTCACCAGATTGGAGTCTTTTGGCAAAGTTGATGCATTTGCTGAGAATCTTGTAGGTTTCTCTTTCATCCATTTCTGATTAAGTTCTAGCAACTTGTTATGATGAACAGAGTGACTAAGTAGATGAAAAGAATAAATTTTGCTGCTTCTGCAGATTGGTGGGTTAGACAGAAGTTGGCAGAGGCCCCCTGGTGTTGCCGCGAAACTCATAGATAGCAAAGCTGCTAATGGTAATGACTTGTTTCGTTTTAGTATGATTTTATTTTATGTCATTTCTAAGCAGCTAAAAGAATCATCATCAAGAAATTTTGTGCTTTTTCTGAGCTGAGTATCTTTTCAGTCATGCTATGAGTATTGATAATGACAAATATCTTATTCTTATGTGACATGCTTAGCAAATTATTAGCCTGGCTGTGCAATCTAGTACAAGATATTGTTTCTAGTTAAGAGTTGAAGCTTTTCCTTACAAACTTTGATGCAGGGTTGTATTATATAGAGTACACACTGAAAAGTCCGGGAGAAAGTCGAAGGCATTTGTATTCGGTGCTCGGGGTAGCAGATAATGGTTATTACAACAGATTGTATACTCTCACCGGACAGGTTAGTCGTATGCTAACACCAGATTGTAATATCATTTGGATAGAATGGTATGTTAGTTTCTGCATCTGTGACCTCGACTGTTTGTTGTGTTGTGCAGTTTGTCGATGAAGAGGAAGAGAAATTTGGTCTCAAGATTCAAAAGGTAAGGTGTTATCTGTCGTAAACTGTTTGCATTCATTTGTGCTTGAAGAATTCAACCTTCAAATCTTAAGAGTCTGAATTTATTTGTGATTTTCTGCCTTTTCATGCAGGCTGTTTCATCGTTCAGATTAATTTAAACGATTCATCAAAGGTATTGTGTAGTAAGTATTCAATATCAGAGTAAGGAAACTACTCTCTCTCTCTCTCTCTCTCTCTCTCTCCCCTTATCCCTTTGTTGTAGGCGGATGGTGAGATAGGATTTTGACTTGTTTTGTCTACTCTCACAAGTTGTGAATTTGTGAAAACTTCTGTCCAGAAATGGTTCGAGTAAACTGCGTCTTCAGTCATTACAGCGTGATTTTGTTTATTTGATTCTAACGGCAACAGAATCTCAAGAAAAACTAATGCAATGTAATGTGATGTTTAAATCTCCGATTACGAAATGGAAATAATTATTGAAATAAAATTTGATTCATACTTTCTTTCAGAAGTAGTAATGTTTTCAATATGCATGGAAATTCTTTCACCTCGCGGAATTGGATCCTCATCAGCTCACTACGAAGTTGGAGAGAATCGACATATACATGCCTTCTGCAGGCAGCGATCAAGCTAAACGACTACACTAACAATAATCACTAACGGATCTGCCTAGATTTACAGCTAATGCGAAATTTCTAATGCATATGTAACTATGAGACAGCAGGAGTCACACTGTCATCATACAATACAAGGTTACAAGATATTAAATTGGGATATCAATCAATTTTGACAGGCTCTGCTATGTTCTCTCCAGTTTTTGCTGGACCATTTTTATGAAACAGAAGAGTCAACTTATCAACAAAGAGCATGTTCTGCAGCTGTTGGAATTGCTGCCATTTCCTTTCCATTTGTAAGTCAAATTCCTCAAAGTGAAGAATCTTGTCTTCAATCTCCTTCGTCTGCAACAGAGAATGCCCAGAATATGGTCAGAACGACAACCATAATTATGAACGACTAACAGCATAAACATACAACAATTTCAATACACACTCTACCTGAGTTGCAATTCCTGATACTGCTTTCTCCAGCTCCTCTTCTTCCTTCTCAAGTTGCATTTTAGCTTCACCGAGAGATTCTTCCATCTTGTTCGGGGCATCACCATTAGATGCATTACTGGATTCTGCATTTAAGAAGGGAAAAGAAAAGGTGACAAGTCAAGTGAGGATCATATTTTTTTATTCTTTTATGTCCAAATGATGCACAAGAAGAGGGGTGCAAATTAAATATTCATTCATTGTTCTCCCTTCTTGCTGAGAAAAAATTTCCTTTTTTGTTCAAGTCATCAAATATTCATTTACAAGCAGCCCGATAAAATGTAGAAGAAAAAATTTGGCAACATAGACTCGAATTTGAAGTTCATAGTGAACCTATTGATTGGCTTTTCTACAGTAAAAATATCAATCTGATTTTTAGCAGAAATTTAAAAAGGAAAAATTAGGCAAAAGTGATAAATAATGTCTGCAAAGAAGGTAATCTTTGTTTCAGGGACACTATACATTTGATGGTCGTCATGCATTTGTAGAGCTAGAGAACACAAATACACCACTTTGATAATTGATATCACATCTCTTTTATTCTGCTTGCATAGTCATCACTGAAGCATCTTAGAAATTTTAGTATATTAAAACAATAACAAATAGTAGCATAGACCACTTCCACTTTCAACCCTTTCATGTGTTTTCTTTCTCCTTTTTCTCTCTATCTTTTGGCAGAAATATATATATGCACATATATAAACATCCAGAAGGATATATGAGAACTGAAAATCAAAACCAGAATAAAATATAGGAATGTTATCCTTAAGTGAGCATTTACTACCTTGTTGCTTCCCTTCACCAACATCAGATAAAGCCGTTAATGCAGCACGTGCTGCCACTTCTGCAACATCTACTCCAACCAATGTGGAGAGAAAGGCAGCCTGAAGATAAGAGATGGAACAAAATAAAATTAATAGATGCCCTAATCAAAGTCTATCAATTACTAGCATAAACATAAATAACCGAAAAGGATATGAGGCCATCAATCTTTAGTGAACTAGCAGTTTGATTGCAAGGAAAAAAAACCATGAACACAAATCACAACTATTTTACTAAAAGCATTATCGAAACACAAACATACAATAACAATTAAGCTTTCAAGAAATTCTATATAAATAATAAATAATTTTTTATTTTCATGTCATCTAGAAATGACATGGTGTTTGGTCCATTCATCTCACATAATTATGATAAATTGCAGTTAAAATCACTAGAATTATGCTACTTTTTATACTCTACTGTAATAGTCTAGACAGAGATATCAATATCGGTTAACCAATTATTCATTTTTACCCAAAGAGGAAGTTCTTACTTGGGCCATAATTGGGTTACTTGCATCAGCAAGTGGTGATAGATGCATCCTCTTTGTTGGCAATGTTTCATTTTGTAAACCCAACTCAGTATCCAGCTCTCCAGATTCTGGGGGACCATCAAATTGCTCACCAAATGGAAGTTTTATAAAACGAGCAACACATTCCTTCACACTTCTTCCACCAACATGCTCTGCAACTTTCTTCCAATCGTCACCATAATGCATGGTAGCTTCTAGAAGTTGCAATGTCTCTTTATCAGTCCAGTCTGACTTTGCATCTTCACTGATCTCAACCCGCTTAAAATCTGATGAATTCAATCCCACCCTATAATTACCCCGCACATAGCACCTTGCACATAGTGTCATTTCATGCTGCTCAGATGTTAAACGAAGAGACTCAGATTTCGTCTTTGAACGTTATATATAATTAAGATACTGAGATAATATTGATTTAAGAAACAAAGAAAAATACTTCTAGCATCAGCAGACATTGCATGTTTGATTGCTTAAGAGCACCATGTGACCATGATACTCATGAATACTACATACAAATACAAAACGATTTCTAGTTAATTAATCCTGACAAATATAAATGTGTGCATGCATAAAAGTTCTAGAGTAAAATATAAAAATAATAATGTAAATAACTTGAAAATAACAAAGCAACTAATTTGGCGTTTCGATTGCATTGCAGGGTTCGCAATCTCATATACATACACACAATATATATATAGCAAGAAATATGATCAGCACAAGCAAACACGATCTCATTAAAAATCCACCAAATTAAGGTACGGGCATAAAGAAACAAGCACCTTCTCCGACGCAAAGCAAGCAATGGTACAAGGGGTCTTGCAACCACTGCAAAGCCTCTTCTTCGCCGTAGCAGCATCGGCACTGCCCCCACCAGAACCAACATCCCCGCCCTGCGCGGCGGACTTGGTCTCCTTATCCTCCCATTTCAGCTGAGGCCTTGAAGTAGAACCGGCGTAATTGATCAAACCCCAAGCCTCCAGGAAATCGAAAACCCTCCGAATGGACCCCACATCACCGACGATCGTCTTCCGCATCTCGGTGAAAGTGATTTTCCGGCTAGGATTTTCCCGAAAACGCCGAATGATGGCATTCCTGTAGTGTTTGTAAACATTAGGGTTCTTTGACGGCGACCTTCCGTCAAAGAACTCCGGCAGGAATCTAGCCTCGCAGTCATGTACGGCGTTCCACGAAAACCACCCTAATCATATAAAAGGCAGGAAATAATCATTAAAAAACAAAATTGCGGAATTATCAAGCGAAAATTATGAATTGGATGGGAAATGAGCATACGAGAATAGCTGGGGATGTGAATAACGTCGGGGTCGGGTTCGTTGACGCGGGGAGCGACGGCAGCCGGAGTGGTGGGGGAGGTGATGGAGAGTGTGGGGGCGGATGGAGGCGGAGGGTCGGCGGAGGAGGGTTTGGGTTTGGGAGGAGGCGTAGTTTCAGTGGCCATTGTTTTAAGAATTTGGAGACCAGTAGACCACCGCCGTTCAAATGAAATATGAGAATTTTACAATTTTACAGCGCATCCAATTCTTTTCAATGTCTACACACACTCACAACTCACTAGTATTGTGATTGTAGTATGAAAATATACGGTTTCTTTATCTGCACCACTTCATTTTCAATATGCATCATATTTATTAAAAGTAAAATATATTATTATTTTAATTTTTTACTTTATACATCATATTATTTCCCAATTTTATCACTCAATTTAAAAAAATAAAATAAACTAATTTAAAAAACAAAAAAGAGAGAAGACAACGGCTTCTTCAGGCTCTCATCAAACGGATCAGATCCTCTATTGCAATTCCTATTCCATTTGGTGTTGCATAACTAGAATTTTTTTTTTTTTAAATATTAATATACCCTAATTGGGGATGGATGAACAACCCTAAAGGAAAAATTTTAATTAAATAAAATCATAATAAATTAAAAATTTAAAAAATAATTTTTTTTTTAAATGAAGGCTTGGAACAGGAAATGTAATAGGAAATGCAACAGGTGATCCGGTGTGCTCATCAAACTACTCACATGGCGTTCTTCTCCTTCAAATGCCACTATGGAAGTGACCAAAAATCTAAACCACTTGGACATTGATTAAACCAAACAGATGCGCAAACCACCCATTCAAGCCACTAGGAGTGTTGCACTAGTTGAATAAATAAACTTGAAGCCTAAAGGTTCATGCACGAGCGCCCACAGAACTAGTTTATATATGCGCAAACTCTGCTGCTGTTTCTCGTCACCATGAAAGCTCACCAGCGGCATCCACCAATGACACCAACTACCCCTGCTTGACTATCAGAAATTTTTCTAGAGTTTAGATCATTTTCGTGTTTCTAACGTGCGTGGAGGATTTAGCATCCAATTGTTTTGAATTTTTATGTTGGTTCATGATTTGTT
Source organism: Perilla frutescens (assembly GCA_026008535.1). NCBI lineage: Eukaryota > Viridiplantae > Streptophyta > Magnoliopsida > Lamiales > Lamiaceae > Perilla > Perilla frutescens. The sequence continues at coordinate 6,690,802 of BRKX01000006.1, read as the reverse complement.
TGATTGGTTTCGCAGAAGAAATGGATGGAGGTAGAGAGAATGGAATGGGGAAAGAAGATGGTTGCCACTTTTTTTTTTCTTTTGAATTTTGAATTTTTTTATTAATGTTTAAGTAAATAGTTTTTAATTAAAAAGAATATTTATGTAAATTAGTAATTATTTATTTTTTAATGAAATTTATTAATGGTATATAATAAAAATTAAGTGGTGTATTTAGAAAAACTTGAAAATATATTAGGTGACTCAAGATTTTGCTAGACCCTTACTTTTTTTTATGCATCTTAGTGCTAGTTTTGTAGGTTTTTTTAGGTCAAAAGGAGAAATAACCCCTTAAACTACATGTGAATCTCAACGAAATTCATAATTGTTTTCTCTCAAATACATGCCAAAAGGGTTTTAAAAATACAATCGATTCATCAATTATTCAAATATATCAAATTCACGCCTTGCGTTTAACACTATTAGCTTTTTTCATTAATTATTATGTGCATAAATTCTTCGGTCTAATTATAATTAATTCAGGCGATGATATCATATAATGTGGGTATGACCGGAAAGCTCTTGTCATGAACTTTCTAATTAAACTCACAATTTGTCAATCGGATGTCGAACTCTGTAATAATTATATAGAGAAATATTGATGACAAGAGTTTATATTGCATAGATTAGATTTCAAATTTTGACACTGGTTCGTTGCTAGATTTTGAAATTAAAAAAGGAGTTTGAAGCTCTACAATATAGGCTATTTGGTCGTAGTTTCAATTTATCCAATCCACATTCATATGTGATAAAATTGAACTTTATATATTTTAGTTAACAAAAAAAAATAAAAAACGAATGATGTTAATGTCAATTATCAGTTTGACATTGTTGAAAATACTAGGACTATTGTACTTTTTAACAGCTTGGGTGTATGTATAAATTAAAAAATTGTAAGTCTAAGTGGTACTAGTGAAATAGTTCCGAGTGTTTATTTATCAAAGGGAGGTAATGAGGGATTATTTGCACTACTAATTTTACTCTTTACACTATAAAAGAAATAAAGAAAAATAAAATAATTGTGAAGTTACTTCAATATCATTTTATTACTTGTTCTTATCACTAAATTATTATGTACATCACAAATTTAAAATTAAAATTAAAAAAATAATAAATTAATCAAAGTATTCATCAACTTCTAATTGGTTATTAGAAATATTAGATGCTAATATGGATGTATTAACTGAAAATAATCGAATTTAAAATGTGTTGTGGAGGTTTTTTTTTGTTCGGATCGCGATGCGTTCGAACTAAAATTTTTGAACACTTTGGAGTGGTTGGTTGGAGAAAAAACGGAGTTCAGGGCATTTGAATTTAAGTTTTCAAACATATTAGAGTGATTTGAACTTCCATTTTCGAACATAGTTCGTTCGGAAATATTTTTTGAGCAAATGATGATTGTTCAAAAATTCAACTTTGAACACCCCCACACCCTGAAATTTTCTAAGTGTCGTTCAAACTTTAATTTTCGAACAAACTTTTTTTCAAATATTGAAGTCGTTCGAATTAATATTCTCGAACAAGGTGAACGTAGGGGTAGCACGGTAAGGTATACCTTACTTTTTTTCTCATACATTTACATTACCTTACTTGTACGGTATGGAGAAAATACATACTGTTACCTTACCTTAAGGTTCGGTATACCTTCCAACGGTATACCTCAAGTTCGGTATGAAACAAATGGCATGCCTTTGCCGTACCTTTAGTTCGGTATACCTTACTATATCGGTATACCTTACCGACATCGGTATATCTTATCATACCATTACCATCCTAGGATATATAATATATCTCATATATTTACTCAAAATATATGAAACATTCCTAATAACGATCAAAATTCAACAAAATAAAATAAATATTGTAAATTATTTACTTAGAAATCGTAAGAATTATTTACTAAGTATATACTAACAAAGAACACACTTAACATTACAATGCATTAAGTATAACATAAGAATAATTATAAGTGTTAATATTGTAAATTACTAGATTTTTATAAATGTATAACATATTTACTAGTATTATATATCAATCATGTTTTTTTAATTAATATAAATTGTATAAAAATATTATAAACTTACTAAATATTACAAATTTGAAATCTTTTACTTAGAAATCGTAAGAATTATTTACTAAGTATATACTACCAAAGAACACACTTAGCATTACAATGCATTAAGTATAGCATAAAATTAATTATAAGTGTTAATAATGTAAATTTACTAGAGATTTATAAATGTATAACATATTTACTAGTATTATATATCAATAATGTTTTTATAATTAATATAAATTGTATAAAAATATTATAAACTTACTAAATATTACAAATTTGAAATCTTTTACTTAGAAATTATAAGAATTATTTACTAAGTATTAATTACGAATACATTTAATTATCATTACTATGCATTAAGTATAACATAAGATTAATTATAGGTGTTAGATATTTACATATATATAATTTATCATATTTACTAAGTATTATATATCAAGTATCTATAATTCACATATACATATATTTATATAATATCACAAATATACCGGTATATACCGGTACAACGGTATATGCCGAATTAACGGTATATACCTTAAAAATTCGGTATACCGTCGGTATCGGTATACATCGGTATACCTCGATTTTTAAAATTATATACCGTTACCTTACCGAAAAATGTCGGTACGGTATCATACCTTACCGAAAATACCGGTATACTTTAAAGTTCGGTATTCCGGTATTTTTTCGGTACGGTATGACGGTATTTTTCCCCGGCCCTAGGTGAACGTGGTTCGAAATTATATTTCCGAACTTTTTTTTTAAGTAAAATAAATATTTTTGGAGTGAAGGATATTAATGTAAATTTATGTAGTGCAAAGAGTAAAATATGTAATGTCTTGAGTAATCGAAGTGCAAATAAAAAAATCCCTTTTATCAAATTGACCTTGTGTTTAGATATTTTAGTGCTGGTACAACGTGCTGCACTGAGGGCAGATGAACCATCATATTTTTCATTGCGGCTTGGGGATATTTGATTGCTACATTTTGCTACGAATAGATTATGAGGGCGTAACCATATTTGGTTACTAAAATCATGCTCGTGACTTGAATTGTCATGTTCACGATGAACTTTCAAATTTATACAATTCAAGCACCGGGATATAATTAAGACCACAAAATATCCTAGAAAATACCCCATCTAACATGACAATCAATATTGGTTAATAAAATCATACTCATATGACTTTAATCGTATAAAAGTAACAAGACAAGAGATCATTATATTACGATCATAATTCAAGACGCAATAAAACAACTCGCAGCCCTATTTTTCTTTTTCTTTTTTATTTGGGGCGATGGGGGTCTCACATTCACACATTATCTTTCTGAGCAAAACCTAGAAGACAGCTGGTCCGGGCCCAAGTCAGTGAACCAGAGTATCATGCCTCAATCAATAATGTAAGAACAATAAATCAAGAGAGAGAGAGAGAGAGACAGAGAGGAAAGAACCATCTTCTTCCTTCCTATTGAGACCTTGAGCTTCTTTCATATTTTGAAGTCAGGCTCTAAAATGATCCAAAGATTACAATGAACGCCTAAAACTGTTGTTATGCACAAGATGCTGACCTGACTTCTTAAATACAATGCAGGATGCAACAGATAGAGAGAGAAAGAGAGAGAGACTATCTACACACCCAAAATGCTGGGACTCACTCACCAGGACTACTATAAAAGAATCATATGTTGATTCTACCATAAATTCTTTTTACACAGGTTCATTATTTCCAGATTTAAGGCCAGAAATCCCATTCCGGCCACGACTCTTTCGCCAGTCATCCACAAGACTGACACAACACAACAGTGTTTTTAAGATACAGGAAGTTCTAGGATGTGCCATCCCTGCACATTCCATCCCCTCCCTCCACCATCAGGAGCGACTCCGACATTCACTTCTCTGGTGAGCGTGACAATGTAAGACCTGCATATGTTCAACAAAACTACATAAACACGCAGCGTGCACAAGCAAATATGCATTCATTGCTCCTCATAGCAATCATTACGCTCATGGTTATCCATCCGGACTCTTGCTCAGTTTCAAGGCATTAAAGGCAAGGGTTGCTATATTGTTGACCCCTCCTTAAAATAAGAGAGAATATCTAGACTTTAGCACTCAACAAGAACAATAATCCATGGATCGAGTTTCTAGGGAGTTCCTACAGTGTGTGAAATTTGAAAACCGTCATTAAGTTATCGACACTCTAGACTTGCAATGGTGCTTCAGAAAACAGGGAAAAGGTGGCTGCTGACTTCACCACCAACTTCTACAAGCACTCAAATAATCAAGGAACAACTAGAATGCAACACCAGCGATATCAAAAGCAAAAGCAAGGATACCTCTAGAATGCAAAACGAATAATTTGCAAGGCAAGATTTGAAGCCCGCCAATCAAGTGGCAGTACTGCTGTTCTTAGTCCTGCTGCAATCTAAGGGAACCTGAAATTTAGCATAAACAACAGGGACATTGTAGCATTACTTTGATGGCAATAAAACATAAATCCAGAAGTCCACAAGAAAACTTACCTAGATTAAACCCTCACCCAGCATTTTGGTCAGAACCGCTACCCGGCATGAATTGAGGCGAATGTGCAGGTAGTAAGAATTGTGGCTGTTGAGGAATATGTGTTCCAACACCTGATACAACCAACATGTTAGCCCCAGGTCTGCCTGTTGAAAGGATGAATAAAAATACAATCCTTCCATAAAAAAAAATAAAAAATCATCCAAGGAATGCCATTGCAACTAGGTATGGTATATTTTCTTTGTAATGATGAAATTGAATTATAACACCAAGTTGCAGATTTTATGCTTTTGAGAACAAATACAAACTCAACCCTTCCCTCTCACTTTGGAGAATAAAAAGAAAAGGGGAAAAAAAAAAGGAATCAGACACAACATATCAGATATCAGAGAAAATAACATAGGACTTTTGAATAGCTGAAAGATGCTACAGAAATGTTATCCATTTAACCAAATTTGACTATCTGACTTGAACATGTTGCAAGGAAGACTATGAATTTAGCACTTCACGTGTTTGCCCTTAAAAGAACATTCTGCAACAATGACATGGGTCCATCATCAATAAATTTTCAAATAAATGACATAGTCATCATGGTGGGGGAGGCATGTATTGTTACTTATTTTCGCTGGGATATGAATGATTTGGCATTTCCCATTGATGCTGAGTAGTTAAAAATACTAACCCTTGTGTTTATTAATATTAAGGAATTGATAAAACCAGTGGATATTGAAATTTCAGCCCTATTTGTGCAATACACGTATGAGAAAGTAGCCAAATTTGTACCTAGGGGAAAAAAATAAGTAGGCACTTAACAAGCATAGATTTAAATATAACCAAATCCTACATATTATGGAATTGTCACTATTGTGAATACAGAAAACAGATGGTTCATGAAAGAAGTGCAGATATGAAATGCTGAATGAGAGGAGCATATTTACCAGCAGGATATGGTGCTGGAATAGTTGGAACAGAAGTTGTTGTCATTGCATTGACACTGGGCCCACCGAACTGCACTATCTGATGGCCAGGCATTGCATATCCTGGCAACGCAGTGTAACTATGACTTCCTGGGACAGCCTGGTTCAACTGACTATAAGGATACATAGTTGTGCCAACTGTTCCAGGCACGCCATATATGTGAAGATATTGCTGATTTCCATAAGGATTGTAAACACCCTACAAGAAAACGACCCTGTAAAGTGTCAAAAACAGTATTGGCATTAAAAATAACTAAACGTCAAGTTTCACAATGTTCACCTGAGGATAAGCATATTCAGGACTGTAAGCAGCATACCTACACCAGTAAAAGGATTAATGATCAAATGTGTAGAATAATTTACCAGAAACAACATTTAACATAAGCACACAAACACACATAATATATATATATATATATATATATATAAAATTAAGATCACCGCCATGAACTCTTCTGAATACTACACCCTGACCTATGAGGGTATCATCTTCAAATCAAGATATGCATGAATAATAGCTATCTTTCTTGCAACAGAAGCACATTGAAATGGGAACAGATCAGATACTTTAGGTGGGTATTTTTGAGTTGGGACAGGAAACACCATATCAGAATTAGTCATGTTTTTCCCTAAATCATTTTTCTTAATATATTTCTTCCTATTTTTTGCTCACTCCTTTCTGTATCTGAAAAGGCATAAACAGACCACAAAGCCGCCTTCATTTTGTATCTACTCTATCTAAATTACCTTTTTCTTCTTCTACTTAATTTTCTTTCCTATTTCCGCATGTTCTCCTCTTGATCTTCAACTAAACACTATCTTTTCTTCCTTATTCCTTCTTTCAGTTTTCTTCATCTTCACTTCATCTTCTTTCCACTTTTTATCCTATTTTCCTCTCTGTGGTCTTTCTTCTAAATGGTGATTAGATAGGATCGATAAAAACGGTATGGGCTTGCAAGCTTTAAAGCTTTCAGGACGATACTTATTAAAATGTTCAGTGAATTGAATTTGTCTTGGCTGCATGATAGTATAGTGAAGACTCTTCACCAATGGAAGTCCTAACTCTTAACTTTTATCTTTTTTCCCCCAATCAATAGATGGATACCTAGTCAGGTTTCAGGTTGAAACCCAACAACTGCCCAATTTCAGGCCAGTAACCAGGAACCCCGTAATCAATTTTTCAATAATACCTGACCAGACCGGTCTGGGTCGCATTCCAATTTACCCGAGCCGAATTCCCACCCCTACAAGCATATATGCCAATTCAAATCAACAAGCATTACAACTACAATAACAAACAAGATACTCAACTAAGCTAAAGGCTTTTTATATTGAGGAAACAGTCAACTATACAACACTCTAAAACTTCAACAATCTTCTCAATTCCCAGTTCACTTATCAAGCATGATGATGATTAAAAAAAAGGACTTTTTAAAAAGAAACCACTGATAGCCAAAAGCAGTTATAAATATCGCTCACCCATATGGAGAATACATCATGCCTTGTTGGAATCCATATGTAACAGGTTGCTGGTAGCCAAAATTTCCAATATAAGCACCCCTAGCAGCTGGTAGTCCACCAGGGTAAGGCGCAGGAGATCTAAGGCGTCCTCCTATTAGCAATAAGGACACACATATACAGTTACAATACCTTCCATCTGGTCATAAATTCAAGCTCTCAGACTACATATAAAAACTTATGTCTGATGTACAAAATCTGGCTTACAACGCCAATATTACCAAAGAACAATGGTCAGCTTTCAACCATTCTATATGCAAACCTAAAGATTAACTTGTGGAGGTTGTGTACATACAATTACAAATGTCTTGAGAATACTTAACTTTCTTAAGAGCTCTGCAGAAATTATTTCGCAAAACAGGACAAGGTTTTTGAGGGGCAGGGTAGTTCCCTAATAGAACTTCATTAACAAAAAATTTTAATATTGATTTCTTGTCAAAAATATGTTTGATAAGTTAATACGAAGGACTGGAAGCATATTAACATAAGTGCAAATGTAGGATTTTGCCTATGAAAACATACCATTGACCTAAAATTGTACTATTCTTATATTAGACCAGCTCCTATAGTCCTATGAATCCACTTAACAAGATTTTCAAGACAAACCAATAAGACATTGCCATATACCCAATTGACATTTGCAGGACAATAATCTAAATCCGTACTTCCCCAAAATTATATATTGGAGACCTCCCAGCATGAGTAAAGCGCGCCAAATTTGATGGAAAAACAAAAAATGCAAAAAAGTTACAATCCTCATAGCAATTGACAAAGCAGTCTAAATATATTACCGAACGGAATAGCTGGCCGAGGTCTCCCCAATGAAGCCAAATTACAATTCGCTCGCCTCCCATCAATAATTGGTGTAGGATCGCCACATGCTCTCCTAGCTGATTCTGGATCCCGGAAAGTTACCTAAACCCTCCATACAAAACCATATTGGGACCCAAGTCATTCAAACATCCACATTTCTCTTCAATCACAAGAAATTAGAAAAATCCCAGTTTGTCTTTCGTACTTAAATAAGTTACAGCACCATGGAAGTTCAAAATATAATTATTCACAATCAAAAGGCTACTAAATCTTCTGACACTCCAAAACTAGAATGTGCAATCACCAACAAGATAAACTTTACTAAAGCCACAATAATACAGGAATACAAATTCAACACAAAATCCGAACAGAAAATATAGGTCAAAATTCTCAATCGAGTTAACAAGAGCTCACAAAACCGTATCCTTTGGATCGGCCAGTATTCTTATCGGTGATGACCACAGCCTCAAGAATTTCTCCAAATTGCTCGAAATAACGCCTCATCGTCTCACTCTGAGTTTCCCAAGCCAACCCTCCAACGAAAACCTTAGTGAAAGTGGTGTCCCCAAATGGAGAATTCATATATTGGTATCCGCCCGGCCCCGAGCCCGAGCTCGGACTAGGTATTGGCTGCTGCTGTTGCTGCTGCTGCTGATAAGCCATGATTGCCCACTAAAATTAATCAAACTAAATTAACAAAGTGACTTTTTTTTTGCTTCTAACAGAGAGAAGAAAGCTTCGGATGAACAAAAAGGGTTTGGTATACTAAATAATCACAGAAGGGGGAAAACGGCGATTCAAGTGATACTAAAGTCGATCCAATGGAGTGAAAGTACCATTTTTAACAGGAAAACCTTAGAAAAACCCTAGCTACGGCTGAAAGCGATTTAAAAGCCATTTTTTGTCCGTTAAATATTTAATTCTACAATATATACACGAGAAATTAAAGAGATAGAAAATAAAAAAGGGGGCTTCTGAGTTTTGAATTTGAATTTACAAAATAGATACGGGAAACTAAGAGATCGCGAAGCACGAAGATCAAGATAAACAGGAATAGAAACTAAAAGGGGGCGAAAAAAATAAAAAATAAAAATCGAAGAAATAGAAGCGTGGAAAAATTTAAAGAAAACCCTAATTTTGAGGCGGAAAGTGGAGGCAACAGTAGTGGGTCAAAAACAGAAGAAAAAGAAGGGTGGTGGGGGGGTGGGATCAGCTGTACAAGAGAGCACAGAAAGCGTATGTATGGACTATGATGGTGGTGGTGGGGAAAAGCCGAAAAGGCGAATCATCAACGGAATTTCAAACTCTGCTTCTCCTCAATCAAATTCCAACCATCAACAGCAAGAGGGGGATGGAAAGAAGAAATGAAACATTAATAAAAAACAGTGGTAATTACAATAGTTTGAGAGATTAATTAGGGAATAGGGAAAAGGAGGGTTTTGGGTTTGAAATTTTGATCAGGGAGAGGGTGGTGATGATGGAGAGAGATGATCTGGAACAGGGTTGTCATGATTTTTCAGTTTTCAAGTTTTTTTTTTCTTTTTCTTTTTTTCCTGAGGGGTTTAATTTTTGTTTCAATTTAGAGAGAGAAAGAGATATAAGAAATGGGTATGAATGAGGAAGAAAAGGAAACGGGGTGTATGGACAGGTGCTTCCGAATTTCCAAACATAGAAGAAATACAGGTTGGAAGGGCCAGTTTGTGGGCCATATGATTTTCTTCCACCATCAACACACCTAACTAGCCTGCCTACTACTGTGTCTTTTTTACTTCTAATATTATTTTTATGACTTTTTATATGCAAAATCTTCGGTTGTTTTTTACTTAACTACCTGTGCAGATTTATAGAATTTGAATAGGAAAAATATATTCAAACCCCTCTTCTTCATCAACTCATAATATATTTGATAAAGGAATAAGAATGAATTTTCTTCATTGTCCAATTTGGATAATAAAAATGTAGACATAGTCGTTTTCACAAGAACATATTCAATCTAGTCAAAATGACCAAAAACACCCCCACAATATCCAAATATGGGCTTCAACTACGGTCAAATTTAATATTTGTTCATGCTTTTTCAAATGTAGATTCGTCTTTCCAATGTCTAGCTCCTTTTTCCCACGATGTTATAGCTTTGATCTCGCATCCTCACTAGAGTTCCGATTTTCTAATCTACCTTTATGTGTTACATTTCCATCCCACTCGATCAGCAGTAAAAATGTAAAATCAATCATCGTCTTGCTCATTTTACTTGTCATAGTACTCCAAACATTAAAATTAATTATTTAATTTGTGAATGTAACTATTTTTGCACCGTTGTTAATCAGAGTGACTGCTTTTACAAGTTAACCAAAAAAACATCTTAGGATTTTGTAATGTCAAATTTTACCATCAATTTTTAGATGGAAAGCCCACTCCATATAAAATAAAAATATTTTGATTTTATAGGAATACAATCTCAATCTCTTAAATTTTTGAAATCCCCTAATTTGATACTTAAGTATAAAATTTAGGGTTAGTTGCCCTAAAATATTGGACTGGTTTTGGTTTTTCACGCGATTTAAAAATGATTAATTGTAAAAAAAATCACCACATTATAACAAATTTATAATTTAAACATGCCTTTTGAAACATTTCAATAATAACCTAAATTTTTTATTTGTAGAAATTTCGACACATTTAAATTTTTCCGATAATCGTAAAACTGATGTGGCAAATCATCTTGTCCATGTGGACATAAATTATGTTGTGTAAATGCTACCTCATGAAAAAATAAAATCTAAAAAAATTATTTCACTTTCTTTCATGCTTCTCTCCCTAATTCTAAAAAACATTGGCACGACTTTCAACAAGTCTATATAGAAGAAATCAAACAAATAATCCATATACGCAACTTGCATGAGATCAACATATGCTCAAGCCTGAGGGCCCTTTGAACAACTCGAATCCACAACACTTATTTGGTGCATATTCTGCATCAAATAAATATAATTTCAGCACCAAAATTTTTATCAATTCTAATCCTTCATTCCAAATCATAATATTCTCCAAAAATTTATATTTTATCATATAATTAAAATAAAAATATGCTTAATGATTTAAAACTTTTTTAAATGGTAACTATTCAAATTAATAACCCTTGATTATATAATATTTCAAAAAATAATTATGAGATAATTTATTTATTAAAATAATTTATAAATTAAATTAAATGATTAGATAAGTTATTTATTACATTAAATTTATTAGATTATCCATTTAATAATTAATTTCAATAATAAATCATTCATTGAATGGCGTATAATGAGGATCATCAATTTGGTGCAACACAAAATTCTGCCACAATTCTTCAAAGTGGTGTTGCACCGATTTGGAGTAGAATTTTAGAATAAGGTTGGAGTGAAAACCTGCACTAAATTGATGTTTTGGTACAACATTGGAGTTTGACCTAAATAATATGTGAGTTATTGATTTTTGGATTTTTGAATGCATGAAAATTTGACATTCTTGAAAAGGATCGAAAGAGCGAAAATCATTATCGAGATTCAATTACAATCTTAAATTGAAGTTCTTATACGTATAGGTGGAGATGTTGAAATTGGAAACTTGAACATATATTCATTGAACAGTTTCCGAGTAACTGAAAACCTCCCACAATCACAAAAATGATATTTTGGAATCTAAGAACCTTGTATTCTAGAGTGATTTTGTGTGATTACACAAATGAAAAGAAATTTTTTAGTTAAGTGGATTTGACATTCATTGAGTTTTGTTCACGAGTTTTTAATAGTGGGGCTTGTGATCTGCTGCTTATTAACAAGTTATTACCGCAAGTGCACGGTGCAATTATAATACCCAGCGAATAAGAGTATTATATCTACATGGACTGATTATTTTTGTGTTCCCAGACACATATATTTTGTTGAATATCTAGACTCTATATTTTGGATTTTTAGAAAATAAATAAAAACAAATGCAATAAATAAATAAAAGACTCAATTAAATAAACTCGAAACTTTATAATATAAAAATGTAGATTCTGGGGAACAAGTCAACTACATTATTTATTAATATTATATGATTTATGCAACCAATTATTAAGTAATTAATAGTGGATAATCACGAGATTGTTATCAGACTGCTAGTTATCTGTCAGGTCCCTCACACACATCATTACTAACAATCAAGCACACTAAGATTCTTTAGTCATATGCAATATTTATTCACTTGGCCGGTCCTTCTAAATGCTGCATAACATGATTTCTATTTATTAACGAATTAATTATTCACCTTCCAACCTAAATGTTGATCAGACACTTATACACGAGAATTAAACCATAGAAAATCATGCACACCCAAAGATAACATGAAGAAATAAATCAAATTATATTAATAAAATCCACAGTATTCCACAACCCTATGAATCTAGCTATGAAATTAGCTGGACATAATGCAATAACTAAAACAAAGGGTATGGGTGCTCATGATAGAAAATAACAAATAAAACCGTAAAACCACATGGTGGAATTCCAGTTGTCTCTATTATCTCTGTTGTGTTGTGGTATATGCTCTCTTAACAATCTTTGACACCTCCTCCTTGAATAGATGACAAGCCTCTTTATTATATTTCTCTCTTTCTTTCCGTAAAAATTTATCTTCCTTGGGTAGTATATGGATAGAGTCTTATATAAGCAGTGTTTGAAACATATTTGGAGAGCAAATTCCTAAGTCCGTGAACTCGTTAAGATGTTGGTCAACCTAGGTTAGGTCGATCAAGTTGGGTTGATCCATTACCTATGTTATTAGTATTGTTCTGGTCGACTGTGATGTTCTGTCGACTGGGATGTGCTGTAAAACTGAAGATTCGGTCATTATTGAAACGTTTCAAAAGTCATATCTAAATTGTAATTTCATGGAAAGATGGTAATTTTTTTATAACTAACCCTTTTAAAATGGTGTTCTAATAATATAAACTCAACACATTTTGCGTTTACAATATGATTTCGCATTTGAGTGAAATTGAAATTAACGTGGCGGCCAGATTTGCTGACATGTGCAAGTCTTTCTTCTATTGAAACGACGTTATTTTTAATTAAATATAGTTTTGTTAATTAAATTATTTTTATTTCTGGATTGAAACGACGTCATTTTTAATTAAATATAGTCAAGCTACCTGCAGGTTGAAGGTTATTTTTGCTTTTTTGGGCTAGGCGGCCCGGATTCAATTTGGGCCACTAAAATCTTGGTCCGGCCCATCGTGTCGGGCCAGTTTTTGCCCCCCACATATAAGGGTAATAGTAATAATAAACCCAAAAATGCAACTTCAATAATGTCACGGAGCGTCACATCAAAAGTTAAAATTCACTTACCTTTATAAACTTATCATCTTAACTATAAACTCAAAAAACAACTTGAACACGGGTCACACCAATATATATTAAGAGTGAGTAATTGGACGGTTCAGGTAGTAACCGACTTAAAAATTCTAAACCAAATTCACCGAAGTCTAACGGGTGGCTAACCGGCCATCGAATCGATCACCGTCTATGTTGGTTCGATCGGTTTGGTTTGGCCACCGATTGTAATTCAAACAAAAATTTGAAGGTTTTCAACTTTTCCATTTCTTGGCCAGTCACCAAGAAAATAAAAAATTATTAAAGAACAAATTAGTGACATAATTTGGGCAAAATCACATTCCGATATTTGGTAGATTTCCACCTTAAATTTTAAAGGCGGTGAACATGATTTTCATCTCAATTCACGTTGCAGATCTTTGAATGCAGCAACATATATGATTATGAATTGACGAGTCTCATAGAAATGAAGTAGTGAGCTTCGTTCTTAGCTTTTGGTAATTCTAAAGATGAGTATCAAAGCATGAGTGAGAGAGATAGAGAGAGGGAACTGAGACAAGAGAGAAAGTGAGATGGTAGAAAACATGGGTGAAAGAAAGAGAGAGATGGCCTTGTGGGTGTGTTTAGAGGATGAGTCCTTGTTGTTGTTGTGCGTGTGTGTGAGGGTGATAGATGAGTAAACTTAACTTCAAATTATCGGTCGGTTCAGGTTGGGTAAGGATTTTCGACGCAAAACCCGACCACCAAACTGATTTTAATTCAATATCCATTTTTAAAATCAACCACTGAACCATAGCTCCACAACACCGCATCGAACCAACCGAACCCGATTAGTTCGGCTTCGGTTGGAACTCTGCTCAACCCTAATACACACACACACATATATATTTATATTATTTTCTTATACTATATATATATATATTTACAATATTGAGTTATAAATTCAATCTAATACAATTAAATATTTAATTTCATTCCAAAACAAAAAATTGTTATTCAAAAAAAATAAGATTTTTTTAGAGAAACAGGAAAGTAGTATACGTAAATAAAACAACATCTACATAATTCAAACTAAAATTATACAATTAAAATATATTCTACATAAATAAAACAATAATTACATAGTTAAATTGTTACGTGTATGTTTAATAAACTAAGATTTTACACTAGTATTCGTGTTATTTAATTGTGTAATTTATATACTTTACTCATGTTTTCATCTCAGTTTAATCGGAGTTCACTTGTATTTGGAGTTTGGTGTGTTTATTGGCTTGTTGCAGGCTTTGTCCTGATTTATGTTGTGTTTTTTAGAAAAGAATAGTTGATGACGTCCTGGAGTTGTACGACGAAGAATTCAAGTTGAGAAAGGGATGAAAACGACATAAAAGGACATCCGTAAGTGGATTTGCGAGTCTGCCCACGACTGAGGTCGCGAATCAAACCTCGACCAAACTCTGAAAGGCCGCTACTAAGGCGGGGTTTCTTATTAGAAAATTCACGGGTTTGGTCGCTCATGAATGTGTCTGCCACGTCGGAGCCACATTGACTCGCGACTCGAGTCGTGAGTGACTGAGTTGCGAACGAGGTCATGAATATGTCGGGCATGTCTGTTTTTTACCTGGTTTTGGGCTTTATTTTCCTAGGTATATAAGGATTATTTGGGGCGGAAATCAGAACACATTTTACATACCCTAAAGTTTCCAGCATAGGAAATACAACAGAGAAAAGAACGTGAAGAACAAGACCAAAGACTTCAAGTGTTTTCAACATTAGAGGGAAATTTAATATTTCGGGTTTTATTTTCTATAATTCTTGTAAAAAAATGAATATTTTGTAGATGGTTTTAGTTATTTATTTTATGATGAACAACTAAACCCTATTATGATTCAATTATGAAGTTTTATTAATTGGTTACAGCTATGTGCTTATAACTTTATTATGCTTTAATTGTTCTTGTGCTTTATTGTGCATTATTTAACTGCTCATTAAATAGTGTAATTTAATGTGTTAATTCATAAATTGAAAAAGGAGTTTTAACATGAGATTGAGAATAACTAATTGGATAATTAATATCACTCGAGAGATTTTTGGTTATATGAGAGAGCGATAAATCGTGTTAGTATCATCATTTAGCACTAAGTTTATTTTGGCGATCTATGTATGACAAAGTGTTCGAGAATTTGTTCTTGATGTGATCGCTGATTCTGTTGTGCGAAGAAAAGGAATAAGTTGTGATTGTTCCCTCTGATGTTCTAGGAATGTCATCGAAACAGTTTATATATGACAGTTTCCTTGTGGAAGAGATCATGTGCGGACAGATTTGGGAAGCAAGGATCCGTTCGTTTGACTGCCTTTTGGAGTAGATGTAGTGTTGGTTTAACCCTCAACTACATGGAAATCATCTACACCAATATGAAAAGAATCACAAACTCTAATTCACCTTCCAAGTAGATGAATATTGGAGATCGAGCCAACTTGAAGTGAAGGAATATTAGAAGGCTGATTATCCTCATAATTGGTGTGCGAAATATAGTTGATTCTCTGAGTTTATTGTTTGATAGTCATGGATTTGTGTATTTTGTAATAGCTAGAAGTTGTTCCTTAAGCTGTTCAACGTGATAGTCTAGCATTGAGTGTTTTCATAAATGAAATCCGTAAAGGGTTTTTATTCCGTTTTGTTCGTGATCTCGGGAGACATTCCAGGTTAAAGTCGTGGATAGCTATAGTGAGTCTAGTGTTCACGATTGTGAGGGGATCTCACAACTTTTGTTTGTAAAAGAGTTCGTGTTATAAGAAATGACGGTATAATAAGGGATTCATGTATGTATAAGTTTCCTGAATAGTCTTCGCGAAGGACTAGTGAATGAATCTTCAAGTTTGGGCGAAGTCCCCTTAGAGTAGGTTGATTAACCGAACTGGGTTTACCAATCTCATGCGTATTTTTCTGCTTTTTTTTATTTGTTATTGTTTCTGTCTCTTTCATTATCAAGAACATATATATGCAGTAAATTGAAAACACATGCACACGGATAAGTAAACTTTCAAACCGAATTGAATGAGCATTTATGAGTTGCATTTTAGATAGTTAATGGACACATTGTATTTATTTTATAACCAACAACCTTTGCGCTTTGAGAGAAGGTATATGATAATTAAATGGTTGCTCTAGCATAATTGAAGTCCCAACATAGGTGTATAAATGGAATTGGTTAAAAGAATGGACTAATTGATGATTATTCAATCTTAGAATACGCCTCTCCTTCATTATTTAATTTCTCTGTGTGTTTCAGTCTGTGGTTGTTTTTATTGCTTTAATTATTTTAGTTCTTTAATTACTTAAGTATTTTCATCTTGTTGAGTAGTCTAGATAATTGTGGGAGATTGTATTTTAGATAATTAGTAGATTAGTTATTAGGTGTATGTGGATACAACCTTGTTCACCTTTTTACTATTAATCGCATTGTACACATGCAATATAGGTTAAATAATTCCCGAACAATATTTATATATGACCTACACTTTCAACTATAGGCCCTGCTCCTCACATCTAATTGGTTAATGCATCATCCAACCCAACTCCTAAAACTTGAACTCATGCCATCCAACCCAACCTACCCTATTAGATAGAACTTGCAAAATGAGGTTTAGGGGAAGAGACATTTGGCGATAAGCTTGGGCTTCTTTGGAGAGATCATCATAAATGATTAAAGTGTGTTGTTTCCGATATATAAAATATTCAGTTAAATCTGCTCCTATATAAGGAGCGAGGTATTGTAATATAGCAGGGGAATCCGTCGTTGTGGCTACCACAATAGTGTATTCCATCGCCCCCCTTTCCTATAAAGTAGTTACTACTTGAGCCACAGAAGATGCTTGAAACACCCCCATTACACCCACTCTAAAGAGGTGATTGGTATGATAGAATGGAATTATGTATGAATGGAATGAGTGTCTGAATGGAATGACTATTCTTATGATTTGTATGTATACGGAATGAAGAGCGAAATGAAATATCATTTTTTTTAATCTTATATAATGAATATGTTATGTGCTTTAAAATTTTCTTATAAATGAATAAAGTGTGCGTAATAGATAATAAATATCAACACATGGCTTAATTTATCTTTTATATTTCTAAATGTCATTTTTCTTTTTTAATATATGATTTTTTCTAATTTTTTTAGCAAATTATAATTTATTTATTATATTGAAAATTTTTATCCTAAAATATTTAATTAATCAATATATAATAATTTGTATAAGTTAATAAAAATATTTTTTACTTCATAGAAAAATACTTTAACATTTCAATTTTTCATTTGAATATATTAAATTATATCAAATATATAAATATTTTATATTGTATTATAACATTTTTATGGTATATTTATTTTGGCCTCACTTTCATTTTTCTTCAACAAAGTTATAAAAGCTATCAAAATTTGATTTTAACATATATTTTTAAATTATATTTTGAAAATAAATAAATACTATAAAAATAATTAAATAATAATAATAATAAATTATGTAATTTAATTTTTGATTTATTTTTCTAAATATAATAAAATAATATTATAAAACATGATTATGTATAAATATATCATATATTAATTTTTTTGGTCATTGGAAATAGCTAAACCCATGGGGTGGGTGGAATGACTATTCTCATTCCCCTGGGAATAGCGATTCCATCGGGAATGGTGATTCCCGATTTTAAATCATACCAATCGGTGGAATGGGAATGGACATAGGAATGATCATTCTATTTCATTCCATTCCACTATACCAATCACATCCTAAGTGTCATGGGTGAGATACTAGTGAAATATAATAAATATTATATTACAGACATCAAAAATCAAATTATATTGTGATAACTAGATTTCCGTACGTGCATCGCACGGAACTTTTAATATAAGTATTACATATTTGTATTTTATAGATAATTAATGTTTTAGTCAATACTATTTTTTTATATCAAAAAATTATTATTTCGAATATAAAAAAATTAAGTTGGCAATCGTTAAAATAAATAATTGCTTGATTGCACACATACATATGTATATACATACATATTACATTATAATATAATATATTTCAAATAATTCTATAAATAATTAATAAACTACTACAATCAAAATATTATATTATAAATTATGCAACACTTATTTGTATACAACATTTGCAGTAGCATTTGTTACACTGTCATCATCTTTACAAACCAGCATGACTCGTGACTCGTGAAACAATTATGTATAATTGACCATGACTAAAAACTTCTGAAATATATATGTGAACAAATATTATAACGATAACTTATGTTTCATTTTAAATGTTTTTAAGTTTGTATATTTATATATATTTGTTTAATTTGATTCTAAATAAAATTGATAATTATGTTTTATGTAAAATAAATATTGTCAAAATAAAGTTGATAAATATACATTGAAACATAAAAAATTCAACTTAACAAACTATAATAATGCAACTTATGTATCTTCATTTTATTTGCATTAAAATATGGTTGATTACAATTTTATCCAACATTGAGCGTTTTTATATTTGTGTTTCAAAATTTTAAAATTTACATATTCATAATATCGTACGTACGATTGCACAAATTAACACTTATAGTGCTAGAGTAATTTCACGGGCTGACAAATGTAAACATGAACTGCTATAAAAACTGTGGAGAACAACGACATCCAAAATTTGTACAAATGGAATAAATTAAAGAATGAGTTTGAAAGATTTCGATAGTACACGCCAATATTTGCGAGACCGTAAAATTGTTCTAGCTCTATAAATGTTAATTTGTGCAAACAATATATGTTAATACATAATTTTTTAAAAGTTTGGGACAAAAGTGTAAAAATGTCCAATTTTCGGGTACTAAAGTTTAATAAATATGTTAACTATGATTGTATAATCAATAACAATATTATACTATATTTTCTCAAAAATATGATAAATCATTCTCTATTTTATTTAGTTATTCATTTAGTTAGAATGTTAAATTGTATGTCATGTTCAATACGATTAAAAAATATTATAAATGTTATATCTATGTATAAAGTATACCAATTATAATGTTTTATGAAATAAATCACTTAATTATTTTATTTAATGTATTTAATATATATTGGTGATTAATTGACACAGTAAAGTTTATTTAGCGTTATCAATCACTTCTTAATATGCGACACTCACATATTTAATCATTTGTGCAAATAGATTTTGAATATCATATATATAAGAAAATATCTTATTGAATACAACATAAATGAATTCTAAAATAAAAAATGTGCATGTGTATGTGTGTGTGGGTGGGTGGGAGAGAGGGAAAAAAAGGTATAAATAATTTTTTATTTATAAAAATTGTAGATGATTTGATTTTTGGGAGGAACTCCATTTTATAGTATTGTATAAATATGCGACACTTACATATTTAATCATTCGTGCAAATAGATTTTGAATATCATGTATATAAGAAAATATATTATTGGATATAACACAAATGAATTCTAAAATAAAATGTATGTGCGTGTGTGTGGGAGAGAGGGAGAGAAGGGAAAAAAAGTATAAATAATTTTTTATTTATAAAAAATGTAGATGGTTTGATTTTTTGGGAGGGAAAAAATTTAAGAGGGAACTCCATTTTATAGTAATATATAGATATAGATGTTAACACATTTAAATTAATTTACTAAGGTACATATACAATCACAGAGACCACCCAATTTAAGAAATTAAATAAGAATAAATATTAAATTTTAATTGAAAATGCACATTTAATAAATAAACAGTACTATAATAAGTTTTGCATCTTCTGAAAACGTCATCGCTGAATATGACCAACCGTCAACTAAGCTCTAAATCACGTCTTATTGTAGCATCTAAAATAATAAAAATATGATTCTTCTGCCAATAAAACAGAAGAATAAAAAAAAAGAATAGTATAGCATGATTCTCACATTAATTTATGGCAAAATAAAAATAAAAATAAAAATATTATACTAACTTTACGAGATCATGATAAAAAGTTAAAAACTGAAAACGCATAGCTACAAATACTTACACAATCGTGTAGGTATATTGACCAAACAATTTTCAAAACCAATAATGATTAAAAAGAGGGCTTCACGTCTCCAACTTCTGCTTGGTGAGATAAAATAACAAAATGACTTATTAAAATGACGACTAAAATTGGAGTTCAAAGGGTTCAAATAACATTGGATGTGAGAACGGATCGTAATTTGAAGAAGAAAATGGATTTTGAATGGAGTTCTAGAAAACTTAATTTATAGATGGAAATTAACAAATAATTGGAAGTATCATGTGAATGTAAATCAAGTAATAATTATAGTATAACTCATGAATTCAAAGGAGAAAAAGAAATGTATTTCAACGGAATTGCTCAAATAGAGGCTTACAAAAGTGAAGTGCAAAAAGTGAGTGGCAGAAGTCCTGTGCTAACATTCTTAAGAGATACATTAGGACAATAAGGAAAATACTAAAGTACCATAAAACAAGAAAATACACTTATATTTCCAACACTGACATAAATTGAGTAAATTTCACTTTTGGTCCCGTTAGAATAGGGTCATAACATTTTTAGTCCCAAAAGTTATTTTTTTGGTCCCAAATGATATTTTTTCGACAATTTTGGTCCCATAAAATATTTTTTCGACAATTTTGGTCTCATAAAATATTTTTCTGACAATTTTAGTCCCATAAGATATTTTTTTCGATAATTTTAGTCCCAAACCAATAGAGAAAGTTAACAGCCGTTAAAATCAAGGTAAAAAAATAGCATCCTCAAGTACATCAACAATATCAAAATAAATACCAACAAAAAAATAGCAAAGTATTTTCAACATAATACTAAACCGTATCAATAGATATAAAAGAAATGCCCAACAAAGCCATCGTTTCATATGTTTTGACCTTGACTTTAACGGTAGTTTACTTTCTCTGTTAGTTTGAGATTTAAATTATCGGAAAACTATCTTATGGGACTAAAATTATCGGAAAAATATCTAATAGGACCAAAATTATTGAAAAAATATCATTTAGGACCAAAAAGGTGACTTTTGGAACTAAAAATATTTTGACCATGTTCTAATGGACCAAAATGAAATTTACTCATATAAATTGAAGGGTCATAAACCTAACAAACTCCAAAAGCATGTCAATGGGCAAATAAAAGTTATATGAACGGTCACTTTCTTTATAAAATAATATAATTAATATAAAATTAATTATTGTTGTATATGAACATAGTAAATATTCAGTTTCTAATAAAGACAAAAATAGAACTCAGAATTATGAAATGAAGAGTAAAACAAAAATTAGAATATATACAAAATCGAATTAAGGATGATTAAAATTTAAAACAAATATAAGTAAAATTTGAAAAATTAAAGTGATATGAAATGTTGCATACAAGTTATATGAACACTCACTTTATTTAAATAGTATAGTTAATATTAAATTAATTATTGTTGTATATGGACATAGTAAATTAATATTCATTTTTTTAATGAAGGCAAGATAGAATGTAAGAATTAAAACAAATTTAAGAATATATACAGAACAAAATTAAGGACAGATTCACAAGTTTTAAAATCACGCCGAGACAACCACTCTGCTGCAAGCAAGTATTTGAAATATTTTGTAAACGTGTTTTTGCTGACATATTTTATTTACAATTTTACATTTTGTGATTTTGTCTTAGTATATGTTACATGATCAAACCGTGATGGACTTATCTATAAAGTGTAGGATCTGATTTTCTCAAGATCTCAAGTAAGATATGGTAGATTTTATCTTAAACTTTGATCTAAATTGAAATTGTGTTCCATTGCAAGTGGTTGATGACTCTATTCTATCTACTGTATATTTTATTTTATTAAATGCTAGGTTCTTATAGTAAAGGAAATGCTCTATCACAACTCCAATTTTCTATAATAAGTGTTTCGATTTTGTATAATCCGTCCGTTTTGTTTTGATTATTGTTTTAGTTTTTTTTTTAATTAAGAATTAACAATTAATTTTATGGACTAATATGCACATCCCTCATACATGACATAAAATCTTATTCACTTATATTTTTCTAAAATAGTATATATATATATGTATATAACAATTAAAAATGTAAATTTGAAATACAAATTGCAAGAAATATCACATGATCAATCATGGTTATAGTTAATCAAGATTGAAATGGTTTTTGTGATTTCCAGGTCAAGAACTGAAAGTTTAGATGACTCTCGATTTATGATTAAAATTTGGATAATCATTCAACGTGATATTAAGATCAAGCCGAATGAATGATTTCATTTTCAGCTGAATATTATATTGATTGATGTCTTAACGACTAAGAATGATTTAATTACGAATAATGGCGATATTTTTCTCCATAACAATCATAAACACTCAATTACTTTTCATATATATTACTTAGATATCCACTTAATTTTTTATTTGTAAAAAATCCCATGAGATAGTCACAATCAGTGATTAGTTGGATTTACAGTTTAGGCATTTTGATGCAGTGGCTAGGGTTTTGGGTTGAATCTGCCTGGTCCCAATTATAGGTGTTTTGGACCACAAATTAAATTATGTACCAACATTTTGGAATTTTCATTTGGGCCCAATTGATATGTGTCTGTCCTTTTTTACCCCCAATAATTCTTTTATTTTTTTAATTAGTACTATTTTTGTGGATCATTTTGCAATATTAATTTCGAATTGATATCCACTGTACATTAAACTCATGAATTAGCTCCACCACTAAATTATATATATTGTGCATCAACATCAACGGTCTTTTGGTCCTCTTTATAAATAATTAGTACGTTTAATTAAGAAACTTATTTAAAAAACAACATAGATGACTCAGGTCAGCATTAATAAGTGCATGCCAATAAGGGGTGTCGTGTGTGCCCCTGTACGCACGTGTGAGTGGTCGGATGCTGCAACTTCTTTGCTAACACAAATTTTTTAAGGGGTTAATTACGGTTTGATCCATGTTTGAATTTTTTAATAAAAATGTTCCGATCTTTTAATATTTATAATTTTATATTTAACCTTCAATTTAATTTTTCAAATCTGTTACACAGTAAATTTAATAAAAATTAAGAAGTTCAATAAATGCCAATTGAATTGTTAGCGATTAAAAATGTATGTATCATGAGAAGACAAGAAATAAATTAAAGTGGAAAAAAGTTATTGAAACGAAACAAAATGTGAGAAAAAAAGGACTCACACGGCTATAATACACATATTTTTTAAGTATTGTCATTTTCTCTTATATTTTGATTTGTAATTCGAGCTTAATGATTCTCTTTTCGTATTTTTATTAAACTTACATGAAAATTTAAATTTAAAATTTTTATTTTATATTTAAGAATGATATGACATTATTAAAATCCTTATCATATTTCCGGTTGTCCATGTATTCTATAATGTACCATACAATTTATAAAGTCAAGTATGAAGTCGCAAAAAATATTTAAAGGTTCAGATATTTTAATTTTATTAAAAAATTTAAAGGTCGAATATCAAACTGCACTTAATCCTAGTTTTTACTACTCGAAGCATGCTATTCCACACGTTTTTTGAGAAACTCAATCGATATTGATAGAATTCATATCCATTACCTTTCAAATATGAGATCGTCTACTCTAATATTAGATCACTTCTAGGAGGAAACTACCGCATATAAAAGTGATTAAGTACCTAAGAGTCTAAGACATTTAAAAAAGAAGATTAGATGTTTAAAATTTTGGAGTTTAAAATGACCATATATAGTCATCTTAGTTAATTTGGCTACAGCTTTGATGGGTTTTTTTTTTTTTGAAGCAATACAGCTTTGATGTCGTTAATTGACCGCATATTAGAGTTGTCACAAAACTGGCTATCCGTATTAACCACTAATCAAATCATTACCAACTCAGACTCAAAAGTGAAAAAACTTATCGATTTAATTAAATATTCTAATAATCGTGACATTAATTATCACAGAGAGACAGTATGTAAAGATTGTAAATAATTGATATGTTCGGTAAAAACCTTGTTTTAAATAAAATTATATTGATTTCGACAAATCCATTGTTCCCCTTGCCTTGAGCTAAATTTGAGAAGATAAAAAAATTGCCACTACTCGCTTAAATGAAATCCATTGGGAAAGGAAATCTAAATTGTGTTGGGCTTGAAGTAGTTGGGCTCAATTTTTAATAGTAGTGATTCATTTCATTGCTTAGTTGAAATGAAAGGTATTATTAATTTATGACATCTCTAAAGATTGTTCGTTAAGTCAAGTAATTGCACCATATTTGTATGGTACAAGCAATCAAGAAAAGAAGAATACCGAAGAAATTAATGTTTTGGCCTAATTCTTCTTCTGATGATCGATTCAACCTCCAATCAACCGAATTCGGAAGAAATATAAAGAAATATATAGGATAGAAAATAGCATTTTGATTGCCGCGGTAATTTTGAAAACGAACATTTAAATGACCTTCAAAAGTAAGTAAAAGGTACAAGCAATCAAGAAAAGAAGAATACCGAAGAAATTAATGTTTTTAAAACCGGACTGGATATCAAACCGATTAATTTATTAGGTCATTAGGTTACTTGTTCAATTGATTGAACCGTTTTGATATTTATGTATATTATATATTATATGTATATATACACAATAAAACATAATAAAATTATACAAACTAGGATCACGATAAATATATTAAATAAGTTTAATGTATCGATAGTTATTCCATAAGTTAAGTAGTTAAAAGTATAATATTTACAAAAATAAATATTGAACATCAAATACTAGATTTTGAGAAAATATATAAATAAATGTCAAATAATTAAATATTAATTTTACTTACAAAGAATACTGCACAATAACAATTAAAAACATTGATAATCTTTATTTCACAAGCCACTATTTTAGATTTTAGTTCTTCTCCCCATTTATTTTAATTTAAAAATGCTAAATTAGATATTGTTAAATATTGATTTTAATTATATGCTAAACATTGATTTTAATTAAATTAAAGATTAGTTATTTTCAATTTGTGCATATATATATATATGCGTGTTATTAATATGCAAATAATAACATAAGAGTATATTGGCCAAGTTGGTTGAGTACATTGTACAGAATAATTCAATTTTCAGAGGTCCTCGGTTCTTTGACAGGTTCACTCCGGGTCTGGCCAACCCGTAATAGATGTATAATCAGACCAGGCAAATGGTCGGTTCACGATTAAATTAGTCGAACTAGCCGGTATGGTTTTCAAAACATTGAACTGATTTTTAACTGGTTCACTCCGGGTCATGAGCGTCCCATAATAGATGTATAATCGGATCAGACAAATGGTCGTGAGCCTTATGGGCATAAACTGTGTGAATTTGGTTCCGTCGTCTAGTCATTTTCTTTGTTGCATTATGCAGTGGGCTAAGGTAGTTAATTGTGGCTGATCACTCGTTAATTAGAATTGTGTTCACTACCTCTATAAATGGTCAATGAATCGTAGCTGTGTGTTGCTCATAACGGGATGGGATACATCACGGGTACTGAGGGCATAAGAGAGATCTTTGTATAGGTAAATCTGGGTCTGTCTAGATCATAATGCTGCTTTGTTGCTTACAATCATATGAGAGATCGGGATTGGGTAACAAGTTAGGGTTAAGGGGACGAGAGATCACCTCTAGGCTAAACTGAAAGGATAGATTGGGTAAGTGTGAGAGATATGTTGTCTATAACTAGGTAATTAGATTCACATAAGTAATCAACGTGCCCATGATCGGTCAAGTGTTGTTAAGTTCGAAATCTGAGTTCTAATCCGGAATACCTTTATTATTAATATTTTTCTTGTCTTTTGTTTTGTTTTGTTATTTTAGTTTATAGTCTTTACATACAAGTACGGAGATCACAACAATCCTCGAACCTTTTGGAAAAGTGACACTTGAAGATAGAATTAGCAGCTCCTCGTGGGATCGACCCTTACTCACATTAGCTAGCTACTCCTTACTGTGGGCATAAGGATAACTCTCTCTTGAGAATTATTCTGACCTCGAAACGACCGCGCGTCAGAATTGGCGCCGTTGTCGAGGAGCTGGTTCTTGAAATTCTATTTTCCCAACTTGTTTGTCTGGCCGGTGGATGCACAACACCTCTGAAGGAGATTACTTGTACGATCCAGAATCTGAGAAAACTCTAAAGAGGAGGAGAGCAGAAGCACGGAGGGCACAACAAGCAGATAGACTTGCTCTTGAAAGAAATCTGGAGCAAGAAAGAGCACAACTGAAGAGGAACGAACCAAGGTTAGCCCCGATGGCTGAAGAAGAAGGAAGAATGTTGAGGCAGTTAGTCTTTCCGACTAACATGAATTTACGTCCTATGGGCATAACATTCCCAGCCATTACTGGAAGCTAGGAGTTGAAGGCAAGTTTCATCCAGATCTTGCCCAAATACCATGGGATGACTGGAGAAGACCCTCAGAGGCATATTCAAGATTTCGAGATGGTGTGTCAAACTTAACCCACAGATGGAGGAAAGGAACAATATGTGCGGCTTGTCTCATTCCCGTTCACTCTTCATGACGGGGCACGAGACTGGTTATACATCCTACCAACTGGCAGTATAACCACATGGGCACAACTGCAGCATAAATTTTTAGAGAAATATTTTCCTGCATCCCGAGTCCAGGAGATAAGAAGAAGGATCGGAAGCATGAAGATGAGCATAAATGAGAGTTTTCATGACTACTGGTGCCGATTCCAGAGCATGATGACGAAATGCCCACAGCACCAAATTACAGATCATGACCTGATCTAGTATTTCGTCTCTGGATTGAGACCACATGACAAAATTATTGTCAATGCCTCGTGTGGAGGATATATCCTGAATAAATTACTAACTGAAGCCTTCAGGATTTTGGCAGAAATGGCTGATGAAAACCGAGATGAAAGTGCCGAGGGCACAAAGACAGTTTCAGATACTGGGAAATCGACGCACCTTGAGGTCAAAATGGAAAGAATTTTGGACCAATGGAGAAAGTGATGAACCATACTGAGGCACCAAAGAAAAGAGTGTGTGGAGTGTGCAAGAGTGTGGCCCATTTCACTGATGAATGCCCAACACTGCAGGAGGAGGACGCTGCTGAAGTTAACTCTCTCGGTGGGCATAACAACAACAACAGGAGATATGATCCCCACTCTCAAACATACAATCCTGGATGGAGAGATCACAAGAATTTCAGATGGAAGAAGAATGATGCCCACCAACCAGATTTGCCACCACCATAGCCGAGGGCATGAGAAGAACCCAACCTGGCCGAACTGGTCCATGCCATGGCCAAGGAGAATGTGAAGTCATAGCAGGAGAATGAAAGGTTCAAACAAGAAACAAGGGCTGGTCTACAGCATGTGAGCAAGCAAATTTCCCAACTGGCTCAAGACCTTGCCCAACTTAAGGAACGAAACGGGCAGTTACCATCTCAAGTGGTAAATCCCCGAGAACAAGTGAACGCTGTGAACACAAGAAATGAAGAAACATCAATGAAAGCTGAACAAAATGGAGACACTGAAGGCATAACGAAAGAAGAGGAGCAGACAAAGGAAGAGGTTGCTGATCCCACAAGGCAAGAAACAAAGAAGAAGCCTTCCTTCCTTGAGCGTCTTGCCCAGGACAGAAAAGAAGAGAAGATGAAGGAACTCCTCAAGGTCTTTCGAAAAGTGGAAGTCAATATTCTACTACTTGATGCGATAAGGCAGGTTCCGCGTTATGCCCATTTCCTAAAAGAGCTGTGCACCAAGAATGTGCGATTTGAAGATGATGCAATACTTTTCATGGGAGAAAATTTCTCTGCAGTGCTACAAAAGATGCCTAAGAAGTGTGAAGATCCTGGTATGTTTCTGATACCATGCAAAATTGGGAGCAAGAAGATTGAAAGGGCGATGCTTGATCTCGGTGCATCCATAAATGTCATGCCCATGACAATTTATAAAGAGTTGAATCTGGGACCACTCAAGGAAACAAGAGTGATTATCCAGTTGGCAGATAGATCAAATGTCTATCCCGAAGGTCTAATAGAAGATGTTTTAGTGAATGTAGGGGAATTGATTTTCCTGGCAGATTTCTATGTCTTGGACATGGGCAAAACCACACCATCCACATCCGTTCTACTGTTAGGGAGGCCTTTCATGAAAGCTGCTCGCACAAAAATTAATGTCAATGAGGGCACGCTGACATGTGAGTTCGATGGCCAAATAGTTGTGTTCAACATTTATGAAGCCATGAAGTACCCACAAGATCCGGATTCAGTTCACTTTGTGAACCATTATGCCCAATCTCAAGCCATTCTAGGTCGCATGAACAACCAAGAACCTCTGAAATGGGCATTGCAAACTGGGTTAACTAACTACGATGCCCTCGACGAAGATGAGGATACCAGAGATACCATCATGATGCTGTACTCTCTGGAAGAATTACTGCATGGAGTGGTGGATTTCAATTTACCCACAATGACTCAGACATACAGGATGCTTGTATCAATTCAGAGGGCACCAAAGTTAGAATTGAAGAATCTCCCTGACCACTTGAAGTATGCCTATCTTGGGGAGAATGAGACACTGCCGATTATAATAAGCAAGGGATTGAATCTTGTTGAAGAAAACTGGCTATTGAGACTGTTACGCCTTTATAAAGAAGCAATGGGATGGACTATAGCCGACATCAAGAGCATAAGCCCTGCAGTATGCATGCACAAAATCCTCTTGGAGGATGATGCCAAATCGGTGCGGGATGCCCAACGCAAACTGAACCCTGCAATGAAGGAAGTCGTGCTGAAGAAGATACTCAAATTGCTGGATATGAGAATCATTTATCCCATTTCAGACAGCAAATGGGTAAGCCCTATTCATGTCGTGCCGAAGAAGTCAGGAATCCAGGTGGTGAAAAATGAGAAAAATGAGTTTGTGCCTACAAGGCTACAAACTGGATGGAGAGTCTGTATAGACTACCGGAAGCTCAACACCGTCACAAGGAAGGATCACTTCCCGTTGCCATTCATAGATCAGATGCTAGAGAGATTGGCTGGAAACAAATTCTTTTGTTTCCTTGATGGATATTCAGGCTACATGCAAATTGTAGTAGATCAAGAAGACCAGGAGAAGACTACCTTCACGTGCCCATTCGACACATTTGCTTAGTGGAGGATGCCTTTTGGGCTCTGCAATGCCCTCGGAACATTTCAACGTTGCATGATGAGTATTTTCTCAGATCTTTTGGAGAATTGTATCGAAGTATTCATGGACGACTTTACAGTCTATGGAAATTCATTCGACGCATGCCTCGACAACCTTGAAAAGGTGCTCAAAAGATGTGTAGATAAGTGCTTAGTGCTAAAGTATGAAAAATGCCATTTCATGGTTCGTGAAGGGATTGTTCTTGGGCACATTGTTTCAGAGAGAGGCATAGAGGTAGATAAAGCTAAGGTGGACATCATCAAAAAGCTACCCTATCCCACTACGGTGAAGCAAGTTCGTGGTTTCCTTGGGCACGCTGGGTTCTATCGGTAATTCATCAAAGATTTTGCAAAGATTGCTCAACTAATCACGCATCTTTTGCAAAATGATGTGCCATTCATCTTCGACGATGCATGCAAGGAAGCCTTCAACATTTTGAAAAAGAAACTGGTCACAGCACCCATCATTCAATCTCCAGACTGGGGCATGCCATTTGAAATAATGTGCGATGCCAGCGGATACGTTGTGGGCGCAGTGCTTGGACAAAGGCGAGGTAAAGAATGCCATGTGATTTACTATGCGTCCAAGACATTGAATCATGCCCAAGCCAACTACACCACAGCTGAAAAGGAATTGTTGGCAGTAGTCTTTACCTTTGAAAAATTTCGATCCTATTTGCTCGGAACTAAGAGTGTGGTGTACACCGATCACTCTGCATTGAAGCACTTGCTTGCAAAAAAGGAATCAAAGCCAAGGCTCAACCGGTGGATACTACTGCTGCAAGAATTTGATTAGGAGATCAAAGACAAGAGTGGAGCCCAAAACCAGGTGGCTGATCATTTGAGTAGAGTACTCAATGAGGAAAAAGACGTGGTGCCTATCGAGGAGGCTTTCTCAGATGAGTACCTGTTCAACCTCAAGGGCACAACACCTTGGTACGCTGACTTAGTCAACTTCATGATCTCAGGAGAACTACCTACCAGACTCTCGACGTACCAAAGGAACAAAATTAGAAGTGAGAATCGATATTATATATGGGATGAGCCTATACTATGGAGAAGGTGCGCGGACCAAATCATTCATTGATGCGTGCCCACAGAAGAAGCTAAGAACATTCTAGATCACTGTCACTCCGAAGTATGTGGAGGGCACTTTGGTGCAAAAAGAACTGCGAAGAAGGTTCGTGATTGTGGGTTCTTTTGGCCCACACTTCACAAAGATGCTTATGAAGTGTGTAGACGATGCCCACCCTGTCAGATGACTGGAAATATCTCCAAACGCAATGAAATGCCCATGGTGCCTATCATGCCGGTAGAAGTCTTTGACATTTGGGGAATTGACTTTATGGGTCCCTTAACCAAATTCAATGGACATCAGTACATAGTCCTAGCTATGAAGTATGTATCCAAGTGGGTGGAAGCAAAAGCAACCACCACAAATGATGCCCGTGTGGTCAAGAAGTTCCTGAAGTCTAATGTGTTCAGTAGGTTTGGTGTGCCCAAGGCACTGATAAGTGATCAAGGATCCCACTTCTGCAACATGATTATCAAGAATTTGCTTAAGGAGTATGGAGTGAGACATAAGATAACTAATGCATATCACCCACAGGTGAATGGGCAGGCCGTTGTTTCCAACCGAGAGGTCAAGTCCATACTTCAGAAGGTCATGAACCCCAATAGTAAGAATTGGAGTTTCAAGCTGGATGATGCTTTGTGGGCATATCGCACTGCCTACAAAACACCCATTGGGATGTCTCCCTTTCGCTTAGTCTATGGGAAGAATTACCATCTTCCAGTAGAGATTGAGAAGAAAGCCTTTTGGGCAATTCAAAAGCTGAACATGAAGCTTGATAGAGCTGGGATCGAAAGGAAGCTTCAACTTCAAGAGTTGGAGGAGATGAGGCTGGAAGCCTATGACAATGCCGTTCTCTACAAGGAAAGAATGAAAAGAACCCATGACCACCTCATTCGCCACAAGCCATTTGAGCGTGGGCAAAAGGTTCTATTGTATAATCCTAGGATGAAGTTGATCGGGGGAAGAGATCGTGTGCCCAAATGGAGCAGTGGAAATATTTAATTCAAGTACTGGAGAGACCTTCAAAGTCAACGGTCAAAGGCTGAAGCATCTCAATGAACCAACAGTTTCATACATGAAGGCTCTCGGGCTCAAGCTCGTTGAGCCTACATACATGTGATAAAAGGTAAGCGTCGTGCCCACGTCAATAACTGGGGCGCTGACTGGGAGGTAACCCAGGTTTATTTGTTTTATTTCTTTTTTTATGTTTTTCGTAATTTATTTCTTTCATTTTTGGTGATTATTTTTTGCCATGTTAGACTAGGAGCTAGATTTTACGGCTGTATTTGTTTTTGGAGTATTTTAGGGAACAAATTTAGGTGAATTTTTCATGAAAGGAAAGAATCTAGCCAATATGGACGCTTCCAGTGTGGAGGGCACCGGCAAAGGCAATTCCAGGAAATTCGGGATCTCTCTGCCCCCGTGGGCACAGCACAAAATTCCGTACAAGGAAACCCTAGAAGCCTAAAAGTCGTCTGACGGGCCTGTCACATCAACCCAAATTGAGTGGCTAGGGTGAATCCAAGTATTAAACCCCCACCCCTTTCCTCACCGAAATTCACTCTCCATTTTCACCCAAATTTTCAAAACATTACAGCCTCTTCTCTCTCTCTAAAAACTCTTCCTCTCAACCGCCATACCCACGATCACCATGGCCCCTAAAACTCACGCTGCTAAGTCGTCAAAAGAAGAAGGTGGAGTTCACGCCTTCTACTTCACCGGAAAATTCCAAGGATACCACCATCGACGCCGCTGCACCAACAAAGCCGTCGAGCATCGCCGTCATGAACGTCCAACCTCTCTCTACCGTCGAACCACCATCTTCGTCTATTTTCATGCGACAACCTGAGATAGCTGACGAGCCCTCTCTGAAAATTGTGGAGGAGACCGCTGACGAGATCGATGACCAAGAGGAGGCCAGCATGCAGCAAGATGTGACCCCCGAGCCGACACCGGAGCACACCCCTGAGCCCTCTGCAACTGAAAAGTTGAAGAAGGTGAAGAAGGAGAAGGTCGCCGCAGACCCTGAAGAGAAAGAAACAGCCGACGCCGACGCTATCGGAGGACGAGGAAGCCGATGAGGAGGTCGAGAAAGAAAAAGATAAAAGCAGTGAGGAGTCGCGAGCCCACAAGAGTCTGGATGACTAGTCTCTGTCTCTGAATGAACCCACTGAGGGCACAACAGATGCGTCCTCTGTGTCTGCCAAGGGAAAGGAAAAGGCCCTTGCCAAGCCGTCTGTAAAGAAGGGCAAAACTATGGTTAGCCCAACTTCTGGAAAATTCATGTCGAAAGGAGAGGGCATCTTATCCACAAGGGAGATCGTCCATAGCAAGACCATCCACTTCACCTCGCTTGCTGTCTTGGGCATCGAGCGAGAGGTAAGAGAACTCTTATCTAACATTGGCTGGTCGTTTTTCATTGAATGAGACTGTTTGATTTTTCCTAAGTTGGTCTATGAGTTTTTCCATGATCTGTCTGTGAAAAGTATGGGGAAGGGTGGTACTTCTGCTAAGGTTTTTAAGTTTAAAATTTTTGGTAAAAATTTTAATCTTTTTGCTAATGAATTGAACATGGGTTTGGGCATTGTGTCGTTTTTGGATTTGAATGATGATGATTATAGATCTGCTATTGTTGTGGTGCCCACGGATGAGAATGTGGATGAGAAGTGGACTGAGTTGGGTGACAGTTCCAAATTCAAGTCTGGAACTAGCAAGGGACACATGCTGAAAAGCAATGCCTTTCGCTTTTGTCACCGTGTGCTTGCCTACAACTTCTTTGGCCGAAAAGATAGCTCCAACTCCATCACCAATCAGGAGTTGTTTGTCCTCTGGTGCATGGTGCACAAGAAGAGGATAAACTTTGGAGCTGTGGCCATCGCCCACTTCAAGGACACTGTGGCCCATTCTAAGAACCGCATCTCTTGTGCCCAACTGATAACCCATCTTGCTGAAAAACTGCGCTTATTTGATCCCTCATCCACTAATTTGTATTGCAAACATGTTGAATTATTTGATTTAAACTGCTTGAAATGTATGATGGGCGTCTATGACGATGAGGAGGGGAAACCCGTGTTCGGCATACCGAAGCTTGAGACTTCGAGTAGCCTTAGTTTTCCTCTGAATGCAGGACCCAGCAAAAGGCCCCCCGAGGGCACAGCAGCAAGAGCCAGCAGCCACCACCATCCTAGCCAGACTAGACCGATTGGAAACCGCCCTGTTCGCTTACTTCAAGCACGTCAGATTTAATTATCCGATCCCCTCTGATGCCTAAATTGGTACTATTTCCTATAGATTAGGTTTTTGTGTTTTTTTTTGTTTCTGTGTCTAGATGTCGCCCAATTCTCACACTTTTCTTAGCGCAAAGTGTATGGGTATGGGCATTAGGGAGTCGTTTATTTCTATTTTTGTGTTTTGTGTTTGTGTTTTTTGTTTTGTTTTAGTTAAATGACCTCTGTATCGACCTACTTTGCTTAAGGCAAAGTGTGTGGGTATGGATGGCCATTTAATGTTTCGTTGAGTTTGCGGCTCGTAGGATAACCTTCTCGCACCCACTTTGCCGAAGGTAAAGTGTGTGGGTGGGGGTTACTCTGCCTTCTTTGCTTTTTTTTTGTGTCAAACATGTGTAAATATTGAACTTGAAAGCATGGAGTCTAGGGTCTTGTGACCATAAGGCTGGATATTTTACTGTATTTTCATTTCAGCATGCCCATGCTACTACTTATATGATGAATGAACTAAGTACCTTGTGAGGAATTGAGCCTGAATTCACGATGCATGTGATTATTCTTTCTTGTGTGATTTCTGCATTATTGAATTTAGGTGAACTAGAACTTGCTTTTGCTCTATTCCGAGGTCACAAGGAATTCTGGGTATGCTACTGAAATGCTTAGGCAAATTTTCTTTTTGAGCTCACAAAGCCAAATAAAATCACCTTGATATTATCCCTTGCAGCCCTGTTTGAGCCGAAAATGAATTAAGCCCTGGTCATGTTCTTTCTTGAAAACCACAAAAAGACCATGGGAATAAGGGGAGGATAAATCTAGTGTGTTACAAGGTATAAAATGCCAAGAAAAAGAAAGAAAAAAGGAAAGGAAAGGGGTCGAAATAAAAAGAAGAAAAAAAGGGAAAAAGAAACCCCAAGGAAAATAAAGTACAAAATGCCCACAAAATAAAAAATCTGGGGAATGTGCTTTATAAAATGGGCACGGTGGCAAATGCCAGTAAGAGTCAAAAGAAGTCTCCCAAAGGGAAAATTTGACTAAATTCTGAGTCAGATCCAAATATTTCCTACCTTGAACCCGTAGCTCCATCACAACCTTCAAAGTCCTTAGCATAGGTGTGCCCATAATTCCCACAGTGGTGGAGGAACAAGAGCACTTGCAAGCTTATAGTAACCCTCGGTTCAATTATATCTTCCTTGAGCGTAAACACTTAGCCAAAAACACTTGAGTGAGGAAAGCATGAGAGAACTAATCACTTAGTCATTTTGATTTGCAGTGGGCATTATGTATGTTTTTACTATTTATATGATGTTGAGTGTGATCAGATATCTAGGCCTCTATGCCCGCAAGGGATATGTCTTACATGCTTGCTTTGTCTTGTTTTTGTCGTGAGTCTGTCTTTTCTTTCTTTTGTTTTCTGTTCTTTTCTTTTTGGGCACGTTGTACCCGCACACTTGAGGGCAAGTATGACTAAAGTGGGTGGGTGTGACAAGTCCAAATTCTTTCATATTTTTGTGTTTTTTTCTCGTTCTTTTGTCCTTTGTTTTTTGTGTTTTTTGAGTCAGAAAGAGCCAGAATGGGCACAAGGGTAGGCAGGAGGCAGAAGAATCACTTCTAGAGGGCATAATGGTGCCAATGATACCTAGATGGGCAACAACTTCTCAGCGGAAAGCTCTCTCTCGAGCCTGGCGGAAATCGCCCACCATTCCAGCAGAAGCTGAAGGAGAAGTTTGTGATCGTGCCCACAACAACCCTAGAGTGATTGAGAAGTGGAGGAGAGGAGACGATGGCACAAGAGTAATCGCAATCAGCTGCAGCAAGAGCAGTGCACCCTAGCCGCCCAAGGAAAGAAGATCCGCGGAAGGAAAGTGAGATCTTCCAGAAGGAGGATCGACTCTATAAGGAAATTTACCATGTCGGCGATACTAGGGCACGGCGAGTACAGAATCTGTGACTCAGAATCTTCTAAATAAGGGAAGAATCTGCCAGATATGGAATGTCTTGGGCACGGCGGCTGTGGACTGGGCTGTAGATCCCTCGGCCTGTGGGAAAGTTTACTTTGTGTCTTTGTACTCCTATATAAGTAGATGCATGGCAGAAAACAAACACCTCTTTCCTCTCTTTTATTGCTTTTACGTACAAACAATTTATTTTTACTTTTTTGCATTCTGTCTCGGGCCTTATGCCCGCAGGCATTTAGGATTTTCAGTTTTATGTTCTTCAATCCAGCGTTGAAGTTGGATTCATTTTGCAATTAATATATGTAAGTTTTTTCATTTATATTATGTGTTGTTTCAATTCTTTTAAGTATTTTTATTGTTCTAAGTCTAGCATGAGCGGCTAAACTCATTATTCCAGATTGAACAAGGATATGAACTTAATGAACACGTAAGAACCGTGAGGCTTATGGGCATAAACTGTGTGAATTTGGTTCCATCGTGTAGTCATTTTCTTCGTTGCATTATACAGCGGGCTAAGCTAGTTAATTATGGCTGATCACTCGTTAATTAGAATTGTGTTCACTACCTCTATAAATGGTCAATGAATCGTAGCTGTGTGTTGCTCATAAAGGGATGGGATACATCACGGGTACTGAGGGCATAAGAGAGATCTTTGTCTAGGTAAATCTGGGTCTGTCTAGATCATAATGCTGCTTTGTTGCTTACAATCATATGAGAGATCGAGGTTGGATAACAAGTTAGGGTTTAGGGGACGAGAGATCACCTTTAGGATAAACTAAAAGGATAGATTGGGTAAGTGTGAGATCCGTTGCCTATAACTAGGTAATTAGATTCGCATAAGTAATCAGCATGCCCATGATCGGTCAAGTGTTTGTTAAGTTCGAAATCTGAGTTCTAATCCGGAATACCTTTACTATGAATATTTTTCTTGTCTTTTGTTTTGTTTTGTTATTTTAGTTTATAGTCTTTACATACAAGTACAGAGATCACAACAATCCTCAAACCTTTTGGAAAAGTGACACTGGAAGATAGAATTCGCAACTCCTCGTGGGATCGACCCTTACTCACATTAGCTAGTTACTCCTTGCTGTGAGTATAAGGATAACTCTCTCTTGAGAATTATTCTGACCGCGAAATGACTGCGCGTCATTCCTCAACTGAACTCATCATCTCAAATGATATACAAAAATCAAAAGTTGAATGAGCTCTAATCAAATATTAATTGAGCTCTCCTAACATAGTTAAAAATTAAATAAGTGGAATTGATTATGTTAAGCAAATCAGATTTAGTAAATGAAACTCATGCACATCTAGTGTAAACATTTTTAATCACAAATGCAATATCTTTCTACAACTTAAATAAGCTCTTGGAAGCATCAACTCTTTTTTTCAAAAGATAGAATACAAAGGTAGAGAGTCTACTTAAATTAGTTTTCATTATTGTTGATATACATTCAAAAATCAAACTAGATTACAAATCTTTGAATATTCATAGCATGAATTTTGGAATTCTTTGCTTTCTATCTCTGATCCTCTCATGAGGATTTTCTTTACTTATCCAAATTTTTCTGAAGATTCACTTCAACGGGTTTTTGTTAACAAATGATGAAGATTTTCGTGACTTCATTTTAATCCTCAAACAAAAATCTGCAAGAAAATCCACACCATTAGCAAACTAAAGAAAGATGCAAGTATTAATGTAGCTGAAATAACATAAATGACACATAAAATGGTAGTTTTGTAAAGTATTGTCAACGAAACATGCATACCAATAATTTC
This sequence comes from Perilla frutescens, assembly GCA_026008535.1. NCBI lineage: Eukaryota > Viridiplantae > Streptophyta > Magnoliopsida > Lamiales > Lamiaceae > Perilla > Perilla frutescens. The sequence goes on along the minus strand of BRKX01000006.1, from coordinate 6,653,223 downwards.
ATATCTCCTTATAGTTTTTATATTCATCATGTCTTAAGGAGATTAGTTCACTTTCATCATCAATTTTTAACTATAATTTCTTTTAGAGAGCGGTGAAGATCTAAATAGTGGGATATTTTATCTTCTTACCTTGCTCGCTTATACGGATGGTTGATTGCACATTGAAAGAATTGAAAACTATTACTAGATTAAACAAAGGCATAATGCACGAGAAGAAGGAGATCTCTCAAACAACATCAAAATATTTGAGAAGTCTTACATAATATCTTTTCTTGGCCATTGCCCAATACAGGTGTAGAGTGGATCGGTACTAAGATCAAATAATACATATTATACATGCATATATTTAATTGAACATTATTTAATAGGACTAGTGCTCGATACAACCAGGTGAATTGGTACATCATTTGGTGGTAAAACTCGATAATAATAGGATCCAATTTCCAAACAATTCTTTTGAGGCCGATTTAGTCTTGTGACCTTTTAAGGTTATGGCAATAGATATTGCATTGACATGGATGAAGCTAACCAGATGATGTCGTGCCCACATTGCTCGCGCAGACTCAACCACAGGTCTGAAATGGGCACATGCTGGATTTCTAGGATTCAGTTAAAAGAAAGAGACGTGAAGAATAGTTGCATATCCGAATAAGAGTTGGTGATAAGCTGGACTCTTGAGAGGTGTTGCAAGAAGAGATAAGCTTAATCCCTAAAAAATAGGGATTTGATCAAGATGATGCTTATCCAGACAGATTAAGATGGGCACGCTAGATCCAGGATCCAGTGAAGACCCCAGTTTGCTAGGGAAACTCAAACTCGGAAATGTAACTATTTAAGCTAGTTTATTTTTTAGAATTAACAGCTTTGGAAGTCAGAAACACTGCTACAATATTTAATTTTTTGCACTTTTATTACGTACGCTGCTTAGGCAGCAAGAACAATCCAATAGGCCTTAAGCCTTTGGAACTTAGGATATGTTTATGTTTCTCATCGTTGGAGTTGAGATTTTTAATTAATTAATTCACTAACTTTTCATTTATTTTATGTCTTTAATTTTTGCAATTTTAGTTATGTTTTGTCTGCTTGGCTAGATCTTTATTTCTGGTGTTTGAACAATGAAAATGATTTAAGTACAAATATGGACTCGTGAGGCCGAAATGGGCATAGTAATGCATTATATGTTTCTATCAATTTTTGAACCTATTCCACGTGAGTGTGTGTCTGAAATGCCCAATGTGGCTGATCACTCGTTAGACATAGAGGACACACCACTATTAATTGAATTGGCGAATCATGGTTGTGTGTTGATTCATATAGTAATAAGGGAATTGATGGGTTGTTGTGGGCAGATGAGGAATTGGTAAACACAATAAACTTGGGTTCATCTAGAGGTACAATGCTTCCTATCATTTACATCTCTTCGGGGAACCGGGAGGTGGATGATAGGTTAGGGATTTACTTGACGAGGAATCGCTTTTAAACCTAAAATGAAAGGATGAATGAGGAGATGCAGAGAGGAATCCGGTCTCCATAACTGAGTGGCTTAAAATGTATGAAAATTAGTGTGCCCATGATGGAGTAGTTTTATATTTAAACTAAATTCTAGTTCAAATGCCAGAACCTTTTGTTATTTGATTTTGTCTTTAATTTCCTTTTGCAGATTTACTTTCAGTACAGTGACAACACAAAACCCCCATTTTTAATTGGTGACTCGAAGGTGGAATCACATTAGATCTCTGTAGGATCGACCCGTACTCACAAGCTAGCTACGTTCGCTGTGGGCATAGAAGCAATATAAATTTATTTTGAGCGCGAAACGACCGCGCGTCAAAATTAGCACTGTTGCCGGAGAGCTGATTTCAGTGATTTTACTTTCCAAGCTTGTGTGCATAGACGTTGATGCCTAAGACTTCTTTAGAAGAAAATATATTGTTTGATCTGGAGATAGAGAAAACTTCTAGAAAAAACAGAGCATCAGGGAAGAGATCACGCTGAGGTATGAACAGACCTCGTGAGCCCACACCACCACCAAAAGATCAAGAAGAAGCAAGGCACGGGAAAGAATAACAATTTGAGAACGCCCATAATGATAATATGGCCGTTAAAGAAAGAACTTTGAGATAGTTAGTCTTTCTGACTAACATGAATCTTCGTCCAATGGGCATTATGATCCCAGCAGTCACGAAGACATGGGATCTGCAAGCAAGCTTTATCCAAATCTTGCCTAAATTTCATGGGATGGCTGGAGAGGACCCTCAAAGGCATTTGCAAGATTTCAAAATGGTTTGCCAAACTCAACCATCAGATAATGGAAGGAAAGAATATGTTCGACTATTTTCGTTCTCTTTTACTCTACAGAATAGGGCACGAGACTAGTTGTACAGTCTGCCGACTTGTAGTGTGACCACATGGGGGGAACTTCAACCAAAATTTTTGGAGAAGTATTTCCCAGCTTCTAGAGCGCAGGAGATGAGAAGAAGGATCGGAAGTCTGAAAATGGGCACGAATGAGAGTTTCTATGATTACTGGGACCGTTTCCAGAATATGCTGGTGAAATGCCCACAACACCAGATAACTGATCATGATCTGATCCAACACTTTGTTATAAGTTTGAGGCCACATGAGAGGACGATTGTTAATGCATCTTGTGGAGGGTCTATATTGAACAAGCGGCTAACTAAAGCCTTTAAAATTCTGACCGAGATGGCTGAAGACAACCGTGATTTTGGTGGAGAGGACACAAGAAGTGTATATGCGTTTAGGAATTCATCCAATGATGACAGCATGATTGAAAAGCTATGTGAATGAATTGGAAATGCTGTTATAGTAGCAATCACAGGAAGAAATCCCATATCATATGGGGTGTGTAAAAGTGTGCTTTATTTTACCATCGAATGCCAATGCATGAGGAGATACAAGAAGTTAATGCTGTGGAAGGGCACAACAACTATCAGTGGAGATATGATCCTCACTCTGAAACATACAATTTAGGTTGGCGAGACCATGATGACTTCAGATGGAGAAGGCCTGAAGATGCTCCACCCATACGATCTCTACCACCAGAAGAAAAAATGAGATCAAGGTTGGAAGATTTAGTCCAAGCCTTGGCAGAAGAAAACATGAAAGCTGCGCAAGAGAATGAAAAATTTAAGCAAGAGACAAGAGCGGGCTTTGCACATATGAGCAAACATATTGCTCAATTAACCCAAACGGTTCACAGATTGGAAATAAAAAGTGGTAAACTTCCGTGCCAAGTGGAGAACACTCATGAACAAGTTAATGCTGTGACCTTGAAGAATGTGAAGGAGTTACCGGAAGTGGTCCGCTTAGTTAAAATAAAAAATGATGTGCCCACAACTAGAGAACAATCATCGTAGAATGGGGCACAAGACGTCAGTCAGCCTACTCTGGATCCCTTTCGAGAGATACAAAAAATTACCATAAAACCTCCTTTTCCAGGTAGATTGGCACAAAATAAGAAGGAATAAGAAATGATGGAGATGTTGAAAGTCTTCACTAAGGTGGAAATCAACATTCTACTAATTGAATCCATTAAACAAGTTCCGCGATATGCCCAATTTCTGAAAAAGTTGTGCATCAGAAAGGTACGGTTAAAAGATGATGCTATGTTTTTTATGGGAGAGAATGTGTCAATTCAGAAGAAAATGCCAAAAAGTGTGATGATCCAGGCATGTTCACAATACCGTGCATCATTGAAGAAAAAAAGGTCGAAAATGCCATGCTGGATCTGGGGCCATCAAGGAGATGTCATCAGGAGTAGTGGATTACAATGTTCCCATAAGAAGCGATAGTGACATAATGTTGCCTTCTATTATGCCAACACTGAAGCTGGAACATAAGGCACGATGGACACTTCAAAAGCTGAACATAGATAAGGATGCAGCCGGACATTTTAGAAAATTTCAAATTCAAGAGCTGGAAGAGATGAGAATGGAAGCCTATGTTAATGTTGTGTTTTACAAGGAAAACATGAAGAGACTTCATGATCAAGTGATTAGAAGAAAGAGATTCTTCCCTGCGCAGCAAGTGTTTTTGTACCATTCAAGGTTCAAACTGATGGGAGGAAGTCTAAAGACCAAATGGGTTTGGCCATTTGAAGTGCATGCTGAATTTCCTAATGAGGTAATAGAAGTGAAAAATCCGAAAATAAGAAGGCATTTCAAAGTAAATCGGCATAGACTCAAACCTTTCTTAGGGCACATCAACCCTGAAGAAAGAGCAGTATGACTTGCGGAGCCCATTTATGCCTGAACAGGGATGAAGTCGTGCCCACGATAGTAAATGGGGCGCTACTAGAAGGCAACCCAGGTTTTAATTGCTTTAATTATTTTTTATTAATTAAATAAAATTTTCAGTTAAGTAAACTAGTTTAGGAACAATTTTACGCTTGTTTTGGAAAAAGATGTGATCTCCAGGGAAGAATAAGAGAGAAAAGCAGAGGGGTGGGGAGCCCCACTTCAGGGAGGTCAGGAAGTACTCCACCGCCTGTCCGGGGCATTATAAACTCCAAAGGAGTCCACCGGAGATCACCCGGTCACAGTGATGATAAGAAAACTGGAGATGGTGGAGAATGCCCAATTCCAGACAAATGAAAAATTATCCTGCATTGAGGCAGCCCTGAAGGCCTGTTCAAGCACATTGGGTTCTCATGCTCAACGCCCGCAATCGACTGACCTGGTTCTTTCTGTCCTTTTAGATTAGGTTTTTGTTTTGTTTTTGTTTTTTATGTTGTTTGTGTGTTGCCCCTATTTCACCCACTTTGCCTAGTGCAAAGTGTGTGGGTGGGGGCATTTCAATTGTGTTTTTATCTTTTGTTGAGTCTGTTTTAATACTTTGCAAAATATAAAGTGTGTAGGTGGTTAGTTGAGTCGAGCATATTTTATGTGAAGTTAGTGTGGCCATTGCATTTGATTTTATTTAACTTAATTGCCTTATCAAAATCAGCATGCCCACAGTAAGATAGGGATGATGAATGAGTGAGCATGCCTTGTGAGATTTGAGCCTACATGCTGTATGCCTTACTTCACAGTTTTCTTTACTTCATGTGTTGAAATTCTGTGCTTAGGAGTTCTAGAACTTGCTACTGTTCTGCTTGAAGTCTTGGAATTATTAATGGATATGTAGATGATATAGGCCGTCTTTTGTTGAGCCACTGTGATATAATTTGACACACCAATAACACATCTTTTCAGCCCCTTTTGAGCCTATGAAATGCCCTGACAGATTTCTTGTTTAGGATGGTAATACGTAGTCAGGGCATCACAAGAGCCTGAAAATAGAAAAGAAGAGAGGGCAGAATTATTGGGATGGTATTTGTAAAAAAGAACGGGCTAGAAGAGAGAGAGGAATAAATAAAAAAATAATAATAAAAAAAAGAAAAGAAAAAAAAGTAAGTAGAAAAAGAAAAAAAGAGAGAAATATTTATTATCTGAATAAGACACAGAAGGATAGTCGATTAAGAAAAAATGGGGATGGTCTGTACATAAATAAAGCCCCACCTTACATGAAATGCCCACTGTAGCCTAAAAAGCCCTATTGATACTCATGTATCCATGGTTCCTAGAACTTAACAGCAGAACTTTAGCAAGTTTATGGGACGAATAAGTACATAATTGCATTGAATTGAGTGTATACACTGAACCTAAACACTGAGTGAAGAGAGTTTGTGAGGATTGCTACGCTAAACTCATTTTTGACCTACTTTTGGTATGCTGGAACTTTGCAATTTTGTTGGAAAATTAAAGTTGATGTGCCCACATTTATTTACAATTTGCATGCTTATGTCTTGAGTCTGTTTCTTTTCTCCTTTTTTTTCTTTTGTTTTTCTAGGTGCAATGCATCCCATGCTTGAGGACAATCATGTCTAAAGTATGTGAATATGATAAGTCCATTTATTTCGTATTTTTATGGGCATTTTGTTCATTATAAATGTCCTTTTTAGTCTGTTCTGAGTCGAAAAGAACCAGGTTGAGGTCAAAGGGCATTTCGAAGGCCGATTTTGGCGAAAGGGGCACTATATGCCCAATTATTCATGATTATCTCATCGCCATAAATCGTATTCAGATGCACAGGGAACTTCTTCAGCATTCATCCTACATTCGGGAGGCAGAATGGGCATATCAGAAATGGATGAAGCTGACCAGATGATGTCGTGCCCACATTGCTCACGCAGACTCAACCATAGGCCTGAAATGGGCACATGCAGGATTTCTGGGATTCAGTTGAAGGAAAGAGGCGTGAAGAATAGTTGCATATCCGAATAAGAGTTGGTGATAAGCTAGACTCCTGAGAGGCGTTGCAATAAAGAGGTGAGCTCAATCCCTAAAATATAGGAATTTGATCAAGATGATGCTTATCTAGACATATTGAGATGGGCACGCCAGATCCGGGATCCAATGAAGACCCCAGTTTGCTGGGAAAACTCAAACTCGAAATGTAACTATTTAAGCTAGTTTATTTTTTGGAATTAACAGCTTTGGAAGTCAGAAACACTGCTACAATATTTATTTTTATGTACTTTTATTTCGTACGCTGCTTAGGCAGTAAGAACAATCCAATAGGCCTTAAGCCTTTGGAACTTAGGATATGTTTATGTTTCTCATCATTGGAGTTAAGATTTTTAATTAATTAATTTAGTAAGTTTTCATTTATTTTATGTCTTTAATTTCTGCAATTTTAGTTATGTCTAGCCAGGCTTGGCTAGATCTTTATTTCTGGTGTTTGAATAATAAAAATGGTTTAAATACAAATCTGGACTCGTAAGGCCGAAATGGACATAGTAATGTATGTTAGGTTTCTATCGATTCTTGAACCTGTTCCACGTGAGTTTGTGTCTGAAATGCCCAATGTGGCTGATCACTCGTTAGACATAGAGAGCACACCACTATTAATTGAACTGGTGAATCGTGACTGTGTGTTGATTCATATAGTGTAAAACAATAATCCGTGCAATGGTGTACTATGATAACTGCTTGACAAGTGTTCTACGATATGTTTAGGACAGACGTAAGAGTAGTAAATAGAAAGCAGTAAATAACACACGAGATTGGTAACCCAGTTCGGTTAATCAACCTACTTTGGGGGGGACTTCACCCAAACTTGAAGATTCGTTTGCTAGTACTTCATGAAGTGTATTGATGAACTTACACATACAGGACTCCCTCCTTATGTCACCCATTCTTATTCAAGAGCTCCTTCACTAAACGAAAGCTGTGAGATCCCCTCACAACCGTGACACTAGACTTCCTCTAGCTACCCACGACTTCAACTTACAATCTCTCCCGAGATTGCGTACAAAATGGATTAAAACAACCCCTCACGTGTTTCACTCAAAACACTTAAAAACTAGTCTATCACATTGAACTGTTTATGGAACAACTACTAGTAAATTACATGGGACACAAACGAAATTGACTCTGAAATAATATGCTAAGAGAATCTAAGAAAAGTCATCCACCGATTGCTGTAAAAATCAGTCTTCTTATAATCTTCACTTCAATAACACCGTTGGTCTCTTTCCGCCGGTATAGGTAAGTGAATATTGGTTTGTGATCTTCCCAAATGTGTGTAGATGCTTTCCATGTGTATTAGGGTTAAATTCAGCATGATATCTATACCAAAAGGCAGTCAAACAAATATATCTTGACCTTCCAAACTGATCGAGCGTAAGATCTTTCTGGTATGGAAACTGCCATAATTAAAGTGTCCCTGGTTCTGTCTGAGACATCAGAGGGAACAGTTCACCAACTGTTCTTGTTTTCTTACATGGCGGAATGAATAGCTTTAGGGACATACCCAAGCACACATTGTCGAACATATCTCGCCAACAAAATAACACGAACACTTAGTGCATAACTGCGGCACTAACAATCTCCCCATTTGGCATTTATGGTCGACAATTATCAACTCAATCTGCACAACACTTGAAGCAACTTCGCAGATCAAAATATATCAAAACAAGCGAGATATTTAAAAACTGTCTAGGACAGTTTTACACACTCCCCTTGAGTCTGAACTGGGAGTGCCTTCAAAACTTGCACAGCGGAACTTTTGTCTTCAGGCACATACCCTGGAACACATTGTTTTCTATATCTCACCGATACAAATACGAACCAAGCATTAGTGCATAATGATGGCACTAACAATCTCCCCATTTGGCGTTTATGGAAGACAATAACTCTTAATCTGCACACCTCATGAAAAATCTCCATAGATCAAACAAATATCAAAAAGTGATATATATAAAAACCGTTAGTCACAGTTTTTTCCGAACTCCCCCTTAATCGGAGCTGGGGAGTAGCTTCTCTTTATCTTCATTTCACATCATCTATATGATGATCTTCTTCCCCATGCTATCATCACTTCTCCCCCTTAGTGGCTGCCATAAAAGCCAAAGCTTCAGGCGGGAGGCACGTCAGCAACAACATCAGCTAGAACAGATTCTGGCACAACACCAGTAGGAGGTGGCTGAACAGCAGCAGCAGGACGAGAAGTGGTAGCAGCACTTGCAACTGCAAAATTAAAGTCAACACCAGAAGGACCTGGTGTATTTAGCGGGGAGGCAAAACCAAATTCATGAGCCTTTCGATCCATCATCAAAGACTCAAGCTCCTGTTTTCGAGACTGGGCAGTCCTAAACTTCTCGGTCCAAGGACTGAATATACCATTCAAAAAATACGGCATTAGCAGGGGATCTGGGCGCAGGTCTGTAAGGCACAGATGGCGGCACATCTTCAGCAGAGCTGGCATCAGGATCTGCAGTAGGAATATCACGAGTATGCTGCATAGAAAATAACTTTTAGCTGATCACGAGCAGGGGCTCTTTGGTCTCGTAGACATCTTTCGAGGTCATAACATCATGCTGGGAAGATGGGATGCTGAAAATCATTCCTGGGTAACCAATAGGCTACTAATTTCTCTTGGACTTAGCATGGTCACACACCTAATCAAAGATCAGTTGGGCAAGGTTAAACACCGCATGTGTTCCAACCGAAAACAACAAGACTCTCAACGTCTTACCAATAGAAGAACGATGCTGGCCGGGATGCCAGTTCTTCACTGCAATCTTGTGAAGTATTGAAAACTTCACACTCAAGTCAGATACCAACAAGGACCATCCTTTTGGCCACACCAAACGACTTTCTTCAATCAATTCATCTGCCACATCATTTATGTCAGGGACAGACTCAGGAGCAGTAGAGTGCTCTCGGCCCAGATACTCATTAATCACCATAGGGAAAAAGAACGCCAATTTCCACACACATAAATAGAAAAAGCATGTGCAGAATTCACATCATGAATGGGCTTGCATAGATTGGCATAAAATTCATGCAACACAGCCTTTAAAAACAAAGGCACATCAAAGATAGATTTTTCAAGCTTCAAATCAAACAGCAGGTCAACCATACTGATTCAGAGTTTGCACTATTTGACACATCCTTTGGCATATCATCAGCCTCTTCAACAATAGGGGTTGGAGCTCTAACATTCTTCATCAGCGGCTGGTGAGAAGATGAGGCCAGGCCTAGGAGATATTCAGACATGTTCCTTGTCACACAGTGAGAGAAAGCAAAGGCAGAGGCCTTTTTGGCATTAGCTTTTCGTCGAGCAGACTTGGACTTTGCTCGGGTTCCCAACTGAGATATAAAAATCTCATCTTCATCAGAGTTCTGCTTAGCATCAGCAGAATCAACACGATTCTTAGAGGCAGCAGAGGATTCCTCTAGTTCATCAAGCAATTGAAGCTTGAGCTTCACACCACGGGACTTGGAAAAGGTCCCTTCTTGTTCCAAAACAGGTGGAATAGATCCAGCATCAGGTGAGGAAACATCTTCCTCAACAGCAACAACATCTTCAATTCTCATCTCTCAAACTGAGCGAAGGCGGGAGCAACAACATCAGCAGCCTTCGGCAAGGCTTCTCCCATAGAACTTGGATCATAACCACTGAAGTATCCATAGAGGTGGTTACGTCAGCGACATACGCTAGCATAAAAACAAAAATCAATGCATCAACTGATGCAGCAAACTCTTCTAATGAAGAGGGATCAAGACAGGTATCATTGGTAATCAACAAGTCTAATGATGCAGGCTCAACAAACGAGAATGAGGAAGGAACATCGAAAACCCTAGATTGAGATGAGGGTTCCAGAACTATCACAGAAACTGACTCAGACAGAGTCGCAGACACCTCAGGAGCATCGCAGAGCATAGATGCAGGGACTTCTGCGGGCTCAGACACAACGTCACTATTGGGAACGACGGCAGTGGGAACAGATGTGGAGAACACAAGTGATTTTTATAGTTCTCCAAGAGCCTTTCATAATCACAATTTGAATAAGGAAATAATGAGATTAATTTCCATAATTAGGGATCACTTCCCTTGTCAAATCTACTCTGCACGCCCTCGGGAAGAAGAAGCTGGGCGAGAAACTCGAGGGCCCACTAGCTATTGCAGTTAAACAGTAATTGCTACAAACTGTACTTGCATCTGTCAAGCACATATGGAGGCACATACTTGCAAAGACCATGCAACACTTGGTCATTTTACAATCTCTGTACATACATCACTGGCCAAGACTGTACAGAGATACTTCTCTCAAAAGAGAAGTTTAGAGAACACAAAGACCTAAGAAGGATCTAAGTGTTTCAAATATTTCACTATCAAGTGTCTAAAAAATATCCACAAGTTGAGCATCTGTGGCAACGTACTCAATCACAAGAGATCCATCTTCTTTTTGCTTCACTTGAAGCCTTAGAAAGTAGGTTAGTTCTCCTACTAAACTCATTTCAAATTCAGATGTCATGTACTTAAGAAACTCATCCATCATTCTTTTTGACACAGATTTAACGACATTATCATCGACATAGATCTGAATAATGATCTCATCAGATTTTTCTCTCTTGGCAAAGAGAGTTCTATCAGCTCCATCACGAACATATCCTTTCTCCAGAAGGAACTTGGTTAGCCGTTCATACCAAGCTCGTGGAGCTTGTTTGAGATCGAAAAATGCCTTTATTAGTTTGTAAACAAACTCAGGATGGTGATGGTATTCAAAGCCTTTGGATTGGTTAACAAACACATCTTGTTTCTGAGGCCTTGCTTCAGTCAGGTCTCTATTTTCAGAACTGTCCGGCACAGATGCAGGAACATGGACAGTACCATCAAGGTTCTCATCATCAATCTGGGCAGCAGGTTCTTCCATATCATCAACAACGATGTTAATTGATTCCATGACAGTTTTGGTCCTTTTGTTGAAGACTCGATAGGCACGGCTATTTCTTGAAAATCCAAGAAAAATGCATTCATCTCTTTTGGCATTAAACTTGCCAAGATACTCTCGATTTCTCAACATGTAGCAAATACTTCTAAAGATGTGAAAGTATTGTATATTCGGCTTCTTCCTTTTCTACAGCTCAAAGGGAGTAATTCTTGTCTTGGGTTTGAAGTACACCCGATTTATAACAAGACATGCAGTGTTAACTGCTTTTGCACAGAGGTTGTCAGGTACAGATTTTGCCTTCATCATCAAGCAACTCACTTCTTAAAGAGTTTGATTTTTCCTCTCAACAACACCATTTTGTTGAGATATTTTAGGGGTAACAAATTCTTGATTGACGTTTTTCTCTTCACAAAACAGTTTGAAGAACATGTTTTTAAATTCTCGATCATGGTCACTTCTTATCCTCACAACATCTATTCATTTCTCGTTGAGCAGATAGCGGTTGTCCCTCGATCTGTCACCGTCTATCAGGAGAACACTTTCTTTATCCTTGACCAAGCACTTATCTCTTGTAAAATGCACAAAGAGACCTTGGTCGTATAACTGACTAATGCTAATTAAATTAGCCTTTAGTCCTTCCACAAGCAGCACATCTTCTAAATTGGGCATTCCATGAACATTCAATTGGCCACGTCCAAGCACTCTTCCTTTGACACCATCTCCAAAGGTAACAGATTGATAAGAACAATCTTTTTGAATGTTGTTCAGCATGTTAGCATCTCCAGTCATATGACGCGAACATCCGCTATCAAAATACCAACTGCTCTTTACATTAATGTTGAGAGCAGTGTTAACCACGTAGTTTCTGTGGTTGTTCGTAGATGTGTCTCTGACATCTTTCTTTCTGACATACTGTTTAGGCTGATACGAGCCTCTTCTTCTCATTCTCCTCAGATCATTGAGATAATTTCTGCAGTGTGGATGAATGTGTCCAGGTTTCTCACAGTAATGGAAAATAGGGAAAGTCCTTCTTTTGGACTTCTTCAGACATGGTGACTTCTCTTTGAAGAAGTTTTTTGGTTCAGCTTTCGATTCTGGAACTGTTGAATCTTTTGTTCCAGATGTCTGTCCTTGACAGAATCTGTCATAAGTCTGACTTCTATTACATCCAAGCCCAGTATGATCCTGAGGGCTTTTTCCTTTAGAGAGAATTTCATCCAGTTGAGATGATCCGGAGTTCATCATTCTGACAAGCTTCTTTAGGTGTTGGAGTTCACCATTTTGTGCTTGAGTACAATTTCTAGACTCCAATAATTCATTCTGCATCTCATTAAGGTGAGTAGAGAGACTATCTCTTTCTTTCAAGAGATTGGAATTCTCTTTCAGTAGGTCTTCATTGACTTTAACCACCATGAGCCAATTAGAATGCAGCTTTTTATACGCCTCCATAACAGATTTCTCAGTAAATTCTTCATCATCGCTGCATTCTGAAATTTTCTCGACCTTACTGTCAGGAACAGATGCAGGCTCAGACTCTTTGACAGAATGTGTCATGAAAGCAATATGATTGCTTGCACATTCTTCATCACTTCCACTTTCATCAGGATCATCGCTCTCACTTAAGGAAGAACAATAAGACTTGTTCTTTCTTTTAAGAGTGTTAGCACACTCAGCTTGGTAATGACTAAAGCCACCGCATTCTCTACATTTTTCTACTTTAAGTTTCTCTTCATTGGAATCATCATCCTTCATTTTTCGAGGTTTAGAGAACCTGTTCTTGGCAGAATTATTTTGAGATGATTTCTCAAATCGTCTTGTAAACCTAGAAAAATTCTTTTAAAGCATAGCAATTGACTCTGCAAGGTCGGCTCTGTCAAGAACATTACTTGGCACATCAGTACTAGAACCTGCCTGAAAAGCTATGCTTTTCTTCTGCACTGTTTCTTCATCTGTCAGCCCCATTTCGAAGGTTCGCAAGGACCCCATCAGTTCTTGTAACTTCATCTTGCTCATGTCTTTGGCTTCTTTAATAGTCGTGACTTTTTAAGTGAATCTTTTGGGCAGAGATCGCAAAACTTTTCGCACAAGTTTCTCTTCAGAAATCGCATCTCCAAGAGCAAAGTTTTCATTTGCCATGTCACAGATTTTGGAATTGAAATCAGCAAGTTTTTCAGCCTCATCCATCCGGAGGTTCTCAAATCTGGTGGTGAGCAGTTGCATACGAGATGCACGAACACTGCTTGTTCCCTCAAACGTGGTCTGCAGTATGTCCCACGCATCCTTAGCTTTGTCACAGGTGGAAATGAATTTGAAGACATTCATATCAATAGCCGAGAAGATAGCATTCATGGCTTTAGCGTTTATCCCCATGATCTGGTACTCAGCATCCCCCACTCTTTTTCCGGCTTCACCACTGTTTTACCTTTATCATCTATTTTTATGGGAGGCTTCCACCCTTCCATCACCATTTTCCAAGCACGCTCATCAATTGAGCAAATGAAAGCTGTCATTCTAGCTTTCCAGTAGCCATAATTGTTGCTATCAAGGAGTGGAGATCGCACCATTGAGGCTCCTTCTTTCATTGTGTCCATCTTGGAAAAACAACATAAAATACACGGATTAAAAACCCACGATCACACCTTAAGATAAGGTGACCTGCTCTGGTGCCAATTGTAAAATAATAATTTGTGCAATGGTGTACTATGATAACTGATTGACAAGTGTTCTACGATATGTTTAGGACAGACGTAAGAATAGTAAATAGAAAGCAGTAAGTAACGCACGAGATTGGTAACCCAGTTCGGTTAATAAACCTACTCTGGGGGAACTTTACCCAAACTTGAAGATTCGTTTGCTACTACTTCATGAAGTGTATTGAGGAACTTACACATACAGGACTCCCTCCTTATGTCGCCCGTTCTTCTTCAAAAGCTTCTTCACTAAACGAAAGCTGTGAGATCCCCTCACAACCATGACACCAGACTCCCTCTAGCTACGCAAGACTTCAACTTACAATCTCTCCTGAGATTGCATACAAAATAGATTAAAACAACCACTCACATGTTTCACTCAAAACATTCAACAACTAGTCTATTACGTTTTGAACTGTTTATGGAACAACTACTAGTAAATTACATGGGACACAAATGAAATTGACTCTCAAATAATATGCTAAGAGAATCTAAGAAAAGTCATCCACCGATTGCTGTAAAAATCGGTCTTCTTATAATCTTCACTTCAATAACACTGTTGGTCTCCTTCCGCCGGTATAGGTAAGTGAATATTGGTTTGTGATCTTTCCAAACATGTGTAGATGCTTTCCACGTGTAGTAGGGTTAAATTCAACATGGTATCTACACCAAAAGGTAGTTAAACGAATATATCTTGACCTTCCAAACTGATCGGGCGCAAGATCTTTCTGGTATGGAAACTGCCATAATTAAAGTGTCCCTGGTTCTGTCTGGGACATCAGAGGGAACAGTTCACCAACTGTTCTTCTTTTCTCGTACAACGGAATGAATAGCTTTAGGGATATACCCAAGCACACATTATCGAACATATTCACCAACAAAACAACACGAACACTTAGTGCATAACTGTGGCACTAATATATAGTAATAAGGGAATTGATGGGATGTTGTGGGCATACGAGGAATTGGTAAACACAATAAACTTGGGTTTGTCTAGAGACACAATGCTTCCATCATTTATATCTCTTAGGGGAACCGGGAGATGGATGATAGGTTAGGGGTTTACTTGATGAGGAATTGATTTTAAACCTAAAATGAAAGGATGAATGAGGAGATGCAAAGTGGAATTCGGTCTTCATAACTGAGTGATTTAACATGTATGAAAATCGATGTGCCCATGATCAAGTAGTTTTATACTTAAACCAAATTCTAGTTCAAATGCCAGAACCTTTTGTTATTTGATATTGTCTTTAATTTCCTTTTGCAGATTTACCTTCAGTATAGTGACAACACAAAACCCCCCTTTTTTGATTGGTGACTCGAAGGTGGAATCACATCAGCTCTCTGTGGGATCGACCCATACTCACAATCTAGCTACGCTCGCTATGGGCACATGAGAAATATAAATTTATTTTGAGCACGAAACGACCACATGTCAATGTGCATCAGCTCCGTGTTGATAATATTATGAGCAGATAGAATATTTTTCAATTTGCACATTTCAGTAAGCATTTGACAAAGTAAAAATTAGAAATTGGCGGGAAATACAATTAAAATTAGAGTTTTAATCTAGGGCTCACATTAAGAAATTGAGTTGGAAAAATCTGGTGAATCCAGTGGGCAATGTCTCTAGTCGAAGACCTTGGTGGTGGGTGTGAATCTGCTTTGATAGACTGAAAACCTTCAGCAAGAAATGCAATAGCCTCAACAGATGAGAACCGAGATTGATGTGGTTTTCGGCAGAGAAGAATCACGTTTGTGAAACATTGCACTGTTTGTTTTTTCTTTTTCAATTTATATAATTTGGGTCCGGATCGAGTCAAGGATCTGTTTAACGTAATAAGATTCGTTAGACCGTCTCTTACAAGTTTTTATCTTTATTTTTAATTTTAGATCTTATCTACTTTTCAAGTCCTTATACTTTTCTCAGACATCCAATTTTCCAGGGAAATATCTTCCAACAATACTTTCAACTGCATGGCATCATTGAAGAAGATTGATGGTCCAAATAATATGTAAAACATTTAGAATAGGATTCAACAAACATTTATATAGACTTTAAAAATAATTGTGGAATATTATGACCCAGCTCATTTGTGGTTGTAGCTTAAAAAACTAAGATGGTTTTATGGAATGATCTCAAAGAAGCTTGATGCTAAAAACTGATTTGAAATGTACGTTCTCAACTGAATATAATTTAACTAATTTTAAGTTGTGAAATATTACAAGTTAGATAAATGATAAAGAAGCTGCGGTTTGGTTCAGTCAGCTCGGTGGAAGCTCACACTTGCAGTCTCTATATGTTTCTGTTGTTGCGGCGGCTTGTCCAAAAAACTTTGCAGCTACTAACAATTTCTTCCCAATGAGTTAGGTGTTATAGCATTGGGTCGAATGTTGTAAATTCCTTCAGATGATTAAGGTTCTCTAAGTGTGGTGCCTTTAAATTGACTAGACTTGTTGGCACCGGATATTTATGAAAGTATCAAACGGATCTCTGTAGCTACAACATAATTGTAACAACCTAAATTTTCAGAATATGATTAAGAAATTTCTAATTTTAATTAGGAATTATTAAGAGGAATTTTGAGCATAATTAAGAAGTATTAGAAGAGATTGTAATGATATTTAAGGAGAATCAGATGTAAGTCATGACTTTAGGGGTCATTTTTCATGAAATTGCCTTTTTAAAATTTTCAATTCAAATTCAATTATGGCTGATTTTAGTCTTGTTTGAAAGGTATTGACCCAAAGAGCGTGACGGTACTTTCAGAATTTTAATCCGAGGTCAATTGAGATCCCAACGACGAAAAACGTATAAAGTAAGAGTGTGAATAGTGTTTTTCCGTAAAGACGTGATTTTCAGAAATCTACGAAATCTTGTGTGTTGACTTGGGTCTTGTTTCACCAAGCCGTATAGAAAATCACTCAAGAAATCCATTGACGTTCTCAGATTTTCAATCAGAGGTCAATCGAATGCTCGGGAATTTTATATGTCGCTTATGATGAATAGTAAATCTATTTTTGAAAATGGAATCTTTCTTCATTTTTCTTCAGACGACTTCTTCATTATCCTGAGTCGGGTTGGTTTAATAGTACTCGAGCCAATGAGTCTCCCGGTATTTTCAGATTTTGTGTTGGAGGTCATTTGGACCTCGCCATTGAATAAAGCAAACTTTTAATCAAGTCTGGAATCACTTTATCAGTATTTTACACCCGGAGTAGCTTACCGGGGAAGCCAGGTCTTTTTCCTATAAATAGGAGGCCTTGGATTCAATTCCAATTGCTCATCTCTCTCTCTCTCTCTCTCTCTCTTTCTCTCTCTCTCTCTCTTCTCTTCTCTTTCTCTCTCTAGTTCGTGTTGACGAACGAGAGAAACCCGGGCCTGCACCGAGTAAATTGCGATGCAGGCCCAGGTTAAGTTTTGTTTAGGATGGGTGCTGCAGATGCAGCTGCCAAATGTCGGAAGGCTGCCGGAGAGCCGCCGCCGTCGTGCCGCCTCTTCGGACGTCTCTTTTCGGTCTATTTCTTTCCCTTTCGAGCTAGAATTTTAATATGTTGTTTATTTTAATTAGTGATTCATTTCGTATGTTGAGTCCGTCGTCGTCCGATGGCTGGAAAATGGCCAAACTGCCAGAAAATGTGAATAGTAATTGGCACCGATCAATTTCGGTTTTTGCCCATTTTTGCCTATTTCGGGTCGTCAAATCAAAAAAGTTTCTTCTGAGTTGTTCCATGCCAAGCAGTTATTTTTTTGCCGGAAGCATGAGTTATTAAAAAATTCTCAAAGTCTCAGTATTTTGTCCTCGTATGTATAAGAGTGTCCCGTATTATTTTCATAATTTTTGGGCAAGTAAAAAGTACAATCAAGGTCCGCTGAATAAAATGGCAAGTTATGGAAAGAGGCCTCTGTCAAATCAGTTGGTGCCATTAACTCAAGAATAGCGTTTGGAATGTATTTCCTTCTGTGTCGGAATTATTCGATGTCTCTAGAGTCGCGGAATCTATTTTAAAAAAAAATAAAATTAAATAATAGCTCCATTTATCGTAGATTAAATCCCGAAAATGTAGTGGTTATTCTGTGTCGAAGATCGATCCTTGTAGGACCTGCAGAGCCTGCTATGAATAATGAAGCTATTTTTGAAGTTATCGTGCCGCCACGTGCTCGTCATCGAGGTGGGTGATTCTAAACTTAATCTATGGTTTGAGCTAGTGAGCTTTAGAATCATGATAGGACAAAGTGAAATATCCAATAAAATATTTTATGCTCTGCCTGATTAGTCTCTGTACAAAGGAAGGTAGTTATTATATGACATGATTATGTTAATTGTTGTTTGAGCTCTTGAGTTGATATTGAATAATATGATTTGATATGATGTGATATCATATAGCTGATTGATATGAGGTATAAATGATCATGATCATAAATTAATTTTGGTATTAATATTGTTGATGAGGAAAGTTATTCAGATGAATGATGCCTTGTAGGTTGATTATAGTATCCCTAATAGGCATTAAGGCTATAATAATGTTTGAGGAATATGACCTAGATGATTCATTCTAGATTATGATCTATGCTAGCAGGGATTGAGTATTGAGGATTGAATGTTGAGAATTCAATGTTGAGGTTTTGATATTTATGATTGAATGATTGCGATTCAATTATTGTTAAGCATGATATTGAGCTCAAAGAACAGTGGTATTACATTATCATGTTGTGACCTTCGAGCCACTAAAGGTGAAACATTGATGAGTTAAGGAGAGTCACTGCTGGGTAATCCCATCGCATACTCATATCTATTGATTGTAATCTTTAGGTTACCAGGTTGTGATCTTTTGATCACCAGGGAGTCACTGCTGGGTAATCCAATCGTACACTCAGTGGGATATTTGAGGTAACCCCTCTCTTGTCCTAAGTCATGCATCATGGTGCAGTAGACATCAGGTTTGAGCCAGGATGGGCCCAGAAGAAGTAAAAGGTTTTACAGATATGGGAAGGGCTTTTGCGATTTGCTTCCCATATGCTGCCAGTTAATATTGGATATTTCTAAAGTTTTACAGAGATTTCTCATAAAACCCCACTGAGTGCATTAGTACTCACGCCTTCTTTTTCAAATATTTTTCAGGTTGAGATGGAGAGGTGGATGGTGGCTGTGGAGTGGGTTGGCTGCTGAGGTTACGAAACAATACCATTATTCCCACTATGTTTCTTGCTACTCTGATGAATTTTGGTATTTTGTTGCTTGAGTTTTCATAAGATTCCGCTACTCTGATTATGAACAATTGTTGACTCCCTACTTAGCATGTTTCATATGCTTAACTGTATAATTAATCCAAGGAAAAGTCCTACCTTTTTAATATGCATGTTTGATAATTTGTCTTTCGCCTATGAAGAGGCTTTACTTTTCAAGCATGTTAATTCTGCTTACTTTTTGTTGATCTACAGCAAATCTTAAGTTGTTCTCTTGCTTCCATCCTATGAATGGGACAGTATGATTTATTTGTTTCTGACCTATTGAGGGGTCTTAGCTGTTGTGACCTATGAAGAGGTCTTGTTTATTTAAAAAGCTGGATTCCTATTTGTTAGTTATTGGATTTTATTTAAATTATGATTGGCCTATGAATAGGCATCCCTTTTACTTGATTGAACCATTTGACTCATTTGATTCGTTGGAAATCGTTTCTTTCAGGTATAAAGTTATGTTGCCTAAATTTTTGAGGCGCTAACTTAGTTCGATTCTAGAAACACCCCTTGGATTTCTAATTAAACTACCTTTTTCTTCTATTTTTTCACATAATATCCCCGTCCTAATTCTCAGGACCGAGCTATTACAATAATGAATGTAGAACTTAAATGCGTTGGTATATCTGCATGGATGGGTGTGGTAAATCTGTCTCATACATAAGTCTGGTTAAAAGGCTTATTAAGCTTGATGTATTTATAAGTTTGAGCTTCTCTCACTTGCCACTCCCCATTTTCCAACACTTCAGCGGGGTTCTTCAATAGTTTTTAATTTTGGTGGGTTGGTGTCTGAAAAATTGTCAACTTTTTAAGAATGGGTGTCGACTTCTTGTTGGTTAGCTCGATTATGTGTCCAATATATATATATTTAATTAATGTTTACTGAACTTTATTAAGCTTGATTTCATGTATCAGTTGATTCATCCAGAGCTCGCTCTTCAACCGATTCTTATTCTTGTTCTCTAGTTGACTCTTCACTAAGCTCTCCAGCTGATTTATATTCAGGTGATTTATATCCAGGTGATTTCTTTAGGTAGCTAAGTATTCAACTTCAGCTGCAATAGTTCTTTGAGTATTCAGCTTGCTTTCTAACTAATTCTTCAGAGCTTCTCCTTAAAATTAAATGTCTTCATCTTAACTAAACTTATACAAAGCTATTACAAGTTAAATACTTGATGATGAGAGCGTAGCTTTACACCAGCGTTGAGATGACATCAAGCTTGGTCCTGATACTAGGCTCAAGAGGCATTTGCTTAGGGTCCCAAAATTTTGGGACCTCTCTTTTTTCAATAGGTATATGTAATAATATGTTTATTTGTGGGCCAAAACATAAAAAAAACGAGAGCAAAACTGAAGAAAAATTCACAAGAATAAAAAATAAAGAAATTAGGGGAATTAGAGAGAGAGTGAGAGTAATCTTCACCTAGCTAATCCTTTCAACCGTGAACCTCTTAACCGATGAACATGGATGGGAATTTTGAGAGAAAGAATATATTTTCTTTAAATTTTTTCTCTAGATATTCTAGAAAATAATATAAGGTACACATGATTTGAAAATTATTTAAAATTCTAGGATATTGGGGAGACTTTTTTATCTTAAATTTTTACTTCCACAATTTCAAAACTCCTTGGAAACTTGATTTGCTCTCAATGTTGTTGATTTGGTGTTGTGGTAACAATATATAATATCGTATGTGTGTTTTGTGCTCCACAATTTATTTGTTTGATTTGTTAATTATCACGCTTTAATTTTTTTTTTGTGCTGTTGATGCACTATTTTTTATGCAATTAACTTCAACTAATGCAAATCAATGTAGTAAGGTTAGTAAATCGAGTATCATATCCACAAAGACTGTAATAAGAATTAACACTAAGTATTAAGCTAACATGTTTCTATTATCCGGACTACATAATTTTTAGTTAAATTAATTCTAGACAAATAATCAAAATTAAACTACTAAAGTCATCAAATCAAATGCAAATTAAACAAGACTAAAAACGTGTACTATCAAATAATGAAACTAATTAATCATAGAGAATGCAAATACATGAATCCATTCTATATTGATCTAATTCCATAAATTTTCAATTTAATCCAGTTATTAGTGGATGATCATAATTCCAATCACCTGTCTCTTTCAGGTCTCAAGGTAAATACTTGATGAGAGCGTAGCTTTACACCAACGTTAAGATGACATCAAGCTTGATCCTGATACTAGGCTCAAGAGGCATTTGCTTAGGGTCCCAAAATTTTAGGACCTCTTTTTTTCAATAGGTATATGTAATAATATGTTTATTTCTGGGCCAAAAAATAAAAAATGGGAGCAAAACTGAAGAAAAATTCACAAGAATAAAAAATAAAGAAATTAGGGGAATTAGAGAGAGAAAGTAATCTTCACCTAGCTAATCCTTTCAACTGTGAACCTCTTAACCGATGAACATGGATGAGAATTTTGAGGGAAAGAATATATTTTTTTAAAACTTTTCTTTAGATATTCTAGAAAATAATATAAGGTATACACATATGATGATGAGAGCTTAGCTTTACAAGTTAAATACTTGATGATGAGAGCGTAGCTTTACACCAACGTTGAGATGACATCAAGCTTGGTCCTGATACTAGGCTCAAGAGGCATTTGCATAGGGCTGGTTGAAGCTAATCACGAAGAGATAAGTTAAAATCCACATGAGATCTGACAGATAGTTGAAGATCCCGAGGAATTTGATTTGATCTTTTTGAGTAAGGAAACGACCACGTGTAACTATGACCCTAATCATGCATGTGAAATCTAAACTTAAATTGAACCATATAACTGGAAGGAAAATTGATAAAGAATTAAATCAATATATAATTTCATACATGCTACAAACCGTATAATTAATTGTAAAAACTACTCACACGTAATGAAATCTAAAATAAAGGAATGAGTAAAGAAATTAAAAGACACAATATATAAATATTTATTTGTTTTTTCCTTTTTCTTAGATACTTGAAACACTCATTTTCCTTAATGATAAATGGGATTTTATATGAATTATGAGTTGTTTATTAATCAATTAGTGAATATTTGAGGATTTGTTTCGTGTATTTTCTCTCAACTCGATTCATGATGCATTATTTGTTACCTAAAGTTAATTTCAAGAGAAAATAGAGATTAAAAGAGATATTCAAACATAATCTAGTTGGGTGGAATCGAGTTGGGAAGACGAAACATGAATGAAATTAAAGAGTTGAGACTGAGACGCCCAACGCGAGCCCGATGCTTAACCAAGCAGGTCGCACCCAAGGACCAGACGACCAGTTGGTGTGAGATGAGAAGTGCATCTAAGGTGTGGAATTATGTGGATGTAGCATGACTTGTCGGTGTGACCAACTCGGTCGTGCCTCACAATGCAATCGAGCCCATGTCGGGGCTCACAACGCATTCTGATACCTCACAATGTTCTTGTTGTTTGCAATTTTATATTGGTATTGTTTGATTGACCATCTCTTGACACAATTTTGAGAAAATTAGTTGCAACATAGACTTAAGAGAGCAACAATCATGCTAACTATTGATTGCATTTGAGATAAGCATGATTGAGTACGAGGACCTGTAGCATGAGGTCCCTTTGGTAAGTATGTACATCCTAGGTTTCTAGTTGGATACAACAATCCTATGGTATAGTCATGGGGTTGTTTCTTTCCAACTTACATTCGTTCAATCTTGCCCGTTTCAGAGTTTTATTTTATTTGCTTTTCTTTTTTGTTAATATCACAACAATCTCCCATCTTTGATCATCTAGATAATGTCTAGAATTTAATTCATAGTACGTACTCGATCGTGTGTTTATTGAAAATAGTTCCTATGGATTCAACGCTGTTTTGTGCTTGTTTATAATTGTGTGTACATTTGCACTCTAATACGGAAGTAAAATATTGACCAGTGAATAATTTTGTTTAACTAATTTATCAAATAGATTGAAAAAATGGTTTTGTTAGTATTCTACACATGATTTTCTTGTTACACATGACACTTCACACTGTCACATCGAGGTCGATTAAGAAAATTCTTTCTTACTCACATGGGGTGAGATCGTGCCATGACAAATTCAAAATTAATGAGAATATGAGATTATGACATGTTAACAATCACTTTTTATGATTCTACTCCCGTCAATCCCAAACTCTTTATGATTATTACCACACAAAATAGGGTAGCAATCCCCGATTGATTGTGCTTTATATGATTTTGTCTATAGATTCTTTTTTTGTGTCCTTTTAACTTAATGTTTTGCTAGTTTATTTACTTACATTTTTTATTTGAATTTTGTATTTTGCATACCTTATTGAATTTTGTATTTGGTAGTACCACTGCTATTAATGCCCCCGGCACGTAGTAGCATGACCCTGCATGAACATTTAAATTTGTTACACACTTAATCTCTCTCCCTCTCTCTGTGCACATATACATATATTATGTATTGTATTTTTAGAGAGAGAAAATACATCAAGAAGTTTCAAGTGTAACCAATTTTAATGTTGAAACGCATATATATACTGTAGTTTTTTAGTTCAGTAACAATGCATATAGATAAAACATACATTATCGCATGCATTACATGGGGGCTTGTCGGCTGTCACACCTGGCCTGCCAAGTATGGTTTACCTCTCCTGTGTGATTTGTAGGCTATTACATAGGGACGAGGTTTACCCGGTGCGTACTTCGGTAGTGGCTGCGGGTTACCCTCGACCAAAAACAAAACATACATCATCGTCAGCCACAAGGTAATTTTTAGGCACATTCTGGTTTCCAAGTTTAAATAATTATATTTAGGATTAAATATGGGAACCTATTCCCTATCACATGTTAACCTAAGTTAAATTTTAAAATTAATTGGGTAAATTACACTTTGATACCCATATTTTGGATATTTTTTCAAAATTGACATACCTTTTTCAAAATTATTAAAGTGGTACTCATTTTTTTAAGAAAATTTACAAATATAACGTTTAATCAATTTTACGGGCCAATAATCATACGTAATTGATTGTATTTTAATATTTATATTTTCTTAGCCATGTAAAAAATTTGACCCAATGAAGAAATATTAAAATACAACCAATTACGTGTAATTTTGGGCTGTAAGATTGATTAAATATTATATTTGTATTTTTCTAAAAAAGTGGGTATTATTTTATTAATTTTAAAAAAGTTCTCAAAATGTAGGTATCAAAGTGAACCCGCGGACCGAGAGTCCGACCCGCTCCACGACCCGTCTCATATGTTTTTGAACCCTTGGATCGAGAGTCTGACCTGCTCCACGACCCGTCAGTTTTTGAACCGTCCCGTTCGTTTCTGAACCCGCGGACCAAGAGTCCGACCCGCTCCACGACCCGTCCATTTCCGGCCCGCTCCACGACCGTCTCGTCTGTTTCTGAACCCTTGGATAGAGAGTCTGACCTGCTCCACGACTCGTCAGTTTTTGAACCGTCCCGTTCGTTTCTGAACCTGCGGACCAAGAGTCCGACCCGCTCCACGACCCGTCCATTTCTGAATCGTAAAACCGTAACGGCTAGGCCCCGAAAGCCCACATACACCCAAAATCCGAGAACGAGGATGAGCCGAGCACTGGCTTGGGCACGGGCCGACGTGCGTATGTGGGCTCATGGCCCACATCCTTGTGCACTTTAGATATTACATTTAAGAGTTAATACACTTAAATACACTTCTTAATTAGGTTAAGAAATCAATGTGGGATCATTAAATGTGCCTTAAGCATATTTTCCCACACACCATAAATGCTCAATCGTGTGATCGATTTGAACAATTAATTTATCATTCATCGAAAATCGGATTTGAGAAAATAAAAACACTACGATTATCTACTACAAATAAAGAGCAATCGTACGCTATTGAATTCCTCCAAAATTAAATAACCTGATCACCAAAAATCGGATAAAATGAGACACAGCTCAATTTATTACATCCAATTTTCTAACAAAAAAGAGACCATGTCTTTCAAAAGCAAATGCTGATTCGGCCTGAGAACAACAGCCAAAATCCTGTATTGTACATTTGGTATTGCATTCGCTATTGTACATTCGATTTGTTTAGTTTTTTTTTTTTTCAAATTTTTCCTTCAATTTTCAATTTCATAACATTTTACACTTATTATTTAGGATTCATCCTATCCAATTAGAATGCATTGTAATTTTTTATTATTTAATTTTAAATTTTTAGCTATTAATTGATTATTTAAAAATTAAATACTAAAAAAATATATTAAACCCTAATTGGGTAGGATGAACTGTAAATAATAAGTGTAAAACTAAACTAAAGCATAATAAATTGAAATCAAAGAAAAAGATTCAGAAAAAAATGAGCGTGTAATAGGAAATACAACATTAAATGTGCAATAAACGATTTCAGATGTGAGAGCTATTTGGCAAATAAACTTCACATTTAACATAATATATTTTTAAAAAATACAAGTAGCTATTTGTGAGTATACAACAATACTTTTCTCAACAAAAACAACTCTGTTGATTTTTTATTTGTGGGTGTGTGTATATATATATTCAAAATTGCAAAAGACATTGAACAAGCGTCCTAACTCCTAAATAAATGTCGTTATCTCATCCGTTCAACGCGACTAATTCTTACAAACAACAAATCTCGCTCTTTAAACGGCAGAACACGGCCGGCAATAGTCACTACTCACTACCGCTATTTCATCAAATCCAAGAAAAACCGATTCTGTTGGCATATATATAGCTGTTCAGTAATTAAAAAAAAACGGTTAAATATATTAACGTTTTTATGTTTACAATAATGTCACACGCATTCCCTAAATATATTTCCAAATGTATCGAATGTATTTTTGTTTATTGAATATTTCCAAAAATCGAGAACTAAGTAATAATAAGAGTGTGCAAAACTTCATATGAAAACTTATAAGTAGAATCAAGACGTGCAAAATTGGCTAAAAGAAAAAAAATTGTGCTGTACTAGTCGATCGTGAGCTATATTTTGATTGCGAGTCTAATGTCATTGTAGCATTATATCTAAGATCAATGTTAATTTGGACATTATTTTCATATTTTAGGATGAATTACAATATTATTCCTAAACAATTCGCCGGATGAAATGAATTTCGTCCAGACTTCTCTTACAATATTTATTTATTCAACGGACAAATTAATTGCATTTCAGACACTATCTAAAGTCTAAACTATGTTTAAAATTATTTCGTATTACTATAAACTTTCCTAGATATGACTTAATCCAATTTACTTACGACTGTTTCGCGTCACTATAAATTTGATAACATATATTTATAACAAAATTGCGTTGATACATACGGGTTGTGTTCGGATTTAATTCGATCATTACGCAGTTATAGGTCCTTTTCTGAATCCTTTTGTTTTCGTTGCATGTAACGTATGCCTTAATGCACCATTCACTTATTTTGCAATTCTTGTTACATCACAGTTGTATAGTTACATTTAAAAAAAATCAATTTATTGTTATTTAATTTAATTTTAAAATTTTATTTCAAATTCATCATCATTCCTAATTAGGATATATAAAAAAATTATTCAATATGGGATATTACAGAGAATGCAACAAATAATTTGATCTAAAACAATACCAAATATTATTTCATTTTCTTTTAAGAATATAATATCGAAATCCTACAAAAAAAGTATCATGTATATATAAAAAAAAACTAACCAGTGAGTTGAGTTCAAATAAAATTTAGTATTTTTTTACTAAATAAGAAACGTGTTTAACTTTGACTTGAATTTTGCAAATTAATCAACCAAACTCAATAAATTGCAAGCTGTTTACTTACACACTAGACCATCGATGGCATTTCCTGTTTTAAGTTTTTATTTTTTTTAATTTTTAATTTATTATGATCTTATTTAATTTAATTTTTTTATTTATGGTTCATCTATCCCCAATCAGGATATATTAATTAAAAAAAAATCTAATTATACAACACCAAATAGAATAAGAATGACAACAGGTGATCTGATTCGGTTTACTTAAAACAACGTATTTAAACAGTTTTAGTTTTCCTTTTGTCTTGAAAAATAAAGTTACTAATGTTGTTATAATAGTATTTATACTCTTATTTATGTCACGAACTTTCGTATTTCAAAATATGCAAGAAAGTCCTAATTTTTCATCATTTTATAAAATTAGGGCGAAATTCAGCCATCAAATTTGTGTTTGGCACATTAGAATTTAGCATGTAAATTAAATGAGCATGACGGAATTTGGATATGCCAACATACAAATTTAATGTCAAAATTTTGCTCCGATGATATTTTTGATAAAATGTAGAAAGATCAAAGTTTTTTTAACATATTTTAAAGTTCATCATATTTTTTTTACAAAATAATAAAAATTAATGACAAAGTCATATGTTACTCATGTAAAGTTTTACAGTTGTTTTTTTTATAAAAAAATTAAAAACACTTGATTATTCAACTCGGATGGTTTTACCATTTAAAATAATTATTATTGCATCCATTATATTAGCTATTCTTTTGTAAGTTAAAGTAGGTTTTTTGGAAGGAAAGTGTATTAGGCTTTCATCCCTCTATTTTACTCCTGAGTGATGGAGTGTTGTTAGCAAATAATAGAGTGATGCTGCATGTACTTTATAAATTTTATAATATAACCATAAAAAACTAGACAACTTTTTTAAAAAATACAATCGACAAAATTCAATAATAAATATATTTTTTTTAATAAAGAAGGAAATGCCAGCACATATCAAACTCCCTCCGCCTATATCCACTATAAAACAAGTGCTCCCGTAACTACCGCTCCTCCACGCCGCCGCCGCCGCCGCCGCCGCCACCACCACCTCCTCCTCCGCCACCTCTCATTCTATTCTGTACATAGATTATTCCTTTCCTCCCTTCTTCTTCCACGACATGGACATTCGCCGGAGGCCGCCGAAGCCACCACTGCCTACGACGCCTCTCCATCCTCACTCCGCCTCCGGCGTCGTCGCCTCCAAACCCTACGGTGCCCCCACCTCGCCTAGAGCTTCCGACGCTCTCCCTCTCCCTCTCTTCCTAACCAACGGCATTTTCTTCACTCTCTTTTTCTCCGTCGCTTACTTCCTTCTCCACCGCTGGCGCGAGAAAATCCGCAACTCCATCCCGCTCCACGTCCTCACTCTCTCCGAGCTCGCCGCCGTTCTCTCGCTCATCGTGTCGTTCATCTACCTCCTCGGATTCTTCGGCATCGATTTCGTCCAGTCCTTCATCTCGAAATCCGACGGCGACACGGACGAAGATTGCAACATCCATTGCTCAATGCCGACTGCCATAGTTTCGAAGCCGGAAAATCTCATCGACCTCTCGGGAGATGAAGAAGACGTCATCAATCGTGTCGTCTCCGGCGAAATTCCATCTTATTCTCTGGAATCAAAGCTCGGCGACTGCTTCAAGGCGGCCAAAATCCGGCGTGAGGCGCTGCAGCTGCAGACGGGGAGGTCCGTTGAGGGATTGCCGTTGGAAGGGTTTGATTACGAGTCGATTTTGGGGCAATGCTGCGAAATGCCGGTGGGGTACGTGCAGATTCCGGTTGGGATAGCGGGACCTCTGTTGTTGAACGGCCGTGAATATTCGGTGCCGATGGCCACTACAGAGGGGTGCTTGGTGGCGAGTACTAACCGTGGTTGCAAGGCGATATACGCCTCTGGCGGCGCGGCATTTGTGCTTCTCCGCGACGGGATGACTAGAGCTCCGGTGGTGAGGTTTTCGTCGGCGAAGAGGGCAGCGGAGCTAAAGTTCTTCCTGGAGGATCCTCTCAATTTTGATACGTTGTCTGTTGTTTTCAACAAGTATGTCTCTCTCTCTCTCTCTCTCTTCGGAAGTTTGTGTAGAAATCAATTTCTGCTTTTCTTTTCTTTTTCCCTTGAGTAAATTGACCAATGTGAGATATAATGCTTGAATTGTCTGTATATCTATGCGCATGTTAAATCACTTTCGTAAAAAGTTTGTTATTATTCAATGAATACTGATGCTTGTTGGACTTATGCTTTGATTTCACATTTTTCGTCTTATAATTGATTTCTCTTCTATGATTGCTTTATTATTTCCTCAAGTGATTGTGTGATGTTCATGTCAAATTAGCTTAATATACGAGTTGCATTCGTTTTCTATTTTGTTTGAAATTTATCTTGTAACTGTGACTGCCCGGTGGTATCAAATACATTATGGCTAACCTTACCAGATTAGGAGCGTCTGGCTGATCATATTCAGTTATTCATTGTGTTTCTGTTCCTTGATTTCTTCGACAGATCGAGTAGATTCGCACGACTCCAGGATATTAAATGTGCTGTTGCAGGGAAGAATCTGTACATTAGATTTAGATGCAGTACAGGTGATGCCATGGGGATGAACATGGTTTCTAAAGGTGTTCAGAATGTTCTAGACTACCTCCAGAATGAGTTTCCTGATATGGATGTCATTGGCATTTCTGGTGAGCTCTGTTCACCTTCTTAAGAGTTCGATTTTCTCTTTTAATTTTCGATTTTCAGAGTTTTCCTTGGCGATCCATTGTTGTAGATTGCAATTTGCTCCGCATCTGATTACAGTGAACGTGATTTGGCCTCCTTGTTGCAGGAAATTTCTGTTCTGATAAGAAACCTGCTGCTGTCAATTGGGTTGAAGGCCGTGGAAAGTCAGTTGTCAGTGAGGCTGTCATTAGTGGAGATGTGGTGATGAAGGTCTTGAAAACTACAGTCCCTGCCCTTGTCGAGCTCAACATGCTAAAGAACCTTACTGGCTCTGCCATTGCAGGTGCTCTTGGTGGCTTCAATGCACATGCTGCCAACATTGTATCTGCAATATTTTTAGCCACTGGGCAGGATCCAGCACAAAATGTAGAAAGTTCTCACTGTATTACAATGATGGAAGCTGTGAACGACGGGAAGGATCTTCACGTTTCAGTAACTATGCCATCTATTGAGGTATTTACAACCCACTTATCTTCATATCAGCAATAACATCTTTTATATTTGATTGCATTTTTGTTGCATTTTAGGTTGGCACAGTCGGAGGTGGAACTCAGTTAGCATCACAATCTGCTTGCCTTAACCTTCTCGGTGTAAAGGGTGCATGCAAAGAGTCACCAGGGTCGAATTCACAGCTCCTAGCAGCCGTAGTTGCTGGTTCAGTCTTGGCAGGAGAGCTCTCTCTAATGTCTGCCATTGCAGCCGGGCAGCTTGTTAAAAGTCACATGAAGTACAACAGGTCGAACAGGGACATCACGAAACTAGGCTCATAGAATTAGAGAATTCCTAGCGACTCTCAGGAAACACAAGTGGAAATCCACACCAAAATGGCCCGGAAGGGAAAGATTAAGCCATGAGGGACAAGGAGATGGACAGACCATGTGAGGCAGCTGGAAAGTTGGCAATGCATGTGAAGGTAATATGATTAAGGGCACATGATCGCCCTCCCCCTCCCACCATTACAATAAGATCTCTTGACCTCGCATGTTTGTACCATTTCGTTTCTTTTTTAGCCCGTTCGACTTTTGTCCTTAGTCGTTATTGCAATCGTTTGTCTCGAGGGCAAATGTCATGGAGTTGCTGATTTGATTACTTATGTAAAGGTTAATAAATTTGTGGAGCTGCGTCTCGTGTTACATACACGTTGTATTCTTTGTATTTTTGTGGTGGCGATGGTGTAGTTGTAGTTGATGTCGTAGGCTCTAACGTTTTGTGGTTCATGAACTGCCAATACAGCTTCTACCTTTTGGTTCTTCATTCGAAATTGAAATAGTTTTGAGTTCCAGTTGAGCTTGATACTTTAGTTTTCATTTTTCTCAGCAGATGAAGACTGGTTTTTGTTTGATGCTGGACTATTTTTTCAATAACATAATGATTTAGGTTTAGGGTTTCTGATTCTATTATTTTCTATTTAATAATTTAATTAATCGGTGCTGTTGTCTAAATGAGAGAGAATTAAATAAATAGAGAAAAGGCATGATCGTGATGATGACTGATGATGAAGCATCGTCTCTGCTGGAATTCCAAAATGGTCATGTTATGTCCATTCATAATTTCACATTATGTGTGAAAAATGCCCCAGTACACTACCCATCCACACATCCTTTTGTTCTTTTTTATTTTTGTCCCTTTTTTCCACCTTTTTTTTCATCTAATTTTTCATGCTATTCTGAAGTTATGAATAGATCAACAGAAACTTTCTTAATTTACTTTTACCTTTTAATCCTTCAAATGGATAAAACTGAAGAATAGAAATGGAACTATAGAATTCGATTATAGCTCAAAGGAAAATGAAAAATGAATGGCAATGAAAGAAGAGGCCAGGTGTCATCAACCCCCGCGAGGTAGTAAATTTTTTTTAAAAAAATTCTAAATCAATGTCCCTCACAAAGTCAAAGGGTGGTAGCTTTTCAAAAATGAAAAACTAGAATGTTCTAAGGAATACAGAAAAATATGAGGGAAAATCTCCACTTCAAATTTTACTAATATTTACAGATATACCCTTTTTTTAGTGCGGCTTGCCTCACTTATATAATTTACAAGCTATTGCACATAAGTGATATTTACTCAAAACACAGTCTCGATTAATAACTGCGGGTTTTCTTATCGGAGAAAAGGAAAAGAAAAGGTAAGGTCAAATACTACTCACCTTCTAAATGATAAATAATCGCTATAGATTTGATTGTGAATTAAGTTAAAAATATATTTAGTTGAAATTCATTGAAATGCATGATTTTTTTTTTTGGGAATTGAAATGAATGATTTTATTGTGTGTGAATTGTGATATTTTGAGTTTCCTCTTTCTCTAGACTAGTGCTTTCTCCCTTGTGTTTGTAACTAACAAAATATTGTATTTTTGTAGTGTTAGAATAATAATATCTTAATATGTATTTTTAGTTGTTAGGTATTTTGATTTTTTCCCGATAGCCTTAGTTTCTTTTTTAATCTTTGATTGTATTTGCTTGGTAGCTCACTTCTTGGCAAATACCTCTATCTAAGGATACGTGTCCTAAAATTAGGAGTGACACGGTAAGATATATCTTACTTTTTTCCCCATATTTTTACCTTACCTTACTTGTACGGTATGGAGAAAATGCATATCGTTATCTTACCTTAAGTTTCGGTATACCTTTCAACGGTATACCTTAAGTTCGGTATGAAACAAATGGCATACCTTTACCGTACCTTTAGTTCGGTATACCTTACCGACATCGGTATACCTTATCATATCATTACTATCCTAAGATATATCATATATCTCATATATTTACTCAAAATATATGAACCATTCCTAATAACGATCAAAATTCAACAAAATAAAATAAATATTGTAAATTATTTAATTAGAAATCGTAAGAATTATTTACTAAGTATATACTAACAAAGAACACACTTAGCATTACAATGCATTAAGTATAACATAAGATTAATTATAAGTGTTAATATTGTAAATTACTAGATATGTATAACTATTATATATCAATCATGTTTTATAATTAATATAAATTGTATAAAAATATTATAAACTTACTAATATTACAAATTTGAAATCTTTTACTTAGAAATCGTAAGAATTATTTACTAAGTATATACTAACAAAGAACACACTTAGCATTACAATGCATTAAGCATAGCATAAGATTAATTATAAGTGTTAATAATGTAAATTTACTAGAGATTTATAAATGTATAACATATTTACTAGTATTATATATCAATAATGTTTTTATAATTAATATAAATTGTATGAAAATATTATAAACTTACTAAATATTACAAATTTGAAATCTTTTACCTAGAAATTGAAAGAATTATTTACTAAGTATTAATTAAGAACACATTTAATTATCATTACTATGCATTAAGTATAACATAAGATTAATTATAAGTGTTAGATATTTACACATATATAATTTATCATATTTACTAAGTATTATATATCAAGTATCTATAATTCACATATACATATATTTATATAATATCACAAATATACCGGTATATACCGTTACAACGATATATGCCAAACTAACGGTATATAGCGCATCTACGGTATATATCGGTACAACGGTATATGCTGAATTAACGGTATATACCTTAAAAATTCGGTATATCGTCGGTATCGGTATACGCCGGTATACCTCGGTTTTTAAAATTCTATACCGTTACCTTATCGAAAAATTTCGGTACGGTATCATACCTTACCGAAAATACCGATATACCTTAAAGTTCGATATTCCGATATTTTTTTCAGTACGGTAAGTACGGTATGACGGTATAACGGTATTTTTCCCCAGCCCTACCTAAAACACAAGAGGAGATAGATGACATGAAGACAGTTCCTTATGCTTCAGCTGTAGGAAGTCTCATGTATGCAATGTTATGCACGAGGCCTGATATTTACTATGCAGTTGGAATAGTGAGTAGATATCAGTCTAACCCTGGAAAAAGACATTGGATTACGGTAAAACATATACTTAAGTATCTAAAAAGAACTCGAGATTATATGTTGGGTTTACCAGTCTGACAATCTATGTCCTGTGGATTATACCGATTCAGATTTTCAAATCGATAAGGATAAGGATAAGAATAAGTCTACCTCGGGATATGTGTTTACCTTGGGAGGTGGAGTCGTGGCATGGAGGAGCACAAAGTAGAAATGCATTTTTGACTTCACCATGGAAGCCGAGTATGTAGCTACTTCGAAAGCTACAAAAGAGGTTGTTTGGCTCAAGAACTTCTTGTTGGACTTAGATGTTATTCCGGATTCACCTAGGAGTATCACAGTTTACTGTGATAACACCGGTGCAGTGGCAAATTCAAAGGAACCACGAGCCCATAAGACAAGTAAACATATTGAGCGCAAGTACCATCTTATACGAGAAATCGTAAAGAGAGAAGATGTTGTTGTGACAGAGGTTGCGTCATTGGACAACCTAGCAGACCCGTTCACGAAGATCTTACCAACTAAGACTTTCAATAGTCACATGGAGGGAATGGAAGTTCAGATCATGGCAGCATATTTTTAAGTATAAGTGGGAGAAACTGTACTATTTTTTTAGTAGTACACTTAAAAGCAAATGCTTTTTGAGTATAAAGTGGGAGATTTTTGGATTTTATACTAAAACAGTTTGCTATATATCTCATTTCCTTATTTTGAATGAGAATAAACAATCACTTATATTGCATTCATAATGTTATTTATTTTATGTAATATCGTCGCTTACTTAATATTGAAGATAATATGGTGTGTGGAATGCACACATAAGATCATATTATCGGTTCCTTATTAAGTATGAGAGTGTTCACAATCTAGATGAAAATAGTCGAACCATCGGTATAGTTGTGGTATAATTTAGAATTAATCTATCTTGACTATGAAATTATACCAATACATTTTGGTAACATATTGAACTGGATCGCAGTGAGACAATTCTAATGGACTGACATACATTAGAATATAGATATCGGATACTCATGATTCTTAATCCCTATATAATATTAGACATGTTTATTTTAATGCTTACTGCTTTGATTTATCAATGGGTGAGATTCTAATTAAAGAATTAATAAGCTCGATAAATTGGGTAGTGACATTACTATAATCGATGGGTTACTAATTATAGAAGGAATTCGTGTCCCGGTGCGCCCAGTTGATGATGTCCCCTGAGGAGTTCAAAAAGGATTATTATGTTAAACCCTGCAGGTAGATTTATATCCGACATAATAATAAAAGTTGAGTGGTACTGCTCATGGATAAGAAATTAATTAATTCAGTTGTCAGTATACTGTAATTAATTAATGGACATTCGATATCTTAGACACGTGGAATTAATTGAGTTGAATGAGCTATATCCGTAATTATGGAATTGGGGCGGTAGTGCAGTATTAATTTTAAAGTGGACTGAATTAATACTAATGAGCTTAAGTTATGTCTGGCTTGACATGGATAACTTAAGGCTTGTTGGAGGTCCAATCCTAATTCTCCTTCTAGATCCCTATTGTAGCCTATTTATACCAGTTGAAGAGAGACAAAACACTAGCCACAAATACTAAAGTTTTTTAAAATTGCAGCTCCAAAATCACTTTAGAGTTAGGATTTTTCGGATATAGCATGCTATGGATGTTTGTTAATTATGATCAAAATTATTTTATTCAAATGAGCACATCCAAATGAATCATGGCTATCTATCAATATATATATATATATATATATATATTAGATTTTTGCAACATTATTTTTATATGTGTGAATTTCTCATATGTTTTTTAATTTATTTTATGTTAATTTAATTATATCATATGTAACAAAATTAAATAAATTAAATCATATTTGTATTAAGCAATTTGCAGTATGGACTTTTGTTTAGGCTTAAGCTGCTTGAATTTTTTTACTGTCATCGATAGATATGTGTGTGTGTGTGTGTGTAACAATTGTATCTCTTTGATACATAATTTTTTAAGCATAAATGATAAATTATTTATTAAATAGATAATTCAGTGGTTGTGAAAAAAAAAAGTGTTCTAGCATTTCAATTAATTTAATGAAAAGTGTAATATTTTTTCAACAGGAAAATATATTTATAATGAAAAGTATTTTAGTATTTTAACTGTAAAAGATGTTTTTAAACATAAAAGATACTTTTTTCAATTGTAAAAAAAAAAACTTAAAGAAAAAAATCTAATATTTTTAACGTTGCCGCCTAATTTGGGTTAATTTAACTAATACTATTTTATGAAACATTATACTTTAAATAAACGTGTTAAAAATTGACAAACATTTGAATCAAAATTAGATTTATGCAGAGTTTACTCTTTATATGGGATATAGGGGTGGAAATGGGCCAAGCCGAGCTAGGCTTTGCCTTGGTAGGTCTGAGCCTATTATATAAATGTTAGGTCCAAGTCTGACCTATTATCTGTTGTATGCTTTTTTATAGGCCCAGACCTGATCTTTTTAACAAAATGAGCTAGGTTTGGGGTTTTATAAAAACCTATTTGAGCCTACTTGAAATTATTTTTATTTTTTATTCAACTAATATCAATAATAACAAGAGTAGCATATCTAATAAAAGACACGTGTTCATGTTAAAATTAACACAAAACATAAATAACAATAAAAATTATTGTATATTTTTAAATAATAAATATATGTGGTTTCAAATATATATATATATATATATATATATAATTTCCATTATATTATATAAATAGGCCGGTCTGTTAAGTTTATTGGGCTTTTTTGAAAATCTAAGCCTAACCCTACTTATCAATGTAAGCTTATAAAAAGGCCCGAACCTGATCTTTTTATTATATAGGTCAGGCCTAACAAGGTCCAAAGTAGACTAGGCCACAGGCCCCTGTCGGGTGGCTTGACCCATTTCCACTCCTGATGGGATACATTGATTTTTAACAAAGTATAATTAAAAAAATTTAGGCCTTTCTTATATGCCATTGTAGTTGTAATTATTCAATGCATCAATTATTTCAAACGCAACTCCTATCAATTATTGATTTCAATCTATATTAATATATGCCGGGAAGTGAAAGAAACGCATACGTAAAATTAAACTAAAGTTGTGTGAGATTGTGTTATTAGTTAGTCAAAATCTGTGAGACGAGTAAATATTTGGATACAAACACTAATAAAATTACAAATGTGTCACCGGATATGAGTTTTGATTCAAATCTTGGCCCAACCTACGAATTTAACCCGTAAAACAGTCTCTCTCACACAAAATTTTGCCATTAAATTAAAGAAAAATATTTTCAGTTAATAACGAATATAGAAATCTTTAGAGTATATTATTTAAATACTATAAATATAAATTGACCTTCGTGCATCACACGAAGGGTAAAAGTTGTGATAGTTATCAATTTGGAGCATGGAAGATGAAATCTATTAATTTAGATCATCAATGATCGAAACTATTAATCTAAGACCTAAAATAATTTATTTTTATTCTTATTTTATTTTATAATTACTTTTCATATTTTTAATTAAATGTAATAGATAATTCTTAAAGAAATTTACATAGAAAATTAATATAAAGCTAATTAAAAATACACAGGAATCGAATTACATAATTTAAGAGGCTGTAGTACCAAAAAAAGAGGGATTTAAATTGTATTAAGTATTAACCCATATTTACCTGTTCTCTCTCAAAATATACAAGAATCGAATTACATAATTATCATGATCGAGTTGTATGAAATGCTACAAAATGGGTTATCTCAATAATTAATTATTGATTCCTACTTTATGTATATATCACAAAAATAGTGAATAAAAATGAAATGCTTCAAATAAATATTAAGAGATTATTTATTAATTTAAATTTTCCAACAAATTAATCATGCTATAATTTTTTTATATATAAGTTATTCATGAGTTAAATATGAGTTCACATATAAGGCATAGGATAATTGTACATGTCGCAACTCGTCCCCAAACTAAATATTTAAATATTTATTTGTAACATTTATTTATTTCAAATTCCGTAAAATGTGAATTTTCAATTATTCCAGATGAATTTGTCGAAGTCATGCCCTAGATATGAATTGATCAACTGATTTAATTTAATTAATTTATTTTATTAATTAAGTAGAAATATGTTTAATTTGAATATTATATAAAACATGCAACATTATACGTTTGATGTCATTTTTCCTCCCATACGTGTCACTTAGTTTAGAATAGTTAGCTTATACATTATGATCAATAATTTTATAGTATTATACATATCTCACAACTCTCATGCATACTACTTATCGAATATATACACTTAACATTTTACATTTATGATATATTTACATGATCAATGATAAATAGAAAATTTGCAATATTATTACATCTCACAATTTTTTATGAATATTCTGGTGTTACTGTATATATTATTTTGCTCAACAAATAATTTTTTGAGAAAATAGTATATAATTAATAATTTAAGTATTATATTCTAAATTTATATTTTGTATGTATTTTTATGTTTAAAAATTTACCAATATACTCTGAATTAATTCTTTTGAATGTACCGTCGTCTATTATTAAAATAAGAGAAGCACAAGCTATAAATGATGCATATAAAGGCATATTCCAAAATTTATAATGTAATAAAATTTATAATTTTTGGCCATCCTTCCATATAATTTTAATGCATACATAATATTTATTTTTATTCAACAATAAAATTCTAATACTTTTCTTGGCCTTTTATAAGTTGAGATCGAATATAGTACTGTTTGATCTTATCAGTTTAATAATAAAATACATATTTAAATTTTGAATTAAATATATTTAAAACTTTGAATTTATTTGTTTTAAATTTAAATATCTATCAGTTTTTTATTAAATATATATTTAAAATTTAAATTTAAATATCTATCGGTTTTTTATTAAATATATATTTTAAATATATGAAACCTAAACATAAAACTATTAAATACTTTATACTTTAATTTTTAATAAATTTATCTCATATCGAAAAGATGACAAATATTATTTTCAATTAACAAACTATAAATTGTGAGGCCAATATAAGTATTCCTACAATTTATCAGTTTAATATTAAATGTATAGATGTATACATATTTTGCTATTTTTGCCTCCTGAAATTGGAAATACAATTATTGCACATCGAAATACAATGCGTATTGTTCTCCATGAACAAAAATAAAATTCTAATTGTCCATAATTATATTATCATACCTTTCTCAGTCTTTTAAGTAGAGATCAAGTATGGTTTTTCTTATCTCATTAGTTTAATATTAAAATACATATTAAATATTTACAAATTAAATATATTTAAAAATTTGAATTTAAATATGGATTAGTTTCTTATTAGATATATATCTAAAATTTAATTTTTTATTATAAATTTGAAAATATAAATATATATAAAAAATTCACATATATATATATATATATATTGAATTTCTAAAATTTAAATTTATTTAAGTTTGCAATTTTAAATATATGAAACTTAAATGTTAAACAATTAAATCTTTTATAATTTAATTATTTTACTAAGTATATCTCACATTGAAGAACTAACAAATATTACCCTCATTGAACAAACTATAAATTGGCTGGCCCAACATAAGTATTCCTACAACCTTCTTTATCTTTTAACTAAGATCAAGTGTAAATATATGATTTAAGTATTTTAAATATTAAATATAATTTTCATGCTATTTTTATCTTTTGAAAGTTAAAATACAATTATCCCACATTGAAATATACGGTAACGAGTATGTTCTCCATGAACATGCTATAAACTATAATTATCAACAATAAAAAATGATTTTGAATTAAATACATTAAAAATCAAATAAATTTATTTGATAATTTTTTTAATATATGTTCAATTTTTAAAATTTATATATATTAATATATTTAAAATAGTTAAATCTTATATATTTATTTTTTGAAACTAAATTTATCATACATCGAAAAGTCAACGGATCATGTTTTTTTATGAGAAAACAAAAATGTATATGAATATTCGGACTTGGCTAAAAGAGTAAGCTAATTTGGATAGCGAATAAAATAATAAAATTTGGCTACATGCATATCAATTACATTTTTGGGAAACGATACAAAAAATACACTTAAGGTAGTGACCCAGTCTTGGTTAGACGTTTAAAGTATGACTTGGCTCATTCAGCCCCTTAAACTATTTAAAATGGTAAATAAACACTTCCGTCAAAAATATTAATTTTCCATTTGTAATTAATGTTAATTAAATGTGCAAAATTTTCACTATCTAATTCCAAGTTATTCATGCGATAAAATCTTGCAATGTTGGGTATGGATGGAAAACTCTCATCACAGATTTTCTGATACCCTCAATTCGTCAATTGGATGTCAGATATAAAATGTAGTAATTGGACGGAGATATCTCGAAGGCAATGATTTCTATTCATGACTTAGGCTGAAAATATTTACATTGATTTAACGTCAAATATCAAAAGTGAATGAGGGCTTTGAAATTCTAAAATGTGGGCCATGTAACCATATTTTCAATTTGTTCGATAGATAACAATAGACGATATAATTTAGGCTCAAATAATATCACCAATATTTGTATGCTTAATCAACATTAATTACTAATGGGAAATTAATATTTTTTTTAACGCAATGGCCGATTGGGTCATTAAAATAGCATAATTGGCCAATTTGGCCATTTAAAATAGTTTAAGGAACCGAATAAGTTGAGTCATATTTTAAATGTCTAATCGAGACCGAGTCAATATCTTAAGTTTGTTTTTATAATGTACTTCACGTTTTTGCTCAAAAAATGTATTTTTTACATCACTCTTTATTCTTTTTTTTAGATTTGTAAAGCTCTAAACATACATATACAATTCCCACGCCATGGTGTTTTTTTTTTTACAAGTGGGTCCATTAGGTTACATATAATAAAGTCTTTGAATTCTTAGTTTAGATACTCATATAATTCATATATTTTTATACGAAATTCATGATTGAAAATAATTTTATTATTCTGCATAACTTCTTTTTAATAGTATTTCCTATGCATCACACGGGTGGTATACTAGTTAAACTAAAGTCGTGTGAGATTGTGTTATTAGTTAGTCAAAATCTGTGAGACGGGTAAATATTTGGATACAAACACTAATAAAATTACAAACGTGTCACTGGATATGAGTTTTGATTTAAATCTTGGCCCGACCTACGAATTTAACCCGTAAAACAGTCTCTCTCATCACAAAATTTTGTCATTAAATTAAAGAAAAATATTCACAGTTAATAACAAATATAGAAATATTTACAATATATTATTTAAATACTATAAATATAAATTCATCTTCGTGCATCACACGAGGGTAAAAGTTGTGATAATTATCAATTTGGAGCATGGAAGATGAAAGCTATTAGTTTAATTATCAATGATTGAAACTATTAATCTAAGATCTAAAAATAATTTATATTTTATTCTTATTTGATTTTATAATTATTTTTCATATTTTTAATTAAATGTAATAGATAATTTTTAAAGAAATTTACATTGAAAATTAATATAAAACTAATTAAAAATATACACGAATCGAATTACATAATTTAAGAGGCCTCTAGACAAAAAAAGGGATTTAAATTGTACTAAGTATTAACCCATCATATTTACCTGTTTTCTCTATAAAAAAAACCCGTATTTACCTTAATTAAAGTGTGAATGTATGTTTCTAGCCAATTTTAACTTGTAAAATTCTTTTCTAACCAAACATTACA
This sequence comes from Perilla frutescens, assembly GCA_026008535.1. NCBI lineage: Eukaryota > Viridiplantae > Streptophyta > Magnoliopsida > Lamiales > Lamiaceae > Perilla > Perilla frutescens. The sequence continues at coordinate 6,611,776 of BRKX01000006.1, read as the reverse complement.
AAATATTCTTTTCTAATCAAACTCTTTTTTGGTACCTATATTACCCTTGATAAATTATGGGCCCGGTCTGTAAAAAGTTTGAGTAACACACGGCCGAAAAAAGAGAGTAATACACGGACAAAAATTCTAGTAATACACGGCCAAATTTTTTTTGTTCTATTTTACACGCCTAAATTATTTCTTCTATTCTACACACCCATTCATTTTTTGTACACGGCTGGAATGAAATAAAAAATCTAAGAAATATTAAGTATCAATTCAAAAAAATTTGAAAAATAAAATATGAAAGTTAATTCAAAAAGTAATTATATTATAACTGAAAAAAACTAATTAAATCCTAGTTAGTTCAATTTGTAGGTTGAAATCCTAGTCTAATTCATTTAAAAAAAACAAATATGGTTGACCGTGAACTACACGGGCAACCGTGTATTAATTTTATTTTTTTTTGTAGAAATTCAATTTTCACATGTTGCACTGTGCACTACATTTAAAATTCAACTATCCACCACTGTGACCATTGAAATGAATAAATAAAAAAATAAAAAATCGGCATCTTAATTTGGCAAAAAAAAAAGAGAAGAAATATTTGTCTTCTACACGGCCACAAAATGTAGTACACGGCAAAGGTCCAGGTACATGGCCAACACATTAGACCGTGTACACAGCCACAATTTTTGATTTTGAAAAAATTCATTAAGAATAAATTAAACATTTAGCTTTATGTTTGGTTAAAAAGAAGATTTTAGAATTCTTAATTAGAAAAGAATTTTACAACTTGGATTTGGTTAGTTTAAAATTTCTCTTAATTAAATTTGGACATTTGGACACGAGCGATATCCCAAAATTTGCTACTTCAAAAACACATTCATTCTAGGCGGGAAACCAACCAATCTCCGACGATGAGGTCCCGGCCGCCGCGGCGCGAAGGAATCCCTGGCCCCGGACTCGCGTCCGCCACCTCCGACTCCGAATCCGACCAACACTGGTGACCCCTTGCAGAACTTCACCTCCACAGTCACCGGCCGTGAATCCGACGCCAGCTTCTGCAGCAGCCGCCACTCCATTGCCTCCATCCCAAACATTTCCGATCGATCCTACCAAAAATCCGCCCTCCGCACCATCAATTCCTTCCTCGCCTCTCAATCCGCTCCCTTTTCGCTCAAACATCCTTTGTCTTCCGCTAAAGACATCACTGAAACCCCAAAGCTTCTGCTCCAACGCTTCAAGTTCGTTTCGAATAAAATCGACGAAGATCTCAGCCTCGTCTTGAAGTCCTTCAAATGCCCCTTGAAACTGAACAAATCGGCATTGCGTGCCCCCGGAACGCCGCATTCCTGGCCCAATTTGCTTGCGGTTATTCACTGGCTCGTTCAGTTAGTTCAGTATGGAATTCTTCGCCTGATCTTGAGGGTGATAAGATGTTGGTATACACTACATTGACGGAGATGATGAGGCCATGGATGCTTGGGATGCAGACTGTTTGAAGGAGTTGGAAGAGTGGAGGGATAAAGTGGGGGAAAATGCCAAGTCCGTGGATGAAACTGCAAATGAGCTGGATGCCAAATTGGCTTTGAAGAAGGGCCCAAGTCAGAAGGAGGTTTTGGAGCAGGAGAAGGCGGTGGTGGAAAAGGACGTGATGAAGTTCCACGATATGATTGAACAGTTAGACGCTCATCTGGTGGATGTGCAAAAGAAATTGGAGGAGAAGGAAAGAGCATTAGAGGCCAAGGTGGAGGAGTGGAAGAGGATTTGCAATGAGAATGAGTAGTTGAAGAGGAAGATTGAGGAACAAGGAATTAATTTGAGAGAATGAAGCGAGAATTACAAGCTGTGGATCGGGATTTTGAGGAGACAGAGGCTGGGAGGAGAAGATATGGGAGCTCGAGCCTCTTGAGATGGAATGCAACCAAGCTATTAGAAGGTTTTTCTTCTGGTCACTCCCTTTATTATTCCAAAACTGCATAAACTAGTTGGCATTCCTATTGTTTCGATCTTTTCTTTGCAGTTTTCAATTCACGTTTGTATTTTAATGGCGGTAAAGGAAATTTGACTGCACTAATACTAGTAGCTTTAGTATATTAGTGTCGAGCGTCTTTTGCTCAAGCTCATTTGCTTCCTTGTATATCTGATGAGGTGATGACCCACTGATCGATCTCTTTTATCTCTACTTTATTGTGAACATATAGTATGGTATACCCCAATCCACCAAAACCCAGAAGAAGAAAAAAGGCAGTACAGAGAACCAAATAAATATAGTTCTTTACATATGATTTAATGGAAGAAAACCTTTTCTATCCGTTTATTTTCTCGCTGCATGAAACTATCATTTTTTTAACACTCTGCACAAGCTGAATTCTAATTACTTTGTTTTCCAAGGGTTAAGTTAATTTCCGTTCAATTACCCATTTGCTGATGGTGGCTATATTTGTGCAATACTCATTTCTAGGTTAAAGCTCAGAAATGGATTTCAATATAAGTTGAATGCTGACGGGCCCACACCATCTGAGTTCTTGGGATTAGATTACAAGCTGATGCTTATGCCTGCATTTACCTCTCTACAATCAAATTATGTGTTTTTGGTTTCCATTCAAGTGAAGAAGCTGCTTTATGTCAATCAGATATAACTTGCATTAGGGTGCTCTGAAATTGGGAGTAAAGAAAATGTATGTTTGAATAGTCCTTACATTTTACTGTAGGAATTCCATTTCATTCTGTTTGATATCCTGACTAAAATCTGGTTGCCCCATTTGTGCTTTTTTTTTCTTTTTTTTCTTTCTCTGTTTTCCTTATTCTTAGGTTATAAATTTGAGACAGAATGTTGAACTATGCGCTAATCTGCATCTTGAAAGGTTCAACCGATTGTGTGGCTCATTATTATTATTTTTTATCTCTATTGAATGCCTCTTCTTGGACTTGAGTTCATTTGTTTAGCTTCATTTTTAGAATTATAGTGCATTATAGTTGTTGAGCTTTTATGTGTAACACATAATATGAAATCTTTATTCCTATGTAGTGCCCCCCCTAGAATTTTAAAAAAATATTAATATAGTAATAGTATTTAATTTAGTACTAAAAAATTGAAAAAAAAAACGTACTCCCCTCCAAGAGAACTCACGGTCAGCCCTTAATTCATCCTCAATTTCCCAAAATACCAATTATTTCTAGTTCCAGCGATGAATTCCCCAATTCAAAATACATAAATCCCGATTCCGATCTCCCCTCCCATTTTCTTCTTCAATTCTTTCATTCTAATGTTGATATTTAAACTTTAGGGTTCATTGAAGATTTATAACGGAGGTTATAAAAATCAAACTTGAGTGAAGCTTTTAAGGTAATATTCTTTACATTGGCATTTATAATTTTTTTTTCTTGAATTGATTTAATTGTAGAATCTATTATGCATTTTTTGTTGAATTGATTTAATAGAGCAATGACATCGGGCTCTACTATGGCCTATTTGAACAAATTGAAATCGGCCGAATTTTATATAGCAAAAACAATTTAATCAGCTAAATAATTATTAAGCAGCTGCAATTCTAGAAGATTTGGTTGTTATAGTTTAGCTTAGTTTTCTCCTTAATTTGACGATTTCATAGTTTATTCTTTTCCCAGAAATCTTCGATATCGTTTAAATTCAACTTATCTAAATTCAGCTTGCGAATTTATGGGAAGTTTGAAATTGAATTGCTCATAAACTGATTAGTAATGTGGCATGTCACTTGTATTTGTGATTGTTTAGTACCTTACATCAAAAAATATGTATTTGTGAATGTTACTAATGAAACTATCATGCAGCGATTTCAGAATATGAAGAATAGAAGAGAAATGTTATGAGGTTGCTATGCTTAACTTTTTATTTTCAGACGTTGTGATGTTATTTTAAGAATATTAGACGTGTACCAGTTTTTTTTTTTGTATCGTTTTATTTATGAATTTTTACATTATGAATTTGGGCCCCCTGGTCAATATTCCTGGCTCCGCCACTGCCTATGTTGCTCTTTCTGCCAACTTCTGTGTGTGTGTGTTCCATTAGATTTCATCAAATCATCAACTAATGTCTAGAAGCCATCTTTTTTACTTTCAACAAAGATCTTTAGTATTATGTTTTACACTTAATAGTGATATAATCTTTCTTTAGATAAATAATATTTTCGAATATATTGTTAATGAATTTTAAATGATGTCAAAAAAATGTGTACATCTAGATAACAAATACAAGTATTGCTCAAGTTCAGTGGTCCTCGGTACCAAAACTCTATGAACTATTACAATTTTGTAGATGGAACATTTCCCATCCGACTGCGCATTCGTCATGTTGTTCTTTCCACTGATTTGATACAAGGGTAGTGGGTGGTCCGGCGTTAAGAATACCTGTAGTTAAATGATTATATTTTATGTTCGAGTATATAATTAAAATTACAAATAGTCATATGTACTAAAATTCAAAACTTTACCCGAACAAAGTGATTGAAATTTTTTGATCCCCCCATTTTTACCAATGCAATGTAGATAAACTTTGGATAAGATGGAATTGGAGATGACAACGGTAAGAATGTAGTTGAGTATCTACCACCCAATGTAACCAACACAATGTTATACACCGTAGCAATCATATGACCTATGTCAGGCAACACTAGCTAGTTTGCTCTAGGAGCAAAATCATCAAAACAATAGAAAGTTTTCTCTATGACCGTGTATCTTCCATGCTCGATGAAACATTTAATCCACAGGTTCACCTTTTTTTTCAATTCATTTAAAAGTTCACTTCGAATACAGGACCACAAGTCCTCATTATCATAAATCAATCCAGCGATGGCACGGAATCCACATGACCATCTGCCTTAACATCCTCAATGCCCAAAACATAGGGCTGAAAATCACATGATATTTGATTTATGTACTCAAAGATCGGGAGGTTGGAAGATGCTTCCGGTGTGCGACGAACAACCTATGATATGTGAAGAACATAAAATATTAAACATGACAATAAATCATTATCGTAGGCTTAAAATGATAGATTGTCATTTGTTTTCCTGGTCTCGTTATGTTGAACATGGCATGTGAGGTTGGCGGTGTAACAAATACAAATTCCTCTTGCACATGCAAGTGATTATCAATGATTGAATTTGTATATTCAAATGCACTCTTATCACGTTTGGTTGATGGGGCATGTTTTGTTTTTATAATTTTTGGTCAACCACGAGTATTAGTCTGTACCTCTGGGTCAATTAACGAGGTAGTAGATGGATTGAAAATCTCCCTAAATCTCTTCAACATCAACAACTTAATTTGCAGACTTATCTACATTATCAACATCAACACTAAGAGCTTGTTTTATATCTAACTTTCTCCAAAAGGGTCCATACTGTCTAAAGAGATTGGCAGTGATCTACGAACATGTTCATCAATCTCATGTGCACAAGGGAGACCACATTTCATTCTCAAGACACATCCACACAATAAAGGATCTGCTCCAAATTCACCCACAATCTTCATTTCTCAAGCACTTATCCAAAGCCGCAATAGAAATCATACCTCGAAGTAATTGAAATATGGGAGATTTGTATCGATGTTGAACTACATTGATACTCTACTCAAATGAAGCTTTTATAGCGTTGGTTGATGTCTCGAGGAGATCGTGCATTTTTCCCAACATGTCTCAAGATTGCCCGTGTTTGATCCAAGAAACTTTTTTAGTTTGGCATGTGTACCCTCAGCCCTACATTTACCAAGAAAGTTCAATATACACAACTAAGAAAAATTTAGATAATTATCACCATATAATTATTTAAAATTACATGCAAGTTGTGGTATTATCAAAGTGTAACACTTTGTTAGTCCAACAATTGATGAATCTTTCTTTGTATGCGATGATCCAATAGTCTACAACATACTTCACAACAACTGGATAAGTGGAATAGTCCTCGTGGGAATCTATTAAGCAACTCATTGTACCGAGATTCAGTATCAGCAAATACCATCATATTCCAAGAACTAAGGAAGGAGTTCCACTTATCATTAGTACGAATTTTTTTCTTACAATTAGTAGCGATGTTTTTATTAATATGCCATCGACACAAAAAATATCGTGAAGTAAGAAAAGTTCTCCCAATTGCATTCATCAAAGTAATTTCACGATCAGTTACAATTACAGCAGGTAAGTACCTTTGATCAATCAACCATTTCAACACAGTGAGCGCCCATGTGTAATTATCCTTTTTTGCTGACTCCAAATAGGCACATGCAATTGAGAATGTCATTTTTGTTGAAGTGACACCCACAATCTCAAATAATGGTAACCTATACCGATTTGTCTCATACGTGCAATCCATCAATAAAATACTGGGAAAAGCACGAAGCAACTCCACGCTTATAGGATGTGCATAGAACATATCTTTCACAGTGTCAGTTTGCTCACATCGTCTGCTACATTGATAGTAACCATTCTCCTCCAATTTTCCCAAAAGGTATTGCATTTGCGATCGACCAGCTTGTTCCACACATCTCATCTTATGACGATTATTGTATATTGTCTTTATCGTTAACCTGTTATTAATAAAACTTTTTTGCAATGCAGCCAAAATTTGCTTTGGCCGAGTATGGCTTGACGACAAGCTGGCAACAATTTTTTCCTCATTAGATATTAAACGACTGGCATATGCATGACCTTTTAAGTACTGTGCAGGTTCATAGTTATGAGAACTGCAAACAACTTCCAATAACTAATGACTATTCTCTGATTAAGTATCCCTTCAACAGAAATGGACATCCACATTTCTTAGTTCCAGTTAGCCTCTCATTTTTTAACTTCTTTCTTTCTTTTTCCACATATTATGTATCCTCCAAATGTTCATCTATACAATCACATCATTGCCTTGGCATTTTCTGTTTAAACTCGCGGTAATTCCCACCTCGCTCGCAACCCAACTCCAAACGATGATGTCTCCTTTCATTTCTAATTTCATAATGTCTAACAATGACAACAATGCCAAGTGAAATAGCTCTTTCACGAATCTAATTGATCAAACTTTCACGAGACTTAAACCACTCCATCATGTGGAATACATCTCGATAATCAGTAACTAGCTCATATATTGGGTCAACAACACTACTACTTTGTGGTACCTAGAAAAATGTTGTAAAACCAGTGTTAAATTCAGAATATTTTCTTACATATGATGCAAGTTCCAATGCAAAAGATCGAAACTTTATGATCACGTTCGAAAAATTAATTTTGGACAAAGCATCAATACAAACTCATTAAAATCTTCTAAATTATTGCAGAACAATAGAGTAATTAACTTACATCATTATTGTCTTCTCCGTCAACGTGTTGCATAAATAATTTGTAGTCAATCTTTCTTCAATTATTGAGAGAAGAGTTTTATCAACAGATAATGAGGACTTTAATGAATTGAATTGAGTTGTTATATTTTTTAGTTATTAGGATTTTCTTTTTATTTCTTAGTTTTTTAGTAGGGATTTAAGTATAAGGATATTTAAGTAAATTAACGATTATTTATATTTAAATTAAATTTAATAATGATGTATATAGAATCACCCTAAAGAAAACACCTTCAACGAAAAGATTTATTTTCTTGTTGCAGAAACACAAACTATAAGTGAAGGCAATTAATTAACTCAAGTCAATATAAAGCCAAAACAAACATAAAATCGGCAGTATAATTATTGTGCTTCAGTGCTTGACATGTAACAACGGATAAACCAAACCAATTAATGATATGTCGCACAGTCACTTTGATCACTAATTAAAATTATTATGAAATTAATTTAATTAATTACTAATAGTAATTAACAATTAAGCACCGCCGTCAAAGATTGTTAGGCAGCGTGCCAATATAGCTGCTCTCAGCCTCTCACAATAAGAAAGAGAGATCGGTGGCGAATCTTTTCTCTTAATGGGTCTGCATTAATAACAAAGTGATGAGCAACTTGATTAACTTTTTAATTTTATAATAAGGAAAAACTGCTGGTTGTTAAAGATCCTTCAATTAATTATTTAATTGATTGATGCTTCTTTAATTTTGCAGTTTGAGTTATTAGTTTAAGGTACATGACTAATTCGCCCCCAAAAGCATCTTAAATACTCATTCCATTTTGTTTTATTTATTGTTTTAACTTTTTTATTTTGTATCAAAATATTTGATGTTTTGTATATTTTCACACACGCTCTCTAATTTAACCCTATCACAAACCCTATTTAGGAAAATATAATTGAATAAGATTTTATGGCATATATGAGGGATGAGTATATTTGTTCACAAAATTAATTATTAATTCTAGATAACAAAAACCTAAAACAACAAATAAAATGAAATCGGGGGGAGTACTATTTTAGTAGGACTGTGGTGCTTTTTGCAAACTGTAGAAATTATCTAATTTCAAGTCTTAAATTGATAAAATTCATTTTTCTAGACAAAATTATATATACACTAATATAAACTTCTTTCCATTTCTAAAAAGTGTCATTTTGGATGAATGCATACATATTAACAAAGATTTTAATTAGATAATCAAAGTATCTTATATATACACCCTTATGTGAATACATTAAATGAGTTAAACGTGATTGTTTGAATGCATTAAATAAGGGCAAATATGAGAAAAATGTGAAATTTTTACCTCGATTGTGTAGAATGAAACTTTTGGTGAAACAAAATTAAAGTGATAGAATGACACTTATTATGAAACGGAGGGAGTATCATTTTTTTTTATTAGCAAATTATAGCTATAGCATTATTTACGTAAATGAATTAATTAACGTATAAAATTTTTCGAGCTTCGATTAGTTCAAATCAAGAGATCATCATTCACGTACATATTGCGATCATATGTCATCTATCTACATAAATAAAATATGGAACTATGGAAAAATTAATGGAAAGAAATCTTGTGAAGTGAAACACTTTTGCAACTTTCCTTGATGAAAGAACAATTAAATTAAAGATATATTGATTTTTTATCGTTTCCTTTTCAATGTGAATAAAATAAATGTGTAAGTAATATTCTAGATTGCAACTACCTCGGATAGAACATGCATGCATGTGACAAATCTTTCTAGATGTTGTACAATTTAACCAGGAAAAAGAAAATACTTAATTAAATTATGAACTGCCTTTTGACTCATTGGGGATGGCCAATTAGAATGAACTGAAGAAATCAATCAAACGAATATTAAGGTTGTTGAATCATTTTAAACTATATATATTGGGAGCTGTAATTAAACCATCATTATATTTTAATCATCTTTTAAATATTATTATATTTTTGCTTATTTTGATGTCACTATATATATATATATATATATATTAAAACCCTAGAGTTTAATTATTATTTTAAGTTTAATGTTAGATTTAATAAGTAGACATAACAGTTCAACATTCACGAATTTTCACCATAACATGACAATTAATGTCGGATGAAGCTAGGAAGAATATATATGTTCGGTGAAAATAATTTCTTTTGTGTTGTACTTCAAATTTATATATTTAATTCATCCCACCTATATAAATAATATGCGAATAAAGTATATATAAGTATTTGTGTGTTTGTGAGGGAGAAGACAGATTTAATTTAAAAAGTGTATACATTCACAATATAGCATGTCGTTAGAGATCAGATCAGTATATATATAAGACAAAAACTTGTATGAGACGGTCTCATATATATGATACTTCACCCATAAATAATGATACATGTGAATTAATGATACTTCACTCATAAATAATGATACTCACATGCGGGTATAAATAATGATACTCACATGTGAGTTAATGATACTTCACCCATAAATACTGATCCCCGCATGTAAGTATTGACCGTCTCATGTATGAGACGGTCTCACCCAAGTCTACCCCTATATATAATCGATAAACTAATAATCTTAGGTATATATATCATCGATAAACTAATAATCTTAGGAAACCTAAACGTATCCTAATATAGCTTTGAAATAAAACTACTCTAATCATCTAATAAAAGAAACCTGCAAATAAAATACTAATAAATATTTAAATTATATTTATCTTTATCAATATTACCTGTACGTATAACCCATTACGTACGTACCGTTAGCATTAGGATTGAAATTTCCTATTACACTCCTTGTGTTATATTCAGTGTTACTGTAACGCCCAAAAATACTCCGTTTGGCCACGTCACTTAACATACAATTTACTTACTCATTTTGGTGTGCTTATTTTAAATTGAGCGGAAGCTAAGGTCAAAAGCATAATATTAGCATAATAAGGTAAGACATCATAGTTCTCAATACAAATTTTTTCCGCAATTAAAGCATGCAATCTATCATGTATATTTCGTCACACAACATATTATCAAACGGAAGTATTTCATAAGCCCATCCACATCAACCATGCAATCATTTAACCTGTCGGGCTCATAGGTCTTACACAACCCGCCCGTCTAACACCCTAATTTAACATGCATAATACAGGGTTCAACAACATACTTCATACATAATAGGCTCCAAGGTCGAACGACCCGCCTTTAAATTGTTTTGCATAATATCAAGTTATATACATCATAACCTACAAAAGATCGAGCTATTCCCATCCTCAATAATCATTGATCATAAAGCAAAACGAGTGATCAATGTACTAATAATAATATGAGTATTTTCAAGAGAAGAGCATGCAAAAGATAAACATAAGCTTGTGGGGTTCTCTTGTGCTCACAACGCTCCTACTCGGGCCTCGACTCCTCAACCTGAAATTCATTGAATGAATGGGGTGAGTATTTAACAACATACTCAGTGGGGAACACTGTAAACAGTTATAGCCAATTGCACAAGTGAAAATATAACATATGTATACTTCTTTTCTTTTGTGGAGACTAGCCTCAACCCCGTAGGGCCCAAACATCATGATACCCCCGTTAATGAACGTCTTTATCCATGTAGGGATGCCCACAGACATACTACCCCCTAGGGAGGACATTAACGAGTCTATTATCGATCCCGAAGGATCTCTTATTTCGACTCCCGGTCATTTCCAACCCCACTTAACACGACTTCGAGACCCCCGATCAACTCAGCGTTAGGGTGTTCAAGGTATGGCAAAACACAATTAAATATAAACATACTCATTCATTATCATATAACTCGACAAATTTTAATATTAAATGTTAACATGTATTATACACTTAGTATAATACCACTGTGTGCTATCGGTTCGAGTGGAACAACCTGCAATAAAACAACGGCATAATATACAAACATACCAATATCTTACCAACATAATTAATATTCAAATAATATTAATTCGAAATCATTTACTAAAATTATAATTTATAATTTAGCAAAAGGATCGGGGTATCACAGTTACACTTTCAAATTATGAGTTTTTCTTGTATTTTTTTATCTTCAATTTTATTTTTTTATGATTTAGTTTAATTTTATGATTGTGTTTAGGGTTCACCCTATTCAATTAGGGTTTATAATTATTTTTTAATATTTAATTTGCAATTTATAATTAATTAATAATTCATTATTATGGTTTATTTTTTAAAAATTATGTTTTATAATTTTTTAATTCATTTTTTTGATGATAAATGTTGACTCTGATTATTTATGTTATAATTAATTTTTATTTTATAATAAATATTATTAAAATCGTAAATTTAATAATGAAATACGGAGTGAAACACAAGATAGTGTAACAGGAAATTCCAACTCGTTAGCATTACCACACGCATGTGAAGTTAAGAAATTAACATATATAATCAACTTTATGCCATGAGATATCGCTCATTGCCAACTAGCTAGACAGATTATATATGAAGCTAGCTAGTTATATATACACGCACTACATTATATTGTGTTATATGTGTGTGTGTGTATTCTTAATTATGTTACTATCATTCGCTGTGTAGAACAACAAATTAATTAATCAAAATATATATATTTTAGAGGATATTATTTATAGTAATAATAGAAACAATTATGAAGATAAAATTTGTAAATGTTTGAAGTTTTTAGGACCCATTAGCATAAGTATGTCCTGGTGGATGAGGTGGCCGTGCCCCTTGTTCTTTCGTGCACTAATTAAGAGATAGGACTTTGGAGCAAAATCAGCATGCCCTTTAACAGACATTCTAACCCAAGTGGGAGAGAGAGAGAAAGAGAGAGATAGAGATAGAACTTTTAGAGAGAGAATCAATTTAATTGCTAAATTTTAACTTTAATTATATAGGAATAGTAATTAATTAAGTTGATCACTAGATCTCTCATCTCATCCTACAATATTATACATGTAATAATGATTAATGTATTGAGTTATATTTAGTTAAAACATGTTGAATATATGATAATTCGTTCACGAGTTTTTTTATTCTTAAAAAATCTTATATATATATATATATATATATAGTGTGTGTGTGGGTGGATGGGTGGGTGTGTGTGAATTGATATTTGTCTTGTATAGACGAAGAACGTACGTAAGGAGAAAACAGGCGAAACAATGAATTGTATTTTTTTTTCTTTTGATGAAAAAATGTTACAAAGCTATATTAAGATAAAAAAATCAATATATATGTAGGGATAACTTCAATAATTTATTTCAAGTATGAATGTTTATTAATTATAATTGATACGAAGGTTGATTTGAAGATATATTAATAAATATATATCATGTCTCCCTGGTAGAGAAGATCCAGAAAATAATTATACAAGAGGAGAAAAAAAAAAGATAGAGAATAGTTTAAACAGATATATTGCATATTGCAAATAAAACTGTATCAATTCTGAATAATTATATAAATTAACAAAGCAGTATATCATTTTAATGAATTATTCAATATACTAATTAAGTGAAATGTGTGCAGATAAATAATATTTTAGAGTACAGTATTGATGCAATGTTGTGGGGGATGACCCACTAGAAAAAGGTGAAATTGGAGAAAACATATATAGTGAAATCTGAGGCGAATTGAGACGTATAGTAATAGTAGAAATTGGATTCTAGAAGGGTCTAATTAATAGTGTATTTGTTAAATCATATATGGATACCTTGAACCTTCCATTTTAATTTTAAACGTGGGTTTTGGCCCCATTTCCCTTCATTTCTGGTCCCCTTTTTAAGAGCATACATCATCACTCTCTTTTTGGCAATGCCCATCCACAGCTCTAGCTAGCTACCATCATATTTGAGAGAGAGAGAGAGAGAGAGAGAGAGAGAGAGAGAGAGAGAGCGCGTTCATATATATATATACCAAGATGGTCCATCACACCGTCTCACAAAACCATTTCGATTTCCATTAATTTTCAATTCAAAACTTTAGGAGCGATTTAATTATTTTACAAAATAAAAAAAATAAAAATACATCTCTGAGTGGTTTTAGAAGAATTTATGCCCGATTAATGCATTAACGTACAGATACATGGAAATATATGTATATAATTGGTTGGTTGGAATTCTATTGACATTCTCGCAATTTTGTCGTCTTCGTTGATCTTCTTGTACTTCAAATTTCATAAAGAAATCAATAAGTAGAACTTAGGGTTCTCGATCGTCAAATTCCACGAAGAAATTACAATTACAATAATATATAATAATAAAATCTCACTTTCTCTCTCAAGTTCACAAGAAATGACTTATGACCAATCAAATGTATCTAATATATGCGTATATAAAAATTTTATTTTTTTAAAAAATAGTGACAAAATTTATTTGTACAACATTTTCCAAGTCATATGCGAATAATTACGATTATTTATACTTAGGTGATGAGGTCTCTATTAATTCAAATCAATACAACTCTGACTAAAAAAAATTGTTGAATTATCAACATATATATATATATATATATATATATATATATAAGCCCGTTATTGATATATATTTGAAGTGAAAGTTTGAAACTAAAATTAAACATGCGGTTGGAGAAACTGGATGGGAACCATATTAAAGTGATATGCATTGGAATTGAAGGCGTTGCCACCACATTCAACATGGCACGGTAGTACGTATCTAAATGATGAGAGCATTGACCAATTAATAATAATAATAATAATAATAATAATAATAATAATAATAATAATAATAATAATAATAATAATAATAATAATAATAATAATAATAATAATAATCACATAACTAATAAAAAATGTCTTCTCGTAGTGTCTTATTCATATTTACTTTAATAGACCTCTTACACAAATTGTTTTAAGATTCACACAATTCAAACTACATAATACTTCTTTATATTGTACATGCACTTTATATTATAGCTTTTTTTAAAGGTTGACTCTATATTATAATTTGTATTTAATTTAGTTTGTGACTATATATATTTATATATAGTGATGAATCCCTTTTTATTAAAATAACTAAATAATAAATGATTTCCAATATTATGAAGCTTGGTGCAAACAATATTATTGTGCTCACAATCAAGTAATAATATTTTAGGTAAAATTTTGTAAAATTAAAAATTGTATATATATTTTTCAAAAAAATATGAGAAAAATTGGAATACTTTTAAAATATAATAAAATAATTATGTAAAATTTCTATAGCACAATATTGGGTTTCACAACAGGGTTTTGTACATTTTACCACCGTTGATTTCAAATCCCCTGTGACACTCTTGCAAACTTATAATTAAAAAAAAAAAACATTTTTGTATGATTTAATGTATCTAAACTTTATTTAGAGTTCATTCTCTTTTAATTGGGTATATAAAAAATAATAATTTTGGCACATGATCAAGATGTAACACAAACTGACATAGGATGATCCGATCCGGTAAATTTCAATGTGAAACCCCATACAATGCATAACCACTTAGGAGTGTGACAAGTGTATCTAACCACTTTTTTGGTTATTTTAACTTTAGATTAGTCATGTTAATTAATTGTAATTTTTCACTAAATAAATTTAAAAAAGTCAAAGTTGGAGAGAGAGTGTTTTGCCACTTTGGTATATGTGCCCTTCACTAGCAGATTGCCTCGGTATATGGACTCTCACCGATAACAAAATTTTTCGATGAATAATTTACTGGCTACATAGTGAATGACGTCGTAAGCTGCAATATAATACTAATTTCATAACAATTTCGTAATTCGTTCTCTAATTTGAAATTGGGTTCAATTGTAAAAATATTGCTAATTGTAGCCAATAATTTTCAATATCTTGCTAAGGACGAAGCACATTAAGATGGTGGCACAACACCATTGAAATGTTCTGAAGAATCCGAGACTGATGAGGTAGATAATGTTGAAAAATCGGCTAGAAAAAATGCACCAGAGACGAATCAAGATTTCTCAAAAAAATGATAAACCGATAGGGGTCGATGTATGTCGGAAATGGATTTTTCCCCCGGGTCGTGATTTCTCAAAAATTGATGCACCCGATAATGTGCGTGATTTTTTTTAAATAGAGATGCACCCGAGACAGGTCAAGATTTCTCAGAAAAGGATGAATCCGAGAAAACGAGTTCAAAAGCACCCGATTTCCCCAAAATAGGTTCAAATTGCACCCCGATCCAAAAAAACGAGTCCAAATGCACTCGATTTCCTCCAAACGGTTATATTAGGGTTTATGATCCTTTTTATGCATTTGTTTTCAATGTAAGGGTGCATTTAGTTTCGTTGACATGGGTGATTTAGTTTTAATTTTTTTAATTGTATTTTAATTAGGCCGGAGGTATTGTTTTCCTTCATATAAAAATTGGATAATTATTTTTCAAAAAATAAACTTATAAATAAAAATTATTTTTTAGATTTTAATGCAACGAATGCACTTATTTTTATTTTTGGATTCATGTATGAATAAATAGTATTATTATTGTGTACACTTTTTTCTCCAAATCCAATCACGTTTTTTCTTGAAGAAAACAATTATGGAAAAAATAAATTAAATTTTAAAACTAATATTAGAGGTGCACAAAATTAATTTAAATATGATAGAAACTTATATATATTGGAAGAAGTTAATTATGTGAAAAGTTAATGCAAATATCATTTCATGTTTGTCAATCATGAAAAATCATAATAGCAACAAATTATTATAAAAGATAATAGCATGTAAATATTACTCAAAATAACATTTAATATAATAGCATTAAACATATTATAATAACATGAACATAATTCAAAATAACATTTCTCACATGAAACATAATTTAAGATAATAACATGTAACATTATTCAAAATAACATGTCTAAGTACAAAATGTAATATAATAACATCAAACACAATTAATAACATGTCAAATTGTTTAACAAGATCCTACCAACAACCTATTATTATACATTATATATTTTCAAATATGTTTCATATATTTATTACGTATGTTATTTTGTATTATAATTCATGTTATTATCAATATTTTATTTTGAATTAAATTCATGAATTGATATTCAAATTAAACGGGATAATTTAACATTAATGAGGGCATAATATGCACACATTTTCCCCAAAACGTGTTCAAATTACACCCGGATCCAAGAAAACGAGTACAAATGCACCCGATTTTCCCAAAACGGGTTCAAATTGCACCCAGATCCAAGAAAATGAGTCCAAATGTACCCAATTTCCTCCAAACGGGTACATTAGGGTTTAGGGTTTCGAGCCCCTTTTTAAGCATTTCTCACCCGTTTTCAATCTAAGGGTGCATTTAGTTTCGTTGACAGGAGTGATTTTTTTTTTTAATTTTATTTTTAATTAGACCAGGGATATTGTTTTCCTTCATATAAAAAATTGAATAATTATTTAAAAAAAAAATAAACTTATTAATAAAAATTAATTTTTAGATTTTAATGCAACGGGTGTACTTAGTTTTGTTGGCACGAATGCTTTAATTTCAATTTCTTTTCTTTTTTTGTAACTCATGTATTTTTTTGTAATTTTAATTTTAATTAGACTAGAGATACTATTTTCCTTCATATAAAAAATTAAATAATTATTTTTAAAAAATGAACTTATAAATACAAATTATTTTAAGATTTTAATGCAACGGGTGCATTTAGTTTGGTGAACACGGGTACTTTTTTTTGTGATTCATGCATTTCTTTAGACCTGAGATACAGTTTTCCGTCATATAAAAATGTAATAATTAACTATTTTTCAAAAATAAACTGATAAAAAAATAAAAATTCATTTTCAAATTTTAATGCATTCAGTAATTTAGTTCCAATGTGGAACCTCATAAATGACCGAATGCATTAAAATCTGAAAAAGAATTAACATTAAAGTGTGCATAAATTTGCTCACGTTTTGTGCAAAACGGGTGCAAATTGCACTCGAGTCCAAGAAAATGAATCCAATTGCACTCGGTTCCTGTGTTTAGGGTTTAGGACCCATTTTTATGCATTTGCCTAGGATACTGTTTTTCTTCATGTAAAAAATGAGATAATTAATTTTCAAAAATAACTAATAAATAAAAAATATTTTTCGCATTTTAATACAGTGAGTGCATTTAGTTTCATATATACGGGTCATTGATTTATTTTATTTTGTGATTCGTGTGTTATTTTTTTGTGATTTTAATTTTAATTAGATCCGAGATCCCGTTTCCGCTTATATAAAAATATGATAATTAACTTTAAAAAATAAACTGATAAATAAAAATTATTTTTTAGATTTTAGTGCATTTGATCATTTAGTTTCATTGACACGGATGTATTTAGTTCGTGTTATTATGTTCATATTAGTATGTTATTATGTGTGTATTTAATATATAATAACATGAATGTAATTCAAAATAACATTTCCCACATGAAACACAATTTCAAATAATATGTGACATTATTCAAAATTACATGTCTAAGAATAAAATGTAATATAATAACATCAAACGCAATAACATGTCAAATTGTTTAACAAGATCCTACCAATAACCCATTATTCTACATTATATATTTTCAAATATGTTTCATATTTGTATTACATATGTTATTTTGTATTATGTTTCATACTATTATCAAATATATTATATTGAATTAGATACATGTATTGATATTCAAATTAAATGAGATAATTATCATTAATGTGTGCATAATTTGCACACGTTTTCTGCAAAACGGGGTGCAAATTGCACCTGAATCCAATAAAACGAGTCCAAATGCACTCGGTTCCTCCAAAAGGGTCCAAATTGCACCCGAGTTCAAGAAAATGAGTCCAAATGCACCCGGTTCCTCCAATAAAACGAGTACATTAGGGTTTAAGATTCATTTTTATGCATTTCGCACCCAAATACTGTTTTCCTTCTTATAAAAAATAAGATAATTATTTTTCAAAAATAAACTATTATATAAAAATTAATTTTCAGATTTTAATGCAACAAGTGCATTTTGTTTCATAGATACAAGTCTTTGATTTTTATTTTTATTTTTGTGATTTGTGTGATTTTTTTTTGTGATTTTAATTTTAATTAGATTCGAGATATTGTTTTCTTTCAGATAAAAAAATGGGATGATTATGTTTCAAAAAATAAACTTATAAATAAAAATTATTTTTAAAAAATTTTAATGCAACTAGTGCATTTAGCTTCGTTGACACGAGTTCTTTACTTTAATTTATTTTTTGTGATTTGTGTATTTTTTTTAATGAGTTTCCTTCATATAAAAAATGGGATGACTATTTTTCAAAAAATATACCATTAAATTAAAATTATTTTTTAGATTTTAATGCAACTGGTGCATTTATTTTCGTTAACACGGGTGCTTTTTTTTGTGATTTGTGTATTTTTTTTATGATTTTTCACTCATATAAAAAATGGGGATAATCATTTTTCAATAAATAAACTTAAAAATAAACATTATTTTTTGGATTTTAATTATCATTTTTGTACAATGTGTGAATGCATTTAATGTGATATAACTTGCATTAAAAGATCAACACTTTCCATCTTATACAAAATAATATTTATAGAAATATAATCCATTTTAAAAAATATTTGCCGGTGATTCTAAACTATATAAATTTGATAATTTTAATCATATTGTAATTTTGCCGGTATAAAAAAGATTAGGAACCTTAAAAATTATTATTTGCCGGTAATATATGTCTAGTTCGAAAAAGATTTGGTGAATCTTTAATTGAATTGACCAAACAACCTTCCTAATTGTACTTAACTCTTAATTACCAAAGTAATAAAATAATATATTTTAATAGTGAACATATGACAAGATTTTAGACAGGGTGTGCAATGTATAAGTTACACATTGGAATTTAGCAGGTGAAATATGAGGATGCAAGAATTAGTGAAAAATTTCCCTTAAAAAAAAAAAAGGAATTAGTGAAAATTGTGAGGGTAGGGGAGTTTTAGCCGGCGGAATTTGGGTCGTTGTCCGCCTTGTATTATTTATAATTTGAATTAAATTAATTTGTTATGAAATACTACGATGTTGGATGGAGTGAGCAGTCAGTACTCAGTACTCCCTGAAGAGGATCAGAATTAAGTGTTGACTAGGTTTCGCTATTCCGACACTCTCCACGTGGTTCCATGCCACGCTGTCACTTTGACCTTTGACCTTATATAATTTCACGGACCAAATAGTTCTTAACTTTATAAATAATAATGATAATTACTCCTACCTATGATTTATTAGTTTATTCATTGTTTTTTCGAATATTAATTATATATCTGTAAAGGCTTTGGTTTCTCTAAAAATTTAATACATAGCACTGCTGCACACCTGTTTCTTCTTCTTTTTTGTTGTTTGATATATACTTTTCGTATATGTATATATATACATATATATATATATATATAAGAGAGAGAGAGAAGGCAAAGTGCATTCTCATCCTCTCATCGTTTGAAACATTGCTTCTGCAGCCAAACACTTGCTCCTCAAGCTTCTTCTTTGCCTGCACCACAAAGGGAAAAATATATTTGTTGTTGCCATTTTTTTGCTACGTGCCTTGCTTTTGATTTCTCTTTGGGTTGCCAATTTGGACGATTACTATACACATACTTGAATTATAATTAAAGGCCACGATTAAGCTCTTCTATCTCAATTAATTAGCATGTGACTCAGCTCTGGTGTGTTTATATATATATTGACGGCCATCCTATCTATCAATTCTTGGATTGATAAGAATTTTCCCTTGTACCAGCTAGCCAGCCTTCCACTGTGGATCTCAAGACACTTCCTTTGATGCCTCTCTCTCTCTCTCTCTCTTAACTTCTTTCAATCTTTGTTATTGTCAGATTAGTTCAGTACAAAACCCTTTGATACCTCATCAGTACTTCTCCTGCACATAAAGCAAGAAACTTGCACTTGTTAATTTCTCTCTCTTCTTCTCTATCACTATATATTATATTATATATACAGAGAGAGAGAGAGAGAGTAGTACAGTGATAGATGTGGAAATGGCTGGTTACGAGCAACAAGGCCCCGGTTCATCTCGATACGTTCACCATCTGCAGCCCCCTTCCATCTCTCTACACAACCCTACTTCAGAGCTAGACCCCTCCGCAGATTCCAAGGACTCCCCCCCGGATACAGCCGCCACCACCAGCTCCGGCGGCACCCCCACCACCAGCCGCCGCCCCAGGGGCCGCCCTTCCGGGTCCAAGAACAAATCAAAGCCGCCGATAATAGTTACGCGCGACAGCCCCAACTCGCTCAGAACCCACATTCTTGAAGTCTCGTCGGGAAACGACGTCGTCGACAGCGTCTCCGTGTACGCGCGGCGGAGGGGGAGGGGGGTTTGCGTGCTCAGCGGCAGCGGCACGGTGGTGAATGTCACTCTGCGGCAGCCCGCGGCGCCAGCCGGGAGCGTGGTGACGCTGCAGGGCCGTTTCGAGATTCTGTCGCTGTCGGGGACGGTGCTGCCGCCGCCTGCGCCTCCTGGATCCGGCGGCCTCTCCATATTCCTGTCCGGTGGGCAGGGGCAGGTTGTCGGAGGTTGTGTGGTAGGTCCGCTGATGGCGGCGGGGCCGGTGGTTTTGATGGCGGCGTCATTTGCGAATGCGGTGTTTGAACGCTTGCCTTTAGAGGAAGAGGAGGGCAGCGCCGCCGCGGCCGCTGCTTCGCAGTCTTCCAGCGTGACTGCTGGCGGCGGCCATGTTAATGAGGGTGGAGGAAACGGCGGTGGCGGTCTGTTCAACTCGGCAAGTGGGAATGCGGCTGCGTCAGGGAATTATCCATTTGCAGCTGATTTGTTTGGTTTGGGCGGTGGAACTAGTGCGAGGCCACCACCACCGTTTTGATTTTCTTTTCTTTTCTTGAAATGTGTTCTTTCTTTAGTCATCTTTTTTTTTTTAATTTATGTTATTTTCTCTGCTCTCTCTTTAATTTAAGAATATTATTGTCGAAAATTTTAATCTGAACTCTGCTCTTTTTGTAATCAAAGAGATACGCGCGCAAGATTATGACGACAGTACCTTATTTGATTTATTACTACGTAAAATCAATAATGTGTTTCTTGCTAACCCAAAATTACAACAAATGTCCTCAAAATTCTTTCAGAATATATTATATTTCCTAGCTAGTACGTATGAATCTCCCTCCCATCTTTATCTTTGTGAATAATGAATACTCCATTAGGTTAATGTATATTGTCACGTTGTTTCTCCAAAAAGAAAGAAGAAGAAAAGGATACTGTATTAGTTTGTTGGTATAATTTTTTCACACAGTAAGTAGTAAGTAGTTGGTAATAAGTTATGGGCAAATTCTTGGACAAGAACAGTTGGATGTTCACATTAGGAAAGAAGTGTGGAGCAAGCAGTCCCATGATTCTTGCCTAATTGGGTAAAATGAAGGCAACCCAATTTCCCACAGCAAAAGTGACAAAAGCAAGTTACCATCTTAACTTTTTTGACATCGAGAGAAGAACAAAATGTTTTCATGCTTTTTCTTTCCACTTCAGATCAATTTATTTTCCCAGGGCACCGCCATCATTTCTTCTTAATTGCATTTTATAATTTATTTATTTACTTTGGGTATTTAATGTTTTTTCTTGTCTTGTACTCTTGTATGTATTTAATTAACACCACTGTTAAATAAGGGAAAAAAGGCAAAGATAGATTTGGTTAATTCGCTCCAAAGTTCTCTTTTGGAACATTAACAAAATAAGAAAAGAAACATCGTTAAATTGGGAAAAAAATCGCAAGTTGATGTCCCCGGAAACATTTTCAACTGTTACCGTTGGATTTTTGTTGTCTTTGCATTGCCAAAAAAGGGTGTCCCTATTTTATTCCCGTTTGCAACTTTTTCCCTATTAAATTTATACAAAAATGATATAAAATGTGTACAATCAAAATATCATATTATATACGGTCGAGTCTTTGAGGTGAAACGGAAAAAATTTTAGCCATGATTTTCATATACGTAATTAGTAAATAATGGGCAATTGAGAATGCCATGATGAGAAGTTGATAAATTTTTTTTATCATTATTTTATTTTTTGAGTCGGAGAAAGGGGAAGCGGTGGTCTTAAATCAAAGATGTCCCCCTTTTACATACGAATCGACCCTGGGTACGTGTCCCCAAGGTGATGAGTCGATATTTCTTTTGGTATTTGTGAATTGATAGAAAGAGCAGTTTTTATGGTTTAGATACAAAACAAAGCACAAATGGTGGTCCTCAGATGTTTTTGGCTCATTTCACTTTTACAGCCAACCATTTCTTTTTCAACTTCAATTCTTGTCTTGTTGAAAGAAAAGAAAACGGGGTCTCACCCTCATTTTAAAGGATACAAAAATGGAGTTGTCTGAATAAAATATGTATTAGATGTATGGAATGGAGGGAGCGGTAGTTGAGAGAAGTAGCTTAAAATAGAATGGTCATATAATATGATATGAGTAAGAAAGGCTTAGTAGAAGAAGAAATTAGGGGTATGAATGAGGTCTGATTCACCATTCACACTGACACATCTATGATATGGATTGCAACGTGATATGCATGCATATGGAGTTGGTTGGTTCAACAACCTCAGGCCTCAGCCAAAGATAAAGTAAGTTAAGATCAATTAAATAAGCAACTCAATTCATCTACACTGAAGAAGACCTAAGGTTATGGGGCGGCTGTAACCGAAAAAAGCCTCCGTGTTGTTCTTACTAGGAACTTCAATATAAACCTAATCCGCTACAATGCTGCTTGCTACATAATTCATAGTAAATTATCAACATTCAGAAAGTTGTAACTCCTACCAGTCAATCAAATTGAGAAATCCTTAATCCTTCTCCTCCGCTATTTGATGATGAAATCTAGATATTTGGCTGCTCAAAAGGAACTCGGACAAAGAGACGACCGTGCAGGCTTACCACAGCTGAAGTTTGCACCGGATCAATTCTTGCTGGTAGGCTCACAACCTGAATATCACCAACTAGCATGTTAGCCATCAACTTGAAATATTCCCCTCTACATTAACCCACTAGATAATGGTTGGGTAAAATTTCTGTAGAGAGGCTTTCTGTTATATTGTTAGAATGCACTTAAAATCAAAATGAAAAATATTCAGAGACAGAGATGAAGTGGATAAATTCAAAAGAATAGGGCTCATACAAACAAGCACCCCCTAGCTTCTCTATTTCATTTTGACAAGGAACAAAAAGCGGTTTATTTAATTTAAATTATTATTACGATGATTATTATTGCATGTAAGCTTTTTCATTATGTGAATAGGATAATTTAGAACAAGTACCTTTTTGAATGGTGTAATCCCCCAAGGATTATCAACTTGCTCGGGCTGACCTGTTATGACTAAACGTCCAGCAGGATCTGATTGAACTCGCACCTGAGCCAACAAAGGTAAGTATCATGTGTTGCTTAATTTGCAGTCTTGCATTGAGAAAATGCAAGCCCATCATCTACAAGATAAGACAAGCTTCTTCGACAAGAAAAGAGAAACAAACAAGATACACCTATGATCAGTAACAGTTTGTCAGCATCAGGATTCAAGTTCCCATCAGTGAGAAGACATGACTGATGCATACAAGGGCCAATTTAAGGGACAGTGCGAGGAATAAATTAAAGCAAGTTTTCAATATAAAAGAGAAATAATTGACCAAACTGAGGTCAGGAAAAGCATTTTGGAATTCACTTGACCATGAGTGTGTCTGCAAACAATAACATAAAAGAGGACTATTCATAATATACACTTATTCTAAACGAAAAACTATAACACATGATACAATTATATAGCAAAACATCTGCTCTACCCCATAAGCTTCATGATTGGATTACGTGGGTCCATAGTCCTTAAAGAAAACTCACTCCTGAATCATAATTAGACTGGATCAAGTCTCTATGCTATATAAAAAGTCAGTCCCAAACAATATCTGCAACAGTTATGGCAACATAGCTATTCTTCCTTTCTGATTTTCTCGCTCAACAGATATAAATATGAAGAAGAATACTCCATTCAGCCATCCAGTTTTAATCATGAATTAAGAAACATGAAAGGGTGTGCCATTCTCTCCCAATATAAAGGGGTTGACTATAATAGAATTGTGCTTGGTGTGAGAACTACGCACTATGCTTAATTAGTATAATTTAATTGCTTATCTTAGTGTACCATTCTCTCCCAATATAAAGGGGTTGACTATAATAGAATTGTGCTTGGTGTGAGAACTACGCACTATGCTTAATTAGTATAATTTAATTGCTTATCTTAGTGTATTTTAGTGCTAATTAATACTAAAATTTAATAAGATAAGCAATAAAATTAAAGTAAATAAGCATAGTGCCTAGGTTATCATACAAAGCTCAGTGCTCATTTGAACCAAATTCTCTCTCTCTCTCTCTCTCTCTCTATATATATATATATATATATATATATATATATATAAAATAATACAACTGTCTCTTTTTTAATCTTTTTTTTTCCAAATGGAACTAGTGGGGGAAGACCAAAGAATCACAATCCCAGGCAAGCAAACGAAATTATAGAGAGCACACACCTCCTCGCGTAACAGTCCCGGCACTAGGGCGTAAACCTCAAAACATTCTTTCTGCATATATAAAACAATTAACAGTCAATTCTTTTGTGCATGAGTGTAATTTCAGCAAATGAAGAAATAGAACTAAGATTATGCGAACATACAGTTTGGCGAACGTTAATTTTCACCCAGTCAGCTGGGGGGCCAACATCAACAACAGATGTCACCAGTCTACAAATCAAAAGGAGCAATCAAAAAAAGAGTTAACTGCCATTAAATTGAAAGATAAAAGGGCGGCATTGTCATCAGGTTTTAGATACATATAGCAATTCTGGTAGAGACAAGTAATCATCTTCAGCATGCTAGCTTTGACTAAGGATTATTGTTGCCAAAAGATTAATCACATGCAATACCATACAATACTAGAAAAACGATGCGACAAAGTGAGAGTTTCCAATGTTCTATATACAAATCTCCACTGCAAGCATCTTGGAGAGTCCAATTATTGTATTGTTACCAATGTGTCAGGGAAGACTGAATTAATTTTCTGGGACAGTATATGGAAGAATTTTCTCATCATCATTAAGTATCATATTATCAACTGGCCACTCTTTCTCAACTTGATAAGAAAGTCATCCATCAAGCATGTTACTTATGTACATAGCCCAACTAGCCATTATAGCTCAATCTTGGTGTCTCAGTGTATCACATAACTGGTATTATTGACAACATATGATACATCTTAATCACTCAGACAAATCATCATTCTCATGTAAATCGGTTGATTCTTATGGATGTCTGTAAAATTACATACATTGATATACATCTTAAAAAATCAATTCCAAATTAAAATTGAAAAACTAAGATTGCAGTCCGCAAGACTAAGGAACATACTCTAACAGAACCAAGTACAGATAAATTATAGTCAAGACTTAACTGCTTAGATGTATCAGTTCGAGCTGCTTTGCTTGAATGCTCCACTTCATTTGGTCTCTTCTGTTTTAGTGAACCTAAATGATACCAGACAAAGAAAAGCCAACTATTTATGCCATACTCATAGGTTAGAATTAGATAGAACAGATTCCACCACGTCTATAACTTCAACAATGTTGATCTGAAGAGGTTAATATAACATTTGAACACAAAAGCTAGCTTACCAATGCTTTTGAGATTCTTCTCATTCTTTGCCATATTGCTGAAATTCTTGTCCTATCAAATTATAATTGAAAAAAATGTAATCCAAAACCATGCTTCAAAACAAATCAAGCTGAAAGATTGTTTAAAGATGCCACTCACACGTACCTTTATAATTGGTTCCCCTCCCTCACCAGCACCAAGACGTTGGGCATGCCAACCTTGCATAGCACGGGCAGCAGCATCTCTTCTAGCCCTTCCTGATCCTGATCCTGATCCTGATCCTTGATGACCATTTCCCTGTGAAAAATACATAAAAGTTTAAAACTTATGCTGTACTCATACTATCACCTCACACAACAACCGACACAATTGTATAAATGTCAACAGATACAAACCCATATCAAAAGGATAAGAACAAGTACACATATACAATATATAACATAAACTTTTGTAATAATGAGAGAAAGAAATCAATTGTACAAAATAAACTTCTGTAATAATGAGAGAAATAAATCAGATCTTCTAAATTCAAGAGCCACGGCAGTGAAGAGTTGATTCATTACAAAATAAGACATTAAAGTCAAGGAAAATAATTTCATAACTAAAACTTTACACTTCAATCCTCCTCAAATATAATATTCATAGACTTCTGAAACCTGTACAATATATATCACCTGCTTAGTGCTAATGATCAAGAAATATAAAAGTGATAGAATTTTTCCTGCTAAAAACCTAATTTAAGTTGCAAAGATGCAATCAGAACTATTGAATGGAAACTCACCTCACCATCACCACCAGAAACTTCAGGGAGCATTGGTATGGGAAGTTGAAGCTCGCCACTTTGTGTCTTATGTCTTTCATATTCCAGGAGAGACTAATACACATAGGGGAAATAAATTAGGTTCTCGTAATACAGACATCAGGTAGTGCCAAATTATTATCATTATTAGTAAAGGAGAAAGAAGTACATGTCCAAAAGATAAAATGCATATGAGGATGTTTTCCTTGTTAATTTCACTTTTCCGTAATAGATAAGGTAAAGCAATAGTTACTTAAAGAATTTGCACTTGATCGTCTTTAATACATTACAGCATGAAAAGTGAATCGTCACCTTCTCATAGAAGATCCGAAAGGTCCAAGAAACTGTTGTACAAGTCCTGCAACAAGAAAAGGATAGGAGAGAGTGCGTTGAAACTACTAAAGCCACTTGGTCTAAAGCAATGAAGAAGGCTGTGTTATAATAGAAATTAAATACATTTAAATCAGGATATCCATAAATGATTTTCTTTAACACAAGTTCAGTAGACTCGCATGTATGGTTTCAATACAATTTTTATTAAGACAATACAAGGCCACCTATCAGATAGGACAAAATCATTTGCTGAGAATATGCAATTTAAAAAACCAAAATGAGTTTATAAGAGAACGAGTTCAGAAAATAACAGGACACGATTGACAATGTGCAATAGCCCCGCCCAAAATGTTAAAGTTAATAACTCTAAAAGAAAACCACCCACACTATCCCCACCGCCACCACAACCAAAAATAGAATCCCGACAAACAAAAAACATAAAAAGAAGCATAAGCTAATCACAAGAATTTTCAACACCTTTTTCTTTCCACACACACACACACACACACAAAAAAAAAAAACTTACTTAGGTGGATGGAACGACTCTCCCACCTGCCTCCACAGCTTGGATCCAGTTACCTAATAAAAACTCGCAAATTTATAAATTTGGCAGCTGAAAGCATCTATTTTTTAAAAACTAAATTGTCAATGCAATGATAAATACTTATTAAGGATGTCCAAGTTTCTACCAGAGAGAACAACATTAAGTGATTGCGGTAATATATTGATAATGTCATCTGAGTAACATAATGGAACCTCAGATTTTCCATGACCAGAAATCAAAGTGGCCCTGTATTGAAGATACTAGTTACTGCAAACTGCTCTTGTGTCCACAAGTTGGAAGTACAGTTGCACCAATTTTCCATGTGTAGGAGACATGTTTGAAAACATTTGCCAACTTCAATATTTTTTATTAACAATAGTCCAGTCAAACAAGAAGGAAGCCTCGGCCAAGTTATAGGTGCAAGCTAAAAATCTAAGTATTATGACCACAAGACCCAGCTCTAGAAAGTTGCATTGCCCATTTTGATTCTGGACTTCCTATAAAACTTCTTGTATCCTCATTTGAGTTGGGAACATGCCGAGGACTAACCAACTAAGAGCTTTGTGCTGTTAGAATATCTAAGGAGCATTGCCAAGTTTATAGGAGAAGTTAATTGCACCTCCACATATAGCTACAGCTTGCCCTGCTTATAAGAGCTTGATCCTAATAATGAAGTTCCCAACCTCAAATACTCTATGCCAACAATAAGCTAAAATAAATTGAAGTAACCATAACAAATTTTCAGCTGTCACACATGAAGGAACCCATT
Source organism: Perilla frutescens (assembly GCA_026008535.1). Classification (NCBI taxonomy): domain Eukaryota; kingdom Viridiplantae; phylum Streptophyta; class Magnoliopsida; order Lamiales; family Lamiaceae; genus Perilla; species Perilla frutescens. The sequence goes on along the minus strand of BRKX01000006.1, from coordinate 6,583,324 downwards.
TCATAAAGTATTAAGAAGACGCAAGAAAAATCAAAGTAAGCAAGATAGAATATATATGATCTTCATTGGAAAATGGGGTTCTCTTCAATTTTTTTTTTTTAAAAAAAAAGCCAAAACTAGGAAAAAAATGACAGTGCTTATGAATTGGCACTAGGCATCACAATCAGTACATGTGACAACTGACAAAACATTTCCATACCGCAGTAGACACACATGCTCATGTAAGTTTTGGTCCTTTGTGTAAAATGATCACTTCATGGTAAGTTCTTCAGTCCACACCAACAGCTTCAGACATATATTAAGCAATACTCACATAAATCCTTATGCCAAGCCAGGAGAATAATGGCAAAATTATTACAATGCCAAGATAATCATAATATAAAATGCGGCATGTTTCATGAAGATTGGTTAGCCAATATGGTAACTTCTTCTCCAGCTCAGCACAAATTCTAATCATTGGCATGCCACAAAAAGATTAAAATGGATCCTTCTGAGAAATAATTCAGTGATTTGATTATCAAAATATCATAGACGGTACTTCTAAAATTGACAAAGAAGTGATGAAAATTAGCAAGATGAAATTAACAAAGTGAATGGACATATCTTATACCTAAACCATAAGAGAGCATGCATTCTGTTTTAGGAAGATGTCCACAATAAAATGTGCGTTATTATGCAGTAAGGTTTCAAACTCTGAATTACACTGACAAAGAAAGTGCAAAACCATATCACTAGATACATGAGTGTAAGCCAGTTAACTGATACTTGATCATTGTACATCTGTGACAGAAGAATGAAGATGGTGTTCTGTCCCATAGACTTTCACTACTGAAATGAAATAATCCCAGAGGAAAAGTTCAATCTATGTTCCATCAGCATTTCTTTCAAACATAATATGGATGCATGACTCTGTTCTTACCTCAGGTCCTCAGAAAAAAATACCAAAAAGCAAAAAACCAAAGTATTTTTATCCTACTGCTGTGATAGGGAAACAGAAATTCATACTTAGCCTTTTATCTAAAATTTTACCTGAGCTGTAGTTAGTGCACTAAAATTTGTATCAAAGTTTTTATATGCAATTATGCATATAAAATCTCAAATATATTCTTAAGTCTAGGCACATGCAAGTATACTGCAGAACTACAAAACATTTCTTCTTAATGCCAATAAATAGTAACATGGAGTACAAAGAAAATTGATGTGAAAGAACATTAGGAACATCAGGACATGCATACCCTGTCATAGCCTCCCAACCTAATTACGGCCCTCCATAACCTAGCAACCACCAAAGCAAGCAAATAAATCTTTTACACAAGGACAGAGTCGTAACAAAATCAACAAATCAGCACACTTACTTCAGACAATTTAGTGGCTGCCCATAAAATTTCGGTGGTTTAAAGTCTATTGTTCTCTCCCTATAGAAATGCTCAAGTTCCTTCATGAATGCTGCTTGATCCTCAGGTGTTCCATCATCATCCTCCTCCATCTAAAAATGAAAAATACATTTTATATTAACATTGAATATTTGCAACATTATTTAATACCTACATCCAATCTTAAAATTTTCCTTGTATTCTCCATCAAAAATTATATTTATTACCAAAGGTAGTATTGCTGGAGTGAAAACAGTCATGGTTGTTTCTCCACTATTGTCTGCAGCCTTAGCAAAAGAACATCTGACAAGCGAATTTGGTGTCGCAGCTTCATGCTGGTTTGCAAGTGAAGATTCTTCAGCCTCAGGTTTGGCAACAGTTTCAAAAGTCTTGTCATTCCCATCAGTTTCATGGCTCACAACGACAGTGTTTGCACCCTCTTCTTTATCGCTAACCATCTTATCCTGATCAAAGTGAACTGCCTCTTCCATCTTTTCATTATCACCTGGCCGAACATCATCTAGCTCAGCATCTTGTACTTGAGGATCTTTATCAGCTGAAAAGTCAGTTGGAAGCTGCCTGTTTTCTGCAGGGACATCCCTAGCATCAGCACTTTCCACCATCGTTTCACCCGCAACATGTTCAGTATCATCTGTATCCTTGACAATTTCTTTCGGCTTCTTCTCCAAAGCATCTTCATTGGGTCTTTTCTCCACATCCTCCCCATGGTATCCATCCACCGCATCATTCTTAGTGGGCTCATTTTCTTTCACCACAGAATTAGTAGCCTCACGTTCAACCACTTCATTTTTTACGTCGATTTGTATCTCCACAGCACTTGCAGCAGCACATTGTGCTTCGGTCTCAGTTTCAGTGTTTATTACATCCTCTCCGTGGTTTCCATCCACCACACCATTCTTAACGGGCTCATTTTCTTTCACCCCAGAATTAGAAGCCTCCCGTCCAACCACTTCATTTTTTACGTTGATTTGTTTCTCCACAGCACTTGCAGCAGCATGTTGTGCTTCGTTCTCAGTTTCAGTGTTTATTACATCCTCTCCACGGTTTCCATCCACCATATCATTCTTAGTGGGCTCATTTTCTTTTACCCCAGAATTAGAAGCCTCCCGTTCAACCACTTCATTTTTTACGTCAATTTGTTTCTCCACAGCACTTGTAGCAGCATGTTGTGCTTCAGTCTCAGTTTCAGTGTTTATTAGCTCTTTATTCTCACTTTTCGTAATGATTAATCCACAGTCTGATCCTTCCATTGGCTCAATAGCCTCATTCATAGGGTTAGCTTGATCTATAACTTCAATCTTCACATTCGCCTTATCTTTATCTTCATCTCTACATTTATTTAGGTCTTCTCTGCCATAGTCCCTTCCATTTACATCCCCCAAGGAAGCAGCTGCACACCGAACTTCCTCTTCACGTTCAACCTTAGCATCAATCACTTTACATTCGGACTCTTGGATGTTATTTCCTGAATCATCATGGAGTTTTTCAGCATCCTCCATCTCCACATCACTTTTGCTCATTTTGATATTGACTGAAAGATGTAAGATAGTGTCCATTGAAACATTTTCTTATAGATAGTTCTCAACATCAGGGACAAGCACCGAAACCACCATGCAAGATTGCAATACAAAATAAAAATCTAAACCACGTAGCATGCACAGTTTCCATCATTTTATCATAGATCGACCACTACCACTTTAAACCTAATTCCGCTAGAAAAGAAATCAAGAAACAAAGAGTTAATTTGTCATGACATGAACGAGAAACCCGAAACCATTCAGCGGAACAGCATTACAAATACGGCGCAACACGAATGCAAAAATTATGATTATTCCAGATTCAGATAAGCGGGAGAAACGCAATTAAATCGGAAAAAAAAGCACATCATAGGAAACCGGACAAGAAGCGTAGACAACGCCGGACAAACTTGCCTGAAAAAACAACACGCGTCGGCTGCGGCCAGAGCTTGAAGATGTTGATATGTCGGTACAATCGAATCTAGGATTTAGCTTCTTCTGCTCTCAGTGTGAGCAAAATGAGGAGACAATGTGTGCGAGGGTGCCGGTTTCTGCACGTGTTGAATTCGACCTGAAATTTTGATTAAGATTAGTTATAAATCGAGAGAAAAGAAACGCTTTATTCACAACTTAACTGAAATTTAGGTGTACTTACTGTAAATAACGGCGAAAGCTCAGCGGCGAGGAGGAGAGAGAGAGTCTTGGCTCGGCAAACGCCGGAGAGAGAGAGAGAGAGAGAGAGAGAGGGTTCTGTTTCTGCGGTTTCGTAGTTCAAAAGAACGGAATTGGCTTGACGAAGTAGCATCACCTGGATATAGGTGACCATTCAATTTGTCTGTTTTACCCCTGCTAAATGAATTGCGTCATTTATTTCTCTCTTTTTTTTTTTGAGAGATATTCCTCTTTTATTTAATTTTATTTTATAACAGTAATAATGTCATGTCATTAGATTGCCAACTTATTTTATTATTATTTTAATGCTATATATGGATATGTGTGTGCTTTTAAATAAAAATACTAGGCTGTTTTTAGGGGCTAATTCGATAATGAGCTCTAGTTTAATGCGCTTCCCCGCTGGATTGGAGACACGTGTAAAGTGGTTTGGTCCAAAGTCTTCGGCCCATTTCCTTGTGGAGCGGCCCGAACCTGATTACTGTTCGACGCCCTTAACGCCCGTCAGTGTCCTCCGTCCACGTGCTGTCACTGTTTGCCTTGGGAAGTCAGCCTAGTCAATAGGGTGGGTGGGCCGCTGCTACACGCAACCTTCGCTCAGTCAGAGAGGTCATGATTGGATTGAAAGCAGATCTGTTTGGATTGTGTTTTATTTTTTCGGCCAAAACTATAGACTAAGCTTTTTACGGAGTTTAATGTTATTATTTTGCGAGGATATTCTCGTATTATTATTAATGGTAAGATGGTACCATGTTGCATGAATATAGTCCAGAAGTTTGAGTTTTTTTTGGATATGGTGTTGGTTTTTCGGCCAATACTATAGACGATTATTTCTGTACGATTTGTTGTTGATCTTTTGAAATAACCTCTATATTAGCACATAATTGTGTATGTTGATTTTGCAGTAATAGGCGGGTTGGATTTATGTACTTATGATATTACGTCGGAGTTGTCTTATTTTGGGGGAAATTGTAATGCACTTTGATTTATTTGATAAATCTGAACATTTATGTATATATATATGTTGTTAAATTAGACATAAATATCAGCAAATGTTGTAATTGAGTAGATTATCGAAATAGGGGTAAATGTAATTGTTGGGGCCGATTGTAATACCCTAAATAACCCTGTTGAATTTGCGTGGAATAATTTTTGGCGCAGTACTCTGCCCTTCATTTAAATTTATATATCTAAATCGTTAAATTTTCCGCCTTATATAGGGAGCTGTAGCAAAGTTTGCTATTGCATAACCCCAGTGTTAATTAATGAGTGATTTGCTTAATTACCCTGGTTCTAAACTCCTATATAGCCAACCGCATCCAAGAAGAGCGCCACAGTCGTCCGACTATTCGAAGTTCTTTGGGGAAGCCTGGCTATTACTCAACCTCAGTGGAAGCGAGCGAGAAGCAAGCGGCGGATTCGGCGAGAGGGTTTGTGAATGTTCTCTTAATTTGAGACAACTGTGTGCTATCTAATTTTTGGTGTATTAATTAAATTTGTTGTTTTGCACGCCGTTTTGAAGCGAATAGTTCAAGAAGTTAGAGCGATGAAGCGGACGTACAATGAGAGTGCGTTTCCTAGAATTAGAGGTATGATCTGTCGATTGAAAGCCTTGTAAGCAATTTTTATGGATTACTTTTAGTAAATGGTATTTGTGTCTGCACTTGGAGCCGTGTGATTTTATGTAATTGCCGGTGCTTCGATTTGAAATTAAGGGTGTTTAATGTCCTTGGTTGTCTTGAATTTTTTTAGTTTCTTAGCCGTGTGGAAATGCGTCGTTTTTTATTGTTGCATATATGAGGTTGACCGGGAATAGTTTCATGCTCCATGTCTGTGTGAATCTTTCTTTTTTATCTCATTCGGTGGGTAGTTGTTTGGTGGTTTGGTGTGGGTGTAATTGGGTGTTTCCTTGGAAATTTATTGAGTGTAATACAACTGTAAGTGTGCTGCAACACTTGAAATTGGTTGATCTAAATCAGACATGGCAGTGAGTTAGCCCCTTAAATGTGTTTGACAGTTCTTTAAGGAGCTGCCTAGTACTGAGCTTGTGGAAGTCACACTGATCATTTTCGGATGAATGAAGTGTCTGTCGTTTCCACATGAGACCTTTGAAAGAATGTAGTGGTATATTGAGCTCTGACTGTGTATATTTCAGTGTGGAATGTGAGGGAAAGTTGTATATTGACTCTCTGACTTTGTACTGAGCTTGTACTTGCAGTTTGTGCATGTTTCTGAAATCCATTCTATATATCTACTAAATGCATCTTGGAGCAGCTGTAATTGAGGTCTTTGTGAAATGATTCGGGGCAGATTATAGCCACTGATTTTAGTAGATGAATGGTCTTGATTTGTATATTTCATCGTTGAGTATATGAATTTTGTTCGCAAAATGTTATCATTGTGGCTCTGTATCCTTTGAATCCTTTTAACAGGTCGAATCCCTATAGTAATTGTTTTCAACTAATTTTGAGAAATATCAACACTGAGCAATATATGAATCGAGTGTATACGTAAAACCATTTATGAAAAGAATTAATTTCAGTATCAATCAACCCAAATAAATGATGGGAACAGAAGTTCGTTTGTATTTGTGAATATTATTGGGAGTACATTGCTTGACTGTTGTTTGTTATGCTGCCTGGTTTACATTGGAAGACTTGGTTGATTATAAAAGCAATTCCAGCGCACCTTGAACACCGCATTTGTACTCTATGTGAAAGTGCTTAACCTGTTGTATATGATGGTTTGTTTAATAATTCGATGCATGGACTGGCTTCAATCACAGGTTAGAGTGCACATGTTTTGAAGGAAGATATTTGGTTATTTGGTGTATTTATTCGGTTAAATTTGTGCATGTGATGCTACATTTGACCTTGATATCATGAAATATATATCAAGTTCCCTGTACGCTTATAGTCGTGGCCTGGGCTGGTTGTTATTCAATCCGTTTACAGTGCCTGAGAGTGTGATGTGTTAGGGTGTAAATTGGCATGTTGTACTTATCATATGATGCCCCAACTTTGTGTTTGTATGTCCATAACTACGAATTGAATATGCCACCATAAAGCTCTCTATATTTTGGTTAATTGCAGTGTTTAAACCTGCAAAGATATTTACATAGCAGGCTATTTGCATGCATGGTGGCAGACTGATTGACAAATACTCTTTGGGAATTGGTTGTGAACCTGTGTGCTGCTCTATTTAATTTGTTATCGGAATTCTTTATTGGTGTTGGATGCAAATGGTGTTTTTTGTTCGAGTGTTTATTTTTTGGGTTCATTCTCATTAGTGGGTTGTGCTTCTAATACGGAGACAGGTGATGATCCCCTCCTAGTATCCGAGGGCTCCCACCTGTGGTGGCTGGAGAACGTACGTCAATGTCTTGATAAGTGGAACAACATGCGCATGAGCACGTCTCCTTTCAAACACTTATTTGATCTTCCCGCGCTACATTTTAACGCCCCACTATATCAATAACTGTTGCGCTGCCTGGATAAACAGTCCCGGGCAAGTAACACCCTACGGTTCGTGATAAATGGAGACGCCATTGTGTTCGGGCCAACAGACTTCGCCGTGATGACCGGTTTAAAATTCAATGGATACACGTCCCCTCCAGCTTCCTCTGCCGTGCATGAAGGTGCCTTCGGTGGCAAACAGAACCTGACCCTGGTTGAAGTGCATGACCGGTTTCGTGATGAATGCGTGGAGATGAAGGGCAGCACCCCTCTCTGTTTCCAATTTGGTTTGTTGTTTATCCTGTACATCACCATTCTGTTTAGAGGTCGAGTTACTGACCAAATTGAGATGAATTATTTCCATCTAGTGGATGACTTAGAAGCCTTCAATAAATTCCCATGGGGTTTGGTAGGTTACAATTTCCTCATTCAGTCCACTCATGAAGTCCGTGAGCTTCTTGACCATCTTACTGTTGAGCCTAATGATGCCGGTGGGTACCCGATAGAGGTGCATGCTGACGGATTCAACATGGCCTTGATTTTGTGGGCGTACGAGGTGATGCTCGACCTTGCTGCCATTTGCGGTCGTAGGCTTGGTAGCTAGATGGATCGCATTCCCCGAATGCTGTGGTGGTACACCAACAATTTTGCTGACCCAGCGACAGTGAAGCAGTTATTTTCTAGGCGACGTAAGATGGTTAAGGTAATCTCCTATTCTTAGTGGTGTACTGCGTGAACTGAAGTTTGTATTGTGAATTTGATCGCAACCGATACTTTGCTGTTGATGTTGTCACGTTGGTCTTGATTTTATGTTAATGTTCCCAACAGACACCCCTGGTAGTGACTTGCGAGGAGAGCCGCATTCTCTCTAACACAGGGTCGTACAGTACTCCGCATCTGCCGTGCACTCCCTTTGCATCTCTTCATCGGGGCTGCAACGAAGCCGGGCAGCCGTTAGTCCCTAATGTGGACGTGGGTCTGCAGAACCTCCGGCTGTGATTCATGGTCCCGGAGATTTTTACTCGTACTGATGGTGCAACTGGTGCCACTCCTGTCGTCGGTCGAGGTAAGCGGACGGTGCGAAGAGGAAGGGGAAGAGGAAGAGAGAGAGGAGTTCGCATTGGAGATATTGGGGAACTCCCCATGGGCCTGTAGCAGCGCACATTCGAAGGGCCACAATCTGCCCCACCTAAACCGGTCATTCCTATCCTCTCTCACAATGCTGGCTACCGACGCCCTAACCAGGGGTCCAGCTCTATCCCGCCGCTGAGGAAGAGTCACCCCGATCATTTGGCACGCAAGAAAGATGTGCGTAAGCGTACCTTAATCACATTATAAAGCATGAGCATTGGTTCCCACTTCTCCCGTTCATTCCTTTGTTTGTTGCTATCGCTGTAATTGTGATCATCTACTTAATTATGCAGATTAACATGTTGACAGTGTCCGAGATAGCCCAGAGGTTGGCAAATGTTGAGGAACTTTGCCACTCTCTAGTTGCAACTCCTTTCTATGCGATGAAGTTCCCATCCGCAGCTCCAACTGATTTTCGCTCCACATCACCTCAATTTGCTGGGGTGCTCCCCAGTGATGAGATAAGAACAGTGCCCTGCCGCCGCCTCTCATTTGACGAAATGGGGCCCACCTCAGCAGGTGCAGCTGCCGGTGCCACATGTAGCACGCAATCATATCCATCTGGGTTGGATGTCTTGAGTGCAGTGAGCCTCGATGGTGATGCCGACTTCTCTGCCTTCAAGTGATGGTATGAGTGTAAAGAGCCTGAGAACAGCTTGTGAGTACCACCTGCATGCCTTATTAATTTCATTTCATGTTCCCTGAGTGTGTACACTATCACCAACACCTGTGTTTAATAAAATATATCAGGCCCAACAACATACCAGTCCCCACACGGATGAGTCTGGGTGTCGTGCGTCCATGGTTTGACAAGCTGTCTAACCCGGACAGTTGGTTACAAGACCAGGTGTGTCCTTACATACTTTGTTGCATTCAATCAGTATCAGGACTTCATAGTTAGGGTCAGCCACTGAACCCACTGCTTACATTCCTTTCTGATGCCTGTACGCAGCACATTGATGCATTGGTGGCACTGATTATGAGGCAAGTGAAGGCGAAGGACGTTTTGCGGGCTGAAATGAGTGTGAGTGTGATGGATACAGTTTGCTGGGTATACATATGTTAACAAGTTTATGTTCCACCTGCATGTAGTACGTTTTTTGTGAAATGGCCCAATGTTTTATTTTGCAAAATGCACATATTTTTGCAGGACATTCTGCAGCAGGATGACTGGATGATGGTTGAAGAAATTGTAGTCCCTTTCGCAAAGAGTAGCTACATTGAAGATTGGGGTGAAAGGTGGGCAGTCACCCGCAGGGTAGTAGGCGTTGCACACTTGAAGACGAATCACTGGCTGTCGTACCACATTTCAATTGATGAGCAGATGATCATTGTGTATGACTCGACCTCGAAGGACAGTGACTGGTCTATTGTGAAACAGGCGTTTGAGAAGATGTCCAGATACCTCCCTAACATCTGCCGTTCCTGCGGAATTTTGCCGATGAAGGACGGGGCGTTGCAACCGTTGGTTGATAAGTTTGAAGTGTTGCTTCAGGAGTACACCCCGCAGCAAGGGAACGGCTCTGATTGTGGTGTCATGGCCGTGCAGTATGTCGAATGCCTCATTAAAAACCGACCGTTGTCTTCCATCGTCCCTCGACTTTGTTCGTACCGCCGGAATAGATTTTGCGCTCAGCTCTTCCAGTTCGGGTTGAAGGTCCTCGGTTCGCGCACCGCTGCAGGTGCTGGGGGAAGTAGCACTCTGTGAACGAGGTGGTCCCGTGATATATGAATACATAGTGTACATATATGTATATATCTTTGCACAATGGTGTTTCTGTGATTAGTTGGGGAGCCTTTTTGGTTTGCATCGTGTACCCAACGAGTGGCCAATCTTTTTGTAATGTTGCACTTGTTAATTTTTTAGGACCTGGCCTTTGTGAACTGAACGCTAAGTCACCTTTTGTGAGATAGTTCCATCTACTAGAGCAGAACACGCTAAGCCATAATTCAAATTAAAATATTAAATTTTGGCTACTCGCATTTGATTAGTAATTTATATATCTGTCATATTACAATTAAATGTGTGGATTTCCACTATACACTTATTACATTAAGTGTGGGATGGGAATCTTACAACCATTAAATTATACTACAAACGTTGATTTAAAACCTGTACTTATATAGTCAGATGTCAGATTAATAACTAAAAAACATATGGCCTTTTAAATAATCCTCTGAACTAGTAAAGTAATTATAACATGTATATTTGTTCGTCATTAGTAATGCGAAAAGAAATAGCCGACATATAAGAATATTAATTATTATTATACCAATATTCCTTCTGTGTCGTTGGCATCAAAACCACAACACTGGAGGGTGCGTAACCATGTGTTCTTTGTTATGTTTTTGAAAAATAAAGCATCATCCAACTTCTAAACCCTAATCCGATGTTCTTGTGTCTGTATTTTGAAACGAATTATGGTTGGGTGTTCAATTGACCTTTTAGTGTACTACTGATGTCAGTATCCCAATGGATACCATAATAATAACATCTACCGCCCCTATGTGAAGAAAAAGATGTCCGCCACAAAACGTGAATACGTGATTACATTTTACGGGCGCCACTGTTGGTGAAAATTTCAGTTTCCCAGCCACTGAGCCGATTTTCATCCAAAACAAGCGGCTGTGACGGCCAGAATGGGGGTGGGGAAATCTACGGAAATCTCTAAATACCGCACTAATTATACCGGGAAAAAAATCGAAAATACCCATTTTGCGGTATAGCGAGAATTTCGGTACGGTTTGATACCGTACCGTAACTTTTCGTTACGGTGACGGTATGCACTTTTACAAATTACGTTATACCGCCGTATACCGAGATTTCGGCACATCGTGGAGTTTCGGTATATACCGGTTTTCGTTATATACCGACAATCGGTATATACCCAAATACCGGTATATGCCGAAACTCCACGATGTGCCGCTATACAGACGGTATATTGATGTCTCGGTACGGAACGGTATATCGATATACCGATATACCGTATTTTTTTTAAAAAATTAACACATCTATAATTCAATGTTGTAATTATAATATTGCAACATATATTTAAAATCTATATTTATAAATATGAGAAAGAAGGACAGAAGAAATACAATGCAATAAAATAATATTTTGTTATTTTTTTTCACAAGTTTCGCAGAAATACCATATTTGGAAATTAATAAATACATATGAGATATGAGGACAACACTTCACTATTTATATTTTGATTTCTTAATATGGCTCGTATTGAGAAATAATAAAGGAATATGAATTAACTACATCCACTAATGTGGATTACAATTATGAGTACAATCATTAATAAGAAAATTTACATCAATTAGAATAACAAACTGTTTCAATTATAATTATAGTTGAATACATTTGATTCTACAGTATTGTAACTTTTATTTTCAATTTGGATTCATAATTATAACTCAAATATTTACCCAAATATATATGAAAGACTGAAAATGACAAAGAATAATGCAACGCAGTAATATAACGTTAAACAACTTTCTCATCCACTGAACCAAAAAACCTTTATTATTTATATACTAACTTTTGAACATGACTAATGAAAATTAATAAACTAATACGAGGAATTATATAAGTATCTAACACGATTACAGCTAGTGGTATCATTAAAAATATTTTGAATAAATTGAAAATCAATATACGAATATGAACATGACCACTGCACATATATATGAATCATAAATACTTCATATATATGTTTCTGATGATGATGAAAATACAAAAACTCGAGTATTTAACCAAATAGATTTATATATCTATATATATATATATTGAGATAGAATGCAATAATATTTGTTGTTCCTTTGAAAAATTGAATCAAAACTTAGTAATCTTGTCTAAAGGCAAGCTCAGATAAATGTCCTTTTCCGTTGACAGCTTCATTGTTACTGTTGATTATATTTGATTTTTCTATATTGTAGTATACCAACTTTAAGTATATCTACAAATTATTGAGGTCTATGTATATGAACGATGAAAGAAAACCCTATTTGTCCCTTAATTAGTTATTCACTCTATTGCATAAATAAGTTTAAACTATCAAAAATTAAATCTATATCTACATCTTAAAATTGAACCATCATGTAATGCTAATAATTAAATATTGAGTAAATAAATTCAATACAAATTAGTGAGTATTCAATTTAATAACTCAAAATCAAGAATTGCGTATATTAAAATTCTCATTTGATCAGTTTTCATCTACAGTGAATAACTCTCATCATCAAGACTATATTTGATTCTTATATACTATAATATACAAGTATTCAGTATAACTGAAAATTCCCTATATGTACGTATATGAATGATGAAATCAAAATTTACATGTCCATTTTTGACTTTTTTACTATATTGCCAAAAAAATTTTAAACTATACAAAATTTTCTTTATATCTATAGCAAAAGCATTAATTATCATGTAATACTAATAATTTAATCTTTTGTAAATAACTTTAATAAAAATTAGTTCATATTGATTTTAAATTACAAATCATAATCAAGAATTGTTTATATAAAAAATATCATCACATAAGTTTCTTCTAAAGTGAATCACTCTCACTATGAAGATTATATTTGATTATTCTTTACTATACTATACAAATATTAAGTATATGTACAAACATATATTCGTACTCAACATTAAGTTGCTATGTTATTTCATTGTTTATATTATATTTGAAATTCGGATGTTACGAAATGGTCTATTTAACTTGTTTGGTTTTGGTATTTTGTTTGTTCAGACATGAATCTTTATGTTCTTATTTGTACAATACGGATGGGTACGCCATGTCAAATTCGGTATTTTCGTACTACCTTACAATTTAGGTATTTTCGATATACCGTGAAACTTCGGTAGACATTGGAAGTTCGGGCGAATTCGGTATACCGTATAATATCGGTACGGTGCGGTATACCGAAAATATCAAGAACGTTAGCAATAACCCTTACTGCGTATACCGAAACTTCGGTATACGACATTCGGTGTACCGAATGTTTTGGTATGAAAACGGTGTGAAATTTGTGTATATGGCAATTTCGGAACCTTTTACGGTACGGCGTGCAATTCTTAAGTATACCGTACCGACCCAGTCCTATAAGAAATTGATCCATTACCATTTCCTTGACTCGCTTTGATGTATAGAGGTTGATTGTTCATGGAATGCACGAGTAATACTATACTCATTTAGAACTGCACATTCCTGCTATGATCGGAGACCCTCCTACTCGGCCTCGATCATATCCCACTGTCTTATCATCCGTACTGGTAATGCTACACCTGCTGTATTCTGGGGTTAAACTTCCCTTCACGTTCCTCTTGTAAGACTAACTACACGATTTGATGTTTGTTAATCGCTATATATTATCCTTAATCACGCTACTGTTATTATGTGCAAATCAAATATTACTGCCTGCACTCACTACTAACCCTACCGGATCAACTGATACGCTGCATGAAGTTTCATTTGATACAAAGTAGAAGTTAGTTTTATACCTGCTGGCACCGGACCTAATTTCCCTATGTTTCTGTTTATTTTGTAGGGTCCGGTAAACAAATTCTGTTTAGCATGCATCGCCACGTATTGTTGTGTTCCCCAACCCCCTTTCCTGTGTCCTCCAATATGCAAGAGTAATAGTACGTTAAAGCATTTTATACATACATGCACTCCATACTACAGCAATACATGCGTTACCCGTCGTCCCATTCCAAGGCCCCATAAATTCCGTGCACCTTGTCGATGGGCCACACAAGTTAGCAAAATATGGCCCCACATAAACAAGGAGCTGGAGCCACACAAAAATGACATACATATACACAATCTGAAAGTGTGGCCGCACGGCCATAATTCTTAACATATGTTTGTTACGAGGGCATGCACGGCCTAAATTTCCCAAAAACCCTTACTTTCTTGTCTTCTCAAAATATGTTAGAATGTGGCCTACAACAATCTACCCCTCTGTGCCTGCTGCAGATACTTCTTCCCCGAATCTGAGTCCAGCACCATCACCCCGATGCTTGGGAAGGGAGCTGATATGTCTGTGAATAGTAGAACATCGCCGGACCTGCAGCCGTTGTCACTTGTGAATTGCGCCCACCCATCCTGCCTGATGTAGAAGCGGACATCACTATTGTTAGCCCTCTCTCAGAACTACACTTCCCATGTGCGACCGTCTTCATTTTGCAGTGTCACTATGCCACCATGAGAGACGGGCAGCGCCCTCGCAAACACTATGGGGAGTTCCTGTCGCATCTCACAAGATGAGTGTGTCAGTGCTTCCGTTAAACACTAATTCGTGTTCGTTGCATTCATACATGCACTGTACCCAAAACACAGGCCTTACTTACCAGCTGGGATAGCAGGGAATACTCCTTCATCTGACGAACAAATTGCATTTTCAGGGGGTAGGTGTCTGCGGCCCGATGCCTAACTTGAGTCGGTCCTCCTGAAGCCTCTGCGAACACACACATAATTCTATAATATTAGGTTCTCTGCATAATCCTTCAGAACATGGTCCTTCGCGAGTGTTTGTTTCTTACATACATTACTGTAACGCCCCGGTCCCGGGAGAAGGGCAGGGGACCGGTGCGCTACTTGGGGAAAGGGGAAAGGGGTTGTTGAACAGAAGCAATCAAAGAAATAGGGTTAGTGCCCTAAAAATATGGGCAGCATAACCTCTATAAATGGATCAATCCACGCTTTTAAAGCGTATGAAATGACTCAAACCAGATACCATGACTCTTAGGATGAACCCAAGAAAGAATAACAAAGGCAAACTTCAATGTAAATAATAACAGTTCAAAGGTTAACTGTTAATAGGTTAGGCATAAAAAAAAAGCCAGACTGATGTCTGTCCAAATACTTAAAGTAAAGAGATGCCAGGCTCCCGCTTGTCGTGAAAGCAATATAAAGCCAGGCTTTTGCCTTGACATGAAAAACAATGTAAAGCCAGGCTTGCGCCTGTCTGAGTAAGGAAAGTAAATAAATGCCAGGCTTTCGCCTGTCAGGAACAGAAAGTAAACGGGATTCGGAGAACCGAACACTCCGTAACAATAAAGAAAATGGGATTCGGAGAACCGAACACTCCATAACAGTAAAGAAAATGGGATTCGGAGAACCGAACACTCCATAACAGTAAATAAAATGGGATTCGGAGAACCGAACACTCCATAACAGTAAAGAAAATGGGATTCGGAGAACCGAACACTCCATAACCGTAAATAAAATGGGATTCGGAGAACCGAACACTCCATAACAGTAAATAAAATGGGATTCGGAGAACCGAACACTCCATAACAATAATCAGAGTAAGCGGACAAAAACGCAGTGCATTTATTCAGACACAAAAGGTAACCATGTTCTCAGTTGGACTCCACACATAAAAGAAACATATACATCAAAAGATAGCCCTTCAGCCTTAGCACAACCGTCCACCATCCCGCAGCTCATCCTGAAAATATTTGAAAAGATTTGGGCGTGAGTACTAATGCACTCAGTGGGTACTTTTGAGAAAAACCTTCAGAATCATTTTATAAAATAGAATATCCAATCATATTGAGAGCATATCATGGAAAGCTTTTAAAGTAGAAAATTTGCGAATTCCATGTATACTAAATCATTTTCGTTCCATCATTGCGCGCAACTCTCCCCTAGAACGCTTACGGTGAGTCGGTTCGTGTACACAACCCGGCTGCTTAAGGTTGGACACTGCCCTGTTTGCTTGGGGCTCGATATCGTGAACCATTGTAGTTTCGTCACCAAAAACAGTAGTAAGACTTACATGAGTCAGGAGAGCACATCAAATACAGTCATGAGTTGGATATTCAATCATATTCATTTTATAAATATCAGGGCTTAATAACCCGAAACATATTTTTATATAATAAAAACCCACCTGGTAATCTGAGCTAGATCTAGATTCTGATTCTGATCTCAACTAGAAGTCTCCTTCTTCTGTGCCTACAAGATTATCCGGCAACTTAGTTTCGATGAATGACTACCATTAGGTCAAAATCTAACCTTTCTTAGCTATGAAGTAAATATTATAATATCTACTATCTTAATACGCAGCACCCGGATCATCAAAATATTTTGACTCTTAAGGGAACTTTACTCAGGGCATTTTTATAAAGAAAAACCGTTTAGGAAGTTTTGGCATACGGGGTGGTCAAACCCGTATCCTAAAATTAATTCGGTACAAATAAATTCATACCGCAAGATCTGCCCATTGGAAAAATATGAAACTTTAAATAAAAATACTATATTTTGACACGGAACAACTTTTGAGTTTAAAAATACGATAGGGCTATCCACGAAGGATAGATCTGAAAAAGACTACAATTTAATAATCGGATACCCAAAATATACCCGAAATTAAAAAGTGACAACATGGAAAATGTATATAAATATACATAGAACATAAAACCCTAAAGACACTTTTTGATTCGATGACCCGAAAGAGTCACCGATTTGAAAGGTGGTGGCGACTTTTGGCGGCGGTCACGATGATTTTCCATCGTGATCGTCCGTCGTGTCATCATTTCAATCACGTATTCGTGATCTATGCGTTGACACCTTCAAAATGACTATTTCGGAAATGAAATAGGAAACTAGAGACGTACCTTCTCTAGAAGCTGCTCGGCGTTTCGATTTTGAAAATGAATGAAAAATGAAACCTTAACCTCCTATTTATAGAAGAAAAATAAATAGGATAATATTTCGAAAAAGAAATTGGATAATGACGGATGTGCCTTAGTTATCCAAATCTATTACCTTTCACCCTAAAATTGTGCCAAGTGTTCATTTGAACTCGTAATTGGAAAATTCAAAGTTTGGCACGATGCTTGAAAATTTTTCTATCAACCCAAGAAAAATATCAGAACATATTTTTAAAGCAATTTTTGACCAAAAAAAATTTTTAATAGATTTCCCTGGCTGCGATTTTCCTTTATTTGAGTCCTTTAAGGACCCAACTTCTTACCTAAATTACCCTCAGGTAACATAAGTTGAGTAAAACCCCTCTAAAATATTTCGGGGTATTACATTCTACCCTCCTTAATAAAAATTTCGTCCCGAAATTTGCGTACCTCTATAGGGTAAATCAGGGTACAACTCCTTGATTCTGCTTTCAAGCTCCCAGGTAGCTTCCTCTCTCCCATGGTTATTCCATAGGACTTTCACCAGTGATATCTGTTTGTTCCGTAATTTTTGGACCTTTTGGTCAAGAATAGCCTCTGGTTTTTCTTCATATGATAAATCCTGATTCAGGACTATCTCTTCATTCTTTATAACGTGTGTAGTATCAAACACGTACTTTCTCAACATTGAGACATGAAAAACATTATGAACCTCAGCTAGACTTGGCGGTAAGGCTAGTCTATAAGCTACCTCTCCAACTCGTTCAAGAATTTCAAATGGTCCAATATACCGTGGTTTCAATTTTCCTCTTTTGCCAAAACGTATAATTCCTTTAGTAGGAGATATTTTGAGAAAGACCTTATCTCCAACATTAAAATACAGATCCTTTCGACGTTTATCTGCATAGGCTTTTTGTCTATCTTGGGCCTCCTTCATTCTCATTCTTATCTTATCAATTATTTCGATTGTTATCTGAACAATCTCAGGGCCTAATATCTTTCTTTCACCCACTTCATCCCAATAAAGTGGTGATCTACATTTTCGGCCATACAATGCTTCATATGGTGCCATTCCAATGGTTTCCTGATAACTGTTGTTATAGGCGAACTCTACTAAGGGTAAAACATTTTCCCAGCTTCCACCTCTATCAGTTAAAACTCCTCTGAGCATATCCTCTAGTATTTGTATTGTCCTTTCTGATTGTCCATCAGTTTGAGGATGGAAAGCTGTACTGAAATTTAGTTGTGTTCCCATGGCATCTTGGAGACTTATCCAGAATCTAGAAGTAAATCTGGTATCTCGGTCAGAGGTGATCGAGACAGGTACTCCGTGTAATCGCACAATCTCCTTCACATAGAGTTGAGCCAACTTATCTAGTCCAAGTGTCATCTTGATTGGCAAAAAGTGCGCGGATTTGGTCAATCGATCAACAACGACCCATATCGCAGTGTTTCCTCGCACTGACTTTGGTAATCCTACTATAAAATCCATGTTGATATGTTCCCATTTCCATTCTGGGATTTCAAGTGGTTGTAATAATCCTGATGGTCGTTGATGTACCGCCTTTACTTGCTGACAAGTTAAGCATCGTTCAACAAATGAGGCCACTTCTCTCTTCATATTTCGCCACCAGAAGTTTCTCTTCAAATCTCTATACATCTTTGTACTTCCAGGGTGAGCGGTATATGGAGTATCATGAGCTTCCATCATGATTTCATTCTTTAACTCTTCATTGTGGGGCACACATATTCTTCTTTCGTACATGAGAGCATTATCATTTGCTTCAGCAAATCCTTTTGAATCCTCAGATCTTACTTTCAATCGCATCTTCTCCAAAAATTGATCCCCTCTTTGTGCCTCCACAATTCGTTTCCTTAAATCGGGTTTAGCTATTAAAGTAGCTATAAGTCCTTTAGTAGAGTCTGGTGGTTGAACCAACTGTAACTCTAGTCTTTGAAATTCTTCAATTAACCTTTCTTCTTGTGTTAGGAAACAACCTAACTCTGCTTTGGTTTTTCGGCTAAGGGCGTCTGCTACAACATTTACTTTACCGGGGTGGTAGAGAATGGTACAATCATAATCCTTAACTAATTCTAGCCACCTTCTCTGCCTCATGTTTAAATCCTTCTGTTCAAAGAAGTACTTAAGACTCTTATGATCAGTATAGATTTCACATCTGACACCGTATAAATAATGCCTCCAAATTTTCAAGGCATGTACCACAGCTGCAAGCTCTAGGTCATGGGTAGGATAATTTAACTCATGTGGCCTGAGCTGGCGAGATGCATAAGCAACGACTCTCTTGTCTTGCATTAGCACACACCCTAGCCCTAGCTTAGACGCATCTGTAAAGATAACAAATCCTTCATTTCCTTCTGGTATAACCAATACTGGAGCTGTGGTCAGTCTTTTCTTAAGTTCTTGGAAATTCTTCTCACATTCCTCAGTCCAAATAAACTTAGTCTTCTTTTTCAACAATTGTGTCATTGGTCTTGCCAATTTAGAAAATCCTTCAATAAATCTTCTATAGTAGCCTGCCAACCCTAAGAAACTTCTTATCTCATGTGCACTAGAAGGTGACTTCCAGTTACTTACTGCTTCAACCTTAGCAGGATCTACTTTGATTCCTTCTGATGACACAATATGGCCAAGGAACATTACCTCACTGAGCCAAAATTCACACTTGCTAAATTTGGCATATAATTTCTCCCTCCTCAATGTTTCCAAAATTATATGTAGATGTTCTTGGTGTTGTTCCTCACTTTTGGAATAGATAAGAATATCATCTATAAACACAAGAACAAAGTTATCCAGATATTGATGAAAGACTCTGTTCATCATATCCATGAACACAGCAGGTGCATTAGTCAACCCAAATGGCATCACTAAGAATTCATAGTGGCCGTAACGTGTTCGAAATGCTGTCTTAGGCACATCTTCTTTTCTTATCTTCAATTGGTGATAACCTGAACGTAAATCAATCTTTGAAAATACGTTAGCTCCTCTTAGTTGGTCAAACAAGTCATCGATCCTTGGCAAGGGATACTTATTCTTAACTGTCACCTTATTCAACTCCCTATAGTCTATGCACATTCGCAATGTACCATCCTTCTTTTTAACAAAGAGAATAGGCGCTCCCCAAGGTGAGACACTGGGTTGTATGAAACCTAAGTCCAACAGCTCTTGTAGTTGTACCTTCAGTTCTTGCAACTCATTAGGGGCCATTCTATATGGTGCCTTAGATATTGGAGCTGCTCCTGGTTCCAAGTCAATGGTAAATTTAGTTTGCCTATCGGGCGGTAGCCCTGGTAGGTCCTGTGGAAAAACATCCTTGTATTCCCGAACGATAGGGACTTGATCTATCGTTACTCCCTCTTTCTCTTTTCCTACTAGGTTAACCAGAAAAGCATGGCAACCTTCTTTTCTCATTAGCTTTATAGCTTTCAGGGCTGAAACAACTGGTATCTTCAAACCCATTCTTGCTCCAAAGAAAATTACCTTTGGTTCTCCTGGTTTCTGGAATATAACTTCTCTCTCATGACAACGTATAGTTGCATACGTTGCAGTTAGCCAATTCATTCCCAAGATTATATCAAAATCCTTCATGTCGATTACATATAAATCCGTGATGAAAATCTTTTTGTTAATCTCGAGTTCCAAATCCAGGCATATTCTATTGGCTATCACAGTTTTTCCAGAAGGGATGCTAACTTCTAAGGCATTAGTAGCATCTACTTGTCTAAGTTTTAATCTTTGACTAGCCTTTTCTGAAATAAAAGAGTGTGTAGCTCAAGTATCAAATAAAGCGAGCACAGGTATATTAACCATGTTAATCATACCTGCCAAATTTTCTGGAGCTCGCTCTGCCTGCTGTTGCTGAAGTGCATAAGTCCTGGCTGGCTGTAGGGCACGTTGTCCTTGGTCTGGCTTAAAATTTCCTCTCTGATTTTGCC
The DNA here is from genome assembly GCA_026008535.1 of Perilla frutescens. Lineage (NCBI taxonomy): Eukaryota > Viridiplantae > Streptophyta > Magnoliopsida > Lamiales > Lamiaceae > Perilla > Perilla frutescens. The sequence goes on along the minus strand of BRKX01000006.1, from coordinate 6,562,545 downwards.
TTAAGTTTCCACCCTGATTAGGCCTAGAATTGTTCCCTTGATTAGGCCTCTGATTTATATTCCCATCTTGTGCTGGTCTAGGAGGAAAACCTGTATTTCCTTTACTCCTAGGACAATCTCGAGCAAAATGTCCCGGTTGATGACAGAAGAAACATCCATCTGTATTCCTCATACACTTTCCTGAATGAAACTTCCGGCAGATAGGGCAGGGAGTCCTATTTCCTTGTTGATTCTGTTGCCCATAATTGGTATTTCCCTTGGCCCACTGTTGCTTATTTCCCACTGCATTTCTATCTTCCCATTTCCGCTTTCCCTTCAGATCTTGGGAAGATTGTTGTGGCTGGATTTTCTCAGCTGGCATAACAGATTCTATGTTCAAAGCCCGACGCAGTGTTTGCGCATACGACATCTCATCATGCCCCATAAGAGTCATGCTGATTTCTGGTTTAAGGCCCTTCCTAAACTTCTTAGCCTTCTTGCAGTCCGAGTCCACGAGATGTGGAACATAACGAGAGAGTTGATTAAAGGCACGGTCATACTCAGTAACAGTAGAGCTTCCCTGTCGGAGGTTCCAGAATTCCGACTCTTTCTTTTCTCGATAGCAATCAGGAATGTATTTCTGATAAACTTCTTCCTTGAAGTCTTCCCAAGTAAATTCCTGCCATTGCTCATAAGTCATAGTTCTTTTTACAGACTCCCACCAATAGTCTGCATCGTCAATCAATTGAAACTGAGCACATGTAAGCTTTTCCTCATTCATGCAAGACATGTAATCAAATATTCGGTCCAGAGATCGAATCCATTTTTCTGCATCTATTGGGTCACCTAGCCCATTGAAAGTAGGTGGGTGATGTTTACGAAAAGCTTCTTCTGCTCTTGATGTCGGTATGGGAATTGGAATTGGTGCAGGTTGTCCATGGTTTTCTTGGTTCTGTGTTCTTTTCTTAGGAGGCATTCTGAAAAATTTTAGGCTTCAGAAATAACTATCACAAAATCTACTTCGTGCTAAATTAATATGAATGTGAGATATCTCCTAAACTAAATACTCAACAACATTTCTCATGCAATTCTAATCAGTCTACTTATTTGTAAAGGAAAGCACTTAGTCAGTCTACGTTCCACATGAATCTTAAGAGAGGCACTTAAAATCCAATCTATGTGTATAAGTCACAATTGGCTATGTTCATCTACATTCTCAATCAAATCATTCTATGTTCATATTTCATCTTCATAAGCATTCTCGGTTTCCCATCAATTTAACATCATCACATTTCCAATTACTTTAACATTCTCACATTTCCAATCACTTACACATTATCACATTTCTAATCATAGGGCATTAATTACTATCACCACACATTCCTTCAAATAATATCATGGACATATAGTCCCATTTAAATATAATAATTCAATACCATCTGGGCACAATGCCCCACAATTTTTTTTTTTTTACCATCATGGACAATAAGTCCCTTTCATTCATAACCATCATCATATGGAAACATAGTCCAAAATGATACCATTATCCTTTCGAAACAATCATTGGCGTGACTTTTCATAAATACCATCAATGTGGAGAATGGTCCTTATCCACATTTCTTTTTTTTTTAAAAATCAGTAAATATAATTGAATCTAAAAAACATTTTAACTCACGTACCTTTTTTTTAAGCAAGATGAGAGCGGTGTAGGCGACGTGCTAGGGCTATCAGACAATTAATTAAGAGAATACACTGAGAACTTGACTCAATCAATAATATGACAGGCCTGCAGAGTTGCAGCCTGCTCTGATACCACTCTGTAACGCCCCGGTCCCGGGAGAAGGGCAGGGGACCGGTGCGCTACTTGGGGAAAGGGGAAAGGGGTTGTTGAACAGAAGCAATCAAAGAAATAGGGTTAGTGCCCTAAAAATATGGGCAGCATAACCTCTATAAATGGATCAATCCACGCTTTTAAAGCGTATGAAATGACTCAAACCAGATACCATGACTCTTAGGATGAACCCAAGAAAGAATAACAAAGGCAAACTTCAATGTAAATAATAACAGTTCAAAGGTTAACTGTTAATAGGTTAGGCATAAAAAAAAAGCCAGACTGATGTCTGTCCAAATACTTAAAGTAAAGAGATGCCAGGCTCCCGCTTGTCGTGAAAGCAATATAAAGCCAGGCTTTTGCCTTGACATGAAAAACAATGTAAAGCCAGGCTTGCGCCTGTCTGAGTAAGGAAAGTAAATAAATGCCAGGCTTTCGCCTGTCAGGAACAGAAAGTAAACGGGATTCGGAGAACCGAACACTCCGTAACAATAAAGAAAATGGGATTCGGAGAACCGAACACTCCATAACAGTAAAGAAAATGGGATTCGGAGAACCGAACACTCCATAACAGTAAATAAAATGGGATTCGGAGAACCGAACACTCCATAACAGTAAAGAAAATGGGATTCGGAGAACCGAACACTCCATAACCGTAAATAAAATGGGATTCGGAGAACCGAACACTCCATAACAGTAAATAAAATGGGATTCGGAGAACCGAACACTCCATAACAATAATCAGAGTAAGCGGACAAAAACGCAGTGCATTTATTCAGACACAAAAGGTAACCATGTTCTCAGTTGGACTCCACACATAAAAGAAACATATACATCAAAAGATAGCCCTTCAGCCTTAGCACAACCGTCCACCATCCCGCAGCTCATCCTGAAAATATTTGAAAAGATTTGGGCGTGAGTACTAATGCACTCAGTGGGTACTTTTGAGAAAAACCTTCAGAATCATTTTATAAAATAGAATATCCAATCATATTGAGAGCATATCATGGAAAGCTTTTAAAGTAGAAAATTTGCGAATTCCATGTATACTAAATCATTTTCGTTCCATCATTGCGCGCAACTCTCCCCTAGAACGCTTACGGTGAGTCGGTTCGTGTACACAACCCGGCTGCTTAAGGTTGGACACTGCCCTGTTTGCTTGGGGCTCGATATCGTGAACCATTGTAGTTTCGTCACCAAAAACAGTAGTAAGACTTACATGAGTCAGGAGAGCACATCAAATACAGTCATGAGTTGGATATTCAATCATATTCATTTTATAAATATCAGGGCTTAATAACCCGAAACATATTTTTATATAATAAAAACCCACCTGGTAATCTGAGCTAGATCTAGATTCTGATTCTGATCTCAACTAGAAGTCTCCTTCTTCTGTGCCTACAAGATTATCCGGCAACTTAGTTTCGATGAATGACTACCATTAGGTCAAAATCTAACCTTTCTTAGCTATGAAGTAAATATTATAATATCTACTATCTTAATACGCAGCACCCGGATCATCAAAATATTTTGACTCTTAAGGGAACTTTACTCAGGGCATTTTTATAAAGAAAAACCGTTTAGGAAGTTTTGGCATACGGGGTGGTCAAACCCGTATCCTAAAATTAATTCGGTACAAATAAATTCATACCGCAAGATCTGCCCATTGGAAAAATATGAAACTTTAAATAAAAATACTATATTTTGACACGGAACAACTTTTGAGTTTAAAAATACGATAGGGCTATCCACGAAGGATAGATCTGAAAAAGACTACAATTTAATAATCGGATACCCAAAATATACCCGAAATTAAAAAGTGACAACATGGAAAATGTATATAAATATACATAGAACATAAAACCCTAAAGACACTTTTTGATTCGATGACCCGAAAGAGTCACCGATTTGAAAGGTGGTGGCGACTTTTGGCGGCGGTCACGATGATTTTCCATCGTGATCGTCCGTCGTGTCATCATTTCAATCACGTATTCGTGATCTATGCGTTGACACCTTCAAAATGACTATTTCGGAAATGAAATAGGAAACTAGAGACGTACCTTCTCTAGAAGCTGCTCGGCGTTTCGATTTTGAAAATGAATGAAAAATGAAACCTTAACCTCCTATTTATAGAAGAAAAATAAATAGGATAATATTTCGAAAAAGAAATTGGATAATGACGGATGTGCCTTAGTTATCCAAATCTATTACCTTTCACCCTAAAATTGTGCCAAGTGTTCATTTGAACTCGTAATTGGAAAATTCAAAGTTTGGCACGATGCTTGAAAATTTTTCTATCAACCCAAGAAAAATATCAGAACATATTTTTAAAGCAATTTTTGACCAAAAAAAATTTTTAATAGATTTCCCTGGCTGCGATTTTCCTTTATTTGAGTCCTTTAAGGACCCAACTTCTTACCTAAATTACCCTCAGGTAACATAAGTTGAGTAAAACCCCTCTAAAATATTTCGGGGTATTACAATTACAGTAAATAATTAGATTGTGGAATTACATGACACGCTCTATAATTGTCAGAGCAACTCGTACTTCACTTATGCTAACATAGTAAAAATGAGGGCACTGGCACGGATGTTTATAATAATATCCCTAACCGTGAGCCATGCATCCTGAATGTATAAGTTTATAAATAAGGACGGATTACATTGCATGCTTTCATTTTATGATAACTAACACCCTGCCAAACGTACAACAAAGCTGGTAACTAAACTGCATTTGTTATGTGAGGCCATATCTGACATGAGTGTCTCCCGTCACAACTGAGGTTTAATTTGTTGATTTGTTGGGTATTCTTCCCTACACCCAATTGCATCGTTAAACTGATCACACAATAACAGGTCATCTCGGTAGTTGGATGTTAATTCACTATGCTGTGCTTATGCTTGTGGACATATGAGAACATTGTTTGTCCATTAACATATCTGTTCTCATACCCGTCCCTACCAGACTAATCAATGGTAAATACATGTTTCTTTGGAGGTTTTAATAAGCATTCCAACCTTATCCCAGTTAATAGTGCTGTATTGACTATGAACTATATGCATGAATTCATGTGTACTTTATGATAAATTTATACAATCCCCTCACTACCACAAAGCAACAGTGTTTACTTAAATCCCGTTCACAATTCTACAAGCTGCTGCATCATACACACAATTTTGGATATTTCCGATATCTGATTCTCATGGATTAAGTGATTCTTAATTAATAATTGCTTACCTCCACTCACGGCGCCACCCCACTTCCGCAAACCCTTTTCATCATACGCACAAACCTTCCAAGTGCCGTTTTTTGCCTCAAATGTGAAAGTTATAAAGTCCCCCTTCCGCAGATGATTCTCCTGGGCAAACTCTGGCCAGCCATCTTCTAGCCAAACTTTCCCTGCCCGATTACTCAGCCTCACTTCCCAATGCCGATCTCCACTCTCTGTCACCAGCTTGATCGACTTGCCTTTTAGAAGGAAACTGTACGCATCCGCGAACGTTGGGGGTATACGCTGCATTGCAATTCAATACGGTCATACTACTAATGTTTGAATGAATAACCATACCATATATTTCATTTAAGGCTACCCTACCAGTGTCTGTGACAAATTTACTCGGAGGAACCGGAAGAAGGAAGCTACTTTCATTGAGCCATCTGTCACCGCCCAATTTTGACCAACCAGCTCCTGCTCGCAACTATTCCAGTCGTACAGCCTGACCCTGTAACTTGCACCACGTTTTTGCTCCACCAGCATGTGAAAACCTGATGCCACCCTCATTTCGTCTCTGAATGTTCTCCATCCCTCTGTGAAGAAGCACTCGCCAGTTATACGGCACTTGATCGTGACCTTCCAAGTTCGTCCATGGTTATCCTGCAAATTGATTCTTGCATCTGACATGGCGCAAGGGAATGCACCAAGTGGCAAGCTCTACAACAGAATATCAATAAATGGTTCAACCCCTTAAAATAAGTGACGAATGCAACATTTGACATTTTTACAAACTGCCTAACATGAACTCATGCGTGTATGCCTTCGGATACACATGAAAATGAAATGGGGTCATTCATAAAAATGTATCTATGGCTAACCATTCTCTCCTTGAATGAAGCATCCCCACAACCGTGAAGAAAGAATACTTGTGCTTCTGACTTGTTTCTGCCTCCATGAACTCGACACAAGGCCTGCAGAAAGTAATCCATACTCCATCGCGGCAGATTTAGTTAATGTCAACAACACATTGAATAAAGTTGAACACCATCCATATGGATCACACCATTCAAACTAAAAGTGCTAAATACCGACTCTTAAATCACTATGCTCGCTCGCCCATTAACTATTCACCGCCCAAATCTAAAATAAAACGACCATACTTTTTTTGATTAGGTTTAAACATTCTGGCTTCGAGGGTTTTGGTATTTTAACGACTCAAGAGTGCGAATCTTATGCGAACGGATCATATTTTTTTACGCGCAAATTCGCGCAGAGGATGGGTATGGGGAGTGATCTAAGTTTGGGGGTGACGATGTAAAAATTTGAAAAAATAAAAAAAATTCCACGACCTTAGCACTCCCGTCAACGAGAGTTGAGTTAGGTTTACTTTACCTATTGTTCAGGGTGGGCTTCCGTCGCCGTTGAATACAGTAGATAGTCTTCTTTGTCGAGCGGTGATGGTCGGCCGGAATGCTACGGTGAGGTTGGCGTTGGGCTGCCGGCTTCATTCCCCGATTTCCAAATGGTCAACGGAAGCGTCTTAAAGAAGCCGCTCGTTCTGGTGGCGTTTTTCGCTTTTTCTTAAAGTCGGAATCGCCAACCACGTTTTAAATAATTTGCTAACTACCACCGACTACCTTTTACTTTGGTTGCTTAAATATGTAATTTCTTATCCCATTCTCTAACAAATTTATTAATTTAGTTATGGAGCCACCTTTTTAACTGGACATAAGGTCCTACAGTTTTTTCTATGAACTTGGTTGCCTCATAATATATATTTATTATCTTGCACTGTAAATCTCTATGATGAGATTGTATAGTTTACCAATAATGTGATGTATATTATCCCTCCCTCTTATAAACTGGCCTTATTAACAATTTACAATATAGTGATTCATTTTTAAATTTACGTATCGTTACTACGTTCTCGTAAAATAACCAATGCACACTTTCATGCGAATTATGTTGTATTGCAAGCAACATATGTGTCCGTATAATTATGTGGTTTGTATCCATTGCATCATAGTTCTTCATAACTAACAATCCTCGTTATGTACAATTAAATTATTCACGCTGCTTAATTTAAAATTGGAAAATCCACAGTGTAATTACTCAAGCCACAACTTCAGTTGTGTGATTGCAACGTTTGGACACGTCCCCTTATATCAATTAAAAGGATCCTCTACTACGCTCACCCAGCCTTGTAAAAATAGTAGCAATTAATTTCACTTTAATATAAGAATTCATTTACGAAACCAATAAAAAATTAATCCATTATTCAGTACTACGTAAAACATTCATCATATTCCAGTGGATACATGCCTTGCATTGAACTATTACATCTCCATAAAACACCATTCACGTGAAATATTAGCCCCCTTTTCGTATTTTTCCCCGGTACTATTTATTTAACTAATTACATGACATCTAACATTACACTTACTAATATTATGGTGGTATACAAAGTTGTATGAATCTATTATTACTGTGCCTTTAATAATAATTTTTTTCAAACATGTCATAAGCTGTAATTTGAGTGGACATAATTAAAGTTATTCATATACATTTAATTACACACACACCCACATATCTACAAATGAAGTACGGAGTCTTCAGTGGTAATGAGGGGTACTTATATGACTCCATCACTCAACCCTAAAAACCAATGAAAGGTATAATTGAATGAAAACTTGATCAATTGAATTCTTCACACGGATGAATTCAAGTTCTATGGATTCATATCGACGAGCACTATCGTCTAACATATTCGATTATCTCCATCGGATAATAGTTGTGTCATATATAATTAAAATCATAATTGGGCTATAAACCACGTCATCTGGGCCTTTTAAAAAGAGTGGATACAACTTAAGCATTCGAGCTCTAGCAAATACCTTTGGCTTCTATTATTGGATTTTGGCTGTTACATCTAATAATAAATTCATAAGTTTTTTTGACAGGAAAATGAAAACTTTCAAGAGTTGAAAGAAATTTAAACATAATTAAGTAATATGCAATTAGAAAACTATAAAATCTACGTACAGAGGACAAAAACTATGAAGATCTTGTTTATTTTATTTCTATACATTTTTTGAATTCGAAAACCTGTTGGAAAAAGATAATAAAGCGGTATGTAAAGAGGGACAAAATACGTCACCATTTATAGAGATAAAAAACAATTACTATGTTTTTACATTTACATAAATTAGTTACATGTGAAATTTTAATTAGTCTTAAATATATATATATATATATATATATTCATTAATAATAAAGTGGTATCGAATCAGATGGTGCCACGTGTGCAGGGACGTTGCCTACGCCTTCAAGTCGGAATAAGCTGACTCGGTTGTGTGATTTAGTGAGTTTTTCGGATTTTAATAAATTACTAAATTAAATTGTCGCTTTTGGTGCCACCCACTCAGGTGTCACCGATGAAAGTAGCCTTATATTACAACTGTAATTGTTGCAACCTACAGAAATTATTTAAACCAATCTATACATGTATTACGAAAAAATCGTAGGGGTACAGTTGTCCTAAATAAAGTCAGTCAACAGTTTTATTTAGGAATTATTTCTGTTGACCAATGAAAGAATGTGGGGCTTGTTGTAGTGCTTAATGGTTGGCCTAAATTTCTCTTTGATTCGGATCGACACTTGTGGCTTCACTTTTCTCACCTCTTCTTTTGCCTATTTTTTTCCCCGTTTTTTAGTTTTGCCTTTTTCAAATCTATTTTTCCTAAAACAAAAATTCAATTGTTCTTTCTTATTTTTTTGATCCCTTTCTTCATTCCCCTTTTTCTAAAACTAAAATTCAATTCATCTTTTGGTCTACTGAATCCTTGGTGGCATCTCAAGTATATTAAATAAAAAATTATTATTGCAATGATTATAATGAGAAAAATTCATGGAAAATAATTGAAAGTTATAACAACTTTACATATTGTCCAATTTTAGATTGGAAATTTAAAAAGACAGAAAATGCAACTCTACACATTCTCTTCTTAAATTGTGTCACTTCATGCTCACCTCCGATCAGAAATATTCAAAATGGAAGATTATGAAGAGGAAAAAAAACATTAATAATAATGAAATAACTTTAATTATACTTCCACTAACAAGATTTGAATTGTTATTGCTCATATCAAATTTTATCGTCTACATACTTTTTAAATTTGCTAACAAAATTAACAAATTAGAACGACGTACCAATTTTACACTTCACTACTAACACTTAACATCCACCTCCACTGCAAAGTATTTACTATGAAATATATTTTCCAGCTTTAAGAAAGACTTGAATAATAAAAAAATTAATAATAATTATATAAATTTAATTACACTTGAATGAACAAGAACTGAATTGTTGCTGCCCATATCAAATATTTCCCGTGTACGTTTTAATATGTAATCATATACTACACAGTAGTTCTAGTATAAATCACCTGAATATTTCCGGAATCATAGACTCATATACCATATTTTCTGCATCATAGACATTAACTTTTTATTTAATAGACAACGTTGGTGACACGAATAGTTGAAAATATTATATATCTTTTAGATCTCTGATGAAGATTTGGAGTACAAAATCTTGCAATCAGAAATCCTATTTTTTTGGCCTAAAAATGTGCGCTTTGTAACATTCCATATTTTAAAATGTATACATGAATGGATACTTTATAGTACACTATATTTTGAAGGACTAAAAAAGGTCTCCATTTATGCGCTATTATAATCATTGTAATTTATAAGTATAACTTAATTCGGCAACAATTTATTATTTTCCTATTTCAAATTTAACATTTAAAATAAATGATCATAATTTTTATACCTGTCATGTATTCAAATAAATCCAGTTTTATCTGGAAGTGGTCAATTATGAATTATTATTTATATAATCGCACCATTAGGAATATTCCAACTTGATCTTTCTACATTCTAATATGGATTATTATTTATTCCCTAAAATTAATTTTTTTTTTTGGTCATAACTGCACAAATTTATCTTCTTATCTAATTAATTAATGCACTTGCAAATCGTTTAATTAATTTATTAAAATTGAACACAACATATAGAATACAAAATAAGCATAATGACAAAGTGAGTTGAATAATTATTTGTGCATCGCACATGGGAAATACTAGTACTCTTTATATTATGAGCGTATTTATTTTCTTATATGTAGATGATCAGCTTGGAATGTAGATTCAAAAAATATGTGAACACTGTGCGTACACTTTAAGGTAATTAGCGAACCAATATAATTTTTGTTTGTTTTGGGCCATCTCGTTCTTATTTTTCAAATTCCTTAATTCCCTGTTCAAAACAAGTAAGTTATAAAAATCTAATTATTAGCATAATATATTAGATGGAGTTAAGTTACAAATATTAGGATACATTACAGCATGGAATCTTCCTTTCAGAACGTTGTTGAAGAATATAAAAAATATATCCAAAACAATATTCTAGTGCTCACGTTTTAGCAACAAACTGTACTCATATAACATTCGGTCCCTCATTTTGGTTAATTCTCAAATGCAAACAGTTTTCTCGACGCTCAACGTCGGAACGTATCTTCCTCAATTCAGTACGGTGAACGTATAGGCAACATAGCCTTGTCTGGTGCATGCCAAACAGATGTATACTTGCAACTTGACGTAATAATTTATTTGGTTTTTACGTTATATTCATACACCCATTTAAAACCTAATAATTTGCATAAGATCCTAATGTGCTACTAATGGAATGTTAAATTGGGGAGGTAATTTCCACTGTTTAAACTTTGATGTTTCCGAATTCCCGAACAACTTGATGGTTTAATGTCCACTTTTCCATGTGAAACATGTTTGCATGTCTTGTGAAAAATCTTTACAACTTTAAATTATAGTGAAGATAACTGTTGTATGTGTTGAATGAGATATATGCCAATTTTCATTAACAATCTCTTCTGAAGACATCCTTACTCCAGCAGGTGGATGTCCCCAGGGTCTCTACACAAGGCTCAACCGTGTTACTATTGAATCTTCATCAATCGGCCGAACACATAAACAAGTAAAAGCTCCATCCAAAGGTTTGTGTAATTCAAAAGTTGTTTTGGCTCTTCTCGTTCATATAATTTCTTTGAATAATATAAGTTGTAACATTGTGCATCCCTCATCCGTCCTTCGCCCGGGGCACCATTTTATGCAAATAAGTCTTATAACTGAACAATCATCAATCTATTCACTGAAAGCGTTGCCCAATTAAAATAACCCAACATAAACTTGTGTTATATTTCCCCCTAAACAAACAAACATACATACATTCGTAATTTTAGATTCATTTTTTATACTTTGCTTCAATTACATTTACATATTCAAACTGGCCTCCCCAAATCAGAAGACGTACTCATGCTTTGCCTCCCCTTCTAAATTAAATATCCTCCCAACATAATGTCAACATTAACTGGTCAATCCACTATTGCGTGACCAAATCTCTTTTTCCTAATGTGTCCACTAACTTTTACTTTGGGATACACAGTACTGCCGTTTTTTCAAAAACCAATATACGTGCAACATTGAACTTTTATTTATGCCTTCAATCAGGCCGCAATATTGCGACAAAAATTTGCACCACCACACAGCTTATACTATGCTGCGTACATTTACCAATAGGCAAAACCATGTATCGCATATATCTAAAACTCCCTTCTTACAATAATTGCAATCATGAGGACGATACCTGCTGTAAGCATCGACCACAGGAATCGGCGACCACTCCCCGGGTTCCCTTGGCAACAGTTATGATCTTCTGCACTCCTCCTGCGGCGCAGTTGTTCATCCTTTAATTTAAGTTTCTCATCCAGCACCTTCGTTAGAAGAGTCTTGTATTTCAGCTGAGTTTCCAGCGCTTCCTTTCGCTGCATCATCCGTTGCACGGCCCCTAGGTAATGGGGTGTCAGTTCGTCGTCCACGCATCGGAAAAACGTGCAGCGGGGAACCTGACAACTGGGTGTTGTAATGTTGGGCGTTTCGTGGTTGATTGACCCATCCAGTATCCGGTGGTATATAAAATGAATAAAAGTAAACACTTCTTACCGTGCAACGGATGAATCGCCTGAAAGGATTCGCCTCAGTTCCAGACTCATGTCGGTGGCTGACACCGTGCACATGACAGACGACGGGGAGGCGGGTCACGGTTGACTCGCTGTTAGAGGAAGTTGCAACACTTGAACCTCCGGCCACGGATTCCATCGGCGATTTCATATATACATTTTATAGTTATAAGCAAAATATATATATCATAAAATGTTCCCTAATATTACTACCACACATTCTTACACATTGATAATTGTTAAGGAATATGTGATCCACAAATTGATTTTGAGGATGACATTTATGTGGGACAAAAATTCCGGCGTAACAAATTAACGAATACAATTACAAAGAAAAAAACGACTACACGTAAACTATAGCTTAGAATTATCTATACACATACCTATATATATATATATGTTCATATTATATATGTATATATATATATATTCGTATTTATGCGTCGTTAAGAAGGATTGATATTAGTTAAGAATGCATAAAAATGTTGAGTGTACATAAACCTTCAATAATTAATAGTTGAATCCATATACATATGTATATATATATATTATATATGTATATATGTATCTATACACACACACACACAGACAGATACAGAGAGAGGGCGAGCGATAGATTTAGAGATAGCGAGTGTGAGAGAAATGAGAGAGTGAGGAAACTATAATACATATGCAAATACTTATTCAATTCCCCAACATTCATTGTATGAAACTAATTAAAACTTATAAGTCGGATTAGAATACAAATGTGCATGTGTCGCGTGTGTGTATAGTATGTATATACTTATATATATATGTGTGTGTGTGTGTGTGTGTGTGTGTGTGTGTGTGTGTGTGTGTGTGTGTGTATGGATGACTAATCTATACCTATATGAAATGTGTGGATGTTTGTTACGGAATGTGTGTTGCCTAATACTTCCATGCTCTACACTTTTATTACAGGGTACAAAAAAATATATTATATCTAACTATTGACAAGGTATTATTTGTAATTTGTAAATAATTAACGACTTACGTATATTTTAGATCAAAACGTACATCACCTTGTTGATAACTTCATGCATATAAAAAACCACTATGATTGGAGCAAATTAAAACGAATACTTGTTTTCCTAAACGGACTTTAATAGTAGTCATTGCTGAAATCTCATTATTTTTAAATTTAGGTTCAATATTACTTTTGTATTATATCACTTTAATTAGTCTTGTTCTTTTTATTGATTATCATGGGATGGGTCCTCTTCTACGAGTGACGGTTGGCATATGTAAGATCAAAGTTTAATATTACTATTATGATAATTATTATTATTATTATTATTATTATTATTATTATTATTATTATTATTATTATTATTGTTATTATCATTACTGTTATTATTATTACTCACGTTTAGTGAGGCCACCTATTTAAGGTAATTATAATAGGGTTCTAAAATCATCCATATAAATAATTGGAGCAGATGCTTGCTAATTGTAAACAATAGTTCATAAATCCATTCTCACCTTACAAATTTAATTGACAATTATTACGAAAATTCAACCACTTGTACATAATACATTCATTATTTTGATATCATTGCATTAATGAATAATCATAATGAATGGTCCACGTCAGGTTCATCTTCGTGTCCATTTTAAAATTTATTAAAATCTTCTTTTTATGTAATTGAACTCTAATTTTCGATAGAATAATATTTTATTTAAATTAATTTAGTTGCTTTTCATTGGACGATTAACTTAATTTATTATTTAACAGATGTTTACTTTATATTATGTCGACGAGGTTATAATTTAAATATTTTAGTCTGATAGCGTAGCCAGCAACTAATTGCCTACGTAATTAAGCAGATATGTAAATTAGTAAATCACATGTTTCTCCTTAGTACAATAAGCTGGAAAGGTTGTGCAATGTTATTGACGAAAACTGAAATCTTGCTTCTACAACTGATTTTATTTTTTGTCAGTTTATGTAAGGTATTGTTTCGTGAAAGTACATGACTCTGTTATATACACGTCCGATAGACTCTCTGCTTAAAAATTAGGGCGATTGTGTATTCGAATTAATTGCTTGATATCCAAGCACATTGTTTTCTTATTCTCTTCGGTGAGGTGTCGTAAATTGGATCATGTGGATTAGGCATTATCGTACGAAAGTACATACTGGTTAGATAAATTAAAAATTTGAGCCGATCTTCTATATATGTCCATGTAAAAGTCATTAGGTGGACACCCTTATCACCATTTTGAAATTAGATACGACATTTAAATTTACTCAATCAAACCATTACATTGTAACTTGAATGTGCTTAAAATTTTTTCCCCATTGTTCACCCGCAGATGGATCCAGACAAATAATAAATGTACAAATTACAACGAAGTATTCTTTTTTAAATACCATACAACGACACGAAAAGTTAGATGACGCCAATCGAAATTTAAGAAATAGAAATGCCACATTTATTTAAGCAGATGACGTCTCTTCACATAACTCAAATGGTAAGCAATACCGCTGATTTGAAATATTATATATATATATAAACATATATACATAAGATTTGATGAATCATGTCAATTTTTTCTTATTTTATCTTGATGAATTTCTGGAACTTTCCGTTCATAACTACATTAATTGAAAATTAAAATGTCTGATTGCAAAAATTGAAGTTCTTTACGATTTCAGTATGCGCCTACGACTTTATGTTGTGATAGTGGAAAAATTTAACTTGCATCTGCTGAAGTTCGTCATGAATGGTTCAAATTGTTAGTTGTACATCAAATTCTAAGTTTTTATTGCTCTGTTTCATTCAACATTCGCTTTCCACTTATAAGTCTGTATATATATATATATATTTATATATATATATATGTACATCTAATTGATTCATTAAGAATGGATAATAAGTTTGCTTTGATTTTTATAAAAAAAAATTCAGAAACCTCTAATCAGAAATGCAATCAGATATATGAAATGATATTTCTCGTACGGAAAATATAAAGATAAGCACGTAACCCGGACCATTAAAAATTAACGGATCATAAGTTCTGATGTGAAATAATTTGGTTCAAATTACGACCTATTTGCACTCGTAATTTGTAAATTATACAATATTTATTCTCATAATTTACGTATTCGTTCCAGGGTGTTTGCCTCAATGGTGATTACCTGTGCGAAACACATA
This sequence comes from Perilla frutescens, assembly GCA_026008535.1. NCBI lineage: Eukaryota > Viridiplantae > Streptophyta > Magnoliopsida > Lamiales > Lamiaceae > Perilla > Perilla frutescens. The sequence goes on along the minus strand of BRKX01000006.1, from coordinate 6,547,244 downwards.
TATTTCCAATCGTAGTGATCTTTCTTTCATTTTGTCATTAATAATTAGACTTTTGATTAATATACTAATTATTCTTGTACTGTTATAGAACACTTCATATTCTTTTATGGGAGTTGTAGACAGTGTTGAAAATAAATCCTATATATTGTATGGTGCCTGACCGCAGTGCAAACATTATGTTTTATTGAAAGGCATAAATTGAATAAGCATAATAAAGTACCGGACTTTGAGGATCTGGTTCATCACAAGTTGGACCATATAGTTATACCGATAAGCACCTAGAAATCCCGGTTAATTTTCGTCTCTGAGTTGGCCTTTTTCATTTCTTAGTAATAGACAAGTACGGACTCCCATATTACATATTAGAGTTCACCTTGGCATACATCTCACATCGGCCTCGTATTGATTTAGTGGGAAATGAATCGTCTGAAGTTGTGGGAAATCTTAGACCGAAACGACGTTTTCGTCCACCCGTCCTATGTCTTCAATATTAAAGGCCAATATAAATTATAAATGAGAATACAATGTCAAAAGGACGCAGTCACATAGCCTCATTAACACGTTAATCACCTTAATTGCATAACAACATATCATTACTTAAATTTATCAATAGTGTGGATGTTCCCATCTTTTTACCTACAAGTTTCCGAGTTTTGGTGCTTTAACAACCAATTAAGTTTTTTGAGATATTTCCACAACATGCCAATCTGTAATTTCAAAATTTTAGCATTGTCGTATATGCTAGTTGCCACAAATTGTCGTCATATAAACATACGCCCCGATCAGACAAATATCATCTACCAGTTTACAAGTACAGAGGATAATGAAAATGTCAAAACAGAAGCACAATAATTCCGTCTACTAGATACTATCCGTTAGTAATCCGGCCAAGCCCCTAACTTACGAAGTTGCGGCTCACATCTGCTGCTTTGACAACTGGGCCACCACATAACATAGGCACAAATTATTCACGACGGCCTTCAAAATCACCTCATCCGATCGAATCCCAGCCTTACAGCTGTCGAGAGCCTCTACCCTTGCCTTCACCACCGCCAACTCGGCCTCCTTCCTTCGTAGGATCTCGGATATGTCTTCGACGATGGCATGCTGTCCTCTGATGGCGGCCTCCATCTCAGATTTGGCCTTCTTCAAAGCGGCCAGCCGGTTCCTCTAGTAGTCAGAAATGGGTTGGCCGACCGGGTGTAATGAGCTGCATTCAGGCGCCTGTTCATAAATTCAACTAAAAAAAATTAAGCACTTAAGCGCATGAGTAGTAAAAAAACACGAACGATGTCCAGGGAATCGGGACCCCTCACTTGGAAGTTGGAACTCGCATGTTCCATTAAAATCGAATTTATGTGTGTATGAGAACCTGGTCTTCCGCGGGTATCCCGTTCGAACAATCAAGCTGGTGGGCATTTTCAAAATCGGCCGGCGGGAATAAACTGGATGACCTGGTGGTGCCGTCCATTACCGAGTGGTTAAACCTTCAGAAGGTGGGAGTTGAGGAGTTATTCCACCTAAACGCAATCATCGCTGAGCCGCCTTTATTGGCTTCTTTGGGAAGCCAAAGCAAGTACTGGGCAAACTTGTAATTTCACATTGTTGCATTATTGGTTGTCGATTTATGTAGGTGGGGTATTTAAATAGCGGTCCATGGTGGTATTTTTTTTGGGACAAACGGTAATGGTGTTCAATTAAAAGTATTTGTGGCCGACTATTTTGCTCCATATGTACATGGTCTGTTCAAATTAATTCCATACCAATCGTAAAGGTCTACTATGTGCATCCGAGTACCTTAACACACACTTTTCTCACGTAATAATATTAGTTCACACAATAACACATACGTCTTACCCACAGGGTACGACCAAAAAATTCCACACGTTGTCATTAATAATTATCATACGATTTGCACAGCAAATTTTCTCCATCTTAACCAGTTATCAGCCCTCGTGTTCTGTTTGTTTGAAACGAATCCTACATATTTCAGTCCCAAAATGTGAGTATTTTTTGTTATATGTTTTTGAATTTTCATTTGCTGCTATCAAATTTTAATGCTTCATATTAGGTTCAGTATCCCAATTTTCAATGTGGAAATGAATATCAATAATAAGGATTGCAATCACATAAATGGTTTCAGCAATTATTTATATTCCACTAAGTAATTGAAGGCACACAAATATGAATTTACTTATGTTCAACCGTACTTCCTGTATTTTGTGGGTAGGGCATGCACTATACGCTAAATTTATTTCAAAACGAATAGTGTTATATAAATATCTGATTTGTATTATGAGACGGTACATATATGCGAAAGTGGATGACAATTCGAGTTTAATTCATGTCTGTGATAGGTGTGGTACTGTGCCAAATAATACATGTATACGGTAAATGTGTTTGTGCTTGAGTGGTTGGAGGAATAAAATTCTGAGCCAAATACACATTTAAAATATATATGATACAAATTAGACTTAAAAATTAAAATAATGAACAAACAAATTATTAAAAATGCTGACAAACGGTAACGGAATTTTTTAGAAAATTGTACTATGATGCATGCTACATGCATGGAAAAAAGAGAACAACTCATTCGAGCACCATTCCATACCATACCGACTATGAAGACAACCGTACAGGCCGAAACTTCGTAGAAGATAATTTAGACACATAATCAGGGTGGTGCATTTCATAAACGTTCTTAATTTTGAATTTTCTTCATAGTCCATGCATGTTTTATTGTACTCTAACCATCACGAAGGTGTAATTACCTATTAATCCCATTGCCCAATAGGATCACATTTGCTTGGTTTTCTAGACATATGGCTCATACTTGGTATTTTTATTTGTGGTAGTCGTATTTGATTTGTAGCCAGGATTAATGAGAACATTATCTTAGGGCTTCGCATACCTTATCCGAATATCCGTGCATCACTTCTCGGTTAAGTACAGTCTTGTGTATACAATTCATTTTATCGTCTGCAACCAGGGGCTCTCATTGCATGAGCTAAGTGAGTCGGTCGCTTAAACCCCCTCCCCCCCCCCCAAATTTTGAATTGTGTGGGGCCCCAACGTTTTTCATAATGTGTCATATAAAACAGATAGTCGTGATATTTTATCTAATGTCCTCATGGTCCAGTGGTCAGATGTCCCTTCACTCTTAAGGAGTGCAAGGGTTCGGTTACAGTAGTCGCCAAGTTGGAGGAGGGTGCCTTTGTTTTATTTTTTTACCATATTTCCACTTCCATCATTTACTCTCTCTCTCTCTGGACATTGGTTGTGCCATTTCATTTTACTTGACTGTTTAAATAATGAAATCACAGCCTTATTTTTTTCATTCAATCTCTGTCGACTTTCTTGCTCTCACTCCCTCTATGTTTCAATAAATTCAATATGTTTTCGAGAATCACCAACCTTGATATTTTTTTTTTCACTTTACCAATTTTTTTTTAAATCGTAAATCAAGTTTTTTTACTAATTGTTTTTCAAATATTAAATCACAATCTGTATTAGAATGCCCGCTAGTTGCGCAGTTTTTTCCTTTTGAAGCTTTAACTTAATTGTTACCAAGTTTTTTCCATTTGAAACTCAAATTATAAATTCTTTTACCAATTCTTGCTGACATTCTTAATCTATAGCTTTATTCTAAAAGTTGCTGTCTATGACCCGCAAATAGAATAATTCCTTTTTTTTTAGATTTATAATCCAAAATAATAATATATTATAAGATGAAATTATATATATATTTACACTTCCAATTATAATTCAAATGTATTGTCCGGAAAATCATATGCCCTCATTTGTATTTCCTCGACTAAGACACACTCCATCATTTGGATTGGCCCTGTCTATAACCTATTTACTTGTAATATCCGCATACGAACTATTTTAACTTTTTTGTCGATGTGAAAATATATACACCTATATATATATATATATATATTAATGAATACCTATGTATGTATATACATCTCATTCAGCTAATCAAATACGTTGTCGCATGCTTAAGAAAACACACATTTGTAATCAATTGAACAAAGATTATGTTTGAAAATGTAAAATGTTTACAGGCATCACACGTCATTTTGGCAATTTTAGCGAAATGCAAAGACGCTAAACATATATAGTTCTACCCACATTCTAAATTTAAGATAACATATTTTGTCAATTAATTGATGAGTAGATCATCATATTATCTCAAAGTTTAGTATTACCTCAATTAATTCTACTACTATTAATGATAATAATAATAATATTATTATTACTAATAATAATAGTAATAATATTATTAGTATTAGTAATAAAAATGATAATTATTTTAATGATAATAATATTATTTTAATAATAATCATATTGTTATAATTAATAATTTAAAATATTATAATAATTATTATAATTAATACTAACAAATTAGAGGTACTTTACAGGGTAATTATCAATTCAATCAGTCGACATTAATGAAAATATGTATATGTTGCTATATACATATGTATATGCATTACTTATTGAATATACTGTATATACGGTTATTTGTGTGTAGTTCTTATCAATGAAGTTGTGTATAATGTGCAATCAATTACATAATATATTTTCATAGATTTTTTGATCTCCAATGAAGCATTCAATCAATCACACTACAATGACTTTGATTTTATATATGTTTGGTGACGATCGTCCTAGGGCTTGAATTTTAGAATTGGGAATTTCCAATCTGCAATCGAAATCGGCCTCATAATTCCATTGCATTTGACTGTACGTGATTTAGGTTTAATGGTATAATTAACAATACCCGTGCTCAACATCAACAACTATTATGGGCGGAAGTTAAATGAAGAGAGAAATTTATCCCAACTATTTCATCGACGAGACAGTGCAACAATGCATCAGCCAAGAAGGACGATCAAACAATGAATGGTTAAGATGGAGTGGAGGTTTTACACAGCAATATAGATTTATTTTAATTATCTTTAAATCTGGTTGAGTTATTGACCCATATAAGTATGAAATATTTGACTTTGAATTTCAGTTTACCAGTTTCCGTTTATAGAACCACGGATGAACTAATTATGAAATGCAGTGTTTACGGTTTGGATTATTGAGCTAATATTTCAGTTTTGCAACAAATGTAAATGTAAATATTGGCACGGCTGGATTTGACTAATAGTTTATTTTCACATGTTTTAGATTCATATTTCATAGTGTGACGACTTAAAAAAATGTCACTTTCAGCTTAATTCATTTACCTATATTTTTAATAGTTTATAAGTTTAAAAGAGACGATGAATAGTTTATATGGATGAATTATGTATACTTGCTTGTTGTGTATGTTTTTGTAATTACACTTGTATAGTTTTATATTGTAGGTTCGGTAATGGTTGATGTACGATACACGCTGAGTGTAATGTAGTTCGCAAATCCAAAACTTTGTATAAGATTATATAAAATTTAAACTAATTATTGACACTGTAATTATTGTTGTAAGCCCAATATGTACATTTTAGAAAAAGTATGTTAAGTTAGTTCGGCCATGGTGTAACTAATAATTTTAGCCATCACAAATTGCAATTATCAATTGCACAATCAACAAAACTGTCAATCTTTATGGGAACATAGATTATGTATGTTTATTTTTAAGGTTTATATGTTTTTTAGTTTTAGTTCTAACGGGATCGAATTCAAGAAAGGGAATGAAATCCATTAATGTATTCATAAATAGTTGGTGTTGTTATTACGTCCCAATGTTGTGTGGAATATGGTTTATTGATAAGAATAGTAATCGAACAACGTATTCGCCGAGTTTTGTGAGCGTAGTAAAGTGCGTAATTAACCAATTATCTAATTTCTTTGTGGCTCATTTAATTTAATTTGGAATAGGAAGAAAATGAGATCATCGTTTTTCCTCCATATCTCCGTGGTCCCGATTATGGTATATGTAGGTGCAAAGATGCCTTTTTTCATGCTTCTATGTAGTAAAGGATTAAATCAAAACACCATACTTACTTTCAGATGATAATATGCTAAAAATGTAATGCCTATCAGGTGTAAGGATGGATATTCTCCCATCTAAATTTCCCTTTGAATTGTCTTTTTATGTTTATGCACTTTTTATCCAATGACTTTCCATTCGGAAACAATAATTTTTTATTACAATCTTTAGGAGTTCGTTGAAAATACTTGATTACTACTCATACACTATACTCATAATAATAAATTTAGTACTTAATATCATGTCCATCGCAAAGGTCATTTGCAACTTACCATTGCTGACGGACATTGGCCTAGGGAGTTTCCGTAATGCTATTTTCTGTCTCAAAATATTAGTATGTAATTGCATCTTATTATTATTATTATTGAAATTATTATTATTACTATTATTACTTTGATTATTAACATAATTATCGTATTTATTAATATTATGATCATATCTTTTGAAAAATGTATTTATTATAAGGAATCAATCTGGATTAGTAATAGCATGTTTGTTTTTACCGCATTCCAATAAACAATGGGCTCACAAAAACATATGAAATCTTTTCGATCAACCAACATGACATAGTCAACATTAACAAAGATGTAAGGGCACAAAATGAGTACATTGTACATGTAATTAGAGGCACAATTAAAACGCCTTAGTAATTCACCGGGGCAGCCCTAAACATTGTCAAGCACTCCCTTCTTCAGGGCATTTATCCTTGCCTCTAGACACTCGATCTCGGCCTTTGTCTGCTCTATTGAATGTTGGACCTCTTGCTTCCATATCATGTGAAGCGCGTTCTCGTAGAACCTTTGCTTTTCACGTTGCAGAATTTAGGAGCATTGTATGTCAGTAATATGAACCAAAAGACATTAACTTCCGGTAGCCAGGGAGAGTACGCCAGAAAAATAACCGCACCGCGTGTTCCAAAAGTAAATCTCTTATCTTTGCGTCGGCGACCGACTGTGCTGCTGCTGCCCTCCGGAGTTTTGCGGAATCAATCGATGACTGAGAACGACATGCAAGAACATAAATTAATTTAAACGTATGGAAGTGAGTTGCAGGAGTAATACCATTATCATGGAAAAGTACAGACCTCCGCCGTATCCGGCACTGTCGTTGGGCGGGCTCTCTTAGATGAACTGGTGGTGTCCTCGATGCTGCTGCGGCTGACAGGATCCATGGCGGAGAGATCTGAAGTTTTGACGTTAGGAGGAATATGAATTATACACAAAGAGCGATGCAAGACTGGCCGGCGTGACTCTTCAGTAACTGCCCAATTATTGCGAGGAATGCCTGCCTTAAGTAGCCTCTCTCGAGGATTCCAATCGGCGGGGGGGTGCAGTTGTGTCGGTTCACTAATGATTCCCGTTAACACCCTTTTAACCGCCCCATCACATACTGCCGTAATAAATACAGTTAATTGGAAATGTAAGGGAGCGAAACTCGACGCCAGTTAACACTGTTTGAGTTAATTGAAATCGTGCCAAATGAGTCACGCAACCAACGGTCATGCCATGTAGGTAATTAAGGGTCCAAATAATGACCACAAGTAAATACAAAACGTCCAACCTATACCCATACATAACTGAGAATTTTTATATTAATCGTGTATCGATGTTTCACTGAACTTTATTTTGAACATGGAATATGTTATTATTGCGCCTCTAGCACAAGCCAAAAATTGTACCCCTACGTACCATACAGTTATGAATAGTGTCATGGCCGGAAATATGTATTCACATGGGTGAGAAGTTGCAAACTGCTTTGACAAATTGAAGTACTAAGTAACCTTCATTTTCCCTCACTTTCACCGTCGTTGTAATCGATTCTAGACATTGAAATAGTGTGGCATTAATACTGAATAAAATATATATGGAACAAAACTCCAATGACATAATTACCGAAATGCAAGGAAGTGACAGTTCCATGCATGGCAGATTCCAATGATGTAGTTGCATGAGTCGATGAGCAATAGTGAGTCCTAATTTTGAGTCTTAGAATATGTTCGAATTCGAATTACAAGAAAGATCACTTTTTTCTTACCTTATAATATATATAATTTTAGGAACCCAACTAAAAAGAAATTTATGATTCTATTTGCGGGGCAAACACAACAAGCATTTTAATATAACATATAATATTAATTTTTAAAATCATTGGGGAAACATTTTACATTGGGTATTTCAATTTGAAAAAATGGTAAAACTTGCCGCCTCTTTAAAAAGCGTTCTGACATAAGATTTCATAACATTTCCTATTAAAACTTAGAATGAAGGTTCGAAGAAATAAGATGGCACGGGAAAAAAAAATTGTGAGAAAGTGAGAAAGAACGAGGGAATAGAGGGTTGGGGGGGAAAAATTCATGCTGTGAATTTATTATTTAATAAGCCAGAAAAAAGAGATGGGAAAAAATATCAGGCGGAGAGAGAGAGTGAAGAAAGGAGGGAACTCGAACGGTAAATTCCACAAAATTCGAAGGGAGGAGACTACAAGGAGCCGATCCCTTGCACTCTTTGGGAGTCTTCCAGAGGTCAAACCACTGGACTGACATGCGTTTTGTTAGATTCTTAGCACTATTATATATAATATATATGAATTAGGAAGATGGGCGACATCTTCTCTAAAGCAAGCCCGTTGTAACTGTGAATGCTGGAATGCCATGGATGAGATGAAGCGCGAAAATGGAAAACTAAAACCGGAGCAGATGGCTAGGTTGCGCAACATTGGTTAGAAGGTGTATGAATGATATGAATCCAAAATCGGAATAATATTCTTAATTGGGGATGCCACTATATCACATCATCAGACCCCCAGTTGGACCAAATGTATTGGCTTACCAAAGAAGGGGAGAGGTTGTATTATTTTTTCATAAGCAGCCTTTTTTTCCCTTTAGCAGAGCATATATTTGTGTGTTTATCCGTCAGTGAAGTAGTGCTATTTCAATTGTTAATTAATTTTTCGGATTTCTTAAGTTTCGAAGTTGTGTAGTGTCAACAATATAATATTGTGGTTGGCTACATGAATAACACGACTGAGGATTGGGCAAAGCGAATTAAAATAATCAAGAATCAACTAGTGTCCAGCGTATTCAAGGCAATATTGAAATGTTTGCATTTGATACATAGTATGTCTACATAGTACAAGCGTAACGTCGAAGGATGTTGAAAAGGACTTGAATAGTGTCATCGAGGGCAGGTCTGAATAAGTGATCCTAAGTTACCCCTACTATATTTCATATTCTGTACAAAAATTTATATACAATACGAAAGTTTCTTTTATTGCATTTTTACTTTTTATAAATTCATAGAAATGTATGAGATATGTTTTCCCAAAAAATATATATTAAACCATGCAAGTGTTTGGGAATAAAGAAACATCATTTTTTCATTGTGGAAGTCAGACAAGCGAATTCACATTATTTAATTGGTAGATAATTTTAATATCTAAAGTATTAATTATCATTTTATTTTAATGTAACATGTAGAGTAATTAATATAATGAGAAATATTGCAAATATTCATTAGTTAAATGCATTTTTTTAATAAACAAACTTAATAACTTTTTAAATGAAACCTAATCAAATGTCTAAATGTGGTCAAAAATAATCAATTCTCTGAAATTATATATTTTTCGATCTGTGACTCAAATATACATTTCCTTTTGCTCAAGCGCACCCTTAGCAAACTATACTAAAATACTTACTGCCATATACCAAAATCTATTAAAACATCATATACACAGTCAAATCAAATCAATTGATATCATATATATATATATAACGAGGTCCAATCAAATAAATATATAAATTGTGGTGGAATTCTGTACAAAAATTCCACATATGAATTATTGGAACCTAAAAACCATAACAATAATGCATTCCGATTTTTAATTATCAACTATGAAATATTAATTAACAAAACAATGCATACACTTAAGCCTCATATGGTTTTAGCTAAAATTCTATATTTCTATTCACAAATGAGACGACGAAATTATTTTAAAATAAAGAATATCGGTCATCTCCTATATACAACATCGCATTAAGTATTTCTCTCCCAATCTTCAATGTTTCTTCAACTTGTTGTCACAAAAATAATAATAATCATTATATAATTCTCTTCATTCTACTGTCTCCACAGATTTGATTCTCATACAATCAGACACAAATTGCCCCTGGCTCTATTTGAGCTGTTTAGTGGAATCTACCTATCTTCTTACGGTATTCACTGAATTCCAGTGCAAGATACCCATTTTCAACACCAAATTCAATATATTCCAAAACATCGTATATACGTAAATGATTTAATCTTGTTGTGACTACTTGTCTGTGACACAGTCTTTCATTTAGCATTTACAATTTGGTTAAACACAACATTATAATCTCAGGAACTATATTAGACCCATAAGATGTTCCTAACCGTCCTCATAATATGCGCACAATTCAATTATGTAAATCAATATATGTACATAATTGTCAAAAAAAAAATTACCAGATGTGGTCACATGTTTGTAAGTTAATATAACTATATCATCATCGTAGTTTAGTATTACATTGCTATAGACAATAAAAGTAAATATACTCTTAAAAAAACACAACAACAAAAAAATACTCAAATTCAATGCAATGAACATAAAAAACATAGCCAAAACCGATAAACTTCCAAATATAAAACGTATAAACCAAAACCAACCGATAAACAATCAAACATAAAAAAACACCTCGAAATATGATTAAATGAAAACATTCAAAGAAAAGAATATGGAAATTAATATATCAAATTGAATTGTCATACTTTTATTATTGCGTAAAACTCATACGCAAGAAACCATCATTGAATCGGAAATATACTTGATTTCATGATGTTCAAACAAATATAATCGAAACTGGAAAGTGAGAAAGTGGATTAGAGATTTGTTTTTGTAGGAATGAATGGGCATTTATCAAATATTTTTGATGTGGTACGTATTACAATTTTATCAATACTCGTATATATTAATTTATGTATTTATAATGCGTATCAATTTATTTTGTAAAGAATAAACATCACATTAGTTGTAGATACTAATTAGATTCCGCTAATGAATCCATTAATTAAGGTAATTATGAATAATCCAATAAGTATCAGTAATAGACTAAATCATTCCCAACTGACTTCAATTTTTTTTTGTAGGGGCGTAGTACTTGGTAGTATTAATATTAGAGTGAAAATGCAACAAATTAGAGATGTGATAAATATTTGAATTTAATGCATAACCAATGAAATAAATGCTCTAATTATTTTAGCTGAATACATGCATTAGTTAAGGTGTTCCCCTAACATGTTATATTAATATTAATATGCGTATCAAAAGATTAATATATAATCTAAATAAAATAATATAATCTACATTAATTATGTGTATAATATGTGGTTTGTGCTGATCATATAATAAATTGGTAGTTGAATTCTATAGGGAATCTTAATGTGCATTCTAATTAATATGACACATACCATAATTAATTGCCTGGCAAGCTTGCTTATTTTTTACATTGTTTGATCAAATGAATGCAGTTTCGGTAATACAATATTGATTAAAACTGACCTAGGTACTACCAGAATTATGTTATATATTAATGATTATTTTTCATTTCCGCAAAACTCTCTCAAGGGATTCACTACCTTCGGGTGTATTTATGTGATGATTTTTTCTTTTATATTATTATTTTAACATTAATATTAAGTTGGCATTATATTGATATTCAACATTATTTTTATAGTTTTGGTAGATAGGATAGTTTTGGCGGGAAAATTAAATCATAAACTGTCCTATTGTTAGATATTGTAGGATCAACAGAATTTTGGATTCATTGTAATATATATTTGTCTATGTATAAAATGTAAAATATAGGTCAATGTATATACATGTATATATAAATACACACACACAGCTACAGAGAGAGCTAGGGAGATATTGGTTCATATATACATGTAGTACATATTACATATGTACATACATACTACTAATATAATGTTACCATAAAAAAATTTGACGGCCATAAAATTAATTGCATAATTGAATGTCATTTAGTAGATACCATATGGAATGATTGGAATTGAATTATGAAAATCAAATACACAAGTATGAACTATATTAATTAAATTAAATTTAGTCAATATATAATATACTCAACGCACACGTATATATTTATATTTTTGGAACCGTAATTTAGGCTGGACAGTTTACTTGATATTTTCATCCTATATGTATTATCTTACCATCAGATAGAGTGTATATAAAGGGGTTTCCTTTTTTAGTTCTTTAAAATTCATATTTTATATATATTTTTATAATAACAACTTTGATCCCCAAATTAAAAAACTCCTCATAACAGTTTGCATAAATATCGCGGTTTATATATACAACAAATATATAGTAAACGATTGCACCCACATAATTATTGTTTTTTTTTTGGAGATTGTATATTAAGTTTAGGAAGGGTTGATTTGACTGTTGGTGTGTAAATAGTTAGGTTAATGCATGTTGCCCCTTATAATTAGGTTAATTTTTTTTAATACGATATATGTATATTTTTTAAAAGAATAATGCTAGCCAACCAGCTGCTGGCTAGCCAGAAGCTAATTTTGGTGATGATTAATAAACGGTACTACTAATAAATTAATTCTGTTACTTATTAAATGTTATGTTTTTACTATAGTATCCTTCTATCATGAAACTAGTGATTTGTAATTAATTATTAAAATCACTCTAGAAGCAGATCGGAAGAAAGGGGCGCAACGTCATCTTCTTTCTTTTCTTCACTTCTTTATTTTTTTCCATCTTCGAGTTCTTCTGAATTGAAGCGCATATAGAGTTGCCCTAATTATTATCGAGGGCATCAATGTTAATTTATTGAATAATTACTGTTTTATTAATTAAATTAATTAAATATTAAAAATAATAAAACATTCTGGCTAGCCAGAATCTGGCGGAAAATCATTACTCCTTTTAAAATATATGAAGTTCATACAGGTTTGCGTTCACTTTTTTTGTGAATATAAAGATGTGATGTATTTATTTTCAATACAATATATATCTAGTTTATTATGTAATTGTAAAATAATTTAATAATTCAAATACAGAGTGACAGGGAATAACGTAACACATATTGCTTCATTGGATTTATCGTTAATTAAACAATCGTAATTTGGTTATTTAAGCATATTAATTACTACAAAATTGCCTCAGTTGATAAAAAGGGTTGAATTTGCGGGAAAATTAAATCATATTCGTAAGATAAACATTAACAATACTAATAATAAAAAGGTTCATAATAATCATAGTATTATGCATTATTATTATGATAATAACCAGAATTCCTTTACTAAGAATAATGCTGGTAATAAGAAAAAAGAAAATCATGAAAATTATATAAACAAGCATCTACATTAAAATAACATTCGTCATCATAATAATGCTAAGAATACTAAAAAGAATAATAATTCTGATAATAATACAACCAATTATACTAATAATAATAACTATAATAATAATAGTAGCATGAATACTACTATTAATAATATGAATAAGAATAATATGAATAATATTATTCTTAAACATTTTCGAATGTGTTTTTTAACCATTTGTGAGTGGTTAGTACATTTGCTAGTCAATATTAAATAACATTAGTGTAATTATATGTGATTCGTATGAGCATATTATTCTTATTCGAGTAGCACGTCCTAAATAAAACAATATGTCATTTAGACGTGCCTATTATATGCTCACACAATGCTGATGGATCAAGGTTAATTGTTTGAAAGTAATTATATATCAAAGAAGACAAATATTAGTATGTATATATTGATAATGATTTACATAATAAGAATGAGAAGTGTATTAATAACAACATGCAGAAACGATTTACTATTATTTCCAACGGGCCTATGAATATGTGGACTCGACATCTGGCCCAGCCCGATTCCTCAGCAATGCTGCCTATGCGGGTAACTTGAAGGACTAAATTGACATTTAACACTTTATGTCGCCTCATAATTGCACAAGCCCTAAATGCAGACGAACAACATCGGTGAAGCCCCAACCTCTCCACTGAGAACACTGTCGCCATGACCTTCCGAATGCGGCTGCCGATTCAAGGGGTGTACAATTGCATACAGGGGGAGAAGAAGGAGATTCGCTTGCTGCAATATCTGCTCGTGGAAATAACTCAAGGCCGCATTCGCGATGCCGAGACCGCCGCCGCTTCCATGGAAGTGATTGCCGCCACCATGTCAGACGCTTTCCGTTAGCCTATAAGTGCCGTTGATGTGGCCTGCAAGGTGGACGAGCTCCGTAACCATTTTGAGGCCTTTTTATGGTTCAAATCGCTGCCTGGGATTCAATACGACTCAGCAGATAACAGAGTCACGGCTTGGCCTATATATTGGGAGCGCTACAATGTCGCCCACGTAAGTTGGGCTTAAAATTTTCAGTTTGTTAGGTTAATTGCGATTATTAATGTTTAATTTCAAATTTTTGGTCCTCGTCCTTCGTAATGTAGCATGAGCCGATGCAGAATCTCGTGTTCCGGCTGAAAGGGGAGCCAAATTACGCGTTACTGCATGAAGTTTTCACAGCCGGTCGGTTAGGGAGGCTCGACGTACAGTGGGTCATTGCCCGGTGCATGGGCGGGGACCCCAGGTGGTGCCCAGCTCCGGTGCTGTACTGGTGGGGCTATGCCTGACTCAGATCCCGTCGTTTTTTAAGCAAACGTGAAACGGACGTACACATGTTAAAAAACAGGAACATTAACTTTTTTTGGGCTTGGATTACGGTCATGGATTGGTTAAATACGGTGTAGATCAATTGGTTTCCAAGTTGAATGTTTTTTTCCATTTAAGAACGGTGGGGTACAGATTATGATGACAGTAATAAGTCCGTATACATGATTTAATAATTTATAAATTATTTGTTGTTGGAGTTGCAATACTTGGGGATGATTTGCCCAAAAATACCTTCTTTATGCTGTGTATATTGTAGGCCGAGTACAGCCGGGGGATGACGATTACCTAGATCGCTTTTAAGTGTCAAACGTTCGGGATAATTCCGATAATTGTGAATTACTTAATAATTGCAGAACGTC
This sequence comes from Perilla frutescens, assembly GCA_026008535.1. Taxonomy (NCBI): domain Eukaryota; kingdom Viridiplantae; phylum Streptophyta; class Magnoliopsida; order Lamiales; family Lamiaceae; genus Perilla; species Perilla frutescens. The sequence goes on along the minus strand of BRKX01000006.1, from coordinate 6,532,146 downwards.
CACAATAGTTGTTGCAAATCATTTCAAAGACGTTTGTTTAATCAAATTCAAGGACGCATACTAAGTGGAAGAGTAATGTTGTACAATGTAGGGACTTGCTTAAAACCAATATTTACAAATAATTTTGGTACAATTGTTTTTAAAGGAATGAGGAAATCCATATTATCGAAATACTGCACTTAGACTACCGAAAAATACCTGCGTAGATCGAATTTTGGGTATACAGTAGGCATCCGTACGTTAGCATACTGTATCGACAATGTTGTGTACGGTGTCGATATGGGAGTTAAAAGATATCGGTGTAGCGCGGTATACCAAATATACAGTATATTTCAGTATTCGGTAGACCAGATGTTTCGCTACATCCAAGGTAAGGCCGGTATATATCGATATGTCAGTACATCGGTATATATCAACAATCCGCAACCGCGGTACGGTACGGTATACCGATATACCATACCATAGCGTACATTTAGAATGGTTATATTATTTCTACTTCTTGACAACGAATGGTTATTGTAGTATACTAAAATAATTTGAGTAGACATTACTACGAATATAGTAACTGACTTTGTGTAAATGAAGGGCATGAAAAAATGAAGCAAATGAGTATATATCATCATATCAGCATATACTGCCTCCGTCCAACTTATGTAGTCCCTACTACTATGTTGAGGTGGCGCAATTATATGATCCTATAACTATACATAGTATTACTTATCATAGTAATTAACAAATATACATTTGCCGTGTTTTTGAAGCTAAAGGCAAAAACTGTAGAACTTTGTGGAGTCGTAATCGTGAGTAAGGCTAATAATGGAATTGAAGTCCTAATAGTTTGGTTGCAACTGTCCTATTTGTAAGATACGGGCGAGGATAAAGTGGTCAATATGAACCCATCACGGAGGGAGTTTAGGATGATCTATAACATTGAATAGATCTACACTTTTTTTAATGTGTAAGATCAAACAGGTATAATATAAATATTTACATAATCCAGTGAATAGTTCACATTTGAAAGTTAAACGTCATGGCTACGGAACAGTAAGTTAATTCCATTAATTAGTAAACAGTTAACTATCCGATAAGCAATAAAAGTTCAAATTACTCAAATATCATAATAAGAAACAAGAATACATGCAAAAGATGATAATATCACTTTGATGTTAGATATTGGAGTTCAACATGAGTAATAAAATAGAATACACTCACCTTACTACAATTGCCACTTATGAGTGAAGGAAGGTAAAGGATGAGCCAAAGGAAAGTACTAACAAGAAGAAAAGAAGCATTTAAAGGTCAGTCAATTACTAAAGAAAAACATAATATTGAGTACGTTTAACACTGAATGACCGACAATATAAATAAGTAAAAATACATGAGATATGATTGGAATTGAGCAATTTCATTGACTACATAAAAAACAGGTACCTTATATTATTATCCAATAGTAACCAGTAAAAGATTATAAACAAAAGGAAAATAACAATAACAAACTATAATATCTGTAAAATAAGATAATAACACATTGAGGTTATATGTTGGAGTTGAACATGACTAATAACAGATACCTCCCTAACATCAATACAGTCACGACTTCTGAGTACAGTAAGGTCTGATAAGAATAAAAGAAAGTTAGTAAATAAAAATAAATTAAAACTTTTTAAAGTTCCTTAAATCGTGGAGAACAAACTACGTTTAGAAAGGTTAACATAATAAGTTACAAAATATATGTAATAAAGGGTACACGCCTAATGAAGTAAAACTGCGTTACTAAAGTATGTTAATTAAGAAGCGGGAAAAAAAATACACAATAAGAAGGGGAAAAAATTGTTACCACATTCATTAAATTCGGTTAAGTAAAATGATTTTTGCCGGAAGTGGTATATAAAAGGGTAGTAAATATATATATACTGATTAAATAGTTGGAACTTGTCATATATATGATGACTACAGTAATTAATAAAAGGAAATTAAGGAAAAATTGATGAGAAGGACGATAAGAAATCCCATAATCCGATTTATCGATGCAAATCAATCATTTTGTGGTGTTTTTATTTTAAACAATGTGCTGAGACATGGATTATTTAACTTGCTTCATATTTGTATATTGACCACTCCACCAATAACCCATACCACATGATACAGAACCTTGTGATTTTGTATATATGAAGAATAAGTTTACCGCAAAGGTGTGTGATTAAGCTTAGATTAAGATTAAGATGATATCACCAAAACAGACAGAAATATGTGGGCCGGGGCAATGCTTTGGATAATTTACTCAGTACCAATTGGAAGGATTTGGGCGCCCGTTTAAATTTTATTTGAATCGCCAATTCCTGCGAAGTGCCGTGGGTTCTTCAACTCTGGCGAATCGTTCGTCGCACGCCACGAGTGAAAAAATGATTGAGGGAATACAAATTCACCCTGTTCGGACGAAATCCTTGCCGCCGCGCCTCTCCAAATTAGAACGCCATCACAACAGGAACCGAGAACGTGATCAGACTAGAATCGGGCACCCTCTGGATCGACATCCCTCTCAATGGATTCCGTCAATAACACCATTGTAAGCCTTAATTGAATAGGTCAACATTTTGGGTTCGCGTCGGCAGCCGCTGTTTGCAGGGAAAACTAAACTTTTTCCACATTACAGGTGCACTGTACCACCCCAGAGGGAGAAGGGAGAGGGAAGAAGATCCAGCCGGTTTACCGAATACAAGGTACGGATCGGAATATCATTTTGGAGGTTTAGGATAGTTCTGATGATGTGCGTGATTTATTATACAATTTACAATATGAATTAGAATGTGATTGCTCACCCTAAAGAGGAATACATGCACTATGGTTATTGATTTGAATGAGACACCAACTCGGAAGACGAAAGTAGTCAGTCACTGGGCACGAGCGCAGACAATGGGAATGAGGATGATCCTATAGTTAGGCAACTATTACAGAAGCTTGTCCCTGGTTCAGCACTTGATGGGTTGGATGCGGCGTACGTCCTCTACTGTGAGTATGCCAGACACGTCGGATTCAGTGTTCGGAAAGGGTCGTAAAATTACTTCAGAAAAACTTCCGAGATTCAGATGAAACTGTATCATTGTTCATGCGAAGGTGTGAGTGAGAATATCTGCTCCCAGAATCGCATACCTGTTTATAAGAAACAGCAACGAAGAACGTCGTGCAAAGCACGTCTGCGTGTTATGAGGGAACATGTAGATGGGATCTGGAAGGTGGGTTTGCATCAGACGACCCACAATCATGAACTATATGAGGCGGATCAAACCTACCTACTGCGTTCTATGCGGAATTTGTCCCATGCACAAAAGTCCATATTAGAGCAGATGCGTGATGCAGGAATTGGTGTCAGTAAGGCTTGTAGATTCATGGAGAAAGAGTCGCGTGGGGTGCAAAACGTGGGGTTCATAAGGAAGGACACATATGATCATATGAATCGCATTAGGGCAGAAACAAAGATACCCAATGGAGATGCGAGAGCAATCGTGCAGGTGTTTGCTAACAAGTCTAAGACAGAGCCATTCTTCTACTCGAATATAATGTTGGATGACGAGGGCCGGTTGATGAACTTCTTCTTCCGCGACAGCTGAAGTGCAGCAGATTATGAATTGTTTGGAGATGTATTGTCCGTCGATACCACTTTCAAGACTAACAAGTACAATCTAATATGTGCCCCGTTCATCAGGATCAACCACCATCGACAAAATGTTATGTTTGGATTGGGATTCCTGCCAGATGAGACAACGAAATCATTCGAGTGGTTGTTTTCAACATTTCTTGATTCAATGGGGGGAAAAGAGCCCCAGATTATTTTCACAGATCAATGTCAAGCACTGATGAATGCTGTGGATTACTGCTTCCACACAGCTCGACACCGTCTCTGTCAATGGCACATTAATCAGAACGCACCCTCACATTTTGGGAGCCTCAATAAAGACAAAGAATTCAAAAAGAAGTGGCACCACTGTATGAATGGATGTGAAACTGAAGTAGAGTTTCAGGATACATGGCGGTCGCTGATAGATGAACATATGTTGGGAGATAATACCTGGTTTGAAACAATGTACCGACTGCGTAAGAGATGGGCTCATGTCTTAACGAATGACCTTTTTCCGCAGGAATGCATGCTACCTCGCGCAGTGAGGCCACAAATAAGGTTTTGAAGGATTTATGCGCACGCAGTGGAACGCTGACTGAATTTGTTCGCCATTATTAGAAGATTCAGATAGATTAGTGCTTGAAAGAGCGGGCAGAAGATGCCCTGTCGATAGAAATGCCGGGACAACGAGTTAATGATAACCATCTCCTTACCCATGCCGCCAGAATTTACACACGCAGCATTTACAAATTGGTCGAGATTGAAGCTGCAAGTTCAATAAATATTGACATGATATAGTCATCTCTGGACTACAGCGCGGCTGAGTTGGAGTTCATTGTGTGCGGTCAGGGAGTGCACCATCGCAGCAGGCGTGTAGTGTTCCAGCAAGGGACACAATCAATGACGTGTACATGTAGAAAGTGGGAGACAGAAGGGTTGATATGCCGTCACATCTTTAAGGTTTTTTTCACTATAAATATCAGAAGACTCCCCGAACAACATATTTTGAAGAGATGGACAAGGGCTACTAGGAATAGATCGCCTAACAATATCATTACCCCTTCTGGTGGAGATATACCGGATGATATGTTGTTTGTGAATAATATTATGCGGCTAGCGTACGCGATCGCGTACGAGTGCAAGGATAATGTCAATTACAGGACATCGTTGCACCAATGCATGACTTTGTTGTTTAACCAGGCGTGTGGGTCTCAAAACCAAGCCACCTCATCCACAAACATGGGCTCTCGTCCTTCGGATAGCCCTCACAGTTGCGGTATTCGCAACCCGCCGACAACTAACCATGCTTGGTATCCAAGACAGAGGGCTGGTGGATGAGAACCGGTTCATAAGAAGTATCGGAATATGAAAAAGGGAGGCGTCCCCTTAAGTAATGCAGGTTATACAGTCGATGTAACCATATTTCATTAATAAGCAATTCCAAAACCGGTTAGATACGATATAGTGTGGTGAGTCTGGTAACATTCCTCAAATTATGTGCAGGCCAGGACAATGCGGTGGGCATGGATCCACATCAGTGGATCCATTATAATATGTTAAGGAATAATCTTCCAGGCAGCATGGATTACGATGCGTGTATGGAGACTGAGATGGGCAGTGTAACACCATCACAATTGGTATTAGTAGAGATATTCGTGCTTCAGAACATTAACATGTCATTTTGGGGTTTATTATGCAAAATATTGACTGGACACTATAATTCAAGTCGATTGTTTTTTAACAAATAGGTCATTCCAACGCAATCATCTGTTCACAACCGTGGCGATCGATAGACAAAATGTAAACGGCAGGTTCAGGAGGCAAATACAACCCGTGACATTGGTCTGCAAAGTGTAAGGAATCATGTGAGTGTCCACCTATTCTCTGTCCAATTGTATTGGTAAGCACATGTTTGGCTTTTAGTTAGTGCATTATTCAAGGCCAGCTGTAGATGGGCAGGTGAAAATAATGTCACACATGCCCTCGAGGCACTAATTATGAAAACGTTGTTATTCATGCGAATGGTTATATATATATATATACATGTTGTGCTATTTATAGCACGAGATGAGATGTTATAAATCGCATTACTTTACATAGAGCAAACCCGTATTCATAATCATTCCGGAGAACCAAACGAGATACACCCGCGAGTTGCAATTGTAGAAACTTCGGCATGTCGGGAGCCGATCCATACTCACAGGAAACTTCATTTTATACAAGGGTTTGGTCCCGTAATGTGGAGAAAATAGTGTTGTAAAAGTTGCAGACAGCTCGGTCGAAATCACAATGGGAGTATTCGGAGGGTGTTGGAAATGAGGGCTGCTTCACACGGATAATAGGTGAGATGAGGGCAGAATATGATGTGCATATATCATTGGCAGCGCTAGAATGGAAATGCAGCCAGTGGGAAAGACGTCACGCGGAGTTCAAGGATCTCATTCAACGGCCAAACGTACGGTACAACTCTGCGACAAACAAGGTCGAGACAACGGCACGTACATGGAAATGAATCATAGAGGTAATAGTCATGCCTTGTAGATTTCATATTAAACCCGGTGTTGAAATACTAACATGGTACAACTTACGACGGGCACTTTTATTGCAGAATAACCCAAGGTACGTCATTTATATGAACGAAGTGGAGGCTCAATGGGAACTGCTGAAGGCAGTGTGCGAGCCTGTGATTAATATTAGTTCGTCCTCAAACACATCCGCATCTGGAATTCGAAGATCTGCATTTTCAGACAACGGTAGCCGGCGATCCCGTGCCACCGTGGACGAGGTGGTTGACCAACCCATCTCCATGACGCCTGCATCATCTCCAGAAGAAAATTCATTGTCCCAAGAGTTCTAAACGTGCATTTATTAGTTCGATAGCGCAAGGGTTATCTTGTGAGGGGTCATGACTGTGGCACAAGGGGGATGTTTGGCAAATGATATGTGCTCCCACATTTTGGGGTTCACATATACATGCGAATAAAGAAGTTGCGTTGAATTACCTTCAAAGTCGACTTGTGTTATGGTTAACCATCATTTGTGAACTCTCCGTTTTCCAAATGCTACGTACCTTAATCTTAACAAAGAGGGTGTAATAACCGATAGTGGCCGTTACAAATCCCCAGTTCGCTTTAAAATGGTTACTTGAACAATGAGGAAGGTATCGCTTGGTAAATTCAATATTCTCCAACTCCCTTCGTGAGTTCGGTGTGCTTGAAGAGTATAATGTTTTTCCGATTCCTTACCAGGTTATTATTTTTCGCAGATATAAATTGCAACAACAACATTGCAAGATTTCGGCCGTTAGATTACAGAATATTTTCATGTAGTTACACAGAGACTTGCGCAATAACACCAGACGTGTACACATGTGATCCTCCCCAGCAACTAGTTTAGCCAAAAATTAATGTACACATACTGATGATGTATGAAAAGTATGCTTGATAATACTAAAACGCATAGAGAAGAGGTGTACTATGGGGATTAGGGAATACATTGCTGAAACACATTGGAGAAAAACAAAGTCAGGTATTCAAGCGGAAGATAGGCAGACGATAAACTTCTGAAGATAACTGATGCAGAGTAATCCAATCGGATAGGGAAAAGGATATGCTCACTACAACATGAGGAAAGAAATAGATAAAAACGCCAGGGCAGTGTCTTATTCAGAGTAATCCAATGGGGAAAGGGAAAAAGTATATTCTCAATACAACAAGGGGGGAATAAATGCTAAAAAACACAGCACACAACTTGTAAATAGTCCCGAGTAAAAAGAACCAACATAATCCTACAGCCTACCAGGGTATGAATTATGAAAACACATTCAGGCTCAGAGGGAAACTGAATACGGGGATCGAACTTAATCAAAGTCAGACCCCTTAGCTGACATGCACGTATCAAGCAACAACAGGTTCGCCTACACTAATCTCATACAATTTTGCACAATAACTGCGCCTGTACATACCGCAACGCTCGGCATCCAAAACAGAGACGTCACGGCCGCACAAAAGGCATTCAAGAAACTTGATTACCATGATGCCGCAATCAAAGTCGTTCAGTTGCTGAGGAGGATGGCGAACCTGGATAACATCCCACATAGGATGCAGAGAGATGGTCATACGTTTTTCATCCCAAATACGGAGTTCGGTACATAGCTTCGGAACGTTTATGCTCATGTTGCGAAACGGGGTCGACAAAGATTCCCAACAACGACTGGTGGATGACAGATCGTAAACTTTGATGCATTGTCCCTCTAACAAGATCTCATAGGCCACCTCGTGTTTACCAATGTTCCCGACTCCATACACGCGTTTAGCATGCTGCCAGTGAACTGGACAAGAGGTTGGATACCGGCCCAAAGCGTACGGCCCAACATATTGTGAAACCACCGCAAAGTTATCCGAGATAAGGGGCTTCTGGAAAGGAGCATAAGCATTAATATAATTCACATACGAATAATGCCAACAGATAATTTCAAATGCCGCAGGAAGGACCAAACAAGCGTACCCAGCAGATCATCTCCAGAAGTGCGCGCTCTTCATTTAGCTGGCCAGCATCCTTCAGCATCCAAACCAGCACATTTAACAACGAATCAATATGCTGCAAAACAACAAACTTTAGGTCACTGCATGTTAATGGAAGGACGGATAAGCTAACAAAGTAAACAAAAGCGGGCCGCAGGCCAATATATAATTTATAAGCAAGACGGCAGTTAATACATCAACACGGAGCGGATATCGGGGTGTCCAGATGAAGAAAAACCAATCAGCATCCGCATGTATACCATTGAGCAGGAGGATGGAGTCAGACCTGAAAAATAAGAAAATACACAATCACAAACAACATGTATATCAATTTTAGAGTCCCACATGCTCCATAGAATACCCACTGCTCACGCTTACTCAGTCTTTCGGGTACATTCGTTATACCAACTCTCAAACTCATCAAGGACTGTGTGGTCAACATCCAGATCCCGTGGATCGTGTTGAGCATCTAACGCGGGAACTGACCTAGAACGCGTGACAATGGTGCGGGGAATCACTTTTGGTGGTGGTTTACGGACTCGCTTCCTCTTACTGCCGGATGCACTTCCTGTCATGATGAATGGAGTTCCGACATCACTTTGCGGAGGCAGTTGCTCCCCTACAGCGGTTATGAAGGAGTGTGGGTCATTATTCAGAACAGGTGCTGCAGAATGATTGTGCTCAACAAGATCATCACTGACGGGGGCCTCACCTGGGATAACTCCCGTAACTGACTCATTCCCTGCGGGGGATCCAACGGTTGGAAAGGTCGGTGCCGCCGTAGGATTGCTATCTCCAACTACGTCATATTGAGGGGGATCATCATCATCTAGTCCTGCATCAGTGCTCGCCCCATCCGGGTCCCCTACAGCCGCCTTTAAACCTTTCAGATTTTTCTCAAGACTAGCAACCCGCCTAAGCAGCCCAGATATGACCAAACTCGTCTCCTGCAACATTTAATTAGTAAGGCAGGGTCTAATTTATTCACACAACATGATGTAGATGGGACATCCTCACCGGAGGTGGTACGCCGGGGCAAGCTGTCCCTTCTAGTCTCAACGATTTCCGTTCAGGAACATGTAAATTCTGCTTCCCATTACGCTGGGGATCAGATCCCGGACACTTCTTCGGCAGTCTGCGGTGCTTATAAATAACTTCACCGCCACGTCTCCGTGCAAGAGGGCCCAAAGTAATGTCACTAACCCCAAGCAAATTTAACATATGTTGCTCCTTATCAGAAACTATAATATCAACCTGTTAACAGTATTCTCCATGTTAATTGTATTCCCAACCTACACGTGGAACTAAGGTTGTGGATATAAAGAGTAAACAGAGATAATATTAAGTTTTCCACTGCAAATTGTAGTACACTCACCGGATATGCGCCGGCATTTTTGGCAGTGAAATACCTATTAATCCGCTCAAAACGAAAGTGTTTGCTGCTAGCCCATCTTATCATATTAGGATTTTCGTCCTCCATACCAGACACCCTCATGGCACATCCACGAGCAAGATTAGGCATTACTTCATACGCTCACGTCTGTAGAGCAATGGCGAACCCATTCGCATCATAAGCCAATGTCTTTCCTTCAGCAATCAAGTTATCGAGAATATCCCTAGCACGATGAGCCGTACGCACAAGAAATTCATAGGACACCTGGCCCCAGGTGAACCCATTAAATTTCTCAAGATCATCAATTAGGTGGAAGTACTTCAAATCGATCCTCTTCGATTTTCTTGCACGGATGAGTAAAATCCCATACACGATATAGAGGAGTGCAAGCTTGAATGCATCAAGCGAATCACCACTGGTGGCTTCGCATTCTCTTATGAAACTTTTTTGAATGTCGCTGAAAACTAGATCAGTTCTGCCATGGAAGTAAGTTTCGTGGAATTCAGAATCGGATGGCGGTTCTTCCCAACCATACATGCTCAGCCCTGTCATTAAACTAAATTCACGAGGCCCAAACTCAATAACTCGATTGTTAATACGGAAAGACAACCGCTGCTGTGCCAGGGAGCTCTTTTCCAGTTTCTTTATGAGCACGTGGTACAATTGACCTTGAAATTGAATATCAGGAATAGATAATAAATGACCAAAGCACGACGCGTTAAGCAGTTCTCGCTTTTCAACAGACAGGTACGACCGAATCGTGTTCAGCCATGATAAGTGTCCACGTCCAGAGACAAGCGCACCTACAAATACCCCAAACAAATCATAAATCCTCAAAAAATTCACACTCAGACATCCTTTACACGCACGGACAGAGGTTCACTAGCAAGCAATGTCTACACAACATGCAGCGTTACACTTTACGAAATTGAAATGAACACGATTTCATATGCAATGTTCATGAATCCTTCTGAAGACCGTACACATATGTTCAATTACAGATTCATGCCAGCATTTGCAACAAAGGTCGGAAAAATATATAGTCCATTACAACATGTGCCAGAAATAGCAAATATACTGACAACCTCTCACATTTCTGTGGCTTCGAAAGTCCAGATGCGGAGAGGAACACATCAAAGCGACGACAACTATGCTTACAAAAACTGGACACAACTACACGGTATTCAATATAACACGTACCACTGAGCCACAACCGGCCTAAAGGCAACCTAACAGCGACCACCTTATCAATTACACTTCCTCACCAGCCTAATCACATTCATGCAAAGTGGGAACATCTTAAACAGAGGACAAACAACGCGCCACTGATTACGACGATTCCTCACCTAAATACAAAATCACCAATGTAATGGGACAACAGCACATTATCTATATTCATAAACGAGGATGAATGAATTGTATCTCAGCACTAATTTAAGAACACCACGCCGAGTAAGCAATGTGTATGGAATAACCAGCAAAATCATTCAAGGATGGAAACTCAAAATTAACATTGGGCGCACCCAAATAACAGAGAACTCACCAACTAATAAACAAAATCTCATACACTCTATGTGCAATAAGACGAATTCACACAATTGGACGATTGCCCAGCCAAACCATATGCAATTAATCTGGACACATTAAAATATCGAACAAGATACCAACTAAATAGGTAAGTGAAGATTAATTACCGCTGCGACTTGTATTGGATGTGTTCGAACTCATTGCTTTTCTCTCTGAACAACCGCTCCACCAAGAAATGACAGAAACCCTAACACCGAAGCTGAAATGCGCCGTCGACGGAGAGCGCTGGATTACAACAGATCCAACAGTAGCCGTAAACGGGGTCAAATTAGGTAGAAAACGTCATCGAAGAAGACGATGGAGTGGAAATCTTAATGTTTGTGTTACCTCTAAGCTGGAATCGGGAGACTTGAAGAAACCAAAAATTCACAACTCACCGCAATAAGCTCACTGTACACCAACACGAAATTAAAAAAAAAAAGAATTATCAATAAAAGAGGTCATGTCCAATTAAATCAGATGGACTAGGAAAAAATTATAGACCAAAGTTTTATGTTCACTAGGTCTTCATAAAGCTTTGTTGTACTAACACGATATCAAAATAATTATTTCAGACTGCTGGCTTTGGATCAGACTACTGGCTGCAAATACAATATTCCCGATCCGGTTTTATATTTCATAGAATAACTTATCAAGTTTAGTATTACTTAATCATGAAGTGTGTTTTACTATCTTATTCTTCAAAATAATCATCGCAATATATTCAGTGTGCTGTATTTCACAAATTCAAACAATCCCCAAGATTTCAGTCAACTATAAAACGATTATCGCTAATATTTCAATTGTCCGAATCACAAATCATTTAAAACTATAGCCGATAAATTCCCAAACAGTAAGTCTTTTCATTGATTATCACTATAAACAATTAAAATAAATGAGGTCGATATCTATATTTACTCAATTGTATATTATATTGTATTTACATACAATGTGAATGAAAGGTGAAATTTGTGTTGCCTTACACAGCAACGCCCGTCGCACAATTTAGAATGGTAGATTATTGTCTTTCCGTAGTATTTATTATAAATAAACTCTTAATGGGTTATATTATATCGAGGCATTTGATTTACCGTGCCTGTTAGTTATACATGCATGCGATAAGATCTCTACTTATTCCTCAGTCACGAAACAATATAATTGATTTGTTCATAATTATGGGATATACTTACATCTTCAATTACTTTCAAGTTATATAACTGCTCGAGATGGGATGATAAACATTTTAACCCGCACATAAAATATACACGCTCATAACATGATAATGTTCACTTCCATTGACATGTGTTGCCTAAAATAAATGTGTATACATGGTTCTTTGTTAGAGAACAAGTTCACTTAACAAAACCATTAAACAAACTTAACATGGAATCTATCGAAAACTAATTGTTCGTTTCAAAAATACAATAGTGCACGGCTTGTCCTTCGAGTTGAGACACCACATATTCAAGGGTATTAAATCTATCTCACTTACTTAGGGTATCCAATAGGGTTCTAAACGAATCAAATAATTTTAGTTCGGTTCGATATTCGATTCGATTTTTGAAAATTCGAATTCGGAAATTTATGATTCGAATACAAATACAAATACTTTTTCCGATTCGATTAGTTATCAAATTCAAACTCAACATCATGATATTCGATTCGATATTCGAAAATATTCTATTAGATTTATGTTTATATTTATATAAACATATATATATATAATTGATTCTGATACATAAATATCCAATAGTCCAATGGTCCGGCAAATGAGATGACTTAATACAATATATATATATAGATATATATATATATATAAACTAAATTAAGAAACAAAATTAAACAAAAATAATACCAATACCTAATTGTTTATTAGGTAAAATATTGGTTTAAAATATTATTTTAGGAAATTTCCTTCAAAAATGCAAATCGAATCGAATAGTGTTAAAATAAGAAAATTTTGCATCGAATAGAATCAAATCGAATTGTATTGTATGTTTAATAATACACTTAAAAAAATCGAATCGAATATTTGCGAATATCTTATCGAATCGAATACGAATCAAAAAAAATATTCGAGGTCGAATCGAATATACAATAATTTTTTCGAATCGAATCCAATACATAGATATTCGCTCCGATTCGATTCATTTACAACCCAAGTATCCAATTGGATAATACTCCTAACGAGAATATGTTGGGAGTTATATTAATTAACATGAAGATTAGTGGCGTAGTCAATCAAGGATCAATCACATGAATGTCCACAGAATCTTCCCATTATTTTTGCTGATTACTTTTCCAAAATACATTGGATATTCATTAATGAATTCATTGAATGGAAATTATAATTTATTATGTAATGGATTTAATTGTTGGCAATACAAACAACTGAAGATCAAATCGGAATATTAAATTCTTCAAGGATCATGCTTGTCTAACGATTTGTCCTTGAATAGAATCGAACACAACTAGATTTTAAAGAACTTGGAAAAGTTTGTATTAAATACACCCGGATTTTAAATGTCGTTTCAAACCCAACACATTCCACATCTAATACACCGCCCTAAATGAATTTTTTGAATTTACATATACAGCATCCGATTGCTGCAAGCACGTCAAAAACGATTAACATTAACACCACGCATTCTACATTAAATAACTTTAACGATGATGTCATAAATCCTCGTCGATTATTCTACTGGGGAAATACAGTGAAATAAAAACAATACAACACATAAAATTACAATGGCCTAACTTTTCATTAAAGTATCATATATATTGTTATGAAAACAATTTACTGAATCATTAAAATTTGTTATACATGGTCCGATTGCTAAAAATAAACTCAGGCACCTATTATAATTAACAACCACAAGGCAACACTTAATAAATTTAATGATGGTCTAAAAAATCCTGGTCGATAATTCTAATTGCAAAATACATTGAAAGTTAACAAATACACCAGCAGACAAGCACCTAATTTAATAATCACAACATATAATATAAATATACAATACAACAAAGGGTTAATTAGCCATAAATTAAACATGTAAATTAAAATTAGCATCAATCAGAATTCAGTACACTAATTTCGGCTTACTAAATGATTGCAAAGGCTGAGCCTCTGCGTCGAGCAGTGTGTATGTGGGCCACCCTACGTTCAGGCCTGTCAACGAAGGGAAAACTTACAACACTGCCAGTTCACGGCGCGTGGATGGCCGACACTCACGGCAGTAACGGCATGGAACAGTGCAACGGGTTGGACCCGCTCCAGATGCAAATGGGCACAAGACTTTTGAGAAAAGCACTTTACACGCGTCCTCAATCCAGCGGGGAAGCGCAGTACACTACAGCTCATTATCGAATTTGCCGTTTTTAAGAATTATTAAAGGTGTTATACAGAAAAAGAAAAAGGGCAAAACAACCAATTGGTTGAAAATACCATGTTTTTAGTGAAAAAAAAGAGTTAACCCAAAATGGTTGGTATCATAGAAATTCAAGTGAAAAAACATGTTTAATCTTTCGATATTACCCTCAACCTAACAAGGAAAATTAAATAAAAATAAGCAAGTCAATTATACACTATTTTCATTTACTTTTTTTTATTGGGGGAGGGTCTCGATTCCAAAACGGGTTTGTCTATGCTACTCCCAAGAATAGTACCCAATTGTTATAATACATCTATTGTGATACTTTTATGTGTCACATCAAATCTTTTGTGATCTATTGTGACACATAAAAGTGTCACAATAGATATATTGTGACACTTGGGTAATACCCTTGAGGGTAGCATAGAATTCCCCCTCTAAAACATCATCTTTATTATTCCAGTGTTCTCGATATGATAATTTTCACACTCCTTAATAAGTGTGTAATCAATCATCTTTAAAATGGGATTGAGGTTGGGCTCTTGGGGTGGGGTGTTATTTTCATGTGCAGCCGACATGTAATGAGGAATTACTTTTAAATTCACGACTTTTATTATTTTTAAAATTTTAAATACAATATTTAAATTTTGGGGCACTCTCTTATACGGCTGTATGACCATTAGATTGCCCGATCTAAAAAAAGAACAAAAAAATCAGTCAGCGCTCACGTTATTATTTTTCTTCAAAAACTTCGAGCAATCATGACTTTCTCATTTTTAATATGATTTATGTGAAAAATATACTAAATTAAAGGTTTTTTCATGATCTTTTTCATTTAAGATGTTGTAAGATATATCTGCTTTTTTAAAAAACAAAAAAAAAATAGTTTGATATAAAATTTTAGTAGCCAAATTATAGTTATTGAAACAAAAATATATTGGAAAGTGTTGGAAAATTTGGCTTAATAAATGAGCCGTTTCATTTTATCCGATTTTTTGTGGCTATAATATTTAATTTTATATGAATTAAATGGTGTGATTAATCTACATTTTGAGTAGATAAGCATAGTAATTTCATTTTCTTAATATCAATTTTTAGTGAGTGAGAGAGTAACATCACATTGAAAGCTTAACACTAATTAAGTTTTACTTATGAGTATCACTTATTGAGTGTGATATCTAATGTGCAAATGTAAGTGAAGCTTTGAGCCCAAACCTGTCTGACCGTGTTCGATATTAGTTCTTGACAAGTGGACTTTTGAGCTGAAGTTGAGCGGTTTTGGGCATGATCCAATATCAGCCATTTGATTGGCATGGTGGTTACACAACTGTGTTAATGCTCCTAAAATGTTACACATGATTTAAACACCCTCAAACCCTAATTTGAAACCCTGTGTGTAACTTGAACCATAATGGAGATGGTTTACACACAAGGTGTATGAATACCCCTCAAACTCTAATTGAGGTGGATTTGTGCCTATAAATAGTTGGCATAATGAAAAATGCATAACATGAGGTAGTTAAGTTCTCCAATTCCCCAACATTATCATTATCTAGTTCGCCAACAAGTGATCAGTTTGTTTTAATTCTGCCTTCTCAAAAAGCATCATTATATTGTTTCCATTAGAAACATAGAGATCTTCTTGATCATAGATAGGTTTCATAGGTCTCCAGTCTCCAACTATAAAAATTAGTTAGCTCAATGCAAAAAAAAAAAAAAGAATGACTCGACAATTCACAATTATATCAAAAACAAAAGGTGTCGTAGCAACACAATATATATATATATATATATATATATATATATGCTCTTCTTCTTCTACAAACCGGAAGGGGAGGACATTAGTGAGAGAATGTCGGTAACAGCTGCCATGGCGGACAGAGCAGCTTTAACAACATCTTGAGAACATCCCGGCTTAACGAAGGAACGCACCTGAATCATTAATCAACAATTAACAATGTACGATATTAATTAAGGAGTATGTGAAAACTCAAACTCTAGACTACAACTTAGAAGAGATAATAAATATATGTATATTAATTAAGAAAAACCTGGTCCAAGTATTCTTGCAATTTCTTGAGGCGTCCCATGTAATCTTGATCTTCAACGCAAAGGCTAATGGGTCTAGAATCAGCACCAGGACCATCAAACTGAAGGGGGCCAGGGTTTCTGTACACGTCATCCAACAAGAACTTGCTCCTATTTTCTCTTAACAACCTGACCAAACAAACAAAAATCACTCTTGACTTACCTAAAAAGAACATTTATAATCATATATGTAATGTATCATGAAAAAATATATATCTAAAAGACATACTCATAGGCCTTGCCCTTTAAATCAACGATTGCAGGATGTAAAGCTGGTTGTCCGAGGGTTGAACCCCCATGATTCTTACCATGGCGCCTCACCGTCATCATAGCCTGAGAGGTGTAATATAACACTATATGTTTTCAACCGGAAAATGACCAAACAAGAAAACGTAAACCAAGGATCATGCATACCGTTATAGGAGCAGCACCACACCTCCACTTATTCACAGGGTTCTTCAAGTTGGTAACAGTTGCTATATAACCATTCAACCCAGCAACAATTATGTGATACCCGATATGACCAAGCACCTACAATATTAACATTACTATACTTTTAGCTCACCTACAATAACACTTCAAGAAGAAAAATTATATATAAGCAAAAAGGGCGGAATAAAATTGCAAATAGAACTTACATAAGCATAGTCACAATCAAATTTGGAAGGCAATGATCCCCGAGCTTGATAACCGAAGAAATGACAAATCGCATTGAATTTCTTACCCCTGTATGTTCCTTCTTTCTGCATAGACACAATCAGATATAGAAAAACACCAAATCCAACTAACCCTTCTTAAGAGAAATTATAATATCCAGTCTTCACACGGATGATGTATGAGTTACTTAGAGCTAGATAGCATGAAGTGGTAATATTCACCAACACACCCAAAACCTTTCAATATACCAATGAAATAAAAGCGTATCGAGTTAGCTTAAGTTTGAGAATAATAGTAAATGTTACAAAAACAAAACAAAAAACATGCTGAGTTAATTACCGTTCGCTTGTTCATTTCTGCTTCAACAAGATGAGCAAAGAGCTTCTCTGTCTCAATCTGTCAAGGTGGTACTAAAATTAGTTGATACACATTTTATATTTTACCTTGCAAAAAAGATAAATCAACGATATCTCACTCAACTACCTGAGAGAGCTGTGCAGAGTCATCTGATTCTGGGTGAAGAAGGAGCTATAGCACAAAATTAACTTCAGCACAAGCAAAAGACTGCAAATATATTAATTGATCTGCAAAATACAACTCAAGTACCTGTTTTCTAATAAAAGGAGGCAGGAATTCGAACAATGCAGATGCCCATGGTGATATTTGACCAGAAATATCGTCAGCAGAGACACCTTGCCTGAGTAAACCATGAATTTCCTGGAGAGATATCAAATTATGATACATATGCACAAATCACAATAACTTCATATTCATATCAAATTAATAAATGACGCAGAAACTAAGGCTGTCATCATTTTAGTTTCTTTAATTTTTTACACTGACTTTCACTCTTTTTTTAAGAAAACTCAAGTATCATTTTTGATGGGGAAAGCCAGAAGCTGTGAAAAAATTAAGAAGCCTAAGCCCAATTCTTTTTACCTGCAACAGAGCATAGACTTCAGGAATACTTTCTATGAGACCCTCGGGCAATAGAACTACACCGTGATATTTATCTGAAAAGAAAAACAAGAACTTCTAGAAAGAATTAGGTGCTGCAACACTGAAGAAACAATGAATGCATTCGATGGACCTTGTTCAGCCCTTGCTTGAACAGCATCGCATATTTGTTTTGTGATGTCAAAAAGTGTAAGCTTTGATGCATCCACCTCTTCAGCAAGAATTACCTGAGCATAAAATGATCAAAACCTCTCTAAGAGACAAAGAAAACATTCAATATCTTGAAGCTATAAAAATGAAGTACAAACCATATTGGGATGGGATTGAAGTGTGCATTCCAATGCAACATGAGATGCCTTTCTCCCCATGAGTCTTATAAAGTAATAATACTGCATAGAAAGAGAGCAAAATCCATAAGAGTTTGTAAGTAAACTGAACCATGCTCCATATATCTTGTCTTTGAAATACGAAAGGAAGTCGTGTAGTCAGTAGGGAACTCTCGGTTCTTCAAATAAAGAGATTTTTTGCTTAGACATTAGAACAACATTTTACTTTCAATGGATAAGAATACGAACCCAGAATTAGTTCGGTCACAACTCACAAGTGAAGACATGCAAGCAACCTCCCAAAGGATCTCTATTCTATGGACAAATAAAATGCAAAATTAAATTAAATAAATCTCTTACCTTCTCTGCAGAGAGTGCATCAGTGCACATATTGCTGATCAGCTGTGAATTAACCTGAAATACATAAACAAGTCCTTTAATCATTTGATTTTATTGTAAAATGAAATACACACTTTCTCTGTGTGGTTTTTTACTGGATTTTTTTTTTAATTTATTTGAAGATTTTGAGACCAGAAATTATAACAAAGAGGGTCTCAAAATAATCCATCACAATCAAAGACATGGAAGCTAAAATCACATAAATGACTAGACGTGTTAAAAAAGAAAACAAGGAAATACTTCTTATGACATGAGCTTAGCATGAGAAAGTTGTCAGAATTAATACATTGGAGTGTTCATGCAAACAATAAGATGAGCATTAACGAGACAATACATAACACTGTTATCACTTTCCAACCCTCAACACACGGACCCGAAAAATCAGGAACATCATTACCTTACAAATTGTGTCGAAACCCACATTTGTCTCAACAAATTGGTTTTTAAGATCTCCATTTAGAGTAACAGGAATACCAACCACCTACAAAATTTATGAAACACTATGTTAACAATGGTTTAGAATGATGACAAATGAAAGCAACATGAAAGTTAAAACTGGTTGACCTACATGGATAAGGATATACACTATGTGCGTGGAATAATTCAAGGCAACTGAGTCACAGTGACAAAAGTAAAAGCAAAACTTTCGAGCAATATTTGATGAAGCAATGTGATGTGTAGTTTACCTTTGTGGGACAGTTCCTTTCAGCAAATGTTTCTGCAAGTTGTGCAGCATCTGTGTTTGATGTCACACCTTCATAAACATAACAAAGAAAAGTAAAAAAACTACAATAACATACATTATGGACTGACATGGGAATTAAGGAGAAAAACAAAGATACCCCCAATAATGACAAGAGCGTCAAGTTTCAAAGTTTTGCATGTACTAAGTGCTGCATCGACTTGTTTAGTTGTTCTAATTTGATCTTTCGTCCGTCCCAGCAAATCATAACCACCTATACAATATAGCTCAACTAGAATAAATTAATTCTGAGAATTCAACTTACATATCAGATTTCCTAAAATTTAACTCCTGAAATTTAAATCGCATTTCAAATTTACCTTGGTTTTTGTAGGTTGCAAGAACCTCGTCACTGATCTCTAAAGTTTTTTGAGCAAACAAACCTTCAGAACCACCTAGAAATATATGCAAGAGACAAAGACGCGAGGAAGGATATGACTCGATAAATTATTGAAGATACAAACATAAATAAATATGTGATGACTAACTAGCTGATTAAGCAGACAGAATAATAATAACCAAAAAAATCCCATGACAAAACCAATAAAATTGAGATTAAGGAGTTTTACTCAGCAAGATTAAAGCCTAAAATATTTAGAGGGAAAAGGGAGCATCATC
Source organism: Perilla frutescens (assembly GCA_026008535.1). Taxonomy (NCBI): domain Eukaryota; kingdom Viridiplantae; phylum Streptophyta; class Magnoliopsida; order Lamiales; family Lamiaceae; genus Perilla; species Perilla frutescens. Next base: position 6,511,890 of record BRKX01000006.1, on the reverse strand, counting down.
AATCTAAGAAAAAAAGGGAACTAACTCCTTACCCAAAAAACCGAGCAAAACACTTTTTGGGTTGTGCACTTTTAGAGCTTCAAAAAGGCCCCAAATTACATTATGCCCTCCAGGAGATTGTCTACCACAGAAAACCACTCCTACCCTGAGACAGGACGTGCAGAAGTTAGTCCATGGTAACTTGAATTTAGTGGCGGAGACAAAAACCTACTTCAACATAAGCAAATTGCAATAATTTTTGGCTCTAAAAAATTGATAGCAATCAAGATTTGCCATTACATGGACAAGTATCAAATTCATACCTAACTGCAGGGTGATCAGTAATAATTTGAGCATCAGCAACCTTAGCCGTGGCTCTTAGGAAGTGCGCTAAAGGTTGACCATAAGTGTGAGGAAAAGACCTACTTATGGTGTGAGCACCCGATGGATCTGAAGCTGTGGTTGCATCACCAAACTCTACACGAACCGTGGTTCCCTGTCCAATTCAACCATATTTTGTAAATATACATGAAGAAATTAAAAGATGGTGTATAGAAAAAGATTAAAAGCAAAATTAGCACTTATGGCTTTTGCATAGAAACGCGAGGGATCAAAATTGATTGTTGACAGTTCTAAGCAACACATGAACAGTGATTATAAGCTTTGATAAAGAGCTGCATCAATTTAAACGAACAACATAAAAGGTTAAAACTTAAAACCACTAACAAAGTTTTGCTGAAATGTCTAAAACAAAATCAACCGCTCTTAAATTTTGATAATTGTATCATGCCGTAAATAGTATATGTATCTCCTCTCTTCATCAATCATCAGTAAACACAGAAGTTCACAACCTCCACACTGTAAAAAAAAGTAAGGACCACAATGCAATCAGAAGAGGCAATAACAGAATACAAGAGCAAGATACAGTCAATCAAACACATCGGATCTGTTTTGCTGGACGCTAGCACGTAAATGTTCACACTAAATTCATCAACCGCGCAAAAACTTACATTTGCTACTTCTCAAAGAGTAAAATCAAGCCAAAATCAAACAAGTAAAACAACAATATAACGAAAACGATCGTAAAAGCAACGAAACTAACTAATATGCAACGAACGAGCGTCGTCAGCTCTGTTTCTTTCTTTCTAGAGAGAGAGATACCTGAAGGCAGGGCGGGAGTTCGGGTTTATAGTGCGATCGAAGCGTCTGCAGATCAGAAAGTTCTCTCGCTATTCCGTAATCGGAGTCCATCTCTGTTAATCCACACTCACCCACTGCTGCAAACAAAAAAAAAAAATCTCCTTGTTTTTCTTCTTCTTTTTAGTTTAACTTTTTTCCTGTTTATGGAAACGTGAAATATAATATATTGCAGGGGAAGGGGCGGTATTACCAACCAACCAACCAACCAACACCAACACACTACCGGTTTAGGCTGCCGCTGCCCTTTGTTTTGTTTTAGTCTAAACACAAACTAGCTACACACTAGACTAGACTCTCCCTCTCTAGAAAACTTCTCTCTCATGTATTCCTTGACTCAAAATGATAATAAAAAAGAGAGAGAGAGATATATTCCTTCAATTTTCAGGTATGATGATTGTAGGTGGCGTATACAGTGTCAATGAAAGAGAAATTTGGTCTCATTAGTCATTGTTAAGACAGAGAGAATTAGTGAGGGTCTAATCTTTTTCAAAAACTTCATATTTTGATTTTGCAAGAAGTGGAAATAATATTTATGGGAATTATATCGTGAAATAAAATATCGGTATTCGTAATTAAATCTGGTGTTGAAAGACATTAGTGCAAATAGAGAGCCGAGTGGATATATTTGGTTTTTCAACCTTTTTTTAGGGGATTTCCTTTAGCAACTTTATTCTTTAGTGAAAAGATTGAATTATGTGATCCGAATAAAATATGCTGATTCGTATATCCATATGTAATAACCTTTTCTTTTCTTGAAATATTTGTAATAGAATTTTCCCTTTTACACATTAGTATTTTTTTTTTTTTTCAATTGTGAAAGGCAGCAGAATTTATTTTGGAACAACTTATTACAACTGTTTCATCAATTTCCTCAACTGACTTGGCCCACTCTTGACTGTGCCGTAGTCCCCAAGCTTGTTAGTTGGTTGAATCATGGATGCATCCAAATTCCAAATCCAACAACCTAACCCTGATTTGGATTTATAATGTTTTTTTAATAAGTTGAGAACTTTCTTTATGTGTTATATTTGTTTAAGAGTTCCAGAGAAGAGGGGATTTCGCAAAGAGGAATAATTTTGCTGTTAAATTAGTGCTTTCTAAGTGCAAAATTATATTATTTTATTAGTTCTGGGAAGTGAGAGATCACCACACTGTATTTGATAAATGTCACAATAAATAATTTAAGTGTCACGTTAGTAGGTCCAGGATGCATTGTAGAGATCTAGCGTGTCTCATCAGCACCCCACCACCGTCCAAGACCCAAATAAATTATTGAACATCTGGCATATGAAACCTTGAATTCTTTTCAAATCGGGATCCATGTGCTACGTGTTAAAATATTTACAAGTGAGACCATATGCAGCTTATTAAAATAATATTTATGTGCATCACTCATTTGATTTCCTCCACCTCTAATAGCCGAAATACACAAAACCGTCGTGTTAAAACTTAAAAGTCATATCACAAAGGCATAATAACGCATATACTTGCAGTCTAAAGAGTCATGGTAGTAGTTCACATAGAAAACAAAAATAAACTAAAAATGATAAACGAACAAAAAAACAAGTGAGAACACCCGTTATCCAACTTGTCTCGGCTTTAATTACTATTTGACATAGAAAAGGGATTGGAGTGATGACCAGGCAACTAGTAAGAAGAAACCACAGAGATAGCTGCATCACAGAAGCCTTGTGTGCTAAACAGCCTTAACTTCATTCTTGATCTCGAAGCTTTGCATCTCTTGCTCATCATATATGAATATGAATGGAACAGAGACATGAAATTCTCATTTCTTGCCTTTCTTGGTGCCACCACGCTTTTGCACTCTGTGCTGTCGACGTTTTTCAGAAGACTCGCTTCCAGAGTTGATAGAAGCTGGCTGGGCAGAATTAACAGGTATATGATGCCCAGGAACCCAAGCAGGGAACCCAACAGCAGGGATTCTGCACAGATCATACAACAGTATATACCATCAGTGTCCAAAATTCGGCTAAAATAACTTCCTGTGTTGATAGAAAGAATGCCAAGATATATAAAGCTAATGGCATGCAGTAGCCCTTTAAACCATATGCAACTAACTAGTGCAGCTGGCTACAGCACCTGAACAATACAGAGAATCGAAATGCAAGGGTTACTACACCATTGCACAGTTCACTATGATCACATATTAGCAAGATAAGCAGAGCTGAGGTTTTACTCTACTAATAAATCCCAGCATCAACGAAAATCTAATTTGTTTGCTTCCCTGCAGAACACCTCACAGGTGATTCGTTACAAAATTAACTTACTGAACGAAGGCACTCGGGAATGGTGGTATGGAACCTTAAGAAAACATAGACGGAGTTCAAAGTCCTTACCCAACAAGAGCACAGCAGACTCCTGCTTGGACTTGGATGCATCAAATGCCTTACTATTGTGCATTGAAAACCGTAGAGCTTGATTCTCAGCAAGACGGCATTGGAGCAAAATCCCCAGCCTCCTGCATTCTGCTTCATAGTACTTGCTCTTCATCTCGAGATCACGCACGTACATCTTCTTCCTTTCCCGTGATCTCACTGCTGCATCCCTATTCCTCATTTGCCTAGAAAGATTGTCACTTATTGGTAAAACAAGGTGAAGAAGCCAAATCCACGTTCAACACTAGATTAAATTAAGTATATGATTTCGATCTACTTACCAATCACGGCTGAAAATGATAAATAACAACAATTCAACAATTTGAATGCATAATTGGCGGTAAAATTTAATGCAATATCAACAAATCCATCGAGCTACACCAGAGCTTGATCTAGAACTAAGCATCAATTAACGGAAGATGACGAGTTCCTCAATTTAAAAAAAAAATAGTAAAAAACAACCAGAATATTTACTACTATCCAAGCTCAGAAGCAATAATACCTCTTCCGTTTCTTCGCATTGGGATCATTGGCATCGGCATCATCGTCAGCACCATCATCATCATCATCATCATCATCGGCGGCGCAATTCTCCGTAGTCAACATAACATCCGCCGCATTCTCTTGGGGCTTCTCCCGCTCTCTCTCCTCCTCGTCCGTCACAACGTCCACCGGCTCAGGACTGGCCGAACAGTCCTTGATTCGATCCTGATCAGACCCGCTTAACGGAGAATCCTTGGCCGGACCTGAGTCCGACCCTGGAAAACATTCGAGAAGCACATCCGAAATAAACTCATCGGCTAAACCATCCTTCTCCTCGGCCGGCTGATATGACTCGTCGTTCAAGAGATACTGCTCGATGTCATCGATCGAGAAAGAACAACCGGAATCTGGTGACGTGGACAGCCCCTCGGCCGGCGGCAGATCGCCTAAATCAAAGTCTATGGCATCGGGCAGATTGTCCAGCAGATTATCCCAATCGATGATCAGTTCATCTCCCACAACTACGCGATCAACCATTAATTAAAAGATTAAACAAATAAAAAAAAGGGAAGGTGAATGTTGGAAATATAACTGTAGGAATTTAGAGAGACGAGGGATGTGATTTGAGAGGTTTTAAGGAGCCCGGCGGCACGGGGGACGCGGGAGCGCAACTGCGTGGTTATTTCCGCTACCTTCGCGGGTAAGGAGAAGCCGCGGATGATCTGAACCGTTGGATCAAAAGTTTTGAGATTGACCTTGTATTTTAGGGGGACAACGCATTCAGCCAATCAAAACCCGAGTTTGGTTCCACGTCGTTTTGCTTTACAAATTTTCAGTCATTACACGATTTTAATCCATTCTTACACGGATTTTGTATCATATATATATATTATCTTAATAATTATATGGCTTTTTTATTTATTCAAATAATTATAAAATTGACATTACTTTTTTTTGTGCAATAATAATAATATTTTCGGTGATAGAAATTATATTTTTCAATAATAAAAATTATACATTTTTAATAGAATAATTACGAGAATATTACCGTCCCTACATTTTCATTATACTGGATTTGAGATACCAAATTCGCCTAATAAATTTTGGGAAAATTCTTAGCCGCATCATGTAGCAGTACCTCATATGTTACAATAGATCTATCGTGACACATGAAAATATCATAATAAATATATTGTGACACATGAGTATTACCGTTGATAATTAGGCCTATTATTAGTGTGGCCCAATGCCATGCAATCGGCCCAACTGACTCTGAAGCAGCTTGGCCCAAACCTCCTGCTTATCCTAACTCTCTGGCGCCGCCCTATATATTTGCTGGAGCGGTTACTGTTCCTCATTCATTCATTCATTCACTCGTCTTCTGCTTTTAGAGAGTTCCTTGAGAGAGAGATCAAGTAAGTTGAGTGCTTCCTTCTCGTTTCTGTGTGAATCTTCTTCTCCTTCTCTTCTGTAATCTGTGTGAGGGTTACTCCACTATCTTGGTAGATTAACCAGATCTCTGAGAGGTAGTGAAGGCGGTAAGGTTTGTTCCAGAGGAGGCTCTATGTCAGTGGTCGGTTCGTGGTGTAGATCTCTTATGTATGGCTTCCGTTCAAAGGTAGATCTGCAGCTGTGGAGACTAAAGACTGGTGTGAGATTCTGAGCCGTACAAAAATCCTCCATCAATGGCTGAATCGTTCGGTAAATGCAGGAGAATGCTTGGAGATGGTGGTTTCGATACCCAACAGTGGTATCAGAGCCACTAATCACCATCTCCCCGGTCTCTGCCGATGACAGCCCGTCTTCGCGTTCAAAAACGCGTACGGTAGGTCGGAGTACCCTCTTCTAGGGCTCCGTTCTAGTAAAACGGCTGAGATTCTCTCTGTTGTTTAAATTCTTAGAGCCAAGTGGGGCAATCGGCATGGTTCTGGCAATTGTCTAAATGGTTATTTGTTCTCTGCCTAATTGCGCTCTAGATCTGTCTTAGATTCGCTGTTTTAGGGTTTTCTTTTCCTTTCCTGGTGCTGTTTCGCTCTTCCGCTGTTTATATTGTCTGCTCTGTTCTTGCGAGTCTTGTGCGATTTCTTTATTCTCTGTCGACTTTAAGCGTGGTGTTTAGGATCTGAAAGATCCTTCTGGTTGAGTTCGAAAGAACTTAAGGAATTTGTTAAATTCCTGAATCTTCAGATCTGGTGTCTGAGTAAGTCCTTGTGCCCTCCGCTTAAGTGAGTGTTGCAAACTGGGTAATCCTCTCACCGTTAAGGGTCTGCTGATTCAAATCTGGTGTGTGTGTGTGTGTGTGTGTGTGTGTTTCAGCTTATTTTCTGGCTCTGTGTTTCCCTTATTGTCTGATCATGTGCCTATTCTTGACTCTGTGCTTGTTTTGGTGGTTTGTTGGAATTATGACTACCAATTCATTTGGTATTATTCCTTAATGGTAAGAATGATTTTAGTATTTGGAAGCAAAAGATGAAATGTGTGTTGATTCATCAAAAAGTTGCTAAAGCCATTGATCAATCTTACTGTACTACTGAAACTGCTGAAAGAAGGGTTGAAATGGATGAAATTGTATGCTCCAGTATAATTTTAAGCTTGTCTGACTCTATGATCAGAAAAGTGGGTGAAATTGAGCATGCAAAAGATTTATGGGACAAACTTGATGCTTTATATACTGAAACATCTTTTAATAGCTGCATGTATATGTTGGAAAAGCTTTTTAAATACAAACTTGATCTTTCTAAAGATATTGATGGGCATATTGATGGATTTACTAAGCTTGTTCAAGATATTAAAAAGGCTGGTGAGACTACTATTGATAATTACACAAGTATTGCTTTGATGAATGTTATTCTTGATTCTTACTCTGATGTGAAATCTACAATCAAATATGAGAGGGATAGTGCCTCTGTGGATGTCATAATCAGTGCTTTAAAGGCAAAAGAATTAGATTTGCTTAAAAATGGGGGGGTAGTAATTCTCAGAAAAAAGCAATGTATGTGAGGGGGAGGGCTAAGAATAGGTCCTCTGATAATTCTGAAAATAGTAGTAAGAAAGAGAAAGGTAAGAGCAGGTCAAAATCTAGGTCTAAGGGCACTAGAAAGTGCTATAACTGTCATGAACCTTGTCATTATGCTAAAGAGTGCCCAAAGCCTAAGAGGAATAACAAGAATAAGAATGGCAATGAATCTGATATAGCTAATGTAGCTACAAGTGACAAACTTGGTGATTGTTACATGGTTACTGATTCTGGTTCTGTGATTATTCCCTCTGCATGTTCTGTCACTGGTTCTCTATGTGAAACTGATTGGCTCCTTGATTATGGCTGCACTTATCATATTACTCCATTTAAGAACCTGTTCTCTACTTATAAGGAAATTGAAAATGGTTTTGTGTCCATGGCTAATGAAAAGAAATGCAGAGTTGTTGGTATTGGCAATGTTTGCCTTAAATTTGATAATGGGTCTGCTATTGCTCTGAGAAATGTTAGATATGTGCCTGAATTATGCTATAATCTGTTATCATGTGCTGCTTTAGAAGAAAGTGGGCTTGAAGGAAGGTGGGGAAATGGTCAGATTAAAATTTTGAAAGGTTCCATGGTGGTTTTCAAAGTTGAAAAGAAAAATAATATGTACATTTGCAAAACCTTACCTTCTGTGCCTACTGCATGCTCTGTGAATGTGTTACAGAATGATAAAACTGTATTATGGCATAATAGATTATGGCATATGAGTGATAAAGGCCTGAACATCCTGAAAAATGATGGTGTGTTTGGATCTGATGTGATTTCAAGCATGTCTTTCTGTGATGCATGTGTTTTAGGTAAACAACATAAGGTCCAATTTCCTAACTCCGTGTCATCTAAGCCTTGTAAAAGTACTGAAATTCTTGAGTATTTTCATTCTGATGTATGGGGTCCTGCAAAAGTTACCACTCATGGTGGAAACATATTTTTCTTGTCTATAATTGATGACTTTTCTAGAAAAGTTTGGGTCTTCTTAATGAAGCATAAATCTGAAGTTATTGATAAGTTCAAAACATGGAAAATTCAGATTGAAAATCAAACTAGCAAGAAAATTAAAACCCTAATGACTGACAATGGTCTTGAATTTTGCAATGCCCAAGTTGATGAGTTATGTGCTAAATCTGGTATTAAGAGACACAAAATAGTTCCTTATAATCCCTAGCAAAATGGGGTTGCTGAAAGAATGAACAAGACTATCTTAGATAGGGTGAAGAGCATGTGTGCCCTCTCTGGTATGTCTAATAAATTTTGGGGTGAGGCAGTGTGTACTGCTGTGTATTTGATCAATAGGTCCCCATCTGTTCCTTTACATGGAAAAATATCCTGAAAATGTGTTTACTAATAAACCTATTGATATGTCAAATTTAAGGGATATTTGGTTGTGCTGCTTATATGCATGTGAAAGATGATAAGTTGGAACCAAGAGCTAAGAAATGTGTTTTCTTAAGGTACCCTGAAGGAGTCAAAGGGTATAGGTTGTAGGTGAAAGATGTGTCTGGTTTTAAGACTGCTATTAGCAGAGATGTTGTTTTTAATGAAACTTCTTTTCCTTGCTTATTTTCACCTCAACCTGCTATTGCTGTTAATGATCATGCCCTCACTGTTCCTTTTGAGGTAGAGCCTCTCACTGCTCATCTTCCTGTTCTGACTGCACCTATGCAAAATGATAATAACAATATGCATGAACCTGAGCATGAATCTGAACAAGAATTTGAGCATGAATCTGGTACTGAAACTGAATCTGATAGTCATGATAATCACAACAGTGAGATTGAAAATATGGATGGTTATTTGCTAGCTAGAGACAGGGTGAAGAGAACCATCAGTAAACCTGCTAGATATGCTGATACTGAGTGCAATCTGCTTGATTTGGCTTTTATTGTGCATGAGTCTCTAGATAACAATGAACCTAAAACTATTCAGGAAGCTCTTAAGTGTAAAGATGCTGCAAAATGGTTGACTGCTATGCAAATAGAGATGAAATCATTGCATGTTAATAAAACATGGGAATTGGTTCCTAAACCTGAGCATGCCTCTGTTGTGGATTGTAAATGGCTGTTTAAAATTAAAAGTGAGTTCAATAATGTCAGGTTTAAAGCCAGATTAGTTGCTAAAGGATTTACTCAAAAGGAAGGGGTTGATTATACTGAAGTCTTTGCTCCTGTTGTAAAATTCACCACTGTGAGAATCATGTTATCTTTAGTTGCTCAATTTAATTGGGAATTAAAACAAATGGATGTAACCACTGCATTCTTACATGGTGATCTTGATGTGCCCATCTACATGCATCAGCCTGAGGACATTGTTGACTGTGATAAACCTAATCATGTTTGTTTATTGAGAAAATCTTTATATAGTTTAAAACAGTGTCCAAGGCAGTGGAATTTGAAATTTGATCAGTGCATGAGGTCTTTGAAATTTATCAGAAGCAAGTTTGACCATTATTTATATTTTAAAGATACTTCTACTGTTCCTATGTTCCTTCTGATATATGTAGATGATATGTTGTTGATAAGTCCCTGCCTGAATACTTTGAAACATGTTCAGTCTTGTCTGAGTGATAATTTTGAAATGAAAGATTTAGGTTAAGGGACAGAAAGAACAATACTCTTGTGTTAAATCAGACTTCATATGTTAAAAAGATTTTGAGTAAGTTCTTTTTGACTAAAGCTAAAGTTGTTAATGTGCCTTTAGCAGCTCACTTTGTGCTAAGTAAGGAACAGTCCCCTAAGACTGTTTCTGAAATAAATGACATGAAAAAGGTGTCGTACTGCAATGCAATTGGCTCTGTGATGTATCTTATGGTTAGTACAAGACCTGATATTGCTTACTCTGTGAGTTGTTTGAGCAGGTACATGGCAAATCCTGGGGTTACTCACTGGGAAGCTCTTAAATGGTTGATAAGATACTTAAAATCTTCATTGCATGTTGGGTTAAATTTTTCTAAAAGTATGAAAGGTGTTCAGTTGTGTGGTTATGTTGACTCTAATTATGCTAATGACAGAGACAATATGAGGTCCACTACTTCTTATACTTTTACTTTGTGTGAGTCATGCATAAGCTGGAAATCACAGCTACAACATATTGTTGCACTTTCAACCACAAAGGCAGAGTATGTAGCTATTACTGAAGCCTTCAAGGAAGCCTTATGGTTGAAAGGGATTTTGTCTGAAATTGGTTTTCTCAAAAAGGATGTTGTGGTTTTTTCAGACAGTCAATCAGCCATTCAACTTTGTAAAAATCCTGTTTTTCATGATAGAACAAACATATTGATGTTAGGTTCCATTTCATTAGGGATATTGTGGAAAGTAAAATTGTTTCACTTGAGAAAATTCCTTCTAAAGTTAATCCTGCTGACATGGGTACAAAATAATTACCTTTTGAAAAACATGCTGCATGTTTAAAGATTTTGAATTTTGACCCAGGTTAAACTTCAATTTTTGAGTTTGGTTTTTAGCCTTTGAGATTGATTTCATTTGTTGATTTTCCTCTCAAAGTGCTGCCACCTGGTAGTTTATTATAGGTTTGTCCTTTGGTGATTACCTGGTGACTTCCCTAAAGATCTTTGTGATCTAATTCAGACTTTGTGTTTTGGATGTATCTCACCTATAGTTATGATGTGTGATCTCTGTAGGTGGGATGTACGGCAGTGATGATCTCTAAAAATGTTATCTCCGGTGCAAACTCCTTGAATGGGCCCAAGGTGGAGATTGTTGATAATTAGGCCCATTATTAGTGTAGCCCAATGTCATACAATCGGCCCAACTGACTCTGAAGCAGCTCGGCCCAAACCTCCTGCTTATCCTAACTCTCTGGCACCGCCCTATATATTTGCTGGAACGGTTACTGTTCTTCATTCATTCATTCATTCATGCACTCGTCTTCTGCTTCCAGAGAGTTCCTTGAGAGAGAGAGAGAGCAAGTAAGTTGAGTGCTTCCTTCTTGTTTCTGTGTGAATCTTCTTCTCTTTCTCTTCTGTAATCTGTGTGAGGGTTACTCCACTATCTTGGTGGATTAACCAAATCTCTGAGAGGTAGTGAAGACGGTAGGGTTTGTTCTAGAGGAGGCTCTGTGTCAGTGGCCGGTTCGTGGTGTAGATCTCTTCAGTGTGGCTTCCGTTCAAAGGCAAATCTGCAGCTGTGGAGACTAAAGACTGGAGTGAGATTCTGAGCCGTACAAATCCTCCATCAATGGCTGAATCGTTCGGTAAATACAGGAGAACGCTTGGAGATGGTGGTTCTGATACCCAACAATTACCTCAACTAAGAATATCCCTAAAGTTTGACATGTGAGACTTACACAAATTTTTATCATTATTTATGGTGCAGTTCCTCTTTTTTTTTCTCTGTCTTTATTCGACTTATGGGTTCATTTCTCTATTTTTCTTCCGTATTAAAAGTAAAAGTGAGGTCGAACATAATGTACACTACATATAAAAATTATAAAAAAACAAAAGTATAAAGGATAAAAGTATTTGCGTTTTCCTCAGAGTACAAAGACATTTTAAACATATAAAACTCACATTTGGTCTAATTTAATCATGTTTTTCGATAAAGTCCATGCTAGAACTCCCGCATTGCATATTATTGTTAGATTTTTATCAAGTGGAAATAATTTTGAATTTTTTTTAGAAAACTAATTAACCCTAGTTCCAATACACTGTTCTGCCCTTTTCTTCTTGAAAGGTTCTATTTTGGGTTGACTAAAATTCTATCGGCGAATAGTGTGTATCGTCCACTTCCTTTTGCTCCGATATGTTTTCCGACAATGACGGAAATGTTATCAGCCCCGATACCATATATGTTTCCGACTAGCCTCAACTCGATCCCTTAATCGATCAAATTAATCGTGTCTGTAAGAGTGCAATCAACGATGGTGGTATAAAACCTATTTTTTTAATTAATAAGTTTTCTTTTTGAACTTAAACACGGACTTTACCCTTAAATAGTTATCCCCTAGCTTCGTCGTCACACTTTGCCAATTTTGAGAGCGTGAATTCCGGAGAAGCAATTGAAGTTTGATAGAGACGCCATTCATCAGAAACAATTGGGGGCAAGTTTGATGGAGTGTTAATTTCTGAAAAGCAATTGGGGGCAAGTTTGGTTTCATAGAGCGATGGCGATAGCAAGTAAGGTGATTGGATCAATCTCCTATGCAGGTCGTAGTCGCAAATTCCAAATTTTTTCCGAGAGAATGGGCAATCGCGCATAGAAATAAATTGAAATTTTGATTGAGTTATTTATTATGTGATTACGTTTTGTTTCAATTTTATTAAATTTTTTTTTTTTTTTGCAGATGAAAGGTGATTGTATTCTCCTGTATAGATTAAATTGAGGAATGCATGAATGAGGTAACACCATCTCTGTCAATTTTGTAGCTATATATGATTAATTGAAATTGTCAATTTTATTAAAAAATATTCGTATTTTTGTGTAATATTTGGGGCGAAAAGTTGGAGTTTGACAAAAAAAAAGGTACTAAAATTGCACCCACCAAATAGGTGGTGTGCATTGGAGTTCACCTAAAGATTATGAATTGCTTTCCAATAAATCAAATTACTGTCTCCCGTGCAATGTTTGATAGTATTTTATTTTGGATAAATTTTATTTCTAGTCCCATTAGAATATGGTCAAAATACTTTTAGTATCAAAAGTTACATTTTTAGTCCCAAATTATATTTTTCTGACAATTTTAGTCTCATAAAATATTTTTTCAATAATTTTAGTCCCAAACTAATAATTTTGGTGAATTTGAGACGTGTCTCATGCATATGAAAACAAACAATATGTGTTCCAAAATCCAAGATATCCTGTCATTCTATCTTAAATTAATCCGTGTTGTCTAGTGCACCAAAGATCTCAGTTACTTTGGGATTAAAATTATCAGAGAAATGTCTTATGGGACTAAATTAATCGGAAAAATATCTAATGAAACCAAAATTGTCGAAAAAATATCATTTGGGACCAAAAAAGTAACTTTTGATACTAAAAATATTTTGACCCTATTCTAATGAGATCAAAAGTGAAATTTACTCATTTTATTTTATAATAATTGAAAAGTTAAAAAACAATACTCTATCATAGTTGATATATATTTATAATGCACACGTATATAGATAGGTGTGTGAAATAAACGTTTGTAAAAAAAATTAATAGATTAAAAAATAAACATTATTTTCGTATATATAAACAATAATTATCATAATTATTTAAATTTAAATTTAAATAAATAAATAACTTAATATCATCTTGGAGTAAATAAAAGGCATATCATAAAAAAAAATGCCGCATAATAAATTAATCAAGCTCGTGGTAGTTGTACAGTCAAAATTTGCACACAAAAATATGGTCTATACCCAAGATACAAAAATATTCACAAAATACATCAGCATAACCATGCAATGCACGAACTTTTTTTATGCAATTGCGATTTCAGTTTGTCTATATATTTTTATATTTTGATTAATTAGAAGTGAATATTTATATTATTTTAAGATAAAATAGAAACACTAAAATTTACGTAATTAGGTGAAATGAAAATTTATACAACAAAATGTTATGATTGCATAAAATTAGAGAATTTTTTTTAAAAGACCACAACAAACATCTGTCTCAAAATGGAAATAAATTCGTTAGTTTTTGGCATTAAATTTATTTTGTACTACTTTTTTTCTGATATTTTTCATTTACAATTCTGCCCATATAATTTTGCTTTAATACATGTATAAATATAAAATTAACCATTATTTTATGTAGACTTTATTCATTTTTAATATAGCATCAGGAAAAAAAAAACGTTGTTGAACTATTAGAGCAACATCAATTTACAATTTTTTCTCTCCAGTGGACGAGGCAAAAACAACACTAAAATGAGGGACAGGAGAGAGGAACGCCTCTCCTATACGGTATATTTATTTTTTTATTTTTTTTTTATTTTTATTTTTAATTACTTAAAATATTTTAATTAATGTGTTATAAATTAATATTTAAAAAATTTTAATATTGAATTATTTTATATGTGATAAATTTAATTAAATGCAAATGTTGAAATACAAAATTAAATTAGATAAAATTACATCAACAATAAAAATTACATAAAAGTACTAAAATACATTAAATAAAAAATAAAAAAAACACACAAAATAACAAAAAAAAGATACAAAATTTCAACTTTTCGTGCTCGATTTAAAAACAAATCCAAAATATAGAAGCACATTTCTCACTTCAGAGAATTATAAAATATTATTATGTAACTTTAAAAAAAATCAAATAAATTTATTTTAGTAATTATTATGAAATGTTGAATTTATTTTAGATGGCTAGTCAAATGAAATACATATATTATTATATGTTAGCAATTATAAAATAATAATTATAAAGAGAATATTATAAAATATTTTCTGTTGGTGTAGAATTATAGTGTAGACCACTGGAGCCTATATACATTCTGCAATATTTTAGTGATAAAAATGTTGTATTATAGTATAGACTGTTGGGGATGATCTTAATTCTTAACATGTATCATGACTGTCCTATCGGCGACACGGAGAGATCTCATGTTCGAGACCAATACTAAATCGAAATTTCTAACTTGTTTTTGCTCCTAGATCCTATTGCAAGTAGATAAATAAACAACAGAGAAAGGGGGAAAAAAGCAAGTTCATTACAATAACATGATATGTAAATACCACGTATACACACGTACGAGGTCAGTTTCACACTTTCACCAATGCAATAGCATACTGGCCTTGAAATCAGAGAAGTAAACAAATAGAAAGACGTAGACTATCCCACTTTCAGGAGAAAAACAAAGTGCCAAAGTCCACATTTCAACTGCAGCAAATCTGGAGTGTGATGGAGAAAAATATTTCCAGAGGAAATCAAGGATAAATAACTTCCCACTACTAATGAGAGTAAAACAAAAACATCTCAAAAAATTTGAATCTTCATCTGGAAATCATGGATAGAATAATACAGAACAAAGAAAAACAGGGAACGCCACGGCCAAGAATAACGAATGCATGCAATCAACACAGAAATGCCCAGTAACGTGTAAGGGAGAATAAGAACCAAACACAAATACTTGATTGTGCCTTTTGAGAAAAATAAATAAATCATAATGGATGAGGAAATACATTGAGCTAATAAATGAAATGTGGCATCTCCCAGAAATAAAGGATTCTGACCATTTGAAACATTGGACAAACAGGGTTCCCTTTCCTTCATCATCAAGCCCCAAACCAGAAAAGGCAAGTTTGTGTAACCATAAACGGCCATATCGATGAATTGTTATATGTTGCATCTGATGCTAAGGCTAGACTAATTTAGATATTGATCCTAGTAAACAATCTAGATTAATTTAGTATTTTCAAAGGCATCACTAATCCCAAAGTCTATATAGGATACATGAATGCATCATGTAGAACATACATATGCACGTACCCCCCCCCCCCATATTATATCCATACAGAAGTAATAATCTGACAGAAGTTCTATAGAACATGACTTCAACGAAACTATGAAGATGATACTCTTTCAGATTCATTCACTCTGACCTTGGATTCTATGCTTAATATTGAAATTTCTTTGTGGAAAGAGGAACAAATGTGCATTCACACGAGAAAAATGAATAAAACAAACTATTCACTATAGTACAAATAATATAATATGGCACTCGAACTTACCAGCGAATGGAGATCACGCGGGTTAACTATTGTTCAGCCACAGCTCATTCGAAATTCTCCGCAGTTCAAAGTAAGTTGCTCCAGCAATGAGTTACATGAATAGACTACTTTGGATTTCAGAAAATGCAAAAATCTTGCTCAAGCTATTACACCCTCCATAGCTTTATTCACTACACATTCACAAAGTCATCAGCACGCCAGGCATTGCAGTATTTCTAGCTGATGAGGTTTTCACCACACATGCAGAGGTTCAATAGGGGAATTCATATTCTAAACTATGCATCTTGCATGGGCACAAACAAAAAGTGGAACTTGAATATGGAAGATACTTAAAACTCATGCTCATGATTTACGTACGATCTGAAAATTGGAAAACCAAATAACCAGAATAACAAGCTAGTGCCAGCAGTGAAGAACAACAACAAACATATGTATATTAGCAGCACGACATTGCAGTAGAGAAACACATTAAGATCTGATGAAAACAACCACCAATACAAGGCACCACAGTCTGACACAATTCATTTTTGACACACTAAAATGCTAATGGTTATATAAGCTAATCCCGCGAACATCATCCCATAGAAATGGAAAAATTAAAGCTGCATGCTACTGTCTAACTAGCATTCTAAACTACCAAAACATAGCCAGCGCGAAAAGGAAGTATAAACAAATACAACAATCCAGCAGCATCACTGCCCCTTCTGCTCCCTCTCCCGATTCCACTGCTCAATCCTAGCTCTACGCTCCTCGCTCCCTTCCCTCACCGGACTCCTGCTTCTCCTTGGACTCCCTCCATGCCTTCTCCTATCATTCTCGTATCTCCCACCATGCCTGTCACCTCCACTCCTCCTCCCACCACTACGGTGATCCCGCCTATCATGATCCCTCTCTCTCTCCCTCTCCCTCTCCTTCTCACGCTTATGATACGGGGGACTGGCACTCCTGCTGCGGCTCCTAGTTCCCCAAAACCTGCCATGGCGAGTACCATACAGCTTCCTCCTCAGCTCCCTACCGATCATCTTAACGTGCATAAAGTTGCAATAACCGCCACGATTACAACTATTCTCCTCATATTGCCTGCAGGTCGCCTCGCGAAAATCAGTGACGGGCGAGAAGTCGGCAATAATCGGACGGCCGGAGTAGAACCTCCCCTGCAATGCGTTCAGAGCAGCCGCCGCCTGATCCTCCTCCTTGAATTGGGCGTAGACATTTCCGATCATGTGGTCGGCGAGGTTGTCGCATACGTTGAGGCTCTCGATTTCGCCGAATTTGCTGAGCTCCTCGAAAATGTCCTCGTAGAAATCCTCGAAATGCTCCTGGATCTTGCTGGGGTCGATCGGCTGGCCCTGCGCGTCGACTCCGGGGGTGATCATATCGGGGCGCTGGTACATGTTGGACAGCAGCAGCGTCGGCGATGTGGTGGGGCGGTTGTGGAGGCGGGAGCACCGGTCGCCGTGGCGGCAGGCGCCGATTTTGAAGTAGAAGGGGCAGTTCACGCGGTCTTTCTCGGTGCCGAAAATGGAGGCCAAGTGCTCCGCCATTATTTGTGGATCGAACTCGATAATCGAATTGGAGAGAGAGGATTAACGGCGAGAAATTGAAACCGAGTGCAGAGTAATTGAATTTTATAGGGTTTGAGAGAGATTGAAAAAACCCTAGAAATTGATTTGCGGGAATTTAGAATTAAATTCAATTTTGTTCAAAAAGTATAGTCGAGACTCGAGAGTGTTCAGTGCAAAGAAGCCTAAACCCGACAAAAAATGCCCCTCCTCCCTTTCACTTCACACTGTCGACTCTTTTATTTTTTATATTAAAGTTATTAAAAATTAGTTTTTTTTTAATTAGCTCAGCAGAATGTATCTTGATTGCTATTTTTTCTCTTGACCTACATACAAATCATAATCCCCATCCCCACTTAAAAAAAAAGAAAAAAAAAACAATTTGATGAATGTCATTTCACTCATTTATGAAAAGATATAGAAAAAACTTCCTCAAGAGAGAGAGAGAGAGAGAGAGAGAGAGAGAATTTAGGCTACATCTCTTCTGTTTGAATATTAATTAAAAAAACAATTAAGGATACTCATCCGATCCAGTTAAACATATGAATGAACCTCATCTATAATTCAATTAGCTAAGTCATGTTTCAGACAAAATCATTTCTCAAAAACATTTAACAAAATAATTTCTCAAAAACAATTATACCACGTTGTAAGATAAAAGAGCAAAGCAAAAGTAATGCAACGTAGATTAAGATTAGCCACAGAAGCGTAGGTGAACAGCTGAAATGACAAGATTTGCACGCCAAATACAGAGAAATTATATAAATCCAAGCTCATCGAGAATCATCTGTTGCTCAATACAGAGATGAAAATGAAAAAAATTAAAATATAGGTTTGATCTCTTACAACAACATTGCAGTATAGTGATCGATCAAGCTTTGGAGGGAGAAGCTGATCCAACTAAGACAAAGAATACAAATACGCTTGCATACGAATTATCGGGGCAGAGCACTTGAAGGGAAGTTGCGCAAGGGATTTTCCTTCAGCAGCTCAGTTTCTCTGAAATGAACAAGATGTAGGAGTCAGCAAATTGCATTAACAACTAAGAGTGGAAGGATGTTTAGTTGGACATGTCTCTGAATGAGATTGCTTACTTCTTAATATCTTTTCCATCCCCTGGTCTAAGCTGCAGAACTGAAGACTTTTCCCCCTCGTTGTCTTGTTTATTTTGTCTGCAAGAAAGCACCATTTTCATCATTAACCGAAAGGACATCACACTTCAAAATTAAGGAGCAATTATGAAGTTCTGACATCAAGCATTCCTCAATCTATCCACAAAGATGGAGGTTTTCTGTATACTTACTTTGTACATTCATTCTCATCCACAAAGATCTCAATGCATGGGCCTGGAGCTGGTCTTGCTATTCTTTGACCTGGTCTCTGAGGAATCTGCGAAAAAAGAATTCAGTATACGAATACGAAGCCATCTTCCACGCTGCAATGCATAAAGTAGATAAGAGTTTCATCTTTACCTTATTTGATGTCCACTTGGAAGGAATTGCATTATTTTCTTTATTTCTTTCTGCACGAGCACCAAGCGAGTGCCATGGCTTTATGTCTACCTTGGACATTTCTGGCTGATGACCAAATACTGAACTATTGCCGCTGTCTTTGAAAATGGAGAATGTACTTCCAGTAGCCCTAACAACAAATATGAGAACAGCAGTATACCACCAGCATCATAGGTCAGATTTTTAATCTCTAGGAGCAATACATACGAGTTTCAGAATCATCTGCAAAACTGCAACTAAAGTCAGTTTTGCTCTGTTGTTGGTTTCAGAAACCGGTATGAGTACTTCTGCCAGTTACTATATCTCCTAGTAAACTGCCTAACCGCCACATTCCATTAAATGCAAATCACACCGAGTTTATTCAAAGTGTGTGCGCAAGAAATTTATTATTAATGGGGTGTGGAGAATAATTTTATAGTAATCAACAAGGTGATCAATCAATGATGAATGTTTGACACGAAGCTACCGACAAACAGGTAGAGCATAAAACAATTGATTTACATGGCATTTCTCCGCAAATTAGAAAAAAAAAACAGAGAGAATTTCTCAAAAAACATCCAAGCACAGAAATCCAGTTCTAACTTCTAACCTGTCGGGCTTCTGTTTTTTCCTAAAAATATCAGAACTCTCTGGCACCTGATTTCCTGAAAAGCATAAGAAAGTATTAGCCACAAATTACTAGTAGCCATCTGCAAAAAAAAATAAAACTCAGAGAAAGTCAATAGAAAACCTACTTGCTTGTTTAGTCAACACAGTTCCGAAGCTTCGAGCTGAAGCTTGGCTCTCTGTCAGATCCTCCTGCTAATTGGAAATAGGGTCACCGGAGTAATCTAGCCAATCAAACAACAGAAAAGGACAAAGTAAAAAGAGTATAAACATAGACAATGCCAGAAACTTTACATCTGTAGCTTTGAGTTGCCTCATTGAACGAGCAAGAAACTTCTTGTAGGCTGCTGTCAATTTTTCGACTGGCTCAGCCTTCCTGGTAGAGAAATGAAATCCCAGTTTGTCAATTACAATTAAAGGATTTTCACAACCAAAATAATTGTCCTCTTTCACACTTAGCAGCAGCTGAAATTACAGGGACTGATGATTTTTTATTTAGCAGCAAAGTGAATAAAACTAACAAGTTAGCAGTCCCAAATTTACAAAAAATATTGTACTTCAGCTACCTATCAAAAGTCCTATGTAATGTAAGCCATCCTCATATGACTAGATATCTAAATTTCTCCCCTAGTTTATATTTCTTAGTATCTGAGCATATACATGATGGCAACAAAGAGGAAAACCGCATCCCGTAAATATTTACTACTTATGTAGATTGGTCTATTATCATAATATGAGGAAGACAATTCATTGTATAATTGGAGGTTGATAGTCATAGAAAAGCATATTACAACATGAGACTAATTTATTGATAAGATAATAAAAGGTGCAGAACATATGTGTACACCATACACTTCTTTAGCAACCAATGTTTGCTACTTTGCTCCATAAGTAATTATGAATTCATTGTAGTATAATATGCTTATTTACTGATGTTTAACCTACAAAACCAATTGAACCTTCATTCATGTGTAAATGTATCTTAGATATGAAATATCAGGGCACACTAGGGGGCTGAAATATCAGGGCAAACTAGCAGAAAACCAAAAGCTCTTCATCCCAGAAAATTAAGCATTTACAACAAACTAGGGGGGCTGAAAGAGATGACTTACATAGATAGCCCACGATTGAAGATCTCATTTGCAGTCTTATTTTTATTCTTCTGTTCCATGAGTAATGCATAGGAAATGTAGAATGATGCATGCGTAACTCCAATGTTGTTTGCCTCCAAAAAATTATATATGACTTCAGCATCAACACAATTTTCAGCCTGTTATGTCATTTCACAAAATTTAATCATCATAAACATCTGAACACAACCCATTTCTACGAAATGGAAACTCTAAAGAACACTTACATATTCCAACCAAACTTTCAGATACCGAAGATCATCCTTGTATCGGTCATCATGCCAAAATGTGCGAACACATTGTTCATAAATCATAACCAACCCTGAACAGTCACCACCAGGTGGGAAAGCTTCCTGGACCCATTTGATACACCTTTCAAAAAATGAACCAGAAAATAAAAGGATAAGGGAAAAGGGAAGGAACTCACTAAGTAACTGGCCTTCTTATTTGAGGACAGATGATACAACCTTTGCTTAAACTTATATCGTACAGAGAATGAAACCATTTTAATATTAACAACAGGACCACGGTGCATCTTTTAATAATCAACAAGAACAGGCCATATACATAATGAAAGTTAACTCAGTTACTCCAATTTTCTTTTATATCACTTAGCTAATTGGTACTGCTTTATTTAATGCTTGTCACATTGGTCACAGCGGGAGCAAGAGCCGGCAGTACTTCTGAAAGTGAAGTACATGAGCTCCTGATATCCCATAGCATGCAAAAGTATCAAGAGAAAGCTAAAAAAATTTAATGGAAAACAACATATTATCCACACAACCATTACTTCAACTCACCTAGATTTACTAATGATTCTTACATGAATTATTGAATGAGCACTATATAACATATCTCTAGTCCCAAAGATATCAAAATTAAACTTGATTCTTGATACAATAATCATTATATTTAAACATACTACACCATTGTCATGGATTTTGTGAAAAAAAATGGAAGCACCTTCACCATATTTAAACCCTACCCTGGCAAAGAGTTCCATGAAATGATAAAACACAATCAAGGAAGCTATCTTAAGAAATGAATACTGACTCAATCCAGGGCTGGAGAGGGTCTTCTCCGGTATACTCGTCGATAGCCTCGATCAACTTCCTATTAATTTCAAATTTCAACAATCAAAGCTTAGAAAAAGGATTGGACATTCTTCTACAGAACATTAAACGAAGCAAAAAAAGAAGAAACAAACAATCAATCAATTCGGCACCTTCGATGCTGAAGAAGCGACTTCTTGATTTGGGAATGGGAGTGCGATTTGAGTGCGTGGTTGAGGAGACGAACGTTGCGGCCGCGCTTCAACGGGCGGACGTTCTCTTTGAAGAGTTCCCACTCGTTGCCAGTCTGTTCTTTCGATGCCAAAAACTCCGTCTCTGGATCTGGCATGATTCCTATGGACTCGTCCAATTTGCAGCTCTCCATTCTCTTCTTCTTCTTCTTCTTCTTCTTCTTCTTCTTCTTCTCTCTCTCTCTCTCTCTCCCTAATTTTTTGAAATTTGAAATGCAACCAAAATCTTTTGTAGCCGTTAACAAATCACGGGGAGCGGTAGTCTGGGCCTACTTTGGCTGGGCTTTATAGTTCTGATTTATTATTTAACTAAACTCGTCCCTTAAAAGAGGATATTTTGGCCCTTGTCGCCACCGTCATTGTTTTTGCGACTTTCAAACATCCACGTACCCAACTCATCCATATATTTGTTTTTCTATTCGTTTTGTGGGTTTACAAGAGTTTACAAGAAGAATAAATCTGACTATTCAATTGAGTCCAGAGCTTTGAAGTAGAAAATCTGCAAAGTAATTTTTTTATTGTTAATTAGTTTTGAAACTCTCGTCGATGATCAAACCTCAGCAAAAAATAACGGGATGGTTCCAAACTCCAAAGATATGATTTATTTTTATTATTATTATTTCTTATAGACTGTGATGTTGCATGAGTCCACGATTGAATATATTCATGGAAGTATGTATCACATTATTGTTGAACTAAGGGTACTTGCAATGGAACTTCTTCCCAACTTAGAAGAAGCTTCATCCAACTTATTATACACTGTAAAACACAATTTTAAGGGATCTGACTCCGGAGTACATGACCCAACTTAGACTGTTCTCATTCACAAACCAAACAATCGATCATCAAAGAGGATAAAAAAATAAAATATTAAAAAAATCACAAGTCGAAAATGGGCGGCCAATCAAATGAAATGAACATTATTACCCCAACAAAGAAAATAAAACAAAGTTACAGTACCAAAACTAAACTCATCCAATATCGATGAGAATCAAACCAACAAAAGAATAAAAAAAAAAATCAAAATAAATCACCAATAAAAGAAAATAGAATTTAGTCTTTATCACAAAGCCTAAAATAACTATGACCAAAGAAGCTTTGGTTGGTTGACCATTTGAACGAAGCATTGGTTGGTTGACCAAACCAATGATCGACCCATCCTCTTGCCATGTCTCTTGCTAATGGCATGATTTAATTAATCAATCATATTTTTATTGGATAAAATTTTATATTGTTATTATTTTAGATAATAATGTATTAAAAATATAAAAATTATATCATAATTCATATTTTTTTATTATCTATAAAATGAGCTTATTTTTTACATATTTTGAATCACACTAAAAAAACCATCAATTATCACTCATTTTTCTCTCATTTGAAATTATGGATCCAAATGATCCAAATTATTTTTCAAATTCTCAAATTCCAAACTCACAAAATTATCAATATTATTAAAACTCACATTTTTCTCCGAATCTCAACCAAAATTCAATTTCTGAAGAAGTCCAACCATAACAAAATATCTTCCATAATTTATTTTAAGATGTGCAACAGACAACCACAAATCGAAAGACACCAAAAAATATTTGGTATGTGAAAGAAGATTTAGCTCTAATGCAAGCATAGTGTTTCGTTAGTGAAGATGAGGCTCGTGGAAAAAATCAAAAAAGTGCATCTATATGGGGAAAAGTGCACAAAATTTTCCATTAATATTGAGCAGAAAATCCAGAATAATAACTCAGTGATAGAAATAAAGATTCAATAAAAGGTCGTTGGCAATGACTGAATGCGAACGCGATGTAGTGGATCGGTGCTTGCAAGGAAGCACATCATCGGAAACGAAGTGGAATGAGCCAAACAGATATTGACAAAGAAGCTCATGTCATTTATGAAGAAGATGGTTGCAAATTTTAATATTTAGTTTTATTTATTGAAGTCATGATTAAACATCCTAAGTGGGTTTTAAATCTACATCATGATGCAACACATTTACATCCTGAAGACGATGAAGGTAATGATGAGAACGGGGGCAACTCAAAAAGATCAAGAACTAGCAAGGATAGAGAATATTATAGTAGCTCACAAATTCCAAAAACTATATAAACTCCAAGTAGTGGTCGCTCAGAGATTCCCCGTCCTACAGGTAGAGATAAGGCGAAGATGTAAGGCATCACAATCTACATCTACTAATGAAGTTGCTGAAGAGATTCGTGCATTGAGACTAACTAGACAGAGTGAACTTGAAATAATGAACAAATTGGGAAGTGCGAGACTCGATTTGGAGAATCGAAAACTAGAAAGAAAGTCATTAAAGATGAAAGAAATGATGTTGAATATATTATTGGCCAAAGAACATTTAACTCCGGCAGACGAAGAAATGAAACATCAATTAGTGGCAATTGTGTTTGGAGATGGATTGTAGTTTAATGTTATTTATTTATTATGATTTTTATGTTTAAATTTCAATCAGTGAATAAGATGACAAATTTCAGTATACTCAATTAATAATCGTAAGAGTAGTTCAATGAATGAATAAGATGATGCAATCTTGAATTGAGTTAATGATTCATTCATTGTTGGGAAAGTCTAAGAGTCTCAAAATATTTAGAAAGTCTAAAAGTCTAATTTATTACTTGGAAAGTCTAAGAGTCTAATTCATTCACCTATGTTTGGAGGGATGTTCCAAAATCTCATATTTAAGTCGCCTACATTGTAAGTGTTGGACAAGTTGGTTTTTATTCAAATTAATAATTACATATCATTGCATGTGTACAAATTCTTATTCTTGGAGTGAGTGATTCCTCCTTCTCAAGCGATTGGCTTGGTCACGTTGAGTGATTCTGTGATTAGTAGTGTCAAGAGAGTCTGCTACCATCAGTTGAGTGAGTTCCGATCATCTTATCTTTTCATTTTCATTCGTTGTTGGTTTCAGCCTGCATCAACTGCTCAAACTCTGATAAATCAACATGCCACCTCGTCGTAGAAGAAATGTTGAGGATATCAATCTTCAAGCTAAGATTGCCGAGCTTCGCTAAATGGTGACTGATCTTCTTGCTAGAAGGCCACCATCTCCTACCCATAGTAGGGGAAATAATTCTAGATCCTACAATAATGATTTATTTAACGAATCTGATGACTCCTCATCAAGTTCACAAAGAGGATTTGAGAATCGTTATGCTGAGCGAAATGAATCCTCTATGGATCGTCCAGCTAGAGCTATTGAGGGAACTGATTCTAGTATTCAAGTTGGAGTTCTTGATTTTGATGGACAACTTAACGCTGATGCATATTGTGATTGGAAGGCTTCTCTTAAGGCTTTCTTTGAGTGGAAGCATCTCTCAGATGAAAGAAAGGTTCAATTCATTGCAATGAAGTTGAAGGGCCACCCACTTATCTGGTGGCAGCAATAGCAACACAATAGAGCACAAAGAGAGTTGCCTCGAATTGATTCCTGGCCTGAAATAAAGCTGAAATTGGATAAAAAATTATGACCCTTAGATTACAATCAGACCTTGTACCAAAAGTTTCATACACTGCGCCAACGATTTGATCAATTGGTTACAAGTTACACCGAAGAATTCTACAAGCTAATGAGTCGGTTAGAGCTCAATGAAACTAATGATCAGCTCGTCGCTCGCTATATGTTGGGATTGAAGAGTTCGATACGTGGAGAACTTTATATGCACACCCTCCATTCTCTTGAGGAAGCTTATCAAATGGCTCTCAAAGCTGAAGAAAAATCCAAATGGAATTCATTCAAGAAGGGCGAAAGTTCCAAAACTACTAATTTCAAGGAAAATGCACGGACCAATAGCGGATCGACTTCCAAGTTCAGGCCTCCTACTCAAAATACGGGTAAAATCACTCCATCTTTAGTAAAACCATGCTTTCGTTGTGGTAAACTTGGTCACAGAGCATATGAATGCCCCAAAAAAAATGTCGAGATTCACCTTGTCAAAGAAACTAAAAGTGATGAAGATGACGACCCTCATTTTGATGAAGAAGCAGAGCAAGCACTCGGAGATGAGTATTTTCAACCTGATTGTGATGCTGAAAGCCTCGTCATTTAACGAATCATGGCTATCCAACGAGAAGATATATGGCTGTGACACAATATCTTTCGAACATTTTGCATCCCACTCACAACATGTGCGTGTGACATACACCTTTCTTGAGTTAGAAGTGTTTGGTTTTTTGGCTCACTCACAAGAACACAAAAAGTATTTTTCAACTACACTTCTATTTTCAGTTCTTGTTGTGGATTTCATAACATTAAACCCATTTTCAAGAGCATGACTACAATATAAGTCATATATATCATCAATGTTCTTCCTTTTCAAACCAAGAAGACAACCTCTTACATTAAAAGAATCACCTACAACATATCAGTAAAAAATAAAATAGTGTCAATAAGTACTGGTGGGGTATCAAAAAAATAATGTTGATGTATGTTACTATCGAGTGAATCATAATTATTTTTTAAGTGAAACAGTTGCAAAATATCAATAATACCTAGCGAATGATTACTATCATGAGACCAAGTATCATTAAATACCATATAAGTATCACTATTGTATATAATTATTTTTTAAGTGAAGCAGTTGCAAAATATCAATAATACCTAGCGAAGCATTACTATCATGAGAGCAAGTACCATTAAATACCATAGAAGTATCACTATTGTATATAATTATTTTTTAAGTGAAAACAGTTGCAAAATATCAATAATACCTAGCGAATGATTACTATCATGGGAGGAAGTATCATTAAATACCATAGAAGTATCACTAGTGTTCAAAAGTCAATATATGCGTGTGATACAAATTTTTCTGGATTTATTCAGGCATAAATAACTACTGTTTAAGTATCATTAGTATGCAGCGAATTGTAATTACGTTTTCACGAGATAAAGTATCACTAAATTATAAAATACATTTTGCAGTTGATGGGTTACAAAATCAAAGAATAGAAGTAAAGTGGTGCTTACTCTCAATTTGCAACATGACAGATTCGTCCTCTTTCATAGATTTTTTTTCTACATCTTCAACATTGTCTTCATTATCAAGTATAACAATATCTGAAATTTAGAAAATTTAAATCACTTTTATAATTACTATAACACTAATAGATTACTAAATCAAAAGTTTAATGAATCAGTTCATAGTAGCATTTTATCGAACAGTTTGAATGCAAAATTTGATATATCTAATAATTGGTTAAAAATTGATAAAAATTTCAAATCTTCTAAATTAAGAACACATACCGGTCGTTGCTATTATTTCTTTGCAGGAATTAATCGAAATTCCACCGGGAGGAAAATTACATTATTTTCTCAAATTATCCATTGAATCGTTCGCCGGAAAGGGAAAATCTACGCGTCGCTGCGAGCTCGACGGGAAAACCTAGGCGGCGCGGTTATCTGGATGGGGAAAACGTGGCAGGGCGGCGAGCTGAGGGAGAAACCTAGCGGCGCGGTGAGCTTTGGGAGAAAACGTACGCGATCTGGGAGGGAGAGCTGAGGGAGAAAAAATCCATTTTTTTAATATATATATATATATATATATCGCGGGTCGGGTCCGGGTCGGGTCGGGCCCGTCTAACATAAGCGACCCGTTAAACGGTCTCACACAAGTCTGCCCCTTCAAGCTATGGAAAAAAAATCAACCCAAAATTTCGTACCATGTTTAAACCTTCGACCCCTAGTATACATAGGTGACTCTTCATTCATTAAAAAAACACATAAACTCAAAACTTATCTTCTCTTGAGCATCGAGTATTCCCTGCTCTTTCTCCTAAGTCTCGAGGTATTTTCTTCCTTCTGCTCTTTCATTCGTTAGAGGTATTGGAGGAAGGAACGAACAGCTTATTCTTTTCTGTTTTCTATTGTCAGCATGAGCAGTAGTACTTAGTGGAAGAGGAAGAGGGCCGTGTTAATTCTTATTGCCTCGATCAGTCAACCTAGTCAATAATGGTAAGAAATGTTTGTTTTGTTAAAAAGTGGGTGGGGTTACCAATGCTTTTACTTCTTAGCCTTATTGAAGATACACACATATAATTTATTATTTCATGTTGATGAAGTTCAGACGAACATAGTGGAGACGAATGATGGTCATGATGAAATAAATATTATTTAATTTTTAATGTTACTTATTGCTTTTAATTGTAAAAAGGTAAGAAATCGCAAAAATAAAACTTTATTTTATTAATCACGAAGAATGCAAAAATAAATAATGTAAGCTTATTCAAAACAAACATCCAAGCTTGTCAATTGCTCATTTAGATGGGTGCAATATTTGTTTTGTTGAGGCCATGTACTTCATTGGAGCTTACATACTCATGCGATCCATCCTCATTCACCTTTTTTTTTTCAAAAAAATTAGGAGGTCGTCTATTAATCTCTCAATGTGGCATATTTCTCCTATTCCGGGTGTGTAATCCAAATGATTCTTTTGAAAATTATTTCCTCCTTATTGGAGAATGGTTGGTAGGGAGCGTATAACCTTCTGTCCGACGTCCATTGATCTCTACTCTCTACTTTTTCCTTTGAGTTCTTCCCAAATCCTTAACATCCTAAGGGGTTTTCTTTCAGCTTCAATTATCGTAGACTGAAATCGAGTCACATGCGTTCTTTATTGGTCACAAATACCCATGGCTTGATTTTCACAGAGTACATGTGGTCTATGACAATTAGAGTTGAAAGAAATCTACTTATAATGTTAAGAATTTGGGAAGAACTCAAAGGACAAAGTATAGAGTGGAGATCAATAGAAGTTTGACGAAAGGTTATACGCTCCTTACCAACCATTCTCCAATATGGAGAAAAGAACTTTCAGAAGAATTGTTTGGATACACACCCGGAGTGGGAGAAATATACCACGTTGAGAGATTCACAGGCGACTTCCTATTTTTTTGAAAGAAAATGGTAAATGTGGATGGACACAGTAGGATGTGAGTGAGCATGTAAGTTCCAATGAAGTGGATGACTATAGCCAAACAAATATTGCACTCATCGAAACCAGCGATTGACAAGCTTCGATGTTTATTTTGAATAAGCTTATTGTTATTTATTTTTCCCTTGTTATCAAAACTCTTCATGATTCATAAAATAAAATTTTGTTTTGGTAATTTCTTACCCCTTTTGCTATTAAAATCGATGATTGGGAAAAACCATGACCAACAGATGCTATAACACATGAGCCAATAGTAAGGAAACACAATTAGACAATGACATAGGACGAGGCCCCGTAATAGGCCAACTATCGTGCAAGAGTTAGCAAAGGCATGACATACCCTGGAATGTCCCTCCACCGAGGAATGGATGAAATGTGATGGTAAAACGGTTCAGACAGATCGCTCCATCTAAACTGAAGGGGAACGAAGGACCACTTCACACTGAGGAATGAAAATTTGAGCTCGAGCGGATCTTCGAGCATCTTGACCGCATTAATACGGAGAGGGTGTCTTGTGCTATATTCCAATTGATTGGGGATGTAGGAAATTGGTGGCAGAACTTGGCATGAGTAATGATTGTGATGGAATAAAGATAATTTAATTTGTAATGTTTACCTTTGGTGGAGTTAATTTCATTTTTTGGTTCCATTAAAATGAAATTAACTCCCTATAGGGTCAAAATATTTTTAGCCTCAATTGTTACTTTTTTAGTCTCAAAAGATTTTTTCTCGATATTTTCGGTCTCAAATGATATGATTTGACATTTTCGATCCCAAAACTAACCGGATAATTAACGGTCGTTAAGTTCTGGGACTAAAACTGTCAAAACATATTATTTGGGATAAAAAACGTTAAAAAGATTTAAATCCGGGACCAAAAATGTTAGGATCAAAACAAAATGTACATATCAATTTTTTTAGTTTATTTTTCATTTTTTCTTTGATTTCAATTTCTAATTCTTTAGTTTAATTTTATACTTATTATTTATGGTCATCATACTCAATTACAATTTATTATTATTATTATTATTATTATTATTATTATTATTATTATTTAGCATTTAATTTTCAAATAATCAATTAAATTTTTTTGTTGTTTTCTTTATTTTTAATTTTTCAAAATATATCAAATAAAATATTTAAAAATAAAGATTAATGGGTATTTTAGTAATGGTGGCTAAAATAATTTGTTTGATTATAATAAAATGTATTTAATCTAAGTTAAATTACTTAAGTTTGATGATAATAAGTGTTAATTGCCTTGAAATACATAAATTTTGGGGTGTTTTTGATTTTTCAAACATCTCTTATCCCAATATTTTTAGTGAAATCGCCTAATGCGTTTCTCTATTGTGCTATAATATTTTTTTTCTTCATTTTCAATTTTTCAGTGCTTTAGTTTAGTTTTTCAGTTGTTAGATTAGCGTTCATCATACCAAATGACGATTTGTTATATTTTTTTAACATTTAATATTAGTTTTTAATTATTAATTGATGGTTTGAAAAATTAATTTAACCACTCTACTAAAATTTCCTTAATTTTTATTTTTAAATATTACATTTGGTATATTTTGAAAAATTAATTGATTATGTAAAAAATAAATAATAAAAATTTATAATGAATCATTAATTCGGTAGGATAAATCCCGAATAACATGTATAAAATATAATAATTACAAGAAATTGAAATCAAAGAAAATTAAAATATACATTTTTGGTTCCAATCGTAAGTTCTTATGTTTCAAAATAAATTTCGCGACATTTTTGGTCCCAAATGATATATGTTTTGACATTTTTAGTACCAAAATGTAACGACCGTTAAGTGTCCGGTTAGTTTTGGGACCAAAAACATCGAATACATATCATTTGGGACTAAAAATGTCGGGAAAAATCTCTTGGGACAAAAAAAAAATAATTGGGACTAAAAATATTTTGACCCTATTCTAGTGGGATCAAAAATAAAATTTACTCACCTTTGGTGTATTAAACTTTTTTTAAAACTCTATAAGTATTATTTCCGTCTTTTATTGTCTAAATAAAATGATGAATTTTTGAGACATCTTAATATATATATAAAAGCAAATAGTTATATCTTAAATAGTAACTTGGTTTTCCCGCCTCAATACATAACCCAAAAATAGTAAGTTGATTACATATATATTAATTTAATTAATTATATACCATATATCATATCATGTCTTTAATTTAATATAATATATTATATTATATTATATTATATTATATTATATTAACAATTGTATGATATTATAATACATATATATAT
The DNA here is from genome assembly GCA_026008535.1 of Perilla frutescens. Taxonomy (NCBI): domain Eukaryota; kingdom Viridiplantae; phylum Streptophyta; class Magnoliopsida; order Lamiales; family Lamiaceae; genus Perilla; species Perilla frutescens. The sequence goes on along the minus strand of BRKX01000006.1, from coordinate 6,480,778 downwards.
ATATACATAGGTATCTAGACTTATATAAGATATTATACAATGTAATAATTTATATATATATATATATATATCTGTGTGTGTGTGTGTTAATATATATCTAATCTAATTAAACTGTCAATCTAGCTATCATCTATATATCATGATGAATAATTGAATATATAAATCTTTGCTAATTTGTTAATATAATATGTAAATCAATCCTAATAAATAAAGTATTATAAAACATATATGTGAATTAACACGATTCATGTAATTTAATACGCAAGCATATATTTTATGTGTGGCATCTTCATATATATACTCCCTCCGTTTCGAAATGTTTGTTGTTTTAGGTTTTTTTATTTAGAATTAACAATTAATTTTGTGGACAAATATATTCATCCCTCATATATGTCATAAAATGTAATTCATCTATATTTTCCTAAAAAATAATAATATTTTCTCTCTCCATATATTTTTCTCTCTCTATTTTGTTAGAATCAAGAAATCTTGTAGGATTTGAGAGGGTTAAAATTGAGAGAGAGGATGTCAAATTATAAAAAACAACAAACATTTTGAAACAAAATAAAAAATCTAAAACAACAAACATTTCGAAACGGGGGGAGTATATTATATAGAAAGACAATAAATTCCGTTAATAAAAACCTATATATATATATATATATATAATTAATGTGATATATAGTATGGGCATGTTATATATACGTGACATATATAATGCACATGCAAACTTTAATTTTATATAAGCTAAACAAATTTTGGTCTCTTTGTTAATTACATAGCTATCAACTTAATTTTAATTTTTATATTTTATATAAGGTAAAATTATCATGATCAATGCAATTTATCATGGTTATATCCACAAATTCAGCTAATGAAACGGTTCCCATAATTAAATATCAAATTTTGAAAATAGATCCCTCTCATACTTATAAATACAACATGTTTGCAAGAACTCAATGAGTCAATGACATCTTCGAATTGTGCAAGGTTTGTAATTTTTTATTTGCTCTATTTGTATTTTGAATAAATCACAAATATTGGGTTGATTAATTTTTCATTTTTTCGTTTTGTTTTCCTTTTTATTATTTTCAGCAGAGAGAATTCCACATTTCATCATTTTGCAGTTTTGCTTGAGATGTTGATGTGAATTGGGAGTTTAAGAGCTCCATTCAATCCAAGTCAATCTATAGTCTATTTGCACATAATATATATAGTTGTTCAATTATATAATTTTAAATTTGTATTCATAAATTAATGTACAAGATGTTCAACATCTACGGTGATTTTAATTTTTGGAACAAGGAATGCTTTTTAGTAATTATTTGATTGTTTGTTAATTTATTTGATTTTTTTATATATATTTGATTGTTTGTGTTCAAAGCAAGATATAAAGAGTAAATTCTAGAATTACTTTTATCTACTTTTATATAAAAAAAATTACAGTAGTAATCTCTCTCTCTCTCTCTCTCTCTCTCTCTCTCTCTACACTCAGACACACAATATAGCACATATTCAATATAAGGAAGTCAAGTATTAAGTATATATATATTTTTTTAATTTTTTTTTATATTTTAATATTTATGCTTTGTATTTATTTTTCAGTATATAGTTTCATTTATGTCTTAATTTTAGAACCTATATTTTCTATATTTTGAATAAACATATTTAGATGATGACTACTTTTTGAGGAAAAGATGGCTAATTTTATTTTATTTTTTTGAGGAAAAAGTTGATGACTATTTATTAATTAAGCTGGTTCTGAACATATTTAGATCCGGAGTATGCAATGATTAATTTCCCGAAAAAAAAATCAATTATATAAAAATATTATTTAAGGACTATCTTATAATTTGATGTTAATTTTTATATGTTGTTAATTCTTTCATGTTATATTGTATTAACCATGATCATATTTTGAGATTCATATTTCCTCCCTGTGAATTTTCATTTTCTATGATCATAAATATTGTGCATCATCTACAACTTAATTTTATGTGGTGAGTAAAAAATAAAAGTATTCCATAAATTTGTACACATATTATTTTATTATAATTTTTTATTTAAACATGTGTATTTATGAATTATTTGTTTGTTGCATTGTACAATCAATATTCTATAACCTATTTTAGGTATATAAGAAAATTCTTGAAAGTATGAGGTAGAATATTCATTTTTATTTATCTCAAAATAATTAACCTTTTTCTAATCGTTATGCTAAAGAAAATTAAGAATTTAGATTTTTTTAAGAAAATATGTATCGCCTATTTTTTATTGTTTACTTTATACTTCTAGAATCAAATTGACATATATTATTTAAATTACGTACAAATATTACATAATTTACTATATATATAAATATTCTAATCAACCTAATTTTTATATATAGTGCGATATATCTTTATAACTCACCATAAAATAAATTGTAGGAAATATTCTTATATATTATTTATCTATATTTCAACAAAATGATTAGTTTATACAAAAGTACCGATTGGGTGAGAAACTCTAATTATTTAAATTATCTCGACATGAATTGTATACGAAGATACAAATTGTATTAGTGCAATAATTATCTTAATATATATAAAAATAAGAAGTTATGCCATTAATAGAAACCTAACTTTTCCCGCCAAAATACTTTCTACATTTAGTAATTAAGTTAATTTTATATTAAGATTGTATTAAGTATATTAATGTTTTAATTATCATATCATCTTAATATGTAATACATAATAGTTTACATATATATCATACCAAATACATATAATAAAATAATAATTTAATTATATATTAAGATAGGTGATATAACAATCTATTAAACATATACGTTAATTTTTAAGGTAAATTATGTTACTTATTAAAATTCTTCAATTGACTTCCTTCAAATTTAATTTAATATATAAATGCACACTTTTTCTTCATTCCGATACAAAAATATGAAATAAAAATATAGTATACTAATTTAAGATGGATTTTCATATATTTATGAGTAATTTAAGATGAGAAATCAGTTACAAAATAAACAATTTATTCCAATTGATTTAATTGTGGTAAATATTGTTTATGGTATCTTCTCTATAATATAATTAATGAATTAATTAACTTTTTGTATACACACGTATATAGTCTATATAATGGATATATGCTTAATTAATGTTAAGTATAGCATTAAAGTTAATTACCCGAAATCACTCTATAATTATATCATAATATCATGAATCTCGCTCTGACATCCATACATTTTTGGATTCACGAATCATTAAATATTTGAAATTTAAAATTTAAACTTTGAATAATAATTAGAAAGAACTTTACAATATTCTGGCTATAAATAGTTGTCATTGGTTTCACATTGTTTAATTACTATTCAAAATTTTATTGAAAAACAGTACGGAGAGCATGCTTATTTGCATTATTTGTTGAAATAACATATTCAGTTATCGTTTATTATTATTTTTATATTTGTTTCGATTGTAATATAAACGAGTTTGAGTGGCCATGTGTTGTTTAATTGTCCCAGAATCTTAGACCATTTTGTCATTTATTAATTTCCGAATTCAAAGAATTGGACATATAATATTGTATTCATGTGATTTTGATGGTGTCTTGAAATTCTACAACAATTGGAGAGTATGTTGTGAAGAAGAGATTGTAAGATATTGATGAATAAATCATTGCTGGGCTATTCAACTTTTTGTTCATATTGATTTACTGAAATATCTGATTTTGAGGAATTTGGACTCAAAATTTTATTTATTTGTTTCGGGATAACAAAATCTATATTATTTTAGTTGTCTTTTTTTCTTTTTTGATACAACAAATGTGTATTCGCGTGGTATACTAAAATTATTAATTTATTATCTTTGAATTAATCATTATATTATTTTAATCTGCAGAATATGAGTACTGCACCTTCTTTTATATATAACATTGCTCTTCATATTTCTGGTAGTGGAAATAGGATTTTCAATCCTCACGCTCACTAACATTGTTACCTTGGATATTGAATACTTTTTTATTTTATTTTTTTAAGGAAAGGATTTTGAATACTTTATTAGTTTATGAAATTTTGGCTTTTGTTCGCAAACAAGTGTATTGAAAATTACAATTGCTACTCTTTTGACTATATTATTAACCAATTGATATACAATCCTATAACTAAGCAATCAAATCCGGAAATCTTGAATATCGAATCCGAAAGTCTACAAAAATAAAGTAGCTAGTGCGCACATTTTGAATGTATATATTTAACTTTATCAATGGATTCACAATTAATTAGTTTCCGTAAATAGGTCATCAATAAATTAGTTTATGTGAGCATAATAGCCTAAATTTATTCTAGATTTCTTCATTTCCATATATAACCGGTCATATGAATGTTGATTATACGACGTTATTCATTTACATTTTAATTACCATATATATTCTTTCAATTCTTTAATTACATATAGTCATATCTCTTGTGCTTTAACAAATTCATTGAAACAAGATATTAATTTTGAATGTTATCGCATCTATATTATATCTAAAAGTAAAAAAATAGTCACTATAAATAGTAACAATAAGTTTTCCCGCCTAAATACACTTTCTATAAAAAAAAGTATAATATTTATTAATTAGTTAATATTTATATTATATAATCTTTCAATACTAGAATTTCAACATTATAAATTATTTTTTTATTTAGCAAAAATACTATTTTTTATCAAAAATTACTTTGTTCATTCAATGAAAAAATTAGGTGGCCTTTAAATTGTTGATTTATATGTGAATTTTCTAAACACCTATTTTTTTCTTTACGTGGATCATAAATTGAAAAAATTTATTCATGCCTAATTTGCCTATTAATCGTTGTCGAAACCAACTGAGCAGTCAGGACCCTACCTTCTCGATTTTACAACCAACTTGGGTATTTCTAATACAGCTAGAGCCGGCAAGGCTGATTTTTCCAATGATGAAAAATACATAAGTAATTTATAATTCAAACTGTATAATTCATATATTTATACACGAAATTCATGATGGAATATAATTTTATTATTGTACATAAATATTTTTTTAATAACATCCCCTGTGCATCGCACAGATGGTATACTAGTCTCATTCAAAATCAAAAGGAGTTTTATAATAAAATCTGAAGGAAATTTTTTGTGTACAACGGTTGTATATAAGATCGGACGCATACTTTTCTGAATTACAAGTGATTTTTTAATTGAAAAAATATAGTAATAATTACAAAAATGTCACCACCCTTTTTCATCAATACTTTTCAGTAAAATAAGCATGATACTTTTCAGTATTGGAAGTGATACTTTTCGTCTGATATAAAATACAACCGGTGTGCACAAGACGAGCAAAAAAAGAAAAAAGAAAAATAGATGCAGTTAGGCATAAAACAAAATAAATTTTATGGTACTCCTTCCGGTTTTTTTTATTGATATTTTAGAGTTTTTAACTTATTTTAAAATATTTGATGTTGTCTTATCATATCAAAATTCTATAAAATCTCCTAGATCTAACTTATTACAAATAGATCAAGTAAAGAAAATTGTAATAGATGTGGAAAAAAAAGTATATTTATCACAATAATTTACATTTTAATTTTGTGAAAAAATCTAAAATATGAATTAAAAGGGAGGGGGGTATCTCTTTAAAATTACACCTTTTTTTGTGTGTTGAAGAAATGAAGAATTCTGAATTCCCCTCCAATTAGGTAGATTAGATAAGCATTATGAAATTATTTGAACTATATTCCAGAAATAATACTCCGAATTCCCTTCAAAGCCCTTTCGGCGCAGTATCCCACATACCATCACTAAAGGGCCTCGACGTAATTTCATACAAATCCGGCCCCATTTTCTCCAACCATCAATCAGTTCACATTTCTCATTGTCTGCAACACCCAACACACCTTTACTATTACGCCACTGGAATCAGGAATCAACCAAACCTAAAAACTCTCTCCCTCTAGCCTCCAATGTCTTCCTCTCTAGCCCTAACCGCCTTCAGTTTCAAGCCGTCGCTATCTTTCTCACCGCCGCCTCTGCGATCCGGCCGGCGAATGATGGCTGGGGTTAGATCGGAGATGAAAGTGTACAAAGGTACGCACATGAGGGAGCAGCGGCTGACTGAGATGATCGAGCAGAAGGTGGCGGAGGCGAAGCAAGTCTGCGGCGAGGACGAGACTTCCGACGAGTGCAAGGTGGCGTGGGACGAAGTGGAGGAGGTGAGTCAGGCGAAGGCCGATCTCCGCCTCAAAATTCATCAGTTGCAGAAGGATCCGCTCGAACACTTCTGCCAGGAGAATCCGGAAACCGATGAGTGTCGTGTTTATGAAGATTGATGATCGTTGATCCGTCGGTGTTCGCGCTCTCGAATGCTCCGCGTGATTTCTTCATCTACCACCTGTAAAATCATATTTGGTATTTTTTTTAGATTCAATTTCAAACTTCTGTTGTTGTAAATTATCAGCTTATGATTTTAATTGTGTGCAATCTTGTTTTAGTGTGACGGAAATATTAAATTAAATCAGAGTCTTTAATTTGTGCCATTTACTTGTCAGTTTTAAAATTTCATCTAAGAAAATTATGAGACGAAATGGAGTGGGGATCAAGAACAAATCATTATGCAGAAGTTGATGATGTTACCCAATTGTGACAATTACATTTTGATAACAAAAACAATACATACATGAATATTCCACTTGTCTTCTAGGGCCTACAACATGCCATCTAAGATCTAACCACAATTTTAAGCAGTATTGTAACGTAATGTTATAGTTATGAGTAGCAGAACATGTATAGGTTAATTATAAAAGTGTAAAAACAAAGATGTAGGAAACTTGATGAATATTTTTCATTTGATCTGGGAAATAAAAATTTGAACATCTTAAAGGCTTAGAAAAAGCCTTATGGATTTTCTGAATCTCTGAAACTCGATATATCGGATCTAGTTTTTCGAATAAAACAAGCATAAAAGGAAATACGTAAAAGAATACAACAAAACATTGTTTTTTTTGTCCTTTTCTCTAAAACTCATATTTAAAAAGTTGATTAAAAAATAATAAGATATTTCGGCTTACGAATTAATACTAAACTCCATAAACAATTAAGCATCATATATTCATCGAACGTGGCAGTATGAAAGCCGTTTCCCACAAGTATATTCTAGAAGGACTAAAAAAATAGAAAAAAATCGAAAGCAAAAAAGCAAAAATAAAGAAAGGAAAAAGGCAAAAAGGAAATGAAACTAGTGGCTGAGGAGAAATAACTATTAAGAGCAAATTAAGATGCCGTTCAACGGTTAACCGCTGCAAATTTCGTCGCCGCAGCCATGGCTCTGCTCCGCCCTCCGCCGCCGCTCCTCCGGTGCGAAGGCGCGGCTCGAACTCTTCCTTGCTTCTCTCACGTTACCAATTCGTTTTCCCGCTTCAAAGCTTCATGGCAAGAGGTAGCCACACGCACCGCCAAACTATTACATTATACATATATAGGTTTGTGTAATTAGTTTCTCTCTCTCAATTAAGCTGGCGTTTATGTGAAGGTTGCCGGAGTTGTGGTAATCTCTGCGATTCCTTTCACGGCGGTGAAAGCGATTGCCAACAGTCCAGTCGGGGAGGAGCTCCAGAGGCGAATGGAGGAGAAGAAGAAGCTTTACAAAGACAAGTCTTCAAAGTTGAAGGCTCTCTCAAACAAGGCAAGAATAGAGAGGTATTATTATTGGATTTTATATTGAATTGAGTTTAAGTGAACATTGTCATTGATACAGTTTTCATTCTTTCCTTTTAATTTCCAGCATGTGGTACGGGGAGGATCGCCCTCGGTGGCTTGGTCCAATTGCATATGAGTATCCGGACTATCTGACCGGCGAGCTGCCCGGGGATTATGGCTTTGATATTGCAGGTTTAAGTCAGGACCCCAAGGCATTGCAGAGATATTTTAAGTGAGTAAAAAATCACCTCATATACCTCATGAATAGTTAGATTAAATTTTTACAACTATTTCTTCTATATATGAAATGGAATTTGTCAGTTGTCATCGAGGAACTGAGTTGCATAACGTGATCTCATTAATTGTGTAGTTTTGAAGTTGTGCATGCGAGGTGGGCTATGCTTGCTGCACTTGGTGCTTTGATTCCAGAGATATTAGATCTGATAGGAGCCTTTCATTTTGTGGAACCTATTTGGTGGCGAGTAGGCTACTCAAAGCTCAAGGTTAGTTCCATGTTATGAAGATGGATTAATTTCTCAAATAAGTTCTTGATTAGATCTTGGAGAACCAATTCCTCTTCGCTCTCTGCGTCCATTGGATTATTAGTTGTAGGTTATAATTAATTTGAATTTCAAAGTAGTTGGATTACTTTTTTGAGGTACAGTAAATTAATCAGAACTATTGGAGCCACATAAGCTCTACTAAATACAGTATTCTCAGTTAACATGTAAAGATATATATGAGGAAGAACATCAATCCTAATAGCTTCATCTATTCCTCTTCTTAATTATCTGGTTTGAATGGTTGGGCAGGGTGATACACTAGACTACCTCGGCATTCCCGGCCTCCATGTAGCTGGAAGTCAAGGAGTCCTTATCATAGCCATCTGCCAAGCCCTTCTCATGGTACTCTTTACTATCCATCCCTATGCAACCTGCATTTTCCAATGCTTCAAATATTCATTGGAGATTATGATTAGCTTTGTGATTCTAATGAATGAGGCTGCAGGTTGGCCCAGAGTATGCGCGATACTGTGGCATTGAGGCCCTCGAGCCTTTAGGCATATATTTGCCCGGGGACATCAATTATCCGGGAGGTGTGCTCTTTGATCCCTTAAATCTCTCCCAAGATCCCGTTTCATTCGAGGAATTAAAGATCAAGGAGATAAAAAATGGGCGCCTAGCCATGGTTGCATGGTTAGGCTTTTATGCTCAAGCAGCTCTAACTGGTAAAGGCCCCATACACAACCTTCTTGACCACATCTCTGATCCATTCCACAATAATTTGCTTTCAGCTTTGAAATTTCTCTAAATTTTGTACATGATTTGTATCCTGTACATTCTGTAATGATCCACTTTCAATTTCCTTACCTGAAACTCTCTTTAATTCGAATAATTGAACTTATAAGATGCTACATGCTAGTAATGGTGGTGTTTTAACTGCAATAAATAAAATGCAATGCATTCCAATAAAAAAGCCATTGGATCAAAATTCCAATGTCGAACAGTTGAGTTGGTACGCCAGAATCCCAAGTATAAATGCATATCTCATTTATAAAATGAAGTGCTAGACCTAATTGGAGATGTTGCAAGTTTACTATCATATGTGAATTTTGATTTAATTATATATATTTTTTTGGTTAAAATCTTGATAGGTCCGGGAATATTTTGGCATATTTTAAGAGTGATGAAAGTAAGTTGGCATGAATTGATGAGGGAATGCACGCATGCACCCATCAAAGGGTTTACGAGGAAGGATTAAAGGCAACAAAGATGAAGAGCAAAACAATTGAAATAAGCATGTGTTACTCAATCACAAAATTTGCAACAGCATACATAACAACAGAATTTGGTAGATGATGTAAATGAAGTAATCCCAGGCTAATAGTCTTAGTCTCGACACCATACATAAAGATCTTTGAAGTAATGCCAAATAATCTAAGAAATTCAATTCCACACAAATTTTGATAATACTCCAATGGTGGGGTCGTTCTTCCGCAGAAAAAAGTTAAACTTTGATGGCGTATTTTCTCAAGGGGAAATACATTTCTTTCTTCTTCTGCTTTTCCGTCTTCAAAGAAGCCTGAGGAAAGGGACGAAACAAATTCATACATTTATAAATTTTTGCGCAATTTCATGATACACTAAGGCCTTGTAACATCATCTGAAAAATCATGCAAATTTTGTAGCAATAAATGGTTAAATTAAACCACTCCTACCCTAAACTCATTGAAAGGGAAACATACCTATCTAAAATGAAATAAAGGAGCTGATTATGCAACTTCAACATTTTAAACTAGAATATCACCCCATGAAGATCTAACCACGAATAATTTATCTACCTAATTCTCTAGTCTTTAATCAATCAACGCTACAAAAAATAAATAGGCCATAGATTGTAAAATTAACTGAATTTATCAATAAGAACACAATTAATGATCTAAAAAATAAACGGAAATTGAAGTAATAGTACCTGGTGCTTTGTGAGGCGGCGGCGGATGGCGCGCGTCTTCTTGGGGCGGAGATCGAGTGGCAAATACTTCTTGTTTTTGTAGGCTTCGCGCAGAGCTAACTTCTGCTTCTGAGAAATGACGGTGAGCACCTGCGCGATCGACAGCCTCACCACCTTGATTTTGGAGAGCTTGTTGGGAGCGCCGCCAGTGACTTTCGCCACCCGCAGCAACGCAAGCTCCGCCTTCAGATCCTTCAGCTGCCCCAGCAGCTCCGCCTTGTTCTTCTGCCTGAGCTCGTGCACCTTGATCCGAGCTGCAAAAACATATCGATCGATCAACACATTATAATTCTACAAATCAAATTAACTAATCAATTTTTCTTCAAAATTGAAGCTATTTACCCATTTCGTTCTCTGTTTCGGCAGGAAAGATGCGGCGGAAGGGATGTGCGAAGTGGAGTTCAGGAATTTCAAACCCTAATTATATTATGCACCTATTTGGGCTAGAAAGACCAGTCTCACATTTATAGAAATACTTTCGGCCCACTATATTCCTCCTTCAAAGCCCAAAGTCATTTTTGCGTTCATATTTCTCTATAGTTAAAATTTATCTCTTGTCCAAGTCTCCTAGCAAAAAACTTGTGTCAGGTCGAGTAACGTGTTCAAATTCATTAAACGTATTAAGATTTGGATTCCCATATTCAATTGCATATTTTATATTTTGATAGTATTTGAATTCGAATCTCTGTCCATCTACTGTCAAACTATTAGGCAAAAAACTTATATTTACTAAGATGAATAATAATAAAACACTTAATTGTTTTATTTTATTTTTTCACACACTTACATTTCATCTTTATATAATAACTTCTTCTTTTTTTGGGAAAATTGGAAGCTATGATTTATTTGGTCTATTGCTATCATATTAGCTACTATGTTAACCTCATTGACTATTATTTTCACTAACTGCTAATGAAATATTACTTAATTTATTTTAATAAAATAATAAAAATACGAGCCGAATATGCAATTGAACGTAAATTAATAAAAATAAATAAATAAAGAAATAACTAAACAGTTTCTGAAAACCTTCATTGCAAAATAGCTATGCGCTAGTCGGGCCGTCGAAGGGGCTAGCGTCCAAGCAGAATCAAGGTGATTTTTAATTTTTAATTAATTTATTTATTTTTGACCTATCAATTTTGTAATTTTCATTTATAGGTTCATAAATTGTAGCGATCCGAATCCGAAGGCCCATGTGCTAACAAAAAAAAACCAAAAAAAATGACAATAAAATTTTTTTACAATTCAAAATAAATATTTTTCTTGGATCATAAAAATTTGGATAGCATTTCGTTTAAAATACTCAAAGTATCCACGCTTATATGCGTTTACCATTCAACAACCAATCAAACATGTACGACCAAGACTAGTCAAAATTCAACAATCAATATTTCAAATGTGCCAAAAGACCACAACATTCACAAGTGCCCATAAAATAGTTACATGTTTCATAATCATGAAACGGAAGCATAAAATCCATACGCATTGACCACAAACTACACATAATCAATAATGAGAAATCATAAAAATGGTCAATGAAATAAGAAGTCCCCATTGGTCCACACCAGCCGTCAGCCGTCCTCATGTACCTAAAAATATTTTGAAAAATAGATGGGCTGAGTGCCAGAAAACACTCAGTGGGATTTTAAATTTCTGAAATATACTTGATCATTCAATAAATAGTTTGCATATTAAATACATTTACTATAATGCCCATAAAAAGTATCTGCTCATTATCATATGGAATGTTTACTCAATATGGTTCCCTATCATATAAGTTTCACTTAAGTGACCGTAGTAACATAATTGCACTATCGTGCCGTACCGCACCGAAGTGTTATATCATATCGCACCAACATGCTCATACCGCACCGAAGTGGTATATCATACTGGGAACCATATAGTTTAGTATCTTTCGATGAGCCATAAAAAGAATATTTTCAACTTTGAAGTATGCTTTAACCTAAACATAATTTATTATAAAGATAACGCGGTTTTGAAATATAAAGCCACGTGTTAATTAGAAATCATTGAGCCATAAAAGTGATTTGAAGCATACTTTAACATAAACATATATTATCCACGTTTTTTAAACATAAGTCACGTGTTGGATAGATATCACCCCACCTTATAGCTATAATCATACTATGCTTGTTCTAAGCCTTCCGTCTTGGGTAAGGAATTATTTATAAAGATCATATCTTAGTGTCACACTACGATCCTGATCATATGTCATAGAATATGGAAGGGTCAAGCGTCCGGTTCTTAAATTAATAACATAGCCTCGTAAATTATAAGAAATACTACATCTATCCTTATAAGGTATCGCACATCTAACTAATGCTTTCATAGCATAATATCTATTTCAATAACAATCTATGATCATGATCGCCTAAATCTCACAACAGATAATATCATAACACGCCACAAATATGCTAGCATCCATTATCATGCTCATAACTCAATCATAGATAAGTATAGTATTACACACCTCATTTAAAATCCTGGGGATAGAGCAGCAACTTAGGGTTCCTTCCTCTGATTCCTCGAGCTTAACTCGTCCTACACAAAGTCAATTAATGACTCATTAACCCTATCGAAATCCTAGAGCCCAAACACATAATAAATAATGGGATTCTCCCCTTCTCTTGACTACGATATCGACACAGAATGAACAACTGCAGAGACTTCTACTCGAACGATGCGTAAAGGGAATTTCGATAAAACATTAATCATCCAAAATTTGAGCTTTTGGTATATATAAAAAAATATAGCCAACATCCACTAGACTAAATGAACTTAGTGAACAAAATCAATTTACTTTATTACATAAAGATATAAAATATTTTGTCAAAAAGGGATCAAAATACATTAGAGATTTTCAAAAATCAACTCATGCATCATTTTAACTTACATATTTAGGTGAGACTATTCTTTAAAGTTAGATAGGTAAAAATAAAATAATATTGCTTTCAATAGAAATTGAATGGTGATCTGCTATTAGAGATTTTGACTAAAATTCACTAGGCTAATCACAATATTTGGATGAATGCTTTGGCTTTTAATTAACTAAGTTAAACTTCCCAACAATGCAATTGGTTTAAAAACATAAATAGAGGATTTCGAAACCTCATCTTATCATTTAAGAATATATTTCCAAACCATTGAGCTAGATTTTTATACTATAATACTATTTTTTTTATTTTAATTAAGTCAACAATTACAATAGATAACTAGAATACCACATAAAATCTAAATAATGAGATACTTGAAAATAAGATTTATCAACATGCTATCATAATGTAAAATAATATTCTAGACAATTTTCCAGTTAAAAATTTTAGATTCGGGACCTTGAAATGCCCCGAAATGGCTGAATTCTAAATCTGATTTGCTACAGTGATCGATACAGTAACTGTTTCTATATATCAGCCATATCTCCTCAACTAAAACTCCAAATCAAGTAATTCCAAGTTCTAAAAAATCCTAAGCCATACACCTAAAAATATTCCTCAAATACACATTTCTAGATTTCGACATTAAAATGGCTAAAAAGTCGAATTAAGCGAGAGCAAGAAAACTATCCTAAAAATGTAACAGATTCTGATTTCCGGCGATTTGTTTGGTTTCCGGCCATCGGATGAAAACGACATCAACAGACGAAACGTAGAACACATATCGATGTACGACATATCTGAAAATCAAGTGAAAATGATAAGAAATGGACCCATACGATGACGACAAAGGCGGCAAATGGCGTGAGCTTCGCGGCTGCTCGCCGGCTTCGGTGACCTGCTGCTGCTCCGGCGTCACGCCGGTGGTTGTCCAGCGACCTCCTGGCCAGCTGCCTCCCCCTCCTTTCCTTCCCCATCGCCAATCTCTCTCTTTTCCCCTTCTCTCTCGACTCTAATTTCTCTCTCTCTCTCTTTCTCTCTTCTTCCTTCTCTAATCTCGTTCACTCTCGTTTCGAAAATAATTGGGCCGAAAATAAAAATATTTGTAGATGGGCTCAGAAGTTTCATACTTGCCTATTTTTAAAATACAATGACTTGTTATAACAATTGGGCCCTTAATAAAAGATTGAGCTCAAATTTGGTTTTGGGGCATTACATAAACATAACATTTTAAGCAAATCATTCAAAGTTAAAATCATCCAAAAGTCGAAATAAATGAACATTCGGAGTTAAAATCATCCCAAAGTATTAAAAAAAATTCGAAATTCAAATCATCCAAAATTCAAAAAACAATGTCATTCAAAGTTCAAACATTAAAATCTTCCAATCCACAATCTCCATCCAGCTCAGATTCATTCTTATTTTCCCTCTTTTAAGATTTCTTCCTTTTGTAATGTGTATTAGGTTTTATCATCTATTCACTTAGAAGTTAGAATTAAGACATTAGTTACTTATTAAAAAAATTTGAAAAAACAACTAGGTGCTACGTAGTGCTTAACACGTTCCGCTTAGTGAAAATAGGAAAGATAAAAGGCCGCATAGCGTCTAGGAAGCTGCCTTTTACAACAATGCTCAAAATAATTACAGTGTCCTATTCATAGAAGTTGATTTGATTTTTCACTAAGTTTAAGATTGGAAAATATAATTAAATAAGTAAACTTCCTAGTATACTCATAGTAATTTATTTGGAAATGAATTAGTGTTTAATGTAAAAATATTAAATAAATAGTATATATTAGTAAATAAGTTGAGTGTATATAGAATAAGAGGTAGGAAGTGAAAAAAAGGTCATAAGACTACAAATAACAGCAACCACTCAAACCATCCAACCATTCCAATATTTAATTAATTTATCTCTCTTCCACGTCATCAATATTCATCCAACCAAACCACATCTATGTTGCATGTTTTATTCATGACCACCCAACCACAATATTATATTATGTAATTCTTTTATTTTATTTTATTTTATTTTAAGATTAAAATATTACTTGTAATAAAAACAATATAAAAATTATAATTATAACAAGAAAAAGAAAATATTCCAAAAAGAAAAATCGATTAATAAATAGAAATAAATAGCCGATACAAAAAATATTACAAACTAAATTAATAACATAAATTACAACATGCTTCACACCAATTAAATTATAATTCCTAAAATTACAGAAAATAAAATCACACCAACTAAACGACTATTCCTAAAATTACAAACAATAAAATCATACTCATTAAACGGCATTTTATAAAATTACAATCACCTCAGCTTGGAAATAACTCTGCTATAAGATTATTTTTAAGTCAATACCAAAAATATTATAAATTAATTAAATGACATTTCCTAAATTACAAAAAATCAAATCACGCTCATTAAACGACATTTTCTAAAATTACATAAAATAAAATTTATTATTTGGATATATAAAAAACTAGAGAAAAAAAATAAATAATTTTAAATTGTATTGAAATATAGCAAAATTAATATCTATTTATAGAGAATGAAAAATATGAATTTTGATATATTTTTTATTTATTTTTATGATATTATATAAAAAATATATCAATTTTATATATATCTCAAAATAAAATTAATTGACCAATAGTATGGAGACAAGTGTCTCCATTTCATTGGCCAAAAGAAAGGTTGGGATGACACCACCAAAAGTAAAAAAGAGATATGATCGATCATAACTTTTTAATTTCAACACTTTTTTCTTGTGGAATTCGACCGTTAATGCCAGTCTAATAAGTAACAAATATATTATTCTTCTTTTTTCCCATTGGATTTCTTTACCCTATCTTTGCATCTCTCTCTTGTTTTTTTGCTTGTAGATATATACTGGTTTTATAGGTCACATTTTAGAATTTTACATTTTCAAGCAACCTTTTTAAAAAAAAACAAGTCCTTTCTTTTTACGCTTTTTTTTACATGAAAAAGCACTACTCTTTCTAGGAAAGTCTATACTAATTTTATAAGGTTTTCAGTCCTATTGTTCTACTCTTATAGCCTATAGGCCTTTTGCAGAAATATTAATGAAGATAAACGATTCAACTTTATCAAATAATTAAAGTATTACTATGTATTAATTTCATTTAAGATTATTTGTTGAAAGATAGTACAGAGTAATTATACTTAATTAAGTCAATTCTATTGTAAATGTGTTTCTTTATTTGTATTTTGTTTTTGAATTATTTTAAGAGCGCAAAAGAAACGATAGGCACACACTTCAGTAGCATTTACTCAATTCGTGGACTTTATTTTATTGTATCTGCTTGTGGTGCTGAATAAACTAAAATTTTATTTCAAACCTGTCTGTATTTATTTCCCTCACTGAACTTATCATTATTAAACGAATAAAAAGTCTTTTTTTAATCCCCTAACTCTTGATTTATATCATCTAATCATTAATTTAAGTTATATTTGATTACTATATACTCCATCCGTCCCAATTATACAGTCTCTATTACTAATTTAAGGTGTCCCATTTATAGAGTCCAATCACTATAATTAATACTCCCTCCGTTTCTATATAAATTTCATTCTAACCTTTTAATTTTGTTTCAAAAAAATTATCATTCTACAAATTTGAGACATAAAATTCACATTTTTCTCACATTTGCCCTCATTTAATGCATTCAAATATTTATATTTAACTCATTTAATGTATTCACATAAGGGTGTACTAGGTAATCCGATTTATTTATGAATTTGTGCGTATTCTCCCAAAATGACATTTAAATGAAAACGGAGGGAGTATTTTTTTTTTATAAAAATATGCAAATACACCATTGTTAGGTTTCGGAAATTAAAAGTTAATCATTTAAATTTTTGAAAGTTATATATTAATTTATTGAAAGTTTAGCTTATGTATTGTCTTATTTTCATAAATATTTTTAATTTACATGCGAATATAAATAAAACTATATAATTGGGAAGAAGAGAGTATTCCAAAGAGGCAAAGAGCACATTCTGGTACTATATTTAAGGTATTTAAAACTAATCGTAAAATATCTCAAAAAAATAATTCATAAAATGTGTTTAATGAATTGAGCTAAAGATATTTAGGTAGAGAGATCGTGAGTACTTTAAAAAACGTACATGGCCGTTGGCGTTGAATCTCGGGTTTTATCTATTTTATATTTTAAAATAAACCTTGAATAATAATTATCCGATTTAGGGTATACATATGCATCAACAACAACAATAATAGTTCTTAGATTAATATATATATATATATATATATGAACCTAGCTTAGCTAGCTAGTGCGACAGTAGACAAATTAGCATAAAAATTTAGAAATCCTAATCATTTTAAATAATCTAGAGCGTTGAATTAATCAGCTGTACCAACAAAAAACGAAAAGTAATTAAATAACTAATTTATGGTTTATTAATTAATTATAGGATGATCGACAAATAGGATGCTTAAACTAATTGATTAATTAAGGTTGGTATATAATTAGACATACATTTTCAGATCCTACTACAAAAATCAACATATTGTAGGTTGTTGTTCAGACATTGTATTAATTATGCCTCTCTCTTTATCATATGTCACCGGCCAAATAATTATTTTAAACTCTCAAGACATTAATTTAATTAATTAGCTTAATTAATTGACAATTTGAGTCATATTATTAATTGGAGAGCGCTAATCAGCCGCTATAATCGGCATATCATGCACCCCAGCAAAACCCTTTATTTTGTTTTTAGTTAAAAATCAGTTTAATTATATTATATCTTTATCTTTTAGATTAATTAATTGACAAAAAAAAAACTTAAGAGAGAGAGCGCTATCTCTTCTCACCATCAAATAAAAGTGCATTTATGAAGAAAAATCTACACATTTAAATGAGAGAGAGAGAGAGAGAGAGAGAGAGAGAGAGAGAGAGAGGCACTATCTTCTCACCATCAAAGTGCATTTATGAAGAAAAATCTACACATTTAAACTTTCACCACTAATACGTTTGTTAATTACTTTGATTGATGATGCTAAAACTTGGTGCATTCAAGAAATAAGACGTACAGCTATTCATTAATGGTATTGATTATGCTAGGATCGATCGACATATTCTCGTTCGAATTAACACTTACAACTTATAATTTTTTATACTTCACGAGACATAAATCACATAATGTAATTATCTAATTAAAGAAAGTACTGTATGACAAGCTCGACTTCTTTTATGAGATTGAAACTTGAGAATTTGTAGGTGTCATCCTACCATATTTACCCATTTTTAATGACTTTTTATTTAAGTTCTTGTAATTTATTTTGCAATTGAATGCTGACCTTCTCCTTAGGAAATTAAAATAGTTAATGGAATTTGAACTCAAGATCTAGTATACTCACTATATCATTAGGTGACCGTACGTACGGTCTCGGTCTGTACCCTTATGATAGTATGTCGATGTTCAAAATATGATTAGCTAGTAATTTTATTTTATTTTTATATATGTTTGTTCATTTTCATAACTATCCTCGATTTCATTACTTTATATATACATATATGTATACACACACATATATAATGCAATCCGTCTATTGGTACTAAAGCGCCAATTTTTCTCTATTCTCGATTGTTTATATTTAGAAAATGCATTTTTCTATCGAAATGTTTGTAACTTTCTTCTGTCGTGTAATTTAAGTTATATAATGCATAAATTAAAATCATGTCCCAAATTATACTACAGATAGCTTAATATATATTAAAACACTAATAAAATTATTAATTACAGTTGATTTTTTTCATAGTTGGGCTTAATAAATTTTATATGTATTGGTTGATTCCTTTCAATGAAGGCTAAGTAATTTGTAATCATGTTTTACATTTTTTTTTGTTTTAATTAATCATTTCATAACTAGATTATATATATATATATATATAAAAGTTTTGATCAGCCGAAAAATAAAATGAAAAAATTGTTGCCATCATTGCACTTTTCGAATGAATTTATAAAAAAAAGGGATAAGGCCAAATAGGCCCCTGAACTTATTTGGGGGAACAATTAGGCCCTCGAACTTTTTTTTTGTCTCGATTGAACTCCTAAACGTTTATTTTGGACTCAATCAAGCTCCTCCGTCACACACCTCACAAACGGGCGTTAGTGGGGAATCAAAACGTTTTATACAAAATGACATCGTTTTGTGTTTGTCCAAAAAATTAATTTTTCATTTTTTTCAGATTTTTCTTTTTATTTTTTATTTTCATTTTTTTTCTTGTTCCCCATTGTTCTTCATCCAAAAAATAACAAGAAATTTCCAAATTTAAAATCTGGAAATTCAAAAAAATTCAAAATGATCCAAAAAATACAAAATCTGGAAATTAAAAAATTTGTTCATACTCCAAAAAATTCCAATGATCCAAAAAATACAAATAATCCAAATTCTCCAGAAAATCAACCCAAATCTGCACAATACTCTTCAGCCCCTGCACCTGACTCCCCATTTCCCGAACCTTGGCTTGCTTCATCACTTCGTCGATTTCATGGGAGGCGGCGGCGAGGGACGCCCTGAGGATTTTCATGGGGGTGGCGCTGTTCTTCACCTCCTTGAGAATGCTGCTCTCGCAGATCTTCTTGTAGTCGGTGGTGGCGCACACCGACTTCACGACGTTCTGAGCGGCCTTGGATTTGGGCAGCGGCGGGAAGGAGGGTAGTGGTGGGAATTAGGGTGGTTGTGGTTGTTGCGCTCATTGCTCTTGTAGATGGCGAAGCAGATGGCGGTGGCGCGCTAGGCGGATGACGATAAATGCGAGGATAAGGCGCTGCTTGAACTTCTTCTTTTCCTCCTGCTGTCGTTGAGAAATGAGGTCAGTGTCCTAGATCGATCTAATTAAATCCTCAAATGAAATGAGGCGCTGGCGTTTTTCTATTTGAAATCCCCAAATTCCCAAACGAAATGGAATTGAAATTTCATTTTAGGGTTAGAGAGAGATGGGATTGTTGTTTCGAAAAGAAAAAGAAAAATTTTGAAAAAATGAAAAATTAATTAATTTTTTAAGACAAACACAAAACGACGTCGTTTTGTGCCCTCACTAACGGCTGCTTGTGAAGTGTGTGACGGAGGGGTTTGATTGAGCCCAAAATAAAAGTTTAGGGGCTCAATCAAGATAAAAAAAAAAATTTAAGGACCTAATTGTTCCCCCAAATAAGCTCAGGGACCTATTTGCCCTTATCCCAAAAAAAATGTATATTTGAGGCACTATATGAGATGTTTGTGTTACCTTACCCCACATCTGAGGATCCAAATCCCACATGTAATTATCAAACTTACAACACTACGAATAGCAGTATATTTATAAAACTGCGCATGGAATATTTTAGAAAAATAGTACTATGTTTTAACGTGAACTATTGGAGACTTGGAGTTGATAAAAAATGCTAAAATTACATCATTTATTCATTGTGGTGAATAATCCACTCCAAAATGGTGCTACGCATTGTAGATAGCTTCATATCTGGAGCCGCCAAACACCAATTTGCCGAGTGAAATCGGTCTAGCGGAAGCGGCAAATGAAACTGTAAAATGGGGGGAGAGAGGAGGGACTCCATTCTCTTCAACATTTTTTTTATGTTGTTCTTTAATAGTATTGTATTTTGTTTTCATAATAATCTGAAAGGCCACTCCTTCTCCTTCGAGATCTGAAAAATTTCCAAACATAGTAAAATCATAGTTTTTATTTTATATTAATTGAATTAAATTTGTTTCTAAAAAAATTCAAATAATTTTATTTCAATAATTATTATGAAATCTTGAATTTAATTTTAGATTGTTAATTATCCATTAAATGAAATTACATATATTATTATATGTTAGCAATTATAAAAAATGAATATTATTGAATATTTTCTTTTGGTGTAAAATTATAATGTGGACTGTTGGAGATGGAATGCATATTCTGCTGTATTTTAGTGATAGAGATGATATATTATAGTCAAGGTTACTCGACATGGTCTTAAAACTGCAATTAATAATTTGATACTCCATCTTCTATTTATTTATGACGATTAATATTCACTTCTTTTTAGAAGGAAGACTATTTTTTATTTTGGATTTTTGAAACGGAAGGAAGACTATCAATTTGCACTAAATATATGTATGTAACTGAAGTATTATATTACAATGATAGTTTAAATATTAATGTGTTGGCATTTTAAATGTAATGATATGGTTAAAATAATGATATAAATGAGCGCAATTTTGCACTCAATAGTGCTAATGCAATATATGATAGCGTGCCACAACTCACAAGATATATACATTGTAAATATCTCTAAATCTAGATTTTTTAGGTTCTACTTTTATGAGCCAATTAAAAAAAATCTTCAATTAAAGACCGATATGATTGGGAAGGTGTCTTTTTTTTATCACTCAACTCAAGTAGGGATGTCAAATGGGCTAACCCGTCGGTTTCGGGCCAACCCTATTGGGTTATCGGGCTATTCGGTTCGGGCTATTTCAGGTTGAAATTTTTTCGGGTTAAAAATTCTCGGCCCTAACCCTAACACTTTGGTTTTCGGACTAACCCATCGGGCCAACATATTTCCGATAAAAATTAAATTCTTTTCTAGTCCCATGAAAAAATACCCAATAGTTATTAATACAACTCCAAAGCTCAATTGAAGTTGCATTATCGGAAAAAATGAACCAAAAAATTATGACTATATTAAAATCAAGCAAGAATGAATCCAAAAAGGTAAATTCTCAAATAAAATATACGTCTTCACACTTTTTACATAATGAAATTGAAAATAGCCCATCAAACTATAAATTTCAAGCACATGTTTATGGTTAATTTTCAAACCAATTTTATATCCTAGTAGTTTATTGAACTGAAATCATTATTTTATTTATTCAATCGTTATCTTTGAAAAAAAAATAGAAATCAACAAACACAAAATTTTCAACCTATTTGTAAAGAAGCATCAAAGTAACCATTAAACCACAACTTCACAAATTATTCAATCTCAATTCTAGCTTAAGACAATATATGATTGAAATAGGCGGCGCTCGCTTCTCAGTTATCTCTAGCATTTAGGGTTGAAGATTGGGTTTTAAGTAAATATATTTTTTTCAAAGAAACCTCCAGCCCAACGGGCCAACCCATGGGCCGATTGGGCTAGCCTGTTCGGGCCGCCGCCCATTCGGGCTGGCCCGTTCGGTTAAAATTCAATTCGGTCCTAAAAAAAATTGACCCTAAACCACCTTTTTTTCGGGCGGTTCGGGCCGGCCCATCAGTTTCGGGCTAGATTGACATCCCTAAACTCAAGTGACTACACTTCACACAAATCATTATTTAAAAAAAAAAGAAATTAATTAAATCGTAGGATATTTAGAAAGAGAAACGTTTAGAAGTGGATTAATATAGAATTAAATGAATAATTGGTTGCATTGGTAGTGATAGTAGTAGCGGCGGATTCGATGAATTTGGAAGATATTTAGGAGGGAAGAAGTGGTGAAATATTTGGGAAGTTTGTTAGAAAAAAGTGGCTCGCGGCATACGTGGAAGCAGCACATGCTTGAGACGCAAGGCTACTTCCATGAAGCTGGCTGCTGACTCACCCCTTACATCACGTGATTGCTCCAACGTCATCGCTTTCATTGCTCAATTCCTCGAGGCATCTCTCTCATCCCCCTCCCTCCACTATATTAATCACCCCCCCCCCACCGCCTCATTTCCCATTTCCACATTCTACATTTCTCTCTCTCTCTCTCTCTCTCTCTCTCTCTCCCTCCCCTCTACACTCCATTCTCTCTCTCAACACTCTCTTTCAGTCGTCTACGACACTAATTTTCACACCATATCATCTAAATGGGTGGCTGTCTTTCGTCTGGCTCCGATAATTCTCTCCATCAAAAACCCTGCGCCACGGTGATCTCCATCGCCGGAGAATTGCGCCGGTACCCTCTCCCCGTCACAGCCTCGCAGGTGATGCACTTCGAAGCTTCGTCGCCGGATTCCGTCTTCCTCTGCAATTCCGACCGCCTGTACTTCGACGATTACATTCCGCGTCTCAAGGCGGATGACGTGTTGGAGACCGACCAGATCTACTTCGTGCTGCCGATTTCCAGGCTTAAGCAACGCCTCGCCGCCTCCGACATGGCGGCGTTGGCCGTCAAGGCCAGCGTTGCGCTCAACGGATTCAACCCTCGGCGGAGCAGTAAGGCTCGGATTTCTCCTGTTTTGGTAGCGGAGGAAGATCCCCAGTCCGTTCATCAAATCAAAACCAACAGCAATTCATCATATATTGGAAGTAAAAACGTGAGGAAGGGATCGGCCGGTGTTTCGAGATCGAGTTCTATGAAAAAGCTGCATAGAAATTCTTCTCGACGAGCGAAATTGGCCGTTCGATCCTTCAGGATTAGACTTACCACAATTAACGAAGCATCCGTGCTCGTCAATTGATTGATTATTATGATGAGAAAATTGAATTGGCCGTTGATTCATTTCTTGGCGGAGAAATTCCGTCTGTAAATAATTGGAGTTTTTTTTGGAAGATCCCGATCCCTATCTGGAATTCGATAGAGAATCGCAGGGATTTGGGGTGGGTTAATTAGTTTTATGCTACAGTGAGTCGGGGAAAAAATAATATATTAGTAGTATAATTCATGAAGGCGAACATCATCTACAAAAAGGGGGTTCTGTTAGTTTTTTGAGTTCGACATTGAATTTGAGAATTTGAGTTGAAGCTTCATTTGAAGAACAAAACAATCATTATGTATGTATAGATATATTTGCAGACAAATCATCTGTCATTGTGTAATAATATTAATATATAATGTTCATATGATATGCGAACATCTTCCTCATTATCTTCTTTATTTATTCTACTAATTAATACACAGCTAATGTAACCATCATCGCAACCTTAATTAATCTATAGTTTAATGATATTTCTCGTAATCATAACAAGGGTCGACGTCGATATATGATGGACTTTGATTTTCAATTCTTAAAAAAATTATAGGGTGGATGAGAGAAGTTCTTAATTCGATCTTCAATTCTTAAACCAATTATAAAAAAATATAATCGTATTTCTTCAACCAATTTAAAAAAATATTATCAAATAAGGATGGATGACAGGAATTCGATCTCCAATATTTGAAACAGTTATATAAAAAAAAACTCGAATCAATTCAGAAAAGAAGAAAAAGATTATATATATATATATATATATTATCGGCATTGGTGATAACGTGCAAGTGCAAATGCAAATGAAAGAAAAAAACCGGGTTGGGAAATGGAAAAATAGATCGATACACTTGTGTTAAAATAAGTGTATATGGGCGTCAACATGCATGATTTTTTAAAGGAGAGTATATCTATATTATTTGAATTTATTATTAACAGGAGCGAGTAAATACATCAATTCTTTCTTAATTTCACGCAGACACAATTACAAACATAAGATTTATTAAATTAAATTGCATGAGTAAGCGTGTCAGTGTCAAACAAAATTGCATACATAATTGAAAAAATCTTAATTAATAATCCTAGCGTGGGCGGTGGATCGTGCCAAACCTCCACTATAACCAGTTGTATTTCAGTCTTAAATTAACATTATTTTCGGTATTGGAGCGAAATAATAATAAAACGAAAATATATATGTATATTAAGTATGGAATTGTACGTTGTTGGATGATGCGTGAGTTTGAAGAATACGAATTTGTACGTATTTCAATGATTTTGGAAATACTAATTAATAACATTAAATAAATATCTTATTGGCATTGATTTGTTGTAATTGAGGCCGAATATCTCAAACAATAGATATTTATATCGTGTGGGTATAATTTTAGGTACATTAATTCATTAAGCAAATATTCATATGATTTGTTTATCTATTTTGGGGAACAATTACTTCCTCAGTTTAGAGTATTCTCTCATTTTGGTTTCCCTAATCCCTATTGTAAGGTTTCATACATATTTGATACTACCTCCGTTTCATAATGTTTGTTGTTTTGTTTTTTTTATTTGGAATTAAGAATTAATTTTATAGATAAATATACCCATCTCTTATATATGCCATAAAATCTAATTCATCTATATTTTCCTAAAAAATAACAATATAGAAATCTTTTAGGATTTGAGAGGGTTAAAATTGGGAGAGAGGATGTCAAATTATATAAAACAACAAACATTTTGAAACAAAAAAAAATCCTAAAACAACAAACATTATGAAACCGAGGTAGTACTATTTTTCAATTATTTAATTATCATGCACTCTTAATTATGTGGCCTAGCTGATAAATTAACATACGTACGTACGTACGGTACGATAAAAAAAAATGGTATGCCTCTTAATTAAAATATAATACTGCGGCATAGAATTAAGGTCAATCGAAGAATACTTCACTTTCCTAAATAATTTATACGTAATAAATTAAATTAAAAGATTAGATAATTGGAACAGAAATAATCATAATGGAAAATGACTATGCCAATAGATAAGATCAACTCCTTTTTTGTTCTCCAACGGCAGGATTGCTATACAATTTTAATATGGAATGGAATTAATAATAATCATGTGTTCATTTGAAATCCCCTATTCCATAAAGATGGTCGTAATCATGATTATCTCCACTAGCCAGGTATTAATTACTTATTCCCAACTAATAATAAATTAAATAAATATAAATGTTTTATATATCATTTTATTATTTGATCACCTCCTATATAGAGAGAGGTCACAGGACTACTGGAGAATGTTTCTTGTTATCCTACACATAGAGATGCCCATGGTTACGGTTTCGTCGGTTACGTCTACAAATCGCCGGTTAGATGATTCCGTTCGGTGCAAACCGTGGAGTGGTTCCAGAGAGAACCGGCTCTGGTGTGAGAACTATGAATCAATCTACACCCTTCAATTTTAAGATTTGATGGTCTAGATTTGGTAAAACAAAAATCATCGACATAGTTGTAAATAAAAGAAATATAAGAAAAACACGGTGACATCTTCGTAATTTTGTCAATATCAAGGTTAAAATAAATAAATAAATAAATAACGGATTTCTTGGGCACGTGTTAACAGAGATAGAAACATATGCTAACAAAGACATTGACGATGCTAATATAAGCATTGATAATGTAATATTAACATTGGGGATGCTAACGTTATGAGAATATTGTCATATATGCATTGCGAACAAATATATAACATTCAAAAAAATATTTAGAATTCTTTCATGATGAATATAATTGGCAATTTCGTTTTGTTTTTTAGCATCGACAACTTCCAGGAACATATAAAACCTAGCAAATGAATAATGATATTGACACTGTTTGATTTATATATACATTTTGTATTATTAGCATCATTGTTCACTGGTTTTAGCATTATCATAGCTCATTTTATCATTATCATAACTAATATTGTTAACATTCGTAGAAAAATTAATTAGGAACATTATAAATCAACCATGATCAATGTTGTTAGAATTTTGTGGTTTTAGCACTATCGTTCGGTAGTGTTATCATTATCATTGCTCATTTTAGTATTATCATAACTAATGTTAGCATTAGTAGAAAAATTTACCTGGAACATTATAAATCAATCATGACCAACATTGTTAAAATTTTATTATATTAGCATTATCATTCGATAGTGTTAATATTATCATTATTCTTGTTAGCATTATAAAAAGATAATACACATAAGGTGAAAGTAATACCATAGGTGAAATTATGGTTAACATTGACATATACAAATTTTAACAATTAAATTTTTAAATGGTAGTATTATCGTAACGCATCATTTATATACTGTTAAAATAGAGATCGATCAAAAGCATTCACTTTTAACAAAAATATGGATTTGTCATATATTAATATTTCAATAGCATGCTATTGAAATAATAATTACGACAATTATAAAAAAAAAGTGATAGTTTGTTCAAAAAGTTAGAAATTTGATACATATAATATTGTTTCGTTTATCATCATCTTCCACATAAATGGCTTCAACACTGAGTATGGTGTTTTTAAAACATGATTGGAAATAGAGGTATGCTTTTGAAATATTCTTCTATGTTATTTCAAAGATACTTCGCAATTAGGTATATAAAATTCAAATAACCCAGAAAAAATCTCTACAACGATGCCAACACAATATGTAAATTAAATAAAATAAAAAATTGAAATATAAAAATGATGGTAATGCTAAAAT
Source organism: Perilla frutescens (assembly GCA_026008535.1). Taxonomy (NCBI): domain Eukaryota; kingdom Viridiplantae; phylum Streptophyta; class Magnoliopsida; order Lamiales; family Lamiaceae; genus Perilla; species Perilla frutescens. The sequence continues at coordinate 6,453,428 of BRKX01000006.1, read as the reverse complement.
TAATCATATTAATGTTAATATCTTATTTGATAATGCTAAAAGTAATCATGTTAATGCTAATAAATCGCTCATCATACCAATACTATGATAACAAACCATTTTTATAATGTTGGCATATTGTTTTTATAAAGCTAATAACAACTTTTGTAATGGTAATGTGATGTACTCTAATGCTAACAAAGAAGAAGAAGAAGAAGAAGAAGAAGAAGAAGAAGAAGAAGAAGAAGAAGACACACACAGACAAAGTAACAAAAGATCGAAAAAAATTGAAAGATAGAGCTAAACCCACGAGAGAGAGGGGGGACAAACCGTGAAGGAAGATGAACAAATATTACTTTAAATTCAATCTAGGTGATCTACAATTTAAATTCGATCTAGGTATTATTATTCTCCTTTTCTTCATAAATTTGATTACTGCACGTTGAAAGCACGTTGAAATCAAAGAAGTGGGAAAGAAGAAGTGATGAATAGTAGAAATGGGGAGAGAGAGAGAGAGAGAGAGAGCTATAGCATTTTAATTAGATTAACCAAATTACAAAACTACACTAGTTTCATTAAAATAACTATTAAATTATAAAAATACCATTTTATTTTGCTTTTGATTTGGACCACACATTTTTTACGGATAAATGGAGATTGATTCCTAGTTCTTATACAAGGACTTAATTCTCATTTGATCCATTATATATATATATATATATATATATATATATATATATATATATAGTTAAGAGTGAAACCCCTATATATCATCGTAATTTTTTAATCATTATAATAATATTATAGGGTTCATATCGTGAATAGCAACATTATTTATTAACTGGAGAGAGAGTTAATTATGTTTTGATCAAAGTCGTGGTTCATGAATTCTCACTCATTGTACGTATGCGAGTTAATTGATTTTATTCATATAGAAGTGCTACCGAAAAACTACGAACTATATTGAAATATAGTTTCTAAATATCAATTGACGACGGTATACAAACTACAACATTGTTCAAATATAGTTTATAAGATTCAATAAAGGTGAAATAAACTTAAACATTCAATTCAATTTCTATACTTCTAATTGAAGAGTGGTCCGCAAGTAAAACAACGAAAATGACTAGTGAAAAGGACTGATATGGATTTACGTGGGTCATCACGTTGTTTTTTTGTTTTTTTTTTTATATATATATCAAAAAGTCAATTGACGATGATTTATGTTTCTCCGGTCCAATTCAATTGGGTCGCATTCACATAGATTGAAAAGTAGCCTTATTGGAATTTTCAATTTGTGTGTACCGTAAGTCATTAATTAAAAATAAATTCAAATATTTGAATATTGGTTTGAGTCTATAATTACAAATATGTAACTTATTTTATCAGAAATATATAAATATTAATCAACTACATAGACTAGTAGCTCTCTTCTTTTATTTATTCATTTATTTTTCCATTAATTCTAATTTAATTCTCAATATTTTAGCGTTTTAACATGAATAACCTAACAATTTAATAATTACAAAATGATTCCTAGCATTTTCCCCTTTTAATAAAAGTAAAAAAGAAAAATGTTAAGAAATGTTTTATAGTTTTTAAATTTCTATTAAAATGTCAAAATATTGATAATTAAACTGTAATTATTAAAATATTGAGTTGTTTCTGTTAAAACATCAAAACCTTAGGAATTAAATTAATGTAATCAACCCCTTATTTTAGTTGGGAAGTACGACATATATGAATTAATAATATTATTATATAATAGCATTGATACAGTTATTTTACAATAAATTTAAGGATAGCATAGTGATGAAGTGATGCAGGTGAAAGCTATATTTAACTCGAACAAGAGAACATACAAATACAATTCTACGAACTCTCAAATCTCAATAACATAATTGTATTGGTTATTGAATAAAGGGGTAGGGTATGGTTAAAATGAAAACCCCTCTCCATGTATAAACTAGGAACCATTTATAACCATACATCTCATTAATATCAATGGTCGAGATTGAATTATATAATTAGGGGTATCATAGAAAAAAATATGTAAATCAATATTCATTATGATTAAATAATGGTAAAACAGTACAATCTTAAATCATGTTTATTAATATCTAGGTGCTAATCATGGCATGAAATCGTTAATTATATGGAAAGTTCTCCATAAAGAAAATAATTACACGCCATTTTCAATCCAATCGTCTACCCAAATTATGTGGCAATTTATAAATTATCGCCAAGTCTCCTGTGCATCATGGTGTATGGGTCGGCCCATCAGACGACCCGGTTCGACCCGCTTTCGGCCCGTCCAAAAAAAAAATCGCCACACATAGTACCATTTCGATCACTAAATAGTACAATTTCGTATTTTTTGTGTTTTTTAGGGTTTTTTTGGGTTTATTTTGTATTTTTTGGGGGTTTTTTTGGGGTTTATTTTGTGTTTTTTTATGGTTTTTTGGGGGTGCTTTTAGGGGTTTATTTTGTGTTTTTTATGGTTTTTTGGGGGTGGGGGTTGAGGAGTTTATTTGTGTTTTTTTAAGAAAAAAAGGAAAGAAAAACAGAAAAAAGAAAAAGAAAAGCAGAAAAAAAGGAAAAAATCGTAAAACAGAAAAAGAAAACAGAAAAAAAAGGCGAGCGCGTGGCGCCCACGCGCTGGCGCCCGTCTAATGTGCGGCGGGAGGGGGTGGTGCACAGGAGACCATCCCATAATTATTCATCCTAGGCATTTTTTTTTACTGAATTCCAAATTTGATAGATGAGATTTTTGCATGGGTGAATTTTTTAACAATTAATATGAATACTTGCACAATTCTTATGTGTTCGATATTGTATTGAAGTCATATTGAGTATATATGAACTGCTAATACCAATACACACATATTGTTTATGTAGAATTTTTATATTATGTAATGATTAATTAAAAGTGAATATTATTTTAATTGATTATTGAGTTGTATATTATAAAGTTTACAATATTTATTTAAATATTTTGCTAATACTTACGCATATTTTTGCTAATATTGATAGATATATTCGCTACTATGTAATAAATTATTATCACAGTAATAAAAATTATGAATATATAATTGTTTAAAAAAAATATAGAATATGTATTAGATTAATTAGTGTTCGAAAAGAAAAATATAAAATTTATAAGAACCGTTTAAATATTTTGCTAATACTCACAAATATTTTTGCTAATCTACAATAAGTTGTTTGCTAATGATCCTAATTTATAATATAAATAATAATATTTTTATAATTTATCAAAAAAATAATAGAATCTACCTTATTACTAATATACACAGTTAAAGTTACTAATACTGATAGATATATTTGCTACTATGTAATAAGTTATTTCCCAATGTACTATTCATAGTAATAAAAGTTATGAATGTATAATTGTGTTAAAAAAACTAGAATAAAGTTATGAATGTATAATTGTTTTAAAAAAACTAGAATATGTATTAGATTAATTCGTGTCCAAAAAAATATAAAATTTAAAATATTTATTTAAATATTTTGCTAATAATCGCGTATATTTTTGATAATCTATAATAAGTTGTTTGCTAACGATCCTGATTTATAATATAAATACTAATCTTTTTATAATATATAAAAAAAATCATGGACTCTACTTTATTACTGTATACACAGTGAAAATTGATAATACTGATAGATATATTTTCTACTATGTAATAAGTTATTTCCCAGTGTAGCATTCACAGCAATAAAAGTTATGAATATATAATTGTATTGAAAAACTAGAATATGTATTAGCTAGATTAATTCATGTCCAGGAAAAAATGTAAAATTTACAATATTTATTTAAATATTTTGCTAATAATCACGTATTAAGTTGTTTGCTAATGATTCTAATTTATAATATAAATAATAATATTTTTACAATGTATCAAGAAAATAGTAGACTCTACCACAACCTTATTACTAATGTACATAGTTAAAATTGCTAATACCTACATATATATTTGCTATTATGTAATAATTATGTTATTTCCCAATGTACTTGTGACACCCGGGGCCGAAGCGTGGAGTGATCGCCGGTGCAAGGCACGGACAAAGAACGGCTCCTATAAGATTCCAAGCGAAGGAGCACATAAATGAACCGAATCCACTCGAAAGAGAGGGATTCTGATGCTATACAGGAATGAGACTGTATAGTTGAGGAGAGTTTAAAGGATTTGATTGGTGTTACTCATACTAACAAGATGCATTTTCTTTTCTGGCGCTCGTTCCACCAGAACTCCAAAGTTAAGCGTGTTTGACCTGGAGCAATAGTGGGATGGGTGACCCCTGGGAAGTTTCTCAGGAAGCGTGTGAGTGAGGATAAAGACCGTCAGTCTCGTGTTGGTTTATGGGGACAGCCGGTCCAGTACTATTCACAGTAACAAAAGTTATGAATATATAATTATGTTAAAAAACTAGAATATGTATTAGATTACTTCATGTCCAGGAAAAAATGTAAAATTTATAATATTTATTTAATTAGTATACTGATAATCATGTATATCTTGTTAATCTATAATAGGTTGTTTACTAACGATTCTCATTTATAATATAAATAATAATATTTTTATAATGTATCAAAAAATATAGTAGACTATATTTTATTTTTTAAAATGTTTTGATTGCAATATTCGTATGAATATATGCTATGTTCCAATAACTAATTTACTAAAAATAAAATATTTAAATACGAGAATAATGGACACTTCAAAATTATATGCGTTGTTTACTAAAAAAAGATTAATAATAAAAATTAATTAATTTTAAATAATTACCGAATATTCCATATCATAGAGAAGTTTGCATTTGTTTTTTCTTTAAAGTAGAACCCAATGATTTTATATTTTTTGATATATGTACAAACTCAATTTTTGATGTATTACACTGAAGGAAATAATTAATACTCCCTCCGTCCTATTTTGATAAGCTGATTGGAATTTTTCACGAGGATTAAGAAAAATATTGGAAAAGACAATTGATCAAGAAAATTCCTAATATACCCCTATTTATTTCTTTGATATTGAATTAATACCCAATGTGAACATATTAAATAGGGGTATATATTAGTAAATTAGCTAAATATATATAGAAATATGCCTACATATTGGGACATACCAAAAAAAAAAAGTCTATCAAAGTGGGACGGAGGGAGTATGGTTTTAGATATACCATAAATGTGGGATTTGATTTTCATATAAATTAATTTTTACTTCTATACCCTCAACTTATATAACTCTTAATAAATTGCATTTTTTATCCCATCCATTTCAGATCAATCTTGACCATGTAAATCAAATATATAAATGAATATGATTGGTTTCTAGTTTATATATGGAGAGGGGTTCACATTTGAACAAATACCTAAAGGGGTAATTCTCCAAAACACCGATCATCAATATTCAACCACCTAAAATATTAAACATAATCACATATTTATACTATTAAGGTGGCTATAATGGAGGTTTTTCCACAACTCCCAAGAACTTGAAACTTAACCTTCACTCATTGTGGTTGCCACCGTGTCAAATTTCTTGGAATCTGGTTCCTCGTTTGGTAGCCAAGTTCTTCAAGTTTTTTAATGTTTTTTTTTTTCTGACACACATCTTCTCTCTTATGTTTCTCTCTCTTTCTTTTTCTCTCTCCTCCCACCTCTCCACTTTCTTTCCATTCTCTCTCAAATCATGCATCTCTCTCAATCTCTATAAATAAATATATAATATTTATTCTCTCTTTAAATTTGTGTGTGTATATATACAGATATACAAGAATATTTATTTCTTCATTCCATTAATTTCAATTATTATTCAGTTATATATTTTTTTGGAAATTTTCATATTATAATTTTATCTTTAGTCCATAAATAGAGTCTTTAATCCATAAATTCGAGTCTTTAGTCCATAAATAGAGACTTTAGTCCATAAATTCGAGTCTTTAGTCCATAATTGGAGTCTTTAGTCAAATTTGTTGTTGTTGTAACACATTTTGAATAATATTTTTTATTTATTATTTAATGTTATAATTTTTAATATTTTAATTAAAATTTTTAATATCGAAAAATTAAATTAAATTAAATACGCCATTAAATTAAATTAATTATACAAGTGAATATTGTAAATAAAATTAATATATATATATATATATATATATATATATATGCATATAGAGATGAGATCATGTGAGAACCACACCCCCTGTGAGAACCGAGAATCAACCACAGATTGCTCTAATTTAGACGGACAACATCTGTCTCAATATTGAAAAAAACGCGGTGGCATATTTGTAATATTAGTGACTTTTAAATGAAGCAATTGTATTTTTGTAATTTAGGAAATCTATTATATTTGGAATGAATCTCCTTCCATCTGCAATTCGTCTTTTTCCTCAACATCTCCCCATTTTTCTTCCTCGCAATAGAGGGCATCAAATAAACTCAACCCATTCCCTCTTTTTTTTTTACTCATCCATACCTCACTCACTCATTCACTCACTCACTCTCTCTCTCTCTCTCTGGTACGTAAAAACACCATTGATTTTTTTTCTGATTGATTTCGCATTATTTGCACTTAATCAAAATGCAACTCAGTTAACTATTTTTTTCATTCTTTTTACGCATCATCTGATTTTTTTTTATGCTTTGTGTGTGTATGTGTGTTTTTTCTTTACTTGCTATGGTTTTTGCACCAAACACGACTCAGGTGGTTCAGATAAGCTAATCTTTGATAAAATATTTGGAGATATTTAATAATTAGTCATGGTAGCTGATTGTTGCCCGCCCTATGTTTGTGTAGATGTCTGATCCCTTAATTGCTCTAATGCATGCTGTTCAAGTAATGAACTTGCTGAAGACACTCATAACAAAAACACTCAGAGAGCGAGACAAGGCAGGCGATGGAGGCTACTCACCTTTATCCTCTCGCTCATCTGATGAGGAATATGATAGCCAGCAAGAGATGGACACTAGCTCCGAATCAAACGACAACGAGCAAGCTGAATACAGTCCCAGCAGCAAAGACAGAGACGAAGTCGAGTCATTAAGTGACTATGGATATTTTAGCACTGTTGTAACCTATTTTAGCACTACTTTGAACTATTTTAGTGAACTATTTTAGCACTGGCATGTACTTTAGCACTACTGTGATCTATTTTAGCACTGTTGTAACCTATTTTAGCACTACTGTGAACTATTTTAGCACTTAGGTAACGAAGCTGATTAAACTGTTATTTTGAATTTTTCACTATCAGTACTTTAGCACTACTGTGAACTATTTTAGCACTGTTGTAACCTAGTTTAGCACTACTGTGAATTGTTTTAGCACTGCTGGACTTGAACAGAAATCAAATGGATTAAAGAGGAAATTGTGCAAAAGAAGGAGCACGCATTGACTAAGGATTTGACCGTTGTTGGTGGAGCTGAATCTCGACATGACTACAAGAAGGAAGTTGATACATTACGTAATTTAGTTCTTTGTATTCATTTCCAAAAAAGATGTGAAGTTTTGCAATATTTATATCTTTTTTAATTAATTTACTCAAGTTCTTAGAAAGTTCTCAACTTTCATTTGGAAAAAAAAAAAGAACACAAGGAAATTGAAGTGATGGCTTATGGCTTAAGCCATAATTTATTTATTAAAGAAAAAGAAAAAAACAAGAAGTTACATTAGAGAGATATATCTAGAGACGTACACAGTGTCTATCTAGCCAGTTTAATTCTTTTTACAGTGTGAAGCTCTGTAAAATAATTGTATTTTTTATTGTAATGCTAAATAATTACCATGCTAAACAAGGGTCACGTTAGTGCTAAAATAAGTCATGACAGTGCTAAAATAGGGAATGACAATGCTAAAACCCAAAATTGGAAAATATACGCGTAAATCACATATACAATGAGTGAAATTATGTTCATTTGTTATAATATGATAGCTTTTATGGGCAGTAAAATTTGCATTTGTATATAAGAACTTGTCAGCTTTGAAAGTATCTTGATCAAATAATTTCATTTCATAATCCCACGACATTCATGATCTAACAATTCATTATTAATCTTTAATTATCTTAATTGCGCTGTCCAACTTAAATTAAATTGTCATTATTAACAATCTTATTACTGGAGTCAATTTTCCACTAATACTACTATTTGTTCACTTGAAATCATAGTCAACAATACATCCAAAATTTAGTCAAAAATTTATTAATTCATCCACTTGGTCCTAAGAAAAGTGTAGTAGCTAAACATTTTTTTTACAATGCCGATAATATTTTTTATTGTAATGCTAAACAAGGGTCATGACAGTGCTAAAATAAGTTATGACAATGCTAAAATAAGGAATGACAATGATAAAACCATAAATTGAAAAATATACACGTAAATCACATATACAATGCTAATTGTAATGATCATGACAAGTTTTTAATCACAATTTAATAACTCCAAATGATTATTAATGAAGTAACTATAAGGAACAATAAATCAAGATTTAATTTAGTTGAGACACTTGAAATTATAGTTTGATGATGAGTTCTTTTTATAATTGTCCTATGTAACCAAGTGTACTTAATTTCCTACCCATTTTTATTTTTGAGAGGTTCTGAAAATATAGCATGACGGCATTCACTCTTTTCCCTTGTAATAATTGCATTAGATGCAAAATAGCCAAAGCCAATTTATAAAGGGAATCAATTAATTAGTTGAAGCAACTGTTTCACCTTTGGTGAATTGAATAAAGTAATGTTTGTCATGCTAAACAAGGGTCATGTTAGTGCTAAAATAAGTCATGACAGTGCTAAAATAGAGAATGACAATGCTAAAATCCTAAATTGAAAAATATACACGTAAATCACATATACAATGCTAAACTCTAAACTACAGTGCTAAAAACGGAAGATCATGAAGCATAAAAAGATGCCGATGATATTTTTTTATTGTAATGTTAAACAATTGTCATGCTAACACAAGGGTCATATTAGTGCTAAAATAAATCATGACAGTGCTAAAATAGGGAATGACAATGCTAAAACCCTAAATTGAAAAATTATCTCAAAATTATTGGTATTTCACGCCTCTCCATGTGTTCAATGTGTGTTTAAGTTACATAAATACCGAAATGAAGGGAACATCTATAGATAGCATGAAAGAGAAGCATTATCCTGGATTCAAGGACTTGAAGTTATTATATACCAAAATGTTCTTTATCCCTTGAAGTTGTTTTGTTCATCGGCATTGTTTCTGTGGAAACCCATATGATATATTTATAACTGAAGCTAACTGTCTCATGTCAGGGAAGGAGTTGTTCATCTTACATGATAGTTTCTAGGACTTACTAATTCATGGTGAAAAACATATTCTGCTCAAATTGTTTTATTTGTAATGCTCAAAAGAATAATTTCTTTTAAGTAACAACTCAAAATTTGAAGCACAAACTTGTTTATCAGAATCGATTTCTTGCTTTTAAGAGCATGTGTGACTTAGCAGGTCCTACTCTTGATAATATGCTTGAGGTTGTGTGAGGGGGAAATGAATTGAGAAAAAATGGCGGAATTTCATTTTTCTGAATATGTTAGTAAGATTGGTTTATTGGTTAATATAGGATTCTAAACAATTGTTATGCTAAACAAGAGTCATGTTAATGCTAAAATAATTCAGGACAGTGCTAAAATAGGAAATGACAATGCTAAAACCCTTACTCAGATTCACATATACATTGAAATTTCCGATTTTACCCTTACTAAGATTCAGGGACAGCGAAGTTAGACGTTATTACAATTATGCCACCGCGTTTTTTTTTAAATTTTGGAACAGATCTTGGCCGTCCAAATAGGCGAGATCTGTGGCTGAGATTGGTTCTCGATTCTCACATGGGGTATGATTCCTTCTGGAACCCAACCATATGTATGTATATATGTATATATATATATATATATGATGTGTATAAGTGGACCCTCTTAGAAGTTACTTTTTGACTTTTCCATTGTGGAAAAATTGTATTAGAAATTGGTGGGGGTTAACTTTTGACGTGACGCTGACATGGCAATGAAGAAGTTGAGATTTCTGAGTTCTGGACTGCAACCACCCTAATAAAAATAAGGATCCCTACCTTAATTAAACAATCTAGTTAAAAAAAACAATTGAAACTAATAAATACGTAACCTAATACATAAATTAATAATATATATATATATATATATATATATATATATATATATCGATCATGAAGTAATTAGAGACCAAGCTTGTAGCTTAAGGTCATGAGTTGAATCTATTAACATATTCTAAGTTGTTTTCAATACCATAGGTCAGGTGTGTGAGTAAAAATATATATATATTATAAGTTGAACAATTAGTTCGGTTTTTCTCTTGTACGTGAACATGAACGGTATCATTATCAAACACACCCACCAATTATGGTTGTAATTAAGTTTCTTCTCTCGTTTAAAAATAATAATAATAAGAGACAACTCTTTTCGTAAATATCTTGATTTAATTTATTAAGTACATAGTCACCGGTCAAAATAAATTATGTACGATGCAACACTGATTAAGAGAAAGATTCGCAGCTAGCTAGCATCAATATATATATATATATATATACTCCAAATTAAATTCCATAACAACTTTAAAATGTGGGAATTATTAATTAATATTATAGTGAGGTTGTTATAACTGATTCATGACGATGAAGAATTTCCTAGTTAGTTGGTTTAGTTTTGAAGGGAGTAGGCTTAACCAACAATATAATTCCAGAAATCGACACGTACGCTCAATCATGCACGTGTTAAATCAAAATAATGTGAAGTCATCATTTAGGGGGCGCAGTTTCATGTGAGTTAATTATATAGTTTCGATTAAGTAATTTTGAATGTTTTAATTGTGAATATAAAATTGTTACTATTAATTATGAATTTATAGCTAGCTAGGTTCCCGTCAATATCATTTAATGTTGTAACTTGTAACCAATAAAATAGTCAACCTATATTTACTAGAAAATTATTGAGCAAACCAGTACTGTACTCGTAAGAGATATAATAATAATAATAATAATAATAATAATAATAATAATAATAATATCTTTTATATATATATATATATATATTCATAGAAATTTGGATGTGTGTTCTTTTATGAATACATCTATAAAATTTAATGTTAAAATAAGCATAATTATCTATCTTCTCTCTCTCTCTACTGTCTACAGAGCCCACCAGCTAGCACAGCTGCAGCTCCTCCAGTCACTATCATCAGCCAACAGTAACACCACCAATGTCTTCGTAGCTCACCGACACATCCACAAATTTTATTTACGGAGTTCCAATAACAATTAATAATAATATACAACTCTACAAACTAATAAAATAACAAGTTAATAATAAGTTTAATTTGATAAAATCATATCACGGTATTATCTTAATTGATTGCATTTACAGTATAATCAGATATAAATTGAAATAAACAATCCATTGTGAGTGTTGTAATACAAAATTATTGTATTTAATTTGGTAAAACACAAAAAGTATACAAATAAAATGATTTTCGGATCAAAATGCATTGTATGGATCTAGTTTCTATTCTTCTCTTTAAAACTTGATCTTCGAATATTCTTTGAAATTTTCTGGGAGGATTTGTATCATCGATCTTCTTTGACTTAATATTTGGACTTGGTAACGTTAATCCAGAGGACTGTCGCCTTGTTTGTGGATCAAACGTCAATTTCAAGATGAATTTGATGAACAACGTCATTGATTGCTTTGCTGATTCATAACTGCTTTGCTTATGAATCAAATGCCAACTTCATGATGAATTTAATGAAGTACATCTTTGACTGACGGCCTGACGCAAGAACATCTTTGACTATTTGGAAGAGTTTCACTTGCAGATTCTCAAAAGGTTTGCCCCATCAGTTATTTCTCGCTCTTCTTCAAAGTCATGATGCTTTTGCATCGACAATTCTAAAACCAATTAATGAAGGAAAAAAAAGTGGTTCTATAAACCAAATTAAGCTTTGAAAATGAAGCTGCCTATTTGAAGTTGGATCAGTCGAATCTGGCCTGGGCAAACATGGCACACCTGTTCGACCCCTTATTGTTGAATATTACATTTCATGTTCGACAAATCACGCCCAAATGTGAACGAAGCTCAAATTTGACTCAATTAATTTTGATTGGGCTCACAAGCCTAGCTATCAAATCGAGTATAGCTGATTTTGAGTTCGATAACTACTCAAATAATTCAACTTGATACTAATTTTTCTTTAAATCATGTATTTTAGGAATCAAATTTGAATATCTAGCAAGTTAATTTGATTCGTGTAATAACCTTTGATTTTTTTTTTATCCACTAATATTCCAACAATCACATCCAACTCTCTACTTTTGGCCTATTTTATGATATAATTAGACGATTTGTTAGTAGCAATCAATGTTACATCTATATGTTTTTCAACTTTAAGTTGCTTTGACTAACTTTTTTGTGTTGTCAGCTTGTTTGTTGTCAATTTTATGGATTTTATTATTGTTATGGATTTATTATTGTTGTCATATAAACAAATGGTGATTCAAATAGTAATTACAATTTCACTTTAAAATTTTTAATTTTAAAATAAAGTTAAATACATTTAAACAACTCACCCTTCGTGCATTTTAATATAAATAACCCAATATATTAATATGCACTAAAATTTTGTACCATGTCTTTTTTTATATCAAATATACCATTCGGGCTTTTCAACTCTTAAGTCTTAGTGGACTCATGTTGAGATGACGATGTCGTTTTAACCACGAAAATTTCCATGAAGGAAGGAAGGATTGGGGCGGGTGGCATGTAATTAATTGATTTTTTATTTCTTAATTAATTATCCACGTCTTCATCTGATGAGTTCACTATAATTTGAATGGTCAGAAAACTGGGTTGATAACATTAATATTTTTGTTAAAATCCTTATATGATAGAACTTTTTTGACAAATATGAATACGTTGAATTATTTTTATTGAAATGTGCAAATGATGAGTTATTATTATGTATTTATCCAAAAAATAATATTTGTGTAGGACGACACAATCATATATACAGTATTATGTATATACACTAATACACATTTCCATTAATTAGTGAGGAATAGATCTGGTTCCACTATATATTTCATTCATTCATTTCACACAACATAAACTTAATTCAACATATATATACACTAGAAAACAGATATTTATTCAAAGATTCCATAATAAAATATAGTCTGCATACTCAACCGGAAACAGGTTGACCCCTCAGGTCATTATCACTCTTTTTTAAACTGCTTTTCACTTCACTCGCTAAAGTATATACTGTATCATCATTCACCACCACACTTATATACATTAATTACAATGAAAGAAAATCATAATATTTTCATCACCAGAGCGAAAAAATAATCACCGCAGTTGACCGCCATCTTCACCGCAGATTCAAAAGTTATTTGCATTAAAAATCATAAATTTTAAATAATTTTGCAATTAAAGAAATAATTAACCTTATAATTGTTGGAAATGAAACACAATCTTTGATATTTTTTACAATTAAAACACCCTCATTTCTATGTTATTTCTTGCCAATATGATACTCCAAATAAAAAAAATGTGATTTTTAAGGGAATCAACAATTTTTTATATTTCCTAAAAAAAACAAAAATAAAAAATGTATATTATTTCCCTATTCTGCAACAGTATGAGTAGACACGACGACGACGACGACGATGATGAATCATAATCATTGACGATGAAGCATAATTACCACCTCCACTCAAAAATTTCAACCAGTTTACCGTTGGTGTCTTTCCCATTCCTTGAATGGCATAATTGGGTTTCGACCTACTCTTAATTTATTCTAATTTACTCCTCCCATTATTCACTGAATCTGTGGCCATTTATTGTGTCTAGCCACCCACTCCAATATTTTTGAGTAGTGGGTCATCTGCATTTAATCTTCCTTGTCCCTCTATACCTTTCTTTGTTCCAGATTACTGTCTCAACCTTTGGGATTTTGTGGAATGATTTTATTCTAAGAATTCCATGTCTTGTCCCACTGTTAGATTATGCTCTTAGTGTCGGTGCTACATTCTTGATTTATTCAGATTTTTTGTTTCAACTTCAATGGACTGCTTCTCCTCTTCTCCACCTCCTCTTCCCCCCGCTTCGCCACTTTGCGCTCAGACGCCTACGGATCATATACTCAACATGTCGCCTGCACCTTCTCACCATTTGAATGCTGTGAGCGACCATTTTCCCTGCCTCATATATTTTTTTTTTATCTAATTTGCCCTTTTTTTTTAATCCTTCAAAGCTCTTTTTATGTTTGTATCTATATTCTATAATTGTATACCTGCATATGTTTGTGTATCTGTGTAATGGCTGTGTGCAATGCCATTTTATGGTAATTAGATTGAAGATTTTGCAATGTGGCTAAAATAAATTGGATCATAGGATTAGTGTTTGATTGGTGTTATGAATGGCACATTGCTTGGGATTTCTGCTGCATGTTTCAATAATTGGCTGCTGTGAATTTCAGTAGTTTTGGTTGTTTTGGTGAAAGGGGTGTATAAGGTCTTGCTCACTCAGTCGATTATGGCTCTCGGATTACTTGCAAAGTGCTCGTGGTCAGAGTCTTGAACATATAAATGTAGAATGCTAGGAGCATTTATCATTTTAGTTTGAGATCATATTAGTGAAGCCTTATTCTCGTGCTAACATCATGAGCTAATTCTGCTGTTCTTACTCCGAAAAGCTACTAGTCGGTCGAACCTCTGATACATTGACTTGGCCATTCACCTTGCTGCATACTCAATTTCTGTAATTGTAGTTGCTGCAAGCCTTTGGTAAGGTGCTTGATTGAGTAATCTCTTTAGCCTTGGAATTTCAGACAGAGAAAATTTGTTTTCTGGTTGAGGAAATGACTATTGTTTATACCTCATTTTCTAGCTTCAAGGCCAATTTCCAAAATTTGGTCTGACTAAATGAAACATCAGCAAGTTAAAAGTCAGAATCAGCACTGTTGCAAGAACAGAAATTGCATTTGTGATTTTATTATGGGAGGCATCTTGCTACTAGTCACCCGGTTCATGCCTTTTGTTTCAGTTCCTTTTTGGACCTTTATGATCTAATTGAATTAATTGGCTCTGTTTGCTGCAGTCTTCATCAGAACTGGTGCAAGAAATCACTAGACTTGAGGTAGATATAGTACGTTTGGAACGTTATATTCTCTCTCTCTACCGGACAACTTTTCAGAAAAATCTTCCAAGTGATCTGGAAAACCATGGAAACCATGTAAAACAAATGACTGGAATACATTCATGGGTTACATCTGATCAGCCATCTCAGAGAAAGAAATCAGAAATGGCCAAAGAGTGTTATGATCATCAAGGATGTACCTCCCCTACGAGTGCTTTAACTGGCCCAAATGATTTTGTTCAATTTGCTACTCCAAAGTCATCATCTGCAACTGCAAGGGTGATATATCTCGCCTCACATTGAGTAGACTTGGCTTTTTTATGCACTCACATATATTTTCCTTCAGTATAGTAATTCATCTAACATAAGGAGTGAATATGGTTAACACATTGCAGGAAAGGAAGAGTGCTTATTTTCGACGCCGTAGCCTTGCAGACCATCTCGGGAATTCTTGCATTGATGATACCTATATTTTTCCGGATAAGCTATCTGAAGACATTTTAAGATGTATATCTTCCATTTACTGTAAACTGGGCAACCACACACAAAGCCGTAAAGGCTATTCAGTTTCATCCAATTCGTCGTTCTGCTCCTCAAGCACTTTTTCTCCCAGAAACTTATCTGGCAGTTGGAGTCCTCAATGTAATGATGAAGTTTCTGAGCATTGCGATATGGAAGGTCTGAAACAAGAGAACGGACCTTATGCTGCAATGGTAGAAGTCCTGAAGATATGCTTAGACGATGAGAGTTACAGTTTTGCTGCTACAATGCTTCAGAAATTTAGGTCTGTATTTACTGATATGCCATAGTTGATTTCCATTAATGCAAACTAATCGTATCGGATGACATATTGTTCCATAAAATATCAAAGGAGCAGCTGATAGGATTATAGCCATTATATTTATTTTCTTCATTTTACTATATCTCCTTGGTATAACTAAGTATGTTTATGATTTTGTGGTGCAATCGGCTGCCTTTTCTTATTACGAAACTTTGCATGTTCTTGTGCAAATACCAATTTAAAAATTAATTGAATCTATGCAGGTCTCTAGTTAAAAGTCTCGAGAATGTTGACCTGAAGAAGATGAGGCGTGAACAGAAGCTTGCCTTTTGGATTAATATTCACAATGCCTTGGTGATGCACGTATGTCTTTCACAACTTTCTAACTTTGTAATAACTAAGATCATGTAACTTCAACTTTGTTAAACTTATGACAGAGAAATACCATGCATGCATCTATGTTTGCATGACCAGATCAAACTGATTATCCACTGCGTAATTTGCATACTGGAATTCGTGATGACTCTGTTTATTTTCAACTTTTTTTGCAGGCTTATTTAGCATATGGAACTCAAAACTATATAAAACGCACTTTTATCACAAAGGTAATAACTGATAAGAAAATTTTATGTGTCCAATCTTTCATTACGATTTTTTTCTGCATATCTGACATTTCCATGAACAAACTTTGCCCTAGGCTGCGTATAATGTGGGTGGGCATTGCATTAATGCTTGTGACATACAAAGCAACATTCTGGGGATAAAATCTCACTATTCTGCTCCGGTAAATGTCCCTTACTTCAGTCTTTCTTGAGCTGAGTATGTTACTGCACAAGCAAGTACTTTGATATGAATGTTGTTAGATGAAATACTGTTGTTCTGGTTTACTGGATCATCCTTACTTCAAATTTGGGCCCACCACCGACTTTGGTAAATCCGCATGAATTAGACATCAAAACAAACGATGGTAAATACCAAACAAATTTTCATCTCAACAGAGCAATGAAGATACTTTTCTCCTGATTGCTACAATCTGACTAAACTAAATTCTTCACTCTATAGTTTTCATGTTTTAACGACTCATTGACTTCGTACAACTTACTCAAATGCAGTGGCTTCAGTCACTTCTCTCTCCAGGGAAGAAGTTCAAAACCGGGACTTCTAGACACGCTTATGCTATTGAATATCCTGAACCACTTGTTCATTTTGCACTTTGCTCGGGAGCACACTCTGACCCTGCGGTAAAGCATTCATTAGATGTTGTTCTTCCTTGCTTGCTCTTCTCTTTCCTTTTTTTTCCACATACTGAAAAGAGTGCATTCTTTGTTTGGATTGCAGATTCGCGTTTACAATGCGAAGAGTATATTTGAGGATCTGAATGCTGCCAAGGAAGAGTTCATACAAGCTACAGTTTATGTTCACAAGCAAAACAAGATATACCTCCCAAAAATATTGCATTATTATGCCAAGGATATGTCTCTCGGCATGGCTGCACTTCTAAAAGTTGTTAGTGAATGCCTACCTGGAATTCAACAGAAAGCAATCGACAGATTTTCGAAGGGCCGACCTGAAAGGTGTGTGCATTGGCTAGATGAGAGTTCGTCATTTCGGTATTTGATCCAAAAATAAATAGCAAAAACAACACGAGGATGATTGATCGGGTTTTTTGAGGTTGTTATAATGCTTAATTTGCATTATTTTCTCCCCCTGTAATTATCATGTGCATGTGTTATTCATTGAGGTTTTGGTTTCAATGTACAGAGAGATTGTGAAGAAAGAGCAAAACAGATTTAATTGGGTATTGATAAAAGAATCTGTTTAGCTAATGAGGTTTTGTGTTTTGTATTTGAGAGTTTTTGAAGGTGTTCAAACATATTACACCTATAATTATAAACTAGCTTTTGTTTTAGTTAGCTTTTGGAATTGTATGACTTCAAATTTCAGAATTTGTATGTATTGAGCTCTTAAGGCCCGAATACTATCGGCATTTGGAGCTTTGAGAAAACCATTCATCTACTTTCTTCTTAGTATTTGAAAATGATAACGTCACTTACTCACGTCACGTCCCTCGGGATTGGGGGTTATTTGCTGTCAAAATATCTCAAGTGCGATCATACTAACATCTTATAGGTTAATAAACATGTCGCATGAAGTTTTGCGAATTGTTACAAAGGAACGAGATTTATCATCTTTTCTAATTTATTAAATTTCTATACATATGAAAACACACACGCACACGTGCACATGTTATTTTATATACATTTTGAATACACGGATAAATCTATTAGTGGAACAAGGTAATCAAATTTAAAATATAATACCAAGATCTAGTCTAGTATATTTGGATATCTCCAACACAAAGTCGCGTCTTATACCTCAAACTTTCATTTGATTCAATTGAACTCTTCAACTTTATCTTACTTTATCATTATGTTGTTAAAGTTTTAATAAGTTTGATTAAACTCTCAAAATTTACTGGTTGGCTTTTCAATTAACTACCCAAACATTAGGATTCCTAAATATTATTGTAGAGAAATTAGCTAGTTCAGGCATTAGTATTTCAAAAGATCTAAAATGAAGACAAACAAAATACAATTAGCCCGCTGAACATTTGAATTCTATGAAATCCTACTTGAAAAGAGGCAAACAGTTTCTGAGTATTTCCAGAATAATTTCCTAAAACAAATTAGCTATTTTAATTTTGATCTCACCAAATAAAACAATTTCATTTGTATCATTTCTATATCTAAAACAAAAGGTTAAAGCTTATGGGTTTTTTTTTATTAATGTTAATTTGGGGTTTAGATATAATAAACCATAACAGTTAGTCCTTGAAGTTGGACCCATTTACACTATAATTTATTGGGCCAAAACTAGATTTCCAATAAAGATGAAGGACTGCTTATAATTTTATTTCCCTCAACAAAGTCTGAATAGAAATATATAGAATCGTAATAACAGAAAAAAATTGGTATAAAAAAGAAAGACGGTTGTGAACAGCGGAGGCATTTGGATCAGAGCTCCGACGACAAGCCACAGCCGCCATGGTATCCAGCTCTCTTTCTCTTCCTCTCTTCGATTTTCTAGTTTCTTCAAGCGTGATTTCGCATTTGTTCATTCTTATATATGTATTTTTCGACGAATTAATTGATGATTTCGGCCCCGGCCACCCTCCCGATCTGATTACTTGATCAGATCTCCGCTCATTTGCTCCAATTCTCAAGATTTAATTGCAATTTTAAGCTCCGATGTGCATTCTAGTAGCTCTGTGCCTGTTTGATTGCTTCATTTCTGCATCTGCTCCATTGGTTGATGGGGATGGGGTTTAAACACTCGTATATCATTAAATTGGCACGCTTCGGAAATAAAGCGCTTTCAGTTTTTGTAAACTAGTTAATGAAAGAAATAAGAAATAAGGAATGAAAAGGAATTAATTTCCGGCGTTTGCCATTGTATTAGCAAGTTGCCAACATAGGCCCTGCCAACCATAGAATTCATTAACGGGGATTTATGTCGGTAAAATAATGCGATGCATCAGTCGAAGTGGTGCCACGTGCAGTGTGTCAAGGCACCTAAGTAGGTCATGTGAGCCTTGTGTTTTTGCAGTTCTTAGCTGGTAATGGTATGCCATTTCATTGTATCGTTTATTGTCCTGACCATGTTTCTTCTTCCTAGTTCCTATGTTGAAGGACTCCCCATTTCTCCAAACGTTGAAACTGCTTTCTAATTTATGACCTTCCGGGTGCTGTCTGTAATTGTCATTTTGTGATCATACAGTTGATAAGCTACTAAAGCTTCTTTATTTCAGATTCACTTTGTTCTTCTCATTAGCAGACAAGGGAAAGTAAGGTTGACAAAATGGTACTCACCATATACTCAAAAGGAAAGGACAAAGGTAACAAGCTTTATAATTGATTTTTGCTCATGAAGAAGTACATTCTAATAATTAGCTCTTTTCTTGCTTAGAATCAGTTATGTCTTGCTTTGACTTATGCTATAATGGTAAAAACTGAAAACATAGAATTGATATATGAATTTCTTTTCCAAATTCATTATGGGCCTTATTTCCTAGTGAATTCAAACTATGTTGCATTTCACAATCTTTTTAAAATTAAACTAATGAGGAGGTTCTACTTGGTAAAGGTAATCCGGGAGCTTAGTGGTATGATCCTCACTCGAGCCCCTAAGTTGTGCAACTTTGTGGAATGGAGGGGATACAAAGTTGTTTACAAGAGGTAGTCATTTTGTATTTTTGTCTAAGCCTTTTCCTCATTGTTTTGATATAATTCATTCACTTCCTTTTCCTCCAATATTGTGCATGGTTAATTCTTTTGCATCTTACTGCTTATTCTGCAGGTATGCTAGCCTTTATTTCTGCATGTGTGTTGACCAGGAGGATAATGAATTGGAGGTCCTCGAAATTATCCATCATTTCGTTGAGATACTAGATCGCTACTTTGGAAGTGTAAGGCTCCGATTGAAGCTACTATTTACATTAATATTTTAATTATCATTAGTATGATGTTCAATATATATTTGTTTTGTTTTTAGGTCTGTGAATTGGACTTGATCTTTAATTTCCATAAGGTATGTTTTTCATTGCCTCAATTGTTCCGTAATGTTTGGAGAGCTTTTATCTGTCCACAATCTGTTGACAAGATTTAGATTTAGAACTTCTTTCTGTGTCTTGAGCTGTTAAATTGTTTGCTCTGAGACATTGCACTGGATAAAACCGGATGTTGATGGAACTTCTTTGGGTGACTCTTTCCAGGTCTTAATGTTCGAAATATTTAGCATGCTTTCCTGTGGAAATTAGCAGGATTAATATAATTTGTGTAGTGAATGTTGTTAGCTATATTATTTTGAATTTTCTTCTTGGTCTTCCATGAAACCACCAACATATCAGTTTGCTTTTTAAGAATTTAGGCCACATATACTTCATTATACATGGCTTAACATTAGTTACCTTATAAAGATAGTGATGCTTTGAAGTAAACTTAAGCAATAGTGTACATAATTCATTCTGACAATTTTATTGGTACTCATTGTGTTTATAATCATTTTATATCAGATTTTCTTCTAGGTTTCTATGTGTTTCGGGGATAAATATCTCACAAGTTGTTAATATGACACCATTTGCTCTCAGCATTTGAAACTTTTATTTCTGAAATGTTCATTTTAGAAACTCTTGATCTATGACTTTGGGTTTTTTCAACCTCGTTTTGAATTTTGTTTGAAGATGTCGAATATTTGATTCCTTTCTCTTGGTGAAAGAGTGGATTTTTGGAGGTCTATCTTGACGATAGTAGTTATTACCAAAGGCTTCTCATAATATGGCCATTATTGGTCATTATGTTCAACAATCTTCGCATTAGAAGTAAAATAGATAGCAAAGAAGAAACACTGTCTACTTAATATTTGCTGAACTGTAGAAAAGAGAGAAGCTTCATAGAAGCCGAAATTTGTAGAAATACTTTAGTAAATAGAGAATTATTTAGTGGGCTTATTATGATAGAATCAAGGAATTCACTGTTATGTTATTGGATAGAATTCCATGCGTAGTATACTGTTCAGTAAGTCCTGGAACCAGTGGTGTAAACATGTTAATTCATTCTGCACTTGGGTCTTAAATAAATCTAGAACCTGTTCCTCTTTGATGTAAGAATTGAATCATTTCACACCAGAAAGATCTCGTCTTTCATGTTTTGACTTTATAGTTTCTTTTGATGAACCCAATGTGCTATTCCTTGTAACCTGGAGGGTACTAAATAATGGTCTGGCCTCCTTACTCTTGGTTACACACACTTTTTACAGCCACTCTGTGGTCCTTGTTTCCCTATGTTAAACTCTGTATGTTTAATGCAATTGCAGGCTTATTATATATTGGATGAAATTCTGATTGCTGGTGAACTTCAAGAGTCGAGTAAAAAGACAGTTGCACGCCTAATAGCTGCACAAGTATGTTAACTGCAGATCTCATGACAACTTGCCACTTAAAAAATCCGGAGCTGACTAATGACCAATTATTCTTACAGGATTCTCTGGTGGAGGCAGCCAAGGAACAAGCTAGTTCTATAAGCAATATGATTGCTCAAGCAACAAAATGAGGATCTACCGGTATATAAATGGTTAGTGTTATATGCCGATTATATTTGTTTGGATTTATTTCGATCACACAAAGTTTCACTAATGATAACTCTTCATAGCTGCACTGCTTTGTCCATACCATCGGATGTCATAGTTAGTAAGTTGAGATTCTTTATGAGCATTGAATTATTAACACATATTTCTACCATGTTCTTTCCTTGGGCAGGGCCTACACTTGTTTGAAGATATGTGTTAGTAGTAATTGGTGCTGCAATGTATTCCATCTATTTGGAAAATGCCAACTTCTGTGTAGTATTGAAAAATTAAATCTAGATAATCTGTGATGACGAATTTGTATCAGCTTATTGGGCCGCTTTATTTGACAGGATTTCCCTTTTTGCCATTTATATTGCAACGGATGTTGTTGAGTGTACAAGGCCCTCGATCCTGTTCTTAATTATTGTCACCGTCGTCGTCATCATCATCATCAGAATGATATTAAGACCAAGTAGTGAGGATGCTTTGTTTTTTAGGTATTATAGTAGCTTGGTTTGATTATTATTAATGTTAGTTGTTAAAATGTAAGATTTAACCGAGTGTGTTGCCCTCTTCAAGTGAAGTATCATGTCGAGTTGAATTAAGGCAGATTGACATAATTGAGAATTCCACATGAGTGGTCTCAAATGAGACTCGAATCCAATTTCAATCACCTGCTCTCACTTTCTCCGACTTTTGAAGAAAATTCTAAATCAAATCATTCAATCGAATATCATCCAGCTCGGTTACACCAAACAATTAAAAGTATAACCGCAAGGTCCAAAACCATCACTATACGCTATACATTGCATTTGAAAATGATAAATAAAATTAACTAGTATTTTTAATATTTCTGGAACAGGATTTCCTATTTTCTTGGAAAAAATAAAATCGAGATATTTTATAATTAATGTTCGAAGGCTTGTTCAAGGGGCCTTCAATTCTGCTCGTCTGTCTTTCTTTGTAAATCGAGTTTTGAGTTGTATTAAAATTGGTAAATGCAAATGCAAGCGGCAGCAGTAATTTCAGCGCCACCGCCAGTGATAACTGGAAGCAGAGTGAAATTGGTTAATTACTACTACTCCGCAGCGACAGCACCAATCAAGAAGCGGCAGCTTCTTCAGTTTTCTTGCCGTCCAACTCTAATGGCGACTGCATCACCCTCGCCTGCATCCGTTGGAACAGCCCCCAAATGGGCTCAGAAGACCATCACCCTCCCTGCCCAGAGTCGAGGCTGCCATCTCGTCACCTTCAAGGTCGCCTCTCTCTCTCTCTCTCCGTGAAATGATTTCTGCCCCCCAATCTTACTTACTGGTTGTTGAATCGAATGTCATATCGCCTAGGGTAGAAATATTGAAGTTGGAAGTAGAAATTGGCCTCTTGTTTATTGGGGTTGTATTTGGGGTCTCTGCTGTTACTAGAACCATTTAAGTTCATAGATTTCTTGTTGCTTCACAAATAATTTATTTACTCATTTTTCTCTCTCTTTTTCTTTTTTGTGGGCGGATACCATTTTATCCATGCTTCTGCTTGTTATTATCCCTTTTTTAGTTCATTGATACTATTATACTAAAAATAGTTCGAGAACATCATCTTTAAACTGAAAACGAGATCTTCAGTCATCTCCTAGGCCTCTTATCAGGACAAGCAAGAGAGTATAATCGAATATATTTTCATTTCCGTAGTTTTTTGATGTAGTTTTCGACATCTCAAAGCAAAATTAGGTATCACTAAATGCATTTCTTACTTAATCATGCAACACAAACTCATGTAGGTGTTCTCGTTTTGTTTTATGGTGCACCAATTCATCTTGTTTAGTTGCTGACTGAGACAGTCCACAATTAAGATGAAGAAAAGATTGCCTTATATTGCTGTTTGTGCTGTGCTGCCTTTCATCTTGTCTCAGATTTTAAGGGAGATTGCGCAGGATTTATCAGGGTTTAAGTGTGGCCTTGCTCATTTTTTCTGTAAGTTTAACTCGTATACTACTTAAATTCTAAAACATGTTGCCTTTTCACCATTTGGATGCATCTCCATATAACAGTGCAGCACACAAGTGCTTCTTTGACTGTAAACGAAAACTATGACTCGGATGTCCGTGATGATACAGAGACATTTCTGAACAGAATAGTTCCAGAAGTAGGTTTTCTTTCTCTCCATGGATGTGCATGTTGGCATATCTTGTGAGAAGATGATATTCATGTGTTTAAGTTCTTGATCTCAGGGAAGCTCCGCACCATGGAAGCATACTATGGAAGGTAGGGTCCAATTTCACCCTTCTCATTTTTAGTGAATAATATACATAAGAAGTCAATTGTTAAATAGGTTCCCTGTCCTTGGAACTGTATTTCCCTTAGAGAACTATTGTCCAGCTAATTTTCTATGTGACAAGAAGGTATTTTTGTTTTTGGAGGTGCATCTTACTAAAATAAACATTCTCTATGCTTGCATGATATTGTTGTGCATACTTGATGAGCTGAGTATTTAGTTATTGTTAAACTGATACGTGTAAAAGGGCCTCCTTGCTGTCAATCCTCCTTATGTTCCCCACAGATCACTAGTAGTGAAGGAAAAATGTTGGAGTTACTTAGTCGGAAAGCTGAAGGGTAGCTTCACTGAAACGTATTAGCCAACACAAGAACCTTAGATAAAACAATGAGGCTTCAGTTGCTTGCTGATTCATTGGGGGTGGCACTGTGTGATATATTTCGTTAACTTGAGTTACTTTGCGTGTCCTTCAAAGACCTGCTTCTGGAAGTTCTGGATTTGGAAATATTATTGTTTCTTCATGTTATCTTTATAACTAAATTAATGG
This sequence comes from Perilla frutescens, assembly GCA_026008535.1. Taxonomy (NCBI): domain Eukaryota; kingdom Viridiplantae; phylum Streptophyta; class Magnoliopsida; order Lamiales; family Lamiaceae; genus Perilla; species Perilla frutescens. The sequence goes on along the minus strand of BRKX01000006.1, from coordinate 6,428,507 downwards.
GATTTCAGCTCTACGGATCTCTAGGATATGCAAAAAACGCTTTACTGCATATGTTTGTGAAATCACCTTTGGATTGTTTTCTATTTGCTAGAAGTAGTCCTATATTTTGTGGAACATAGAAAAAAATAAGAGCTGTAATCTTAGCTAGTTTTTCATTTGATAATGATTTAACACGTAGTGTTTGACCAACATGAAAATCATGAGAGTTGGATGTAAAGCAATAAGCATGAAGAACATAACAAAGAAGTACAATCTTGATTCTTTCATTGTACTTGATAACATTACTGATAGGAATTTGACCTCGTGTGATATTGCAGGTCCAGATGACATGCCAGCACACATCAAGTCATCTATGTTCGGCTGCTCCCTCACGTGCGAGTTTTCAACAATCTGCATTTGATTTATTTTGCAGTTTGATAGTAAATTAACTAACCACTAGTCCTTCTATCCCACTTGTGCAGGATCCCTATAACAGATGGAAAACTTAACATGGGAACTTGGCAGGTATTTTCTAGAACACATTTCATATCTAAACTTTTGGTTATTATAGGCAAGATTTGATGAGGGATGAGCTTTGTTGACATGGAAAAGATCGTGCAAAAGATGCTCGCCGCTATGTTTACCATCAATGAATGTAATAATGTGACTTTGTGACGCCCTATGAAATTTTACTCGTCACAAGAACTATTCTGAAGTATAGGGCATATTAGTTGCGATATTTAATATCCCCAGCAAGTTTCTGAACAATTAATCTCTAAAGCTGAACTGATGCTTCAATTTTCCGGGGGTTTTCTTTTCAGGGTATCTGGCTGTGTGAGCACCGTGATGAAGCTACTCCTCGCAGAGTTGTGGTCACCCTAAATGGGATATAAGATCGTGTTCACCGCTACTGCTACAACTACCTTCTTGCTCTACCTTTTCACTTCTTTTTTTCTTTAATTGTGTGTGGGCAGCTTATTGTGTCTGAAGAAGTGTCAGAAAACTTTTTGAAGTTGCATTCCATGTACGATATATATATATATATATATATATATATATATATATATATAATGGTAACTGTTCTCTGTTGAATGATCAGATATATATATATATATATATATATATATATATATGCATACACCCAGAAGGTTAATAAATCGAAGTCAATGGTGAGCTCGCACTGATAAGATTCTAGCCATCCCAAATCTCTCCAAAAAATCTCAAAAAAAGATGGAAAAAACACCCATACTTCTTCCAAATGTGCAATAAACGAGTACTCTAACCTACAAATCAATTCTACAATGTCAACTAAAACTCAAATTCCACTTGAAACTACCGTGCAACCTTTTTTATCCAAACAATCCATTTCCTCCCTTCCTCTACAAAAAGAAGAAAGAAAAAAGAACTATTGTGGTCACCAAAAATCGACTCATTTTGGCCCCCAAACATGTTCCACAAAATCGAAAAACCCAACACACCAAACAAATACTCAACTGTCTTTTTTCTAGCTTTTTTCGAAAGATTTGGGTTGACTGGAACTTGGGAATGGTCACCAGATTCTGAAGATGATTCAACTAAAACGAAAGGCACACCCATTAGTTCAATTAGTGGATGGCCGTCAGAGGTATTAAATTGATCCTTTAAAAATTGATATGGGTTCAATTTGGATTAAATAGATATGGTCCCCTAAAGTGCTCTTGTAGAAATAATAAAGGGAGTAAAATGGACATTTTTCTCAGTTGAAAATAGAAGTCAACTTTAACTGTAGTATTAGTATTACGCATTAGTGCACAAATTTTTGCAAAACATCTTACGATGCCCGCAAAAGTTGGTTCAAATCAAATGAAAATATACCCACCGTATGAGGCACTACCTCACTACCACTGAGGTAATGCCACATCAACACTCCACTTACTATATTAATAAAGAGTTTGTGTATTTTTGAAAAGTGTCGATGTGGTACTACCTCCATGATGATGAGATAGTATATCATACAATGAGATATAATTTCCCCACAACGTGAAGGCCTTTAGTTTCCAAAACACACACATACACATATTGATTGAACAACCATCTTTCCAATTTCTCAATACATCTTGATGGCACATATAGATTGCACACGAAAATGGAGAGATCAGATGTGAAAAAAATGGGAATACAGGACCAGTATTTTGGATCAACAAGGCAAAAGCATTTATCACTACTACTACGCATAGTGTAGATTTCTCTATCTTGGATAAATACATAAATAAAACATACAAGCTTGAATTTGGTCACATCCATGATCTATACACGCTGTAACTCATAATGAATAATAATGATATACACTACTTGATCACTTTGCCTAGAAAACACATCACAATACCACAACAAATGCTCTTCCAACTTTCCATGTATGCCTACTTATGATTGTCTGTGCTGAGCACCAGGCGGTGCGGCCGGCATTGGGAAGTTATTAAGTCTACCTCCACCGATCTGAGGAGCCTCCACATACGGGCTCTGGATATTTCAGTAAAATACTTTCATTAGACAAAACATTGAATGATGTGAAAGTGCACATAGATAGAATGTGACTATTTGAGATGAAGCTATACCGGGTTTGCAAAGGCATTATGAGTCCCCTCGTCACTGTTTAAAGATCTAGCGGATATGTTCGAAGCTGCATTGCTATTACTTGGTTCACTTCCGCTCAATTTGTGGTTTTGATCAGTTAGCACACTGTCGCCATCGTTTCCATTAGCTGATTTCACCCTCTGAAAACAATTAAAGCAAGCAAAAATTGTTTACATACGCAACAGAAGCTTATCGCTACAAATTAATGAGAAGTACGGCCTCCTCTTACCTGGAATATCTTGCCAAGGGTTTTCAAACCCTTTGCACGCAGACGAAGCTCCTCTTTCTTGGCACTGTTGTCTTGTAGAACCTGAGAGCATAAATGCATCGATAAAAGAAATACATGGTGAAGCAATAAAGTCAATGTTCAAAAGCAACAACTGCTGGCTAACCATCTGACAAACACGGGAAAGGGTGTTTTCTATGTCAGCCACATTGAGCTTCCAAAGTGAGTCAATCATTAATTTCTTGTGTGATTGCATGTATTCCTCAAGTTCTTCCTCTGTGTAATTTCCTTCAGTACTGAGCTGTTTTTTCATGTCTTCTTGCAGCTGAATCAAAGCAATCGCACCTGAGGCAATAACAGATTTAATATAGTCCCATGAGTATAGTAGAAAACAGCATACAAATTTCAAACTTAGTTTTTAAAAAATTTAGGTATATTACAGTTGCCCCTCCATGACATCTTGCTGACCAATCACCATTTAATAAATTTGCATATTAAATGTAGAAAAAAAATAACAAACTAAAATCCAAAATATATAGTCTTCAGATGGAAAAGAAATAAGTCATTTCTATTGATGGCTGACTGTCGGCTCTCCTGATATAATGTACGCTATAAATTGCTAGGGGAATTGTATCTCCTTCAAATTGTAAGTTAAAGGCAATCCCAGTGGATGATATAGAAGTTGGAAAGATTATAAGGAAGTGAAGAGGGATAAAGAAATCAGAAGGAAAAAAAATTAACTCTAGTCCTCTCTCCAGAGCAAAGCTAAGGAAAACTAGAAAGCCCTTCTTCTCTCGAAGGCCTTTCAAGTATCTCTTCTAGGAGAAGGTTAATAGAGCAACTGTTCAAATTGAGGAACTTGCAAGGACAGGATGCTCGTAAGAATGATTTATAGAGTGATATCTTATTTCTAAGGGACACTTTCTGTCCGTGTGAGGAGTGTAAGCGTGTGTAAACTACACGTGACAAATAGAAAGGAGGCAGATGACATTTGTTCTCTACATCGTCAAGTTCTTTTTTCTGTATCTTGAGAAATCTTTACTTGGTTACATTAATAAAACAATAAAATGTTGAAACTTTAGTTACTATAATGCAGCTCACGAAACACGAATTTTATCTGAGCAGACTAAGATAAGAAACAAAGGCAGCTGCTTATAAAACCAGAAAAGTTAAGCTAACCTGTTGCAGCTGTTACTTGGGATTTGATAAAGTGTCCTTTATTCCGGAACCATTCAGCAACAAATGGCACGCCCAAATACATCACCTTCTTCCCAAGCTCTTTTGCTGCCTGCCTTGCATATATATAGCCAATGGTGCTCAGCATATCCACACCATAAGCTGTGTAGAACATTAAGTCATAATATGTGAGTTTTTAGCTGCAGCAATGAAAAGATGGCAGAACAAAAGGCTAGAAGATAAGAAGTAATAAATGAAATTGCAAAGGAACGGATATCCCACCAGCATTGGAAAGCCTTGTAACTTCGGCCTCAGCAAGGCGGATAAACTCTTCTTTATTTCCTTGGACATATAGGTTGAGTCTATCTTTGAGTATACCAGCAAGCTTCTCTTCTCTTTCCTTTTGGACGGTCTATATTTAGAAAGGAAAATGAAAGCATTACCAAAACTGGATCTTTTATTAAACAGAAAAAAATAAAAATAAAATAAAATACAGAGTTAAAGATACAAATCAAAACTCTCCCAAATGATAATTAACTTCTACATAACAAAAATTAATTGTCTTATCTCCTCAATGAAAGGCTAGCCCGGACATAAATTACTACACTAACAATCAGTCAACATAATATTTTGTTTTATTTGTGCCAAAGCTTGTCAAAAACCATGCAATTAATCAACATAATACTTTGTTTTCAATTTGTTATCAGAGGATGTAATTTCTAAACCAAAGTGTTGGAACATTTAGCAAATCCCATGTGAGGTGAAGATTTTAATTATCCCAAATTTGTAAAACCAACAGCTTTCAATGAAAGGAATGTCCATCATACTCTCTCTAATAGACCTAATATGTCCTCATTTTTTACTGTCCCAAGCAGTTTGCCTATCCACCAATTGATCTTCCTCAGCCTTCCCCTGCTTTGCCCAATGCAGATCAGATACAATGCATCCAATATAGAGATGTTGAAAAGGATTCGGTCCACTTCCAACAATAAGGAAGCATGTTTTGATCACGGACCAGGCTGCTCACAAGACTTGCAAAGCAAAAAGTCCAGCCACTTCGGCAGAACTCCTCAGTTTGAAATAAGTGCATACTGTTCGTGGATTGTACCATAGCTCACTATGAGCTAAGGAAACATTTACAGAATTGCATCAGCATATTTGTTGCCACACAAAAATGAACACAAATTAGTAAAAGATATAAATAACAATCAGATTGATTATGGAAAAAAAAAAATAGCATTAGCACATGTAACTTCACTTTCCCATAATCTACTTACAGTAGACTTTGCACTCTTACGAACTAAATAGATATTCAAGTGAAAATAGTCTAAATACAAGGCAATATAAGAGATTTTACCCTCATTTTCTCCTGCAACTTTTTAGTATCAAAATCTTCTCCTTCTGCAAAAACATCCATAGAAGCCATTGATGCCATGGCAAGCTGGCCAATGTATTCCTCAAAAAGCTCACTTCCAAAAAGCATAGCAAAGATTGCAGCAGGATCGATAATGGAATCTCTGAAAGGATTTAACAGGGAACATTCTCAGCAATGGATGTTCAAATCACTGGAACAAGTATCATTATTATGGAAAAAACTAAACGTTTTAAAGATTTCATAATAAAACTTACGCCGAAATTCCTGATTTTCCATTAACATCATAAGCTTGTCTTTGTGACGGGTCACTCAGAACTTGATAAGCTTCACCCAATATCTGAGTAAAATTGCATAAGAAAAAGGCGACCCTCAGTGTACACGAAACATGGACATATCAAATCATAAGACTAATAGAAGAGCATTTCATCTTTCTCTCTTTTTTCCTACATGCTCAAATAAAACACCAAAACAACAAGCTTAAAAACTGGAAAAATCAGTGAGCTCACCTGAAACTTCTGCGCTGCATTAGGATCGTTTGGATTTTTGTCGGGATGAACTTGCCTCGCCTACAACATTTTTACCCAATCCCAGTTAGAAACATTAAAAAGATCCCCCAAAATAAAATCCAAAACTTCGACTCCCAAATCATGCCAACCCATCAAGTTAATCATAGCAACAGTTACAGACTGATACAGTCAACTATATCCACTCAAAAATCGGAAACATGAAAATAAATCATAAAAAATAATCAAACCCTCATGCCCGCCAAATCGAAAAACCCTAATCCCCGAAAAATTGTCCAAACGAATTAAGGCAAAGCTGAAATCAAGATCAAACACACCTTAACATAATAAGCCTTCTTAATTTCGGCCTCAGTGGCCGTGGGGCTCACACCCAACACATCATAGTATTCGGTCTCCTTCACCATCTCTGCTGCCCTAGATTTTTCCGATCAACAAACACGACGACCGAACAATTTGCCGATGAAACTAGTGCAAATTATTATTAGCACGACGAAATGGCAGTAAATCTGAAAAACAGAGAAGATTTGATGCAACAGATTCGGACGCGGTAACCAAAAAGTAAGCACGAACAGATCAGCAGAAATTAGCCAACGAAAAAGGAATCGAGTTCAGCTTCACCGCCAAATCCAAATCGAAATCCAATGCGCGTTGACTAAGAGGACTGATGTAAGAAATTAGTACGCTTTTCTGCCTTGAACAAACTTTGTAAGAAAGAACCAGCAATTTTTCTACTTTATCGCCAACTCGAATTTAGAAACGATTTATATATATATATATATATATATATATATATATATATATATTATTTTATATATAGAAAATATAGATACGGGAATAATTTGATTTATTTAATATTCTAAAATTCCCTCTATTACCGTAAAATCCCTCTAATACTAGGAGTGAATCACACTCCCAATAAAATGACTCTGAATATTTCACTATACAATAACATAATTTTAACATTTTTATTGAGTCTAAAATATTTTGTATTATTTGTAAATAATAGTGTTCGGTCAATTTTTTTTCATTGTGAGAGTTTGCAAGTTTTTAGGTATTGTTTAAGGTTTTCTTGATAAAAAAATTTGAAGGAACACCATAAAAAAATTCATTTTTTTCGAAACAACATAGATGGTTGTTTGAGTTTTTCCTGATAAAATATTATACTTTCCTAATTATTTAAATTAGAAAAAATAATCTCATTCTTAATAGATCAAAGTAATATATATATTTTTTAATTATATTAAAGTAATATCTACAATAGGTAGATAAGTATTGTGGAATTATTAGACAGATAATGCCATAATAGGGAATAGGGATGGAAAGTGTAGTGAATGACGATAATATTTAGGTTGCGAAATTGCATGACTCATGAGGCCTACCCATTGGAAAATTGCGGTCTCTTTAATATGCTATTTAATTTTTTTTATTATGGTATTAGTATATTTGGAATAAAGGTTTAACCTTCTAACAATGAAAAACTATTAATATTTATAACAATAAAAAGAAAAACTTAAGGGCTAGCTTTTAAATCATTTTTATCAAAAGGGTTATAATATATTACTCCCTCCGTCCCGTCTGCAATGTCCACTTTCTATTAAAATAGAGAGAGTAAATAATAAAAAAATGGACCTTGCTATTGAGACGGAGAGAGTATTAAATTTAGACAAATTGTTGAGTGAGTTGCCTTTCTAAACCCGCTATGTTTTTTTTTTATGATATTTATTTACGTGTTACTATTTTACAACAAAATGTGGGACAAGAATCAAGATAAACGCGGGTTGTACGTAGTTTCCTCGTTGCTTAGCATGCAATAATTGAAAGGTTTATCTGAGCAAAAAAGTGGCAACTAAAAAATAAAAATTGGCCCCTACGTGTAAGTCCAATTAATTGCCAATTTGGACACGTTATGGGAGACTATTGAGTATTATTAGATAGTCGGTTTTTGCAAATCTTTATCACACGAATTCAGATAGTTTTTTTAATTTTGAATACACGTTCACATTCTTCCGATGAATTTGTACATTTTTATGGGATGAATTTTATCCTATCAAAGTATCAATACCGAAGCAACTATTAATATTATTATAGATCTCAAGTTGACTCCATTTGTACTTGGATGAAAATCTGTAAATAAATATATGGAATTGTGAGTACACAACAAAACTACATGAAAATGGATTTTAATGGGTTTGCAATGTGTAAAAGCTAATAAAATTTTATGATGGGACTAACCGGCCGGTCCGGTCCGGTCCGGTCCCATTTAGGTTCAGAAATTGGGTCGGGTTAGCTTGATGGTACTACCAGGCCAAAAATTGGACCGGGCTGGCCAGCCAAACGTAGCAGATATTTCCCATGATCAGATTGGAGATATTCAGCTTCACTCAAAAATTATATTTATATACGCAAATCAATTAACAACTCTAAACATAATAAATTCTTGCCCATTTATGGAAAACCAAACATCATATTCTTCTTCCCCTTCTTCATTCAACTTGCCTAAACTCAAATTTCTGAATCATATGTGGTCTAACAAATGAATGCTGTCTTGCTGCAACAAAATAAATGGGATTACACTATAGACTACACAAACTATGATTGTAGAACCCCAACTCTCCATGGCTACTCATTCAGCACCACAACCTCGGAATCAGGATTCGAACACCTTGGTTCCACCACTCTCGGGATCCTTAGCCGGAGCTGACTCCATTCTCTCCAGCAATCTGAATTCCTCTTCTGTCAAGCTATTCTTTGCATGGGGTATTGTTGTCTTGGCGTGCACCTGCTTTTCAAGCTCCATAGCCCAACTATAAACTACCATGCCAACAACGGCGACCATCATGCCCATGATGTTCTTGAAAGTCAGTTCTGAATCAAACAGCACCCATCCCAACACAAGGACGCATACTGTTTTCATGTGACCTAAAACTTGAAAGGAAACTGCTGAAAAACGTCCGATGCACAGGTACTGGCTCACATTGCAGAACACTGCCAGAGAACACGATAGAAGTATGAACATCTGCAGGTATGCCAACTCGTGTTAGTTAGACACAAGATTGTTCATGCAGGTTAAACGCTAGTGCTATCGCATAGATCCATAATTGAGGCAAGTATAAGGGTGCTTACTATAGCTCCGGGACCAAAATTGTAGTCAAAAATCAAATTTCCTGAAAGATAGTAGTCGATTAGAGGACCCAGCACAAGAAGAGAGCCAGCTTGAATAGGAGTTGTTTTGCTCAATAATTCGAAGGATCCAATAGAGTACTTCTTCTGCAAGGAGCCTATTGACTGCACCCAGAATAATTTATCCAATCAGTACCCCAAGCATAAATGCAGGCAATAGAAACAAATGAATTTCTTATTTTGAGCTTTTTAAAGAAATTATTATGGGGTTCAACAGGTAGATGGGAAAAAGAATGCCTACACACTTGTTTGCCTTGCGAGAAAATAAGTTCCATGATGCAGAAGTGCTCAATAAGACCCTATTCAGTTAATGCATGGGCTTGAGTTGACAATAGATTAAAGGAAACTAAAATACCAATCAAGAGCATGAAGCAGAAACAAAATTAAAACATGCATTTTTCACAACTTGGAGGTTGCACGCGAGCGTGGCTGGGTGGCTACCCTGAGTCCGAAATTTGAGATAAGAGTAATTAATAACATGCTATCCGTTACGTCCTATTAACTAGGAAAGAAACCAGAAATTATTATCTTGTTTTCTGTATGAATATAGAGGCAGCAATAACAAGTAAAGCAAGAGATGTTTTCTTCCCTCCAATCAACCATTATTCCATAACAAGATAGCTGACAAAAACTCCAACATATCATTCCCGGCCCCATAAAATAAAAGTCCGTGGAGCAGAATCAAAGGTTTATAACTCATCCAGGAGGCAGGAACTATATAAAGAATAAATACTTGCAAGCGAATCCCAACATTGACATTCTTCCAACAACATTGGAAACTGAGACCTAGAGTTTTTAAACCAAAACCACACCTTTGCGTTCTATTGTCACCTAGATAGGTACAGGAACCTACAATGAGAATTGGGGGGGGGGGGGGGCAAGAAAGAAATTTACTCACAATTTGCTGTAATGATGTTGAAATAACTGCAACACAAGCACACATAAATCCTTTGGCATTTACTTTTACGTCTGTCACAGTGCAAACACCCACACCTATAACCACAATCACCACAGACAATTTAACTTCTTTTGAATACTTCTTACTGTGAAGGATCCATTCCATCACACAAACCACTGGAATCATGCTCAGTTTTGAGATCTGCACCAAAAAAAGAATGACAGCACAATTAGTTGAGCCCAGTTGAAGATAAATTTCTATAGATGTAATGTTGAGCTGAAATGTGTTACTAAAAAAACCAAAATTTAAAATATTTAATCCTTAAGTAAGGCGGAACAGGTAAAATGTTTGCAACAAAATTGATAGGTAATTTAATAATACGGAGTGAATCCCATTTTGGCAATAAGTGTTCTTATCAACAATATATTTAAATGCTTTCTTACATGTTTGACAGGTCCTGATCATCATCAAGGTTCCAGTCACAATTCTTCTAAGACAATGGCTTAATTTTTAGCCAACTCTAGAAATTAAACAGCGAGAAAACTTTGAAGCTGAAATTCAAAAGTATATGTGCTCTATCCAATAATAGGATGTATCAGTTCCACAATAGCAAAAGAAAAAAAAAACTATACATCTCAAAAGATGAATATTTTGGTTTAAAAGATTACAACTGGTTGCCAATTCAAGCCAACATGAAGTCATATCATCCTTCACCACTCAAGGGGGGGGGGGGGGGGGGGGGGGTAATTCCAATGAGTATAAGATACTTGGGCAGTAACACCTGATAACTTTTACCATGCTATAAAAATAACTAAGCATAAACATATATTTGGAATGTTATCAAATCATACTTGGTAAAATCCAACTGAATTCAGCATGAGGCTCAAATTCATCCCTGTGATAGACATATTAGCTACAACTGAGAACCAAAGAAGCTCCCAAAAGGGCACGTGCTTTGATGTGGACAATCCCGTAGCATTTGATATTATGCCAACAATTGCAGTAACAGCAAAATGGAAACCGGTCAATGTTGTGGCTGCAAAGAGTAAAAGATGACGTAAATACAAAGGTTGTAATGAATTGAAGGGCATTGATTTTTTTTTATTTTTTTTCAAATAAGACATAGCATAAGTTATACATAGATCTTACAGATTGACAGAATAACATTCTTGACAAACAGGTTGAAAATTTGACAATTATGACAGAATTAACGGCAATACTATACATCATCAAAACTTGGAAATCAGAAAAATATAATCGATGGTGGAATTTGGTGGAATGACACAAAAATAGAACTTTAAAAGGTTATTCTGATTTGTTCTTTCAGTTAGTGTTCATTGCTGAGTGATCGCTCTGGAACAAGTAAAACACCCAGAACAAGCAGAGGTGTTGAGTTTGTATCAATTCTTTTAGGAAAAAAAGAAGGAACGTCCGAGTACCTTCAAAATTTAATATAACATCAGGACTGATGAAAAAAAAAGTAGAAAATTAATGTCTGTGGCTGATTCAATATAGATATAAGAGCGCGCGAGCACGCACACACACACATATATATACACGAACATGTAAGGTTTTTGTGGTAGAAACTTCAGAAAAAGGTCTTCTCTCCATATAAGCTACAATATATGCTGAGATCCACCGGAAATAGCATAATAAGCAATGAACATGTCTCAATAGTAGAAAAAGTGAAATGAGTTATATTCCAAACAATTACATCAAACACGAAACAAAACTTCCAAAATACTTGCTGGAGAATAAAGAAAAAACAAAAACGCAAGGAGCAGTAGAGGCAAAAGGAGTGATGGATGAGAAGATACTGCGTAATTGAGAATGGACCAACCAAATTTAAAAGCATATCCATTGGATGACATGAGTTGCTTATTTGCCATGATGATTCCAACAGAACTGATAACGTTCATAGCCCACGCACCCACATCTGACACTGCTGCTGATGATTTCTTCTCTCCCTCCATTTCTGATTCTCTTTTTCACTCCACCTACCTCAATTACCAGCTACCTCAGTGCAGCACAAGTACCAATAACTTCTCGCCGGTTACGACAGCTATGAGAGTGCAAACAGCTCAACAGATCCGCCTCTCGCAACAAAAAAGCGGGAAAGCGGAAACAATCAGGTGCCGGAGGAAAATCTCACATTGAATATGACGAATTGTGCTGCGTAGATCAGCGCAACAGACTCACTCATTCAGTGTTGAAATCGCAGTCGGCGGCGATTGTGCCGATCGGGAAATTCAGAAAGTGAATCGTACAGTTTTACTGCGCTAATTCTATCTTATCTCCTTCGCGAGTCGGAGTGAATGCAGTGTGTGTGTGTGAGAGAGAGAGAGAGAGAGTAGATCTGAGAGTGAGAGAATTTGAGATTGCTCGGCGACGACGTTTCACGCCTCTTACCACCCTTTCTCCGCCCGAATTTTGGCTTTACATTTCAGCCCTGCTGGCCTGCGTATCGCTTCCAAATAACGGCTCATTTCTTACTTTTTTTTCCCTACATTTATTATTTAAGACAATTAGATTTATCATTTTTAATATTGATTTATTACCTTTTCCAAATAACAGCTTGTATTGATTTGAAGAATCCTTCTTTTTTTGAAAGTTGGAAAAATCATTATTAACATTGATTGGAATTGGTCTTCTAATCGCCTCTAATTATCCTATTCAATTTTGAATCTTCTTTTTTCCCCACTTTGATTATTTGACTAACTACGTGTTGTTTGATTTTATATTTTAGTAAAATAATAATAATAATAATAATAATAATAATAATAATACAAAATTCGAATCTTGGATTCTAAAATTTGAATCCAACGTGTCCATACTATATTTGGGAAATTCGACAGTGTCTACGTAGATAATATATACTCCCTCCGTCCCAATTATATAGTCTCATTTCTCCTCGCACATAGATTAAAAAAATTTATGAAAACAAGATATTAAAGTTAAACTTCCAATAACACCCTCATTGAATATTAAGACTTTCAACTTTTAAGTTGTTATTTTTTAAATTTTTAAGATTCAATAAGGGTTTATTTGTACATTACTATGAAAATTAATGATATTTATAGTAATTGGACTATATAAATGGGACACCTCAAAATAGTAAAAAGGACTATATAATTGGGACGGAGAGAGTATAAAAAAGAAAAAAAAATGTATATATAAATTGCCAATAATATTGCCGACGTCGAAACATGTAGGCAAGATATATAAGACGAAATATGCATGAACTGGAAAAGTTAAAAAAAATATTCCCAATGTCTCATAATTAGTACTCTCATATTTTTTTTGTCCGTCTCAAAATTATAATTTACTTTTATTATTATTATTATATATATATATATATTAAATTTTCATTTTTCTTAATATACTCATATATAATATTTTTTTAAAAAAAATTAACATATCTTTTCTTTTGAATCAATAAATAAGGACTTGGTAGGAAAAATTTATACAATTTTATATTTCTTAGTATATTAAATGCATGTTCTTAATGTGTAAAAAAGAAAGGGACTACATTTTTTGGATGGAAAGAGTACTATTAATTATTTGTTAGGGGAAGTTAATATAATAAGTACTATGTGATGGTAATATATAACTAATCTATATAATATATAATAACGACTCCGCATCCGAAAATAGAAGAATGTGGGTTTCCCGCCCTTTTTCACTTTCCAAAAAAGAAAAAATAATATTTTATATTAAAAAATCAATTTTCTTCTTTGTAAATGAATAAATATTAATATGTTTCCATAAATATAAAAATCTTATATGAATACGTAAATCTATATTATATGTTGTGTTGCACTGTTAATTATAGTGTGTGTAGATATCAATAAAAATATTAATTATGATAATGTATATATATTATAATTAAATTAGTTTATAATTTACCTTAATTTAGATACACTTACTAATATAATATAATATATTGTATCTCGATACATTATGACATACAAAATATAATTAGTTAGTATGTTTACTTGCATATTAATTCATACCCTAAAAATGAGATATATGTCAAATCAAATAATATAATTTCCATAATTAAAGAACTAAAATATGTTTAACTTTTTTAAATTAAATTTACACTAGGTGAAATTTCCAGTTTAACACGAATCCTACGAAGCCAAAAATTGAATTAATTATTATTATATGTAGTGCTAATTACTAATTACAATTAATTGTTTATGTTACGTGTTAACTTAATAAAATTATATTATTAATCCTCACCCAAAAATTTGGTTGATATTTACGATAATTGAAAATGTGGTCATTTTCAATAAAAAAAAATATAATTTTTCATAAATATATAATATACGTTTATATATGTATAGATATGTGGCTAAATAGTTAACGTATTTTATTGATTGAATTTGTATATATTGTACCTTAATTAAAAGATTGATTTTTATTAAAAATTTTAATCTTTTATTAGATTGATTGATGACTACATATAAAAGATTGTTTGTATTACAATCAAACTATAATTTTGTGACCCTTCAATTGACATTTTATAGCTCTGGTTCAACATACCATTCGCGATAAAAAAAAAAAAAAAAAGACTTTTATATGGAAGTTTTTTTTTTCTCTGTACATAGTTATTTTTATATATAATTTATTTATTTATCCATCACTAATAATAGTTTTTTTTCTCTCTATGTCAGTTGCTTACAACATTTTTTTTTATGGTCAATGACATGAAACCCTCTCAACATCATATGGCCGGCTTTGAAGTTTTATCTTTTTACGAGCATTTTTTCATGATCGAGAGGTTAGACTAATTTATTTAAACTATGATATCCATGCAATTCTTTACATCAAAGACTCAAAATATACATTTTTCGTGTGCTTTATATATATATATTATTTGTTATTGTATTCATTTTGTAAATTTTTTGTACTATTTCATTTTTTTAGTGGCGTTTCTGTAATTTTTCGAGGTCGCAGCGTCTACCCCATGTAAATACACGTTAAGCCTTTTTTTTCGTCCAACTAATTGATTTTTTATTGTTAATATAATTTATTATAAATATACATACGTGTATATATATATTAATAATCGGAAATTAAAATTTGAGATTATAATTTCAGTTTATCGGTAGAAGAGGATCACATGTCGTGTCCCTGGCACTCCAGATTGTGCGGTGTAATTTTTAACGTTTTTGTATTAGATGTTTTAATATTAATTTTTTTTTTGTAAATTTTGAATTAATTCATATTAAGGTTTTAGAATCATTTATTCGTTATTAATTTTGCTCATAATTAGGACTCTTTATTTCATAACTAGGATTATACATAATTTTTAATTATTAATTAGTGTTGATTGTTCAAAATAGGGCATATAATTTTT
Source organism: Perilla frutescens (assembly GCA_026008535.1). Lineage (NCBI taxonomy): Eukaryota > Viridiplantae > Streptophyta > Magnoliopsida > Lamiales > Lamiaceae > Perilla > Perilla frutescens. The sequence continues at coordinate 6,413,171 of BRKX01000006.1, read as the reverse complement.
TTATATTTTAGTTTATCATTAAAAATTAATTTTGATTATCCAAAATTAGTTGATTTTGTTAAGTCATTAGTTTATATTTATTAATTTGGGTTAATTATTTCATAATTAGAATTTTTATTTTTAGTTTTTACCTATGATTTATTTTTTTTATGATTAGGGTTTAATATTTTAAAGAGTTTTTAGTTAATACATTTTTATTTATGGTTGATTATTTTTTACATTATTATGATATATATTTACTTTTAATTATTTAGATAATTATTTCAATTATGATCATTTAAAATTGAATTTGATATTTTTTAGGTTTAATGTTTCAATTAATAAAGAAAAAAATGAAAAAAATATTTCAAAGACATCAAAATGAGACAATTTAATTTTAAAAAATTACACATCAAGTAGTGTTGTGCCCCTTGCACAGTAGAGGAAGTCCCTTTATAAACACATCAATAAGTGTCGTAAAATTTCTTATGGGTATACTTTAAAAATAAAATAGTTTGACCATTTATTTCAAATGTAATGTTAAACCTATCGGTTATAACCAACAAATTAGAAAAAATAATTAAATTCATAAATAAACAAAAATATTACTTTCTCTTAGTTGTGGACTATTTTTTAAATGGATTCATATTTCTTTTACCACATATTAATTAGAATAATTTAAAATTTATTGGTAAATATTCTGGTCAGATCGCCTGACCATCAGACTGGTGACCACCTCGCCTGACCCGCCTAAAAAAAACAAATTCCTAGAAAAAGTATGAATCATAACCTAAAAAGTATCACCCATAATCTCAAAGTATCATCATTACTACTTTGCTTATATGATTTCATCCCGATTAAGATTTATTAATCACGATTGAGATTTATTAATTTTAGTTAGAGTTTATTACATCTCAATTAATTATTGAGTGAAGTGTACGGGCTCACGCGTTATCCACTTTAATTTTAAGATTCACTAATTTTATTTTAGGATTTATATTTATTTCGTGAAAAAATAATATGGGCTTTAGTATGGTAATAAGCGCGGTGGCAAGGTTACGCGTTATGGTTGACAAGTGCGTCAATTTTAGGGTATACATTTTTTGGAGGAAAAAAATCAAAGCCAGGGGCCACCCAAGTCCATCTCAAATTTATTTAATTAATATTTAATTAATCATTGTATAAAATAATGGAATGAAATTGTGAACATAAGACATTTTAAATGCTATTTGGATTATTTGTGAAAAACGAGTTCATTTCAACCTAAAAAGCTACTATATTTAGCGTTCAAACACCCGTATGTGCAATATTCATCTTCTTGATTTTAACATATTTTAATTTTACAAAAAAATATATATGTCTTTCTCATAATATTCTATACAAACATGTTTATTGAATTATTCATTATTTAAAAAAATAAAAAAAAAATATAATACTCCGTGCGATGCACGGGTGGAATGCTAGTTAATTTAAAATTGTTACCATTCTTTCCCAATAAACTACTGAATTTAAATTAAATAATTATAAAAATACCCTGAGTAATAGAGTTTATATATGTTTAGATCACATTATAGAATTTGTCTTCTGACAGTATCCAAATCATACCAAAATGATGCATGGATAGTGCAATCAAATTTGGTGTTGCACACTATTTACATGCATGTGAATCATATGTATTTTTCCATTTTATATTGTTAATATTATTATTAGATATTTGACAGTATTTAAGGTCAATTAAGATTAAATATATAAATTTTTTGACATAATTTATAATTTAGACACGGACTTTGAAACGTTACGATTCAAATATCTTTTTTTCATTTTTTTGCAAAATAGACACCCCAAGTTTTTCAACAAACAAAATATTAATGCATAACATGAAATATTACGAAATTGTAAAGATGCATAGCATAATCATAATTTAAATATTTCATCAATAAATTAAAGATTGGTATGACATATTGTGTTTGGTTTTCTTATTATTTTACATTGTGTATATTTTGCAAAAAAAATTTGCAAGATTGTGTTTTAATTGCAACTAGTATTTCTCATGTGCAATGCACGGATAATTATTATTTTTAAATTTGTAATATTATGATTATTTTTTAATTTTATATGTTGTTTTCAATTTTTAAAAATTAATAAATGATACGTACATACATTAATTAATTAGATAAGAAGATCAATTTTGTGCAGTTATAACAAACAAAAAGAAAATTAAATTTTGGGAACTAAATGAAAATCAATGTTAGAAATATTGAATTGGAATATTTCAAATTACATTATTTTATAAATTACAATGTATAATTGTCCGCGATTAAAGAACATTTGATTTTTTTTTAATTATTTTAAATGCTGAAGTTGAAATTGAAAAATAGAAAATTATTTCAAATTATTATAAGTATTCAACATAAATGAATATGTGTGTGTGTGTGTGTGTGTGTGTATATTTGCGACAAATGTAGAATACTATAAATCCTCCACCTATGCATAAAAAAATAAAATAAAAAATATTACAAATCTCAAAATTTCAAATAAAATAATAGTAACTAAGATTGCTAAAAATTGTTAAAAGGCAACGGTTGTAATATAAACTACCGTGAAAAATGAGAGAAAAAGAAGAAAATTTACAACAAATGTCAATGCGGTTATCTATTAACTCAAAATTGTTATCTGTTAGACAAAATTTGTTGTCTAAAATCTAATTGTTAAACTGTGAGATAGACAACGAGTTATATCAGAACTGTTGTCTATCACACAATTACAATTACAATTACAATTATTATTATTATTATTATTATTATTATTATTATTATTATTATTATTAGGGCTAAGGGCCAAATAGGCCCCTGTACTTATTTGGGGGGGGGGGGGAACAATTAGGCTCTCGAACTTTTTTTGTTTCGATTGAGCCCCTGAACTTTTATTTTGGGCTAAATCAAGCCCCTCCGTCACACCCCTCACAAACAACCGTTAGTATTTGTACAAAACGATGTCATTTTATACAAAATGATGTCGTTTTGTATTTAGCCCTAAAAAAACCGAACCACCCAAAATCCAAAAACCCGCCCCGCTCCAAAATCCATGAACAGTGCTCTTCTTCTCCAAATTTCCTAATGTACAATCAATAAATATCAAAGTACAATCGCCAGAAACATAGAAAAAGGAAACAAAAAAAATTGGAAATAGAGAGAAGGATGCAGAAGTAAAACAGTAAAGAGATAGATGAAGAAGAAACAGAACACTAGAAGTCGATCGGAATTTCTGCAAGCCCAAATCCGCCTGCCCCGCCTCAAAAATCTCTGATGCCCTAAACAAGAAAAGAATCAATCAAAAATGGCGAATCTCTCTTTGGAATTCGCCGGAGACGCAACCCTCAACGGCCACCCTCATATCACCCTAATCAACACCTTCTGCGAGATCACCGCTTGTCGTCCCCTTATCCGCATCAACTCATAAAGAAACTCGAGATTTTCAAGATTCAGGGCTCCGAAAAACGCGACCGTCCCCTTCATCCTGGGATTCAGTCGCGGCTATTCCTCGCCACATTCGGTCGCCTCATGTTCGGCGGAGGCGGTGGCCTCTACGGGAAGCTCAAGTATGTCACCAGATTGGAGTTTATGTGGGACCACGTACGGCGGAAGGGAGCGGAGATGCCGGAGTTCATCTGCGATTTTGACGAAGAGATGGACGGCCGCCCGGCGACTCTCGTCGATTACGGCCTCGAGAGCGATTATCCCGGCATCCTGCCTTCCTTTGATTCTAACATCTCCACTTATTCTATGAGGTGTATTGCCTAGATTTCCAGTTTCTCTCTCTTCTCTATCTCCTCTTTTTTTTGTTAGATATTTTGTGGACTTTCAGCCGCTGTAAAGATGAAGGTTGATAGCTAGTATTTGATTTCTGTAAAGATGAAGGTTTGATTTCCAGACAATTGAAGTGGTAGTTAATTGAATTTTGTTCATAAATTACAGTGGGCATGAGAGATTTTGGGGTGGTGCAGGCGGGTCGGGTTAAAAGTGGTTCGATTTTTTTTGGGCCAAACACAAAATGACATTGTTTTGTAAAACGACGTCGTTTTGTACAGACACTAATGGTCGATTGTGAGGGGTGTGACGGAGGGGCTTGATTGAGCCCTCAATAAAAGTTTAGAGGCTCAATCGAGATAAAAAAAAGTTTGAGGATCTATTTGTTCCCCCAAATAAGTACATGGACCTATTCGGCCCTTAACCCTTATTATTATTATTATTATTATTATTATTATTATTATTATTATTATTATTATTATTATTATTATTATTATAAATGAAAATATTTTTTTACGACAATTGTAAATTAGTATAAATCATCCACCGATGTATAAAAAAATAAAAAAAAATATTACAAATCTCAAATTTTCAAGTAAAATAATAATAACTAATATTGTTAAAAATTGTTAAAAGATAACAGTTATAATATAAACCGTCGTGAAAAATGAGAAAAAAGAAAAAGAAAAAAATTACAACAAATGTCATTACTATTGTTTATTATCCCAAAATTGTTGTCTGTTATATAAAATATGTTGTCTAAAATATAATTGTTAAATTGTGATATAGACAACTGTTTATACCAGAACCGTTATCTATCACATGATTTTGCCTTAATATATGTAAAGATAGATAGATGTTTCAAAGTTCGTGGCTATATTGCAAATCGTGTCAAAGTTCATGTATTTAATCGTAATTAATTATAATGTTTATAACTATTTGCTTTAAAGCATAATTTGTTTATTTTGTACTATTGATAACATTAAAAAATGGTTTGTAACTTAATTGTTAAATTTTTTATTTTTGAATTATATAAATAAATAGATAAATTATTTAAGATTCACAAAAACCCAAGAAAGATAGTTTCACTAATCACAATCGATGACTTATTCATAGAAAACATTTATTTCGCATATATATATATATATATATATATATATATAAAGGTAAAATCGTGTGATAGACAACAGTTCTAGTGTAAATCATTGTCTATTACACATTTTGCCTTATATTACAGTTTTTGAATTAATAGACAACAATATTGATCTTTATTGTTGTAAATTTTCTTTTTTTATCAATTTTTTTTTGCATTTTCCACGACGGTTTAAATTACAACCGTTGTATTTCAAGAAATTTTTGTAATCTTATTTATTATTATTTTTTTACTTGGAAATTTGAGATTTGTAGGATTTTTAATTTTATTTTTTTTATGCATAAATGGATGATTTGTATTACTCTACATTTATTGCCTAAAAAAATAGCTTTCATTTGTATTGCACTATAATAATAATAATAATATGGAATAATTTATTATTTTTTCTATTTCAATTCATCATTTAAAATAATTAAATAATTATATTTTTTATACATGTCATATATTCAAAGAAACCAAATGTTCTATAATCGTGGACAATTATACATTGTTATTTATAAAATCGTGACGTTGGAAATATTTCAATTCGATCTTTAACATGGATTTTCATTTAGTTCCTAAAATTTAATTTTCTTTTTGTTTGTCGTAACTATACAAAATTGATCTTCTTGTCTAATTAATTAACGCATGTGCATATCATTTTATTAATTTTTAAAAATTGAACACGACATATAGAATTAAAAAATAATCATAATACTACAGATCTAAAAAAATAACAATTATTTATGAATCATACAAGAGAAATACTAGTTAGATTTAAAGTAAAATAACGAAGTGGTGTGCATTCTCTTGGTTTTATGGAGTACTACCCAAACATGGCTTCTACACAAAACAAAAGTAGACAAATAAATAATGGCTAAAGAGGGAAACGCAAAGAGATAACGACGGTAACGGTAACGGTAACGGAAATAAATTGATGGGTATAATTATAATATACAGACACGTGTTATTGAAATCTAATGCGATATATTTTTTCTTTCTTCTAATTTTTTCATTTTGTCGATTTTTTTTTTTTTTTGGTTTAAAGTAACTCCTTGCTTTTGGGATTGTATTGCTTCTTTTCTACTTTTACTTTCACATAATAATACTTTGGGTACGATTTTGGGGAAGATGGAAGCTGAATATGGTTTTTTTCAGGAAAAATAGTCAATTAGGATAAGTGAAATATAAAGAAAAATATATCAGGGGCGAATGATTTAATAATGTCTCTAGTCTTGCATTACAATCGCTTGTCAGTGAAGACGTACTACAAAAAAAAAAAAACACTGATTGGGGGTTGGTGCACCTGTCCCCCTCTAGATAGACCCTAAATTATATGGTAAGGTTCAAATAAGATCTTATTTTAACCTTTTGTTCAGTTGTTAGTTGGACTCCAAATTTTCAAAAATATTTTTTCCGTTTCATTTTATTTGTTGTTTTAGATTTTTTTATCTAGAATTAATAATTAATTTTGTGGATATATATGCCATAAAATCTTATTCAATTATATTTTCCTAAAATATGGTTTATGGTATGATTAAATTAGAGAGAGAATGTGTGAAAATATATAAAACTACAAATATTTTGAAAGAAAATAAAAAATCTAAAACAACGAATAAAACGAAACGGAATGAATAGTTTAATTAGCACTCTCTTTTGTTGACCCCTCCAAAGTATTATAGTATGCTACCATATATTCACAACTTAATTACCCTGCCATTGATAATCGGAAGACCAAATTTAACCCATCTCGAAAAGGCTTATTTATTGGACCTCAAAATCCTTTAACCAATTTCGAGATTCTAACATCAAATTGGGGGAATTCTATGCTACTCCCAATGATAGTACCTAAGTGTCATAATACATCTATTGTGACACTTTTATGTATCACAATAGATCACAAAAGGTCTGATGTGACACATAAAAGTGTCACAATAGATATATTGTGACACTTGGGTACTACCCTTGGGGGTAGTATAGACAAACCCCATCAAATTGATGTCGAAAAATCAGCTCAGAATGTGTTTAAATTTTTCGTTTGATTATTTTTGTTCAAATGTCATGAAATAAATTGTAATTTATCCTATAAGTAATTATACAAATTCCAATTCTTATTTATACTTTTTTTAAATTAAGTTATTTTTCTTCTAATTTATTTTTGGCGAATTTAAAATCTAATGTGAAGTGCTTTCTTAATTTTATTCTAATTTATTTGTGGCGAATTTAAAATCTAATGTGAGGTGCTTTTGAAATTCTCTCTCTCCCTCTCTCTAGCTCTCTCTGAAGTGTAGTATCATTTGAACTTCTTTTGAATTAAGTTCATTGTCTTCTGAAAAAAAAAAGTTCATTGTCTTCTGATTTATTTTTGACAAATTTAAAATATAGGTTATCTGAAGTGCTTTAGAATTTATATTTTAAATTTTTATTTTTTTCACAAAGAGAGTAACCATATAGAAGAAGGTAAATCGTACTTAAAAACGAAATTCTATCTTTTTTTATTTATTTTTTTATGAAGAGGATATCCATATAGAAAAAGGTAAATCACACTTGGAAAATAAAATGCACCTAAAGATGTTAAACGGATTCGAACTTGAGATATTTAATCTAAAATTTACACCACTTAACCACTAGATCATCCCTATAGACATCATTTTTAATTTTTAATGTAACAAGAGTGTTCTATATTTATAATTACGACCGTCTCAATTAATGGTTGATACTAATGTTTTATAATTACGGTGTTTTCTTTGAAAAAAATTAATAGTTATAAAACATATCATCAAAACCTAAAAAAATAATAGATAGTCACGTTACTAATTAATCTCATCCTAAAAATAAATAAATCATTTATAAATATACAAAAAAAAATTGTGGTGATATATGTCTTCACCTTGCCCTTCATTTTTGTGTGTCGGTAGTGAAGTAGATGGCCACGTTCCTCCCTCACAGCCCACGCCGACAAAACGCCAATCTGTTTCCTTTTATTTTCGTCTTCTTCTTCTTCCTCTTCTTCTCTCTCTCTCTCTCTCTCTCTCTCTCTCTTATTTAATAAATACAAAATGCACAAATGGCTTCATTGCGATTCATGTTGGAATTGAATCAATTGATCCAGATATTAGATTCATAACTAGTATTTTTTTCGTGCAATGGACGGTCTTTATTATAAATCTAAATAATTGAGTGAAAAATGACTTTTCGGAGTTTACTTTATTATAAAGTTTGAAATACAATTCCTTGAATACAAAATTTATTTTTTTATAATTTGTTCTTTTTTTAGCTAGAAAAAGCGGAGAGGTCAATGTCGAACTTGAAATATCTCTCTTTTACATAAAAGTGTTCATAATTCATTGTTTGGATGTTTTCAATGGGACTACTCCGTTCTTATTACATAATAATGATAATATCAAATAATGAAACCAATTATATACTTATATTGAAATTGTGCAACTGCAATACATACGAAATCGAAATTAATAAAGACTTTAATTACTATACCAATTTTGCCATTCCTTTTAAGCTGCATGACAAAATTTACATACTTTTTTGGTGTTGGGCATTTTAGTTTGGATTTTAGAGTTTTTATGATATTGAGGAGATTCGAATCAGTGACATTTGATCTCCAAACAATCTTACTCTAAAACTAAGTCATCCCCACTGAGACTATTATTAGTTTTCAAATAGAAATGTAGGCACAATAAATGTTTCAACACCATGTATTTCTTATTTATTTCCATCAATATGTTCTTCAATTGATTATAAATTGCCTTCAAAATATTATATGGAAACTTACTTATTCAGCTGAAAAAAATAATAAGCATGTGTTTGCACCACTAATTTTACTCTTTACACCACAAAAAAAATAAAGAAAAATAAAATAATTGTGAAGTTACTTCAATACCCTTTTATTACTTGTTCATACCACTAAAATTACCTAATGCACCACAAATTCAAAACTAAAAAAATAAAATAAAAAAGAAACCAAATTAATCGAAGTATTCGTTAACTTCTAATAGTTTCTTAGAAGTATTAGATGCTAGCACGGGTGTATTGATAAAAAAAAATAATTGAGTTTAGAACGTGATGTGGATGTTTTTTTTTTTGTCTAGATTGCAATTCGTTCGAGCTGGAAATTTCGAACATTTTGAAGTGGTTCGAACTCCATTTTTCGAACCAATTTTTTTTCTAACTATTGGAGTCGTTCGAATTAATATTCTCGAACAAGGCGAACACGTTCGAAATAATATTTCCGAACACATATTTTTTGTCTTTTTTTTTTTAAGTAAAACAAATATTTTTGGAGTGAAGGATATTAATGTAATAGTGTGTTACAAAGAATAAAATCAATAGTGCAAATAAAAATTCCCAAAAAAATATTTATAATATGTTTGCGAGTTATGTTAGGCAATCAGTTCTATAAGAGAGATTAAAGGGATTTGGTCTGAATAATTTTGTCGTCTACAATCTACATATTAAATAGGTTACACTTAAAAAAAAATGTTAGACTTAAATTAATTGGTAACATTGTTAACATGCAAACCCCAATCGGACTTTGATTTAAATGGGCCACTATCAAACCTTACTCACCCTTTTGAAGCAAAGCATATGCGTAGCGTGAACTTAATATGTGCACTTAAATCAGGCATAATATATTCAAATAAAATCAAACCTTTGCAACTTTTTCGAATCTTATTCATTTCTTTCAAAATTATCAACCTAACCACATTTTTGTTCAGTAGAACCGTGACCAAAAAAATAGATTAATTATTAATTGCGCGCGCGCACACACACATTGTAATACCCCGAAATATTTTAGAAGGTTTTATTCAACTTATGTTACCCTCTGGTAAGTTAGAAAATAAGTTGGGTTCTTAAAGGATTCAAATAAAGGAAAAATCGCAGCCAGAGAAATCTATTAAAATTTTTTTTTGGTCAAAAATTGCTTTAAAAATATGTTCTGATATTTTTCTTGGGTTGATAGAAAAATTTTCAAGCATCGTGCCAAACTTTGAATTTTCCAATTTCGAGTTCAAATGAACACTTGGCACAATTTTAGGGTGAAAGGTAATAGATTTGGATAACTAAGGCACATCCGTCATTATCCAATTTCTTTTTCGAAATATTATCCTATTTATTTTTCTTCTATAAATAGGAGGTTAAGGTTTCATTTTTCATTCATTTTCAAAATCGAAACGCCGAGCAGCTTCTAGAGAAGGTACGTCTCTAGTTTCCTATTTCATTTCCGAAATAGTCATTTTGAAGGTGTCAACGCATAGATCACGAATACGTGATTGAAATGATGACACGACGGACGATCACGATGGAAAATCATCGTGACCGCCGCCAAAAGTCGCCACCACCTTTCAAATCGGTGACTCTTTCGGGTCATCGAATCAAAAAGTGTCTTTAGGGTTTTATGTTCTATGTATATTTATATACATTTTCCATGTTGTCACTTTTTAATTTCGGGTATATTTTGGGTATCCGATTATTAAATTGTAGTCTTTTTCAGATCTATCCTTCGTGGATAGCCCTATCGTATTTTTAAACTCAAAAGTTGTTCCGTGTCAAAATATAGTATTTTTATTTAAAGTTTCATATTTTTCCAATGGGCAGATCTTGCGGTATGAATTTATTTGTACCGAATTAATTTTAGGATACGGGTTTGACCACCCCGTATGCCAAAACTTCCTAAACGGTTTTTCTTTATAAAAATGCCCTGAGTAAAGTTCCCTTAAGAGTCAAAATATTTTGATGATCCGGGTGCTGCGTATTAAGATAGTAGATATTATAATATTTACTTCATAGCTAAGAAAGGTTAGATTTTGACATAATGATAGTCATTCATCGAAACTAAGTTGCCGGATAATCTTGTAGGCACAGAAGAAGGAGACTTCTAGTTGAGATCAGAATCAGAATCTAGATCTAGCTCAGATTACCAGGTGGGTTTTTTTTATTATATAAAAATGTATTTCGGGTTATTAATCCCTGATATTTACAAAATGAATGTGATTGAATATCCAAATCATGATTGTATTTAATGTGCTCTCCTGACTCATGTAAGTCTTACTACTGTTTTTGGTGACGAAACTACAATGGTTCACGATATCGAGCCCCAAGCAAACAGGGCAGTGTCCAACCTTAAGTAGCCGGGTTGTGTACACGAACTGACTCACCGTAAGCGTTCTAGGGGAGAGTGGCGCGCAATGATGGAACTAAAATGATTTAGTATACATGGAATTCCCAAATTTTCTGTTTTGAAAGCTTTCCATGATATGCTTAAAATATGATTGGATATTCTGTTTTATAAAATGATTGTGAAGGTTTTTCTCAAAAGTACCCACTGAGTGCATTAGTACTCACGCCCAAAATCTTTTCAAATATTTTTCAGGATGAGCTGCGGGATGGTGGACGGCTGTGCTAAGGCTGAAGGGCTATCATTTGATGTATATGTTTCCTTTTCCGCTATGGAGTCTAACTGAGAACATGCTTCCTTTTGAGTCTGAATAAATACGCTACGTTCTTTCCGCTTACTCTGATTATTGCTATGGAGTGTTCGGTTCTCCGAATCCCATTTTCTTTATTGTTACGGAGTGTTCGGTTCTCCGAATCCCGTTTTCTTTACTGTTATGGAGTGTTCGGTTCTCCGAATCCCATTTTCTTTATTGTTACGGAGTGTTCGGTTCTCCGAATCCCGTTTACTTTCTGTTCCTGACAGGCGAAAGCCTGGCATTTATTTACTTTCCTTATTCAGACAGGCGCAAGCCTGGCTTTACGTTGTTTTCCATGTCAAGGCAAAAGCCTGGCTTTATATTGCTTTCACGACAGGCGGGAGCCTGGCATCTCTTTACTTCAAGTATTTGGACAGTCATCAGTCTGGCCTTTTTCATGCCTAACCTATTAACAGTTAACCTTTGAACTGTTATTATTTACATTGAAGTTTGCCTTTGTTATTCTTTCTTGGGTTCATCCTAAGAGTCATGGTATCTGGTTTGAGTCATTTCATACGCTTTAAAAGCGTGGATTGATCCAATTATAGAGGTTATGCTGCCCAAATTTTTAGGGCACTAACCCTATTTCTATGATTGCTTCTGTTCAACAACCCCTTCCCCCTTCCCCCAAGTAGCGCACCGGTCCCCTGCCCTTCTCCCGGGACTGGGGCGTTACAGAGTGGTATCAGAGCAGGCTGCAACTCTGCAGGCCTGTCATATTATTAATTGAGTCAAGTTCTCAATGTATTCTCTTAATTGATTATCTGATAGCCCTAGCACGTCGCCTGCACCGCACTCATCTGCTTCAAAAAGAAAGGTACGTGAGTTAAAATATTTTTGAGATTCAATGATGTTTACTGATTTCAAAAAAGGAAATGTGGATAAGGACCATTCTCCACTTTGATGGTATTTATGAAAAGTCGCGCCAATGATGGTTTTGAAAGGATAATGGTATCATTTTGGACTATGTGTCCATATGATGATGGTTATGAATAAAAGGGACTCTTGTCCATGATGGTAAAATTATGGGACTTTGTGCCCAGATGGTACTAAATGATTATTTTGAATGTGACTATTGGTCCATTATGTTTGAAATGAAATATGATATTTTAAATGGGACTATATGTCCATGATATGTTCTCAAAGAAAGTGTGATGATAGTAATCAATGCCCTATGATTAGAAATGTAATAATGTATAAGTGATTAGAAATGTGATGATGTTAAAGTGATGGGAACCCAGAATGCTTATGCAGATGTAAGGTGAACATAGAATGATTTGATTGAGAATATAGATGAACATAGCTAGTTGTGATTTATTCACAAGATTGGATTTTAAGTTGATGATTGTTAAGATTCTTGTGGAACATAGATTGATTAAGTTTTTTTTTCCACGTTCAGGATTATGAGCCCACATGGATTGGTTCCACTGAAATGTGTCAATTTGTTATGATGTGAAATTTCAAAAGAATGTATTATGTCATGTTTGGATTTAATCCTACATGAAAGAGGGTTCACGGCAAGGCCGTGGTTCGCCTATGGTTTTAATGGGATGTCTGGGACATCTGGATTCCGGTTCAACCGAGAATCTAATGAATGATTATAAAGAACAAATTGACTAAAAAGGTGGGAACGATTATATAGTGCCTTGTAGTCTTGAACGTAGAAAGAACTTAGAATGGATACGTATATTCTTTTAGATGGCTTGAGTTATATGGATTTTTAGGAAATGCCGTTCGTGTGTATATGCGCATTTGAGGAGCATGTTGGGAGAATTTTGAATGTCTATGAAGAATCGCGATAGATAGATCCGTTCTCGCTACATCTACTTTTATACGTTTTTGATCAAGGAGCAAGGACAAGTGCAAGACTGGATGTCTCAAGTTCGAGGTGACGTATACGATGATCAAGATAATATGCTTTGATTCAGGTGGATCGATATCTATTCTCTCTCTCTCTTTCTCTTTTCTCGACTCAAAGGATTATGCTAAAGAATATTCGAAGAAAGATGCAGAGAAGAACGTATGAAGAATTATGCGCATCAAGTTAAAGTGGACCAAGGCAGAATATACGTCTTAGTAAGATTTGCGACACGAGATAAATAGTGTTTTGGCTAGGAATGATGAGGTGGTTTATAAACTAGTCATGTTGCTGATTCTAGCTAAGGTTCATAATGTGATTGATGTCTCAATGTTGAGAAAGTATGTGTTTGATCCTAAACACGCTATAAAGAATTAGGAGATAGTCATGAACCTGGATTTATCATACGAAAAAAGACCAGAGGCTATTCTTGACCAAAAGGTCCAAGAATTACGGAACAAACATATATTACTCGTGATAGTCCTATGGAATAACCATGAGAAAGAGAAAGCTACCTGGGAGCATGAAAGCAGAATCAAGGAGTTGTATCCTGATTTACCCAATAGAGGTACGCAAATTTCGGGACGAAATTTTTATTAAGGAGGGTAGAATGTAATACCCCGAAATATTTTAGAAGGTTTTATTCAACTTATGTTACCCTCTGGTAAGTTAGAAAATAAGTTGGGTTCTTAAAGGATTCAAATAAAGGAAAAATCGCAGCCAGAGAAATCTATTAAAATTTTTTTTTGGTCAAAAATTGCTTTAAAAATATGTTCTGATATTTTTCTTGGGTTGATAGAAAAATTTTCAAGCATCGTGCCAAACTTTGAATTTTCCAATTTCGAGTTCAAATGAACACTTGGCACAATTTTAGGGTGAAAGGTAATAGATTTGGATAACTAAGGCACATCCGTCATTATCCAATTTCTTTTTCGAAATATTATCCTATTTATTTTTCTTCTATAAATAGGAGGTTAAGGTTTCATTTTTCATTCATTTTCAAAATCGAAACGCCGAGCAGCTTCTAGAGAAGGTACGTCTCTAGTTTCCTATTTCATTTCCGAAATAGTCATTTTGAAGGTGTCAACGCATAGATCACGAATACGTGATTGAAATGATGACACGACGGACGATCACGATGGAAAATCATCGTGACCGCCGCCAAAAGTCGCCACCACCTTTCAAATCGGTGACTCTTTCGGGTCATCGAATCAAAAAGTGTCTTTAGGGTTTTATGTTCTATGTATATTTATATACATTTTCCATGTTGTCACTTTTTAATTTCGGGTATATTTTGGGTATCCGATTATTAAATTGTAGTCTTTTTCAGATCTATCCTTCGTGGATAGCCCTATCGTATTTTTAAACTCAAAAGTTGTTCCGTGTCAAAATATAGTATTTTTATTTAAAGTTTCATATTTTTCCAATGGGCAGATCTTGCGGTATGAATTTATTTGTACCGAATTAATTTTAGGATACGGGTTTGACCACCCCGTATGCCAAAACTTCCTAAACGGTTTTTCTTTATAAAAATGCCCTGAGTAAAGTTCCCTTAAGAGTCAAAATATTTTGATGATCCGGGTGCTGCGTATTAAGATAGTAGATATTATAATATTTACTTCATAGCTAAGAAAGGTTAGATTTTGACATAATGATAGTCATTCATCGAAACTAAGTTGCCGGATAATCTTGTAGGCACAGAAGAAGGAGACTTCTAGTTGAGATCAGAATCAGAATCTAGATCTAGCTCAGATTACCAGGTGGGTTTTTTTTATTATATAAAAATGTATTTCGGGTTATTAATCCCTGATATTTACAAAATGAATGTGATTGAATATCCAAATCATGATTGTATTTAATGTGCTCTCCTGACTCATGTAAGTCTTACTACTGTTTTTGGTGACGAAACTACAATGGTTCACGATATCGAGCCCCAAGCAAACAGGGCAGTGTCCAACCTTAAGTAGCCGGGTTGTGTACACGAACTGACTCACCGTAAGCGTTCTAGGGGAGAGTGGCGCGCAATGATGGAACTAAAATGATTTAGTATACATGGAATTCCCAAATTTTCTGTTTTGAAAGCTTTCCATGATATGCTTAAAATATGATTGGATATTCTGTTTTATAAAATGATTGTGAAGGTTTTTCTCAAAAGTACCCACTGAGTGCATTAGTACTCACGCCCAAAATCTTTTCAAATATTTTTCAGGATGAGCTGCGGGATGGTGGACGGCTGTGCTAAGGCTGAAGGGCTATCATTTGATGTATATGTTTCCTTTTCCGCTATGGAGTCTAACTGAGAACATGCTTCCTTTTGAGTCTGAATAAATACGCTACGTTCTTTCCGCTTACTCTGATTATTGCTATGGAGTGTTCGGTTCTCCGAATCCCATTTTCTTTATTGTTACGGAGTGTTCGGTTCTCCGAATCCCGTTTTCTTTACTGTTATGGAGTGTTCGGTTCTCCGAATCCCATTTTCTTTATTGTTACGGAGTGTTCGGTTCTCCGAATCCCGTTTACTTTCTGTTCCTGACAGGCGAAAGCCTGGCATTTATTTACTTTCCTTATTCAGACAGGCGCAAGCCTGGCTTTACGTTGTTTTCCATGTCAAGGCAAAAGCCTGGCTTTATATTGCTTTCACGACAGGCGGGAGCCTGGCATCTCTTTACTTCAAGTATTTGGACAGTCATCAGTCTGGCCTTTTTCATGCCTAACCTATTAACAGTTAACCTTTGAACTGTTATTATTTACATTGAAGTTTGCCTTTGTTATTCTTTCTTGGGTTCATCCTAAGAGTCATGGTATCTGGTTTGAGTCATTTCATACGCTTTAAAAGCGTGGATTGATCCAATTATAGAGGTTATGCTGCCCAAATTTTTAGGGCACTAACCCTATTTCTATGATTGCTTCTGTTCAACAACCCCTTCCCCCTTCCCCCAAGTAGCGCACCGGTCCCCTGCCCTTCTCCCGGGACTGGGGCGTTACACACATATAGTATTTTGGACTACTAATTACTCTCTCCGTTTCAAATAAAATGCAATTTTAGAATTTTTAACAATATTAAGATGTAATTATTTTGAAAAGTATAATCCCTCTATATTTTCCTAGAAGAATCAAGATTTCCTATTAAGATCATGGTTGCAAACTCACTAGGCACTAGTCGAGCGGCCGAGGAGCGCCTAGCGCCTAGATCGACTAGACGGAGCCTAACCCTTTTATTTTTTATAATATATTATTAAATAATATTATTTATACTAAAAAACCAATTGAAAACATAAACTGTGTAGTGAACCCTTTGGATTTTATCTGTTTTTGTATTTTTATATTTAATCGTAAGATGAACAATAGCAGAAATGGGGGAAATTATAGAGAAGAATATCAAGAAGGATAGTTTTGATTGTTTCCAAAGTTGCGTTCCATTTCATTAAAAGTGAAATATATAGTACCAGGGGCCATAGTAAGTTTGATTAAAATAAAATACTAATACTGAAAAAACATTGGGCCACATGCTACTTATTAAACAGTTAATGGGCCTAACTTAGCCACTTTTAATAATTTCCTTATCCGCTCCGACCCGACTACGCGACCTTCCTCCCATTTCAATTCCCATTTGACCCAAATCGAAAGTAGGGCTGCCAAACTCTCTCATTTCAAGATCGTGTTTTTTTTCCTCTGAAGCTTCAATTCTCTGGTCAACCATCTGAATTGTTGAATTCATGACAATACTCCCCCCATTATGAGATCCTTGTCCCCAAGGATCGATCTTGGACTCCGGTAGAGATGCGTCAATTGCCAGGTAAGAAGTTGAATCAAGTTGCAATATCTGATTTTTGAGCGGTGCTTCACTGATTCAAATTTCGTTGCAAGGCTTTGTAAAAAGAATTAAGAGACCATCGTTATCAAACTCCGAGAGGCCAGGAAAAGGCTGGATACATGAGCTCAAGACTCTCTTCAGCAGCGACACATGGAACACCGGGTGAACTTTTGCTCCATCAGGTAATTCGAGCTTATAAGCTATCTTTCCAATCCTCTGCACAATTCTGTAAGGTCTGTAGTAACGAAAAAAGAGCTTTTGATTTTGTATAGAAACCACATTTGTCTACTGGTAAGGTTGTAGCTTTAGGTAAACAAAGTCACCCACTTCAAACTCTCTCTCGGTCCGGCACTTATCAGTATAGACCTTCATTCTGTTCTGGGCAGCTAAAAGGTTATCTTTAAGGTTAGACATGAATTGTTGTCTATCTGTCTGTCAACAATCCTTTGACTTCTTAATTCATAGATTGGAAGTAGTTGTGTAGGGCTTGATGGGGCTGGGGATAGCCATACAGTGCCTGAAAAGACATAGTCTTGAGGCTGGAGTGGTACGTTGTGTTGTACCAGAATTTAGCCAGGGACAACCACTTAGTCCATTGCTTGGGGTGGGTGTGAACCATACACCTTAGGTAGGTTTCTAGGCACTGGTTAAGCTGATCAGTTTGACCATCCAACTGAGGGTGATAATCTGAGGTCATATCCAGTTTAGTTCCCATGAGTTTAAAGAGTTCCCTCCAGAAAGAACTTGAAAAAACTTTGTCCATGTCAATGACAATACTGATAGGAGCTCCATGAAGCTCATATATGGAATCCAAGTATAGGGTGTCAACAGATTGGGCAGTGTAGGGGTGAGAGAGAGGCAGAAAATGACCAAACTTGGTCAGTTTGTTGACCACCACTAGAATCACACTTTTCTTATTAGAGTTTGGTAGACCTTCTATAAAGTCCATAGATATATGAGACCAGTGCTCACTTGGGATGGGTAATGGCTAAACAAGGCCTGGATAGAGACCTCCTACTGACTTGCTAAGGTTGCATGTAGTGCAGCTATTCACCCACTGTGTCACATCATCCTTCATTTTAGGCTAATAGAATGATCTCTTTAGCTTGACATAAGTAGAGTATATACCAGAATGGCCACCATAAGGTGAATTATGCATCTTCTCTAACAAAAGTTATTTCAACCCAGAGTTGTTTCTCACTACAATTCTGCCCTTAAACTTTAGCAGCTCTCCCATAAGTTCAAAGTCAGCATAAGCTGAGTTATTCTGTTTCCTAGCATCTAGAATAGGGGTGATGAATGGATCATCAATGTAGCTAGCCAGTACCTATTGGAGCTATGTAGGGAAGACAATTGTGATAGAGAGACAACCTTTCCCTGTGTAAGGCCTTCTAGAAAAAGCATCAACAACCTTGTTCTCTATACCCTTTTTGTAGGTGATCTCATAGTCCAACCCTAGCAGCTTAGTAATCCATTTTTATTGTATATGAGTCATAATTTTCTGATCAAGTGAGTGTTTGAGAGCCTGTTGATCAGTCCTAATAAAGAATTTATACCCTTGGAGATAATGCCTCCATTTCCGAACTGCTATCAAAATAGCCAAGAACTCTCTCTCATAAAGGGAGAGTGTCTTCTTAGATACAAAGCCTTCCCTATATAAAAAATAGCTCTTCATTCCTGCATGAGTACTGCCCCAATTCCTATTCCACTAGCATCAATTTTAAGAATAAAAGACATTTTGAAATATGGTAGTACCAATACTAGGGTGTTAGCCATGGCATGTTTCAGCTTATTAAATGCATGTGTAACTTATTTAAACCAGATAAAAGAACCCTTCTTTAATAGAGTGGTAAGTGGTTTACTGAGAACACCATATCTCTTAACAAATTTCCTGTAGTACCCAGTAAGTAGGGGTGAGCATCGGTCGGTTCGGGCCCTGGCCCGACCAAAATATTCCAAACCGAATGCACCGATGAAGGGGGTGGTGACCAGCTGATCTCCGACTGAAGTTGGTCAGCCACCGAACCGGCCACCGACTGTGTCAGTTCGGTTGGTTTAGACGGTCACCGAAAATTTTATAAAAAGAAAAATTGTTGTTGGCTTTTTGCAAGAAAGAAAAGTGAGGACAAAAAAATATCAAAAACAATTCTTTGAAGCCTCTCGATTCTTATTTGATTTGTGGGATAAATTCTCAATTATTAAAATCACACACTCCTTGATCGAAGTTAACAACAAACTTAGATCGTCAAGAATGCCAATTTTTGGTGGTAAGAAGAGAGGACTAGGATTCATTGTCGGAGCCTGGGGGGATTGATTAAGAAAATTTGAAAATGGAGAAAAGAGGGCTACAAATCAGTTTGGTTGAGAAGAGAGAGAGAGAGAGAGAGATTAGATATAGATAGATTGATAAGGCTGGTGGGGGCGTGACTCTCTAAAAAAAATGAGTAGGAGAGAGAGAGAGAGAGAGAGAGAGAGAGAGAGAGAGAGAGAGAGAGAGGGGGATATGCATGAGAGAGAAAAGATAGAGGGGGTGGGGCTTGAAGCTATTAGTTAAGAAATTAAGAATTAAATTCAACATACTTTGCTAATCCGATAATATATATACATATGTAAGCCTAGTTCGGTCGGGTCGGTTATATACTACAAAAAAATTTAACCACCGATCACCGAACCGAAGTAGAATCGGCAGGCCTTAGATGTACTGACCACCGAACCGAACCGACCGAAATCCTTCAGTTTAGTTGATTAAATCAATGGCGGTTTGGTTCTTACTCACCCCTACCAGTAAGCCCTAATAAACCCCTTAGAAGTTTATGAGTGGTAGGAATAGGCCAATTGAGCATACTATCCACCTTCTATGGGTCAGTAGAGACTCCATCTGCTATTATTACATGACCTAGGTATTCAATTCTGGATTAGCCAAATTGGCAATTGCTTTGTTTGGCATAAAGCTTGTGCTGTCTAAGGGTAGATAAAACTATCTTGGGGTGTTTAAGATGATCCTTCCTACTGGTGTTGTACACAAGTATGTCATCAAAGAAAACCAACGCCATTTTTCTTAATTGATCTTTAAACACCTGATCATGAGGAACTAAAAAGTAGCTGATGTATAGCACAGGCCGAAAGACATCACTATAAATTCAAAATGGCAATGGTGTATGCTGAAAGCTGTCAGAAACTTGTCCTTAGGTTTCATTAAAATATGGAAATAGCCTGATTTTAGGTCTATTTTAGAGAAGTAGGTGACCCATGTAGTTCATCCAACAACTCATTAATGATGGGAATAGGAAAGTCATGCTTGATAGTGAGTTGATTTAGGTACCTGTAATCAATGCACATCCTCCAGGTTCCATCCTTCTTATTTACCAACAACACTGGTGAGGCAAATGGGCTCTTACCATGTTGTATCATCCCACTCTGCAGTAAATCAACCATTATCATCTCAATCTCATCCCTTTGCTGATGAGACACTCTGTAGGGAAATTGATGTTTTGGGGTGCTCCTAAGTTTGAGAGTAATCTGGTGTTCAATGCTCCTACTGGGGGGTAAGCCTTTAGACTCTCTATAAAATATCAGCAAACTTCTCTAGGAGTGATTCCATGCGCTGAGTATCCTTTGGTGAATCAGGTTTAAGATTAACCTAAAATATTTTCTCCACAGGTGATGGTGAAGTTTGATGCATCATCTGGAATAAAGTTAGCCATGTGATCAATTGGCAACTGGCCTCTCTGGTAAGTGCCTGTAATTTAATTTTCTTATCTTTCCAATAGATAGTGAATGTCATATCCTCATAGTGTAAGCTAACATGTGAGCATGTTTTCAGCCAATCCCCACTTATGATCAGATCACATCCATCATGTGCCAAAGTCCTTATGCTATGAGTAAACTGAGTACCCTGCATATCCCATGTAAATCCAGGTACTATAGTAGAACTCACCAATCTATCACCACTGGCTACATTAACTAGTAATGGCCTTGTTTTCTCTAGTTGACACCCAAGAGCCTTAGCAGTGATCTCTTTAATAAAGCTCAGGGAGTTGCTAGTGTCTATAAGTATAGATAGCTTAGTTGCTTCAACTGAACCTATCAAGCTGAAAGTAGTCAAACTCCCATCACCTGAAATAGTATTCAGTGCTACATCCAATTCTTCTACTGGTGGTAATAGGTCAGTGTCAACAGATACTTGCTCACCGATAGAGACATAAGATGCTCCATCTCTTCCTCCGCAGACATGATAGCATAAGCCAGTCTTTGTTGCTTACATCTATGTCCTGAGCTCCATTTTTCATCACAGTTATAAACATAGTTGTTTTTCCCTTATTGCAGCTATTTCAGCAGGTGTCAACAACTTGAATCCTTCATGTTGGCTTGCAGCTGTTGTTTTTGTGGTGTGGGTGATCACATCAGAGTTCCTGGTAAAAGTGGGTAAGGTTTTTTGTGATTCTTTGAATTTTCTTGCCATGGCCTCCATGTTGATGAGTTGTTGTTGCCCTAACTCTATGGCGTGAGATGGGGTAGTAGACTTAACATATGTATTGCTGATTGGATTTCTTCTCCCAACCCACTAATAAAGCTGGAGATAAAGTATTCCTCGCTGAACTTGATACCACTAAGCATGCTTAGACAAACCTTTAATTCCTCAAATTGATCCACATAGTCTGTATAAGTATATGTATGCTTCAGTTTGTTGAACTCTGCAATTATTTTAGAATCCTTAAGGTCCTCAAACCTAGCAGAAACTATGTCCACAAACTGCTCCAAAAGAAGATCAGTATTCACTAGGGTTGAATTCTGATACCATTGTGCTGCTTTATCCTCAAAGTTCATAATAACAAGAGTAATCTTCTAAGAATCAGACAAGTTATTGATCATGCTAAAATACCCATTACATTTAAGCACCCACGCCCTAGGATATGTACCATTAAACTTACAGAAATCCACCTTAGGGTATGAAGAGTGATGATTTTCCCTAGATCCATTATATACCACCCTACTTTTACTTGAATAGGGGTTTTCTGATATTGAGATTCATATTGTTCTCTATATGGTGGATCACCAATAAGGATCCATATCCATTATCTTCATGCTCCTTGACTTTGCACAGATTTGATAATTGTAATTGCATCGAAGCAAGGGCATTAGACAAGTTGAGAGACAATGCATCAACTTTACCAGTAATATGAATTGATTGCTTGTCCATTTACTTTCTGATTTGTTGTTCCACTCATTGTCCCAATTGCAGGATTTGCTCTTGGAGGCTATTTTCTATAGCAGTCCTCCGGTCAGTTTTAGTAGAGAGGACCTTCTCCAATTGTTTGTGTGCCTCCTGCAGCTCTCGTACACGTGTTCCCTCAACCATAATAGGATTGAGACTTTGAATACCAAATGTAGTGAAACCTTTGATTTTATCTATTTTTTATTTTTATATTTAATCGTAAAATGAAAAATAACAGAAATTAAATAAGGGAAATTATAGAGAAGAATATCAAGAAGACGAGTTTTGATTGTTTCCAAAGCTGCGTTCCATTTCATTATAAGTGAAATATATAGTAACAGGGGACATATTCTGTACAAGTGAGGGCTACAACCCTAAGTTTGATTAAAATGAAATACTAATACTGAAATAATACGACCACTTAATTAAACAACTAATGGGACTAACTCAACCACTTTAATAATTTTCTCACCCGCTCTGACCCGACTACGTGACCCTCCTCCTATTTCCATTCCTATTTGACCCAAATCGAAAGCAGGGTTGCCAAACTCTCTCATTTCAAGATCGTGTTTTTCCTCATCCGAAGCTTCAATTCTCTGGTCAGCCATCTGAATTGTTGAATTCACGACAAGCTGAAAAATAGTGCAATGGCTAACTACTCTATAAATCAAAAAGGGCAAAAAATACATCCACCACTTGAATCGAACTAGAGACCTTACAAACTTATAAACATGGCTTAGCCAACTGAGCTAAAGACAATATTTGTTAAAATATGTCAAATAATATATAACCGTATAATATCCCGATTATACCTTTTCGGCTCGACTAGGGACCGCCTAGCACCTAGGCGGCCGCCTAGAGCGAATTCTACAATACTGATTAAGATTGAGTTGAAACTGAGAGAGAGTGTATGAAAATATGGTAAACGATGAATATTTTGAAACAAACTAATAATTCCAAAACTATAATTAATTTGAAACTAATGGAGTAATATTTAACCTAACATATGCTATATGTTACTTAAACTTTTACAATTTAACTTCTTGGATTTTTGCTCTTATATTTTAGTTTCTTTTTTTTATTTTTATTATTTTTTATCCATATTTTATTTAATTTTTATAATTGTACTTTTATTTTTTATTGTCAATTTTTAAAAAAAATACAAGGAACAAAATATAGAAAATAAAGTACAACAAGTAAAAAAAAGTGAAAACACAAAAAAAGAAAGTAAAAATAACTAAAACAATGGTGAAAAATTAATAAAAAAACATAAGAAAAAAATATAGAAAATAAGTGTATGTTAAGAATGGCCAAGATAAAGCATATTGGCTTAGACATGATTGACTAATACTAAGTGCGTAATGCTATAATGAATAGAGCCACTCACGAGTGATCAACCAAATTTTAGCACAACCTACAAAAGGACGGAACTATATAGATAGTGGTGAGTAAATGTTGTATCCACATAGACTAATTATAATTAATTGTGCGTACTATAATAATGGATCTCAACCATTATATAGACGACGGAAAAATAGGGAAACTAACTAATCTAAAGTAAGAAAAGTAATAAATAAATGGATAAGAAGACATGAAAGCAGAGATACTCTCGTGATTGATTTTTTCAGGTACTTAGCACTAATGATCCTATTGAACGTCTATTTGTGGTGTCAAATTTCACTAGGACAGTTTTTAATACATCCTAAGCTCTCCCTCGAGATACTCAAGCTGTAGTGTATACGCTAGGTTCACCGTCTCCGATCGAATCCTATACATGTACTTACCAAAAGCTCCTAAGATTTATAGTCATCATACTAAGTCTCAATTCTCTTGAATTTATTGACAAAGATGTCTTGTGCCTAGAGTTCATCTATTGAGACTCATATCTCGATTTATTAATCAATGAATAAAATCGTGCCAATTAGTGATTAATTAACTAACACTCATACATAGCATAAGCTAACATAATAAATGAAATGGGGCCATAAACAATCAATAGAAAGAGAAATGCATAAATTCTCAAATAATCTCAATCCAAAAAATACAAAATAATCTAGCCTAATACAATATAATGTACAGATTAAATCATCTCAGAGAAAATAAAGATAAAAAAACTTGATACAACCCGGAAGTTGAGTCTCAACTCCTCTCTTGCTTCATCTCTTCTCCTCTTTGCTCCATGTTCAAGTTCTAGCTCCTTATTCATCATAGCTAGGTGGAAATCCTAGCTAGGGTGTGGGTTTTATGGGTGGCTAGGGTTTTGAGATGTAGAAGGAGAGGGATTTGTGTGTGTGTTGTGGAATTGGGTATGTGAAGGCTTCTTTTGATTCAATTTGGGGTTTGTATATATAATGGGGGAACAAATAGACATTAAAAATAAGTGTAAAATGGAAGAAAAACTTGAAAATTAATTCGCAAATCAGAGCTGGGGGCATGATACGGGCTCGGTCTTACCCCCATTCGCCCTGTAGGTCACGTCTAGGGCAAAGGAAAACATGCCCTTGTGTCATGTCACTTGCACCTCCGATTCCACTTTCGGTCGAACCTCGGGGCACGAGTGCGGCGGTTGTGCCTCCGTTTTGTGCTGACATCTTTCACACTTTTATTTCGTTCTCTTTTGTTTCTTATTCAATTGAGGTGATTTAACTTGCATTGTGTTCCTAATTTGATTCTCTATCTTCCCATGACATTGAATCACTAAAAAGAACATTGATTCATCCTCCATTTCCTGTAAAACTTAAATAAGAAACAAAACTTTCAAATCGAAAGGTTAAAAAGCAATAGCGGATGAAAACACACATTTAACTAATAAAAAGATATCATGTCAAACTCAATAAATGGTCCCCGGTAACAGGACTAAAAAATTAACCGACCTGAATTTAGCACAACCCGCAAGAGAACGTGGCTATGTAGAATATAGTGAGCAAATGTCGTATCCACATAGACTAAATTAGACCAAATGGTGTGTACTACAATATCGAACCTCAATTGTTATCTAGATGACAAGAAAATGGAAAGTTAACTAATCTAAACTAATGAAAATAATAAATAAATGAGAAAAATAAATGGAGAAGAAAATATGAAGGTAGAGGTACTCTCGTGATTGATTTATTTGGGTACTTAGCACTAATGATCCTATTGAATGTCTATTTTTGGTGTGCAATTTCACTAGGACAATCTCTAATGCATCATAAACTCTCTTTCGAGATACTCAAGTTCTAAAGTACACGTTAGGTTCACCGTCTCTGATCAAATACTACAGATGTACTTACCAAAAGCTCCTTAGATTTTTAGCCCTCAGACTAAGTCTCAATTCTTTCGAATTTATTGAGAAAAATGTCTCGTGCATATGGTTCGTCTATTGAGACTCATCTCTCGAATTATGAATCAATAGATAAAATCGCGTCAATTAGTGATCAATTAACCAACACCCATACATAGCATATAAACATAATAAATGAAATAGGACCATAAGCAATCAATTAGAAAAAAATGTATAAATACGCAAATAATCTCAATCCAAAAATACAAAATAATCTAGCCTGACACAATACAATGCAATGACTAAATCATCTCAAAGAAAATAAAGATAAAAACAAGAAATGGAACTTGATACAACACGAAAGCTGGGTCTCGACTCCTCTCTTGCTTCATCCCGTCTCCTCTTTGCTCCATCTTCAAGCCCTAGCTCCTTGTTCAGCCACCTAGGTAGAAATCCTAGCTAGAGTGTGTGTTTAAGGGTGGCTAGGGTTTTGAGGTGTAGGAAAAAAGGGATTTGTATTTTTGTGGAATTAGGTATGTGGTGTGTTAAAAGTTCATGTTAGGGTTCTCTTTCAATTGTTGTCCATGGGGGTTAATATGGAGCGGGGAAATAAATGAAATTTGAGAAAAATAAAAAAATGGATGAAAAAAGATAAGAAAATCAGGAAAAACATGCACAGGGCGTGACTACGGAGGTCGTGCCAGAGGAATCGTACCTCTGGGCGCGACTTGTGTGGTCGCGTTGAATGCTCGCGCTTCAAAATGGGCAAAAACGGACTATGTGTCATCACTCGGGTCACGTGGGAGCTCAGCAGGCGCGACTGGGTCACTAGCACCACAAGGGTTGCGCCTTCGGGCGCGAGTACGGTGGTCGCGCCTCCGCTGCTGCTCCGACACCTTTCACAGTTTTGCTTCGTTCTCTTTTGTTTCTTTTCCGATTGAGGTGATTCAACTTGCAACGCGCTTCTAATTCAATTCTCTATATTTCCATGATATTGAATAACTCAAAAATGCATTTATTCATCCTCCATTTCCTGTAAAACTCAAACAAGAAATAAGATTTTCACACCGGGAGGTTAAAAACCCAAAGGGGATGAAAACACACATTTAACTCATCAAAATATATCATTTCAAGCTCAATAAATGATGCAAAAACCCCACTTATAAACGAACTATTAGAATATTGGTTTTAAAAAAGATTGTTCGAAGCTCGTTCATTTTCTAACAGGGTCAAGCTCGAGCCTCAAATCGAGTTCAATTAAATTATCGAGTTAGCTGGAACATAGTAGTGTTTGGCTCGACGAGCTGTATGAATATATTCGAGTTGCTGCTAAACTGGACATGTGCATGAATATTATAAATATTTCGAATGAGTAAATTAAATAATTTTTTATTTTTGAGCTCGAACATGTAAATTAAATGAGCTTTTTTTTTCCGAGCATTAAAGCTCGATTAGTAAATTAAAAGCATTCACGAGCTGAGAGCATGACAAATATTTTTAGAGTCAAGTTCGAACAAGTGGAAAATAGCTAGAGTTGGAATATTTCTTAATGAGCTGAGCTCGAACACCAGGATGCTCGGCTCGATTCAACTCGGTTGTACAATTCTAGACGATGCGAGAGATATTGAAATATTAAAGGTAAAAAAACCTTTTTCTTTTTCGAAACTTATGGCTGCGATCTCATTTGTCTCGTGGTTAAACCGGCGATGCGACTACGAGCCATGTTATTGCTATCCGATCTACATTCATGTGGTGAAATCTACGAGAGCATTTCTCTAACATAAAAAAAAAAATACAAAAAAATACATATAATAGAGCTTAAAACAGAATGTGGGCGATCCGGCAGCACTACTCTCTCACTCCTCTCTTCCACCAACCCCACAAGATTGCGCGAAATCCATCCCTACCCCGCAATCGCCTTCACATAATTACTCAAGCTCGAATGGACCACTTAAAAAGAGGGAGGCTATATCGGTCATTTCAGCCACCTTTGGTTGGGTGGTTGTTGAACTTCTCCGGTTGTTCAATTGAATCAATTCAATTGGTGGAGCCAGTCATCGCATTGACAAATCTGCCCCTTACCAAGCGCATATCTCTATCCTACCTACTTTCACCCCCCCTCTCTCTCTCTCTCTCCCCCCATAAAAGCACTCGGAGTGAGATATCATACATTGCACACACATGCTGTAGCACAGCGTAGATCTGATCCAATTTTTACCTTTTTGGAGAATCTATTAAGCTGTCTGCAGCTCGCATTTGATTTTCATCCGCATTTCAATCAAATTCTAGTTCTAGATACCAAATCTTATCAGATAATTTGAAATTGCACGTTTTTTTTCCGGATTAACCTTTTGTCGGTAGCTGAATTTGTTCGAGGAAGTAAGATGAAGGTGATAGAGAAGATCCAGGAGGCGACGTCGGCGAATGACAATCGCGTCGTGTTCTCGTTCGAGTTCTTCCCGCCGAAGACGGATGACGGCGTCGAAAATCTGTTCGAAAGAATGGAGCGGATGGTGGCGCACAACCCCACATTCTGCGACATTACGTGGGGCGCCGGTGGATCCACGGCGGATCTGACCCTGGAGATTGCCAACCGGATGCAGAACATGGTCTGCGTCGAGACGATGATGCACCTCACTTGCACCAACATGCCCGTCGAGAAGATCGACCATGCTCTCACCACTATCAAGGGCAATGGGATTCAGAATGTGCTTGCTCTCCGCGGCGACCCCCCTCACGGCCAGGATAAGTTCGTCCAAGTTGAGGGAGGTTTTGCGTGCGCTCTTGATCTCGTAAGTTTGATTGGATTTTTTGGTGTGTGTGATCGAGTGCGTTTTGCATTTGAGTTGAACTGCTGACTCTGCGTGTGTTGGCTTCTTGTAGGTCAAGCATATGCGTGCCCAGTATGGCGACTACTTTGGGATTACTGTTGCCGGTTATCCAGGTTCTTATTCTTTATTAACATTTGGATAGATTAACATGCTTATATGTGTGTATGAATGTATATGTAAATTGTCTTATTAATTGTGGTGACTATGTGAGTTAGTTCCATACATTGTGCATGCCTATGGTGCTTTTACCATGTTGGGGTTTACTGGATACTGTTCTGGCAATTATGTTTTCTGCATATGTGCTCGAACTTGTTGGCCTTCATAGTAGGATTTGTTCTTATTGCACACCTTCCTTAATTATTCAGAGGGGCATCCTGACGTTATTGAGAATGGAGTGGCATCAGAAGAGGCATATCAGAGTGACCTTGCTTATCTTAAGAGAAAGGTTATTGCTTGATTGGGATTTACCTTGTGTAGTACTGTATATTTGATTGAACTCAATATGTACAAGTTCTCCCTGGAGTTAACACCACTGTTGTGCGGTTTCCTTTTCAGGTTGATGCTGGAGCTGATCTCATTGTAACTCAACTCTTCTATGACACTGACATCTTCCTCAAATTTGTGAATGATTGCCGTCAAATTGGAATAACCTGTCCGATTGTACCTGGCATTATGCCCATCAATAATTACAAGGGTTTCATTCGCATGACCGGTTTCTGCAAAACTAAGGTATAAGTTGAACTGCCTTAATATGTAAGATGTGTTTTTGTGATTGCTGCATTCTTTCACTTGATGACTTAACTGTTAGATACTTAGATTTCCCCACTTAGAAAAGATAAGTTATTCTTAAAACAATTAAGATATCATCAGCCTGCATATCTATGGAATGCAACATCATGCAATCATAAGTATGGACTAGCTTGGTTAGTTTTCTGGATAGACTTGCATAAATGGAAAGAAAACTCTTGACTGCACAAGACTTTGAAGAGTTTCCAGGAGAGCCATTCTGCATACTAAATTCCTGTTCCGTTAGAATGCTCACCTGATCTAAAAGTAATTAAGCCCGACTCTGCAACTATAAAGATTCATTTGTGCATTATACTAGTCAAATTAATTATTCTTGTTGGTTAGTTGGTCAGATTACCAGAGTTAGTTTTTGGTGGGATAAGGATAACTGGCTCGGTACTATTATTGCTGATAGAGTGGGAATTCCAACCTCTTCTACAAGCTTTTTGCTGCTGTTCTGCTTTGGTTTCTCACTTCCTTGCTTTCATCTCTCCTAACTGTTATCAGTAGTGATGTCAAATTCTAGCGATGGATATCTGATCAAGCTCTTATAACAGCAGGGACTACTGTCACAACTTCTTTGTCCAATTTATGCAAGATATAATCACTTGGTTAGGTTAAGTATGAGTCCAGTATTATGTTAAAGATAAGTAGGTATGCGTCTTGTAGTTTGAGTATCTAATTTTTCATACATTCCAATACATTCACTTTTAACAAATAGCAATAGGGGTTGTGATGTCGCATTTGATTATGCTCATGCCATTCAATGATCAGTTCAATCATTTTTACTTATATAATATATAATTTTCTACTTTAGATCCCAACTGAGATTATGGAGGCCTTGGAGCCTATCAAGGACAATGACGAGGCTGTAAGGGCCTATGGAATTCACCTAGGAACAGAAATGTGCAAGAAGATTATGGCTAGTGGGATCCGGACTTTACATCTCTATACCTTAAACATGGAGAAATCTGCTTTGGCTATACTGGCGGTTGGTATTCATAATCTATTGATTTTTTTTAGTTTCAGTAACCCTAATATTTATGTGACCAGGTGAAATAAAAACATGTGGCTTATCTGAACTTCCAATGCAGAATCTTGGACTGATCGAGGAATCCAAAATTTCAAGGTCCTTACCATGGAGACGTCCAACAAATGTTCTCCGGGTAAAAGAAGATGTTCGCCCAATATTCTGGTAATCAAGGTTCTTTTTTTTTTTTTTTTTTTTTCAGGTTCATAAGCTTGAATCTTCTTACCTAAGTTCTGGTTAATATTTACCTTAAATTATTTGTTGAATTTTATGTTAGGGCTAATCGTCCTAAAAGCTATATATCCCGAACTATTGGTTGGGACAAATACCCAAATGGTCGATGGGGAGATTCTCGAAATGCATCATATGGAGCACTCAGTGATCATCAGGCATGCATTTTCATTCAACTCTAGTATTTTTGAGGCCATGTCTTGTTGCAAACACTTATCTTATTATTTGCTTTTTTTTTTTTTTTTTTGCACCGTGGGTGCTGGTATTGCATTGCTGCGTGAACGATAAAATTCAGATAGTATTGTTCTGACAAATATGCAATTGGTTCTAAAACCAAATTACTAAACATTGAAACTGTTGAACTAACCTTTGTCAAACTTCGAAGCAAAATTATTATTTTATTAATGCATGACCAACACAATAGACAAATTATGTGATAAAATTACTATTTCTCATTATTCGATTAGGAGAAAATTTTAGTTGACAGTTTACAAGCGTGTGGGTATGGCCTCTGAAAGGAAAATCTCACATTTGAATCTTGTAACTTCCTGGCAGTTCATGCGACCACGTGCCCGTGATAAGAAGCTACAGGAAGAATGGGTTGTTCCTTTGAAAAGTGTTGAAGATATTAATGAGGTTTGATCATTACAGCTTTAATAATTTGAAAATTCTGAAAATTACAAATTGAATATTTATGGGGTGTAAATGCTTCAGAAATTTACATCGTTCTGCCTTGGGAAACTTAGAAGCAGTCCATGGTCTGAACTAGATGGGCTTCAGCCAGAGACCAAAATCATTAACGAACAGCTTGGTAACGTCAACTTGAAAGGTTTTCTCACTATCAACAGCCAACCTGCTGTTAATGGAGCCAAGTCTGACTCTCCAACTGTTGGTAAGAAAGTATTTTCTATATGATTGTATACACCTGTACATGTATGGTGTACCGTGTGCTTTGGTTGTGGGTCCTAGAAAGTGTTCATGCACTTTGTCTAACAGAAACACATATTTAAAAGTAGTGGTTGTATGGTTTGCAACCTTTGCAGGAGAGCACATCTGCATATTAATTTTCAAAATATAAAACAAGGCTGTTCTGGTCAACTATATACTGGCATGTCTAGTTTCATATAAGTTATTGGATGGTCAGATTAAAATTTATATGGAGGTTTCAACTATCCTTGGCTTTTGAAGTTCTTTAAGTTTCTAGGGAATGTCTTATTTGATACAGATATGGAAAATGAACCATCTTCCTTATCATCAAAATGAGAGACGATTTAATAAGATGTTTGTGACAAAAGTTTCTGTCAAGAATCAGCTAGTTATCTGTTGCATTTGAATCTTGTATTACAGGATGGGGAGGACCAGGTGGGTACGTTTACCAGAAGGCGTACGTAGAATTTTTCTGTTCTGCGGAGAGGTTGAATGCTCTCGTTGATCAATGCAAACTCTTCCCATATCTTACCTACTTGGCTGTGAATAAAGAAGGAAGCTTGAAATCCAATGTCAGCAATGCTGACGTGAATGCGGTCACATGGGGAGTCTTCCCTGCAAAGGAAATAGTTCAACCTACTGTTGTTGATCCTGCAAGCTTCTTAGTGTGGAAGGATGAGGCATTTGAAATTTGGTCGAGGTCATGGGCTAATCTTTACCCCGAATCAGACCCATCCAGAAAACTAATCGAGGAGGTTAGAATTTATTTATACATATACATATGTGGATGTTGCAATTTTAAAGAAAGTAAATGAGTGTTTGTAACCATTATTTTTTTTTTTAACTGTGCGTGCGCAGGTGAAGAACAACTATTACTTGGTGAGTTTGGTTGACAATGATTACGTCCATGGCGATCTGTTCGCTGTTTTTAAGAATGTTTGAAACAAATTCCATTCATGAATATTTGAAACAATTTCATTGTATTCCGATCCGGTGTATTGAAAAGAAAAACAGCAACTCATCATTCTTAAGCCCTCTTCAGGCGCTACTCTACTGCCATGTACTAACTAATGTTGTCTTAAATGGGATTTTGACATTCCCAACTCGTGATGTAAGCTTAAATAAATTTATTATGGTATTATTATTGTTATTCAAATTTTACATGTACTGTATAAGCAATGTCTGTAATCACAATTTAAAGGTCATATTATATACAACACAACAAGGTGTTTTTATCAGCGTTCATCTAAATGCATTGACTGCTGTTCCAATTTTACATAAAAACATTTTTTTTTTTTACCTGTAACCTATTTTGGTGCCCAATAGTTGAATTTGACTGAATATCACGAATTCATTTTGTAATATTTTTATTTTTGTATTTTTCCCATCCAAACACCGGAGTTTTTACCTTTTTAATTGTTTGGAGGGGAAAAAATGCATGAAAATCATATACTCACAAAAGAAAATCCAATTCCAAGCCCCACACAAATAGGGTAAATGAGAAGCAAAAACTAATTATAAGGAAAAGTAAATTTGAATTTAAATTACAAAAAGCAAAGAAATTCAAATCAAGAAAGCAAAAAAAATGGAGAAAACAAATGGCAGAGGTTTATTTTTTTGACGGAAAAAATTTATTTATATACCCTCCCTCACTAAAAAAAATAAAATAAAATAAAAAATCACAACCAAAACCTTAAACCTTCATACATTTTCCTCCGACAGACAAACCTTCAGCATGAAGTGTTGATGACAGCGCTGGCATTTCCGACGAGGTATTGTTTCTTCATCACCGGCATTAATTTTAAGGGCTCTTGCTTGTTGTTTGGATTCACCCATTTCATTTATTTTTGTCTATTTTAATGAGATTTGTTTTATCTCTGTAGTCTGTGCTGATTAATTGGAATCGAAATTGGAGGATTGTTTTGTTGGCAAATTAAAGATTGTATTTTTTTTTTTTTTGGCGGGGCTTATTTTTCGTTGCTTATTATGTATTTTTTTGTCGTTGTTTTAGAAATTGAATGCCTGATTAGAGTTTGATCTTGATGATTTTGGTTTCTGGAATTTCAAGAGGCAAATGACGTGATGCACCCTTTGTTCTACTAGACACATTGATAAATAGCCAAGCAAGTGTGTGTGTGTGTAATTTGGCAACTGATTCACATTTGAATATTAAAGTTTACAATTAAGGAAATTACTTTGATGGCTTTTACTTGAAGACTGATAAATCCTACTGAACCCTTGAGAATTTTGTTGGTGTATTTGTAATTAAGTAGTGCACGTCTGTGGAGCGTGTTAATTGATTCTCGTTTCCCTACAAACATGAGTAACTTTTAATGATTTTTAACTTGATACTTAGAAACCCTGACTTAACTATTGAGGACTTTTGTCCATGTAAGTTAGATGAACAGTAGCCAGTGAAATGTGGTTCAACAATCATTGTCGTTTTTTTTATGTATGTGGATTCAGAAGGTTGACGGTGCAAATGCAAACTGGATTTTATTTAATCAAGATAAATGCTCAGATTCATTATTTTTTATGTACCAATGGATAAAGTATGTTTCAATTGATGGTAATATCCTTTTGCTGTGTACATGCGTTGCATGCATTTTCACGTGTATGCATTATCCTACTTGTATTAGAGGATTTATGTTTGTATGATGAAGATTTCTTTTCAAGTAATCACGTTAATGGCATGATTTTGTATAATAAATATATTACTATAAATCAATTCAATCGTACAGATTTTATACGGCATGTGAGGTTGCAAAGATTCCACATGTATACCGTTATGAATCAGAAAAGGAAACCCCAATTCCTGAAACTCTAATCTCTATACCTTTTTTGATCTCTCACTCCCACTCTCTCGGAGGTCACAAACACCAGGAAATGGTGCTATCCAAATTTCATTCTTAATCTCATTTCCCAATTTCAACGCCATATTATCAACAACTCTCGTAGCATAATTGATACCAAGATCTCTCACTTAGGGTTCTCTTGGTCTCAATTTTGAAGCCTCACCTAACAACGAAGCAACAATGTGGACATGGAGCACAAACCTCTGAAACTATCGTGTTTGATTTGAGTCATCCTCAGATCCACTAATTGGATAAATTATTTTCGAATTTCAAAACTATCCAGCAACTGTTACTTTTAATTAATCTATTAAGACTATTCTTCATTTCAATTTTTGCTACATTAGTGTATGCCTAATTGTTCGTATTCTGGGTTTTCGTTGTGTTTTTGGCATGAACTTTATCGATGTTCGTGTTATATATATTCTTATATGAATGGTAAAATCCTTAAATTTTTAATCAATTTTATTATAATTAACTTTTATTTCTGCTCAATTTAGATTTAAAATAGGTTTAGAATAGAATGTGTAAATAGTTGGATGGAGCTTAAATTTCAAAATTTTCAGTTAAGCTCGAGCATGCCTGACACACTTACACTCCTACTCAGAGTCAGAGTTTAAGGTGGATGAGATGTTAGCTAAAGAAACCAAAGATGAGCTTATGAAGTACACAAAGAACTATGACCGTAATGTAGGGGCAAAGTTAGTTATAAAGACTAATGAAGTCCAAACAAATAGTGATGTGAATGTCAACATCACCGACTGTACAAAATCCTTGGGCAATGAGCTTGTTGCAGTAGAATTCCTGGACACAACCGAAACTTCGAGTTCTTTTGATGACTGCCGTTCTGGTGTTGAAAATGTTGATACCTTTGGTGGTTCTGAAGCTTCTTCAGATTTTCGTGGTGATGCTGTATCAGCGCTGGATTTTGATGGATCTAGTGAAAGGTTTAGGATGAGGTACTTATCTTTTTTAATGCACTCATTGTTTCTAGAAGTTCTCGTTTGTTGGCCCCATGTGCCCTTACAGAAACTGTTTTATGTCCAGTGAAATCTTTAATGTTTTAGAATGCTATTAACCGTTAGCTGTGAACTGGAGAAAGTGGTTGAATGGGGGTTTCTGTGGTCAAATCAGTATGACGCTTGAATTTATCACAACACAAGAAGCCCAAAGTTGTTTGCTAGCATAAGAAAGTGCACAAGTATGATTATGAGACCTGTAGACATAGGCCTCAGTTACAGGGGCATGCTAGAGGAAAGGTGAGTGTGGAATCAGACTGTCTGGTAGCTTGAGTTGCCACTTTTTCTTGCAATTGCTCTTCTTAGAGTTCTCTGCCTAGCCACTCTCCTGTAAGATGGACTTGCCCTTTAATTTTTCTTTTCATGATTTGTTAGTTACGTATTTTTAGACATTCTCTGCGCTAACTGGGATCCTATCTAATGATTATGAAACCTTTGCCATTTGGATTGATGTCTGGAATATCCTCCCCCCTCGATCGAAGTATATTTAAATGAAGAAGGAAACAACATATTCAATCTTTCAACTTTTACAAATAGTACTGCTTCTTATTAAGTGCATGTTCATGCTTATCATATTACACCACTTGTGATCCTTAGGAAGAAAAGGCTGACAACTCACTGGAGGTCCTTTATTCAACCTCTTATGTGGCGTTGCAAATGGGTTGAATTGCAAATTAGGAATCTGCAGTCAAAATCGCAACTCTATGCCAGAGACCTTGAAGCATACAATGAGAAAAGGCGGACTCAACTAGATTACTCGACAATGGTAGATGGCACAAAATCTCTTCCATTTTCACAGAAAAATGCTAAAATTGATGCCTTTCGGAGAAAGAAAAGGAGGAGGACTGAAGCAACAATGGATATAGCAGCGTATATGTCTCATCATAATCTTTTCTCATGTTACGGTATAAATATTTTTCTATTGCTATCAAACTTTTATCTTTGTCACTTCTAGCCAGATAAGAATACGATACATGTATATTTTACAGAAAATAGAAAGTGTTTTACTGAGGGTGCCTTCATGAACAATGAGTTGAAGAATCCAGGTGAGGAATGATATTTTTGCTATTTATTATATTTCATGGATAGTGGTCAGTGAAAATGATGGTATAAAGCTTTTGCATTACACTTGTATCACTATACATGAGTTGCTCCCTTGAATTGCTTTCTCTCTATGTCAGTGATGGTCATAAGTCTCTCCACCTATGATTTCCTTTATATTTGTTGGTAAAATAACTGTTGACTAATTTGGATTCCCCTCTAAATGTTTTTTTATTTTACTGATATTATTCAGTAATCTTATTCCATTCCAGCCATATCAGACTTATTTTTCTATTTTTCTTTTCTTTGGTCAATTGGATAATATGACTTTGTTTACCCTTTTCTTCAAATATTTGGCGTCTTGGGATTTTTGGTGTTCCGATATGTCTGCAATGCATATGAATCGTGCTTTCAGAATATTGGTCAACTTGAACATAATCTAGTTGTGAACAAAAATATTTCATACTAGACATGAAATTGATAGATTTTTCATTTTCTTTTCCCACTTCTGGTTGGAAAAAGGTAATCAGAAAATCACATTTGGTCATGAGATATTGGGTAATGATGAACTACTATCCTGTGAGCTTGGAGATGGTGATAATTATTTAGAACAGATACGTTCGAAGATTGGCTTTCTGCGGTCAGAAGTGGCCAAGCTGAAGTGCAAACTTGACAGTATAGCAAGAGAAAATAGTGAAAGACTTTCTTTTGCTGGGAACTTGGACTTGTCACCTCCACACAGTGAAAATGGAATGGAAGGAACTTACAAACGTGTGAGTTCAGTACATTAGTTCATTATATGCCACATGTTTGCCTGAACGCCATGAATTTTCTCTTCTTAATTTTTCCTTTTATTCCTTTTGTCCATCTCATCTGCGTGATCCTTAATGGTGTGAATAAGTATCCCTTCACTGTGATAGATCTTAAAATTTCGCACTTGTGAAACATATAATTCATTCAGGTGGAAGATGGAGTTCTTATTGATAATCAGAGGGTTAAGGGAGAGATGAACAGTTTTGAAGACATGAAGATTCAGCAAATGCCTTTGGTGCTTGAGGATGGGTCGGGTAATACCACCCCTCCTGTAATAGCAGACTCAGACCTGCTTGCAGATGATCAACCGCCAGCAAAAGTCCGTTCCATTGCAAAAATTACTGGCTCTAGAAGCAAGAGAAAGATGGGGAGAAAAAAAAGTGCTACCGGTCGTCGGAGCCGAAGATCCACGGGTTAGTCTCCTAATATTCGGCTCTCTTGTCTTTTGATGAGGAGGGAGAGAAGATCAATATTACTGAACAGAAAAGCAACGTGTTTCCTTTAGACCATCGAGTATCCCTGCCTGTCTTATGAATTCAACGTGCAAATATGACCACATTTTTTTTTTAATTTAAATAAGTGTATTACATTTCCCCTTCAGGCTGTAGGTTCTGTTTTTATTCTTTTTTCTTTAGATTATATACGTCAAGTGTTGATACCAGTAGAAACTCAGACTTGTGTATTATTTATCCTTGATTAATCTAAATATAAGTTTTGGTGTTCATGTCTCTGAAAACTTCTTAGTTCGACCAATATAATACATTGTCGTCTGTTTCATTCTCGTGGATGTCTTTGTGATAAAGAGTTGCGTAGATTCTTTTCTTGCGTTCGACCATTGTAGCTTGCTCGAATGAATATGAATCTAGGTGTGGGTTTGAATAGTTTCTAAACATGCCCCATTGCTATCTCTAGAAATATTTTCCTACGCAAGTTGAACGGCTATGGTGAATACAGATTTAGCAAATCCCATAATTTTCTTGCTTGGAAATTTACATCTTTCAATAAATGTTATGAGAATAGGATAACCAATGCAGGAACTTCCTCTTGTAAAGTTTTTATGAATAATCGAGAGCCAAAACCGCGACGGATGGCACGAAAATAACATCAGATATGGGTTTGATCAGAGCTTTAGCTGAGAGGTACACTCTCACCTGCTGTCTTGGTTGCCATAGCAGCTGGATGAATTTTACCAACCCTTCCTTGTTTTCCGACTCGTCGGCGGCTGCCGGCCTTCGATTCACCAAAACATGTTACAGTGTTTGTAGGAGGGTCTCTGTAGAGACGATTGCAAGCTCATTACCACTGAAACAGAGAACTAACGGAGTTGGATCAGAAAATTTATGTCGATTTTGCAATTTTTAAGGAAAATAAATGAGTGTTTGTAACAATGAAATGCTTTTTTTTACGGTCTGCGTTTTTGTGTTTGCTGTTTTTAAGAATGCTTGAAACTATTTCATGAATGTTTGCTTTTTCACTAGTATTGTATCGTTATTTATACAGGCATTTGTTTGTTGATACAACAATTATGCAGACATCCTTAAATCTGTTCAATGGACATATATTAAAATATATGTTACAATATATAAATGAAGTAAGTCCAACATATGATATGTGTAATGGAACAATATTATATATAATATTTTATTTTAATATATAAACATATAATTTTTTTAAAAATATGCATAACTAAT
The DNA here is from genome assembly GCA_026008535.1 of Perilla frutescens. Taxonomy (NCBI): domain Eukaryota; kingdom Viridiplantae; phylum Streptophyta; class Magnoliopsida; order Lamiales; family Lamiaceae; genus Perilla; species Perilla frutescens. Next base: position 6,374,396 of record BRKX01000006.1, on the reverse strand, counting down.
CTATAAGAGTATTTAATAAATTTTTATTTTATTATAAATAGTAAATAAATATCAAACATTCCAACTATACAGAGTAGTCCAATTAATATATTTATATATTTAGTAAATGTGTGAAATTTGTCAACTAAACCATATTTTGTCGATTTTATTTAGAATTATAAATATAATTAAATAATATAGTTGGTACATTTTTTTTATTTTTTATGCTTTTGAAAAAGCTTACATCTTAAATTTCTCGAGCATAACAATTTAAAAAATATATTTACTCAATTCTTTCTAGATAAATCAAAAGGATATTTTTCACTACATAAATTTAAAGAATTTTATATTATATCTAAAATATGTAATTTTTTAATAGCATAGTTATATATACACATACACAAAAATTGAAAAAAATTAGCCTTATATTGTGTTGTGAAATCGGGCGCGTATCTGCAGATTGCAGCAGAGAGAGAGAGAGAGAGAGAGCCATGGCAGACGAGGACTACGAGATGGACGGAGGGTTCGTAAAACTATTGAATTTTCAGTTTTCTACTGACCGCAAATCAATCAAAAACCTTTTATTTTCACAATTAGGGTTTTAGTCTGGGTTTTAAAATCTTTTATAACATAACCCCCCTTTTTTTTCCAATAGGTACGAGGATGAGCCACTCGAGCCTGAGCTCGATGTGAGTCTAATCGTTGATTTTCTTTTTAGTCTTTTTGTGTTTATATACATAATAGTTTCTTCAATTCGTATTGATGCAACTGTTGCCAATTTTGGTTTCATTATGTAATTGACAGGAAGGGGCAGAGTTGGAGGAAGAGACCAATAACGAAGACTTACTTGACGCAGTCGAAGGTGATGGCGATGAGAAGCAGGAGCAAGAGCCGGTCGAACGCCCTCGGAAAACGTCCAAATATATGACTAAGTATGAGCGGGCGAGGATTTTGGGCACGCGAGCACTGCAGATTAGGTTGGGGTTTCTAGTGTTTTTCAGGCTTTGATTTATAAATGTGCTTAATTTTGCGATTTTAGTTATTAGTGACTTTTGGTGTGTGCTTTGGCAGCATGAATGCTCCGGTGATGGTGGAGTTGGAGGGCGAAACGGATCCATTGGAGGTAAAAAGTTTGATTATATATATGACATGCAGAAGAATTATTCTTATTGGTAATTCTTAAATGGGTAAATTATTGATATGCTTGTGATTCGTGGTTGAGTTGAAGTAAAAAAAAATCATTAAGGAGGAGGGGCCATACTTTGATTAAACCTAATTGAAAATTTCGGATTTTGAAGGGTTGGAATTATTTGTAGACTGATGGTTCAAATGATATGCAACTGAATCTTAAGAAATTTAAAAACTAAGTTATGATAAAGTGATAAGTTCTTGTTACAATTGTAAGAATTATTTGAGAAGTGGCATTGGATTTTTCAAAATCAATTTGAGTTAAGGTTAGGGAAGATGTAGGTTTGAGTTTTGTTGACTTCTTCCAGCATGCTTGAAGAAAGTTGAAGTCCAATTTATAGGTCGATTGCTTTCCATTTTTTTCACAATAGAAGAACAATGAGATCTCTTGTTCTAGTTGACTTTTTCATATTTGTAGAGTGGTGTGTTGTAATATGGTCATTACTTTAAGCTGATGGAACTACAGTTACTGAAATGAATGTGGATTCTGTAGTTCTCAATGCATGTTATGTGATTGAGTTCAAAAACTTTGATTATTGGACAAAGTTCATGCTCCTGCAACATGTTTCATCTTTCTCTGAATTTGTTATGTATTAATTTAACTTGGTCTGTTATTTGGGCTGGATCACGGCAGTTGTAGGCTTTGAATTACTCATTGGGTCATGTAGGTCCATTGTAAACATATACGTTACTCAATAACTGATTTATGTTTCCATCTCTCATCCTTGTTCTGTCATAACTTTTTATCATGTGATCCTATCTTCCTTGTTCCTCTGTTTTTGTCTCCATTTGATGCTCATGCTATAATACACGACAAACTCAAAAATCTTGAATTGTACTGAATGCTTGTCCAATGGCAACCAACCTTGGTAGTTTCTGTGATATTGCTACGTGAGGCATGGTTGGGCATATGTTTGAAGATCATCACAATGTTCCAGGATTTGCATGGATTATTATTTCAGTCTTTTATCTGATATTTCTGCCTTGTGAAGCAATGACCATTGTTGATCTGGTTTCTTTCTTGTATGTCAATTATTTGTTCTATTCTTCATTCAGATTGCAATGAAAGAGCTGCGTGAGCGAAAAATACCTTTCACAATTCGTCGTTACCTCCCTGATGGAAGGCAAGAGTCAACTCTCTTCTTACATATGTGTTTTTTTTTTCAAGTATCCCTTCTTTTAGTTAACTATTCACTATATAATCTTAATGGGATAATCCACAGCTATGAAGATTGGGGAGTGGATGAGTTAATTGTGGAGGACTCCTGGAAAAGGCAAGTTGGAGGCGACTAAGATGACTGTTTTCCTACTGAATATGTTATGTTTCTTCTCTGTAGAGCTAGTCGCATATCCTTATCAAGACTCGGAGCAGCTTCTACGTAAGTAGTATGTTAAATCAAGAACAAGCTAGGAGGACTAACTATGAAATATGTTTTATGTAGTCGATGCCTGCTTTGGAGTTTAGGTCTATGGTCTATTGAAATTTTTGTCTTCTGCTTGCTATTGAAATGTTGCTGGTTTGTCCATGTGGTGCATGAGAATCTCATTTGGTAATTTTCTACTATGTCTAAAACGTTTATTCCTTTCAGGAACAATTCAATTATACTGTTTTAAGACTACTTCTAATGGCAACCAGGTCGGTTGGACCCTGGTTGCCAACTAGGAAATTAAAAAAAAAATAAGAAAAAGGGGGAGATTTTGGTCGGCCAAGACCCTCCCCCAACCAAAAGTGTCTCCATCCTATTGGCCAATTAATTTTGTATTGATATATATATATATATATAATTGATATATTTTTAATATAAAATATAATAAAAATAAATAAAAAATATACCAAAATTCATATTTTTTTATTCTTTACAAATAGACATCAATTTTGCTATATTTCAACCCATTTTAAAATTATCTATTTTTTTCTCTAATTTTTTATATATCCAAATAATAATAAAAATTCATGTAATTTTAGGAAATATCATTTAATGAGTGAGATTTTTTATTTATTTTATGAATGTCTTTTAATTATTTTGTAATATTTTTGGAAATTGACTATTTTATCCCTACAATAAATTTCAGTCATTCATAAAAAACACAATTTATGTCAATTTGATATCCACCGTTCATCATAAAGCAATAAATCTCAACCATTCATAAAAAGCACAATCCATGTCAATTTGATCTCCACCGTTCATCATAAAGCAATAAATCTCAACCATTCATAAATAATAAATCTCCACCGTTCTAAAAAATGACTTGATCGAGCATATTTGACACGTTAGGCCGTGAAAATTGAATGTGTAATTTTTTTTCTTTCAATTTAGTTTGGAAGTAATATTTCCAAACTGAAGTGGTTGTAATTTTATAAAGTATCGATTAATGAGTGTGATTTTATTTTCTGTAATTTTAGGAAATGTAATTTAATTGGTGTGAAGTATGTTGTAATTTATGTCAATTTAGTTTGGAATATTGTCATTTTCTTGTTATGATTATAAATTTTTATATTATTTTTTATTACAAGTAATATTTTAATTAAAAAAAAAATAAAAATATATAATGATGTGGTTGGGTGGTCATTGATAAAATATGTAAAATGGATATGATTGGGTTGGATAAATATTGATGATGTGGAAGAGAGAAATTAATTAAATATTGAAATGGTTGGGTGGTTGGGATGGTTGTTCTTAAAAGTAGTCCTAAAGAATAATAATAATCCTAAGCTTTTTTAGAACCATTCACTTTAATATGTATAAGGGATAATTGTCTCTAAAATCATAAATTTAAAGTATAATTGTAAATTTAATGCGAATTTTAAAAGTATGTAATTAAAATATAAACTTTAACTTGAGTGTCATTGGAATATTTTCAGTTTTGTATAAAATAAATTGATCTTTGATTCAATCATGAATTTGCCCATTTCTTTAAATCCGTAACGACTCAACCATCAATTTTGAAAAAAAGAACTTTGGCATGGTTGAATTTAACAATTTTTAATTAAATCGGTGTGAAATAAGGTTGTTTTGATGCTTTTTTTCAAAAAATTGATGCTTGAATCATGACAGACTTAAATAATCAAGTTGTCAGGTAAATTGGAGGTCATCTTATTTTATAAAAATAAAATAAAAAATTAGGATGTTGAATAATATTAAGTTTAAAATTGATATTTTAATTTTCTATCTTTAAAGTCTATATTAAATTTACAACCATGTTCAAAGTTAATTAATCTTATATATGAAGACAAATATTAGCAATGTTTGTAATCGTTATACTAGTTCATCAAGGATGATTTAATCACATGAGATGCCCTGTCCACCTTCTATGTACCGCCATCAAATTCATTCGGGTGTTTATTTATTTAATTTTGTACTTTTTCATTTTAAATTGTTATGTTAATTCAATTTAGAAGCACACTTGTGTGAGACCGTCTAACGAATCTCTTACGTTACACAAATTTTTATTTGATCCATTAGGTGGTTCCATTTTTTTCCCCCTCTGTAGTGGTCTCTCTTCCCCTTTTCATCCCATTTTTTTCTTTTTTTTAGTTTTTTCACCTTTTAATTTTTCATTTTTTTATAAACATATATTTATTTTTTTGGATTAATTTAATTTTTTTGAAATAAATATATACCTTAAAATGAAATTAGTAAATTTTAAAATTGAATTGAATTAAATTAATTTTTGTATCCGGTTTCTTACTCAATACATTCGTCCGACGCTAATGCGTGTGCTCATGCACTATACTCGATATAAAATGAAGATTTAAAAAAATTGAAAAAATAAAATAAAAATGGAAAAAAATCGAAAAAAAGAATAAGAAAATGGGGTTTGTCAGATTCTTCATAGGTAATGATACTTCGCTTTAGCAATACTTACTTCATACATAGTGATACTTGTTGTCTGACATCAACACACACATTCTAAAAAAAGATAAATGAATCAACTAAATTAAAAATTCACATTATGATTTATGTAGAAAATAATTCATTTTTTTTTCTTAGCATGCAAAAACATTTTATAGTTGATGATACTTCAATTCATATTAAGTGATACTTTACTTCATATATAGTGATATTTGATGTCTGGAGAATCAACAAATATATAAAAAAAAAAAAGATAAATGAATCCACTAAATTAAAGTCCTACATTATGATTTATGCAGAAAATAATTCATTTACTTTCTTATTAGTATGTGAAAATACTTCATAGTTGATAATACTTCAATTTATATTAAGTGATATTTCGACATAAGTGATACTTTACTTCATACATAGTAATGATTGGATGAGTTTTTTGGGTAGGTTTGAATCTTATTTGACCCGTTAGACGGTCTCATATAAGTTTTTGTCTTCAAATTAATATCCAATTAGCATTAATAATTATTTTTAAAACTTAATTTTCAATTTGTAGATAATATATAATTGGAACACAAAATGAATTAGATGATATCTTCCCGATTTAGGCACATGTTAACGACAGCAGGAAAACAGATATAATTTAAAGGTAATAGGTAATATACAATACAACACAAGGTTGGTCATTCATTTTGCAGTGAATATTTTATCAGATACATGCAACAACAGCAATGGCAGCTAACAAAATTTTCTCATTCATCTGCTGCACTAGCTGCATTTAGATCCACATTAAGATCAAGAACCTGAAAAAAAAAAAAGAGCAATCAGTAACTAAACAAGGGAAGATTCAATATTTACATAAGGGGACAGTGCCTCCATGATCTCTACTGCCGACACTTGTCCGATTGGCTCGAAAAAGTTTTATGGGTGTCAATGTAGGTGGGGCGTAGATAGAGAAAAACAACTATGTTTACATGTATCTACACCCTGCCTATATTAACATTCATATTTTTTTTTTCAATTTCCAAGCCTGTCGGACAGGTGTCGACATCATTAGACATATCGCCATATGGCATCCTAACACAAGAAAATCACCATATGAAAAAGAAGCCAAAATTCGACAATTAATATGTATCCTGAATTTCTAGATTTCATTCTCACCTTTCCAGTGATCAAGGTATACAAATTCAGCACATCCGAGACAGTGGATTCAAAATGAGTTGTGGCATCATAACTCTGGCATTTATAGCTTAAGTAAGCACGTGCACATCGGGAGCAACATAAATGATCGAACACTGTAATCAGTAGAACATCCACGAGAACTTACTGTTGATACGAAGCAATTGTCCAGAGAAGGCTCGTTTACTGGCTCATGTCTGTCGTATGTCTCGAAGAAAATCTCATCTACATGCCCAAGAAGGTCAGTACCTGGCTTCAGTTCAGCCTCAGGGTGATCAGTTTCTGCTTCGGTTGAGACGAATGCAATAAATTTCCCTTTCGGAGCCACATTGTGAGAATAAGAGCAACAAAATACATACCTGCAATTAATCGTACTAGAAGTTTTCAGATGCAGTTTAAGTTTTGAGTCATCGTAAGACAACTAATCAAACGATTCTTCAGTTAAATAATCCATAAGCAGCAGACGAGGGGCTGGGGAGGGAGGTGGGGGTCGTCTTCCTTTTTCTATTTTCTCTACTCACCCGAGGATATCAAAATATGGCATCTGTTACTTACATGTCCGATTTGCGACCCAACTGCTTCTGAGGCAAAATAATTTGGACTGAATGAGAATCATTGGTATCAGGAATTGGGTGGCTCATGATAGCAATGGCTCTTGCAACTTTGCCGACTTTCTTAACCTGTAACATACTTAAGTTATTAAAAAAAAACATGGCTTTCCTAATCAATATAATGCCTTGAGAAACAATGATTAATGAAGAGGTTGGCAACGAAGCAGTATCTGAGACAGACACTACACATAAAATGAAGCCCGGAAACACTTCCGATGAGCTTGCAGATGTTGGAGGAGTAGAGGAAGTCCATTTTCAATCCCAAAAAGATAATTACCTTGTTGGGAAGGTAGGAAGGATCACACACAACTTTCTTGCACTTAACTGTTTCCCCTTCTGATGTAACACCATGCACCTTGCCTTCCTCGTCAAACTCAACCTGACACCAACTGATCGTGTCAAGATTCATGGCATGACATCTATTCTCACAACCAACAACAAGAAAAGCCATAAATGGGGCTTTGAATTATTTTTGATACCTTGCAATCAGGTTTATTCAACATGTAGGTCCCACCGTAAACAGCGCTGAGACGAGCAAATGCCTGGTGACTCAAGTTGAAGTACAGCAATGAGCAACAAGGGGAGAGAGAGAGAGAGAGCCTTGATAATCGCTAATCATTGACTAAACAATAAAGCAAACAAGTAAAAAGAAGGCACAGTACATAGATACAAACGAAAGTGGTAGACCTGGGGAAGCTCTCCAAGTCCATACAATGGGTAGATATAAGATGATCCACCACCAAAACGTGCGAAAGACTCTGCATAAAGCTACCTTAGAAAAGGAAGCATGTCAAAAACGAACACCAAGAGTCTCAAACTGGATAACAGCTTTAAAAAATTGCCCCAAACTAGCACTTATTTTTGTGGAAGGCAAAAAGGAATTACCTTCATCCTTTTCACAGTGTCCAGTGCTGGTTCGTCCAAATAATAATCATCCCTGTGGAGAGCTACTGCATGACCCATAAAATCCACTGTGTTCTCATCAAGACCATGCTTTCTGTTGGAAGTTCAAGATATTAGGATCAGATATAGTTCAATTGGTAACGAGTAACTAAGCGTGCATCAGACATACAGTTATCCCATCCAAATCAAAGCTAATGCATATTACTTTGAAAGATGGCATGCATGGATTACTAAATTATTTTCAACAATCACTATGTGACAAACATGGATTTGATATTCAGCTGTAGATACAAAAGAAAAAAAACCCAATTCTAGTTCAATAACATCTCGATAGCTAATATTTCGAGAGAATAGTGAAGTTGATAGGCCCAGTATGTGTTATAGAAAGCTGAGGTTCAGAAGTCTCATACAAAGAGGGATGCTCAAACCAAAGCAAAGAATAAAAGATATCTGAATTTTGAGTACAAGTTCTGTGAATGATGAGAGAGAGAGAGAGGGCATACGCAAAGAGCTCTCTAGTAGTAACTCGTGTCAAATCCATTCCTTCATGTGTTTTTGGATCACTTTCATTGTAGTTTTGTACGTAAATGAAAAATGTTCTGGCACGTCGTTTTTCAAAAAAACCCATTAGGGGTGATTTTAGTGCCTCCATGTCAGTTGCAGGCACCTTGTGAATCTGTTGCATTAACATTAGCACAAAGTCCAGGGTTAAAAAGAAAAGGAAAGGAAAACGAGACATGTAGCACTGAAAACATAGGCAAAACACAAGCAATGGAGTACCTTTCCTTTGTTGTACACATAGCTACCGTCCACAGCTTTGAATGACAAATATTTAGTGACATCAGTGTGGATGAGAACTCGCACAAGAGCACCATTCGCCATAATATACTGCATTGAAGTAACTTATCATTATTAGTAACCAAACATCTCGAATCGAATTTTCTGAAGTATGTTCAACAGTTGAAGACATAACAACCTTTGGGATCATATCGACGTTATAATCTCTACTAGAACCCAAGTGTGCTGGAGGCTTATCACTTCCTCTAAACCTCTTCCATAACTAAGTGAAAAAGACAATACATCCAAATATGTAAGTAATTTATAACACCTACAATTCAAGGATTGGCATATAATTTAAGTGGCGATGGACATCTCATGCCAGAATAATAAAAGCAATAACTAAATACCTGAATAAGATTAAGTGAAGTTGATTCACCACCATAATAGTCATTACGATCCATATGCAGAACCTACTATCAAGGACATGAAAAGATTAGGCTGAAACAACAATGAAATACAACTGTAACTTAATTCATAAATGTGAAAATAACAAATTGGATAAAGAATTCTTAGCATGTGAACAAATCAAAATAAGTTAAGTAATATGGGAAGAGAGTAATCAAATGTAATATGCCTTCATGTAAAGCGTTACCAATGAAAAATCAATTATTTACCATATTCTCTAAAAAAGAAGACATTTTCCAGGCCTGCAACCTTTTGCACCTTATACGCCTCGATATTTTGGACAAGGAAAATTTAGCTAGCAGTTTCATGGGATCAACAAGCACAAAACGGACTGGTTCGAGGAAAGATACCAATAAATAAACACCTATGGTATCTCACATGTAAGCTTTACGACTTATGCAGCAGGAACCTTTACGACACTCTTACACAAATAACAACTGTACAACTAAAACTCCATTGAGCATCCTCAATTTATAACGTAAGGGGCTTCTTGGCAAATTACAAGGAAAATTAGTCATCATAACATCCAAATTTCTTTAAACACTATAACACTAGTTAACTTATCAAGTATATATGATAATTAAGCATATACATATATAACCTCAACTGCATCTGCATGCGTAGAGATGACCCTTTAACATGAAAATTCTTATAAGATAAAGATATCAATTTGAATTTTGAAATGATCTCAACTGCAACATGTATAAAAGAGCAGACAAAAAAAAAAGACTTCAGATAAGCTGATTGAGACCAAAATGTTCATCATAACCGAAATTCCCAATCCTACCAAAAATTTAAGAATTCATTACAAACACAACCTCGACCATTCAAAATCACACAGATACATCATACACAAATGGAACTCCAACTCGTATCGTGTTATCAGCTTTCACCAATTCACCGTCTTAAAATAATAAGATGTAACAAAATCAGTCGGTGATCACATAAAAAGCTCGAATTCTGAAACAGAGAGAAAATATTACTAGAGAGAGAGAGAGAGACCTTAAGGCCATCGACGGAGAGAAGACCGCTGAGGATGCATTCCTTGAGACCAGTTCCCAGCACTACCACATCGTATTCTTCATCCATCTGGAATTCTTGATTCCACAAATTCAGGTGATCGAAAGTGAAACTAAAGAATTAATCTTTGAAGAAATTGAAAAGTGAGGAATTTTACTGAGTACAGCAATGAATGAGATGAGTGATTGAGTGATATGATAAGAGAAATTGACTGCGGTTCTTTTCCTTTGGAACGGAACGAACGTCTTCTCAACTACAAACGTCCACCTCTGTTTTCAACTGTAAAGAATTGGACTCACTTCCATATAAATTTCTTCAATTTTTCTAAAATCCTATTAAATTATAAATACTAAAAACTTGGAAAGGTTCTTTCTTTCTTTCTTTTTTTTTAACAAGCTGGAAATATTTTAATTTTTAAGAGTCCAAGAGTTGAGATATTAATATTACGTAATTTTCCAAAGATAAAGAGAGGCGAGAGAAAATATGAATTGTGTGTATTTAATATGAGAATCAAATGCCTCTATTTATAATAGTACAAGAGCTAGGGTTTTAGAGTTAGATACTTGACCATCACTCATATCATATATATCTATTAGATATATTTACAACACTCCCCCTTGAGTGACCAATCTCTAAAACAAATGTTACCTCATTAAAACCTTGCTAGAAAAACCCAGTGGGAAAAAATATAGTCGAAGGAAAAAGAGTACAACTGCTCCCCTGATCTTGAGATCATTGTAGATCTTTGAGTCGGCACATGTCGATCTTGTGTACCAACTTTCTGAATGTTGATGTTGGTAATGCCTTTGTGAATAAATCCGCCAAATTGTCACTTGAGCGAATTTGTTGAATGTTGATATCGCCACTCTTTTGGAGATCGTGTGTGTAAAATAACTTGGGAGAAATGTGCTTCGTCCTATCACCTTTGATGTATCCTTCCTTGAGTTGCGCGATGCAAGCAGCATTGTCTTCATACAAAACAGTTGGAGTGATCTTTGATGAAGGTAATCCGCATGACTCTAGGATGTGACTTGTCATATTTCTCAACCATACACACTCTCGACTTGTTTCATGGATTGCAATGATTTTAGAATGATTTGAGGATATTGCAGTCAAGGTTTGCTTCACAGACTTCGATGATATAGCAGTTCCACCACATGTGAAAACATAGCCAGTTTGTGACTTGGCTTGATGTGGATCGGATAAAAATCCTGCATCTGAATACCCTACTAGAAAATAATCGGAATTTTCTGAATAATATAATCCAAGGTCTATGGTACCCTTCAGATAACGTAGAATGTGCTTAACACCATTCCAATGTCTCAAAGTGGGTGCAGCGCTATATCTTGCGAGAAGATTTACAGAAAAAGTTATATCTGGTCTAGTATAATTAGCCAGATAAGTTAATGCTCCAATTGCACTTAGATATGGTACTTCAGGACCAAGTATCGTTTCACTATTTTCAATAGGTCGAAATGGATCTTTCTTCGTATCAAGAGATCTAACGACGATTGGTGATGCTGATGGATGTGCATTATCCATGTAAAAGCGCTTTAACACTTTTTCTGTATATGTGGATTGGTGAATAAACGTTATTCCTCGGACACTTTCAATTTGCAAACCAATACAGAATTTTGTCTTTCCCAAATCTTTCATCTCAAATTCTTTCTTCAAATATTCAGCAGTTTTATTGAGCTCTTCAGGAGTCCCAATTAAATTCAAATCATCAACATAAATTGCTATAATTGCAAATCCACTTTCGGTTTTCTTTATGAAAACACAAGGGCAGATATCATCATTTTTGTATCCTTCTTTCAACAGATACTCGCTCAATCTATTATACCACATACGGCCAGACTGTTTCAGCCCATACAACGATTTTTGTAGTTTAATCGAAAACATGCTTTTGGGTTTTGACTTTAATGCTCCAGGCTTTTTAAATCCTTCAGGGATTTTCATATATATGTCATTATCTAATGACCCATATAGATAGGCAGTTATTACATCCATAAGGCGCATAGCAAGCCTTTGTGACACAACTAGACTAATCAGAAATCTGAAAGTAATCGCATCCATTACTGGAGAGTATATTTCCTCATAATCAATTCCTGGTCTTTGAGAGAAACCTTGTGCTACGAGTCTTGCTCTATATCTCGTAACTTTATTTTTCTCGTTTCTCTTTCTAACAAATATCCATCTGTATCCAACAGGGGTTTCAGATTCCGGAGTTAGGACTATAAGTCCAAATACTTTCCGGTTATTACATGAATTTAATTCAATTTCCATAGCTCTTTTCCACATTGGCCAATCATTTCTCTGTTTACATTCTGTAACAGATTTTGGTTCAGGATTCTCATTTAAAATTTGATGAGCTATATGAAATGCGAATATATCATCTACAATGATATGTTCTCTCTTCAGTATCTGATTGGAAGATAAATAATTTATTGAGATCTCATGATTTTCAGATACATGTAATTCTTCAGGAATTACATCACTTTCATTTGATTGATTAATCATTTTTGTCATTGTTTGGTTTCTATCTTGCCCCTTTCTTTTCCTAAGCACAGAATCTTTGGAACCAATTGGTCGACCACGTTTTTAACGAATTTTAGACTCATTTGCTACCAAAACTATTTGTCCTTCAGGGACATCAATTTTAGCTGGAGTATTTGCAGCATGTATGTGAGATTGTGTCACTTTTCTTGTATCTACAAAAACATCAGGAAGTTGGTTTGCAATCTTTTGCAAATGAATAATCTTTTCAACTTCTTGTTCACATTGATTAGTTCGAGAATCAAAATGTGACAAGTTTTTCTCATTCCAAGATATTTCCTTGTGCTTTTCTGGATGTAGATTCGTTCCATCTAATGTTGGAAATGTCATTTCATCAAAATGACAATCTGCAAAACATGCAGTAAATAAATCACCCGTTAAAGGTTCAATATACCTTATAATCGAAGGTGAATCAAATCCAACATATATCCCAAGCCTTTGTTGGGGACCCATTTTTGTTTGTTGTGGGGGTGCAATTGGGACTTGAACCGCACAATCAAAAGTTCATAAGTGAGAGATATCTGGTTATCGACCAAAAATAATTTGCATTGGGGAGTATTCATGGTTGGCCGATGGTCTAATACGAACTAATGTTGCCGCATGTAATATGGCATGACCCCAAGCAGTAGTTGGGAGTTTTGACTTCATAAGTAACGGTCTAGCAATAAGTTGAAAACGTTTAATAAACGATTCTGCTAAACCATTTTGAGTATGGACATGAGCGACTGAATGTTCAATCTCAATTCCAATAGCCATACAATAGTTTTCAAATGCTTGAGACGTAAACTCACTAGCATTATCAAGATGAATTCTTTTAATTGAATTATCTGAGAATTGAGCTCGTAATTTTATAATTTGAGCAAGTAGTCTAGCAAATGCTGCATTTCTAGTAGAAAGTAAGCATACATGTGACCATCTAGAAGAAGCATCAATCAATACCATAAAGTATCGAAAAGGGCCACATGGTGGATGTATAGGTCCACAAATATCTCCTTGAATTCTCTCTAAGAAAGATGGAGATTCAATATTAACCTTCGTATATGAAGGTCTAATGACTAACTTGCCTTGCGCACAAGCATCACATGGGAATTCATTTGTCATAAGAATCTTTTGATTCTTCATGTTGTGCCCATATGAACTATTGATTATTCGGCGCATCATAGTTGCTCCAGGATGTCCAAGCCTATCATGCCAAAGCATAAAGCTTTTTGTGTCATTGAACTTCGGGTTCATGACATGGTTTGTCTCAATTGCCTTTATGAATGTGTAATACATCCCAGAAGGTAGTGTTAATAATTTTTCTTTTGTTCGCTTATGGTCGGATATAAAAGAATTTATGCAGAGATATTCTTTTCCACCTTCTGATATAGTCTCGATGTGGTATCCATTATAGCGGATATCCTTGAAACTTAGTAAGTTTCTTTTGGACTTACTAGAATACAGTGCATTTTTAATATATAATTTAATATCATTTGGTAAAATGATACAAGCTCTTCCGGAGCCTTCAATGATGTTTGATGCACCTAATATTGTGTTAACATTATCCTCAGCTAATGTCAACTTAAGAAAACATTTCTTATTTTGGAGAATAGTGTGTGTAGTGGCACTATCAGCAAGACAAATATCACAAGATTCCATTTGAATGTCTGAGACGTTTTTTTTTTAAAGAAGATCAATTATTATTGAGTAAAAATACGAAAGGAAAAAAATAATTGTTTTTAACGGAAAAACAACGATGTGAAAGTAAATAAGCAATGTCTTTTTATCAACTAGAAATAAATGATAAAGGACTAAACAATGTCCATATGTTCGTCTTCAAGCACACCACCACTAATCAACTGATCCATGTTATCTCCTTTTGGATCATCAAAGAAGTCGGAGACATCTAAGTGAGTAGTATCAATTGGACCATCAAAGTCAACGACATTGGTTTCCTTCTTGTCTTTTCCCTTGATCGAATCTTGATATAGATCTGCAAGGTGTTTTGCCATTCGGTAAGTACGTGACCAATGTCCATTCATGCCACATCTATGACATGCAGCTTCCTTTTTGGATGAACTGTGCTCGTTGGATGTTTTCTGCCTTTTGTTGTTAGAGGTTGCATCATTTGGTTTACCGCGTCCACGACCGCGACCATATCCACGCCCACGTCCACGTTGGTTCCCACGGTGTCCATTGTCATGGTTGAAAGTTGCATTGACTTCAGGCAATGCAGCGGAACCAGTGGGGTGGAGTTCATGGTTTTTCATGAGCAATTCATTATTTTGCTCGGCAACCAACAAACAAGATAGTAGTTCAGAGTACTTTTTGAAACCACGCTCCCTATATTGTTGCTGTAACAGCACATTAGAAGCATGAAAAGTGGAGAATGTTTTCTCAAGCATGTCAGCATCAGTGATATTCTCTCCACAAAGTTTCAATTTTGAAATAATTCTAAATAATTCAGAATTATAAGCACTCACAGACTTAAAGTCCTGCAGTCTAAGATGCATCCACTCGTAACGAGCTTTAGGAAGGACGACAGTCTTTTGATGATCAAACCTTTCTTTCATATTTGTCCACAAGTCACTTGGATCTTTGACGGTCAAATATTCCGTCTTTAGATCATCATGAAGATGATGACGAAGGAAAATTAGCGCCTTAGTGCAATCCTGTTAAGATGCTTTATTTCCTTCTTTGATTGTCTCCCATAGACCCCTTGAGATCAGGTGAACATCAACATCAAGAGTCCATGACATATAATTCTTGCCCGAGATGTCAAGGGCAATGAACTCAAGTTTGGCTATGTTTGCCATTCGTGCAGTTCTGCACAAAGAATCAAGGATATATTATCCATATGTTTAATTTATTTGCTCTTTAGAGCATGTAATATTCTTCATGAATATTACTTGTGCTACTTTAATAGCATCAATTTATGATCTTGAATGTAATATTCTTCATGAATATTACTTGTGCTAAAACTTCAGCACTTTATCAATCATATAAATAAACCTATTTTCCAGAAACATGATATATAAACATAATTATACCACGGCACCAAGAAATTATGTAAAAAAAAAACCATTTACTTGACAACAAACATATATAACACAGAACTCAAATCCGAAATTAAACATCTGCCAACCAAAAGGATCCGTGAATTGAAATCATATTATTCTGATTCCAATAAACTTATTACTGAACTTTTGAAATCAATAGAATCCTCAATTATTAAAGCAACAAAAGTGGGCAGACGTCATCGTAATTAGTTAAATTTCAATGAAACATAACCAAAATCATAATAATCCTCGGTTTGCGTGAATACAATATATACAAATTTCAACTCATGGAATTAATTCACACAATTAGAAAACTAAATAACCGATCCATAATACTTTAATTCCTGATGCGTCTTCCAACAAAAAGTTTTAAGCATAATCAATCATGAAACCTTTTTTTTTGTGAATATTATAACGCCGATTAAGGTATCGTAATCCAACTTCAAATCCAAATATGTATTCATGATTTAACAATTCAAAACTGACAACTTCAATAAAAAAAACATTCGACAAAAATATATTATAGATTCTTCCTTTTTCGAAATTTACGTAATTCACAGATTGACGGTAATACGATTTGAGAACAATCGTGCTGATAACGTGTTGTAAACTAAAGAGAGACGAGAGAAAATATGAATTGTGTGTATTTAATATGAGGACCAAATGCCTCTATTTATAATAGTATAAGAGCTATAGTTTTAGAGTTATATACTTGGTCATCACTCATATCATATATATCTATTAGATATATTTACAACAAAAATATTTATAATATGCTCCGCAATTATTTTTATTAAAATATTTTATTTATTTAATTTTTTGAGAAGGTTATTTAATTGTTTTAAGAAAAAGTAAATACTAGTAGAAAATTACAAGAGTCAGAGCATAGCAGAGCAGGCCGCCGCCCGCCAACTCCAAAGGAGGGAAAACTAGAGAGAGAGAGAGAGAGAGAGAGAGAGAGAGAGAAGATGAAGTTCAGCGTGAAGGCATGGAGCAAGGGCGGCGGTCGGGCAGGGTTACTGCAGGTGGGCGGCTGTTCGCTGGAAACTCCAGCACTCCTTCTCACAACCCGCAAGGGTCTGCCCACCTTCATCTCCCCCGACCTTCTCTCTTCTCTCCCTACCCCCGATTCTCGCCTCCTCCAATTCAGCCCCCTTCACTTGTACGCCCTAACTCCCAATGCTACTTCCTGGATTTTTGCTGTTCAACTTATGCGTCTTTCTATTTTGCATATTACGTGTTTGTGTTTTTTCCCAGCCGAGGAGGATTCATTATGTCTCTACCATCATTTTTAATTTTGTTTCATGTTTTAGATTGATGTTTGTGATATTTGTGCAGCCAATGAACAGTTTTTCTAGTCAGTTTAAACTAATTCCATTTCTTTTTGTGGGTTGATATTTTCAGTTTAGAAGGCATATCGTCGAAGACGATATCCGAAATGGGAGGGCTGCATCAGATGCTTGGCTTGAGAGACCATGTGTTTGCAGCCAATCCAGCGGATTCTATTACATCCATACCGGATTATCAGAGCTCCAACAAAATTGGAGCATCATTTGAGACTCCTTCCGGCCGTTTCCTGGTATAACTTTTTTTCGATTTCTTTGTTGAACTTGAATTTCTTGCAACTAGGTTAATGCTGTGCTGTGTGTGATACAATCGACAATTTTGGGTTATGACAGGTCAAACCAGGACAGTATGTGGAAATGATTTCTTCAATGAAGCCTAATATGTGGGTCACATTGGCTGATGAGGTCCCTGCTTGGGTTTCTGATAAGAGAAACAGAGCATCAGTTGATCGGACTGTGAGATGGCTTGACGACTGCTTAACATTAACTATAGCCAATAATGTATGCTCCAAACTTTTTCTTTTATATCTATAGTTGTTTTCTGTCAATAGGTATAGTTTTTGTTTTATCTCCATCCAGGGAAAATAAAACATAAACATCATACATGAACTATTCCAGCTTCTGTGTGCTCAACTATAATATTGCAGGGGGACAAAATAATTTTTTTCCCTATTTTTCTTGATTCAGACATGTTTTCAGAGATATCCCCACTTTCAATTTATTGAAAATATTGAGTGCATGTTCTGGAATGGCATGTATGTCACTGTAGATATGGCTATGTTGTATATGTGAGGTTTATCTATTTGCCAAATAAGAGGTTAGGAATGTAGTCCATGGCCACATGGAAAAGCTGAAAACTTACATCTGCAATTTTACTGATACTCATGTAATCAAATGGTGACTCTACCTATGTAGGCTCTTTTTTAATTAGTAATTACTGAAATGCAGACAGGTGGAGCTATATTGGGGTCTATAGTAGGAGGCTCTAAAATTGATGATCGGAAACGCTGTGCACAAGAAGTTTCTAAGCGAAATGTCTCAGGTGTTTATGGCTAGTTATTGCATTCTGTTTTTGTCTGCCAACTAGATATCTGCTTTATAAAATTAATTTTCATTTTGTTAAAGATGCAAAACAGAGTAAGAAAATATAACAAAGATGATCAATCTGCTCAGAATATACCGAACTGAGATACAAAGTTGATTTGTGTCTTTTTTTTGGGGGGGGGGGGGGAGCAAGCTTCTTATATCTTTTTTGTCTGCCACATTTGTATGTTTGTGGATTCTACATACAGTTTTCTGTCTATGTCAACCTTTTTATTTATTTATGTTGAGAAGCTTTTATTGTATTGGTCAGGTTTTCACATTGCTGGGTTCGGTCTCGGAGAGAGTATGGAAGAACGCTCTGCTCTTCTCAGCGCTGTGACCGTATGGATTATGTTGTTTCAGAGTAAACTTATTATCTATTGGATTTTTCCTAATTGGAATTGTTAATTAAAATTTAGAAAAGAACTCATTCCCACCAATTTTTCTGTGAACTGAATGCTAGATGGAATTGTATCTCTTAACTATTACATTTTAAATCTTCAAAAGAGTGCAAAAACTAGTTACTCAAAAGATTTCCCTGGTCTTGAAAGTGAAAAGTTGCAATAAATACATTACCTTTTTTTTTTTTCAGTTACAACACAGATTTTTTTTTATCCGTGACTTAAATAAAGGTGACTTTATTGGTACACTTAACTAGTCGTGCTGTAATTGCAAAATTGAAGGTTGGTGCGTATAAGGCAATCAACCCTTTCTTTTTTTAGTTGAATTTATTGATCTGTTCACATTGTCCTTTTTTTTTTTTACATTTCAGGAAATTTTACCTGAGGATAAGCCACGCCAGATTTGCGGTCTTGCACTTCCAGGTATTTGCTAGTTTGTTTTTATAATTTATTCCCTTTCTCCTTGCAAGCTTTTTCCTTAGTTGCAGCTCACGTAAGTTTTAAATTTCTTCGCATGCTAATAATTGATGTTGATTTACTAGACATGTCGATCACATTTAATATCTGATACATGTTCTGTTTTTTGTTTGGCCTGCCAATTAGAATCAGAGGCACATGCAAATTGTTTTTCTGCTTGGATCCACCTTTCTGATTATGGATTTTTCCTATATTGAATCTCATCTCGTAATCAATCTTGCAGAGGAAGTTTTGCAAGGTGTGGCGGCTGGCATTGACCTATTTAACTCCACGTATGTTGTCAAGCTCAGCTTTATTGCTATCCTGCCTCCCCCCCCCCCCCCCATGGATTTCTTTACTAAAATGATAGATATTATAGCTGATGGGTTATAGTACATTCATAATATTTGTCATTTAAGTAGAATTTTGATATAAAGATAAATATATTTGTCAGATATATCTACCATCTCACACTTGGAGGCTTTGCGCTTACATTTCCTTTAGAGGAAATTGAGAGACATGGTTTCAGTGACCGGCTGAGTGACAGTGTTCGAGATGATGGTACAAAGATCAACTTAAAAGCAACTATTTACAGGTTATTGCTATGCTCTTGATTTTTGAAGAACCTCACCGTAATTGAGATTTCTACGTGATGAAAATAGTGGTATATGAAAGGTCAGGTCTGTTTTGAGTTAAAAGCGGGAGACGTTTGTTCAATTTATGTACATCCTGTTGCTTGGTAACCGAAATATGTTATTTGATCTTTTCTACCTCATTTTTGGTATGCCATCACGTAGTATATCTTAAAAAATAGTCACTATTAATACTCTACAATCATGGAACATTAAGTGAATGATGTCACAATGCAGGGAAATAAACTTGAATTTTTCGTTTCTCAATTAAGAGTTCACAACTGTTTGACATGAGATCTTCTATTCCACTTTTAGGATTCCCATTTTGTGTTCCACTATTACAGTTTATAATAATTGTCAGTAGAGTTGACTATATCACAATTAGGATTTATAACCCCATTTAAGTGTGTTACGCATGAGACACCAAATAGCAGAATAGAGAAACTGTTCCCATTGTGTAATCTGTGCATTTTAAATATTTTTCTGTGCATATTAATATTTTTTGTTATTTTCTTGTTATTTGTTCTTCTT
Source organism: Perilla frutescens (assembly GCA_026008535.1). NCBI lineage: Eukaryota > Viridiplantae > Streptophyta > Magnoliopsida > Lamiales > Lamiaceae > Perilla > Perilla frutescens. The sequence goes on along the minus strand of BRKX01000006.1, from coordinate 6,354,383 downwards.
CATCAATCTCAATTATTAATTGGGAAAGATTATGACATTTCAGTTTATTCAAAATTTTCTTATTCAGGAAAGACACATCTCCGATTTTAGAGAGCTGCAAGTGCTACACATGTCAGAATCATACAAAGGCTTATATAAACCATTTGTTCAACGTTCATGAAATGTTGGCACAAATTCTATTAGAAATGTACGTTGTAGTTTCCTTAGCCCCATTGCAGTTGCACACTTGTCATTTTCCCTTACTCGGATTTCTGTCATTTTTGCAGTCATAACACACACCACTATCTAGGATTCTTTCGCAAGATAAGAGACGCGATTAATCAAGGGACATTTGAGGAGTTTCGCCAAAACTTTGTGGAAACTAGACGTGATCATAATGCTGTTGCTACAACTGCTGTTGCTGCTACTTTGAGTGGGTAGTTTATGCATCTTAAAGCAGTTTAGGGTTCCACCGGGAAGGACAAGTGAGGTTGCTAACGTCGGAGAAGGTTAATTTATTTTTATTTTTATTTTTTTGTCGATCATCCTAGCTAAAGATAATCTAGTGTTTGCAATGCTGCCACAGAATTTGAAACAGATAAGAGACATGAAGTAGCTAGAAAAGAAGCTGGGTTTTGTCACTAGCTAAAAACTTGTAATTACATCTGAACTCTCAGTTCATTTTTTGTTTTGTACAATAGTGAGATTAACTCTATTTTCTGCAACAAAAAGTTGTTATTTCACTTAGGTTCTTCTATAGCGATTTAATGCAAGTTCAAAGGCTGCTAAAATTTTTTCATGTGTTGTTTGCCTTTCCTATCATGTGTACATAGTTTGCAAGCTTATTGCATATGTGTGGTACCAAAAAAAAAAGCAAGCTGCTGGCACCCTTCAATTACATTGCACCGTACAGTTTTAGCAATTCCAATGGTGGATCAAAACATTAATTTGGTGCAAGTTATCACTCTAGCCCTGTCCTAAATTTGTGTAGTATGTCATTTAATAAATTGTTTATTATTTAAAATAATTATTAAATGAATTATCTAATAAGTTTAAATGTTTAATATATAAATTATCTAATTATTTAATTTAATTTATAAATGGTCTCAATAAATAAAATTATCTCACAATTATTTTTTGAAATATTATATAATTAATAGTTATTAAGTTTGAATAATTATCATTTTAAAAAGTATTAAATAAATTATGACAAAAACTTGTATACGATTGCCTAGCGGGTCTCTTGCTTAGACGGGTCAAATAGAATTTAAACTCGTTCAAAAAACACATTCAAACCTGCTCAAACCTGCAAAAACAGTCAGGTCCACGCGCCCTCTCATGCGTGCCCGTACACGTATCAGTATAAAGTAAAGTATCGCTATGTACGAAGTAAAATATCGCTAATTATATATCGAAATATCATCAACTATGAAGTATTTTTACATGCTAAGAAGAAAATAAATGGATTATTTTTTACATAATTCATAATGTGAGGTTTTAATTTAGTTGATTCATTTATCTTCTTTTTCGGAATAGGTCTGTTGATTGTCCGGACATCACGTATCACTATTTATGATGTAAAGTATTACTAGTTATATGTTTAAGTGTAACTTAATATGAATTGAAGTATTATCAAGTATGCAATGTTTTAGAAACATGACAAATATACTTTCATTGATATCCCTACCAAGTTTTGCTCTTTAAAACATTTTTTTAAACAAAAAATTATGAGCTCTTAGTTTTCTTTGAAAAAAAAAAACATCAACACTAATAATATAAAGTGTCATTACATATGAAGTGAAGTTTTAGTAGTAAAGAAGTGAAGTATTATTGCCTATTAAGCGCCTACAATCTCCATTTTCTTTTTCTTTTTTAGATTTTTCTAATTTTGTTGAATTTTGATTTTGTATCAAGTTCAGTGCATGAGCACGCACGTTAGCGCCGAGCAAATGTACTGGACTAGACATTGGATAAAAAAATTTAAATAATTCAATTCAATTTTAGGATTCACTAATTTCATTTCAGAGTATATATATATATATATATATTAGAAAATTAAATTCGTTCAAAAATTAAATATATATTTATAAAAAAATGAATAAATTAAAAAGTGAAAAAAAACTAAAAAGAAAAGGAAAAGAGGAGGGAGAGGGGAAGGGGCCACTAAAAAAGAAAAAAAAAAGAGGACCACCTCATGTGTCAAATAGAGATACATCTAACGTAAGCGATCCGTTAGACGGTTTCAAACAAGTGTGTCTCATAAATTATTATGCATAAAATTAAAAGATAAAATAAAATCTTTCAAATAATATTTTTATTTGGTGTGAATGGTTGGAGACTGAAGTAACAAAAAATCTGATGCACAAATTGCACTTATTTAAAATTATTTATCCTAATTGGACGCTTATCTAATAAGATGCTTTTAAGTGTCCTATTAGGCGGGAAATGATCAAATGAGAACCCTTCCCGTAGGTGGGAACTAGGAACCAATCCTAACCCTTGTTTGACTCAATCTGGACGGTCCAGATTAAATCAGATTTAAGTGGATGGGCGGTGACATTCCTGTAATTTTCGGCAACTTTCTGGACGGAGGGGTAATATAGTAATTTAATAATTCTTCCCTTTTGTTCTGAGGCTAAAATGAGAATCGCATAATGCTAAAATTATCGAAGTAGGAGGCTAAAATTGATGTGACATTTTCCACTAGGGTTCACCGTTCTCAATTAGGGTTTATTAAGTTCCTGATCCCAACTAGTAATTATGAGATTCCTATTAGGGTTCACTGTCCCCAAATAGGGTGTATTGCATTTCACTCCAATGAAATCATCGTTCCATTTTTGTTTATCAACACATGCTAAAATGAGAAATGCATGATGCTAAAATGTGCGAAATCGGATGCTAAAATTGAATCTGGGTAATTTCTGAGTTCAGTTCCGATTTTACCCTTAATGAGACGTACGAATTGAAGATTTTCGCGATAATTACAAAAATGTCACCGAAAATCTGGATGGATCTGGGACGTCGATTTTGCAGGATGGACGGATGGGATCGGTTCCCGATTCTCACCTAGCGACCGGTTCTCACCAAATCCCATCCCTATGTGTGTGTGTGTGTGTTTTAAATAAAAAACGCGCAAGGGAATGAAACAATCAATCAATTAATCAATCAATCCCCCCACAGCAAATCATGGAGCAATAAAATGGAAGCTTTGCTTATTTTTGTCAACATTCCAAACTATGTGAACACCCAGTCTTCACAAATGAAATTAAAGCTCTCTTCCACATATATTGCTCCCATTTTCCATGAACTCATACGTCCCGTCCCGTTATCTCTACTTAAGATTCTCTAGTTCCAATTTATGTGTGTCGATCATATACCAAATTTCAAAATTATTATTTTTTCTTTTATTTTTTTCTTCAATTTTAATTTCTTTTGATTTAGTATAATTTTACATTATTATTTAGGGTTTATTTCACCTAATTAGGATTTATAATTATTTTTTTAATATATAATTTTCATTTTTTTAGTTAACATAACTAATTTTTGAGGTTGATTATTCCAAACTTAAGATATATAATTTTTAAAAATTTTATTTTTAGCAATCAATATTAATTATGATTAGTTATAATATAATAAATTTTATTTTTATAAAAAATATTATTAATAATATATAATTTTAATATTGACATAATGTCTACTTAATTATCTCATGTACGTAGTACGTATAGAGAGAATAAATACCCACAAATTATGGATAGAGAATGGAGAAGCTCTAATGGGCCGGGATGACGTAATTGGCAAAGTGGTTGACCTTATTTATAACTAAAAACTCCATCAGACATTTGAATTTTTTCAAATATCTTTGAGATGAAATGATTTGGATATTATTAAAACTAACACAAAATAAAAAAGTTTTACAATCACAAACTAACCCCCATCAAACAGATAATGGGATTCGAACAGCAGAAAAAAAAAAAAAAAAACCGCAGAAAAAATTCAAAAATAAAAATCTAATAAAAAAAAATACCAAAACATGGATTCAATCATTATCACTGAGCCTAAATATTCTTTGCCGAAAAAGTCTGTCTCAACCAAGGCATTTATCTCCGGGACCAAGTACCTCCATCAACTAATTGGGAAATGAGTACTAGTAAACTTATCCGCCACCTGATTTCCTTCACGATAAATATGTGAGACTCTGAAGTGAACTCCTTGAATAAACCTGAAAACTCTTAGCAGACGTGCCCTGACTCTCCACGGAGTTAGACGAATTTCTCATGCAAAAATTCCCACCACCAACGAAAAATCCACCTCAAGGAAAATATGTGTCATCTCTTGGGCAGCCGCAAACTCCAAAACCAAAATCGCTCACCACAATTCTGCCTTAAAAGAAGAAGCAACCTCCAAATTCTCATGAAAAGAAGCCATAACTGATCCCATATGATTTCTATAAACCCCTCCTAGGAGGCAGCTTCCATGAAACCGAATAGTAACTTTAGGACGCGCAATCCTTCCCTGAACCCCAGTGCTCTCACAATCAATAAATCCTCCACATTATTGTTCATTAGACTAAGTTTTTAATGTCACACAGTAAAGAATGTGACTCATTATAGTTTTTTTTTTTCTCAACTATTTCTTGTCTGAAACGGTGCATAATTGTTGACCTAGTAAACACTAACAAGTAACAACTATCAAGCAAGGAAACATATAATATCACACAATATTGATACAAAATATGAAGGCGCGCGATTATTTATAATCAACTTTCAATCTGATATATGCACCAGGAAATGTGTGAAACTACAAATAAAAACTACAAATATATACAGGGGTGGTCTTTTGTACACAATAGTGTACCATAAGCTAGTGTCAGGCGCCGGTCAATAATTATTTTATTTTTTTTTCTAGGCAAATTTTTCATTTTTTTTTCGATTTTCTAATTTGTCTTTTTATTTTTTTACCAAAAATTTATATTCTAAAATAAAGTTAGTGAATCCTAAAATTCAAATAAATTGATTTAATTTATTTCGTAAAATGGAATTAATAAATCCTAAAAAAATATAAAATAAACCCCTAAAAACACCCCTTAAAAAACACAAAATAAACCCCTAAAAACACCCCCTAAAAACACAAAATAAACCCTTAAAAACACAAAAAAAAAAAAACAAAATAAATCCCTAAAAACACACCCAAAAAACACAAAATAAACCCCTAAAAACACCCCAAAAAAATCCTAAAAAACACAAAACAAACCCCTAAAAACACCCTAAAATTTACTAAACCCTAAAAAACACCCCCAAAAAATTCTAAAAAAAACTTAAAAAAACACTAAACCCTAAACCCCAAACCCCTAATCTCTAAACATTAATTGTGATGAAATAAATCATAATTTAAATTAAAGAAACTCGTGTACGACAAGTTGCAAGCCCAATACTTTTTATGGTTACGGGTGATACTTTTTGTACTTCGAAATGATACTTTTCAGTGTTAAGAATGATACTATTTCTGGCGAACTTTTTTTTTTGGGGGTGGGGCGGGGCGGGTCAGGGTTGACCCGTGCATACCCCTCCCGTCTGATGGTCTGATTTTAATTTTCAAAGCTGATAATATATATATATATATATATATATATATATATATATATATATATATATTATGACCACGAATTGAAACCCAATGATTTAATTAAGGTTCACTTATTTATTTGTTTTTGCTGATGAGGAATGTACGCCTTCATTATTTTTGGGCGTGCTTTAACTGGCTCCATTCTTCTGTTATAAGATGAGATTCAAATTATGACCCTTAAATCATAAAATTCATCGATTATTTTTCATTACTCATAAATTTGAAAAATTGGTTATATAGTTGTTGGATAAATAAACTAAAAATGTGATCATGTGTGTGATGTCTTAATCGATGGGAGAATGAAAGTATATATATGTGGACTTAATAAATTCTCTAGTAATTTGGATTAATCATTTTGACAATGTGAAGACGGATGCAAAGTACTTCATTCGTCTCATAATTGTAATCTTTTATTCATTTTTTGTCCGTTCTAAAATTATAGTCCACGTTCCTTATATATATGTATTACATTTTCATTTTCTTTACTACCATATTTAATATTCTTTGTAATTAGTATTCATTTTCTTTTGAATTAATAAATAAGGATATATTTGAAAAAAAATTATACAATTTTACTTTTCCAAGTATATTAGATGCCTTTTATTAATATGTGTAAAAAGGGAATGATGACTATATTTTTAGGACGGAGGGAGTATTTATAAGCGGAACCCGTTATGTTATCGTTTCATTATTGGGTCCTACTCCATGGGCATGGGGCGATATTAATGATATCAGAATTGACTTGGGGAGTGCTCAATCAGGCCCTAGAACCAGTTTAGGAGTACTCAAATTAACTATTTTAACAATGCGAGGACGAATGACAAGTAATTACTAGGAGAGCGCGTTATGCTGTTGTTTTGTTATTGGGGTTGGGCGCTACCATGTGAGCTAGTGGGACAATGATATAAAAAATAGAAATTCTCGTGTGTGAACGAGACTTTACATGGAAGTCTGCCGTTTCACAAACAAATTAATAGATAATATGCATGCCTAGTGCAGTTTCGACAGATATAACTACTTGTCTTTCAATAATTAAATCTTGCAGTGTAATTAAGTGTTTTTTTACCAAGTCCTTGCATTAATTATAGTCTGAACATAATTTTTTTCTAGAAAGAAGTAATAATCATAGACGTATCTTTGCACTAATTTAGATTTTGTCCACACGTCCACGAAAAGAAAAACAATGAAAAAGAAAATAATTATAGTTAATGGGGTTTTCTTTTGGAGAAGAAAAGTATAACTTGAAATACTTTTTTATATAATGAATTAATGAGTATAAACACAATAAAAACTAATAGAAATCAGAATATATATAATCTACACACTATAGTAATAGAATAAAGTGTCTAGCCATGATTTTTTTATTACAATTATGCCCCTTCATGGCAAATTTAATACAGTATGATATATGCATACTATTAATAGATATAAGATGAATCACATTTCATCATTAATTAACAAATACGAAATTATTCATGTGCCATGAGATGGGTAGTCTTTTTCTTTTTCTTTTTTTAAGTTGGTGGAAGAGGGTGTGGCGGATCTCGAACTCGAGACGTCTCTTTTTTTAGGGTTCTCGAGAAAACGTCATATTTGAGTAGCCATTAATATTTTATTTCTTGTAGATCTATATCTCTACTATCTATATATATTTTTATTTTTATTTTTATTTTTTAGTAAAAACACACACCCCACACACATACAAAACACGCTAAACTCAAAAGATTATATGATATTCATATTTTTAATATTTCATATAAAAGAGGATTATTAGTATACATATGAAGATGTATATTTTCTTTTGTTTAACAAAGTTTTCAACATTATTAAAAAAACTCCAGTATGAAAAAATTAATTACTAATTTTTCATTGTCTATATATAATTTATTAAAATATCTGTATAGAATTATAAGGGTGCATGATCATAAAAAAATAAAATAAAAAAAATCTTGCAACATGTTCTACCCACTCTCTTTTATAACTGAAAGATGCCTTTTCCACTATCGAACTATTAATTTCAAGATATTTCAAACGAATAATAGCACTAAGTCACTACTAACATGAACGATAAAGACTTTCTTCCTTTGTTTTCATTTTCATTTTTGCTTTTTTTTCATTTATAACCATTTATATCTTTATAAATGAGAGATTTATTATTATTATTGCTATCATGCTATATGTAGAGTATAACCAATAATAATAATAATAATAATAATAATAATAATAATAATAATAATAATAATAATAATAATAATAATAATCATAATCGACGTAGGAAAAGTCAACTTCATTCGAATGTTATTTTGGTAGGTCCGACCAATTGATAGAGTATAACCAACCATATATAAACCAATACCTAAAAATCAAATTTGATTTTTTTTTTTTCAAAATAAGAAAAGATAAATTTTACTAACTGTGTTGAAAGTAGAAAAACAATCCACGCCAATCACTGCCCCTCATTCCATTTGCTTAATTTAATTTCCTTTTCCGCTGTCCCTGTTCATTATTGCCATTACTTTCTGCCCAAATATTCATTATATTTACTTCTTTTTTTTTATATATATTTAGTCAACATATGTTAGGAATTTATTACTTGATTGTTATTTGCTTAGATATGATTTTTAGGAGATTTATTTGAATTTCAGCTATGTTTTAGGTCCATAATATATTGAAACATCAATAAATAAGTTATTTAACCCCGTATAAACTTTTTTATTTTTATACACTTCTTCTTTTAATATATCGGTTCTGAAATCAAAAAATCCTGCACAAGCACCTAATGTCGTAAACTTTGAAATAATAACTCACGTGACATTCTCAATATGCTCATGCAGGGAGGGTTAGCGTAGGTAGGTACATATACTATACTCTTTCCGTTTTTGAATAAGTGTCATTCTAGCATTTTAATTTTATTTCACAAAAAATGTAATTCTACAAATTCGAGACATAAATTTCACATTTGCCTTCATTTAATACATTCAAACATATATATTTAAATCATTTAATGTATTCACACAATGGTATATTAGACAAGTTAATTAGTTTATTAATTTATGTGCATTCATCCAAAACAGCACTTAAATAAAAACTGAGTGAGTATATATTCTAATGTTTAAATTAGATATCTCAATCATCCATTGAGATAATCCAATTGATTGAAAAAGAGATGACAGCCTCTTAAATTATTTTCGAAAATGCAATACTTAAATCAACATTTATGATGCTATTTAATTTCAAAATTTGAAAATAGTGGTGATAATTTTGTAAATTGTAAAATGGCGATGGTATTTAAAAAAAAATATAATACTAAAATCCAACATAAGTATATTAAAATTCAAAATTAACGGTGGAGATTGATTTATAATTTATAGAGTAGGATATGATTTACATCCGACATCATCCCCATTGAATTTCATCGCTACTCGCATATACGCGTAAATATATTAATGTTACAGCAACTCTGACCAACATATTACATACTAAGCTATATATGCATATGAATCCCAACAAATATGATGATGTGATATGAGAATCCTTATTCGGTGACATGCCTATTTGATCTCTAATATAATACATAATCAAATTCTACTTTTTCAATCTTCAAATCTATTTACTCACTTCTTCAGTTCCTATTTGGCCAATATTTTCTACGTACCTTTAATATATATATATACTAATAAACGACTATATCAAGAGGGAGACTGGAGAGAGAGAAATGGCCGGAGGTGGTGGAGAGGGAGCTTCCCTTGAGTATACTCCGACATGGGTGGTGGCTCTTGTCTGCACCGTTATCGTTGCCATATCTTTTTTTGCCGAAAGAATTCTTCATGTTGCTGGCAAGGTAAACCACATTTATTACTTCTTTCCATCTTTTTCTATGATGATTTGTTTTTTTTATTCAACTTGTAATGAGGGATGATGAAATGAATGCAGTATTTATTGAAGAAGAATCAGGGGTCTCTGTTTCAAGCTCTGCAGAAAATCAAAGAAGGTCTGATTTTTAAAACTTATATGTAGCTCCAATAAATTAAATAAATAGTATTGGCATTTGATTATTTGACATACGAGTAAAATGATACAGAGTTGATGTTGCTGGGGTTCATATCTCTGATGCTGGCTGTATTCCAAGCAAGAATTAGTAAAATTTGCATTCCTAAAGGGTGGACTAATCACTGGCTCCCTTGCCATAAACAAGATGATGATCATGATGATGATGATCATGATTCCGATCAGCATACAAACTCGACGGTCCACGTCGTGTTTCCGGCAATCCGCCACCTCTTAGCCGCGGCACCAGACGGTGCTGGTTACTGTGGTGCCAAGGTAATGAAATATCTAATGCCATCAATCAATTCAGTTTAATGGGACTTAATAAGAGTTGATAACTTTTTTTCTATTTTTTTTTGAAGGGAAAGGCACCATTGCTATCTGCCAAAGCGTTGCATGATCTCCACATCTTCATCTTTGTATTGGCTGTTTCCCATGTAGTGTTCTCAGCTGTTACCCTTCTGTTCGGGGGATTGAAAGTAAAAGATCGTGTTCGTGTTCAACTAATATTCCTCTTTGATGTTCTGCAGTACCAGTCTAATTTGTTTTTGTGGTGTGGCACAGATACAGCAATGGAGACATTGGGAAGAAGCTATTCTGAAAAAAGAATATGATCCTGAAGAAGGTTACAACTTACAACACTTCTTCACTTGATTTCTTAGAACAATAGTATACCTAACTGATTTTTTTTTTGAGTCATTACATAATTTGTAAGTAATTAACACTTGACTTGAATCTTGCAGCCCTTAGAACTATTACTCATGTCCAAGATCACGCATTCATCAGGTCCAGGTTTTCGGGCATCAGTCGTGTGTCTTTGTTTGGTTGGCTGGTATGTCACAACTCACAAATATATGCAGAAATTTATTTGTTATAACTGAAATAATGGACTACATTCAACAGTTTATGATGTTGTTTACCTTTTTATCTTTCTTCACTATCAGAAATCCTTCTTCAAGCAATTCTTTCGATCTGTCAGCAAAGAAGACTACACCACCTTGAGGCTTGGCTTTGTTATGGTAAGAAATTTAGACACCACTTGTATTATATCTCAATTTAAAATCATGATGAAAATTAATTTATTTTCTGAATTATATATATATATATATATATATATTTTCTAGAACCATTGCCGAGGAAATCCAAAGTTTAATTTCTACAAGTACATGACTCGTGCTCTCGAAAAAGATTTCAAGAAAGTTGTTGGAATTAGGTGAGCAGACTTCAAGAAAGTTGTTTAATCAAGTTTAGATGTATTAATGTTCTTACAATTTATTTGATTTCAACTGCAGTTGGTATCTTTGGGTATTTGTCGTTCTCTTCTTGTTGTTGAATGTCTATGGTAAGAAATTAATTGTCCAAGAAAAGCAGCAACATATTTTATTTTATTTTTGCTGATAAATTTGTGTTCTTGATCAGGCTGGCATGCATATTTCTGGATCTCCTTCATTCCCCTAGTAGTAAGCTGCAACATAATTAAGATGAATATACAGCATATTTATATATGCAGATTACTAGTCACATTTTCATCTAAAACATTAAGATCTTCATCTAACTCGAAATGCAGTTTTTGCTTGCTGTTGGGACTAAGCTTGAGCACATAATAATCCAACTAGCCAGAGAGGTGGCTCAGAAACACATAGCAGTTGAAGGAGACTTGGTTGTTAAGCCCTCGGACGATCACTTCTGGTTCCACAGACCACGCCTTGTGCTCATACTAATTCATGTGATTCTGTTCCAGAATGCCTTTGAGATTGCTGTTTTCATCTGGATGCTAGTATGCAGCCCCGCCACAACTCTTGGAAACTGAAGCCTTAGAACGTATGGTATGGCACTGATTTGTTTGTTTCGTGTGCAGGTTACATTTGGTTTCAAGTCGTGCATCATGGGAGAAGCTAGCTACATCATTCCTAGACTTGTCATAGGGTAAACACTATCGGAAAAATTGTCACTAAAAGTCTAAAACCATTAACTAACTAATGAATACATTGGTTGTGCAGGGTTTTTGTGCAGTTCCTTTGCAGTTACAGCAGTCTACCACTCTATGCCATCGTTGCACAGGTAGTAGCTTATAAACTTCGATTTTGCTCAATTTTTGTGGAGTTTTGATGGCTGACTGGTGGTGTTTTGATGAACAATGAAGATGGGGAGTTCGTTCAACAAGGCCATATTTGATGATCATGTTCAAGCAGGGCTAGTTGGTTGGGCTCGAAAAGCCAAGAATAAGGGAATGAAGAAGCCTAATGCTTCAGTATCTAATCATCAAGGTTCTCCTCTTCTCAGAGCAGAAATGGTGGGAATTCAAGTACAGAGTCCAGCAACAGAACATAATGGCACAACCCCAGAAATCAAACCTACTACATAAATTCGAATAAACCATATATCGAAGATTGTGTGACAAAGATCGAAACTTGTAATATTTGATCATTGAGATTGTTTTGACAACCTCATTTTAAGGTGAATTCCAAGTCCGCAAATCACACATGAGAGACAAACCGTATTGTGACCTAAACATGTTAGTGCAATTCGAATTTGTAAAATTATATCCATCAACAAAATGGTCCAAAATGAAACTGAAAACGTAAAAACAGCATTTTGCGTATTTCATTATGTTTTTCTTGGTCACACTTTTCTGCATGACTGCAATGTTTAACATAAAGAAGAAATCTTGCGACTAGGAACAACATCGATAATACTTTATCAAAATTTACGATAGTTTGGACGCAACTTAGAAATATATTCCCTCGTTTCAAATATAGAATTATGTAAAGGCTACTAAATATTACATGGCAAAAATGATACAAGTCTCGAGCAACAAAAACAGGAGTGTACCTTATCTCACTTCACCGCTTCCTCTAAGTTATAACAATATCGACACGAACCCTACCTGCTTACATGCAGCGTAGAGGCTGCTGTCATTATATCTTCCTCACCATGGGGCAGAATACGATTCCCATTCTCACCAGTTGCTTAATTGTTTGTGGATCTTTGAATTATTAGAGGACCTCCCACCTTTATCCTTGTAACTATTTCTAGAGGTTATAGCTCTCCTCTTCCCATGAGCAGCTTGGATGGCCCGTTTCCGTTGTTTACTCAGACTCTTAACAAATTCAGGGTCATCATCATCCCCATTCTGCTCTTCTTCCTTTTCAGACTTATCATCTGCAGAATTATCATCGTGCTCAACCTGTTTATTTTCCATCTCTCCACTTTGGCTAGGTTCGGTGGGAGTAGTATGTTGATGCATGATGTTTTGATTGTCTTCCAAATTACCTTCACGCAAATTATCTCCTTCCTACAAGCAGAGGTTTAATCATTCAGGGATCAACACAATTCTGGGCATAATTACTGAAAATAGAAATGTTAATTCGAGCTACATGTTTTCTACATAAATGTGCTATTCGTTTTATGTTGTGGAAGTGTAAATTATGCCCAGTATGGTCTTGTTCAAGAGACCAAAAGCACAATTCTGCACAAACCACAACACCAAGAACAGTGGGACATAATGCACATTTTCTCTTTTCTTGAATATATTAAATCAAATTCCATCACCATTAACATTTGTAAATGTAACATTTTCTTACCCTTTTCCTTTGTTTTTAGTTAAGGCTATTCTCAGTCACCCCTAAGTTCACATATAGCTACAAATTAAAAATACAAGTCATAACGAATAATAATCATTAGATTGATAGAAGGATGAGTATTATGCTGAGTCATAGTTTTTAATTCCATGAAAATTTGTCATGTCAGTACACCCATTTCACTCATGTCCAGCATCAAGTAGAATATGGTGATAAAAATATTTTGACCTACACATTCCATCTAGTCCGTAGGAAAACTCACAGGCTTAGAGGCTATGAGATAAATTTAAAAACATGTGAAAACTCACCTCTCTAACCAAGCTCAAGGACTTAAAATTATCTAGGCTCGAGTCATTTATCTGAGGAGCAATATTATCTTCATCCTCAGCTTCTTCGGAATCAGATTCTAGATCTTTCTCTTCATCCTTCTCAACAAACTGTGTAATAAACATTATAACAGAAGCCATTTCAGCAGCCAGAACTTCATGATTTAACACCATATTCAATCAAACGTGTTAATATACATTTGACATCTACTTTACTCCAGTTACAACTGGAGCAAATGAGTTGCCAACAGATCTATCGGAGAACTACAATTTACCAACACTGACCATGTAGAATTGTAGATTACATATCAAAGACGTCTTCAAATAGTATTGTTAGTCCCCATAACTATTTTATAAAGATATTTGAAAGATGAAAGACCAAGCATTGTACCTTATCCATATCATCTTGATCCTTCCTAGTGAAACCACTTGCTTCAAGTTCCTTGTCCAGGAAACCAGAAGCTTTGTTTATGTCTGAAAACAGAGGTCGGCAACTTTCATCTAATTCAACTTCAGAATCATCATTTTCAACTTCTTTTTCATCAAAAGTGAGGTTGTACCTATTGGAAGTACAAAAAGGAAGACCATGCAAGTGTTGTCATATCAAGATTCAATCGCAGGGGTAAAAGTTCTAAGAGGGATTGACCAAAATCTTAGAATTACACATATAACCGAATGCTGAGCATAGGCAATTACACATGAGTGGACGAACTTCCTTCAGGCAACTCAGAACTTTTTTTAACTGAAGCTAATAAGTACTGGTTTTGATTTATTATATGTTAGAGCCATAACTAATGGATAGTGATGAAAATTTTGAGGACAACTGACAAATTGATTTTGTCTTAGAAAGAAGCATGAAGAATTTGAAATGAAACTTGAATATTCAAGTTAGCACAGTTATTCATGTTTTAAACTAAACATATCTGTATGTGAGATATGCAGTGACTTAAATTAAATGATCTGATCAAAATCCACCAAGTTTGAGCAATTTAATATAAATCTATGTATATATAGATATATATATAGATATATATACCTATATCTAAAAACTCAATGCTTAGATGGTGAAGTGTTGACCAGGCATCATAGAGACCTCAACAAACTCATTTCAATTTACAGACAAGCATTTGGTTTGAAATAATCAACTTACCTCTTTCGGAAAAACTTGAAGATGCATTCAACATCTCGGTCAAAATACCTAAAAACAGAGGAATTAGTCTCTGTACGATATCATCCTTATGAAACTTGTGGAGATAAACAGTTCGTCAAAATGGTTTACACATCATACATCTCTGCATTTCGATGAGAAACTGAAACCATTTGCGGAAAATCAATCATTGTCACCTTCTCATCATCATCAATCTACAAAGTGAAAATAAGAAAATTTAGAAAAGTAAATTAGATTTCATGGTGGATGGAATTATGAGTAGAGCATGATACATCTTTAGTAACAACAGGCATAACCTTTTAGCTAGTAAAAACAAGCCAATACTAAGATAATACAAAGTTACAGAAACAATAACTACTGTATGATAATCAAGTAAACACAATAATGTGCTCCTGAAATCCTTCAACAGCTTACCATAATATTAAATTCATTGAAATCACAGTGGATGAGCCCGTGCTCTGCCAGGCGAACAACAAGACCAAGGATTGTTTCAAAGACCGTGTCGGGGTTTTGCAATTGCCTAACCTGCACTCTGTATGAAAACAGGATGATCATACACAATTCTCATCCAAACAACATCAACAATTTTAAGGAAAAGATTGGGCAAGAGTAACTAATAAATATCGACTTTCTTGTCTTGGAGATGTGCAATTTGGAGGGGAGAGCACAAAAGAACTTTACTGCTATTATTATTGATATTATTGTTAATAATAATGATAACATTGATGATGACAACGACAACAACCACAATAATAATAACCTGCTCCAAACATAAAACTAACATATAGAAATTAGGCATTTCTACTTGTATAAACAGAAAAAAGAGTAGAGAGATTATATTTAGTGATTCTCCAGATTCCTGCCAGGACGTCATATTATTCCTACTTCTGATACAATTAGCTATCTAGTAATCTAGCAACAAAGCAACCATCCCTACATTAGAATTCAAGTTGGAAAACAATTTCCTTATAACCTTATTATTGGTTTCAGGATTATGAGATTATCTTGATTATGGCAATACCATGAAACTCCTGTCTAAGAGACAACTAATTGACAAATGACAATATGACCAAACCAGCTTCGCTTTGCTAGTCCTTCATCATGCCACTTCCACTTCAACCAGGAGCAAAATTTTCCAATGAGCTGCTTTATAGGAACCTTTTAGTAGATTAGTAACATCGAGGGTACATAACATTATCTGTAAAGGTTATTACCTAGAAAAAATACCGACTCGAAACTCGTTAACTTATTTACTGCATCTGAAGCACTTAGGAATGGCAACTTATTGATTTGCTCCATTGAAAATGTAATCCAAAAGCAGCCAACGACAATATTGCAATTGGCATATTAATAAGAATGCATTTATCTAGCCATTTTACACTTGAGAATCAATCTGACAAGTCAGTGGTATATATCATACGCAATGGCTACACAGACCTTTATTACATTGAAGTGTCCCAGATAAAAAATTAAAAATTAAAAAAATGAATATGTTTACCATACACAGTTTAAACACTTACAGTGGGTAACCTTGGACGAGTGACATGATAACACAATGCCGATTGCAATCCACTGCATCTGGAACAGGAAAACCATGTTCACCCAAAGCCTGCCCACAAAGAAGTGAATGATTAACTAAGTTGACCAAAATAGCACACCTTCTGTTCATCTCCCACTAACACAACTAAGCTATCCAAAAAAATTAAATGAGTGAGAGAGAGACTACTAGAACCAGACCTTCATAAAGGCATATTCTTTGAGGGCGGCAAGCCGTGACAAGTATAGCCAGCTATAGCTACTACGATGCCTCAAATAATCACGTTTAGACTTGACTGCTCTAAAAGATACCCTACCAAGCCGGTGTAACTTCATAGCAAGAACTGTGCCATCTTCAGTAGCAACCTCAAATATATCTTGAGAAAACAAACTTTAATCAAGACCAATTTGTGATTCTAAAACAAAGAGATGGTAAAGCATCAAACAGGCGCAAGGCATTTATACCAGACTCCTTCCCCACTCCAATCTGACGACCAACAGAAGCAAAAACTCCGCGGTTAACCAATGTCTTGATCGCAAGAAAATCGTAGCCCAAGTATGTGAGCCGGAAACCATCATCTAAACCAAGAATACAACACATTCAGAATTTTCTAGAAAAGTAAGCAAGCAGGCGGTAGGAAGTATGAGTTCAATTCATTAGCGGTGTCTCATCAACAAAACCCATCCAGATATCACTAAGAAAGGAGCATAAGTACTTGATCAAGAAACCAAAATAGTTAAAAGATCGACTTCACAAGTTTAAATGGAAGATGGCCATTACAGAATATTGTACTACTCTTAATCACCGTGGCAGAAATAATAAGCTCCAAGAAAAGCTCACAAACTAAAATAACCGAAGAAGAGATTAAACTAACATTTGGAAGAGTCATGATGCACCAGCTTGTGCTTAAGACAATTCTTCAATACTTTATACGTGCCGCCATGCCTATATACGAACATATACAGAAAAAACAGCACATCAAACCCCACGGCATTAAAAAAAAAAAAAAAAAAAAAAAAAAAAAAAAGAACTTACTTCAGTGACGCAATTCGGTCTATCAACTCTGCGGGCACAATTTCATGCTGAAACCCATGAATTTAATGAAAAACAAAAATATCAGTACCCAGAAGAGCAAAAGTATTAATAAATTATAAAATAAAAGTCGAAAATGGAAAACAAAAAAAGAAAAGGAATTGGTGGGAGAAGAGAAACAAACATTGCGCATTCCCATCTCGACGGCGGTAAGAACCCTGAAATCATCCTTGGACAGATACCTCAGAGCGTTCACATCCAACTTCATGTTTTCCTGCTCACGATTTCTATTAAAAAATAATGTAAACGACGAGAAATTGAGCGCGGCGGAGCTTATAAGCAGAAGTAAGCTGATGGTGGCTGGGTTTTTGGGCCTATCTATCTAATTGGGCTTTTTTTATGAGTTGAGGAACGAGAGAATATTATGTGTTTCCAAATCCAAATGTCTCCTTGTTTTTTCACTGGGGATAGGTTTTAATATTTTATCTCACTTTAATATAATTTTATGTTTTCATATTATTGACATTGTTCATTTTCTTAACTTTTTGTTTTTGCAACTGCGAAAATAAATTATTTTTATTTTTAGATTAGTGGGTCCACTTACGGCGTCACATTATCATATCGCCTATTATATGTACATGACTATTTACATGTTACTGCTACATTGTTGGGTAAATAGGTGATGATTGTATTGGTTGCTTTTTTTATGTATTTATATTGATTTTTATTTTTTGTTGAATATGTATGATTCAGTTGATGCAATGTGCTAGGTGTCTATAAAGATAATCTATATGAGATTGATCAAGTACCATTTCCCTACAACAAAAAGTATGCTCCTAAAACGGCCAATTTTGGATTGCGGCTGTATCATTATTCCAATTCATGATGAATCTTGAAACAGTGATTCATCAAGTTTCCAGTAAAAATTTGCAGCAACACAACACAAATACAGAGGAGATCAAGAACCGCGAATATTGTCAATTAAATTAAATAACCTAATTGTGAAAATACGGGCTACCAGTCTATATCAAAAAAGTTACACATCCTATATGAACAAATCTGTTGTGCGGCAATACTGTAGATGATCACATCACCCTGTAGAATCCATCAATCTACAACCCTAAACTGCAAAACGTTGATGCATAAATCAGCCATTGAAAAAAAATCAGTGTCAGAGTCATCTCCAAATGTTTCCGAGTCCTCTTATACCCCGTGTGGATGTAAACCCGACCCAGATCTCCGATGTATTTAGCAATTCTAAGACCACCTTTTCATCTAGCAAGAAAGATGCCCAAGATCGATGGAGGAAAGAGTAATGGGATGCTTCAGTTTTTAGCAGCATGTATTCATGAAGTATAATATAGAGCTGACAAAAATATCAACAAGTCACCAAGGAGAAGGCCGATCACATCAAACACAAATTTTGGAGCAAATAATCCCCAGACCTGCATCACATGATGTAGTAATGTTATAATGAGATCACTGAATATTAATGAGTTCGCTCAAATGCAAGTAAAACTCAAAATATGAGGATACCATCAGATGCCGCCTTTGTATTGTGACGCATAGCATTGTGAATGTGGCTGTTATGGCTGTAATGAGCCCATACATCAAATACATCTGAAGACAATGAGAGACCTATAATTCACATATCAAGTTCCAACAGAGCATTTAAATATGAGAATTTCAAGGAAAACTTACTTGACATAATCTAATAGAAAACACTTGTTTGTTCTGCCTCAGCGGATAACAGCGTGCAACAAGGAGAGGAAGTCCAAATATAGGAAGAATATGAGAAAAACCAAATGTGTCAATGGTGAGAAGTATTGCTTGCCGAATAAGGATAAATTCATCGAACCTGCAATAGATGAAGATGGATGTTAGTTCAGATGCATTTACCATATTGTTTGTCCTTGAACAAAGGAAAAAAGCAAGGCAGACTCAAAAACTTATGGCATGAACTACAACCATGTACGAGCAGTGCTCTCCCAGTCTCTACTTGCCATTAAGTAGTAAATGTTATATAGATTTGACATTTAAAGAAAGCATAGTTTCAACTAAATCGAGAAAAGGAAATGGAACAAGTGTATTTCTCACCCTATAAATGCAGCTGCATATCTGAGGCCATCAAAAGCACACCTACACAATGAAAACATCATGATCTCTAAGGAGGGGAAAACAAGGCAAAGAAAAGCAAAAAAACTAGTTATGGATATGGACCACATTAAGTAAAGCCTTCAACACCAACTAAACCAAGATACCACAGTTTCATATTATTACAATCCTAGGGAGAAACACAAAGTATCTTACCAATGACCAGTACTGAAAAACATGCACACGGCTAGAAGGCTCCATTGGGTTACAGGAAGGGCGTAAGAGATTGAAGATCCAGCAGAGTCATTCTCGGTGCTCTGTCCCAATGCCATTAACCTAATTAAGCACCAACCTAAAGAGAATAAATCCAACGAAAAGATATTAATCACTGAGCACACTTCTAACTAGCAACCAGCTTTACTATTATTCACTGAAGAAAATCACCCCACTGAATTAAAAAATACGAGAAACTAATGGATGAAAAAAATTACAAGGTAGAGCAAGAACCTCCAATCAGCAATGCCAACAAAAACAGAGGACCTTGTTTCCCAGACAACAAAATGGTCGATGAACTCCATGTAGATATCAAGGCCAATGCTTTAACAACTATACTTTGTTCCAAATTTGAGGTTATCTCCCTATCAATCAATTGACCTATGGCCAATAACGAGAGTTGTAGAAGTCCAGCAGAATAGATCACTCGAGGAATTAGGTTTCCTTTTATATGCCAAAGTGAAAGGTTTGGACCCAATAGACTACTATCTGAAGCCCAGTTTAAGAGTATGAGCATATAATTAAATAAAGTTCCTACAACCACCACCTTCAAAATGCCCTGAGAAGAACAAGAAGTGATGCTCTTGTATAGAAGATATGCAATGATAAGAAGAGCTAATGCCGGAAGAACTTCAGCAAGATACATCCAGAGCTCAGAATCATTGTAAATCCCCAGCATGTTTGAAGGATCAACCTTCAAGAATAATGAGTTCACAGCCTGCTTCAACTGCCCTAATTCAATACTGATTCTGAGGAAAGGAACCAAAAGACAAAGCACAAGTGCCTGCAGGTTCCAACACAACTTTAGCAAACAGCAATGTATTGATACCAGCATCCATGCAACAAAGACATCAGAATTTAATTTATGTATGAGGCTAATGGGCAAAGGAAAAATGATGACAGAAGCCTACTTCAAGTAACATCATCTTCTTCATTATGGCACAACGTAGTTGAAGTATTGCAGTTGTTGCCAAAAGAAAACTTGCCACTCGCCCTTCTTCAACTGCATTAAAGTAACATGGAATGAGGACAACGAGCAAACAAAAAAAACTGAGAGCCATAGTAGATAGTATCAGAATCAGATACAGTGCTTACGAATAAAGCTGTTAGAAAGGAAACTCCAAGCACGTATCAGAATTACAATACTAGCAAGATTCGCCCCAAAAAAGTTCTTAAAATAGCCAGACAAGAAAGAATGGACCCCACATAGCTGGTCCAGCCTCCTGATGAGAAATATATGCAGACAAAGTGAACTTAACATGATGCAAAAGCCTACGCCCATCATTTTCAAGTTAAACTCAGTCCAGTTGGATCGTGCCAATGCAGCAACACTTTCAAGAAACATAGAATATGCATCAATTTGCCGTTTGACTAAAGGCAGTGGTACAAAAGCCCTCTCAGTTGTGTCTCGTGAAAAATTTCTTGAGGTGATTGACCAAAGCTCTTGCGCTTCTGAATACAGCTGTGATACATGCATCAAGTCTTTCTCCGAAAATCCAATTAATGATAAAGATGAATAGACATCAATATATTTCTTCACCTACATAAGCAAACCCTGAGTCATAGAAAAGGGTGGCAGCACTTAATTCGTCATAGCATCATAGAGTAACTAAATGCTTAATTCTGATTCCCAGAAATATGTAAAGTGCTTACAAGATATTTGAAGTAACCATACAAGTACATCATCGTATTAGAACGGCATGGGACATGTATGCAGATTTTGTGAAGAAATGACTTGAGCCGGTTAATGCACCAATGGAACTAACACCTATTTTCAAGATTGGGTTTTAGATAGACATTCATTATATTTATTTAGTTGGTGCTTGCAACAAACACGCACATGGTCAAGCTAAATTATTTTTGTTAGGGCTACATGTACTTTTTCCATATAGAGGTGCTATCTAGACATGAAGTCTAGTCCTTTTGTTGTTTTGGTACCCATATTGGGCAACCCCCTTCAAAATAGAGATGTGACACAAGGGATAAACTCAATGTCCCCATCTGTGTTTAAAACAAATATTGACTAGTTAAAATAAGGCATATACGGGAGTATTGATCATTTTATGGACAAATAATGGATTTACTAAGCAAATACATCTATGATCTATATGTGATATGCTCAGGATAACATGAATGCAATCAGACATGATATACAGCAGCACTCCTTTGTGGCAAATTTAACTTTTATCACTTAAATAGACTAACAGTACTGCTGTGGTCCTGTCCTGGTAATAATTGAAGAAAGAGAATATTTTCAGTAAGTGAAATTTCAAATGTTGATTCAAGGACCATAATTATGTATATACGTCCCATCTCAACCAATTTTGATCTGATTTCCAAAAAAAAAAAATCAAAGAAAGAAAAGCTATAAGGATTTTTACTTGAACCATATTGATGGCATACTACATGGATGCCATGGGCAGCACAATAATTTATCATATTATGGAGGATAAAAAACCAGCAAAGATATGATTCTACTTGTTAAGCAAAACAATAGGAAAACCAAGTGACAAAGTATCACCTTCAAAAAATAAAAAGTGCAGGCCTGTGTGCCAAAAGAAGTACAAGGATAAGGAATCATGTACCTGCCAAGAATTAATACAAAGGACATTCACATAATTCAGCATCCAACTTTGAACTTCTGATTGACTTTGATCATCACCAGTAGCTGACTTTTCCTGATTCCATGTCCCACCAGCTAACGAAAAGAGTTCAGAGTTAACACGCCCAATACTGAAAATAGGTTACCTCATCAGAATTTCTTCAGAATTATATTCCCTTTAACTAATTATAAAACAAAAAAAGGTGGAAATAAATAACTACAGTATTCCAGCAAGACTATGTCATGCAGTGTTTTGTATTTTCATTTTATTAAAGATCTTAGACTAGAGAGCAAAGTACATTCTTATTCAGACTCAGAAGCAACAAACACTTGAAATCCAATAACAGAACAGAAAGCCAAGAGGTCTCGTAGGTCAAGGAAGCCTAAATGCATTCAGCAGTAAACACCAAGTACTGTAAGATTCCATTTATCATTAGTGCCTTTACAGATTTATAAAGGCTCCGTTACAGACTTACAGTCAGAGTCCAATTGCTTTAGTTGCCTTATCATAAGGCATCCTGAATGATGACTGTGCACATAAATTCATGCAATAGAGAATTAGATAATACTAAAATGAGGTGACCAAAAAACAATAAAACATCGGAAACATTGGCAAGATTAGAAGATGGAAATGAAGTATTGTATAGTAAAAATTGGTGCCACTAACTCTGATTCCACAAGATATCGATAGTTGAAGAAAGAAGCAGACAACAACACCACAATGGCAATGGGAAGAAATAAATATGATGCAACTCAGACCTTTGACTCAGACCATATGCACAAGTAAGGCATTGTTCTTCAAACAACCTCCATGTTATGTGCTTACTTGATAAGAGTGGAACAGGAAGTCCTTCGGGAGTGAAGGATGACAATGTACGCTATAAGAAAAGGTGTAGCTGTGTAGACAAATTTGACCAAGAAAGAATACAATAAACTGCAATAAAAGCTTTGATCTCAATTCAAGAGATTTTTCTTTTCTTGTAATGATATCATTGATCTAAGTTTTTAACCAACTTTGAGACCAACAGGACATGTTCATCATTAGTTATCATATCCCATATCAAAAGTTATGTCATTGGCATCTGTTAGGCACATTTCATAGTTTCTTCCAGTAGTAGGTCACGTTTATGGAGCCAGTACACAGAGATGCAGGACGTTATTTTCTGCAGAGAACGGTTATTTCCCATCTCCACTTCCCTGTGTCAAATTTAAGTAAGTCATATGGCATGCAATACCTGTAGTCGTGCCTTTTCCTGACATCTGGCAGGCCTTTCTGTGCAAAGTTCATCCTCAGTTTTAAAATGCATCGTATAACTTCTCCCGAGTTTTAGATATTAGAAATGTATGCCACAAAAGAAGACCTCCTTTTCAAATGTTTTTTTTTTACTTATTATAATTTTTCCCAAATATTGATTCATTTTATTTCCGGACAAAGCAATTGACATGGCACTCTAGAAAGATTCACCATTTTCCTCAAAGGCTACCCAAGCATGGCATTACAATTGAACCAAAAAAGAAGGCACAAATAAAAGGAAAGAAGAACAAGATAATGAACAAGCTTTCAGAGGATTCTAGCACCATTTACCTTCCAAAAGGAAATGGAAGACCAAGCAGGGAAGAGACAGTTGCGGCAAAATCAAGCTGCAAAGATAGTCTAGAATAAGTGAATTATTTGGATAAACTTATTACGGAGTTCTAGAGCATCCGGACATTAATTAAATTAACAGACCTGTTGAATTGAGTTAATGCAAACTCGCCTTCCAAGCTGTAAATAAGAACATATATTATTAGAGGAAGAATTGAATATTTCTCTATCATAAGATGTGTATAAATATTGATAATTGATTTTAGACAAAGGAAAGCAAAACCCTTTATTTTAAAATAATGTAGGAAACAAATGAGAGTATTTTGTTCATTGGCATGAACCTTATATGTGACTGATATCAGGACCGACACAATTGAAAAAAAACATTTGGATTTCTACGCATGTTTATTAACTATGCTTTCGCAGACAGCACACACCAAAAAAAAGGAAGAAAAAAAAAAGCTATATCATAATTTCTTATTGGCTAGCATAATTTACCAAAACTCGTCAAGATATCCATGAGGAGAGCCATAACAAGCCATGCAACCACTTATTTCCTATTTGAGTGGTCAGTAGAGTATTTTCCTTTTTGCTTCCTCAAACTTGGAGAGTGATGATTTTCAAAGACTAAAAAGAAGGGTTACGCCCAAAGAAAAATTGGGCAAGGGTTCACCAGGAAGGTGGCAGAGGCCTTCAATAGAAACTTGACTTGGGTAAGAGGAAGATCACAATGAGAATGAGTTTCAACTCTTGCAACTTTTCTGTGACTTCCTGACACAAAATTATGTTTATCTTGTGCAGCTATTTGGTATATCAAACATTCAAACTATTTTCTGATTACTAACTTTTCTCCACGCACAAAGGCAATGCACTCTGGTAATATTGTGCTATGAATATTTAGACATACCACATCCAATTGGCAAGACGAACTCTCAGTTGCAGCAAGTAATGGATTCTGAGGTTTCTTCAAAGTCAACGCGAAAATTGCTGTTTCCACCTGCATAACAGATTGCTGGTATTAGTACTGAGAAGCGATCACATATCCTTGGAGAAACTAAAGAGAGACAGCACCTCCTCTGCGGTGCCTCCCCCATGATCACCATTGAGTGTCTGCCCATGATCTCCCATAACAAGAAGCAATGTATTTTCATGTAAACCACCAGGTGCACTTTGGCTTTCCAGTGCTCCAACAACTTTCTGGATCATTAATTAAATGTCATTTCATGATTATGATAGAAGAAAATTTTCAGCAGGAAAGACTTGACATGCCCAAAATAATGGAATGAAATCTGGGAAAAGGAAGCTGTTTTTAATAGACATTTCTTCTTGATTTTAGTTGCATCTATAAAGAACAGAAAATTAAGATTAAGTACCTTTATAACTTCGTTGTACTGCTCCAACTTTTCTATCATTGGGTCAGAGTCGACACCAAATATATGCCCAGCATGATCCTGTTTCATGGGTTTTATATAAGATATTATATTTATATGTGTGGGGCATGGACGTGTGTGTGTGTGTGTGTGTGTGTGTGAGAGAGAGAGAGAGAGAGAGAACACATGCAAGCCCATAAGTTTTGGAAATAATGATGCTTATAAGTGCAGAAGATGGAGTTTCAATTGAATCAACTTGGCAACCAAGACTGAATGAAAGTCCAGTTTCTTAAAGTCCTTGAAATTAATCTCAATTAAAACAAAAGAAGGAAACAGAGAGAAGGGAAAGAAATGACAACAGTACGGCTAGGCTCACCACACCAAGAAAATGTGCTATTAGCACATCCCAATCTTCTTCATACAGGGTGGGGAGTAAGTTCGTGATGCACCCATTGTCAACCTGACAAAGAAAATGCCATGAAGAATTGTAGACATATAGAAGAAAATAAATATTCATAAAGAGAACAAAACATAGGAATTCGCATAAAATGCTAACTTTTACAGACACGGGTACATCTTATATGATCTTAACAAATTATCATTACCGTATGAAGGTCTTTGACATTAAAGGATGGGAATGGATAAGATGTGGTAAAATGATCTGGAAATAATTGCACCCATGTATCATCCCCCATCATCACCACTCGCTTCCCATTTTGAACCAACTATAAGCAAGATAACGAGAGAAAATGCATGAGAAAACCAAAAGGAGAAAGAATGTCATGCATTAGATAAGCTGAATCATTAAGTATTAATCAGACATAGGATAGACCTGATGTATCAAGTTATCTTCAAGAATTGCTGGAGCACCAAAGCTGTTCCCCACATCAATAAACGTGGGAAGTCCACCTGTAGTCAGGCCCTGGATGTGGAAAGGTTAATGATTACTTGTGCATCAAGATACATCTCAAGTTAATAGTGAGGCATGCAAAATGGTATTGCTTTTGTACATCAAAACAGTTCATAGAACAACTTCCCTATTTATCACATTAAAAAAATTAAAACAGGCTGTTAAGATTCACACTTCTTGTTCTCAGAAAGTATTCAAGACAACATATATAAGCAAGGACACAATAAAAGTGTTAGATGCAAATTACTACCCGATATGTTCTTTTTACATGGCATATCAACAAAACCTGAAAAGATTCACAATGGCTCATTTGTCTAATGATTATGTTTGGCTTCAATGCTCAATCAAAACCAAGCCTTATTAACTTTTTTCAATGTTATTTTACCATCGCTGAGTCTATGATCAAGCTTGAACATATTTAAGCTAACAAAAAATTCCAAAAAAGTATGAGCACTCAATCCCAATTCGATCTTCCTCACTTGAAGTAAGAAACTTATTTTGTACTAACAAAAATTTGGGGCACGATTTAAATTATTAAATTAAAGTTTGGTAGAAATTCCTCAATTATGGTGTCTCCTAACTAGATGAAACAATCTATATTAAGAGCAACTGCCATTATCCGGCTAAAAACAAAGACACAGCAGTCTCATAACCCAATAAAGGGCATAGAAGGTTGAAGTAGTCACATGTAATGGAATAGTTGTATAAGATTGTGTTCATTTAGCTACAGAAAATATATGCACCTCGACTTTTTGCTTACTGCAAAAGGTAATAACAAATATTCACCTTTAGACGCTGCAAGCTGGTGGTAGGTGGATCAGCTGTAGCTTTGAAAATTCTTGTTGACGATTGGTTCTGAGCAGCAAGTTCATGCAGCACTTGTAACCTGTCCATCCATGGTTTTTTCTCTAAAGGAATTTAAATATAAGTTTTAGGTGAAGTGAATACAAGACTATTCAAATATAGAGTCCTCAAGAAAGCAATAAGTAAGCATGATAATGAACATTTTACTAATTTAAAAAAGACTAAATTACCTGCAAAAAATGTGCTTGGAGCCACAAAATCAAACCTGCAGCAAGAATACCTTAGAGACACTACCAAAAAAAAAAATCAACAAATAAATAAAAGAACAAAACAAACCCAGAGAGCAATTGCAAAAGTGGTCAACCTCAGAGCATCTAGAACAATGATAACAAGACGGCCAACAACAGGTTTAGTCCAGCAACTTCCATTAGCATTTTGATCACGAGGAGGAGGAAAACAGGGAGATTCTGCAACGTCCTTGCATTCGCTATGTTGGGAAAGCTCGGAGCGAGTAAGAAGGAAACCTCTCGTAAACAATAAAATGGCCAAGCTGTGAAGCAGCATTATTCCCAGAAACGCAACAAAAGCCCATTTCCGCCCACTCCAATTCTCGCTTCTCCAAATCCATTTCTCAGACATTCCCATTTCCCCTAGTATACTTGAGCGGATATGAATCAGAAGACCAGCTCTTCATAGAACTTGGAAATTTTAATAAAAATTGGGCTTCAGATTCTAACAATAGTAATTTCCACAACTTTGCTGTAATGTGTTAATTCAGAATACAAAGCGGAATGCTTCAGAAAAAAAAAATCAAGCATTAACTTAATGAAGCTAGGGTAAATTAAGGCAAAAGCAGAAAGCGAATTAAAGCCGTTTATGCCGTATAATCCAAGTTCATTGATCATCGGCATAAGAGATGAGAACACATTTGATTATGTATTCAGGCTGATGAGTGCCAGGGATTAAGAGAGAGAAATAGGTAACTCACCGGCGTGACGACCGAACTGCGGCGGAGTGGTCGAGCACGAGACGACGTGATCCGACTTCTAGTCTACTGCAACTACTACCATAAAAACATTTTTTTATTTTTTTTGGCTAAACTCCTTATTTTACCTAAGTGATTATGTGATAAATAAGGTTAAATTGTGTATTTTTATACACTTTTGTCAATAAAATACATAAATGATTTAAACATTAATAAAATCTAACACAACATCTATACATTTTCCAGCCAAAAGTTACATTTCGACTGAATAATTGGATATCTTCAAATTGATCATATATGTGACATGGCATATGCATTCTAATATTTTGCCATCTTGGTCAGAAAATATATTAGATTTGATTTGTTTTTAAATAGTTTGGTGTAGATTTGAAATATATATATGTATATGTATTACTATAAACGATACTTTTTCCCATAAATAGTGTGCTAATAATTTATTAAAATTTGGTAAACTCGTGTAGTTTTTCATAGTGCCTTTTTCATACAAAAAAATAAATAAATGATATCTTAAATTTTGTTATTATATTCTAATAATTTACATTTAATTATGTTAATGTGTTCATAACAATTTTTCCGTAGAAATCGGTAGCAAATAAAGTAGAGACCAAAACTCGAAGGCGGCTGAAGGGAAAGTCGTCTGATAATAGAGACAAAAGAGTTCTTTGTTTCACAGTTTCATGAAATGAAAGTCGAAATGGAAGCGCAGTGATTTTTCATTGCAAATGACATTTTATAATTTTATTTTATATTGTTTGAGGAAAAATGACATTTTATCATTTACATCAACACTCAAGAAGTTTGTACAAATCAATAGCAATGGTAGTATTAGAATATGCTATTATAATTAAATAATACACGCAACTAGAATAATAACCACATGGTTGAACCCTCTTTTTTAGATAACGAGGTAAATCCAATTCAAACTTGAAAATGTTTTGACCACACTACACCACTAAGCTATCCTATGAAGAAATAGACCCAAATACATGATTTTCCACAACTTTAAATATTGTTGCAATATTTAATAATGTTGCGGCACGAGCATGAACGTAAAGGCCAAAAACATGATCTCCCACAAACATCAAACGACAACAAATGTCAAGTGATACCAACAACAAATTGAGCATTCGAGTAGAAAGTCATGTCTCCGATTTTACAAGGCAAATTCTTCTATCAGACCCATAGGACATTAGTAGGATAAAAGCATGGGTAAGTGCAACAACAGGCAACAAACTGTCTTCTCATTCTTCAGCAGCACTTGCAGCACTTAAGTCCACATTAAGATCGAGAACCTGAAAGTCGAGCAAAAGATGGTCGTGAAAGTTCTAAATCGCACAATACATCAGTCATCCTAGATCAAATTTCCCGGGGCTCTCATTCATCACATGTTACTGAAGTAGCAACTTATGAGATGCTTTAGAGCTTATAAAGACTTTCAGTGTTTGACAACTATCTTCGAAAAAGAAATTATCTGCTCCTGCCTCCTAGAATAAAATTATACAAAACCTTTTTTCTGAAAAAAGATCTTATTTTAGAAAACCACTTATATTTTAGTCATTGCGCTTACAACTTCACCATTACTAACATGCTTAATCACCCAACACTAGAGCAAGTTATTATTAAATAAGACTCAACATGAAGGAGCTTATAATCTCTTCAAAACTTGCTTAGCCAAAAGGGTCTTAGTTAGATTTAAGATACTAACTACAGTTATACTTATGTCCAGAGGTATGGCCCCCCAACAACGCTCTCCGATAAGATTAGACTTGAGGAAATTCAGTTCTTACCTTTCCAGTGATCAAGGTATACATATTCAGCACATCATCAACAGTGGACTCAAAGTGAGTGGTAGCATCATAACTCTGTCATGCAGGGTTATGTAAGTACATAATGGAAATGATAACTAATCAAGCACTGATACCAGATGAAAATTCTCTGCAAACTTACTGTTGATATAAAACAATTGTCAAGAGTAGGCTCGTTGACTGGCTCAAATCTGTCATAAGTCTCGAAGAATATCTCATCCACAGGTCCAAGAAGATCAATCCCAGGTTTGAGTTCAGTCTCAGGGTGATCAGTTTCAGCTTCAGTTGAGACGAAAGCAATGTATTTTCCTTTTGGGGCAACATTGTGAGAATAGGAGCAACAGAACAAATACCTAGAGGCCAACAAAACAACAGATGTTGATAGGATTCATGTTCTCAAGGCAAGTTAATGCTGACTAGGCAAAACACGCCTCAAAATAGGTGGAGAGGTGAAACAGTTCACGTATAAGACAAAATCACATGAATGAGACCAGATAGTTCGTGTGTCCAAATTAGAGTCAGCCCACCAGCTAATTTGCAGCATACTTCTATGCACTATTGGTGGAGACGTGAAACAGCTCACATATAAGACAAAATCACATGAATGAGACCAGATAGTTTACGTGTCCAAATTAGAGTCAGCCCACCAGCTAATTTGCAGCATACTTCTATGCACTGTTTCTTGCTCACCACTCTCTCTGAGTCCCCTCCTAGTCACACTTTCAACTTTTTAATAACAAAGGGCCATTTCCATCTAGTTACAGAACTTTTAAAGGAAATTTCTCTAACATTTTTAGTTAAAAAATTGAATCATGGTAGACAACATGAAAAGACACCCCTTTAGGTACCTTTGCTCCAACCATAGCAAGTTTACCTTGCACTGGGGTACCTAGGAGGGACTAGCTCTGTTTTTTCTGCTTAAAAATATACAGCGCTGCTGGTGTTCAATGTTCAATCTAATCATAATTTACATGCTCAAAATAAACTGACCATTACATACAGACCTATTTTCACAACAAATGAAACATCATTAACTTCTGTGATTATACTATCAATATGACAATAAAAATAATATATTTATGTTGCAAGGTGAGGGGTAGTCACTTACATGTCTGATTTGCGGCCCAACTGTTTCTGGGGTAGAATAACTTGTGCTGAATTGGAATCATTGGTGTTTGGAATAGGGTGGCTCATGATAGCAATAGCTCTAGCGACTTTGCCAACCTTCCTAACCTATAACAATTGCCATGTTATTGTTAATCATGATATCAAGTGCACAAACAAGAGACAGGTAAAACAAAACGCTTAACTCCCATAATCAATATAAGGTGGCCGGGGAAACTACAAAAAGGTTATCAACTAATAAGCACCAATGTCACACACTCTACATGTTGAAGTACAATACCACTTCCCAAATGCTTTTTAAGTACACAGTGATATAAAAGGGTATAAATAGAGCATGGAGTATCCAAAATGGAAACAAATTACCTTGTTTGAAAGGTAGGAGGGATCGCATACAACTTTTTTGCACTTAGCTGTTTCCCCTTCTGATGTAACACCACACACCTTGCCTTCCTCGTCAAACTCAACCTGAAATTGGATCTTTGATGTCAGTGCACAGAAATTACATGTTTTACAGCCAAAAATAGAATATTAACATGACTATAAAAACACAATTTCAAAATCAAAAGTGAAAGTTCATGGTACTGATACCAACAGCAGCAACTTAGGAACATAACTTGAAGCACCTTAATAGAATAGAACAAATAACCAGCAAAGTGGATTATAGTAAGAGAAAAGAATAAGGGTATTTTTTTTATGAGTTATTCAAGAAAATGACTACAGATAATACGTCTTCAATTTGGGAGTATTGACTGTGTCCCATTAGTCTGAACTGGAAAACTAATTTCCCATGAAAAAAATCTTCTTACAATTCTGAGCCTAATCTTTTGAAAAAAGGTCCAGTACTGCACTACTGTGAGCATTTCAGCCAAGATTTTAGTACAAGAAAGTGAATTACATATATTCAATACACACTTTAACACATGTTTATTTATGCATAAGTGGTAAATGTTTTTACATGTGCATCCAAAGTCTTCAATAACTGAATCAAGAGGACCAAAATCAATCTTCTGTAACAGTGAAGCAAGAACCCTCATCTCATCCTTTTTTTTTCTTGGGAGTGGAGAATTCCCTATGATTGGTGGACAAGATCAAGAGGGGAGGGGGATTGGAAAGTATTCAAGGATGAGAAATAGAGAAGGAATTGATTATTACCTTGCACTCAGGTTTGTTCAACATGTAGGTTCCACCATATACAGCACTCAGGCGGGCAAATGCCTGGTGAGAGGAAGGGAGGGGAAGAGAGAAGATATATGAAATGAGTAAACAGTTGGAAAAAACAATATAACAAGTCAGGAGCAAGCAGGGAGGAAGCAGACAGACCTGAGGAAGCTCTCCAAGGCCATACAAAGGGTAGATATATGGAGACCCTCCAGCAAAACGTGCTAAAGACTCTGCGTAAAGCTATCATTCAAAATAAAATATTAGTGGTGAGTCATATACCACTATCTTTTAAACATTCAAGAGATAACAGAGAAATAAACTGAATACTTGCTTTGGGGAGAATATAAGAATTACCTTCATCCTTTTCACAGTGTCCAGTGCAGGTTCATTTAAGTAATTGTCATCTCTATGGAGAGCTAGTGCATGACCGATGAAGTCAATAGTGTTCTCATCCAGGCCATACTTTCTGTAGGGGTTTCGATATATTAGATATTTAGAAGCAGAACAAGTAAAAACAAGATACACTACATACTATAAGCAAGAACCAAATCAAAACTGGTATTTTTATCAACTTTTCTAGTTAGGATATAAAAAACTATACAAAGGCTTGTTATGCAAATTGCCAAAAAAACTCAGCATGCTTATTCTAAAAACTCACTAAAAACATACAGCCATGACAACAGTGATAAGGAAGGATTTAAAAAGGTCCTGCTAAAATTTCAGAACAAATTCCAAACTCCAATTCAGTGCATTAAACATAAAAGCAGCGTGCGATGATTCTGAAGTACAAGTTCTTTGAATTATAAAGCAAAAGCTTTAGAGGGCATACGCAATGAGTTCTCTAGTTGTAACTCTTGTCAAATCCATTCCTTCGTGTGTTTTCGGATCACTTTCTTTGTATTCTTGGACATAAATGAAAAATTTTCTGGCACGCCTCTTTTCAAAGATACCCATAAGAGGAGATTTCAGTGCCTCCATGTCAGTTGCAGGCACCTTGTGAATCTATTGCATTAAATTTACCACGTAATTCAATCAGTAATTAATGTGAACCTGAACCCGCACACACAAAAACACAAATAAAAACAAAATGAAACATGTTTGAAAGAGCAAAGAAAAAAATAAAAGCAGTATATTACCTTTCCTTTGTTGTACACAAAGCTGCCATCAACAGCTTTGAAGTACAAATATTTAGTTACATCTGTATGAATTAAGACACGAACAAGAGCACCATTTGCCATAATATACTGAGGTAAATCAAAGTAGCAGCATTAGTAAACAAGCAGCAGCAAAGAATTTTTCAAAGGAAATACAACAGTGTCTAGATGATAACAACCTTAGGGATCATATCAACGTTGTAATCTCTGCTAGCACCCAACTGAGCTGGAGGCTTATCACTTCCTCTAAACCTCTTCCAAAGCTGAAAGATCAAAACGGTCAAAATAATAAGATCATGGGTAGGATTGTATATCATCACTTCAAGTTGGAGTTTTTTTAATAGCACTGATAATCTCTTTCAAAGTAAAAGAAAAAAAGAAAAAAAAGAAAAAGAAAAGAGAGTACCTGAATAAGATTAAGTGAGGTAGACTCCCCACCATAGTAGTCATTGCGATCCATGTGCAGCACCTATTTGCAAAGAAATGAGACATCAAACCCGAAACAAGATTGAAATACAATTGTTGTAAGGTAAACAGAATGATTAAAAATAACTAATGAAACATCTAAAACATTTTAGGAAATACACAGCGACACGTCGGAGGTACAAGATTTAATCAGGAGGAGGGTACACACAATAAGAAGCTAGTTATGTAGATAGACATTCATGCCAAAAAAAATATGAAATCTTCACTGATACTTCAGCATTTCTAAATATCCTATAACTTGACATAAACATAACACTAATGGATCGATGATTCAAGGAGAAAATCAATTCAGCAGGTTTCATTTGACATCTCTGTTCAAGAAAGATCATTTGACTTCTTTGGAAAAATATCTAACTACACTTCTGAAACAACTAACGGGGTGTCTAATTGTCAAGTATGTGATATGTATTAGACTTATACTGATGACCAGTCACGTTTCAAGACAAATATTTTTATGACAGAAAATTAGATCTCATTTAGAATCACCTCAGCAACAAATATATTTGAACTACAGCAGGTACGAAAGAGTAGGAAACTTATGACCCAATCACTTAAATATGACAGGACGCATACACATTAGGTCAAGGTGAAATCTGCTACTGCTACCATTACTTCAAATGACTCGGGATAAAAGCAATGAAACAAGCCTTATCTCATCAATTAAGGAAAAAGTGAACTTAATGTCACGAAAATAACTCATCTTCGAGAAGATGAAGACTCACAATTAACATTAACACCGCGCCTGCTTATGAAATTAGCATATCATATCAACACTGCGCTGAACGTTTGCAATCCAAATTCAAATACATCAAATGTAGCATAGCAATGAGACCCAGCTGATTCGAAAGAAAGAAAGTGAATAGAATCTCAGATCATATCCAAAAATCTTGAAATTGATTGCTCATACAAATCGGGAACTCTCAACACCACTAGATCAAACACATGATTCAACACCAAATCCAATCTAATATCAGAAACAATAAAACGATCCGTTTCACTGCAATCATCGGAAAATGATTTGCCCACGCCATCACAAAAATTCAAAATAAAACAAAATTCGAAACCTTAAGGCCATCGACGGAGAGAAGACCGCTGAGGATGCATTCCTTGAGACCAGTTCCAAGCACTATCACATCGTACTCTTCATCCATCTTAACCTCGGAGTCTGAAACTTAATCAATCTAAACAAAAAAACAGAAAAATGACAAATTCAGACACGCAGATCAATGATTTGGGGCAAAATTACTAGGGTTTTCTCCGAGAATCAGAGGAGGTGAGATTCTATTGTATGTCAATGCGAATACATACATATATACTGTAATGTGCGTAGCCAAATGATATCAAAATAGAATAATTGTTTTTTCTTTCCTTTTAATTTATTTTGTATTACTATTTTAAGGAAAATTGTGATTGATCTACATTTTGCACCCTCGAATGACCCTCAATTTTCAAATCACACCCTTAAAAGTTAAAAATAGTATTTACACCATCAAAGCACCAAACTTGCTAGCTTCTTATCCTTGTATTTCATGTTGTATCAAATTTTTGGAAGACAGTAGGACTTTTATTAAATTTGCTGGTATAAAGTTTTTTTTTTGTTGGGGGTTGGGGTGATTGGGATTCGGGTCTCTCACCTTTACAAAGGGGAGAAATAACAACGAAGCTACATGCCAATAGTTGTATTTTAGAAAGTTATAATAATATTTGTCAAAGCTTCATACTAATCAATTTTTTCGATGTTGTAAAGTTATTGCTTTTTTTAAAGTTAGAATATTTGTTAGTATATATCATGATAATGAACTAGTAAGATGATGTTCTTGTGATATCAAAATTTTCAAAAGGGTATTTCTATTTGCATCATGAAATTTATTTTATACAAATTAATTCAAAATTAATTAATTATTAAATTTATAAAATACTCTTACAAATAAAAATCTTGGAACTCAAATAAGGTTCCCCGATTTGCGATTCCATTTCAAGTATGCAACTTCCAAAATTCATGATCCAGTTTAAATATGATCAATAGGTACAACATCAGGAGTTGATGCCGCTGACGAGCCTTGGCGTTGACAAAAAAGTTGCAACGTTAAGTTGAGTCGGGAGTGGTCTTGGTCGCAGTCATTGGCAGCGGCGGTGGAGGGAGAAGAGAGACCCATTTCTCCATTTTCTCACTTTTTTTAATAATTAAGTTGACTTAAATTGATTTTTAAGACGATAGATAAAAAAAGGAAGTATATGGTGTGTAAAGTAAAAAAAATATAAAGAATATGATGCGCAAAATAAAATTTATAGTGCAAACAAAAAATCAGATTCTTACCATTTTTCTTTTTCTTCACTTTATTATTTTTTATGTTTGAGAATTTTGATTGCATAAAAGACTGCAAAAATATTATAGAATAGTTTTTATGACAAGAACATTGGGGCTAGTTTACTAGTAATATACCGCCACGTTGATGGTTGCTATTGACATTTTATAAAACAATGCATAATCATACTGCACGTAATCATTTATATCAATCTTTCTTGATTTTATGGTGAGTATTATACTTATATTTATCTTACTTGTTTTTTTATCTTGATTTATTTATCTTTAAATTTAATGATATAAATATATAATGTAAGATTATTAAAAATAAAAATTATTATAAGTTTTTAATCTCAAACAATTTACTTATAGATAAACAAATGATTGTGTAGTTAAAAAACGAAAATCGCCTTCCGTGGATATTAAAAATATTTTATAGGGTGTGCATTGTCAATGGTTACAACTTTGTAGGCGCGGATTGTAATTTTTGTTTGTTCAAGGTGCAAAGTGTAAAATAGGACTAGTTCAACGGTGCAAGTAACATACTGTAGAAATGGAGAGGGGAATATGTCTTGGGAGAGGAAAGAATAAAAAATAAAAAATAAAAAATAAAAAAAGCAAAAAAAAGGTAGTGTCTAATTGCAAACATTGATATTGATGGATTGGATAAAGCAGCGACGAATTGTATTTTATTAGCTGCTATTTAAGGGCCATTCTAAACCTTGCTTAAGTGTTTTTTTTTCCCAACACAGTACCATATTTAAAATAAAATAAAAATATTATATATATATATATATATATACTGTTTTATCCTCATAGTCCCTAAATTTAATATTCTTTAAAAAAAAACTAAAAAAATAATCTTGCAGGCTTACGGTGCCAATTTCTATAGCCCCTAATTAACTTAAAACTCTTATTATAAATTTAAAAGAACCATATAACCCTCATTTATATAGCCTCACACATAATTAAGAAATTGGAGAAAAATAAAAGAAACGACATTGGCGTATCGCTCTTCGTCGATCGTCTTTCCATCTGTTGAAAACCGTAAAATAATAATTCGATGAATTTGGGCATAAACAAATAATTCGAAATTTGGATTGCTCATCATTTGTTGTGCCTTGTTCCAATGAATTTGGCATAAACAAATAGTTCGAATTTTTTGCTCAAAAGTTTGCTGCATCTTTTGTTTTGACTAGAAACTTGAAATCAGCTTATTACAATAACTCTTGAAGGTAAACAAAGAGAAACGCGATTAAATTCTCAAACAAAAACTAATCAACATCGTGGGAAAAAAAATTACATTGTAATATCTAAAATTATATTCAAGATGAGTGGGAACGAAGGGAACAAAACCAAAATTCTTATGATTATTAGTCAACACAGTTTTTGTTCTCCACATTATTTATCAATTACACGTGCCGCATAATAATCAGAAAACTATCTGAAATTTATCATAGTTTCCCCCTTTGTAATTTTCATTATCTCTACATCTTGTCATATCCGTCATCTTCTTCTATGGTTTGGTTTGATGATTATTGATCGAGGAATGTATGACATATACTTTTTTTTCTTAGAAGAGTGGGACTATACGGTTCTTTTGATTTTTTTAACAATAGTTTAAAGTTGGGAGTTATGAGGAAAAAACAGTAAATATAAATAATATTTTTTTTAAATATGGGGCTATAATGAGAAAAAATTGGCTAATGTTCAGAATTACATGCTATTTAACTTGTATATGAGTAGATTAATTTTGTTTACTTGCCAATTTATCCTCATTCCGTATCAAAATAATTATCATTTTAAAGTTTTTAACCGATAATAATTTAATTGTCATTTTACAACTTTTTACAATTTCCCAATGTTAACCGTATATTTATTGAAAAGAGATAAATATGTATTTATTAGAGAAACACATCTTAATAATATTCGATATGGGAAGGATTTATCAAAGTATTATGTCATGCTATTATGGACAACAAAAAAACTTCGGATTAACATATACTTCATTGATCTTAAACGAAAGAGCACGAAAATATATAGCTTCAATTAGATATATAACTTGCGTACATCTGATTAAAAACGAGCAAGATATGATTTAAAGTTTTAACAATTTTTGTATAAGTATGCTTACATGATAAACTGAGGTTTTACACTAGTTTTCTTACTATTTAACTATGTGTTTTATATGGGTTGCTTGTGTTTTAATCTCAGTCTAGTCGTTTTTCACTCAATTTTGGAGTTTGATATGTTTTGTTATTATTTGTAGGTTTGTTCCAATTTTTACTGTATTTTGGAGAGAGAAAATAGTTG
The DNA here is from genome assembly GCA_026008535.1 of Perilla frutescens. Classification (NCBI taxonomy): domain Eukaryota; kingdom Viridiplantae; phylum Streptophyta; class Magnoliopsida; order Lamiales; family Lamiaceae; genus Perilla; species Perilla frutescens. The sequence continues at coordinate 6,316,095 of BRKX01000006.1, read as the reverse complement.
ATGATGTACCAGGGTCGTGCATTAAATAATTCAACTTAAGAACAGGACGGAAAACGGCGCAAAAGAGGACTCGCGGGCGAAGTTGAGAGTCCAGTTGCGATTTGCGAATGAGCAATGGTTCGCCTTCTGGAAGCTCGCTACGGGGAGAGGGTCCGAAAGAAGAAAACTTACTAGCACGGTCATGAATATCAAGCTGCCCGTTAATTTCTTGCCATGTCGGTGCCACATGGACTCGTGACCCAAGTCGCGAGTGACTAGGTCGTGAATGACGTGGGTCAGTCCAAATTTGAGTAGGTTTTGGGCTTTATTTTACTAGTTATTTAAGGGTCAATTTGGGCGAATTTTGCACTTTTCCATACCCCTATATTTGCCAACTGAGAGAATACATTAGAGAAAATGGAACGCGAAGAACAAGATCAAGAGATTCAAGTTTTTTCAAGATTAGAGATTTAGAGGCATATATAATTTTCTAGATTTTATTTTCTTTAATTCTTGTCAAATAATGAATACTCTGCTGATGCTTTTGTTTATTTATTTTATAATGAATGCTTTTGTGGATAATGAATGCTTTTGTTAGAGATAATGAATGCTTTTGCGGATCTCTAAAACTTGCCCGATGAACTCTCTTGATTTTGCAAGTTGTGTTTAGAACATGGAGATGACCTAAGGCGTTCTTTGTCAAGTTTTGTCCCTTAAATTTTTTTTCCTACAAATACAACCCTTGTTAGCCCCTTTGAGCTATTTATTGATTTTATTTGAAACCAAGGGTAGAAAGAGAATGGGAAACTAGTAAAGCTTGAAATAAAAGAACCGCGGGAGTTATATATGGATTGAACAAGATTTATTTTTGTTATATAGCCTTATTTTGATCATAAGTAAATTGTGAACCTCAAAAATTGAAAGAAAAATAAATTGTAAATTGTCAAGAACAATCAAGAAAATTAAAATAAATTGAGGAGCAATTAAGTTTTGTCTGGCTATAGAAAGTCCTAAATCCATTTAAATTCCCAAGCAATTTGAAGGGTACAAGAAAACTCGAAATAGTTTTGCTTATTGTGATTTACGAAATAGGTTTCGGAGATTGATTTTGAAGTCACTTTTAACCTGTATAGTTCCTACCCCGTCCAAAGAGCCTAACGTTGCAACCCTTAAGACCTATGTGATCCCTGTTTTGAGCACACACTCGTGAAAAGAGATGAGTTATCTTGCAAGCTTATGGTAGTATACTAGCATTATTCGATGTCGAGCGTATACATGTCCCTTTTCTCCTTGAGAGGTTGAGTTTGAGTGTTGATGTTCCTAAAAGCAAAGGAAAGCCGTATTTTTACATATTCAATTCTCGTGTATTGAAACTTCATATCCTTATGTTTGATCACATGATTTTTGTTCTTCTTCTGAGGCATTCTTGATCTTGATTTCCCTATTTCTCTTTTGCTTACAATCTTGTTTGGGGATAAACAAGAACTTAAGTTTGGGGGAGTTAATAATTGGGATTTTTGTGCTTCTTTTTACTGCACCTTGGGGCTATTTCAATACCATTTTATGAACCAAATGTATATTTTTGATGTCCAAACCCATAATTTATCCAAGTGTAAATTCTAGGTGTGATATAGAAGAAAACCAACTAGTCCAGAATCTGGTGCGACTCACAGTGCGAGTGATCACTCGCGCCCCATGGCGCGATCTATAGCACGGTCCGGAGCACGACCTGAGTGCCCTGACTCAGGGCAGTTTCTCCCGCGAGGAGGGCGCGACCTATATCCCGATCTAGGGCGTGAGTCCCAGTCACGCCCTGGGGCGCGACCTACAGCGCGATTGAATTCGCTCTGACTCAGGGCGGTTTCCACAGGCTATTCGGCGCGACCTACAGCCCGACTGAGTCCGTGTTGCGCCTTGAGGGTTAGATTCGCAGATTTTTACCTTGCGTTTTCTTCATACCATTTTTGTTCCTTTCCACTTTTAAATCCATATAAATACCTTTCCCTTTTTATTTTTAGGGCAAGCCCCCCTCTCCCCATTTTGTAAGAAAAACTAGAAAAGATGGAAGCAGAAGAAGATAGGGGTTAGGCTTGGAAGAAGAAGTTCTTGAAGGGTTGAAGTGAAAGGAAGATCTTGTGGATATTTTGTACATTCTATTGATTTAATCCAATCTTTACTTATGTTTTCTTTACAAGTTTGTGTTTTCATTCTCAAGAGCATGAGTAGCTAATTTCTCTAGGTTTTGGGGTGTTGGATCCTTTAATGATTGGTGTTTGAGATGAATGCATCTTCTCATCTTTATTTCTTATGAATCAATGTGTTGATTTGTGAATGCGTTTGGGTGGCCTCCATTTGGATTCATTTGTGTACTTAATGCGTTATGAGAATTAACCATTATGTATGTGTGTTTGATTTATAAGTCAATTTACTTATGTTTAGAGAGAATGATGAGTATTTGGAATGTTAATAGTGATTTGGAACCTAAGTAAGCTTGTGTGAAATGTTTACTAGAGATAGTGATTTTTACACGTGCCCACATGTTTAAGTTGCTTGAGAAAGTACTTAGATGATATAATGTCCAAATAATGTTGAAAGATGAGAGATATGTCACTACAAAAAAAATAGGATTAGCGACGGAAAATTCCGTCGTAAAAAAAACTCGCCCCGTCGCCATTCGTTTTAGCGACGGAAAGAGGCCCGTCGCAGCATAGCTTGTCGCTAAAGCATTAGCGATGGGAAGAAATCCATCGCTAGGAACAGCGACGGAAATTCTGTCGCTAGATTGGTCGCTTGTTTCAATTGTCGAAGAACTGGGCGACGGATTTTCGTCGCTAAATTGGAGACAGATTTTCCGTCGCTAAAATTGGTCGCCCCGCGAAAAATTGGCGGGTATTTGGAGACGGGAATCCGTCGCTATTCAATTAATCACCGTCGCTAATTAAAGTAGTCGCACCAATTATTTGTGACTGGGTGCGACGGATACCCCGTCGCTAATCTGTGATTTATATTTTTTTTGTAAATTATGCATTTATAATAAAATAAAATAATAATAAAATCCAAAGCATTTATAATAAATAAAATAAATATAAAATCCGAATATTGTGTACAAATAAACTAAAATAAAAATACAGAATGTAGTCGAATCTTAAAATTCATCAATTCATCATAAAATTAACAGAATACAAATTAAAACCTCAAAGTTCACTTCTTTCCCGGTAGTGATTTGTCGAGACGACAATAGAGTTGGTCCCACATAAGCTGTTGTCTCGCATCATTCCTTCTCAGCTCAGCCATCAATGTCGAGATTTGGGCCTTTAACTCATCAGTCTTAGCATCTTGAGATCCTTTAACCTCGGCGAGTTCTGCCCTCAAATTTGCACACTCTTGAGCCAGTCTCTTGGCATCCTGAGCCAATTTATCAAAATCTGCATTCCTCGCTCGGAGATCAGCGATCTCCTGTCTCAGGGTGTCAGTCTCAGTCTGAATCGTATGAATATCTGGATCTGGAGCGGAGACAACCTCTGGACTAGAAGCAAAGCTCGATCCATCAAAACTCCCGGAGTACATAGATCCTAGCCCAAATACTCGCCCCTTATCATGTCGGGCAGCCACCTCTACATAAATGGCATTTCTGTCGATTGGTGCAGGCTCTGAACCATCATGAAGAGGCTGACTGCGCTCTGCAATAATCTGCTGGACATCCTCCTGCATTGATGTAGCGCCCCGGTCCCAAAAGACCGTGGAAATAGACGCCACGGGGGTTGGAATTAAGAAGCGGGAAAGAAAGGGGGTAACCTGATTAATAAAATCTTAACAGAAGACTCAGAATAATCAAACATGCTGTATAATAATATATACATATTCATAACACCAAGATCAGAGCTCTTAGTGTTTAACAAAAGGATATTACAAGCGCGGAGACTTAATTATCAACCGAATACTTAACAAAAAGAGACAATAGGAAAATAAGTAAATAACAAAAGCCCATCTCTCAGCATCGTCACCTCCACGCGCCAGCCTACTGACCTGAAAAATATTTGAAAATATTTGGGCTGAGTACTAGTGCACTCAGTGGGCAAGTTTTTACAATTCGAGTTATGCAAATCATTTTATTAAAGTAATCTATCTGTGTTCATGCAGGTAGTGAAACTTAGGAGGTTTTAAAATTTAAAGCAACCTAAGTTCACCAAAATATTTTATCGTGAAGCGCTTAAGAGGGTAACCAGTCACTGCCCGCAACCCGTACTACATCACCACGCGTAAAGTTGAGTATGACCAAGTATACCCAATGAGTATAACCCATAAGTGTTTCATTTTTGTCTCACCGACAAGGAGTAGGGCAGGACAAATAAAGCATGCATACTGTAGCTACTCACATTGACACAGCGCTGGTATATGAGACTCCGACAACATACAGTAGCACGTAAATATTTAACACAGATAGTCACATATGCAATTTTAACAAAGCAGAGCTTAATAACTCGAAAGATACAAGTTGCAAATATATAGTAGCCCACCTGGATAAAAATCTGTAACACAGATAAGCTTTCAGATTCAAGACTGGTCTAGCTCAGGTTCTTTTACTTCTTCCGAGCCTACAATAACCAAGCTTCGCTTAGTTTAACTAAAGAATTCCTATTAAACTTAATCCCTAACTTATTTTTAAGTTAAGCTTATGTTACTATGTTATATTAATTTTTCCAGTTAATATCATTATTTAATATGGCCAATTTAAAATTACTAAAGCATGACAAAATTAATTAAAAATTTACACCACATATGATTATCCTATAAATTGACTATAACTGTATAATGAATAGAACTAATAATTAGTCATAAATATGAAACATGTAAAATTTCCAGGTCAGGGACTTTTGAAAATTAGGTTAGTCTTGCTATGTACTCTTAAATTAATCAATTAAGGTTACATATTAAATAACTATTCTCAACAACATATAAAACTTATAGAACACAAATTAATTTGTTATTATAATTCATATATAAAATTAACCATTAATTAATTAAAAAAAAGAAAAGAAACTTCTCACCGCCAAATTATATGATATGATTAATATATTCATGAGTTATGTGCCATAATAATCCATCAATTGAAATCTGCGTAAATATATATATACCTTGGAGATGAAAATTGAATGAACCCTAGTTGCTGTGAACGAAACTTATGCTGAAATGTTTAACACATGGCACGTAGATAGGGTATGTAAGATATATATATATATATTTGTCACAATAAATCTATTATACTTAGTAAATAAATTCTATTTAATCAAATTAAGTGCATATCTATGGTTCTAAATTAAATACGAAAATGTTCTAAAGGTATTTCTAATTCACTCAATGGGTACACATTACCTAAAAATGTGATCTAGAAGGGTCCGTTTTCTTCCCTATATTATTCTTATGGTTAGCTTATGCTATATATATATATTTTTAATACCAAAATTTTTTTTGGATATCCAACTATATATATGTATATATATATATATATATATATTCCTAATTAAATTTAGATAATAAAATTTTGGGGTATTACACTCCTCCCCCCTTAAAAGAATTTCGTCCCGAAATTCACGTACCTTCGAATAATTCAGGATATTGCTGTCTCATTTTGCTTTCTAGTTCCCACGTTGCTTCAGTTCGATCATGATGATTCCATTGTACAAGCAACAATGGAATTTGCTTGTTTCTTAGGACTTGAACTTTTCTATCAAGAATTTCGTGAGGTTTTTTCTCGTACGTCATATCGGAATGTAAAACCAACTCACTTTCTTTGACAACGTGTTCTGGGTCAAACACGTATTTCCTGAGCATTGAAATGTGATACACATCATGAACTTGTGACAGGTCTGGCGGAAGAGCTAATCGGTAAGCAACCTCACCAATTCTTTCTAGTATCTCGAATGGACCAATAAATCTTGGTCTCAGTTTGCCTTGTTTTCCGAATCTCATAACACCTCGTGTTGGAGATACCTTCAAGAAAACTTTTTCACCAACTTGAAATTGTAAGTCTGTTCTGCGCTTGTCTGCATAAGCTTTCTGTCTGTCTTGTGCTTCTTTCATTCTTGCTCGAATTTGGTCGATCATCTTGACAGTGGTTTGCACGATCTCTGGACCCAAAATTTTTCTTTCTCCAACTTCATCCCAGTATAAGGGCGATCTGCATTTGCGACCATACAAGGCTTCATATGGTGCCATTTTTATAGTTGATTGGTAGCTGTTGTTATAAGCGAACTCCACCAAAGGTAAAACGTCTTCCCAACTTGTGTTTCCGTCCAACACAACTCCTCGTAGCATGTCCTTTAGAATTTGTATCGTCCTTTCTGATTGACCATCTGTTTGAGGATGAAAAGCAGTGCTGAAGTTCAGCTTCGTTCCCATTGCTTCTTGAAGACTCTTCCAAAACCTTGATGTGAAGCGAGTATCACGATCTGACGTGATAGAAACTGGAATTCCATGTAGTCGAACAATCTCCTTCACATAAATTTGCGCTAATTTGCTTAATTCCGTTGTTGTTTTGATTGGCACGAAATGTGCTGATTTGGTCAATCGATCTACGATGACCCAGATTGATGAGTTTCCTTTCGCTGATCGCGGTAAGCCTACTACAAAATCCATCGTTATATGCTCCCATTTCCATTCTGGAATTTCCAACGGCTGCAATAACCCCGAAGGTCATTGATGTACCGCTTTTACTTGCTGGCATGTTAAACATCTCTCCACAAATGTGGCTATCTCCCTTTTCATATTATTCCACTAGAAATATTGTTTCAGGTCCTTGTATAGCTTTGTGCTGCCTGGATGTGCCATGTAGGAAGTATAATGAGCCTCTCTCATAATTTCTTGCTTCAATGTGTCATCACTGGGAACGCATAATCTGTCACGGAACATTAAAGCTCCATCGTTATCTTCCCTAAATTCTTTTGGTTCGCCCGCTTTGACTCTTTGTCTTATCTTTTCTAATCGTTCATCTTTTTGCTGAGCTTCTACGATTATTGACCGTAATTCTGGTTTGGCTACTACTGCGGCTATCACACTTGTTGTAGAGCTTGGTGCAAACACCAACTCTATTTTCATCTTTTCTATTTCTCTCATAAGTTCCTCCTTATTTGTGAGCAGACATCCCATCACTCCTTGTTTCTTTCTGCTCAATGCGTCAGCTACTACATTTGCTTTCCCGAGATGGTAGTGTATCGTGCAGTCATAATCTTTCACTAACTCTAACCATCTTCTCTGCCTCATATTAAGCTCTTTCTGTTTGAAGATATACTTCAAACTTTTATGGTTAGTGTAAATCTCACATTTCACCCCATAAAGATAATGTCTCCAAATTTTGAGTGCATGTATGACGGCGGCAAGCTCCAAATCGTGGGTTGGGTAGTTCAGTTCATGAGGTCTTAATTGTCGCGAAGCATATGCTACTACCTTCCCATTTTGCATCAGTTCGCATCCTAAACCCAATTTAGATGCGTCAGTGTATATTACGAATCCTTCTACTCCTTCTGGAAAAGTTAAGACTGGTGCAGTTGTTAATCTTGTCTTTAGTTCCTTGAAACTCTGTTCACATGCATCAGTCCACTCAAACTTGACCTTCTTCCTCAAAAGTTGTGTCATTGGCCTTGCTATCTTTGAAAAATCTTTAATGAACTTCCGGTAATATCCTGCTAAACCGAGGAAACTTCTTATCTCATGAATGTTGGTTGGTGATTTCCATTTCTTCACTGCCTCAACCTTTGCAGGATCCACCTTGATCCCCTCTGCTGACACAATGTGTCCGAGAAACATTACTTCATTTAGCCAAAATTCACACTTGCTGAATTTGGCATATAACTTTTCTCTCCTTAGTGTTTCTAATACTAGTCTCAAGTGTTTCTCGTGTTCTTCTTCATTTCCCGAGTAGATCAGTATGTCGTCAATAAAGACCAACACAAACTTATCCAAATATTTATGGAAAACTCGATTCATTAAATCCATAAAGACTGCAGGTGCATTTGTTAACCCAAAAGGCAACACTAGAAACTCATAGTGGCCATATCTTGTTCGGAATGCAGTCTTGGGTATGTCATCTTTTCTTACCTTAACTTGATGATACCCAGATCGTAGATCAATCTTGGAAAAGATTTTTGCACCTGATAATTGATCGAAGAGATCATCTATCCTCGGAAGTGGATACTTGTTCTTCACTGTCAACTTGTTTAACTCCCGATAATCAATGCACATCCTCATAGTACCATCCTTTTTTTTTTACGAATAGAATCGGTGCTCCCTAAGGTGATACACTAGGTCTTATAAAACCTAATTCCAATAATCCCTCCAGTTGCACCTTTAACTCTTGTAACTCATTCGGTGCTAAACGATATGGGGCTTTAGATACCGGTGCTGCTCTTGGTTCTAGGTCTATGGTGAACTCTACTTGTCTGTCTGGCGGCAGACCTGGCAAATCGTTTGGAAATACATCTTCATATTCTCGTACCACTGGTACCTGACCCACTGTTAAACCTTCTTCTTTCTTGCTTATAAGGTTTACTAGAAACGCCTGACAGTCTCCTTTTTGTAACAACTTTACAGCCTTTAATGCTGAAATGATGGGAATTATATTTCCCATTTTTGCTCCATAAAACTTCACTTCTTCTTCGCCTAGCTTCTGAAATATTATCTCTCTCTCGTGGCAGCGTATTGTTGCACTCTCTTTTGTTAGCCAATCCATCCCAAATATAATGTCAAAGTCTCGCATCTCAAGAGCATAGAGATCAGTTGTGAAATTCTTTTCACCTACTACACAGTCTAAGTTTTTACAAACACAATTAGCTAAAAGTGTTCTTCCTGAAGGAATGCTTACTGCTAAAGCTTCTCTTGCTAATTCTAACTCTAGATTGAGACGTTTACATACATCTCTAGATATAAAGGAATGTGAAGCTCCAGTATCAAATAAAGCAAGCACGGGTATATCACACAAACTAATCATACCTGCCAAATTTCCAGGGTTTCCAGCTGCCTCTTGCTGGTTGAGAGCATACGCTCTAGCTTGTTGTGGTGCACGAGGACCTTGATGATTTTGCTGAGGTCTGAGATTACTTCTATTGTTGTTGTTATTCCCTCGACCTCCTCCACCTTGTGGTCTCGTATTTCTCATGTCCTGTCTGAATTGTGGCCTCTGCTGCTGTTCTTGTGCTCCAGAATTCTGTTGGCATTTATTAGCATAATGCCCCTGTCGACCACATCGATAGCATTGGACACATGGTCCAAAGTGATATCTGTTACAAGTTGCACACAACGGTGAATTCCCTTGATAGCCCTGAGATTTTGGTGCAACATTCACTGGCCCTGCAGGCCTTGGTCCAAAGTTCCTTTCTCCTTGATAGTTATGCTGAAAATTCTTCCCTTGATAACTTCGTTGTGGTCCATCCCACTTCCGTTTGCCCTTCTGATCCCCAGCTACTGGTTGAGATGGTGAAGCCTTTGATGTTCCTTGCATTGCCTCAATACTAAGTGCCCAACTCAGTATTTGACCATAGTTTGCTTCATCTTTTCCGATCAGTGCAGTGCCTATTTCCGGCTTCAAACCCATGCGAAATTTTTCAATCCTCTTTGCTTCTGTGTCTACGGTCTGTGGTGCATATCGAGATAACCTATTAAACTGCAAATCATATTCTGCGACTGATTTGCTTCCCTGTTTGAGATTCCAGAACTCATTAGCCTTCTGATGCTGATAATGAGCCGATATGTACTTTTGATATAAGATCGTCTTAAAGTTATCCCAGGTGAACACTTCCCAATCTGCATCAGATATTATCCTTCGAACGGACTCCCACCAGAAATCCGCATCATCCACAAGTTGATACAAAGCACAGGCCACCATTTCTTTATTACCACAATGCAAAAACCCAAATATCTTTTCAAGTGCTCGAACCCAACGTTCGGCTGTGAGTGGATCCCCTTCTCCATTGAAAGTTGGGGGATTGTGGCGTCTGAACTCCATTTCAATTTGTGGTCCCTGACCTTGCGAAATATTCAGTACTTCCGGTACCGCCAAGTTCACATTTCTTGGTCTTCCTCTTGGCATTCTGCAACTAGTCAAATTTCCAATCGATCAACACTTGCGTAAAGATTCGAAAAGAAAATAAAAATAATAACTACACATCTCGTAAAGGAAATGAAATGTATATATGCAAGCCTTTCAAAAATATATACACAATATATATATAAATCTAAAAGATATCCTGAAACAGAACTTTTATATAAAAGAGTGGAGTACCACACATACATCATCTATACATCAAAAATATAATATACCGTCTAGTCCACTAAGTCAAAAAGAGGCTAACTACCAAATGCCTCATGTCGGAACGGTCTTATAGGAATGACAACGTTTCCGACTAACAAAAGCTACTGAGCTAATGATACAACAAAATGTCAGCGTCAGTATATACTAAACTACTCAAACTACTACAACTATACATATATCTATAGAGACGACGGAATATACCAGTGCCCCGGACGCCCCTCCGCATCGAAATCACGTCGAAAGTGGAGCGTCGTAGATCCATCAGTTACTTCCATCGGCTCCTCATCAGGATTCTCCTCCGGGTCCTCCTCTGGGTCCTCCTCTGCGATGGGCTCTAACTGGGTCCCAGATGGACCGGCCTCATCATCATGCGATGCTACCGTGATAAGTGGCGACTGTGGTGCGGATGGTGCTGAACGATCCATCTCGATCGTCTTCTCTGCTGGTAAGACCGATGTAAATGGTACTCTAAACATATCCATATCCTCATCCACTACGGGTAATTGTGGAGCCACACATCGTCTATCTACCCAAATCCGTAGCACATACGTGAAGAATCTCGAGAAATAGACTTTCTCTGCAAAAGTAGGCGGAGATCTCTCTGAGAAAATATCAGCAACTCTTGCAGCCCATGGTCTCCAGGCTTGAGGTAGTCCAATAATATATCTCGCCGTAGCCTCTACCTCTGTAATACCATCGATACCCGAGACAGTCATCCATAAAGTCACAAAACGTGCGGTGAACTCTGGCACATCCTCCCCTGGTCTACTAATACATGCACGAATCCTCTCTATCCGCTCATCCATCGTCATACGAGTACGACACCTCTTTTGAGGTCTCACCTGCCACCCCGCCATCTACTTAGCATAATTTCTCAATCAGTCTACGTTCAACCATTTTCATAAATTCTTACAAGTTTAGCCTAAGTTCAACAACTACAGGCTAAATTCATCTTAAGTTCTCAAACTCCAAGTCAAAATACTCATCTAGAGCACAAACATCAAATACAAATCAACTATCAATGTGTGCAACCAACATATGTCAATCATTCATAAGTATGCCCAAATCATAGATAAATAAATTCCTCACACGTATACAATAGAATCAGCATGGTTTAACACAAAATTCTGTACGCCCACAGGCATATTTCATTCTCAAAACCAGTAGGTAATCAGTGTAAGACTTAATCTTTCAAGGCATTCCCGCCAATATGGAAAATCACAATCTTTCATTTCCAACAACTTAACATTTCACCAATTAATGTAAACTTTTAAAATCTAAAAACCGCATAAAAACATGCGTACCTTTTAGCTGTTGCGTGAGTGACGAGCTGAGGACTTTTATAATATCACACAGGAATTTAATGAAAAAGAGAAATAAAATAAGTTGACCCAACAGGTTTGCAGAGTTGCAAGACCTGCTCTGATACCACTCTGTAGCGCCCCGGTCCCAAAAGACCGTGGAAATAGACGCCACGGGGGTTGGAATTAAGAAGCGGGAAAGAAAGGGGGTAACCTGATTAATAAAATCTTAACAGAAGACTCAGAATAATCAAACATGCTGTATAATAATATATACATATTCATAACACCAAGATCAGAGCTCTTAGTGTTTAACAAAAGGATATTACAAGCGCGGAGACTTAATTATCAACCGAATACTTAACAAAAAGAGACAATAGGAAAATAAGTAAATAACAAAAGCCCATCTCTCAGCATCGTCACCTCCACGCGCCAGCCTACTGACCTGAAAAATATTTGAAAATATTTGGGCTGAGTACTAGTGCACTCAGTGGGCAAGTTTTTACAATTCGAGTTATGCAAATCATTTTATTAAAGTAATCTATCTGTGTTCATGCAGGTAGTGAAACTTAGGAGGTTTTAAAATTTAAAGCAACCTAAGTTCACCAAAATATTTTATCGTGAAGCGCTTAAGAGGGTAACCAGTCACTGCCCGCAACCCGTACTACATCACCACGCGTAAAGTTGAGTATGACCAAGTATACCCAATGAGTATAACCCATAAGTGTTTCATTTTTGTCTCACCGACAAGGAGTAGGGCAGGACAAATAAAGCATGCATACTGTAGCTACTCACATTGACACAGCGCTGGTATATGAGACTCCGACAACATACAGTAGCACGTAAATATTTAACACAGATAGTCACATATGCAATTTTAACAAAGCAGAGCTTAATAACTCGAAAGATACAAGTTGCAAATATATAGTAGCCCACCTGGATAAAAATCTGTAACACAGATAAGCTTTCAGATTCAAGACTGGTCTAGCTCAGGTTCTTTTACTTCTTCCGAGCCTACAATAACCAAGCTTCGCTTAGTTTAACTAAAGAATTCCTATTAAACTTAATCCCTAACTTATTTTTAAGTTAAGCTTATGTTACTATGTTATATTAATTTTTCCAGTTAATATCATTATTTAATATGGCCAATTTAAAATTACTAAAGCATGACAAAATTAATTAAAAATTTACACCACATATGATTATCCTATAAATTGACTATAACTGTATAATGAATAGAACTAATAATTAGTCATAAATATGAAACATGTAAAATTTCCAGGTCAGGGACTTTTGAAAATTAGGTTAGTCTTACTATGTACTCTTAAATTAATCAATTAAGGTTACATATTAAATAACTATTCTCAACAACATATAAAACTTATAGAACACAAATTAATTTGTTATTATAATTCATATATAAAATTAACCATTAATTAATTAAAAAAAAAGAAAAGAAACTTCTCACCGCTAAATTATATGATATGATTAATATATTCATGAGTTATGTGCCATAATAATCCATCAATTGAAATCTGTGTAAATATATATATACCTTGGAGATGAAAATTGAATGAACCCTAGTTGCTGTGAACGAAACTTATGCTGAAATGTTGATTTGGGAGATTGAAGTTTTAATGAAATACAAGTTTAATTAAAGCACTAGCATATCACTTTTAATATTTTAATTTAAAACAATTAAGAGTCACAATCTACCTATTCTATCATAAAGACACATATATCACTTCTATTAACACATGGCACGTAGATAGGGTATGTAAGATATATATATATTTGTCACAATAAATCTATTATACTTAGTAAATAAATTCTATTTAATCAAATTAAGTGCATATCTATGGTTCTAAATTAAATACGAAAATGTTCTAAAGGTATTTCTAATTCACTCAATGGGTACACATTACCTAAAAATGTGACCTAGAAGGGTCCGTTTTCTTCCCTATATTATTCTTATGGTTAGCTTATGCTATATATATATATTTTTAATACCAAAATTTTTTTTGGATATCCAACTATATATATGTATATATATATATATTCCTAATTACATTTAGATAATAAAATTTTGGGGTATTACAATTGACAACATTTAAAATGTAGTATTCATTTATGTATGTTCATTATATGATTAATTAAATTTTAAATAACTTACAGCGATGCGAGCAGCTTTCGGATCAGTATACTGCCCATCGACGTGGTGCATGTGATGGAAGGTGTCCAATAAAGTCTCAGAAATGGGAACACCTCTCTCCTTAGCCTGCAAGATTAATTAAAGAAATAAACAAGTTAATCAAATTAATTTAATATATGAGATACAACTTACAAGAGCTGCAGCATATGATGCGGCACTCCTCGACCCTCTTCTATGTGAAAAGGGGCCACTGCCGTGGCCATCAACATCAGCAAGACGATTCTTCTTCGCCTTGCGAGCAACCTCCTGAGTAGACGGCTTATCCCAATAGGCACACCAACTCTCCCACACCTCTTCAGAAATCTCCTGAGGTCTACCTTTAGTAAACCTCTTAGCTTTCGTCTTGCAAACCCAATCCTTGTATCTCACAGCAGCCTTAGAGAAAAAATTACTCCGTACATCGGCATCAATCGCTTTATTCTAGTAGAACAACTTCTGCACTTGGAAAAATTTAAGATATATATATATATATATATATATATCAAATCAATATAATGTATATATAAACTCATATCAAGAATTCAATAGAATTACCTGAAACTCCTGAAAATATAGCCTCTTCGTATCCTCGGGTATGAACCTCCATGCATAGCCCTCAACATCAACGAACTGCTTAATAATATCCCCAATAGCATGGGCCACCTTACTGGCGGGCTCCAACGACCTTTTACACGTAAAATCCATTGCAAAATATTGATAATTAAAGCAAATAAAAAAATTATCTTAGAAATTACATCTACATACATACCTGTCCACAACAAGAGTGATCTCTTTACGAGGTCTGACTGGTGCTGTATGGGTCAAAGAAGTCCCTCCAAATGTAATAGGTCATGTACTGCCCAAAGATAAACCAGCAACAGAGGTGCTCATCCCCGGAGAACTACTCGATGCATGTGGAGAATCTGAGGGCGTGGAAGAAGATCCAGGCGCAGAAGAAGAGCCTCCGGTAGTAGAAGTACGGAGAGTGAATAGTCCTGCCAACTTCCTAGGGATGCGACCTCGACCTCTGCTGCTCGACATCTACAACAAAAAATAAACACCACAAAAATTACATCAGCCACAATCAAAATAAAAATATTTGAATAGTACCGAAAAAGCACTTAAATAACAGAAGCACCAAGTACTATAATAAATATTTAACCTAAATTTCTTCATCATCACCACTACAATCTTCAAAATCAGATAACTCAATCTCTTCTTCATTTTCATCTTCATCATCGTCATCTTCTATATCTATCAAAACACTAGTGTCTACCAAAGCATCATTGTCTTCGTCTATGACAATCTCTGGCACAATAACCAAATCATCTTCTTGTAAAGGTGGGGATATAGTTGAACTTGCATGGTCTTCAGACGGCACTAGGACTTTAGCTCGAGCTTGTGTCTTACAAACAGCCAACCAATCACTCTTTGCTCGATTCAAACTTGGATACGAGCAATAAAAAACTTGAATAGCTTGAGTTGCTAGCACAAATGCATCATCTCCCAAGTATTTTCTTTTATGGTTGATAGAAACCATCTTGTATACGGGATGAACTTGAGTCCCAGCTGTTGAAAGGTCAAACCATTCACATTTAAAGAGGCAAGTTTTTTTTTGAGGTAACCCGGGATAACTAACTTCAACAATTTCTATCAATCTACCATAGTAGTCACTTTCATCACTTGTGTAATGAGCCCCTTTTATGCACACACCACTATTGACTGTAGCTTTATGTGCTCCGTATGTGGTTGTGTGAAATTTATATCCATTAACAAAGCAAGCTGGATAAATATTAACAGCTCGTAATGGTCCTCTAGCAAAGTCTCGCATGAACATGCTCAAATTGCCGCGAGCCTATGAAACAAGTGTTAGTATTCACAAGGTTCGCAAAATTGAGAGGTCATATGTAATAATACTTACATAAGTGACGAACCAATCTGTGAAATCAAGATTTATCTTGGCGTCAATCTCTGCAACTGAGATAAGCGGATGTGATGCTCGTAGTTGCTCGGCAAACACACTATATCATGAAATTAATATTAGGCTATGGTTATATATATGTATACCTACTTGTAATTGATAATTTATAGTACTTACATGATATATTGTTCGACTTCGACACAATTGAGCAAAACATAAATTTGAATTGCTTGGTGCTCAATGTCTGTTAGGTATCTTTGTCGGACCCTTCCAAATGGTCTACCGTACTGCTTAAAAATTGATAACATGTCAGGATGGTCATCTTGAAGATCCACACCTCTCTTAAAGTTGCGTGGCACATTTTTATAGCGCGTACTAACATGTTCTTCAAAGTAATACGAACAAAAAGTCGATGCTTCTTGGACTAAGTAAGCATTGCAAATTGAACCTTCAACTCTTGCTTTATTTCCTACAGTCCTTTTCAATTTTCCTAAGTACCTTTCAAATGGATACATTCATCGATACTGTACAGGTCCAACAACTCTTGCTTCATCGGCTAAGTGAACAGGTAGATGTTCCATTGAATCAAAGAAACTCGGTGGAAAAATTCATTCAAGCTGACACAATATGATTGGAATGTTTTCATGTAGCCGACAAGCATCTTCAAAAGCAATGCTTCTAGTGCATAAATCCTTAAAAAATACACACAACTCTGTGATTACTTTCCACACATTTTGAGGAAGAAGTTCACGAAAAGCAATCGGTAATATTCGCTGCATAAAAACGTGACAATCATGGCTTTTCATGCCAAACATCCTCAGCTTGTTCATATCGACACATCTGGCCATATTAGACACATACCCATCTGGAAATTTGAGTTCTCTTACCCACTCAAAAAGAATATTTATTTCTTTCTTCTCTAATGTGTAACATGCATTTGGATACTTCCCGGTATGCTCATTACATTTCAATTCGGGCCTGGCGCAATACATGTTCAACTCTTGTCTTGATTTTATAGTATCTTTTATTTTTCCCTTAACATTCAGCACGGTATTGAATATATTGTCAAACACATTTTTCTCTATATGCATCACATCTAAATTGTGTCGAATCAGTAGAGAGCTCCAATAAGGCAAGTCCCAAAATATACTTTTCTTTTTCCATCCACACCCCTTAGCTTTCGAGACGGCTGCATTATTGTTCGGTTCAGTGACCTTCTTAAGACCTAACGTCTCTATCTCATTCAAAATGTCTACACCATCTCTCATTTCCTCAACCTCATTCATAACAACCTTGTTTTTAAGGAAAGCTCTTTTATTCAGGTGGAAGGGATGATCGCGGTCCAAGAACTTCCGATGATTATCAAACCATGATTTCTTACCACTACATGCTAAGGTAAATGCGTCTGTAGAGTCTCCACAATGTGGACAAGCTAGTCTACCAGCAGTGCTCCACCCGGATAACATCGAATATGCTGGAAAGTCACTTATAGTCCACAAAACGGCCGCTCTCATTTGAAAATTTTGCTTCTTTGAGATGTCATAAGTACAAGCACCTACATCCCAAAGGTGACACAATTCAGCAATCAATGGTTGTAGAAACACATCAAGTTTATCCTTCGGGTTCTGTGGGCCGGGTACCAACACAGTTAAGAACATAAATTGTTCCTTCATACACATCCAAGGTGGAAGATTGTATGGGGTCAGAATAACCGTCCATGAAGAATATTGTTTTCCCGTCTGTCCAAATGGCTGAAACCCGTCTGTAGAAAGTCCAAATCTTAGATTACGGGGCTCCAATGCAAAATCAGGATAAGTCATATTCAAATGCTTCCAGGCGGGCGAGTCAGCTGGATGACGCATAATGCCATCGTCAACTGATGATGCATACCAACTCATGTCTTTAGCTGTAGCATTTGATGCATACAACCGTTGTAGACGGGGCATCAGAGGAAAGTAGTACATTTTTTTTATTCCTATTTTTTTTTATTCCTCATTTGGAACCGAGGAGCTCGACAAATTTTGCACTCTTCCAATGCGCTATCGCCCTTCCAATACAACATGCAGTTGTTCGTACAATAATCAATCTTCTCAACAGGCAATCCCATACCTCTCAACAATTTCTTCGTCTTGTAGAAATTATCGGGCACCATATTATTCTGAGGAACTATCTCTTTCATCAACATTGTAATCTGATCGAAGCACTTTTCTGATATGCCATTCTCAGACTTAAGATTCACCAATCGAGCAACAAGAGATAATTGTGAGTGATTTTGGCAACCCAGCCACAACTCATTGTCTGCTGCTTGCAACATCTCAAAAAACCTCTGTGCTTCTGGATTAGGAGCCTCTTCAACATCATCCATGTCATCATCCATGTTGCAGAACAGTCCAGCAACATCGAATACCATGTTATGGTATTGACTCGGTACACTACCTCCTTCAATATGATGTGCTTCATTTGCAAGTTCTAAAGCACGCTCTCCTTGACACGTCCACACCTGATAATCAAACTTAAATCCGTACTGAAGAAGAAGAGCTCGAACGGTATTCACATCCTGAAACTTTTTATTCTTACAAATTCTGCGACACGGACACCTAATTTGGTCTCTAGACATGCACGCAGACTGACTAAGAGCAAACTCGATGAATGTATCGAGCCCCCGTAAGAACTCTTCGTTCACAACTCTACCACCAGGTCCATCAATATAGCGACAGTACATCCACTCACGAGTCATTCTGACCTAACTTTATTAAGCAACAAAAAAACTTAGATTATTTTTGACAACATAACAACATGAATCTTATTTTTGACCAAGTCATCGACGTACTTTATTAAGTTCTCTCTATTCTATGTATCAACAAACACCAGAGGGATCCAGGGGCCCTCGTCCCATTCAAACAATTCATAAAGAGGGGTCCAGGGGCCCTCATCCCAAACTAAAACATGAATAGCACGATTACACATAAAGTTACTAATTAACATATATGATTTATATTAACACATAAATTTCACAAACATGTTTTATATTAGGCCTAATAGCCAAAAAAATCCAAACCAGTCCAGAGGCTGCAATAATTATGAGTTTAATCTAAGTCATTTATTATATATATATATGTAATAATTAATTGTTACGTCAATCGTTTTTTCAATATATATCTTATAAATTAAAGTTATTGATCACTTATACTATCAAAGAGCTCACATATAAAATGGAATTCATCAAAGAGTCTACTTACCTTTTAGAAACTGCAACTTTACTGGATGTAATTTGTAAAGACTTCAGGTTAATAAGGCCTGTAACAAATGAAAAATGGATAAAATTTGTAATGCTTCAACACCACAATCTTGTATATGCAATATTTTTACTACTAAGAACTTTTAAAAATGAATAGGATTCTTAGATAAGCTTACTGAAATGCTTCATTTTCTCTCTGGTTGCATTGTACACATCCATTAGAATATCATATAAAATATAAATGCGATAAAAATGTTAAGAAAAATGACCATAACAGTTAATATTTGAAAGAAAAACAGAGGCCCGACTGGCCAACAACTCAAGACTCAGGGACAAGTTTATATTTACCTGAGCAATCATGTCAACAAGTTGATATTAATGTTAAGAGAATCTGCTAAAAATATAACAATAAGTAATTTAACACTTGGACAACATATATATAACTTTCAAGCATCATTACTTTTAAAAGAAAACACACACACGTACATTCTCAATTGTATAGCATTCATAATGACAGATATTTCAAATACTTATAATGATAAGATAATATGAATCTAATAAGTCTAAATCTTAAAAAAACTTAACTGCATTCCTACCATGAATAATTAAATCACACCATTAATTAGCATATACCTCAAGCATTTCTGGACATTTGTAGCACGAATAACAACAAAGCAGAATTTATTCCTTTTCTCTTTTACTCTTACTGTTATGTTTACTTATATGCATGTACTATTCTTCCAATGTATTTTTTTTCTTTGTTAATGTATTAATTCAGATATCAAAGTTATTGATTGGTAGAAAGTTTGCATTTTTTATCTCAATGAAGTTTATTAAGCTAAATAATTGCACCTTTCAATTACCATTAAACATATGGAACATATATTTGAAGATAATCAGATTAATTGCTTTCATTCAATTTCAAAATTAAAACAATATATCACGTATATATTGCTCACTATTTTTTATATTTTTCTTAAAATCATTTCGACTCAATAAGGTATATATATTTATCGTAATTGTTTACGTGTATTCACCAAATTAAACCACCCACTAAACTAAACTAAACTAAACTAGTTTTCTTTGTTGGAATGAGCACGACTCTATAAACATACCCAAATTAAGTTATATTTTGTCTTCATTCAATTCTTTAAATGGATGATTTTGAAATAAATTATCTTTTACATTTTCTCGAAATAAATTGTTTGCAGATGGTATCTTCACAAAGAGTCAAAGTGTCGAAGGATGAGTGATGAGAGAGAATTGATAATTAAGGGACAAATCTCACAATAATTTTAAAACTCGAAACATTTCTGCAAATCTAAAAAAAATTCTAATGCAGTCGTCGATTAAAGGAGAATTAACAAGAAATTAAATAAAAAATGTAAGAATTAACTTACCCTAGCTGCTGCTGTCCGGATCAAAGGAGGGATTGTTCGTTGCTGCTGGAGCTCGCCTATTAAAGCGGCTGATGCTGGAGCTTGGAGCTCGGAGGTCGCCGCTGCTGCTGGAGCTCGAAGGTCATACAAGCTGCTGCCGCCGCTGCTGTGAAGGACGTCGTCGAAGCTGCTACCGCCGCTGCTGCTGTGAAGGTCGACCCCACCGTCCGCCGCCGTCGACGTCACACGCCGGGAGAGAGGACTACGCGACCGGGAATTGAAGAGGGAGAGAGAGTTGTTAGGGGAGAGAGAGGGGCTGTGAATGGAAGTTACGTTGCGGCGCTGAGCGGGGGAGGGTTTAATATATGAAAATTAAACTCGATTCTGATTTGGGGGAGATGGTGTTTAATTAGGGTTTGGCGACGGGAATGGCGACGGGTACCCCGTCGCCTAGTGAGGAGACGGGAACCCCGTCGTCGGAGTGTGCGACGGGGTACCCCGTCGCTGTGTTTGTCGCCTGAGCGACCCGTCCTACCCCGTCGCCAATTCAGAATTTTCTTGTAGTGTGTGATTCATATGGTTTTTGAGAATATCATCATCAAGGATTTAGCACCCTAGAACCCTCTTTATTATCATTTGAATCATTCATTTGAAGTTTTTGACATTATACACCGGTGTAAAACTTGTGTTATTTGTTTAAAGTTGAAACGAAATGTATATTTTAATACCGTTTTATGAACCAAATGTATATTTTTGATGTCCAAACCCATAATTTATCCAAGTGTAAATTCTAGGTGTGATATAGAAGAAAACCAACTAGTCCAGAATCAAATGTAACTTTTTACTGCAACTTGGGGCTATTTCAATACCATTTTATGAACCAAATGTATATTTTTTATGTCCAAACTCATAATTTATCCAAGTATAAATTCTAGGTGTGATATAGAAGAAAACTAACTAGTCCAGAATCTGGTGCGACTCACAGCGCGAGTGATCACTCGCGCCCCATGGCGCGATCTATAGCACGGTCCGGAGCACGACCTGAGTGCCCTGACCCAGGGCAGTTTCTTCCGCAAGGAGGGCGCGACCTATATCCCGATCTAGGGCGTGAGTCCCAGTCGCGCCCTGGGGCGCGACCTACAGCGCGATTGAATTCGCTCTGACTCGGGGTGGTTTCCACAGGCTATTCAGCGCGACCTACAGCCCGACTGAGTCCGTGTTGCGCCCTGAAGGTTAGATTCGCAGATTTTTACCTTGCGTTTTCTTCATACCATTTTTGTTCCTTTCCACTTTTAAATCCATATAAATACCTTTCCCTTTTTATTTTTAGGGCAAGCCCCCCTCTCCCCATTTTGTAAGAAAAACTAGAAAAGATGGAAGCAGAAGAAGATAGGGGTTAGGCTTGGAAGAAGAAGTTCTTGAAGGGTTGAAGTGGAAGGAAGATCTTGTGGATATTTTGTACATTATATTGATTTAATCCAATCTTTATTTATGTTTTCTTTACAAGTTTGTGTTTTCATTCTCAAGAGCATGAGTAGCTAATTTCTCTAGGTTTTGGGGTGTTGGATCCTTTAATGATTGGTGTTTGAGATGAATGCATCTTCTCATCTTTATTTCTTATGAATCAATGTGTTGATTTGTGAATGCTTCTGGGTGGCCTCCATTTGGATTCATTTGTGTACTTAATGCGTTATGAGAATTAACCATTATGTATGTGTGTTTGATTTATAAGTCCATTTACTTGTGTTTAGAGAGAATGATGAGTATTTGGAATGTTAATAGTGATTTGGAACCTAAGTAAGCTTGTGTGAAATGTTTACTAGAGATAGTGATTTTTACACTTGCCCACATGTTTAAGTTGCTTGAGAAAGTACTTAGATGATATAATGTCCAAATAATGTTGAGAGATGAGAGATATGTGATTCATATGGTTTTTGAGAATATCATCATCAAGGATTTAGCACCCTAGAACCCTCTTTATTATCATTTGAATCATTCCTTTGAAGTTTTTGACATTATACACCGGTGTAAAACTTGTGTTATTTGTTTAAAGTTGAAACAAACCTTTCTATGAAATATTGATTGTTTAAATAGTGAATGTAACTTGGGTTAACATTACTTGCATTGTTAAAAACCATAACTCTTATTCCTTGTAGTTCGACTCGTATCATTGCTTGCTACATTCGTGTACACTTGCACTTGGCACGATTATTATTTGAGGTATGAAATACCGCATCAACTTTGTTATGTTTTAATTGTTCTTGAGCTTGATTATACATTATTTAACTGATCATTAAATAGTGTAGTTTAATATGTTAATTCATAAATCGAGAAAGAGTTTTAACACAAGATTTTGAACAATTAACTTGGTAATCAGAATCACTCGAGAGAGTTGCAATTATTTGTGAAAACAATAAATCCAATGAGCATTGCGGAATTGCATGTTAGATAAATAAAGGACACATTATTATTTAATCTGTGATCAACGCCTTAAGCACTTCGAGATGAGATTGATGATAGATTCGTGGTTGCTTGGTGCGTCATTTTTCACCAAAAATAATCCGACCAGCAGTCGGTATGCCCACACTACCCAGAACAGTGGTGAGCAAAATCGTCTCCTAAAGGACCGGTGAGAATTTCCTAACACTTCAGTCTGTAAGTAACCAAACTTTACCAACGGAATATCTTGTTATAATGTAAGAATGAAAATAAAAGCAAATAAACAGAGAGTAAGTTTCTTCTCAGATTAAAAGGTATTCCGGCTTCCAATTAACTCCACCCTAGCTTAATTATTCCGATCATCGATGCAATGATATTTTCAATTAATGCATGCAAACCAGTTATAATCACCGAATACACTTCTGACGCGGTCTCATTTCTCCTTAACTGTTCGATAATCAGGAAGACACTTCACCAATTATTTTCCTAATCGACTGACAACTGTAAGAGACACTCTATAGATTTAATGAGCCGACATCTTTAGAAATTAGAGGAACCCAATTCAAAACCAACAAATTCTGACACAGGATTATCGAATTAAGACTGCTCTTCCCTCGATTCTGAAGAATCGATGTACCACTAATTAAACCTAAACCACAATTACGGATGACTGATTTAATTGGTTACTAATTAATCTTAGACTACTAAATATTTGCGACTACCTAGCAGAGCCGAAATAATTAATAACTTTTAACACAGAGAATCACAGGTGCATGCAATTAATTAAAGCATAAGAATGATTAGATCTCACAGAATAATTATGTCAGGGCTTCGTTAATCTTCACCGGAATAAAGCGAGTTTAGCTCGAATTCATAATTGGATTCGAACTACAAAATATTATTTTTGTCACCACGATGAAAAAAATGAAGTAGAATGATAAAATCTGCTGCAAAACACGTCTCTACTCTCTTGCGTGAAGTCTGAATGGATGTTTACTACTCTCTCTATAAGTCTTTAAATACAACTCTTTAAATAAGGAAATAGAATCCTAAACCTAATCTAATTAGGAAAGTAATAAAGATAGGGTCCAACAATGATAAAAGATCAACAAATTGCGTCCAGGCTCAAAAACGTGAGTAATCCGCGCGCTCCAGCCTACTTCCGTGCGTACAACAGCCCAAAAAGGTAAATTCTCAGCACCTCTTCCAGTCAGTATGCCCATACTGCATGTCTCCCCAGACTTTCCAAGTTTTCTTCAATCATCTTGACTGCAAAATCTCCACAAACTCGGCCAATTCCTTCATATTTGTGCTAATCACCAGCAATCACTCCAAAACATAATTTCCTCCACAAAACATGATCGTGATGCAATTAACACAATAAAATTATACCAAAAATGACCAAAAATATGCATGTAATATTAGCCCAATCATTGCTCTAGTATAACTAAAGTCCCAATATAGGTACATAAATGGAATTAGTTAAAGAAATTGATTAATTGATGATTATACAATCATAGAATATGTTTGTCCTTCACTGTAATTTTCATGAGTACTTTAATTTATTTAGTTTTTTAGTTAATTTAACACTTCCAACCCATTAGGTAATTTAATTTAGATAATTACTAGCTTGAATTATTAAGTATATACGTATTTGACATTGTTCATTACTATACTATAAGCCACACTATACACTTACAGTTTAGGAGAAAATAAATACCGAACATCACGTCATCGTCTTTTTGTTTGAATATGAACCATTTAGATAAAATATTGTGTGATTTAGATGAGTTCATAATTCCCACATGTTTATTGATTTTCACATGTATATATGTGTTTATGTGTGGAGAGAATTTGTCAAATGTAAATATTTTCCTAGTGTGTAAATTAAGGATTGATCAAATATGCTAGATCTTAATATATTAATTGTTATCATTAGTAAACTAAATCACAAAAAAATAAAATTGAAGAAAAAATACAAGAAAAACTCGTAATTTGAAAGTGTAACATGAAATTCCATTTGGTGATGAGTTAAAATTTCCTATTTCACTTTTTGTGTTTCACGCCGTATTTCATTTCAAATTCATGATTTTAATAATATTTATTATAAAATAAAAATTAATTATAACATAAATAACCATTGTCAACATTTATCAATAAAAAAATAAATTAAAAACATAATTCTGAATTACTATCTGAAAATAAAAAAATATTAAAAAATAATTATAAACCTCAATTGGGTGGGGTGAATCTTAAAAATAATCATAAAATTAAAATAAATAAATAAAAATTGAAGAAAAAATACAAGAAAAACACACAATTTGAAAATGTAATACAGAGTATAACATGAAATTTCATGCAGTGATTGTGTGTGTATCTTGTGTTTGTTCTGTGTTTTGTAGTGATTAAAATCAAGCAAATATTTTATTTGTAAATATACATTCAATTTAATAGATTTGCGTTATAAATGTTTTTTTCCCCAATAATGACCTCAATTAATAAAGAAAATAAAATAAGAACAATAGTTATCGAGAATTAATAATTAATGTATATGGTCGAAAATGTTTAGTTATCGAGAATTAATAATTAATGTATATGGTCGAAAATGTTGTCCACAAGAAGGAGAGACTTTACCCAACAATAAAGACTTAAAACCAATCAATTTTGTTACAATATACTATTAAATTTGTCAAACAAATTACCATTCCAATTTTATACACTTAAAAAAAATATTATTTCTTATGCCCAAATACGACAGAGAAAAACAGAATTGCATGCAAGTAGGATTTACTTAGCTTTGACTTTTGAGGTTTGTTTGTTTTCTTTTATTCTTTTATTCTTTTATTCAAGATGCACATTCTCTCACTGACCTCCGATTTACTGGGATTTGGGATACATTATCGTGTAATTAATCATGTATTGCATTATTTTAAATTCCCAATATAATAATATGGATATTTATTTTGATTCATTATCTCTTCAAATTTTGAAATTATTTATTCTAACATACGATAATCAGGGGCGGCCCTGAAGGTCTGCTTGAGGTGCGCCGCATAGGGCCTCATGGAATATAAGGGCACCAAAATTTTTATATACATGTATATATATAGTATTATTAATATAATTTCAATTTTTAATAAAAAAATTTAGGGCTCACGAAATATAGGGACACCAAAATTTTTATATACATTTATATATATAGTATTATTAATATAGTTTTAATTTTTAATAAAAAATTATGTATATTAAGTCTAGCATAAATTTAAAACTTTAACCTATTAGTTTTGTAAAAAAAAAAAGTTAGTCCTGTTAATGATAAGCCCATTATTTAATACTTTTAGGGTATTAACTAATTTTGATGAAAAATAAATGATGGAGAATAAGCAAACACCTGAAGAATTTTGGATTTTTATTTTCTTCTGATAAATTGAGTTCGATGGATGCTACTTTAAAAACAAGTTGTGAAAATTTTGAGAATATTCTAAAGCACGAATAGCATAGTGATATTGATGATCAAGAGTTGTTTCAAGAGCTAAACGCATTGCGATATCTTTTTTCAAAAAAATAAATAAAAAAATACAGCTCTAGATATATTAACCTGTTTGAAGAGGTTAAATAGTTGTCATAATGCATATATTGCTTATATAATTTTATTAACCATACCATTATAGTTGCATGTGCTGAAAGAAGTTTTACAAAATTTAAAATATTGAATTCTTATTTACGATCCACCATGTCACAAGAAAGATTGAATGGACTTGCTTTAATATCCAATGAGCACGAATTGCTAGAAAATATTGATTATGAAAAATTTATAAGTGAGTTTTTTCAAAAAATGCTAGAAGAAGTATCTTTAAATAATATTATTTAAATAACTTTGTTTACTTTATTTTAGGGTTGTTCGAAGATCACAGTGACTCAGGGATGGTTTTGAAGTTTTCAAAAATTGAGCATATTAAACATATTTCAAGCATTTTTTTTAATCTATCACGTATATTATAGTTTTATAGTCAAAATGATTGTGCTATTTAGTATGTAGCGATTTTATATTTCAATAAATAGGGGCACCATTTTTAAGTTCGAACAGGGCACTTCAAATCTCAGGGTCGGCCCTGACGACAATACTCAAAATTTTAACACTGCAACTTATAAATTTAGAACCCTTTTTTAGGAAAATTCGTGTAACATTTGTTCGTGTTCCTATTAATGAAATTCCCGTTTGGCTAAATGTAAAACCAAAAAAAAAGGGGAATTATCGATTCAAGACTTGAAAGATGAGTGATCTATCGATTCAGGATCTAAAAGATGAAAACTCTCAATCTAGAACCCGAAAGATGAAAATTCTCAATCCAGAACCTCAAAAATCACAAATTTTGATTTCTATTTATTTTTTAATTAATTTTAACAATTTCTTTATTAGATTTAATAGATAATTAACGAAGGAATTTTCATTGAAAATTAATATGAAATTAATTAAAAAATAAAATAAAATCAAAATTCGTGATTTTTGAGGTTCTGGATTGAGAATTTTCAACTTTCGGGTCCTGGATCGAGAGTTTTCATCTTTCAGATTCCGAATCAATAGATTATCCATCTTTCAGGTCCTGAATCGACAATTCTCCAAAAAACAAAAAACAAGAAAAAAAGGAAGGGGAAGCCCATATGTAACTGGGCCAATCACCTGAATTAGGATCCATGGTCTAACGGGCTTAATTTTATGTAAGCCCAAAACAGCCCTGCAAGGCCCAGTGAGTAGACGAGTTTACAGTACTACCCTCGAGTATTGGAGATTTTTTCTACTTGTGTAAAAAGCAACAAGGACAGTTCCGACTTTTCGAATTATTACACACTAACAGAAAAATATTGAGGTGTAATAATTAAATAAAACAAATAAGGGAAATGAAAAGATGCTCTGTCTCAATCAATTATGTGTTACTTGGTGTGAGAGGAAAAGGTTCACCCCCCCCCCCCCCCCCCCAACAAAAGGACACATTTTTTTTTATAATTAAATTAAAAATACCAACTCAGTGATTAAATATTTATGTAAAATTTTTTTGGTGGCAAATTGTGACAAAAACACGTTCACAATTTTTAACAGACGGGAAAATTAATGGGTTTGAAATCAATTTTAATTTCGCAGAGCTTGAAATAGTATTTGAACAATTGAGTGATTAAATATTTATATTATTGTGACATACGTAGGGTTTGAATAAAAAAGGATTTAATGATTGGTGATGGTCTTATGATTCTTGGTGGTGGATGAATATGGACAAGGAGCAGACATGAAATAAATGATAATATAATATCGGTCTTCTCATGTAGGCCCATCAAAAATAGATGGCTTCACTCAAAAATAAAATAAAAGTACACCAAAATAATTAAAACGATCATTAAGGGTAAATTACTACTATTAAACACAACATTATTTTCGTGCCGGTGGAGATAGTCTAGTGGTTGAGTGAAGTTGTCCGGAGATTAAAAATCACGAGTACAAATCTCCTCAATAACACAATTGGATGTATGGGTAAAAAAATACAACACTATTTTTCACATTTGGTGATAAATAAAATGTTTAAATCACGTATTTATATATAAAACATTTGGTGATAAAATAAAATGTATAAATCACGTATTTATATATAAAACTTGATGCGCCAAAAAATAGGAGTCACGATAATAATTAAACAAATTCAACATAGATAATCAACATATAAATTCCAACTATGGTAATTGCTTCATGTTACATGGAAATAGGATTCTTTCCAAATCTATGAATAAGTAAAACCATAAAATAATTGAAAGAGGTTTATAGTAATCGAAGATAAACGTTTTTAAATTCAGTAATCAATATGATTTAGAATCTGATTCTATTAGCATGTGTTTATAATTAATCTTTTTTTTCCTTGTTTGTGGTGTATTCCCTTAAACAAGTTTTCATTTATTATTTTACAAGAATCGTTAGCGTAAAAAATACCAAGTATGAACACCCAAAAACCTAAAAAAAATTTATAAACAGAGATGCAATATAATATTTAAGTAATCAATAATAATAATGATAATAATAATAATAATAATAATAATAATAATAATAATAATAATAATAATAATAATAATAATAATAAAGCAAAAGAAATGGTTGTAAAATAAG
This sequence comes from Perilla frutescens, assembly GCA_026008535.1. Lineage (NCBI taxonomy): Eukaryota > Viridiplantae > Streptophyta > Magnoliopsida > Lamiales > Lamiaceae > Perilla > Perilla frutescens. The sequence continues at coordinate 6,287,196 of BRKX01000006.1, read as the reverse complement.
AAACAAATAAATATTGATTTAATTTAATTTGTTTAATACTAATAAAAAAAGTGGTGATGGAAAAACAGCAACTTTGTGAACAAAAAACAGAAGAAAACAAAAGAGCTGAGGAGTGAGGACCATACACAGAAAGACAGAGGCAACCACCAACATGGCTTCTCTCTCTACCTCTCTCCACTCATAATTATTTAGGTTTGTTTATTTCTCTCTCTATATTTCTCCTTTCTTCAATTTTTTTTATTGATGAAATTGTTTCTGCAATATATCTGATTATAGTTAGTTTTCTTTTGTTTAATTCTTACATTTCAATATATCGGATTTCTGTTGAATATATATATATATATATATATATATATATATATATATTGGCGCTGCTTCTTTCTTCTTCTTCTTATTCTCCCCGTTCCGTCATCATTTGGTAATTATCTGTCATCGTTGGGGGTAATTTTGTTTATATTGATGGATATATATTTATTGTCTATAGGAATTTGGTAGGGGGATCTGCTTCTGCAATCATTTGAGGTTTGGAGGTGAAGGGTTTTTGAGTTTTCCGATGGTTGGGAAGATGGCGGAAATTTTCATATGATTCGAGGGTGGAGGGCTGAAATTTTGTCATCGGAATTTGGATATCTCGCCGTCGGGTTTTTGCTCTACTGTAAATCTTTGTTTTACACAATTTTGGGTGTACAAATTGGTTGCTCTTTTTTTTTTGGTTTATGGAGAATGGTTTGAATCTCTGAACTGGTATTTTTATCCGGTTTTCCTGCGTGGTTTTTTCCCTTTTTGGTTAGGAATTTTGTGGATAGTTCATAATTAAGAATTTTAGATTTGGGATTTCCTCTGCCAGAAGTTATAAGGGTTTATTTGATACTACTAATTAAGTAAATAGGTATTGATGGCCTGAGGTTTTCGCTGAAAGTACTGGAATGGGTGAAAGTTGGAAAAACTGAGATTTCGTGAGTTTTTATTGCTGCCTTTTCCAGTCGTGTTACGTGTTTGAGACCAATGGAAACAAAGAAAGTGATTGTATTTAATAGAGAAGGGGGGACTGGTAGGGAAATGGAAAGCAAAGGATTGGACATTGGGAATCAGGTCAATATGGATGAGCCTCAATGTTCTGAAATTGAAATGATGGAAATGGAAACTGCTGAGTCAGAAATAACGAGGATGAGCAATGAGGGAAAACATGAATCTGATATTGTTGTCTTTAGTTCGGAGAAGTGCGAGGGAGAAACCCATGGAAATGTGGTTTTCTCAAGAGAAGCTCCGCTTGTTATTAAGGAAGACATCAGCATTAACTCTTGTAGCTGTGGTGCTGAGAAACTGAAATCCAGATTGGCTGCTTCTGATTCTCAGCCTGGAAAGAGTGGGAGGAAGCTCAGTCGACAAGATAGAATTGAATTAGGTCGGTTGTTTCAGGGTGCTGTGAGTTCCCATGATTGGGAGCTTGCTGAGAGTCTGATCTTGTTGGCTGATCCCCAGACGCTAAATGATGCCCTGTGTATTGCTTTGGATTCAATTTGGTTTTTGAGCACACAACAAGAATTATATGGAATTACTGGTTTAATCAAGAAGATCATTGCTAATGGCGCGTATGACTTTACTAGAGCAGCACTTAGGACTTCATTTCTTGCGTCATGTGTTTCTGCTTGCCAAAGTCGCACAATGAGCCTTGCTGACACTGTTACTGTAATGGCGCAAAGGTAATCAAATTTCACCTGTACTATCTGGTGACCCCTTAGGAAAGTAATTTGCAACTTGCGCTACATGTTGCTAGGCTAGGTTCCTGTTTCCCTTAAAATTACTTTCGTACTACTATTCTTTGGGTCCAAACTTATGAGGGCGTGTAAAGGTAAATAAATACTCAACATTTGTTAACAATATTCCTTATTTCTTTGAATGAATCTTGGTTGAATTGCTTGTATGAAATATCAAATCCCACTATTCAATGATATGATGAAGAGAAAACGTGATCGATATCTTGGCTGTTACAGTGCTGCTTCAATTAGTTGTGAAGCTTACCTAGTGTTTTCTGCCGCTTTTGGTGCTGCTACAGACATTCTTGCCTATGATCTGAACATTCTCATCATCCATCCTGGCAGGTTACATGAAAGGCTTCAAGAGTGCAATGGGGATGAAGTCTTGAAGGCTGAAGCTGGCTTTAAAGTCCAGAAATTTACTGAGTGGGCTCTTAAATGTATAAGTTTCCATTCTCGCTGCCAGGGAAATAGGGACCGAGTAGGCCATAATTCTCCTGTTGAGATCCAACTACAGTTATCTGCTTTCAAGACATTCCTAGATCTTGCAGGCAACCATCTTACTGGGAAGGATTTTACCGAAGCATTTGATGCAGCATGCTTCCCACTTACACTTTTCTCTAGTTCATTCGATCCTGGTTGGGCATCAGGTATATCAGCTACTGCAATCCAAGGATTGTTGGGCATGCTAGTTGAGGGTGGTGCAGACAATGTTAATCAGTGTTTTTTGGAGGCTTCTCGCTTTGGGAGTACTGAACTTGTTCGCATTTTGTTGCAGGTAATCCTTTTTTTAATGTGTATTGATAAGCAATATTTTTATTAACTATATGACTGCTGTGAATACTTTGTGTTCCCACCTTTAGGGACATAGTTCTTTGTTTGATTATCGACTTTCTTCTCACTAAATCTACTTGCCTAAGGTTTTGGTTTATTTTCCAATTTACCTAAGCAGTTTAGATTTCTCCATTATTGCAAATACATTAGAAACTTGTGGGGTGCCACTTTCCAGACAGCTTGTACTTTTTTTATATTTATTTTTCTTCTTCATATCACAATTTTTATTTATTTGCTTAAAGTTACTCCTAAGCTACTTCATCCCAGTACTCTGTAGTCACTCCAATTCACATATTGTATTGTGATATCCTGACTTCTTTCCACCCTAATCATACTCAATCTAATACGACACACACTAAATGACTGTCGCATATCCTAGTCACCATCTACTGAACATGTAATATGCCCCTGCCTAAGATGATCAGCTTGGGTCAGAATTCCAATTGACTCTAGTCACTTATTGTTAAGATGTTTTGATGCTCTTGCGCAGTTGCGCTAATACCTCCAGTTTGATATGTTAATATCACACGACTTCTCTAATGACTACAGATTTGATTGTGCTTTATTTTATTTGCTGTTAAGTCTTTCCTATAGTTTTCTTTAAGCCTGATGGTCTGGATGCTTAACCTTGTGCTGTTGGCGATAACCCTGCTCATTTTATTGGGGTATTGATCTTCACATCATCATCACAGTTTTTAGGTTCATATACTTCAGAGCTTGTTTTATATTCCACGCCTTCTGTGTGTAGAACTAAGCTTGTAGCATGCTTTGCAGTGTTGCATGCCTGCATCCACATTTTTCATGAACAATTACAGATTCATATTTTTGCATGGATAAGTTGATCTAGCATGCTGGCTTACTTGTTGTATTTGTCTATTAGATTGCTCAAAGGAACAGCTTGGATGTGGATGTTGATCTGGCCTTGGGCTTTGCTTCACACTATGGTAAAATTGGTACTATGGAATGTCTAGTCGAAGAGGGTAATGCTATGGCTTTCTTGGGCCCTCTGATGAGAGCTGCGGAGAGGGGTTGCATGCCAGTTGTTCAGTGGTTTGTTCAAAGGGGTTGCCGAGACATGGAACTCTGTCTTGCCCTTACCGCTGCCACTTCAAGCAGTCAAGTAGGTGTTGCAGCATATCTCCTCCCTCATGTTCCTCAGCATGTTCTTGCTGCCCTCAGTATTGAAATACTTAAGGCAGCTGGCGAGCGAAGTGGTGGCTCTCTTGATGGGGTAGCATTCCTCCTCCATTCAGACTTTTTAGGGGATCCTGTTGCGACCTATGCTGTTGCTGACAGCATCGCCAGATCAGAAGATGACGCTATTGCTCCTGAGTTAAGAGCATTCCTTAAAGAACACTGGTCCGATGCAGCATTCTTGGATGGACTAAGAGAAGGAGAGAGACACTTTTCGAACCTAGTTCAGATTTTGAGATGGGGCAACTCACCGATTTGTTTGAGAGATCTGCCCGCCCCCCTGAGGGTGGCGATAGCCTACCTGCCTCTGTATAGGGAGTGCGTTAAGGCAGGAGGGAGGTTGTTGTCACAAAGGCATAGGGGGCAGCTCGTCGAAGCTGCTAGGAGGCTCGGAGGGTTGGTTCTGAATGAGCCTGGCCAAAGGAGAGAGTTACTGGCCGTCTTGGAGCATCATCTACCTCCATTTTTCATCACTGATGCAGGTGTGGTCTAGTGACCTTTGCAATCATGTTATAGAAAATAATGAAATATTAGACATGCTTACGATGTTAGGTAGCTATTGTCCTAGTTTTTTTGCCCTTTGCTCTTTGGTAGACGTATTTAGAGGCACCTATAAACCCACCCTTATGTAAGAGTAACTGTTGTATGAAATGGTTGGAAATCTGATGACCATGTTTATTCTATGCTATTTTAAGTTATTCACTAACTGGACCTAAATTAAGTTGTTTTTTTTTTTTGCTATTATGATATTGGTCTAACCTAAGCGAAAGGTTAAGGGCAAGTGTTCAGTTTCAAAAATTGAATCAAATTTGATCCTTTTTCAAGTTCCAGGTAATTCAGTTTATGTTTCAACCTTCTACTTAATTTTTACAAGAAAAAGATGTTTGAGTGAAAATTCTTATGGGGTTGAAAATGAGTCGAGTCGAGCTGAACGGACGAACATACACTTGCTTAAGTTTATTTAAAATGATATCTAATTTTAAAATTCATGTTTGAATTTGTTTGATTACCTAGTAAGTTGAGCCCAGATAAATTCTAATCGAGCCGAATACAAATCGAGCTTGAATATTTTGATATTTGTATATATGCTTGTACTATCCTATCAAGCACAGATTCATGTTCAGATCAATCCAAGCTCACACGAGTTTTTAACGAAAGATAACAAATCGAGCATTGAATTATTTGATTTGATTTTAAGTGATACTTTAAAAAATAAAATAAAAGAGTTGTTACGACTTGTGAGATTTAAAATCCATACACTTGACATTGTAGTCACTGTAAACACCCTACCTCTTTAGCTCAGATCTGGAAAACTTCATTGGGTGAGTTTGGTATTGTAATGTTTTTATGGTTTGTTTGTGTAATAATTATAATTCATTTGGAAAAGATTGTCTGCACTTCATATATACTGTAGTATTTGATTTTATTCCGATTCATATGATTCTTCTTTTTTTCTTAAAAAAAGAAATTAAAACTATGAAAAATATATAGGCGATAAGAAATGAATGAAGAAAAAAATGTGGAAATTTAGACATATGTATAAGTGGCGTTGCGGGAATTAGAGGGCATGAAAGCCAAGAGCATGAGCAGAGCCAGAATGCAGATGGGAAGCAGCAGCAGCAGCAACGGCGGCGGCGGCAGCGGCGGAAGCACCAGCGGCAGAATCAGCAGCGACGCCGTCAGGCAAACCAGCAGCACCACCGACTCCGACGTGAAATACCGCCGCATCTTTCCTCCACACTCCAACTGAATTCCGCTCTTTCTCCCATCTCTGCCTCTTCTTGCATTCGAGTAATGATCTTGCACATTCATTATTTCCTTCCACAATGCCGATCTTGATCTTGCTTCCTCCACAGTACTACTCATCTCTCTCTCTCTCTCTCTCTCTCTCTCTCTCTCTCTCTCTCTCTCTCTGTTGTTAAATATCTATATCTACAGGAGTATTGTTGTCAAATCTTCAATCGTAGAACCATAAGACGTCGTCCCCAGAAATGCAACTGTCATTACAAAGAAAGGGAATTGTTGTTAGATTGGATTTGCAGCTAGTCAAATACATATAACAAGGCAAAGAGAGAACCAAGAATTCAAGAAAATGAAACAAGAATTTTATCAAGATGATCAATCTTAATTCACTGTTAAATAGAGCACTAAACATAAAAGATTTGGAATTGGTAGGCGTGATTTGTATAGGAGGCAACTAATTAAACCCCACAAACGATCGTATTAAAGAAAAGATCAAACTTTTTGTGTGCCAAGATTGACCAGAGGTTTATCAGCTAATTCTGCTGAATATAATTCTCTCTCTCTCTCTCAAACATCAAATAATTAGATTGAGAAATAACCAATATGCAGAAACTGCAGAGAGAGAGAGAGAGAGAGAGAGAGAGAGAGAGAAGATTATGATTATGTATTGTATAACATACCCAAAATGTTTGTAGAGCTGTTGGAGATACCGGAGGATTAGGAGGTTATGATGAGTGAACAAGTTAAGATTTTGCATTTCACGGTTGTCTCAAATCCAATATCCCCTTTGCTCCTCACTCAAATCTGTTTTCTTGTAGATAGAGATGCTGAATAGTGAAAACCACCCAAAAAAATAAAAGAAAGTGTACATGAAAATCAAACTCTATGGTGTGTTGTCTTTAAATGCAGAGGTGGGTTGCACAGTAGAGTTAATGGATGAGAAATGAAAGCAGAAACAATTTTGGTTGGAAAATGAGATAGAAAAAAAAAGTGATGGGATGGCAATGTGTGCAGTGGAATTTTGTAGTATGCCAGGTTTGCCTTTTTATGTTAAATGAGAAAGAGACTTTGATATGAATTGTGAGAGTGGTGTTTGTCTCCTTTTATTTATCACCCATTATTATATTATAATATTTTTAGAGATACAAGCTTATATATATATATATATATATATAGGTGTGTGAAATGGAAGAAGAGGGTTGGATTCAGTGAATGAGCAGCAAACAAGGTGGGGCTTCTTTCCTGACAAGGAAATATTTGATGGTTGGATGATCATTTTATTATTAGAATTTTGAAAAGCCAATTCGATTTCTTGGTTCTTCACCCCTGCCCCCCCCCCCCCCCCCTCTCATGACTTTTTGGGTTTTAGCCATGTTTAGTTTAGTGTGGCAATTTGATGTAAATTTAATGTGTTTTTCCATATCTTGTGGTAATTTTAATTTGGTATTTTATCTAACATAAAATATTACTTCAATAAATTATGTTATACTGGATTAGACCACATCTGGATCTGGTAGACAATTTTTTGTAACTGGTGATTTAGAAGAGTAAATAAATAATAATTCAGAAAAAAAGTGATGTACATGACACAGTAAAATACTAAACTTTATATTATAGTTAATCCAAGTTACATCCTGAAATATTTCTTTAACCAAATAGTTAATCCTAGCTACTTACATCCTAATTTTTTTTAACCAAAACAATAAAAAAAACTAAAAAAACAATGAATTATCACGAATAAATTTTAAAGTAAACTTATTTAATTCCAACATGCGTCTTCATTGTGATAAAGAAAACAAACATTGTCCTAAATCATAACTATTTAAGCTGTATTTATGATAATTATCACTTTTGGAACTTTCTACTCCCCATCTTTGGATATAGTAAGAAATACATGGTGTAATTAAATTGATTGTGATGAAATCAAATCTTAATATTTTTTTTGGGGGGAAATCAAATCTTATTCAATGCGCGGTTTAATTAGCTTTCAATTGATCGAATAAAAACTTAAAAATGGTCTGTGCTTGAATTTGTTTGAAACCGTTTTATAGGTCAAAATTCACATGTGTGGTCAAGATTCGGATTCAAATTCAATTAAATACAAAACAAAATTACAAATGTTTTACTTAGTATAAGTTTTGATCTAGAATTTAATTCATTTTATGAATTTTAATCCGTAAAACTATAAAACGGTCATATACGAATTTTTATCTAACTTTATTATCTTTTATTAAAAATCATTGTACTCGAAAAAAAAATATATGTGGAGATTAATTGAGAAATCAAGTGATGCTGACATAAATTTAATATATATTAATGATAGTAAAACACAAAATGCATCACAAAATGTAAAATGAAACAAAATTTTGCAGTTCATAATTTGTGTTTTTTTTGGTTGGAGAAATGGGGAGTGAAGCCGTGAAGGATATCAATTATCAAATTTCTAAGATATCTCCTTTTTATACAAGATTCCCCCCACTTTATTATTATCACTCATAGACTACTATATTTTGGGATGATCTCCTGTGAGACCGTTTAATGTATGAGATGCATGTTTTTTTTTTCCTTTTCCGTTTTAGTTTTTTCTCCCAAAATATATACCTTGAAAATGAAATTACTGAATCTTAAAATTGAATTGCCGGGATGAGGGCTCGTAGTTAATTTTTTCAAAATAAATATATATCATAAAATGAAATTGACGGCGTCTCACGCGGTGCACTAGCCCAGCGCTACCGCGCAAGCTAGCTAATTATTTTTTCAAAATAAATATATACCCTAAAATGAAATTAGTGAACTCTAAAATTAAAGTGAATTAATTTAATCTTTTATCTTGGCAGCTTGCGTAGCGCACTCATATGACGTTAATGCATGAGCTCATGCCATACGCTGAAAAATTAATTTTTGAAATATAAACTCTAATGGAGATGAAATAAAAGATTTTTGAAAAAAAATAAAAAAAAGTTAGGAAAAGAAAATGCCAAAAAAATAATAATGATATGATAAAAAAAATACAAAGAAAGTTAGGAAAAGAAAATATAAACGCTGATTTTGGACTTGTTAGACCGTCTCATATAAATTTTTCTCCTATATTTTTAATGTTTTATTTTGCGTTAAGTACATGTTCTGATGGAATAAAGATATGACAAAATTTAATATTTAATTTTTAATTATAATCAACATTCAACTTCATGATTAAGAAAAAGGTAGTCAACCAAAACTTAATTCATAGTTTTACCATATATATACGAATATAATATAGTTCATGTCACTTGTAAATCCTCTACATTTATGGTCCAGTGTTTAATGATTACTTGATTAATTAAGCAGTCAAGGGTTTATAAATTATATTATTTCGTTAATGGTAAACTTCTATATTTATTTATATTCTTTTAATCTGTTTTGTATAATTTCATTGTGACTTATATGAAACACATATGCATACACATATATATATTTTATGTATTGCATGGTCGTCAAAAGCCGCCTATGCATGTGGAAATTTAAATATTAAGAATAAATTAGTTATATTAGGCCTTCCTAATTAATTAATAAGTAATTATATCGTATATAAATTAAAGTTTCTTTACAATAATAGTATTTCATCTAATTATTAATTAATATACATATCAATACATATCTTATTAATTACTTGTTTTCTTTCTAATTTTTTGAGTTGGAAAGGAGAATATAATGAGGATTGAACACTGATCTCTCACCTTTAAATGGGTGAGAAATACCACTAATTAATTACAAGCTTTTAGATATATTTACATAAATTAATTTGACATATCATTGTTAACCACGAAGAAGATTAATTATTATTTTAAATTATCACTAACATTTTTTATTTCAGATTTTATCAACTACGTGGGCATTGTATATTTGTATATGTGCTTTTTTCTAGGGTAGCGCAAGAAAGAATATTTCTATAATTTTTTTTTAATAACAACTATTTTTTTAAATGTTGAATTGGAATCTTAATTCCTCTACCCAAAAAGAAGATATAATTTAATCAAAATCAAATGGAGGGGGGGGGGGGTGGTTATAAATTGAACAAGAACAAGTTAATTAACCTAAGTGCATAAAGTTCAAACTAATTTAAGATGAATTTGATTATATTGAGCTCTTTTAATTATCATCTAATGCAAGTTGAGTGTAAGTAAATTTTTACTTGCATATAAGACTAGTTCGACTGAGCTTAGTTAATTGAATCATTTAAAGCAAACTTTGATAATCTTTCAGTAATTAACTTGTAGCTGAATACTCTCTTGCAAATAATTTTATAGTACTACTCATAATAGTTTGTACATTTGGGAATGTGAATATAATTTTAAAAAATATTTTAAGAGAACTAATAAAGTAATTAGGGTCAAAGCTTCACCATTTTCTAAATTTGGGAATGTGAAGATACTTAATTCGAGAGAAGCCAAGTTGATTGCAACTTTGTCCGCTTTCATTTTTCTTTCCAAGACATAGCTTTTATAAATCATATCATTGCCGAAAATGCAATTCTATCTCATACAGGGCGGATGGAGGGGGCACAATTTTTTTTTCAATATAGTATGTATAATTTTTTTTAAAATTTTAAAATTATATTGAGTTTAGGATTTATATATAATATGGAGAGATTTTTCCGAAAATTAGTAGTGTCTTTTTCTCATCTTCTCATGTATCTATTACTAATGAATCGGTTGTGAAAAACGATATCGAATACAAGTAGAACTATAATAAATAATTTTTATAAATTTATTCTTCCGAATTACTATTGTTGGGCATAGCCGATTTAATTGAATTTAATAAATAAGTTCATAAACCATCATTTCAAATCTATTTTATTCTAGTGATGATTTTGAATTGTTTATTTTAATAAACAACAAAAATCTTTTCGATTAACTATGGGGAACGGGAGAAAAGTCGAATCAAAATGACATTATTTCACTAAAGAAAATGTGACGCCCAGGGGCGAAGCATTGAGTGATTGCCGATGCAAGACACGGATAAAGAGCAGCTCTTATCAGACTTCCAAGTGAAGGAGCACATGAATGAATCGAATCCACCGAAAGAGAGAGATTCCGAGACTATACAGGAATGAGACTGTATAGTTGAAGAGAGCTTAAAGAATTTGATCGGTGCTACTCATACCACAAGGTTCATCTTCTTTTCTGACGCTCGTTCCACCAGAACTCCAAAGTTAAGCGTGCTTGATCTGGGGCAATGATGGGATGGGTGACCTCTAGGAAGTTTTATTAGGGAGTATGCAAGTGAGGACAAAACACGCTCTTGTGTTGGGCAAGTGAGGACAAAGCACGCTCTTGTGTTGGTTTGTGGGGGACATCCGTCAGTCGGGAATCTTCATTGTTCTTTCTTAGCGGGAATCTTCAATGTTCTTTCTTAGGGAATCTTCACTGTTCTTTCTTAGCCGCAAGCAAACGGGAAGCTCAAAGTGTAACCGTTCCCACATCCCTAATAAAAATTTATATCCGCCAGCTGGCATGACGGGAAGCTCGATCAAAGTGTAACCGTTCCGTCTCCTCTAATAAAAATTTATGGATCTGCCAATGATCTCATACATACTATCTGACATGATGTTTTAATATTCAAACTATTGAGAAACTACCCAAAAGTATTACCATATCTATTTTTCATTACCTAAAAATGACACGACATAAATTTTCAAGTAGTTTTTTCAATAGTTCAGACATTAAAATATAAATATCATGTTACATGTTTTACTAACAAAAGAACTCATCATGTTAGTTTTTAGGAGCCGGACAATATGCACTACAAAAAAAGTCCATTATAGCGACGGGGCCGACACGGGTCACCACTAGAGACGGAAATAGCGACGGAAAAATTTGCGACGGGGTTAGCGACGGGGTTCCCCGTAGCTAATTCTAGCGACGGGGAATCCCGTAACTAGATTTTAAAATTTTAATATATCATTATTTTTTTAAATATAGCGACGGGGGTTCCCGTCGCTACAACTTAGCGACGGAAATAGCAACGGGAACCCCCGTAGCTATTTTTTTTTAATTTTTTTAAATTTTAATTAATTATTTTTAAAATAATTAAATATGATTTCAATCTATTCTAATACAAATATTCCCCCTATTAAAATCATTTTTATATTTTTATTCATTTATTTTAATTTTTGAAAAAATAATATTGCAATATACATTTATTTATATCACATCTTTAAATTTGTATTATTTCCTTATTAAATACAAATTTATACAAATTAGCTTTATTAGTATTCTTATAAATAAACTAATTAGTATATTATTATATATTTAAAAAATGTATTAAGTTTAACATAATATTTATTATAGTTACTACTACAAAATTAATCAATTATACATTAACAAACTAAAATATACTATGAAAATATATATACATAATATAGTATATAATGGATTTTAATTTTTAATTATAAACTAAAGTAATTTTTAATTTTTTTTTAATTTTTTATTTATTTTTTAAATTTTATTTAATTATTTTTAAAATAATTAAATATGATTTCAATATATTCTAATACAAATATTCTCCCTATTAAAATTATTTTTATATTTTTATTCATTTATTTTAATTTTTGAAAAAATAATATCGCAATTATACACATTTATTAATATCACATCTTTAAATTTGTATTATTTCCTTATTAAATACAAATTTATACAAATTAGCTTTATTAGTATTCTTATAAATAAACTAATTAGTATATTATTATATATTTAAAAAATGTATTAAGTTTAACATAATATTTATTATAATTACTACTACAAGATTAATCAATTATACATTAACAAACTAAAATATACTATGAAAATATATACATAATATAGTATATAATGGATTTTAATTTTTAATTATAAACTAAAGTTATTTATTATGTAAGTAAAAATAATTTAATTCATTATGATATTTAGCATGAAACACAAAGTAAGACTATTTAACCACATTTTCACCATGATATATATATATATATATAATTTTTAAAATAATTTAATTAATAAATTATAGTTCTATATACAAATATATAATACAATATCACCTTTATTATAATTTTTGTATGCATGGATACTTAATAAATATCACATTAAATTATAGTTCTTATATACAAATATATAATACAATATAATATCATATATATATATATATATATTTGTGCACAAATAGATATAAATATATTAATAAGAATATAGCACTTTTAATTTATAGAGATAAATAAAAATAAATTATGAAAAAATCGTATAAGTATATATATTATTTAAACTATCAATATAACATCAATTGAACTTGCCCCAATGGATAAGTGCTTGGCCCTCCTTCTAGGAGGTCACATGTTCGAATCCTCTTAGGTGCATATTATACAAAATTATTCTTGAAGGGCTTGGAAAGGATACAAAATTATTCGCATATTATACAAAATTATTCTTGAAGGGCTTGGAAAGGGCTTGGGCGCGGGTCTTTCATCGGGTCGGGTCAAGAGCTCATTAATGGGCCGGCATGATTAGCGATGAGCGATTTAGCGACGGGGGTTTCCCGTCGCTAAATCCTGTAGCGACGGAAAACCCCGTCGCAAAATCGGAATTTTTTTGTAGTGATGTTGAGTAGATTTTCAATAGTTTAGGGTATTAAAATGTCATTTTGAATGGTATGTGATATAATTACAATTTCGGCAATAGTATAATTTATTAAATTCTATTTATCTGTAATTTTATATGCAGCAGTATGTATCATTTAAATTGAAAAAAGATTATGACGAAGTTCCAAGGAGTCGTCGAAGCCCTACGCACGAAGCATATAATTAGAGATTTTGGTTGGTGTAGTAATGGAATTGACTTGTATATGTGATCAAACAATTGTTAGCTTAGTTCAAATAGTAAAGAAATAAAGAACGATATTTTAGTAAATATAGCTTTTTTTTTTTTATAAATATTTTGTAACGTAGCTACTCTTTAAAATTTTGTGCCACATATTACGAACAATGGTTAGAGCAAACAAAAAATACAACTATTGATTAATTAATTTAATTGTCACACAAGCCAGTGAGCCACACACAAAAGGCAAACAACTCCATATAGCCTTTGGCCCGTTTGTTTGTAGATAGGCATTGTTGGGTCAAAATAATTATGATTTATGCCCCTTCACCAACCAATAATATAAGCATGCCCTAGCCCTCAAATTGCCACTAATACCAACACAATCCCATTTCCTTATATTATCTCACCATCTTCAAATTAATTGTCCCGTTCCCCATATTTCGGACACAACTAGACATTCTACTCGAAAAATTCCACCATCCCTCTCTGGCTACTATTCGTAAGATCGTAGAAATTGTGTCACGTTTGGAATCTTTTTTAAAAAGTTATTGATGTGATACGATCTGTATGATCTGCGGGTAGTATCCATATAAATACAGTAGAATTTCTCCATTACACCCTTCTAGAAGTTACAAAATAATTGAACATGATAAAACATTGACTTTCTAATTATGAAAGTGGCTATAACAAACTCGTAATGTTCGTGGAGTTTGTTCTACTTTCATTTCTTCACCTATTTGAATCTTCGGAATGAGTAAATCATGAATTGATTTTGAAGCCAACTTGTTAGAATAGAATTGAGAAAGAGATACATTTACGTGGTTCACTAACGCTGTGTTAGCTATATCTACGGACCAGAAAGAGATAGATTTTTATTGTGTGCGAATATAGATTAAATAATACTCCCTCCGTTTCTATATAAATGTCATTCTAACTATTTGATTTTGTTTCAAAAAAAGTGTCATTCTACAATTTCGAGACATAAAATTCCCACTTTTCTCATATTTAACCTCATTTAATGCATTCAAACATTTATACTTTACTCATTTAATGTATTCACACAAGGGTATATTAGACAATTCAATTAATTTATTAATTTGTGTGCATTCATCCAAAATGATAATTAAATAGAATCGGAGGGAGTAGGTATTTATAACCCTGAAAATCTTAACATGCTAAGCTCATAAGGGAATAACCCAAAATCAGAAAACGGCCATATCAAGAATTTTCAAGACATCCCAATACAACTAATTTGCACCCCATGAATTGACGTTGACGGCGGTGTCGTGGCCGAGTTTGTCGTGACTGTTCCGTTTGATTTCCAGCAGCAACTACATTGTTTCCCGTCCAACAACAATAGAGGTGGCGAATTTGGCAACATGAATATTACATGGTTTCTTCTAGTTTCCGGCGTCGGACGGATATGTTACATACAACATTTTCTCCAAATTTTGGATTGTAACGAAAGTGTTTAACTAGATGGCATTTAAGTAATTTCAAAATTAATTATTTTTATTAATTTTAGTAGTGATATGTATATAAATTAAAGGTGCATTCGCGAACACCCTAATAATAGTTGTCGTGTTATTATTTATTAATTGATGAATTCGATTAGAAAGCACTTATGGTGGTAGGACTAGGACTACCCTATTATATATGCCTAGCTCTCACTGAAATTAAGTGTCAAAATAGATTTTTTTGAAAGTAGTTAATTAATCATACAATATTTTTAGGTTACTAGCTACCAAAAGTATTTAAAGGTCGTCCAGATATAAATTACGTGAACCTCCGATATTGCCCTCAATATATGCAGATTTGTTGCAATACGCTAGCTATATTCACACTATATGTTAAAAAAGAGTTGCTGTCAGTAATTGGAGTACACACACACACACACATATGAAATATATTCCCTATCTCCCTCCTAATTATATAGTTCATTTATCTTTCAAAAAAGAGTTGCATTAAGTAATTGAAGTATATTCCCGAACTTCATCCAAATTATATAGTCTATTTTCTACTCGCGCATAAATTAAAAATATTTATGAAAATAAGATACTACAAAAGCTAAACTTCCAAGATTAGTGGTTAGTTTTAAATTTGCAAAATTTAACAAAGGCATATTTGTACATTACTGTGAAAAATAATATTAATTATAGCAATAAGATTGTATAATTGGGACACTCCAAATTCAACTGTCATGAATCAATTCATGTTGTTCTGTGTGTTGTGTGTTGGTATAACAATTTTCTGATCTGCCTATATATATTATATCTAAAATACTCAATTGTCAATTTTTACAGAATATGAGGACATCATACACATATTAAAGCAAAATCGCTGCACGATGTCATATAACAAAATTAGTGAAAGCTTAATTTAAAACAAAGACCGACCGAAAATTTTCAAAAACTTGTGTGTTGGAGTGGTTGTTAGTTCTTTTGTAAAGCTCAATAAAGGCTGCTGTAAATGTTCGATTCTTGTTGATTTTTTTTTATTGCTGCTGCAAAAATGTGTGCTACACAATAACATTTTAATATTTTCTTAATTATTTTTTATCTTTATTTCCTCTAAAAAGTTTTTTTTACCACCCATCTTTTCATCTCTTCTATTTATTTTTTCTGCAAGCACAACATCTCTTATTTTGTGTTTTGATTTTTTTTTCTTTTTTCAATTTAATGCTACTACGAAATTAAACTTATCTCTTCTATAAATTTTTAATTCTTTATCACACCTTTTCATCTCTTCTAATTTATTTTTTTATTCAAGCGTACACCTCTTCATCTCTTCTAATTTGTAATCATTTAGATCTTTTATCAAGAACAAACGAGACTCTTTGAATCAAATGAATATAAAAAGAAATCAAAATTAAAACAATATACAAATGACTTTCAGCTCCATTGATTCTATAAATAGTTTTATCATATAACTTTGTTTGGTATCTGAATTACTCCATCCATTTCATAATGTTTGATGTTTTGGAGTTTTATTTTTGTGTCAAAATGTTTGTTATTTTAGATATTTTCACACCCTTCTCCCCAATTTAACCATATGAATATATGGAGAGAGAAAATTTTGCTAACTTTAAAAAAAAATATAAAGAAATAAGATTTTATTTGATATATAAAGAATGGGTATATTAGTTCAAAAAATTAATTATTAATTTTAAATTAAAATCATAAAATAAAAACATTATGAAACGAGGAATATATATTTAAGAGATAAGCAAGCTCCTCTCGAATAAATTGTGTCGAGCGGAATCAATCTTTGTTTGTGTGACACGTGGGGAAAGAAAAGGATAGGGTTCTACACGTGAATACCCCTCTCTTGTGATTGCGTCTACGCTCATTTTCCACGTAAGATTATCAAATTAATTAAAGGATTAATTCATACTATGTTAGGAAATAATCTAATTTATCTTCTCTCCAACATAGGATGATCAAATCAAATTAGAAAGTGGTATATTTTAATGAAACTTCCATAAATGCAATGCTACAAATTGGGGATCTTATTAATGATTTATTATTATTATTAAAAAAATTAATTATAACATAATTAACACTAGCTATAGTCAATATTTATTAAAAAAAATAATTAAATTATTCCTTTTATAAATTCTAATTACGATAATCAACTATAATAATCAATTATTAATTAAAAATTAAAAATAATAATTATTATATACTTAATTGGGTCCCAATTAATAATTATAAAATTAAACTAAAAAATAATAAATTAAAATTGAAGAAAAAATGAAATAAAAACACGCAAAAAGTATAACGTGAATATTTTCAAAAAAAAAAAAAAAGTGTAGCGTGAAATATTCTCACGCCATCCGTCTCGATCTCAGTTCTACTGCAATCAACAGTTTGAAATAAATTCACCCCTCATCATCTCCATATACATTGCACTGTCACACTACTGCATACAGAAAGCTATTAATTTAGATGCATTGTATGAGTCGACTATTAATTTTCTATATTTTTTTCACATAATCTGGAAAGGAAAAAAAAAAACACATGCCGCAGACTTTTGATAGAGCGGCAGTTTCTGCAAATTTAATTGTTCATGCACTTACTTCAATTTCTTACAACCTAATTCGAATTAATGCATGCACAAAAACTGCTTTCAAAAGCAGCCTAATTCATAAATGGCTGCCCCCCCAAAAAAAGAGGCTTGAAATTGGTAAAATTCAAGGTTACGAAAAGTCAACATGTACACGGCGTTGACCGTTACGGGCCTTTTCGCAAATTCAACGTCATCTCCGAAAACGGACAAGTAAAATAAGCTGCCCATGTTTTTGTTTCATTTGCAAATTGCAATGATAAAGGAAATTAGCCACCACCCACCGCCCACCTCAAATTTGCCTTCGATATGGTCATATGGATGTATGCGTGTCGAACGAACAGCGATGAATGTATGATAAAACTGCTGTATTCGATGCTACGATCGGACGCAATGCGTACCGCCAGTCAATGGCCTCCACGTGGAAATAGAAATGTTTTTTTTTTAATTTGACCACGGTTAATTTACACTGTTGCAGGGTTAATTTGGTCAAGCATCGGCCATTGACCGAAAAAATATCGGCCAAATGGAATAGCTCAGTCTATTGTTTCTAGTCTGAAGCATTTTTCATGGGCGTTTGACACAATTAGCTGATGCCAGTGAAAATTCAAATCCCCTAATCGGCGTAAGTGATTTGTAGCGACAAGACGCTGAATTTATGATTTTTCCGGTGTTTTTTTTTTTCTCTTAAGGGTTTGTGTCGTGTGTTATAATAAAATGGAATGGACTGTTAATTGCAAGTTTGCTTGTTTTTCTATGTTCTCCGTGTTGAGTCCGGGCTCGAAGTCAGTAATAGGGGTAAAGCAAATCGGCAGTCATCGAACTCTGTAGTTGCTCCGTGCGCCAGCAGCTGCGATGAGAGTAATAGCGCCTTTTGTCGTGCATAGATTTTGGTGAAGAAGAAGGTATGTCTTGGTGATGTACTTTAAAATTGTTGGTTAGTTTGGGGATGCATGTATGAATTCGTATCTTTGTTTGTTGAATTTATTTGTCTATTTTTTTGTATTTGTGTATCTTAGTTTTGGAATGGTGAATTGTTAGCTGGTTATTATTCAATCTGTAATTGCAGCTCTCATGAATTGTGAATTTTGATAGGATTTTAGTTGAGGAGGCTGTCGCAGTCGTAGTGTATGAATTTGAGTTTTCAGATGATTTTTGATGAGGCACTCGTACTCTAGTATTGATTGAATTGTGAATGTTGAGTTCTTTTTTGTTATGTTGCGGTGTTGAACTATTTTCCTTGTGTCATGAATGACTTGGGCATTGTTTTTGTTGGAGATCTGTAATTATTTTTGATATGGTTGTGGACCTAAATGTGTCTCTGTCATGTGATGACGATGGAGGTGAGAAGGCTCACAATTCACCGAAAATAGATAAGGATACACCTAAAAATGAGGATGATGATGGTTTTGACGGGGATGAGGAAATTGAGCGTGAGATTGAGATGAGATTGGAACCTGGTTCCTTGGTTGAGGACATTCATCAGACGTATATCCTATATTGTGAGTATGCCCGTTGTAAGGGGTTTAGTGTAAGAAAAGGGTGTCAAAAGTATTTTGATAATTCATCGGAGATCCGAATAAAAGTTTTTAACTGCTCGTGTGAGGGTCAGCCTGATAATAAGAAATCAAACGGAAGGCTAGCCATTTATAAGAAACAGGTGACTAGAAGCAACTATAAAGCCAGGCTTCGTGTGTTGCACGAACGAGATGGTCCATGGATAATTTCGGTGTTTGAGAAAGTGCATAACCATGAATTGGTGAACCCTGTTGAAAGCTATCTACTGCGGTCATCGAGACAACTTTGTAATGCGAAGAAATCAATTTTAGAAGCCATGCATTCAGCCGGGATACCCGTGACTCGTGCTTATAAATTCATAGAGCGAGAGAGCGGTGGTTGACAGAATCTTGGATTCACTAAGACAGATGCATACATACATCTTGGGCACAAGAAGACTGAGATAAAGGTGGAGAATGGAGATTTGAATGCTTTGCTTCAATTTTTTATGGAGAAGTCGAATAAAGAGCCATTTTTCTATTGGAAGGTGCAACAAGATGGTGAGGGTAAGCTGGTGAATTTTTTTCTTCCGGGACTCTCGGTGTGCCATTGACTACGAATACTTTGGAGATGTAATATCCTTTGACATGACGTACAAAACCAATAAATACAACATGGTATGTGCGCCTTTTATTGGTGTTAATCACCATTTTCATAATGTGATGTTTGGGTTAGCTTTTTTGTCTGATGAGACGACAGAAACCTTCGAATGGTTGTTTGGTATCTTTCTTGAGGCGATGTACGGGAAGTAGCCGCAAGTTATCTTCTCCGACCAATGTCAGGCCCTTATGAATGGTGTGGACTACACATTTCATTCTGTGGCTTATCGTTTGTGTCAATGACACATTAATCAAAATGCCCCATCGCATTTTAGGTCGTTAAATGGAAATATTGAGTTCAAGAAATTATGGAATCGTTGTATGAATGGATGTGAGACCGAAGAGGATTTTGAGGAAGTATGGCAGGAACTAATTCATACGTATGAGTTGACAAATAATAGATGGTTCAGAAATATGTATAACTTGAGAACCAGATGGTCTTCCATTTTCACCAATGATAGGTTCTCAGCTGGTCTGCATGCTACGTCCAGGAGTGAGGTGACTAATCGAATTTTGAAAGATTTAGGAAGCCAAAGCAACACATTGTACGAGTTCGTCGTTCGCTATTGTGAAGTGCAGAATGAATGGCGTTTGCGGGAGAGTGCAGATGATGCTCTTTGTCGCGGAATGCCTGGGCAATTTCTCGAGAACAACCCTGTGCTAACACATATTGCAAAAGTGTACACGCGCAACATCTGTAAGCTCTTTGAGTATGAAGCTCATCATTCAATGAATACCAAGATCGTTGAGCAGCCAGACTATGCTAAAAATGACCTTGTGTTTGAAATGATCTGTAGTCCTTTATCTGATAGGACAAGGTGCGTGTCTTTTAACAAGGAAACACATGATGTTTCATGTAGTTGTCACATGTGGGAGTCGAAGGGAGTGTTTTGCCACCACATATTCAAGGTCCTTTACTGGATGAATGTTGAAGTTATTCATGAACGATACATACTTAGAAGATGGATGCGAGAGTGCAAATGCAGATGCATTCAGGGGGTTAATTCTATTTCGAGAGGAGCTGTTAATGAGAATTTATCAAGTTTACTCTTCGTGAATAACATTATGCGGTTAACTTACGACCTGACATACGAATTAAAGGGTGATGCATGAAGCAGGTCACGCATGCAGAGTTGTCTGTTTCAAATGCGACAGCAGCTGTTGAAAGATCGTGCAATAGATAGGCAAGAGGCTGGAAAAAGCCGAGGCAACGCCACACCTGTCCGGAAAATGAGAAATCCATCAGTTGTGAAAAGCCGTGAAAGAACGTTCGTAAAAAATGGAGAAAGAAGAAGATGAAAGGCTCGAAAGGAGAAGGTTAGTCCTGTTTGAACAGAATTGTTGAATAGCATTTGCATTTGGATTTAATAATAATGCACTTTCTTTTAATACATTTTTGTGCAGGTGGAAAATTGAAAGATGATAGTCTGGTGGTGGACTCAAGTAATGAATTTAAAAACTCTATGAACTCCCCCAATGACTACTGGCCTGAATTTTGTCGAGTAAGATTGGTGGATTTATTTATTGCCGGTGTACAATTTTTTTCTCGGTATAAATTGATATGGATAATTTTTTTAATTAGTTTTGTGAGAAATTTTAATGTATTTTCATGTTATTTTTTGCAGGAATTTAGCACGCAGTAGTCCCGTTTGAATTCAATAACGATGGATGTCGATGACAGTAATGACAATAAACTGGTTAGTGCAATGATTTCCACCCATTCAAAGAACTTGAATTTCCACCCATTTATATGTTTTCTAGCCCTTTAAATGTGTGTTCAAACAATATATCATGGGTGATTAGAAAGAGAACCTGTTCTCAATTTTTTTTTTCTTGTAGTCACAAGAGCAGAGGCAAAAAACATTTGCCAAGAGCATGCCTTATGTTTGGCTGTAAGAGGTGGTCACGGGTTTACACACCTGTGTCTTCTTTGTTTTTTTATAGATGATATGATTGGACATAGACACTATTACAAATGTGATGTTACAATGAACATTTAAACTATATAAATAGTTGATGTTGTGTTAATATTCTTCATGCTTGTAATCTTATATTAATTATTCTCGCTATTAGTGTTTTCTTGCGAACTGAATTTATTATCTTAAAGAAAAATGTAACGGACAAACTGTTCCCATAATTTATATAAATTGTAAATTTAAAGGAAACAATAAAATTATTAAGAATTTTCTTTAATAGTAGTAATTTGGATCATTACCGGGCCTTAAATATTAAATCATGTATGGGCCTACTATGTGGTCTGTGGGATGAGCCTTAAATATTAAATCATGTATGGGCCTACTATGTGGTCTGTGGGATGGGCCTTAATTTTAGTGAGATTATTACTGGGCTTTTAAAACATATTCAGTTAATCTTCAATTATATATCGGGCCACTTACCAATCCAAGCCGAAGCAGAGACACTGAAGCTTAGACCTAAACCCATTAACAGATAATACTCAAATGCCCAATTCATTAAACCATAAAAACTACATTACAGGTACAGGTATTCCATCCAGTAAAACAGCTTGGGCGTCGACAGATAAAGCATAGAATGGCTTAAATATTTGTCTGCACACACACGAGCTCTGGTCTTTGCTTGGCTATTTCTTGTTTGTATTATTGTACATGATGTGATTCCACAAAGTGTTACTATTACAAATGTGATGTTACAGTGATTGCATGAATCTATATATATATATATTGCATATGTTGTGTTAATAATTCAAGCAAACTTTGGTCATTAATGGCTGCACCCAATCCAATTTCTCAAGATGATATTTTTTTCGTTGGGGTGTGGTCTCGAGAGGTCGAAAGCCTAGTTCTTTTGAAGGTGGACTTTGAGCAATGGAATAAAAACTGGATTGTAGGAGACATTGAGTACAATAAGCAGATTCTTCGATTAGTTCGGGAGGAGGTCAATGAAGAGTTGGGCGTTGACATACCTTTTCCATCCTATTTAGCCAAATTGCTAGAATGGGAAGAGCGTTACCACCAATTCAGATGGCTTATCGCTAGGCCTGATGTTTTCTATCACCCACATGATAACACTGTGGAGGCCTCCATTGATGTTTGGTTTGAAATCTCAAGGGTATAAATTCAGTTGTGCATTTACGCGTCTTTAATTATAGACATGATAACACTTAAATTTTTCATTGTGCAGGTTCGGCTAAACTTGCTAGTTTATATGCCTAAAGGGGAACCTTGTTGGGAACATATGAGAGTTTTATTTCAGGAGACCATTGTGCTATCCGATACGCATTCTGGGGGCATGCTCGAAGTGGTGATCAATCTCAAAATGAATGCGTGAGCGAATTAGTAAATCAACCAAGTGCATCAAATTGAACATATAAAGGAAATGACAGCCCATCTCGAAGTGAAAGCATCTCTCAAAGGTCTTCATCTCGTGGCTATTCCCCCTCCTGTAGCGGATATTAGTGTTCCTATCTATGTAATTTGTGTTTGTAATATCAGTGTTTCAATCTGTGTATCTGTTACTAATTTCGTCGTATTAGCTTGAGGGATGACCTTTCCCTAGGGATATTTCTACACCCCGTAGTCGGTCTACGAATAAATAGAATTTGGTACAACCCTGCAATAAAAGTAATATGCTTTAATCAATGTTTTGTCCTATAGTCATTGTCGAATGCAAGGGCGAAGATGCTTTATTCGTCTATATTAAGCAATACATCGATGAAGCATATACAACAATTGTTTTCAATTCATAATTGGCCACACTAATGTCTACTGGCATCATCGATCAAACGAGATAACATATATGAATGAGGAGACCTTCGCCGAGCTAGCTACGGTGAGTACAATAGTCTCTAAAACATTATTAAGTTTGGTTTAGTTTAATCTGGCTAACATCCTATCCCCTATTATGCAGCTGATGCCTCTGGCACATGCATACAAGGCCAAGGATGAGCCACAATATAAGAAACTGTGTGCCCTGTTCACAGATGAGTAGGCTATGAACATTTGTATCATTCTTATTTCCAGTTTGTGTTGTAGATATTGGTTGATGGTCTAACTAATTTCTAGGAGGAATTTGAATCTGCATAACTAATATTGAACATCTAAAAAAAGCAGAGATTCATCTAGATTGTAGTGGATTCATCTAAAAAAAGCAGAGATTCATGAAAGTGCCTAACTAATATTGAACATCTAAAAATGCATGGATTCATCTTATGATTGTTTGTTGTTAACCCCTAAATGCAAAATTAACCAACACCTCCAGTTAAATAAAGGAGCACACAGAAACAGTTCTTTAAATGAAGCAAATAGCTACAAACATTGATTAACATTGAAATCATGGGGTCAATAAGGCACGCAGGGCTGAAAATTTCAGATTCTTTAAATCTGAATAGTGCCGATTTGCAAAAACTTAGTTCCAACATAATATTGTTTGATGACAGAATTAACAGTAGCTTAAGCCCTAATGCTTCGCGCAGGTAATAATGCTAATAATAATTAACAGTATTAATCAGTGCCTAATTCTACTACTACTACTACTACTACTACTACTACTACTACTACTAATAATAATAATAATAATAATAATAATAATAATAATAATAATAATAATAATAATAATAATAATAATAATAATCCTAGTAACAGAAAATACTTATATTAATACTAATAATAATAATAATAATAATAATAAAAATAATAATAATTATGCTAATAATTATAATAATAACATAGAATGTAAGGGGAATCAAGAAATTTGGTACAACCCTGCAACCACGAGAGCCGCAAAAACCTCGGCCACGATGAAGATCCTTCTAGTTAGAGTGGTCGTCGTCGTTTGGACGAGGACCTTTGCACAGATTAAGCCCTTGCCCTCTGCATCCTTTGATTGAAGCCTCGCATACAATGTCTCTATCATCAAGTTCTTGTATTGCAACTGACTCTCGAGAGACTCTTTCTGGACCTTCAATCGCTGCACACACCCTAGGTAATAAGTTGGCATCTCGTCATCCACCCATTCAAATAACTTGCAGCCGGAAACCTACGCACAACGTTAAATTTAAATCATAGGGCCGATTGAAATATTTTTGAAAAAATGTAAGATATAGGTAGAGTATATTGCGGGAAAATCGGTACATACCCGCCTTTGGGGACAGCGAACAAAGCGTCGAAATGGGTTGTCGTCAATATTGGAGGTGTATAGCTCAGACACCCCATGGTGATCACAAACCCCTGCCGATTTTGTCTGTGTCGATGCTGGAGTCGATGCCGAGGAGTCGGTGGAGTTTCCGCCAATAGAAGCCATCGTCTTTGAAGGGCAGAGAAGAGGAAGGGGAAGGGTTTGTAATTGGGGTGGAATTAATGAAATGAAATGGAATACCCTATTAAGCAAAATATAAAGCCATTTACTGTAGGAGTCTTCCAGAGAAAGCCTTGCCACTGTTTGGATTTCGAGATATATTTGAAATTTGGAAGTTTTCATTTTTCAATTACCGCCAAATTAGCAAATTCATTTCTAATTACCGCCAAACATTACCGCTTTCATTTCTAATTACCGCCAAACATTAGCAATTTCAATTTTAACTTATGTGAGTTAAAGGTCCGAAAAATCTTTTAAATACTGCCTAAATTAAATAAATACATGTGAGTCATGTAAACCTCAAAATTTTATTTATAGCTAAGAAATGGGTGTTAAGGCAAATAATAGAACCATGACGGGTAATTTTTATAGTAATTAACATGTATTCCGGATTTTAAAAAATTTATAAACATGCCCGATCTTTAAAAGATAATATGGAATTTTATCTGGTAATTAAAAGTGCAACTTTGACTGTAGAAGTCTTCATCTGTAAGCCAATTTCTAATATTCAATTTTTCTAAATGAAATTACACTTGAAATTTCGTACATAAACACCGCCTAAAACCGCTAAACATTCGCTTTTCTTCAAAATTTCAAAAAACATACAGCCAAACATTAGCAAGTTAAAAATCCCATTTACGGGAGTTAGTTTTAGGGAAAAGGTACAAATAGGGACCTCGACTATTAACCAGGGAGCTTATTGCCCCTTCAAAGAATATTTGGCTCAAATAGTCCCCACTATGTTAAAGTTAGACAATATAGACCCTTTATTGGATGGAAAAGTTAATGGTGTTAAATTAAATTAATTAACATCCTATACAAGTAATATTTTTTGATAAATTTTACAAAACAAAATATTACAAAAATGGGAGAAGTCATAAGTTTAAAAAAAATAAGGCAATAACATTATAGTTCGTTGTTCTTGTTGCTGCTTCGAAAGTTTGAATAAATTTTGGTAACAATTTATTTTGGAGTGGCAATACTTGAGAGGGGCATAAATGTTAGTAATTATAACATTAAGGGTTTATTTGTACACAAAAATATCATATTGTACTTATTTGATCCTAAGTGTAAACATTAAGGATTTGTTTGACCATTTTTCCTAAAATGTTTTTCGAATACAAAAATTTGCTAATTAATATAGTCTGATCGCCTAATTTGTGAACCAGATTTAATTAGTTCAATGAAACCCTGAAACACCTGCAACCCATCAAGAACGTGAAAGCCAGTTATAAATGGAGGTAAATTAATCTAAACACTCAATTGAAATGTTCAAATTTACAGCTAACGCTTTGTACATATTACAACTGCACGGGCAATTGTCTCAAATGCAAAGGGAGTGATAAACCAGACAGCGTACTCATTAGTATATTGAAATTTGGCATCACTTAAACTCGGAGACTCCTGAATCTCCAGAAACCCCCGAAACCCCTAAAACCCCTAAAAGCCCCCCTGAAACCAATGAAACCCCTAAAAACTCCCATGAAAACCCCCTGAAACCACCGAAACCCTCTGAAACCCCCTGAGACCCCCGAAAACCCAATGAAAACCCCCTGAAACCCCCCAAAACCAAAACCCCCAAACCTACACAAAACCCCCGAAACCCCTGACACAATATACCACGACTCTCATATATCAAAATGTAATAATAATTTTAATTCACGTAGGTGCAGTTGGGATAATGAAAGTAATATACTCACAGTTAAATAAACGATTTTCTTTCTACTAGTCTTGAAAATGGTCTACAATAAAATATTTGATGTATTTGAATTAATCAAATAAATAATATTCGTTGTGCCACATTTTCGATGTTTGCAGTTAAATAAATGATTTTCTTTCTAGTAGTTTTTAAAATGGTCTGCTTGAAATATTTGATGTTTTTGACAACGACAAATAAATAACTGTACACAATAGAGTGCTCTACTATATTTATGTTTCATTTTGGGTTTCATTTATGTTGAATTTATTTTTTCTATTTTGTTTTGTTTTATGTTATTCAAGACAGAGAATTTAAATCCGTGTCTAGATATATAAACTTAAATATGTTACAGCCTTCTAACATTATATTAATTTAATTTATAATACTGTTTTTTTACACTTTAATTTAGTATACTAATGAAAACTAATAAGGAAACTAGTCCGACAAACCAAGAAATTTAGTAAAATATAGGAAACTTTCATCAACGATTCTATACTATTCTGTTACTGTATATTAAGTTAATCAAGAAATTTAATTCTCTGCAGTATATCGTGTAACAACCCGCTTTTTATGTTTTAAATTAAAAGGTATTAATAATAATGTATATACATATAGTTATATATATTATTTGTGTATGTATAGTTTAGTTTGAATTAAATAATTATAAGGGTTAGTGTAGAATTTCAATATATTTAGGAAAAGAATTATGATTCGAATTTTTAGTTAAAAGGAATTATAATAAGATAAAGTATTAGGTTATCTTGCATTGATTTAAAATCCATGTGCAGTGATTTTATTCTCTTGGGATATAGTTAGTGGAATGCTATTTTAATATTATATTATTTATAAATTATCTAAAATTTATATTATTCCCGTAGAGACAAGATGAAAGTGAATAATTGTGTTTAATACAAGTCAATACATAATGATTATGTCTACTGTTAATATAAAATACTGTAAGACAATTATATTTGTGCTCAATTCAAGTTACTTCATAGAAGTGTTGTCTGCAGCTGAGTGGAAATTTAATTATGAGCTTTATTACTTTAGAATTTAAGATAAATTATAAATTTAGATTAGAGGATTGGATTTTGTGCATAAAATATTTCTTTGGTGTCTGTTTAAATAAGACGATAATTTGGAGACAAATTTTAGGTTTGGTAATGAGTTCATGGATTTTTTTTTTATTTCAAACGTGAGAGGTAAAGGAAATTTAATGGATTGACATTACATATAAATTAAGGAAAAGTTAAATTAAAATTACAGAATAGGTTCTAGGTTGTATTAATAGTGAGTTCTCCCAAGTTCTCTTTTCTGGAATTAGTTTAGTACCGTAGAGATGATTATTGAGTATTCTACTTTGGAGAAATATGGAAGTCAATGTTATATTTTATCATATTATTCACTATATTATATATTTTATTTAAATTAAATAAATAAAAGAGAGGGTTACGACTGACTGACCTTATGTTAATTGCCTTCTTTAAAATTATATGTTGTTATTTTTTAAAGGTCAGTCAATTAAAATTTATTTATTATTTATTATTTTTTTATTTGGTATTTTTATGAAATTAAAAGGGTTATTATACTTATGATGGCATTTTAAATTCTTGACATTTTGTTAAAATTCGGCTCATGTATTATTTCCTCAAGGTTAAGTTAATATTCCACATCATAATTTTATATAAATTTAGGGTGTTACATATCGCACCTCTCGATTTTATTAGTATACATTACATGAACTTTAATTTTAACATGGTCAAGTAATTTAAAGTACTTCTCATATATGGTTAGTAAAAATAATAATAAAAAACAATATATATATATATATATATATTCTTATCTTAATATATTATTCAGATAATTTCCCCACCGTTTTTGTTAAATTACATTACATAGATGACGTCAGGTTAATTTAATTTTAAAGGGAAAAATATAATTTATTATAACTGGTATTTTAAATTATAAAATTAAAATTAAAAATAAATTCCTTTAATAGTACTACTTTGGATCATAACCAGACCGAAAATAATAATTCATATCTGGGCCCAATCTGTTGTCTGTGGGCTGGGCCGTAAATTTAGTGATTTCTCCTGACTGGGCTTTTAAAACATACATCTACAATTATATGTTGGCCCAATTACCTGTTCAAACTATTTTAATGCACACGCCCCATAATCACATTGACAGATGATACACAAAAGCCCATTCATTAAATTAAAAAAATACAGTATAGCTATTCCTTAATTTCTACCAGCTCAAAAAAGCTTGGGCGTCGACAGATAAAGCATACCTAATGCTTAAATCTTTGTCTGCACATACACAAAAGTCATTCAGATATTGAGCATTCACGACAAGTGCTGGTGATGCAAAAAAAAAAGCACAAAATATGTATCTACAGCTCTAAGAAACCAAGGTCCATGCCTTAACAAACTTCATTATGCTGGAAATTCACGGCCTAGTTCAAAGAGTTGGGCGCAATAGCTGCATCGCCAGATGCCACACCTCGCTGGATCCACAGAGCTGATGTCTTGGTTGGAAGCCAAGCACTCCATGTACTTGACGGCCATGATACCACATTCGTGGTTATTCCCTTGCTGTGGAGCGTCGAGAGCAGAGATGATCTCCCACGCGTCTCTTAGTTCACCACCCATCTTCTTCTGCTCCCAAATACAAGCATGACTACAAAGCCAGGGAATGTATCTAGCCATGTGCAAAAAATGACCGGCAATACTTCCCCAATTATTACTCCCACGCGCAAAGTCATAGATGGTCACGGTTTGGCTCTCAAAACAGATCGCATAGCAGACCCAGTGATTCTTATTTACATTGGCCACATCGATGACTTGTCTTACCTCAACCCAAGGCAAACCATATTCTCTTGGCCAGACCCCGTTCACATATTGCATCATTGAGTCACATGTATTATTAAAATCTCCTTTCAGCAAAAAACCCTGTAAATTAAGTTCAGGGACATCAAAGTTTGATGTACTTCATCCCCCCCTTTAACCACAAATATATACACTATAAAATACTCTGAAATTGTCACGTTTGAATACATATGACAGGATGGAAAAAAATTCATTCTTCATGAAGGTCAAATAAAGCTTACCCTGCCCAAAACATCTAAGACAACCCATCCGCTCAAGAAGCTTTCATTTGCCCTCTTGTATTTTAATAAGAGCAAGTTCGTCAAAGCATCAATATGCTATAAATGGAACAGATAAGTTCAAAATCAGTCACAAATTTGTTAATACATCAACCTAAAAGGAGGTCAGCTTCACTTACTTCGTCGGCTAGCCAACCTCTTCTGGTCAACAAATCGTGAAACCATGAGATCGGTACCCTCGACTTGCTTATGATGGGGAGAGGTGTCTCAGGCTCACTGCCAATATATGAGTATGAATTAAAAGCCACTAAACAGAAGGCAAGAAATTTAAATAACTAAATGAATACTACTCCAAAAGGAAATAGAAACTCACGGCTTAATCTTCACGGTAGTGTCATACCACTTCTGAAACGGCAGTGTGAATTTATGATGATAAGTTGCCTCCAAGGGACCATACACTGTGTTTGTTGGGGTGAACAACTGACGGGCCACAGATTTTGTAGAAGATGGCCCAGCATTTTTCCTTAACTTGCGCTTCGAACTTGTTCGCTCATCAGGTTCTTCTTCATCAATCAATTGGCGTTGATAGGTTGATTTTAATGGAGTTTGAGATAGCTGATTGCTCGACCTCGTGGATACTCTTGGTGGTGGTGAACTAACTCCAAGACCTAACCCTTTATTAGTCTTTGGAGACACATCAGCAGGTTTCATCAAATCATCCACCAAATCCTTCTTCCCAATACTCAAACCATCGTCTTCACACTTTTCGTCTACAACCTCACCAACCTCAACACTTTCCTTCTTCTCATCTTCCGGTACTTTATTAGGAACTCCTTTATCAAGCTCAACACCATCTCCTCCCTCTTCATTCACAGCCCCTGTCTCTGCCTTAGCAAACACATTCCAACAACACTTACATCGACGAATCAAACTCTCAATCACATCTAACTTACGTACTAATGCTTTCATTTGTCCATCAATTTCCTGGAGGATAACCTGTAAAAATGTGAAAATTATCAGTCCAAATTAATTTCCTTCAACTGAAACTCCATCTCAAAACAAACTTACATTGCTAACTATCTTTTCAACATGGCTTTCATTGCCTTTTTCATTCACTAGAAGGCTCTTGGACTCCGCCGTTGAGTTAACATGAACAACTTTGTCCTTTAATCTGCCTGATCGAAGCCTATCTTTCATCACAGTTGGTTCCAATCTTCTGTTCTTCGCAGCAACGCCGGCAACATCACCCTCGCCCGCTTTTCGCTTCAAGGGAGGGTTCACAAACAATTTTGGCGGGGACATATGCCTTTCCTGCAGCCCCAATCCTTGTAGATATTGCCACTCATCCTTCGAGGGACTCACGATACCCTACAAATGCACAAACAATTAACACAGATAAGTAAACTATTTTCAATTAAACTATAAATAAACAAACACATACTATTAACTAATGACAGAAACATATTTACTAACCAAACATTCAGTATATTATGTTGCGAAATATCCCAACAATTGCTCGTAGTGATAGAACTCATCAACACGCCAGCGGAGGATCCTAGGGAACCGACCAAGATTTGTTTTGACAATATGCGCGCAATCTCGACCTAGATCCAGCATGAATTTGTAGGACCACGTTTGCAGCGCCAGGACAAAGCCAAAGACATCGTAGGCCATACTTTTGTGCTGTCTAATTATATTATCAATCACCCGACGATGTGAAAGAGTGGATTTCAATAGGTACTCGTAAGAGACTCGGCCCCAAGGATAATTTTCAAACTTCTCCAGATCATCAGCTATATGCAAGTACTGCATCTCCAGCTTCTTTTCTTTACAATCAGGAGGCAAGACCACATCATAAAGCACGAACAAGAAAGCTAATTTCAATGCTAAAAGAGAATTGCCTCCTGTCTTTGAACACTCACTCCGGAAGGCTAAGGAGATATCGATGAACTTTAGGCCCCGTCTGTTCATGAAAAGCAAACTGTGAAAGGTCGAAGCCTTGGGGGGCTCGTACCAACCGCTGAATTTGAGGCCAGTCATGAGGGCAAACTCAACAGGACCAAACTCATGAAGTCTCCCATTGATATTGAAGGAGAGTCGATTTTCTTTCGAAAGAATTAGATGATTCCTCACGAGAATATGATAAAGTTTCCCTTGGAACTGAATGTCAGCAATATCAAACAAATGTCCAAAGCACGACTTCTTCAAACGCTGCATGTTCTCAGCCCCTAAAAGTTTCTTCACTTGATCTAGCCAGTCCAGATGGCATCTAAAGGACACGAAGGCGCCTACATGGTAACCACATCACCAACAAAAATAGAAATTTAAGTGCTGGAAAAAACAAAGAAGCTAATAATCAGACGTTCATTACATTAACAACACAAACACAAAATTAAAAATGTGCTTAGAAAATAAAAAAAATTATGTTGAGTAGCAAAGATCTAAAACATGAACATTATTTTTACAAACCCACTTCCATTCCTTCAAAAAAAATCTAACCAAACCATAACCCATCTACCTTAATGAAAAACATAGAATTTACGAGAGAGATATAGAATTCACACTACCTTGTCTGCTACCCCTTATCCTTCCCTGCTCCACCATACCCTTAGCCGACGTCAACTGGATTTATGGGGTTCCTTCAACCGCAACCTTCGAAGTAAAATAGATCCCTACTTCAAACACTAACCACCGGGTCGAATAGATATGTGTTAGAACTCAATTTTTTACGACAAGAAACTATAAACAACATTCTTCTTCTTTTGTGTAAAAGAAATGGGCGAAAAAGATGAGGATTCTTACACACAAAGAACGACGACGTTGACGCTGTTGCCACCACCGTCGCCACTCGCCGGCGGGATTAACTTAGTTACTCCGACCGACCGCTTCTCTACTTCTGCTTCCACTATTAACAACCCAACAACAATAAAATAAACCAACAAAAACACTCTACCCTTTATTTTATTATATTTTATTACAGTCTCTCCTCGATATTTTAAATTTACACACTCCCTTTCCAAAACAGTAGTTGAAGGGTTCTGGGGACTACAAAGTGTCATAAATCAAACTGTAAATTTCGGCCGATATCATAAATGAAGGAAGGAATGGCAGTATCAGTACCCAATTTTCCGCCGATGTACAAAACTCGTGTATCGGCCAACATAATGGACGGTCGATATCTGAAACTTCCTCGAAACGCGGAAAATCCCAGTCGCTTTTGACTTTTGGGAAAATTAATCATTACATTACATTAACCATGAAACAGTGATATCATCTGATTAAAAAAAAATAAGAATCCACGTGGCAAACATCCAGCCGCGGTATGCAATGCGGCTGGATGTAGCGTCGAGCGAACCAAAGTTTTATGTGTGTGAGATCGTTTTATCCAAATAAATTCAAATAAAAATAAAAATATCATTTTGCCACTAGATACGAGTTTGGATATAGAATTGGTTGGTCCTCGAGAAATGATTTTTTCAGTATTTTTGGCAGGGAATGAACAAACAAACAAACAAACTTGTATCATGATAAATATATTAAATTAAGTTTAAAAAATGCACTTAATTTATATCAATACTAAGTAAATAAAGTGTTTATCTATATTTTTTTCATAAGTTAAACAATTTAAAATATAGTAATTATTAAATTAAAATAAACATAGAACATCAAAATATTAAAAACATGTATTAGCATAGTTGGTTAAGTGCTTAATAAAAAATTATATATTTTTTGGAGATTGTGGGTTTGAATCCTCTTTACCGATGAAAGAATTAAATATGGACCGGTTTGATCGGTTCGACCGGTTTCCACCAGGTTTAAGAGGTTCGATCGATTTTTTGATGGGTTCGCTATGGGTCATTTTTAACCTGGAAATCATATATAACCGGACCGGATATATGATCGATTCGCAGTTAAACCGGTCGGACCGGTTCGGGTTTAAAAACACTGGATATGGCACGACATATTGATATATCAATACGATATAATATATTTAGTGGTGGATTCAGAATTTATTTTGGGGGGGAGGGGGTGAAACACAACTGTTCGTATTTCCTATTTATTCGTGCCACTAAAAAAGTGTAGGGTATCAAGGCTCTCGGAGGTTACACCGCTTGGTTCTCGTCACCGGCAGTGAGTCCGTGCATCCCTCAAGGGACAGAGCGTTAGCCGGAGAAGCTGGAAAGGCTCAGGGTTCCTTGAACCCAAAGCTCACTCGACACAGCGACCAAATGCACACCGATACCCGAAAAGGTGAAGAACGACAGACCACACACATACAGGAACCTCTCAGCAAAGCTCAGACTTTCAACGAGCCCAAGACTGAACCCTAGCTATCCCAGGCTACTCGCACGAGGAGACCAAGTATGAAATTCAGACGAACTGGGACTGTAAGCAGGGTTAGTAGGAGCACAGAGCTCTCAAGCACAGAAGCTTGATTCAAGGGATCGCAAGAAGTAGAGAGAAAGAACACTCAGAGAGCAGTGAGAGAGAGAGAGAGATCGAGTGAAGTGATGATTGAACAGTGAATGACCCGACTCCATTAATAGAAGTCTCTAGATAGCCGAAGAGACAATCGGGAACTGTAATGGGCGGCGGGTCAAAGCAAGTATTAAAGAGAGGTCGGCCTTCAGCAAATGGGCCAAGAATGCCCAACATTCTCTACCTTTTGGCCCTTTGATGTGCAATGATCTTCGAATAGATATTTGAATGACTCATCATTGCCTTTTGTTTCTCCGTACAAGGTCACAAAGATAGGAGAGAAATATAACACACAATTAGGGAGGGTTAACAGATAACCAAAGAAAAGAAAAGAAAAAACAAACTGTACATAGAATATAAACAAAATTCACAGAGAGCAGAGATTGGAAAGAGTTAACCAAGATCATAGTTTAGGATTCTCTGGCATGAAACAAGTTTGTCTGCAGGTAGGCACTTAGTCCCCATGTCTGTAGGGTTGAATTCGGTGGGGGATTTTCTCTAGTTGTATTTCACCCTTTTCCACCACATCTCTAATGAAATGGAACCTCACATCTATGTCTTTTCTTCTATCATGGAACACTGGGTTTTTACACAACTGAATTGCTGACTAACTATCTGAAAATAAAGTAGGGGAAGAGTTAGCAAAACTAATTTCAGATAGCAAACCATTCAACCAAATGGCTTCTTTCACAGCCTCAGTAGCTTCAACATATTCAACCTCTGTGGTAGAGAGGGCCACAATATGTTGAAGCTGAGATTTCCAACTGATGCAAGATCCACACAGAGTGAATACATAAAAAGTGGTAGACTTCCTATTGTCCCTATCATTTGTATAGTTGGAATCAACATATCCCACTAATTTCACCTCATCAAAAGACTTAGAAAAAGTCAAGTCATAGTTTGAAGTAGACTTCAAATATCTGAGAAGCCACTTTAAGGCTTCCCAATGTGGCATTCCAGGGTTTGACATGTATCTGCTCAAGCAAGAAACAGAATAGGCAATATCTGGCCTGGTGCTGATCATGAGATACATCACAGAACCAATGGCATTTGAATAAGGCACTTTAGACATATCATGGATTTCAAAATCAGTCTTAGGAGACTGATCCTTACTTGGCAAGAAATGAGCATACCAAGTGAAAAATTTACTCAAAACCTTCTCATCATATGAGTTTTGATTCAAAACAGGTGAAAAATTCTGTCTGTCTCTTTGAATATGCATACCAAGTATTTTTTTTAGCATCACCCAAGTCCTTCATGTCAAAATTCTCACATAGACACTTTTGAACATTGCTTTATAGTTTTACAACAAGGACTAATAAGAAGCATATCATCAACATAGAGCATAAGGAACACAGAGACAAAATCATTTTTGAAATACAGACAGTGATCAAAATTGCTCTTTTTGAACTTCAAAGATTTCATGCAAGTATCAAACTTTTTGTTCCATTGTCTGGGAGACTGCTTAAGACCATATAATGATTTCTTTAACAGGCATACATGCTCGGGTGTGTTTTTAACACAGAAGCCCTCAGATTGTTTCATAAAGATATCATTTTCAAGGTCACCATGCAAGAAAGCAGTTGTAACATCCATTTGTTTCAACTCCCAATCAAAATGAGCAACAAGAGACAACATAATTCTCACTGTAGTAAATTTCGCAACAGGGACAAATATTTCATTATAAATCAATCCCCTCTTTTTGAGTAAAACCTTTTGCAACCAATCTAGCCTTGTATCTCACAGAATCAGATTCATGCTTAATTTTATAAAGCCATTTACATTGAACAACAAAGCACTTAGCAGGTTTTGGAACAAGAATCCAAGTTTTGTTATCATACAAAGACTTCATCTCTTTTTTCATAGCATCAATCCATTTTTCAGATTCTTTAGAATTCAAGGCAGCTTTATAAGAAATTGGTTCACATGCATCAAGGTAGTTAAACACAGTAAAAGCATGCATAGATAGATTACTGTCAGCAAACCCAAGGAACCTTTGAGGTTGCCTAACAGTCCTTTTTATTCTATCTCTAGTGAGCTGATAATTCTGAAGAACATTGGAATCTCTCCCTTCTTCAGAATTGTCAGGGTTTCTAATTTGATTATCCTGAAGATCACTGAGATCCTTGCCATCTTCAGGATGATCCACATTATCACTTTCATGTATAATAACAGGTTCAGGCACATATATATGTTTATCAAATTCACTTAAGATATGTAAATGCTCCACCTCACTTGGAGCTGTCACAGGCACAGAATCAGAGGAAGACAAGCAAGGAAAATCATTTTCATTAAAAATCACATCCCTGTTAATTAAGGTTTTTAAACCAGGAACACTCTTATCCCAGAGCCTATAACCTTTTACCCCTTTTGGATAGCCAAGAAAAATACATTTCCTAGATCTAGGATCCAGTTTATCATGCTTTTGGTGAATATAAGCAGCACAACCAAAGATTTTAAGATTTGAGAAATCAACATCTTTATTTGCAAACACAGATTCAGGAATTTTTCCAAGCAAAGGCACAGAAGGGGACCTATTTATCAAATAGGCAACAGTAGCAACTGCTTCACCCCAAAACTTTTTTGATAAACCAGAAGAAGCAAACATGTTTCTAAATCTTTCAAGAAGAGTTCTGTTCATCCTCTCAGCAATGCCATTTTGCTGAAGAGTATAGGGGACAGTTTTATGTCTCCTAATACCAAATTCCACACAAAGATCATCAATCTGAGCATTGGAAAACTCAAGACCATTATCAGTTCTCAAAGTTTTAATCCTTTTTCCAGTTTAGTTTTCAATCTGAAGTTTCCATACAGAAAATTTATCAAAGACATCAAATTTATTTTTCATTAAGAACACCCAAACTTTTCTGGAAAAATCATCAATTATAAATAAAAAATACCAATTTCCACCATGAGTGGACTCTTTTGCAGGACCCCATACATCAGCATGCAAATATTCAAGGATTTCAGAACTAGCATGAGATTTATTAGATCCAGAAACAGGGAATTGAACCCTATGTTGTTTACCCATTACACAATTTTCACAGAAAGGCATCTCAAAAATGTGATCATAACCAAAAATACCAGATTTATACAGCATTTTTAATCCTTTTTGACTCATATGCCCTAATCTTGCATGAAATAACATAGTTTTATCACCTTGCACAGAATTAGCAACAGAAGGAATCAAGTTCAGAGGACTAGCATTGCAAACATACATATTATGTTGCCTAGGTTCTTTGAACACCACCATAGAACCCTTTAGAAATTTCATTCCATCTTTTTCAATCTTAGCAAGCAAACCATCATCAGCCAAACATGTAACAGAGATCAAGTTATATCTCAAATCAGGAACATATCTCACATTTTTCAGTGTAAGGGAGAAATCAGAGTCAAATTTCAAACAAATCTCACCTATACCAACAACAGGGATTGTCTTTTCATTTTCCATAGACATAGAGCTATTCTCAATAGTTTTTAGATTAGAAAACATGCTCTTACAAGGTGACATATGAAAATTACATCCAGAATCAATTAGCCATTCAGATTCAGACAGAGAATTAGACACAGAGTTCACAAAGGGCTCAGAAAATAAATCAGAGACCATAAGAACATCACCATAATTCTCAGAACCAACAGCCAAATTAGCATGATTTTCACGGAATTTTCACCATTTTTCTTGATTTTCTTAGGTTTATCACATTTGTTTGCATAATGATCGGATTCATTGCAATTATAACACTTTCTGTTACCATTCATGGACTTTGATCTAGGCTTTTTCTTATCAGAGGCATAGTTAGGCTTAGATCTTTCAGTTGTTCTTTCCCTAACATGCATAATTTCTCCAAAACTCTTGCTACTGCTGCTAGACCCATGTTTCATGTCAAGTTATTTAGATTTAAGGCCATTGGCTAGAATATCATAAGTAACAACATTTCTGCCATATCTAATGGCAGATTTAACATCATTGAATTTATCAGGTATAGCATTCAAGAGCACAGTAGCAGAGTATTTTTCAATGGTATCATCACCTCCCAATTTCATGGCCTGAATTAGTTTATTAAAATCGTCTAGATTAGCATCAATATCTTTAGACATATCAAGCTTGAATTTGAAAAACTTTTCTTACAAAAATGACAGGGACTGAAAAGATGTTTGGGGGTACAATTCATTCAATTTAGCCCATAATTCTTTAGCACAAGTAATACAAACTACCTGCCTCATCACAGAATCATGCAGACTCAACAGAATTGAAGACCTTGCACTAGCATTCATCTCAAGCATTTTCTCATCAGTTTTAGTTTTGTCACAACCAAGCAAGACAACATTATATACTTTCTCTTTTATAAGAATGCATTCCATTTTAGTTTTCCAAATCTTAAAGTCACTTTTACCATCAAAAAGAGCAGTGTGATATGCAGAACCTATGGCAATCACAAAGAAAGGCACAGACAGACAGAGAAAACCAAGAAATAGAACAGGGGAGAAAATAAAATCAATGCACACTCACAGGCAGTGATGAATGCCAAGGAGAGCTCGGATTACAAGCAGGTTTACCTACCGTACAAGGATCACTTGGGTCCTTTGTGTGTGAGAAGTGAGAAATACTAAACACACAGCAAAAACCAGAACCAAGAGTGATTAAAGCGGAAGCAATGAGCCTAGCACAGAGCCAGGACCAAGATACCTAAAATCACAAATATTCGGACCCACAATTTCAACAGAATCACAGAGATAGAAATTAGGGCAAATGAGCGAATCACAGAGAATCGAGTGAGGATCACACAGATCTTAGATAATAAGATAAGAATCACACAGATCCAAGCAAGTAGCACCAAAACCCTAACAAATCTAGGGTTTAGAGTAAAATACTAGAGCGAGAATCCCCGCGGTTGGGATTCTCGATTTACCAACCGATAAAATACACAGACGGTCAGACGGTAATCTGAAGGGTGATGGAGGGTGCCTCCGGTGAGCTTCCTCCGTGGCTCTGATACCACTGTAGGGTATCAAGGGATAGATTACATCGCTTGGTTCCCATTGCCGGCAGTCGGTCCGTGCGTCCCTCAAGGGATAGAGCGTTTGCCGGAGAAGATGGAAAGGCTTAGGGTTCCTTGAACCCAAAGCTCACTCGACACAGCGGTCAAATGCACACCGAGACCAGAAAAGGTAAAGAACGGCAGACCACACACACACAAGAACCTCTCGAAAAAGCTCAGACTTTCGGCGAGCCCAAGACTGAACCCTAGCTATCCCAGGCTACTCGCATGAGGAGACCAAGTATGGAATCCAGACGAATCGAGACCGTAAGCAGGGTCAATAGGAGCACAAAAGCTTGATTCAAGGGATCGTAAGAAATAGAGAGAAAGAACACTCAGAGAGTAGTGAGAGAGAGAGAGATCGAGTGAAGTGATGATTGAACAGTGAATGAACCGCTCCATTAATAAAAGCCTCTAGATAGCCGAAGAGACAATCGGGAACAGTAATGGGCGGCAGGTCAAAGCAAGTGTTAAAGAGAGGTGGGCCTTCAGCAAATGGGCCAAACAAATAGGTTAGGAATGCCCAACAGAAAGAACATTAAAAATGAGAGGATTGTGAATAATTATGCATTAAGTTACTTTTTGCCATAGCAGTGTTTGTGAAATTGCATCATTTTCATTTGTTCATTATTTTTCTATTAAAACAATGTCATTTTAGGATTAGTTTACATCTTCGTCTTTCTTTCCCTTCCCCAAATTAAATCGAAAAAAATGTTTTTCATTAAAATAAATAACTGAAAATAATAACATAATAAATAAAATTTGAATTGAATTATTTTCTAATATAAACTAATTCATTAATTGAAATTTAATTGATTATGGTCAACAATAAATTTGGAATAATAATTCATTCGTACTAATCATTTGAGATAGAAATTATAATTCAGGTGGTGAATTAATAAAATGATAACTTCATAATATATAATTTATAAAATAAATTGCGTGAATAACATAGATCAATAATTTCAAATAAATAATGAAATTGAATCATGATTCATTATTAAATTAAAGTTGATATCTATTTAATAAATATGTAATCTAATTCATAAAAGTCGAATTACTAATTCAACCCTAATTTGTTTAATTTTTTTTGAATTGAGAGAATTTATTTAATTTATTTTGATTTGTGTGTATTTAATTTTATTTCAATATTTATTTATATATTTGAGTGAAGCCTAATTTCCCAAACTCAATTATATATAAACTAACATCATATATTTTTTAAAAATATATCAAGCCTAACAATAAAAAACTTTAAATAAAAAAAAATTAGGGGGGCAAAATTAAAATTTAGCTAAATAACCCTATTTAAAAAAAATTGTTGGAGGGAGGGGGGGCAAGTGCCCCCTAGACCCTCCTTCCATCCGCCCCTGGATATATCGATACGATACGGTATACCGAAATATCAGGACGGTATCAATATTCATTATGTGACATACTGAAAATTTGTTATATCGTATTACAGTATACCGAAAGTCTCAGTATGATAACGGTAAGACTTTTTTCGATATCAAATTTTTTGGTACGGTAACGGTACGATAAAATTTTCGGTATATTATATCGACTCACCCCCTAATAAAACACAACATCTGTTATAATAACTCTATGGTAATAATTTATGAATTTGCCACATTACACAAAAAAAACACTAAATTTGGTCTTGTTTCAAATCATGTGAAAACCAAAATCAATTCAAAATTTGTGTATTTTAAGATAATTTGGTGTCCAATTAGAGATACACATGAAAATCTCTAGCTGCTACATCAAATTCAATTGGCTGAAATTTGAAAATCATGTGAAAAATCAAATGAGGGCTAAGTTCCTGTTATTAAAACTACGTTTTTTAAAACATGTGAAAAAACATCCCAAAATTGATGTATTTTAAGACAATTAACCCTCATTATTATTATTATTGTTATTATTATTATTATTATTATTATTATTATTATTATTATTATTATTATTATTATTATTATTCTCTTCTTCTTCTTCTTCTTCCACACTAAACTGTTAATAAAACCATCTCCAACTTAACTGCAAATCCCATTTTGTAGTCAACAAACTGTTCCAACCCGCCCCTCAAACGCAACACCATTTTGCTACAAAATCTCAAATTTGAACAGTGTATACTCATATATACAGATGTATTGTTCATCCATGCATATTGTTTTTTCAAAAATCTAAAATTGCAAAATAGTCCTTCTTAATCCCTATATATTGCTTTCTTCTCATCTTTCAGTAGGTAGAGATTTATTCATTCATTTTAAAAAAATTTAACTCATCTTTACACCGTTGGAACATTTTTACGAAATAATAA
Organism: Perilla frutescens; assembly: GCA_026008535.1. Taxonomy (NCBI): domain Eukaryota; kingdom Viridiplantae; phylum Streptophyta; class Magnoliopsida; order Lamiales; family Lamiaceae; genus Perilla; species Perilla frutescens. The sequence continues at coordinate 6,245,650 of BRKX01000006.1, read as the reverse complement.
AACAAAAAAATATAGTAATTTTGATTAATAAATGTTGTTAAATATTCATTAAACAAAAGAAAAATAGTACCAAACAATAATGTGTTACGCTTGTAATTTTCTATTGAATAACAAATGTTGTTTAAAATTTATTTGCAGTCATTAATATTTAAGTAAAATGATAATATTTAATTTTGTATTAAATTATACATTGCAATTAATTTAATAGATGATTTGCTTCTTCCTTCACGATTGGGCTCAAATATATGTTGCCTCTTAAATTAAAAACCAAAACAATGATATTAAAATAGATATAACATGTTTCAATATTGAAAATAAGAATACATTACATATGATAAAATTACCTAACCAACATTCAAATAAAAACATGACAAATTGCAAAATAAAATAAAATGCTAAACATAGAGGAATTACTTTAAAAAAATGACAAATCACAATTCGATAACAACAGGCGGTGGAACTAGTTTAATAATTTGGAAACCTAGCGATTGTTCTTGAAGCTGTAGCAGATTATGATCTTTGGATATGACATGCTTATTTTGGTTTACCGGGCACCAACAATGATATCAACGTATTGGAGTCATCTCATCTTTATTCTAATCTCACTCAAGGTATTTCTCCTCCAGCTCATTATGTAATTCAAGGAAAGGAATATACTATGGGTTATTATTTAGCTGATAGTATTTACCTAAAATGGTCTACCATTGTTCAAACAATTCATGATCCACGTACTCCAAAAAAGAAATATTTTGCAACTAAACAAGAAGCATGTAGAAAAGACGTGAAACGTGCATTCAGAGTTCTCCAATCACGTTTTGCCATTGTAGCAGGACCGGTACGTTATTGGAAAAAAGAAGTGCTACATGACATAATGACTACATGCATAATTTTGCATAACATGATAGTCGAGGATGAACGTGATCTTAGTGCACCAATTGAAGTTGCAATAGAAACACCACCACCGGAGGTCAAAATGGTGTACGATGAAAATACTAAATTTCAAGAATACATTTATCGGTATCGAGAAATCAGGAATAAAAATGCTCATGTGGAACTTCAAAATGCCTTAATTGATCATATGTGGGAGGAATATACTAACTCTGAGACTTGAATGATCATGTTCTTTTATTTTACTTTAAATGCATGTTTACAAATGAATTTAATTTTAATGTAATTTTCTTCTCATCTTTGTGTAATTTTCTCATGTTGTGTATTTTTCTATTTTAATAAATGTTGAAAATTAATTTTTTGCGGTCATGAATATTTAATATTTAATTCTATAAATAATTATATATTATAATTAAATTTAATACATTGTTGTGTATATAACAAAAAAATAAGAGGTTTAATTTATATTTTTTGATAAATATATGGGTGTTATTGAAATAAACATGATAAATAGTAAAAGGTAGAATATACTGAGAATATTCTTTTGAGTTTGAGTTTGGATTTGTGGGTTTAAAATAAATTACTGTTTGATGTGACACTTGTTGCATTTTGAGTTTGAATTTGGATATTTGAGTTGGAGATGGTCTAAGTGACTCATGCAAGATTAATTAGTTGATGTGGTTGTATTAGTGGGCATTTTTAGTCGTGGAATTGAGGCCCATATGTTTTATAAGGAAAGTGGGAAATTCTAAACACAGTCCCCGTTTTATAAAATATAAAATATAAAAATATAAAATATAAAAATAATTATGATAAGACTTATTTATCAATTAGTCCCAAAATACCAAAAACTATACCATAGCCACCTACACTACGTATAGCCCCCATCCCTTTTCATATAACTAAAACAACGAAAAACGTTATAATCATAAATCATAAAATCATAAAATCATAGCTCCCTAAGAACAATACACCATTCTTTTATCATTTTTTACAGTTATGAGTAGACTAGACTATGAATACTAACATGATTTTTTCTCCTAGGAGGTAATTGGTATGAAAGAATGGAATTAGGTATAAATGAAATGAACTTAGGAATGGAATGAAGGTCTGAATGGAATGACAATTCTTATGATTGGTATGTCACCGGAATGAAGAACGGAATGAAATACTATTTTTATTTTTATATTATAAAATGAATATTTTAAATACTTTCAAATTTCTTTATAATTGAACAAAGTTTAGTAACTAATATTATTAACACATGTTGTAATTTTTTTCTTATATTTCTAAATTGCATTTCTTTTATAGTAAGTGATTTTTTTTCTAATTTTTTTAGAAAATTTTAATTTATTAAAAACTTTATTCCAAAGTATTTAATTAGTACACATAATAATTTGTATACCTTAATAAATTTGTTTTTTATTAGAATATATTTATATGTTACATTTATTTTTGTACCACTTTCATTTTTCTTCAATACAATTTTAAAAACTATCAAAATTTTATTTTAATATGTATTTTAATTTTTTTAATATAAATATATAATATAAAAATAATTATGAAATAATAATAATAATAATAAATTATTTAATATGATTTTTGAATTATTTTTCTAAATATGATCAAATAATATAATAAGACATGATTATGTGTAAATATACAATATATTAATTTTTGGTTAATTGGGAATAACTAAACCCGTGGGGGTGAGTGGAATGGCTATTCCCTTACTTTTGAGAATAGTGATTCCTTCGGGAATGGTGATTCTCGATATTAAGGCATACCAATCACAGGAATGGAAATAGACATGGAAATGATCATTACATTCCATCATACCAATCAGCTCCTTAGTGATTGTGATATTGTCTCTCAATGAAGTAAGTCATATTGTTTCTCAATGAAAGATACTTCATGGCTTTTATTTGCTTGATCTTGTAATTTATCTTTCTTTTGCAATGTGAAAGATAAATAAATAGTGACTGATAATTTATGGTTTCTTGAAAGTCTCATTCTTAAGACACTATTTCATAAAAAAAATAAAGATAAAAGAAAAATCTCATTGCAAATAAGGTTGAAAAAAGATGATCTTTACCAAAGAAAAATCCTTACCATTTTTCAAGCATTAATATCTATTTTCATCTACCAAAGCCGTCGAGAAACAAAGCAGTTAGATGATTTCTGTTATTCATTGTTTCTATTCTTGTGTCTTTTTTTTCTCTAGCTTTTATTAGTTATAAAAAAAGGGTGGAAGGGGGGCAATACTCATATAATTTTTTATTATAGTGTTCCTCGTTATTTTTATTAGTTACATGCACAGAAATGGGGCTATAGTGTAGGGTAAAAATGTCTTATCATATTTATTTTTATATTTTTAAATTATTGGAGGTTGTGAAGAGTAAAAGGGGGCTGTGTTTAGAATTTCTCTAAGATTTTATTAGATGTCGGCTTGTCACGTGTGGAGGGCTGACATGCAGAAAAATATTATCATATTTATATTTATATTTTATAAAATAATGGGGCTGTAAAAAAAAAGAAGGGACTGTGTTTAGAATTTTCCTAAGAAAATTTGGGACACGGATTAATGTTTGGATGACCCATATTTTTTTCTTTGTATGTATCTAATATTCTAATTAATTTTGTTACACACTCCAGCCTGATGAGCTTGGAGAAATGATGGACGGTGTCGGAAGGATTTGTCCAACCACTAGAACGGCTCATGAATTGGCACATTATGCCACATTGTTTTCTGGATTGGTTGAGGCGGTATATTTCCACAAATTCTGTTGATTTAATGGAATTGACTTTATCTTTTTTTAAATAAAATAAATGAAAGATTACAAGATTATTCAATTATTAGAATTTGAGATGCAATGTGATATTAAAATAGAAGAATTCATCTGCTCTCCTAGTGGGTCACATAAAAAAAAACTACAAATAATTAAAATCATAAATGGAAGGGGAAATCTTGTGTGACGGGTTTTGACTCTTCCTATTGTTCTTATATCCATGTCCAAGCTAAAAAATACATTCAAGTCTAGATTTCATTTTTTAGTCCGGAGAAGTGCATGATTTTGATCTCGAAACATCTCTATTTTATATATGAGTCTCTACCGTTTAAATGTTTATGAGTGGGACAATTCAATTTTGAATAAACTATGAATATGTCACCAATTATTTGTATTTTGATTGGGATCCGAGTTAGAACAATTCAATTTTAAATAAATTATAAATATGTCATCGATTATTTATAAAATAGCACTAGGATCCGGATTAGACGCAAGTTTATATGTAATCGAAAAGGAGAATAAGTGAGTTAGGTGTTTAATTATATGTTGGATAGTGTTCAACAATACCTGCAGTGTAAATGTAGAAATCAAACACAACTACAGCAGTAGGAAATTGATCTATTATCATATCAATAATAATAAAGTTACATATAATATAAATGAAATATCTGCAAGAGATTATATCCCAATTAGAGACACAGAAAGCAACATCAAATCATAAACATAGTCGAACATTAACTGGGAAAATAGGTAAACAGTGGACATAAAAAACTTCCAGAATTCTCCACAATACACAACACAATCTCTGCCCTTGCGAATTAATAGCTTCCACTACTAAGTTCTCTTCATTCCTGCAAAAGAAAACCCAATATTTAGTGCTCAATACATACACAGATAGAGAGAGAGAGAGAGAGAGAGAGAGAGAGAGACGGGTTGGGAGAGGGACGACGTCTCTTGTTTTCCTTACTAGAAAGGGAAGATGGGAAACAAGCTCAAAGCTTTGAATATGGTCAAGTGATTGAGATGTAAAACACAGGCATGGTGATCTCTGCTTTCTTTTTTCTAGCCGTAAAAAATGAAGGGCTGGTCTTCTTTCCATTCTATGTCAGCAAACATGATGTGGGAGTCGGTATTCCCTTATCTTTATCCTCACAAAGAAGTAATGACTGTCCATGATGTTTGGTTTTGATTAATGTAAAAGCCAAGACGAAGGAAACACTTGTTTTAAATTTCAATCCGTCATGCAATGCATTATATTCCTCCATGTTAGAAGGGATTGAAATGAGACGGGCTATTTCTTCATCGCTCTTATGTAATTCCTTAACATACCCTGAGTTTCGAACTAGTGCCAATGCGATCCAACTTACGAAGGGTGTCTTTTTTACTATCAAACCGAGGTGTCAAATCTTTCACGATATGACATCTGACTGACTGCCTCTTGAGAATTCACTTTGTACTAAAGGGGGTCTAATTCGAAACTTAAAACTAAAAGTCTAGGCAACTCCACTTGATACAAAATTCAGAAACAACTATATGTAGCATTAACAGCAATGGCTCCTCTATGAACTAGTGAAAGGATGTGGAGATATTCTATATTGTCTAAGCATACGACAAGAAATGGTTTCTCCTGCATGCGTAGGTAGATAGAGCTGAAAGGATTTTCAAAATCATGCTTCAATTTCTCCAAATAATAACTAATGAATATCAGCTAATAAGGAAAGAAGACGACAAATATGTATCAGTACAACATAATTCACATACCTCGTCATCATCATCATCACCTCCGTCTTCCTTATTCTTCTTAAGACGAGTTTCACCACCCTCCTTCGAGATAGGTAGCTTCATTGCCCCGAAAGGTGTATCTGCATCGATATTTCCTTTTATGGAGTACCCGGTTCCCCTTCCTCGTATCATATCCCAAAGAGCAGAACCACAGTCCTTGGGCCTAAATGTGATGGGAATTTCCATGAAGCTAAACCCATTCTTATCAATTTTAGTAGATTTAGTGAGTTCAGCGCCACCAATGCTCACATCACATAGCCAAACCTCACAGTCTAGATTATTAAGGCATAGGTCGAAATCGTTCTTGTTTTCCAACTTCAATTGAAGTGTGGCAACAGTTTCTTCGAAAGAGAACTTGTCAAAATGAATCTTCTCAATGTCAACATCTGGCTTGTAAGGGATGGGGATCTCTCCAGTTTTCTCAAGGGGAAGAGTAAGCCTACCAAACACGGGCACATCCACTATAAGGTCGACCTTAACTTTATAAGGAATTATGCTTCCAGGCTGTATGTCAGCGTACGTGCTCTTGATATCATCATATACCAGACACACTGGTATCTTAACAGTCTCGGAACCATGTGCATGTATCGTCCCAGCATCAGGAATCAATCCAGAAACGAGCTTCCTGCCATCGCTCTCGATCAAATAGTTTATGTCAATGAGAGGGATTGGAATAGGATTTGGGTTCGTCACAAGAACATCCACAACTATCTCAGCCTTTTCCAGATTGATTTGGGGAATGTGGATTCCACTAACATCTGCAGTTGGCTTCCCAAATCCAACCGCTTCCTCGATTTTTTCACCTATGTCCTGGATGAAATCTTTAACCTTGTCCATGAAGCCACCCTTCTCCTCATCTTTCTTTTCTTCCTTTTCCCCTCTGTCCTTCACTTCCCTTTCAGATACATCTGAATGATCATAAGATGCCATATCTGTCGAGAAACAAGTTCCCAATGTTGTAGAAATTACACAAAGGACAAAGATGGACTAAGATACGAATAAACACACAAACAACTAAAAAGTCAATGACTAAGGAAGTGTAAGCTCACTCTACTGTTGGAACAATTCTTATCACAGATTTGTAAGCAACATATCAAAGGGAAAACAAGTATTGACTTCGATAAAGAACATCAGGACTTCAAACACAAAGTGCAGTCTCCAAGCAAGATTCTTATCCACATTTGTGATTACCGGACTTCAAACATGAAATAGACTCTTCAAATCAAGATTCATACATAAAGGCACATCTTTGCTAAACACTAACAACAGTCTGATCCAATCTCTTTTTTTTTTTTCAGAAAAATTAAACTACAGGACCACATCAATGATCATGAAAAAATAAGCTCACTCTGCTGTCCGAAAGATTCTTATCCTAGATTCGTAAGCAACAAATAGAAGGAACACAAAATGATAACTTGGATTCGGAATACTGTGATTCAAACACAAAGTGCAGTCTCCAGTCAAGATTCTTATCCACATTTGCGATTACCGAACTTCAAACATGAAATAGACTCTTCATATCAAGATTCATACATAAAGGCACATCTTTGCTAAACACTAGCAATAGTCTGATCCAATCTCTCTCTCTCTCTCTCTCTCTCTCTCCAAAGAACGGAGCAGAGGATAACTGCAGAGTTCATCATCAAGATGCAGAATTAGAAGATCGAGTAAAAGGGTACTTAGATTATCATAAAGATCAAATCTTTCTCCATTAAAAATCCAGATCCTCAAATTTCATAGTTCATATGCTTAAATGATCACAAATGTAAGACAGATCTAGAACCCAAAATCAGGATCATAAAATACCAAAGTTTGTCAAGTATGGCTCTTGTTTCTCTCCGCAACCGCAAAAGATGAAGACGGCCAAAACATAACTTGATGAATTCAAGATTAAGATATAGATCCATCTGAATTAATCAGCAACAAACAGAAAACAACCAAAGTAATCTGCTAACACCAAATAATCATCATCCTTAATCATGAAAACAGCAACTACAGTCGCTCATCACCATACACTCATTTTACATCAGCTCAAAACAAAAGAGAAAAAGAAAGAATATAAAAATAGTCAATTTTACCTGCAGGATTACCGAGATCAAGTGAAGTGAGCAACTGAGGTTCAAGAAAAAGATTTTTCTTATATCTGTTTCTTACACACTTGTAATCTTCTTCCTTTATAAGTGTAATAGTTCTGACCCGATTTTTTTAAGAAAATGTAATAATTTTTTTTTGAGGGAAGAAAATGTAATAATTGTTTACGAAGATTGAAAAAAATATTGGTTTAGCTTTTAATGTACACGTTGGTTTGCTTTGGTTTCGAACAAGAAAGTAGAAAAAAAAAAACTAATAATAATAAAAAAGAATATTATGAACGATGACTTTGTTAATTTATTTTGCCGACATGACAATAAATGGGATCATTAGAGGTGAGAGACCTTACAATTGTCCCTTGACGCATCACATGTTTCATTGATTGATAAAAAAATTGTACCTTCAAAAATCATATATTTGTCTGATAGAAAGAAAAGGACAATCGGATCAATCCAATTATGCCACAATTAGTCCACACTAGATAAGACCACAGTTTTTTTTTTGGTGAAATAAAGTTGTTGAGATGGGTTGTAAATGGAATTTGGATATTTTATTAATGTTCAATTAAACAGGAGGTATGCTATTTCATTTGAGTTGGAACTTGAAAAACAAAATTTCATATTATATAGGGGTGAACATTCGGTTTTTCGGCTCGGTTCGGTCCCGAAAATGTTAAAACTGAAAAAAACCGAAATTTTTAAAAATAGAACCGAATTGAACCGAATTTCTCATCGGAACCGGACCGAATTTTTTCTTAAATTTTCTGATTTTTTTTTTGCTTTAAATTATCTCCATTCAATATAAATAAATATGTACTAGTATGAATTATCTAATTATCAAAATTCAAGTTTAAAAAACACCAATAAACAATTGAATAAAGTCCAAAAAAGTATAAATTCCAACAAAACAAAATCGAATAAACTATAAAGTCCAACAAAGTTGAGTATTTTTATTGCTAATATATATAAGTTCGGTTTTTTGGTTCGGTTCAGTTATTTTCTCTCTGGACCGAACCGAAACCGAAAACTGAATTTTTACTAAAAAAAAATCAAACCGAACCAAAAAAACCGAATTAATTCGGTTGGTTCAGTTCTCGGTTCTCGGTACTTTTTGCTCACCCCTATTTCATAATGCATCTCACAGTTCATTCATTCAAATAGTAAAAATTAACCACCTGTCATAATCAAGGATTAATATTAATATCTAACAATCACCGTCTATTTTGACATTATGCAACATTTTACTCATGAACTAGTCGCCTTTTGAGATGGGAGTGTGTGTGTGTGTGTGTTTCTATATTCGATTTTCAGACTATATTTTTATTTGGCTTGGTTGAGTGCCTGATACCATGCCAATAAATTTTAATATTAGACTTTTAAAATTTAATAATAAGTCCAAAGAAGAAAATTAGGAACAGAGAGGCATTGAAAGAAGGGGAAAAAAATCACCAATCGCCTACTGAAATATACTTCTCACAATTATGTGATGTGATGATCTACTCATCTAAATATCAATTATGCTATCAATGTTTATTATGTGGTACTTCTCATACCAAAAAGAATAAATAGCTATTTGATAAAGAATAAGAACCTATCATAATTAGTTGGGCCTATCATAATTAGTTGGGCGTGGAGGTGTGAAGTCGAGTTGAGTCGAACATACCTTCTTTCAAGTTTGTTTAAAATGATGTCGAATTTTAAAATTTATATTTGGAATTGTTTAATTATTTATCGAGATGAGTTCAAACGAGCTCTAATCGAATTGAACACGAGTAGTTTGATACTTGTTTAATTTATTTTCACTTATTGAGCTCGAATCGAATTTTAAATATTATCAAATATGAATTTATATTCAAATTTATTTGATAGGTTGATTGGTTATTGCTCAAATGAATTTTTAGTGAATGATCATAAATCAAGTTATTTTATTTGATTTTCAGTCCCCAGATACTCTTAACGAAATAGAATATTGAATTCATTTTTGTAATAAAAACTGAAATAGATGCGTTGTTTTTTCCAATCCTATTAGGCCCAACAGCCAGAAGAAGCCCATGAATTGCTTCTAGGGTTTCCAATTTACAAAGTCCTTAATTCTTTCCGTTCTCCCCAACCGGCGTCTGAGAGAGAGGGAGAGAGAGAGAGAGAGAGGAATCGATTGGAAATGGTGACGTACAGGGTATGCGTGATGTCGTTTCTATTTTGTTAGCGTTGATAATATTTCCAAGCTCAATGTGACTGATTTTTGTTTGTACCTGGTGCAGTTTCATCAGTACCAAGTGGTGGGCAGAGCGCTGCCGACGGAGATGGAGGAGCACCCTAAGATTTACCGCATGAAACTTTGGGCCACCAATGAGGTTCGCGCCAAGTCCAAATTCTGGTATTGTTTTTTTTTTTTCCCCTTTAATTCTGGCGATTTTCGTATTGTAGCTTTGTTGAAGATTTAACAGAGATGAATTTCGTTAGGAATCAGTGCTGCTTAGCTGAATACATTAATTTCATGCTGTTTCATTTTTGCGTATCTTACTGTTCGGAGCTGCATTTTTTTATCTGAAAAATATCTATCCATATGAGATCACGCCTGGAAATTTTGTTGTCTACTCATAGCTTATTGTTGTTGTCTGAAAAGGATCGTTGGCTACTGTTAATTGTATGCTTGATCCAATATCTACCTGAATAGAAAAGGTTGCATATGACATAGAGTAAGCTTCATTTATTTTGCCAGCAGTCTTAGCTGTAAAAGCCTCTTAGATTATACTATGTTGCTGGTCCATACTTTCTAAGTGATGATAACCCCTCTTGCAGTTTTTCCATTTTTGTTATTTTACTCTGATTGATTGTTGACCGAGGATTACAAGTTTACATGTTGATGTTTTTCTCTGTGATGGTAAATTTAGTATCTGATAAATCCAGCATCCTCCCAAGTTTGTCCTGCTTTAGCAGACTTGAAGATCTGATTGATTTGTTTAACAATTAACATTGCTGATGCAATTTGCTTTGTTGATGTCCTCAATCTGTTGGAAAACAGTTGAACATAATTATTTTTCATGTCATTGAACATTATGGTAATGATTGCACACTAATTTGTTCATTTTCGTGTACGAAGGTATTTCTTGAGAAAGCTTAAGAAGGTGAAGAAGAGTAATGGTCAGGTTCTTGCCATCAATGAGGTATACATAATAATTTTCAAGCTTTTATCATCTGCCTTTCATCAAGTGGCAGTTCATATGATTTTATGCTCATTGCACTAAGATTTTAATATTTGTGGATAATATGCAAGTAATAGGCTATTCTTGTTTGTGGTGACATCTTAGAAAAACTAAAGATACATAATCATGCCAATATACATTTTTTTTCTAGGTGGAAAGGGATTCAAAATTGTTAGGGTTTATCTTTTGCTTGTAGTCTCTTTATTAACAAAGTACGATGATGACCTTTTATATTGTGACATTTCATTCTGATCAATCATCAGTACGAAAACATTTACTCATGGATTTTGCGACTAGATTATTGCGTTTTGACGTTTGAGATGACCCATGGGTCTTATATTTGTTTGCAGATATTCGAAAAGAATCCAACGACAATCAAGAACTATGGTATCTGGCTTCGTTACCAAAGTAGAACTGGCTACCATAACATGTACAAGGAGTACCGTGATACGACCTTGAATGGTGGCGTTGAGCAGATGTACACTGAGATGGCTTCTCGTCACAGGGTGCGTTCTCATTGCATCCAGATTATCAAGACAGCGACTGTCCCAGCTAAGCTTTGCAAGAGAGAGAGCACCAAGCAATTCCATGACTCCAAGATTAAATTCCCCTTGGTATTCAGGAAGGTGAGGCCACCGAGCAGGAAGCTCAAAACCACTTACAAAGCGACCAGACCAAACTTGTTCATGTAGTGTTTCCTGGAGGGGTCCAAGTTATGTTGTTTTTACATTCAAGAATGTCAATTCGAGCTGATTTTTGTCAGTTGTAGAATTATTATAATGAATTGTGTCAAGACCAGCTGATTTTGATTTTTGATCAGCAGGTTTTAAAGTTTTGCAAGATGGAAAATGTTTTTCTCAGATTGTTAAAAAGTCTTATTATGGGATTTCAAATCCGGTATTTTGATAGAGATATGAATTGTGTTACGATTTTATTCATGAGCACACGTTGCTATTGATTTTGCAGTTTGTTTGTTGGATCTAAGGTTTTGAGAATTATTATGGCCATGGAATATTTTAGTTTCAACAACTAGCGTTGACAAATGCTTGAGTAGGTTCACTTAATCATAAGGGTGTTCACACCACTACTTTTTCTCAATGCACAATAAAATGAAATTAATTAAAAAATAGAAATTTTTGATATTATTGAAATACTCTTTTTTTATTTTCATGCACTACTATTATTTCTCTCTCCACCACTAATTAAAATAGCATAATAAATATTTTTAAAAAATAATAAATATACATCAAATATCAAACATTGAGGTGAATCTTTAGAAGTATAGTTGAAAACATGAAGCAAACAAAATAGAAACCCTATTTCTCAAATTTTGGATAGCATATTATGTGTCTAAATCACCATGGAGTTCAAAAATGAAGAAGACACGAGCAATGTAAGTGATTTTTTACTACTTGCACCGTATTTTTTTTCAATTTTCATGAGGTCTGTCAAGTTAAGGATTACAAATCGTCGCGATTGGTTCGAAAAAATACAGTCTGCTCAATAACTTCTATGTTTGGAAAATAATTTTTCGATCTAGTACACTTTGGTTCGGAAATTACGTTATCACACTACAGTCATACGCTTCGGTAATTAGTTTTTCAAATACATATCAAGTGATTCACAAATTTAATTTTTCAAACTTATCCTTATTGTTTCGAAAATGTTTATTTTGAACATGCTTTCATGTGTTTGGAAATCAATTTTTCGAACAGTCCTCATTTTTCTATTTTCAACAAATTTGTAGGAATTTACGGAGAGCAGTGTAGGCCAATTGAATCACGAATTACTTCGTGATTATCAAGATGTATTCACAATAATGGACTTATTTGATTCTCATGATGAATTGATCCATTGGGTGCGTGAGAGAGCTATTCTACTTGGAACTGTTGTAGTCGTTCATCGTTCATTATCAAGATGTATTCATAACAATGGACTTAGTATGTTTTTCCTTTAGGTATTGCTAACTCCAGGTCATCCATTTCCTCCTATTACACTTCAGTGGAGAGAACACCGAAATGATTGCGCAACTGGATGAAAAAAATTTATTATAACTATTAGTGGTGAAAAGTGCACCTAAACTATATTCGGGATTTCTTAATTTATTTTTTTTGGTGTATTGTGAATCTCTTAATTTATTTTTTCACATGTATTGACTTGTAACTGAACAACTTGTGTTTGTTCGGGATTTATTTTTTCACGTATTATTTTTCACATTTAATTTTTAAGTACAAAGCATAAATTGTGTTTGTTCGGAAAACATATTTTCCAAACTGAAAAATGTGGATCGAAAAACTATTTTCCGAATGCACACATATCGATCTAAACAATTGAAATGATCAGTCGGTCCCCTGGAAATGGCCCTCTCAGTATCTCATCATCTTCAATAATATCCTCAGCACCTTCATTCTCTTGATTGATATAATCAGCACCTTCATTCTCTCGATTGATATCTTCAGCACCTTCATTCTCTATATTCTCCTCCACTCTTTCCTCATTAGCCATATTATCCAATCTTTCTTGTTGAGCATTTTGAATGCGTGATGCATCATTGCATTCTGCACATCGTCTCCTTACAGACGCGGTGGGTCTCCTCCGATAAGTTGATGTTGAAATATTTTAAAAGAGATGTTAGTACAATTTTATCTGTACTGACTTGATAAGTCCATTTATTTCGTATTTTTATGAGCATTTTGTTCGTTATAAATGTCCTTTTTTAGTTTATTTTGAGTCAACAAGAACCAGGATGAGGTCATGGGACATTGCGGAGGTCAAGTCTGGCGAAAGGGGCATTTTATGCCCGGTTATTTAAGCAAAATCCAAGCTAAAGATTCAGACAGAGGCACAGGGGACTTCTTTCAGCACTCATCCTATATTCGGGTGGTGGAATGGACATATCAGAGATAGATGAGGCTGACTGCAAGATGCCGTGCCCACTTTGCTCGTGCAAACTTGACAACAATGGGCTGGGCTAGGGCGATTGCGAGAAACCCGAGATCAGTTTGAGGAGAGAGATGAAAAAGATAGCTACATTATCCGAAGAAGAGTTGGAGGTAGACTGGACTCTTAAAGGCGTTGCAAAGAAGAGATAAGCCCAAATCCCTAAAAAATAGGGATTTGGTTAACTTATGCTTATCCAGACAGATCAGAGAAGGCACACCAGTTCCGGAAATCCAATGAAGACCCCAGCTTATTGGGGCATCTCTGATTCGGAAATGTAACTATTTAAGCTTCTTTGAATTCTGAAAACAGAAGCTTTGGCAGTCAGAAACATTGCTACATTTTTACTTTCCTGCATTTTAATTTTGCAGCAAGAAACAATCCATTGGCCTTAAGCCTTTGGGACTTAAGATTATGCTTTCAAACTCAACATTTATGTTGAGTATTTTTGCGTATTAAATTCAGTAAGTTTCCTTTACAATTATGTCTTTCATTTCTGCAATTTTAATTATGTCTGGCATGCTTGACTAGATTTTTAATTCTGGTGTTTGAACAACGAAAATGGTTTGAATATAAATCTAGACTCGTGAGACCCAAATGGGCATAGTAATGCATGATAGGTTTCTGTTGATTCTTGTGCCTTGTTCCATGTAAGTGTGTGTCTGAAATGCCCAATGTGGCTGATCACTCGTTAGGTAAAGAGGGTACACCACTATTAACTGAATTGGCGAATCGTGACTGTGTGTTGGTTCATATAGTAATAAGGGAATCAATAGGTTGTTGTGGGTACACGAGGAATCGGTAAACACAACAGATATGGGTTCGTCTAGGGCACATTGTTGTCTGTTCACTTACATCTCTTTGGGGAACCGGGGGTGGGTGATTGATTAGGGATTTAATTGACGAGGAATTGTTTTTAAGTCTATAATGAAAAGATGAATGGGGAGACGCAGAGAGGAATCCGGTCTCCATAACTAGATGATTTATCATGTATGAAAATCAGTGTGCCCATGATCGAGTTGATATATATTGAAACCAAATGATCGAGTTGATATATATTGAAACCAAATTCAAGTTCAAACGCCAGAACCTTTGTTATCTGATATTTCCTTTACTTTCTTTTGCAGATTTAATTTCGAGCAGTGACAACAAACCAAACCCCCTTTTTATGATTGGTTACTTGAAGATGGAATCCCCTTTTATGATTGGTTACTTGAAGATGGAATCACAACAGCTCTCTGTGAGATTGACCCGTATTCATTAGCTGGCTACGCTCGCTGTGGGCACAAGAGTTATAAATGAAATATTGTAGTATCTGAAGTTGGGTTCTTAAGTTTTAAATATTGTAATTGAGGTTCGATGGATGCATTATCATAAAACTTCAACAAAATTTAAATGACTCAAAAACATGAAATGCAATTAATAATAGCAGGGGAATAACAAATACAAACCTCAGCTGAGTTTAACTGTGGAAGAGTTAACTTTCGAAGAAACTAAATTTCCAATTCATGGCTAAACTAAGAAAATCATCTCCGGTTTGTTACAACACAACAACTGGTTAAGAAACATACACACACTAGAATAGAACCTCTAAAAACATACTATTCCTATATTCAAATAAAAAACAGCTTTCAATCTCAGGAAAGAGAAACACATCATCAAATTCATCCATTTTTATGTAACAATAAAATCCATACATGAAAAAAAGGGATGTATATCTGGATCGCAGTTAAAAATATTAATTAACAGTAGTAAAACAAAATATAACAGCAACAGTACCACCGACTACATTGAAACCCTAGATCCGAGATCATAATTAATCAAGCAATAAAAGGAAATCACTTTGACTGGGCGGGGGCGGCGCCTCCGAGGAGGGAGGCCTGCTGTAGCTCGGCCTCGGTGAACTGCGCCTCGCGATCCATCTCAATGATCAGCGGAATTCCCAGCACGATGAAGGTGGTGGCGGCGATCCACGCCGCCTTGCCGGTGCTCCTGAGTAGCCGCTTCGCCACGTACACCGCGTCGCAGGCGGCGCTCTTCCCCTTCCGCACCACCGTGTTATCGGAGATTCGAGATAAGATACCGTCGTCGCTGCTGCTGCCGGGTCTGCTAAGAGAAACGCGTTTCGAAGCCATTGGATTTGGGGTGGGGGTGGCTGGCTGGCTGTTGGATCTAAAACCCTTTAAAACCCTCTTCTCCTACTCTGCTTCTGCTTATGCTTATATATATATATATATATATATATTTATTATTTTATTATTTCTATATATAAATAAATAAAATACGTATTCTATTCTTTTAGTCAAGTTTGGTGAATCTCTTTATTGCCCTCTGTGGCTGCCAAATATTGCGTGATATTGATATACTATTTATAATATTTTTTATCTCTCAAAAAATTTATTACTGTAATATTAAGTAGGGGTATGCAAATGATTGGTTCGGTGCAAAATCAAACTAAAATAACAAAATCAAATAAAAAGTTTCTTAAAAAAATTCAAAGTGAACCAACCAAAATAATATGTATATAACCGAACCAAATGAAACCATAATTCTTTGGTTAGTTTGGTTTGGTTTTTGGTTTAACCGAATTTTTAATAATTATTTTTATTTTTCCAAAACAATTATATTTAAAGAAAATAATACGCACTCAATAGATAACAAACGATATATTAAATAAGTAAATCTTTTAAAAATTCTAAAACTAGAAAATCGAAACTAAATATTAAAATTACTAATATTATTTAGGTATATCGTACATTTTAAATTTATTAATACAAGTATAATTAATATTAGAATTATAAATCATAAATTATTTTAACCAAAATATTTTTCACTTGAAGTGAAACCGAACCAAACTATATTTTGATTAATTAATAATTGTTTTCTTTTTTCTTTACTCATAAAGTCATGATGAAGTCATAACTTATAATCTAGTAGTTTGCTCAACTTCTTAGGTTGTGAAGTAACACAAATCTAGATACATATCATAGCAGAAAGGTGGTGAACTGATATAGCTAGGTGACTGAGACATGGCAGGAAATAAATGTGAAATACAACAAGTGGTTATAATGTGATTTTGATCTCATCATTGAAAAAAAAAAAGTCCTTTTGGAATATCAGCTTAGTTGTTTGTATTTTCCTTTTGGATCCCTATATATATATATATATATATATATATATATATGTATGTGTGTATATATATATATATATATTCTTTAATGCCTACAATTATTTTAAAGAATATTCATGATATAATCTCTCTGATTATTTGATTGTTTCACATTCCATCCAAATAAATTAAATAAAGTTTTAGAGTATGCTCCCATTTGGAATCACTGCGCTCCTTATAATTACAATAATTCCTCCTGATATGATATAGCCATCTGCTTCCATGTTTCCTTCCTGCACATTGTCCTTGTTTATAATCTGCAAAAAATTAAAACACATTTTTTCTTAGTGTTTTTGTCTGAATAGCTGAGCATTAATTAAATTGACTAGATATGTAGATCAATATATATATATATATCTTCCAACATACCATCACATTTTTCCCAATTCTTGCATTCTTATCAACTATCGCCTTCCTTATATGTGAACCTTCTCCAATGCCAATTGGAATGCCAATGCTCATACAATTCTGCATATTATTTTAGTTTTGTAGTTTTATCATTTTACAAACAGCTTGTGTTTTGTCATGAATTATGATGTTTCTTTCAAGATGCATGCATGGTGTATTTTTCTTACATGATCATAAATGTCAGATCCCATAATAACTGAATCCTCAACCACAGCATTGTTGCCTATTCTTGTTCTCATGCCTACCACAGTGCCTTTTATCCTGCATTTCTGCATTGGAGAAGGAAACATAATTAGCCATGAAATAGAGAATGTTTATAATACAATGCATGTTTCTGTTGATGTTTTCTTACACTAAGATTGCAGCCATCTCCGATGATGGAATCCGTTATGACTGCATCTGTTACAAGAGTTGGAGGCAGACGGCGAGGCAGTGTGTACATAGGGCTATCTCTATCATAGAAGCTGCTATCATAACCAAGACATCAATTTATGTCAGCTTGCTGCCAAGATTTTATCCAAGATTAATGCATTGCGTGAATATTTTTTCAGCATTTACTACAGGAATAGTTAGCTCCACAGCCAACACTAATTTTTTTCACAAATTTCAAAAGTGAGGAGTTTTGTGCAACTATATATGCTCGCTATATACTATTTGGAGTTACCGACTTATATGCTGTGTTAGCCCTTCGAATGGTTTCCATATTTGCGCGGTAGTATGCTTCTATGCTTCTCATATCCTCCCAGTACCCATCGAACGGATAGCCATTAATCTGTAAAGTTTAGAAGATTCAAGATTGAAGAATGAAGATTGAACATTAAGAGAAGAAAACAGTTGGAAAATCTGAGATCACCTTCATTCCAAGAGAAATTGCACCTGGGATTAATTGGCTTTTTAAGTCATTCACATTTGGAAAAGACTCTATCAGAAGCTTTCTCATGACATCTCTGTTAATGACATAGATTCCCATACTTGGAAAATTATCCTTCACATCATCATCACATTTATTTACCTGAAATGATGGTTAGAATCTTCTTGGATGTTAGCCTTGTATCCTTATTAGGTTTGTATTAGTATAAGAATACGAGTCAAAATATGCAAAACACTCACTGTTTTTGAATTAAGATTTCTGTTTGATTCTGGATTCTCTCTGAACTCAAGAAGTTGATTTTCAGCATTAAGTTTGAAAATGCCAAATCCAAAATCTTCATTCCTTGTTCTGCTAAACACAGACACAGTTATATCGGCTTTGCTTGATCTGTGAGCTTCTATAAGTTTCTGATAGTCCATTTTATACAGATGATGGCCGGGAAGAACCAAGAATTCATCGACAGGATACTCCTCAAGCACCCACAAACACCTCCTAATAGCATCTGCACTTCCCTGGTGACACCATATAGCATAGAATGCCTCTAAATTTTAACAACACTCCAAATTTAATGTAGATATGTTGAAGTCATATATATACAATACCTGAAACCAGCCATTGTCTTCTGGACTCTGATATGCTGCAATGACTTCTACAAACCCGTCCTTTGAGAGACGGGCTGCAGAGTAAGCTCTTGCAATGTGGGAATTGAGGGAAGTAGAGTTGAATTGTGTGAGTGCATAGATTTTAGTTATGTTGCTATTGATACAGTTGCTCAAGACAGCATCAACCAGCCTGTAGTTTCCAGCTATAGGAATAGCAGCTTCCGATCTTCTCTTTGTCAGCGGATAGAGCCTCGAATGTGATGATTGATCTCCAAACACAATTGCTGCAACACTCTGATCATACTAATAAAAATCTCCTCTCTTTCTTGTTACATGACAGAGAAAAAAACAGCTGAAAAATCTAGTACAAAATAAGATCAGATGCTCAGCAAGATTAACAATGCAATCAATGTTCATCATCATGATCACCTGGTTTGCTGGTGGGAACAGAGAAGAATTCAAGCAATCGGGCTGCTGTGAGTTCTTCACGAACAAACTTGAAGGAGACGTTGAGCCAGATTTTGATGCAGGCTTGTAACAAACATGAGAAAGACTAATTTTGGTACATGAAGAAAGCAGCATAGGCATGATAGTTACAATTTAATTTGAACAGATTTCCTTAAACTTAATGAATAGAAGAATGAGTTTGTTATTACCAAACTTCTTTTTTTGCTTTGGAGCTCCATTGTGTGGAGAGAAGGGTTTATTAATGAGGAAGATAGGAAGGGAATATTTAGGTTTCTTCTTCTTCATGGACACTAAATTGGATCTTGTCTCTCTACTTGCTGCTGCAGGGAACATATAGAACTGCTCATCAAATAGTATTTATATATATAAATTACAATATGCATCTCATGAAATAATGCCTTTTAGTTTGGATACATAACTTCATTTACATAAAGTTAAAAGACAGATACATAGTAGTCTAAAACATCAATTATTTTTTTCTTGCCATTGTATTTAGTATTTTCCTATGATTTCTAATACTTTAGTTGTAAGCTTCTCTTCACTTTTTCCTGTCTTTATTCCAGTCATATGAGATGCTTGCTGCTCCATATATAGTAGTCTTGTTTATGTCTATGATCCCTCCAAAAATACCATATTGGCCTGTTATTTTATGCCTTTAATTATGCTTTATCATTTATTATATTTAACTTCCAATTTTCTTCGTAGATGAATGTTTTTCCCCCTGAAAGCAAGACGGTTTTTGGAAAATTTAGAACAAAAATAAAATAAAAATAATAATAGTATGTTTTTTAAGTGGGGAAGTTTTATTTAACATAATTTTGTGGGTTTGTGTTGATGGGAATCACTGTCCTTGCAAATGTATTGCCTGTTAGGTTTTGTAAGTGCTTGTTCAGGAATTTATGAATAAATTTGAATTTTTTAATTGCAATTTATTTTGTGTGTTTAAAGGGACAAGCAGGCAATAACTTTAATCAACAGGGGTGGAGTGGTCCTTGGAAAGCTTCAGATGAAGTTTATTTAAGTGATGTTTGGAAGCTGAGAATATAGTGAGCCTGAAGTTAGGTATTTTTTTTCATTCACCTTCCAATTTAATGTATGGTGCAGTTGCATTTTTATTCAATCACTAGACCAAAACTTTTACCAATCTTTTGCCCTCAGTCCTATCTATCTACAGGGAATGTATCAAATGTAAGCCATTATCCGGTGTATAAACTGTAAATCAATCATCAATCATTCATCTCGCTTTTGTTGCAATTTTCACCATTTTTTTATAACTGCAGGGCTATTTGTCTTGTTTTTTTTTTTTTTTTTGAAAAAAATGATGTGGCTTAGCATCTCAAAAGTTTTCTTTAGAACTTCAAACTTATATTTTTTTATATGTGTTTAATTACCATATAACTTTCATCCCAATTAGACATGTTACGTTAGTATATGACAGATGATTCGTTGACATAAGTTATATTGTTATAAGAGTAATTATATTAATTTTAAGATTCAACAATTTAATTTTATTAAATTTCATTATTTACTTCTGTTAGTAAATGTGTAATGTTGAAGGAATACATTACACAATGCTAACGAAGTAATAATGTAATGATTGAAGCTAAATAGTGCAACTGACAACTTTCAATCAAACAATCATAACTTTGTCCACGATTAATATTTTTTTAATTTTTTTTTTCTGAAAAATAGGTCTGACTACCTTTCCAGCCATATAAAACTCTTCAATTAATTATTTTCTAACCAAATCAAATTTGTATTTAAATTAAGGTGCAATTTTTGTGCAGGAAATGATACCGTTTCGTTAACATATGATTATGTATCTGTCAGAATATGATTGTGACTCCGTTAGCACGCGTCTGTAAGTCTTTTTTTTAAGTTTGACCTTGATGCGAAAATTACCAAAATGCTACCGTATTTTTTTTAAGTTTCTTTTATTTACAATAATACCATCATTTTTTTTTTACTAAATCTGGACCATTAAATTTTAAATGTGTGGTGTGAGATTGATTTATAGTTTATAAATTCTAGATGATTTACAAGAGAACCACATCTATGTATATACATGTACTTGGACTAGGTTGTTAGCGATGAATGGAGCACCTAGCTAGGATTAACGAAGATTCATATCCCCCAGTCATTCCTCGTTCAAGAATCAAGAGTCAAGACTAAGAAAAGGTGACAAATGGGAATATTTTTATTTATAATGATTTTACTGTGAGCAAAATAGATTTTGGACTGTAATTAACAATTTTTTTTTCTAATTTATTGGTCCCAAACCTGGGACGTTTCCCTTCCCTTACACACGGATCGTTTGAACTATACTCTTTCCATTTCTGGATAAGTATTATTTTAGCATTTTTTTCAAGAAAAGTATATTTTTACAAATTCAAGACAGAAAATTTACAATTTTTACACATTTGTCCTCATTTGATACATTCAAACATCTATTTAACTCATTTAATGTATTCACACAATTGTGTATTAAATAACTCGATTAATTTATTAATTGTGTGCATTCATCCAAAATAATACTTAATTGGAAATGGAGGAAGTATTATATTTGGGGCTTGCTGACTGAATTCTGGGTGAAAATATCGGCTCATATAACAAATAGAAAGTAGAGACTCGCAAATTGAATGTATACTTATTAACCATACTTCTGTGAGACCGTCGGATCTTTATTTGACCCATGAGATATCCCCTCCCCTTTTTTTATTTTTCTTTTTTAATGGTCCTTCTCCCCCTCCCTCTTTTCCCTTTCTTTTTAGTTTTTTTCTCACTTTTTAGCTTCTTCATTTTTCCTATTTTTTTATAAATATATATTTAATTTTTTTGAATTAATTTAATTTTTTTTATCCAACGTTTCGCATAATGCACTCGCCCGACGCTAACGTGTGGGTTGTTCGTGCACTGTGTTTGATATTTTTTTTTAAAAAAATATATGCTAAAATGAAATTAGTGAACCCTAAAATTAAATTGAATTAATTTAATTTCTAAAATTAAATTTAATTAATTTAATTTTTTCGGCATTTCGCTCAGTGCAATTGCCCGGCGCTAACGTGTGGGCTCGTGCATTTCGCTCAATAATTATTTTTTTGAAATAAATATATACCCTAAACTAGAATTATTGAACCTAGGGTTGTGCAAACGGTCTGTTCAGTTCAGGATTGGACCGTCAATGTAGGATTGAAAGAACCGAATGAAATATTTTTACGGATTGGTCCAACCGAATAGGATTTTAGGATCGGACGGAAGATTGGTCTGATTTTTCAGTCGGTCCGGTCGGTCCGACCGAATTTTGTGTTTTTTTCTTCCTAAATTGTAATTTATTCTTCAATCTATTCTACACTTTATTACGACTTTTTAAGTTTATTGTTTAGAAATATTATGAATATGATATAATATTATTATAATTGTGAATATTGATAGTAATACACTAATACATACAATTATATATATAATAATATTAATAATTTATATATATTAATGTAAACCTTATTCGGTCGGTTCGGTCCATCCGTTTTCATTTTTCCTAGGATTGGACCGGCCGAAAAAAATCAATCAATTTAAATTAGAATCGGACCGACCAAATAGTATGTAAAAACCGATTGAAAGTCTCAATTTCGGTCGGTCCGAGTCCAATTTTTTTGGTCCGGTCCGTCCTTGCACAACCCTAATTGAATTCTAAAATTGAATTGAATTAATTTAATTTTTTGAATTTTTTTTTTTAATCCAGCATCTTATGCATTACACTCACCCAATGCTAATACCTGAGTTTGTGCACTACACTCGATAATTAAATTAGGTGAAATAGATGGTTTTTGAAAAATAAAAAAAGAAAAAAAAAACCCAAAAATTATTAACGAATCAGAAAAACAAAAAACTGGAAATAAAGGGAGGCGGGGGGAACGCGAGGGAGGGCTGGGCCTGGGCTTGACTGAGCGAGTGGGCCCGAGTGAATTTTGGGAGGATTTTCACCCGTCTAATATCTAACACAAATTTTTGTCCAGTATGTAACAGCCAAAAAATAAAATAAAAAAAAGAAATACTATTATCAACGTGAATGATTTATGGTGTATGACCACCATCTGTTTGTTCTGCAACGATGAAATAGAGAAATAAATACAGCACACAATTCCTCCTTTATTATTAAAACATTGCAGCTTTCAGGTCTCCAAGAAATCAGATGGAAAATTGAAACAATATTCGAATAATTTAGAGATACAAAAGCTCTTGTAACTGAAGCCAGCAAGTTGCTCCCGGTAGAAAAGGTACAGCACAATGAAGCCTTCCCACAAGACATGCTGCGGGTGGAAACAAGAGCACAAACGTGCCGCCTCCCTCAAAGCTTCAGATGATGCTCAAATAAAGATGCCATCTCAATCTGCCAAAGGAATTACAATGGAAATAGATAAGGATATTAAGCAAAAGCCAAATCGAATCCAAGACACAAAACACTTGTGTTTTATGAACATCAATACAACTGCTATAGCTAAGCCTCGAAGATGAGATATATTAACACCAATCTTCGTGTATGTGCTGACATCAATCATATGCTAAATCCAATGTTGTTTACAGCAGAATTCTCCAACCAAACATGCCTCGTGAAATAGAGCCAGAAACAATTACAAGATATGCAGTTTCCATGAAATTATCTTTTATTTGTCACAATCGATGACTTTGGCATGAGAACTATATGTCTTACAAGAATAGAGAAGATAAGCTGCTCCAGTTTCAGTTATAATGATAGAATTGATTCTACACGGGATAATGCCGCTGACCAACTGAAGAAAATCAAGAAATGAAAAGTACAGTGAACTTACAGCTGTCAATGCTGCTTCAGCACCTTTGTTTCCTGACTTACCACCTGCTCGATTTAAAGCCTACATCGTTCGATTTTTAATGTTAATTTGTTTGACGATGCCAAAAGAAAAGAATTGTACATATGACAATGTAAAAAGAACATAATTGTACATTTTTATGAATGCATAAGCTTAAGAGATAGCCAGCTCAAAAGAAAAATAAAAAGCATAGAGCACCCCAAAATGTTTATCATTAATATGAAAATTGAATAAGCAGGATAACACACAAGATAATGAATTCTAATAATTTACCTGATCCATGTCATCACATGTCAGAACCCCAAATATGCAAGGGACACCTACAAGTATCATAAAACAGGATCCCATAAGCATCAAGATTGGGTTATGATCGCTGATCATAACAGTTTGAGCAGCGATGTGTACAAGTATTCAAAAAATTCAGAAGAGTGCATGGTAAAATTATCAATACATTCAATAAATTGGGTTTATCTGTTTTTCTTGTGTTTCGATTGAACAATATGATAAATATACAAGGAGAATTTCTTGAACTGACAGCCCCAAATTGTTCTTGTAGACTTCTGCTAAAGTTCTATTCCATTAATCTTTGCTTGGGTAATTGAAGGGTAGAATTGGATGTTCTAAGTGAACATTCTGGCCCAACAGTCAAATAAAAATCTTTAATGTGAACTTTGATCTGTTGAACGAAATTTCCTCGTGTTAAAAAGAAATTTCATGCATTTTTCAGACAGATAGGAACAATTAATCAAAGCAGTAGTTGATGCAGCTCAAGAATCTGCATGTTGGCACCAGATTGCTCTTGTCAATCGGTTCTACAAATCTGCTGAATGGATTTGGTTTAAAACAACCAAATTTACATGGTGAAAACCAGGGCCTACTGGCAGATTCCTTAGCTAGAAACATTCATCCCCCAGAAGAATTAATATGAACAAGATTAATATAATCATAAAATTCTACAAATCTAACTGGCAAATTGATAGAACAAACTATTTCCAAGTTGTGGAAAAGTAGAAAATGAAAAGACATTATGAGATTTGCTATGCAGGGACTTCACTTACCTGAATTGAGACCAGCAGATAATACTCCAGAAGCAGCAGAATTGGCCACAGCATCATAGTGGGTTGTATCACCTCTAACCTACCAGCCAAATGGTAAAATAAGTCTTCAGTAATAACATGCATGTTACAGACAATAAAAGGAGTTTAAAATTTGATACCTCCATAGTCATAGCATGTATGGAAATGAACCATGAGAATGCATTGAGGGAGCAGTAGAGAGGAATAAAATATACACGACACATTACAAATATTAATATGTGAAGAAAGCTCACCACAGCCCCAATACACACGACTGCTTGATATTTTCTTGATTTCCCAAGCTTCTCAGCAACTAGGCCAATTTCAAAGCTACCAGGAACCCATACGACCTAAAGCAATATAATAAAAAACAATGCATTTTCTTCAGCATGAGAGTTTGTAATAAAAAAACCAAATATAACAAGGATGAAACTTCTACCAAGAATTTATCTGCAGGTTAAATAAACAAAAAAGTATAGAACAAGACTTATTATCCAGTTAATTAATATCAAAGATAGTTCATAATAATCAATTAACACAAAGTTTTGACTAGTTTCTTATCTAATTTTCCCCCTTTTTCTGCAGGGTTATCCACTCATATTTTCTACTTTTTTTTTAATGTATATCAGTATATGCATGCACTAAGATATATAGACACACAATAACTAGCACAAATGATAAATACACTTTTCATATTCTAATGCATTTTCAACTTTAGTTATTTTCACCCCTTTTGTATGAAGTAAATGTGATTCATTTTGCTCGGAAAGAATTTTCACACCTCAGATTGTTTAAATGCAGTTCACCAGGAAGACATCTTGAGAACATAACCTCATCTAGAACACACTTGACGGAACATGTAAATAATGAAAATTTGCCATTCCGACAATCTAAAACCTTTATATTGACAAGCAATGACAATAGAGAGCATACAGAACACATGGCACAAAACTATTGTGCAGGTAGATTACTAACATCAATATCTTCCTCTTTAACTGAGTATCTCTTGAAGGTATCCAAAGCTCCCTCCAAAAGTGGCCTGGTAACGATCTCATTGAAGCGTGCCACCACCTTCATGCCCAAACAAATCATTATTGTTACAGAGAGAAGGCAATATGAAAGGTCACCACGTGTCCTCTCAAACCCCAAACTCCCAACCAAAAAAAGAGCATTGATTTTCAGGAACACAATAAAAGAACAAATCACAGAAACATTAGTTCATATTTGGAATGTGTTTGTGGAAATAAGCAACAAATGCAGCATGCTACAACTAAGAATTACTAGCCTAAATAACTAAAAATAGAAAAACAAGAAAGACTCCAAATTTACACTAGGCAGCATCACAGACTATAGCAAAACGGTGGCCCTCCGCTGAGAGAAGCGAGCCGGTCAACTGTCGAACAGCTGAAGTCTGTGAGAATGATTCCTTCTTTCCTGGCTTCTCAACCCATAATCCAAAACCTGTGACAGATCATTTCATATAAAAAAAGAAAATACTCAAAAAAGGAAATTCAACAAGAATTAACAAAACTGGGCAACTGATCGAGAGGTAACTTATTTCTGCCAAACTTCTATGACTTTCACAAGAATGGGGCCTAATTATAGGCAATAAGAAATGGAAAAGGCAACATTTAACCACACCTTTGTGATTCTGGAGAACCGACGAAGAAAGTGGATAAGCAGTGGCAGTAGGTGGTGTTAGATTTGTGGGTTTATCGTTATTGTTAAAACAAACGCAGTAGCAGCGGAAGGGTGAAGAAGAATTGACGAAAGATTTTGCGGGATTGCGGAGCGAATGTGCAGGGATAAGAGATGAATTTGCAGCAAAGGAAGCCATTTTTCAGTGTATGCAAGAAATCGAAAATGCAAGTGCGAAGCGGCTGTCCCAACTTCTATTTTCTTTTGAGCGAAACAAAAGGGTAATTATTAGGTTTTAGGCTTCTGTTTCATCCACTGATTGCATATGAATTCAGATGTTAGGTCATTTATTATTTACTTTCACAATACTATAACATTGCTGTTTGAATAAATATACTCATTTATGATTGAGGTATTTCAATTCCCGTAACATTTTATAATTCCACCATATATAACACCGAAAAATTCTAGAACAATTTACAATTTGTTTCTCTTACCGTGAGTTTGCAAAGAAAAAAAATTGATTAATATTTAGGATTTAGAGTTAGGTCTGTAAACTTAATTATGATAATTTGATTAATTAATATATATTCCAAAGAATAATGTTTTGATGCTTAAGATAATACCGGTAACTCCACTAATAATGAAAGTTTTATGTGCACTTTTAATTTGATCATTTTGCTTTCTCCGTACGAATAAGCTCCAAATTGATACTTATAAATAATAAATATAACATCCAAGCGTATGGAAGGTATCGTATATCAAGTATCGTTAAAATGTAACATAAAATTGAACGATTTTCAAAACGTGCATTTCATTTTATTTTATTAAAACTAGTTTATGACCCATACCATGTGCATGAACATTTTAAACATTGTAATATTTTATTTTATAATAGTTTGTAATGTTAAATACATTTAAAATTTATTATTCTAATAATTTAAGAGATTAAAGATTTGCAATCTTGTATATATATATTAGCAAATATCGGTTACTTATACTTTTCATTGTATTGAGTTATATTGTATCGTATAATTATTATTAATCATCTATATATATATATATATACTCATACAATTTTACATAGGCAGATCATCATATTTCTAGATTTTTCTTTTATTTTCAATCCTAAAATATTCTAGTTAAATGTGCAAAATAATTTCAACGAAAAAAAGTTGGATGATATTGCACGAAAATATATATACGGAAACCAATATAAAAATGTATATTGAAAACTAAATAAAACTTATATGAATAACTTAGTAGAAAATCAACACTCAATATTAACTTGTTAGTCCATTTTTTAGCAGCTTGAGTAAATTCATTTTATTTATACATACATAAGTAAAAGGGGCACACTTGTGTGAGCCTGTCTAACGGTCTCTCACGTTAGACGGATCGCAATCCGGATCTGAGCTGAATAAAATATATAATCAAAAAATAAAATAACTCGGGTATCACTAAGTATAAAATAAAGTATCACTAACTGTGAAGTGAAGTATCATATTATACTCCACTTCCGAGTTAATGATATTTCATATCATAATTAATGATACTTCACTAGATATATATATATAATGATACTTCACTTAATAGTTAATGATATTTTGCCAAATTTATATCTAATGATAATTCACTTCATAGTTAATCATACCTCATTTTATAGCTAATGATACTTCACATCAGAGTTAATGATAATGATACTTCACCAGATATATATCTAACGATACTTCACTTAATAGTGAATGATACTTTACTTCACACATAGTGATACTTTACTTTATACCTGGTGATACTCGAGTGGCCGCGCGTGCAGCCCACGCTCCTGACTGTTTATGCAGGTTTTGACGGGTTTGGAATGATTTTTGGGCGGGTTTGGATCCTATTTGACTTGTCTAACATAAGAGACTCGTTAGACGGTCTCATATAAGTTTTTATTTAAGTAAAATTAATATTTTACTTTATACCTAGTGATACCCGAGTGGCCGCACGTGGGCGGGCGCGTGGAGCCCACACTCTTGACTGTTTTTGCGGGTTTGACTGTGTAACGCCCCGATCCCGGGAGAAGGGCAGGGGACCGGTGCGCTACTTGGGGAAAGGGGGAAAGGGGTTGTTGAACAGAAGCAATCAAAGAAATAGGGTTAGTGCCCTAAAAATATGGGCAGCATAACCTCTATAAATGGATCAATCCACGCTTTTAAAGCGTATGAAATGACTCAAACCAGATACCATGACTCTTAGGATGAACCCAAGAAAGAATAACAAAGGCAAACTTCAATGTAAATAATAACAGTTCAAAGGTTAACTGTTAATAGGTTAGGCATAAAAAAGGCCAGACTGATGTCTGTCCAAATACTTAAAGTAAAGAGATGCCAGGCTCCCGCCTGTCGTGAAAGCAATATAAAGCCAGGCTTTTGCCTTGACATGAAAAACAATGTAAAGCCAGGCTTGCGCCTGTCTGAGTAAGGAAAGTAAATAAATGCCAGGCTTTCGCCTGTCAGGAACAGAAAGTAAACGGGATTCGGAGAACCGAACACTCCGTAACAATAAAGAAAATGGGATTCGGAGAACCGAACACTCCATAACAGTAAAGAAAATGGGATTCGGAAAACCGAACACTCCATAACAGTAAATAAAATGGGATTCGGAGAACCGAACACTCCATAACAGTAAAGAAAATGGGATTCGGAGAACCGAACACTCCATAACCGTAAATAAAATGGGATTCGGAGAACCGAACACTCCATAACAGTAAATAAAATGGGATTCGGAGAACCGAACACTCCATAACAATAATCAGAGTAAGCGGACAAAAACGCAGTGCATTTATTCAGACACAAAAGGTAACCATGTTCTCAGTTGGACTCCACACATAAAAGAAACATATACATCAAAAGATAGCCCTTCAGTCTTAGCACAGCCGTCCACCATCCCGCAGCTCATCCTGAAAATATTTGAAAAGATTTGGGCGTGAGTACTAATGCACTCAGTGGGTACTTTTGAGAAAAACCTTCAGAATCATTTTATAAAATAGAATATCCAATCATATTGAGAGCATATCATGGAAAGCTTTTAAAGTAGAAAATTTGCGAATTCCATGTATACTAAATCATTTTAGTTCCATCATTGCGCGCCACTCTCCCCTAGAACGCTTACGGTGAGTCGGTTCGTGTACACAACCCGGCTGCTTAAGGTTGGACACTGCCCTGTTTGCTTGGGGCTCGATATCGTGAACCATTGTAGTTTCGTCACCAAAAACAGTAGTAAGACTTACATGAGTCAGGAGAGCACATAAAATACAGTCATGAGTTGGATAATCAATCACATTCATTTTATAAATATCAGGGCTTAATAACCCGAAATACATTTTTATATAATAAAAACCCACCTGGTAATCTGAGCTAGATCTAGATTCTGATTCTGATCTCAACTAGAAGTCTTCTTCTTCTGTGCCTACAAGATTATCCGGCAACTTAGTTTCGATGAATGACTACCATTAGGTCAAAATCTAACCTTTCTTAGTTATGAAGTAAATATTATAATATCTACTATCTTAATACGCAGCACTCGGATCATCAAAATATTTTGACTCTTAAGGGAACTTTACTCAGGGCATTTTTATAAAGAAAAACTGTTTAGAAAGTTTTGGCATACGGGGTGGTCAAACCCGTATCCTAAAATTAATTCGGTACAAATAAATTCATACCGCAAGATCTGCCCATTGGAAAAATATGAAACTTTAAATCAAAATACTATATTTTGACACGGAACAACTTTTGAGTTTAAAAATACGATAGGGCTATCCACGAAGGATAGATCTGAAAAAGACTACAATTTAATAATCGGATACCCAAAATATACCCGAAATTAAAAAGTGACAACATGGAAAATGTATATAAATATACATAGAACATAAAACCCTAAAGACACTTTTTGATTCGATGACCCGAAAGAGTCACCGATTTGAAAGGTGGTGGCGACTTTTGGCGGCGGTCACGATGATTTTCCATCGTGATCGTCCGTCGTGTCATCATTTCAATCACGTATTCGTGATCTATGCGTTGACACCTTCAAAATGACTATTTCGGAAATGAAATAGGAAACTAGAGACGTACCTTCTCTAGAAGCTGCTCGGCGTTTCGATTTTGAAAATGAATGAAAAATGAAACATTAACCTCCTATTTATAGAAGAAAAATAAATAGGATAATATTTCGAAAAAGAAATTGGATAATGACGGATGTGCCTTAGTTATCCAAATCTATTACCTTTCACCCTAAAATTGTGCCAAGTGTTCATTTGAACTCGAAATTGGAAAATTCAAAGTTTGGCACGATGCTTGAAAATTTTTCTATCAACCCAAGAAAAATATCAGAACATATTTTTAAAGCAATTTTTGACCAAAATAAATTTTAATAGATTTCCCTGGCTGCGATTTTCCTTTATTTGAGTCCTTTAAGGACCCAACTTCTTACCTAAATTACCCTCAGGTAACATAAGTTGAGTATAACCCTCTAAAATATTTCGGGGTATTACATTCTACCCTCCTTAATAAAAATTTCGTCTCGAAATTTGCGTACCTCTATAAGGTAAATCAGGGTACAACTCCTTGATTCTGCTTTCAAGCTCCCAGGTAGCTTCCTCTCTCCCATGGTTATTCCATAGGACTTTCACCAGTGATATCTGTTTGTTCCGTAATTTTTGGACCTTTTGGTCAAGAATAGCCTCTGGTTTTTCTTCATATGATAAATCCTGATTCAGGACTATCTCTTCATTCTTTATAACGTGTGTAGTATCAAACACGTACTTTCTCAACATTGAGACATGAAAAACATTATGAACCTCAGCTAGACTTGGCGGTAAGGCTAGTCTATAAGCTACCTCTCCAACTCGTTCAAGAATTTCAAATGGTCTAATATACCGTGGTTTCAATTTTCCTCTTTTGCCAAAACGTATAATTCCTTTAGTAGGAGATATTTTGAGAAAGACCTTATCTCCAACATTAAAATACAGATCCTTTCGACGTTTATCTGCATAGGCTTTTTGTCTATCTTGGGCCTCCTTCATTCTCATTCTTATCTTATCAATTATTTCGATTGTTATCTGAACAATCTCAGGGCCTAATATCTTTCTTTCACCCACTTCATCCCAATAAAGTGGTGATCTACATCTTCGGCCATACAATGCTTCATATGGTGCCATTCCAATGGTTGCCTGATAACTGTTGTTATAGGCGAACTCTACTAAGGGTAAAACATTTTCCCAGCTTCCACCTCTATCAGTTAAAACTCCTCTGAGCATATCCTCTAGTATTTGTATTGTCCTTTCTGATTGTCCATCAGTTTGAGGATGGAAAGCTATACTGAAATTTAGTTGCGTTCCCATGGCATCTTGGAGACTTATCCAGAATCTAGAAGTAAATCTGGTATCTCGGTCAGAGGTGATCGAGACAGGTACTCCGTGTAATCGCAC
The DNA here is from genome assembly GCA_026008535.1 of Perilla frutescens. NCBI lineage: Eukaryota > Viridiplantae > Streptophyta > Magnoliopsida > Lamiales > Lamiaceae > Perilla > Perilla frutescens. The sequence continues at coordinate 6,213,409 of BRKX01000006.1, read as the reverse complement.
AATCTCCTTCACATAGAGTTGAGCCAACTTATCTAGTCCAAGTGTCATCTTGATTGGCAAAAAGTGCGCGGATTTGGTCAATCGATCAACAACGACCCATATCGCAGTGTTTCCTCGCACTGACTTTGGTAATCCTACTATAAAATCCATGTTGATATGTTCCCATTTCCATTTTGGGATTTCAAGTGGTTGTAATAATCCTGATGGTCGTTGATGTACCGTCTTTACTTGCTGACAAGTTAAGCATCGTTCAACAAATGAGGCCACTTCTCTCTTCATATTTCGCCACCAGAAGTTTCTCTTCAAATCTCTATACATCTTTGTACTTCCAGGGTGAGCGGTATATGGAGTATCATGAGCTTCCATCATGATTTCATTCTTTAACTCTTCATCGTGGGGCACACATATTCTTCTTTCGTACATGAGAGCATTGTCATTTGCTTCAGCAAATCCTTTTGAATCCTCAGATCTTACTTTCAATCGCATCTTCTCCAAAAATTGATCCCCTCTTTGTGCCTCCACAATTCGTTTCCTTAAATCGGGTTTAGCTATTAAAGTAGCTATAAGTCCTTTAGTAGAGTCTGGTGGTTGAACCAACTGTAACTCTAGTCTTTGAAATTCTTCAATTAACCTTTCTTCTTGTGTTAGGAAACAACCTAACTCTGCTTTGGTTTTTCGGCTAAGGGCGTCTGCTACAACATTTGCTTTACCGGGGTGGTAGAGAATGGTACAATCATAATCCTTAACTAATTCCAGCCACCTTCTCTGCCTCATGTTTAAATCCTTCTGTTCAAAGAAGTACTTAAGACTCTTATGATCAGTGTAGATTTCACATCTGACACCGTATAAATAATGCCTCCAAATTTTCAAGGCATGTACCACAGCTGCAAGCTCTAGGTCATGGGTGGGATAATTTAACTCATGTGGCCTGAGCTGGCGAGATGCATAAGCAACGACTCTCTTGTCTTGCATTAGCACACACCCTAGCCCTAGCTTAGACGCATCTGTAAAGATAACAAATCCTTCATTTCCTTCTGGTATAACCAATACTGGAGCTGTGGTCAGTCTTTTCTTAAGTTCTTGGAAATTCTTCTCACATTCCTCAGTCCAAATAAACTTAGTCTTCTTTTTCAACAATTGTGTCATTGGCCTTGCCAATTTAGAAAATCCTTCAATAAATCTTCTATAGTAGCCTGCCAACCCTAGGAAACTTCTTATCTCATGTGCACTGGAAGGTGATTTCCAGTTACTTACTGCTTCAACCTTAGCAGGATCTACTTTGATTCCTTCTGATGACACAATATGGCCAAGGAACATTACCTCACTGAGCCAAAATTCACACTTGCTAAATTTGGCATATAATTTCTCCCTCCTCAATGTTTCCAAAATTATATGTAGATGTTCTTGGTGTTGTTCCTCACTTTTGGAATAGATAAGAATATCATCTATAAACACAAGAACAAAGTTATCCAGATATTGATGAAAGACTCTGTTCATCATATCCATGAACACAGCAGGTGCATTAGTCAACCCAAATGGCATCACTAAGAATTCATAGTGGCCGTAACGTGTTCGAAATGCTGTCTTAGGCACATCTTCTTTTCTTATCTTCAATTGGTGATAACCTGAACGTAAATCAATCTTTGAAAATACGTTAGCTCCTCTTAGTTGGTCAAACAAGTCATCTATCCTTGGCAAGGGATACTTATTCTTAACTGTCACCTTATTCAACTCCCTATAGTCTATGCACATTCGCAATGTACCATCCTTCTTTTTAACAAAGAGAATAGGCGCTCCCCAAGGTGAGACACTGGGTTGTATGAAACCTAAGTCCAACAGCTCTTATAGTTGTACCTTCAGTTCTTGCAACTCATTAGGGGCCATTCTATATGGTGCCTTAGATATTGGAGCTGCTCCTGGTTCCAAGTCAATGGTAAATTCAGTTTGCCTATCGGGCGGTAGCCCTGGTAGGTCCTGTGGAAAAACATCCTTGTATTCCCGAACGATAGGGACTTGATCTATCGTTACTCCCTCTTTCTCTTTTCCTACTAGGTTAACCAGAAAAGCATGGCAACCTTCTTTTCTCATTAGCTTTATAGCTTTCAGGGCTGAAACAACTGGTATCTTCAAACCCATTCTTGCTCCAAAGAAAATTACCTTTGGTTCTCCTGGCTTCTGGAATATGACTTCTCTCTCATGACAACGTATAGTTGCATACGTTGCAGTTAGCCAATTCATTCCCAAGATTATATCAAAATCCTTCATGTCGATTACATATAAATCGGTTATGAAAATCTTTTTGTTAATCTCGAGTTCCAAATCTAGGCATATTCTATTGGCTATCACAGTTTTTCCAGAAGGGATGCTAACTTCTAAGGCATTAGTAGCATCTACTTGTCTAAGTTTTAATCCTTGACTAGCCTTTTCTGAAATAAAAGAGTGTGTAGCTCCAGTATCAAATAAAGCGAGCACAGGTATATTAACCATGTTAATCATACCTGCCAAATTTTCTGGAGCTCGCTCTGCCTGCTGTTGCTGAAGTGCATAAGTCCTGGCTGGCTGTGGGGCACGTTGTCCTTGGTCTGGCTTAAAATTTCCTCTCTGATTTTGCCTTAAGTTTCCACCCTGATTAGGCCTAGAATTGTTCCCTTGATTAGGCCTCTGATTTATATTCCCATCTTGTGCTGGTCTAGGAGGAAAACCTGTATTTTCTTTACTCCTAGGACAATCTCGAGCAAAATGTCCCGGTTGATGACAGAAGAAACATCCATCTGTATTCCTCATACACTTTCCTGAATGAAACTTCCGGCAGATAGGGCAGGGAGTCCTATTTCCTTGTTGATTCTGTTGTCCATAATTGGTATTTCCCTTGGCCCACTGTTGCTTATTTCCCACTGCATTTCTATCTTCCCATTTCCGCTTTCCCTTCAGATCTTGGGAAGATTGTTGTGGCTGGATTTTCTCAGCTGGCATAACAGATTCTATGTTCAAAGCCCGACGCAGTGTTTGCGCATACGACATCTCATCATGCCCCATAAGAGTCATGCTGATTTCTGGTTTAAGGCCCTTCCTAAACTTCTTAGCCTTCTTGCAGTCCGAGTCCACGAGATGTGGAGCATAACGAGAGAGTTGATTAAAGGCACGGTCATACTCAGTAACAGTAGAGCTTCTCTGTCGGAGGTTCCAGAATTCCGACTCTTTCTTTTCTCGATAGCAATCAGGAATGTATTTCTGATAAACTTCTTCCTTGAAGTCTTCCCAAGTAAATTCCTGCCATTGCTTATAAGTCATAGTTCTTTTTACAGACTCCCACCAATAGTCTGCATCGTCAATCAATTGAAACTGAGCACATGTAAGCTTTTCCTCATTCATGCAAGACATGTAATCAAATATTCGGTCCAGACATCGAATCCATTTTTCTGCATCTATTGGGTCACCTAGCCCGTTGAAAGTAGGTGGGTGATGTTTACGAAAAGCTTGTTCTGCTCTTGATGTCGGTATGGGAATTGGAATTGGGGCAGGTTGTCCATGGTTTTCTTGGTTCTGTGTTCTTTTCTTAGGCGGCATTCTGAAAAATTTTAGGCTTCAGAAATAACTATCACAAAATCCACTTCGTGCTGAATTAATACGATTGTGAGATATCTCCTAAACTAAATGCTCAACAACATTTCTCATGCAATTCTAATCAGTCTACTTATTTTTAAAGGAAAGCACTTAGTCAGTCTACGTTCCACATGAATCTTAAGAGAGGCACTTAAAATCCAATTTATGTGTATAAGTCACAATTGGCTATGTTCATCTACATTCTCAATCAAATCATTCTATGTTCACATTTCATCTTCATAAGCATTCTCGATTTCCCATCAATTTAACATCATCACATTTCCAATTACTTTAACATTCTCACATTTCCAATCACTTACACATTATCACATTTCTAATCATAGGGCATTAATTACTATCGCCACACATTCCTTCAAATCATATCATGGACATATAGTCCCATTAAAAAAAAAAATAATTCAATACCATCTGGGCACAATGTCCCACAATTTTTTTACCATCATGGACAATAAGTCCCTTTTATTCATAACCATCATCATATGGACAGATAGTCCAAAATGATACCATTATCCTTTCGAAACCATCATTGGCGCGACTTTTCATAAATATAATCAATGTGGAGAATGGTCCTTATCCACATTTCTTTTTTTAAAATCAGTAAACATAATTGAATGTAAAAAAAACATTTTAACTCACGTACCTTTTTTAAGCAAGATGAGAGCGGTGTAGGCGACGTGCTAGGGCTATCAGACAATTAATTAAGAGAATACACTGAGAACTAGACTTAATCAATAATATGACAGGCCTGCAGAGTTGCAGCCTGCTCTGATACCACTCTGTAACGCCCCGATCCCGGGAGAAGGGCAGGGGACCGGTGCGCTACTTGGGGAAAGGGGGAAAGGGGTTGTTGAACAGAAGCAATCAAAGAAATAGGGTTAGTGCCCTAAAAATATGGGCAGCATAACCTCTATAAATGGATCAATCCACGCTTTTAAAGCGTATGAAATGACTCAAACCAGATACCATGACTCTTAGGATGAACCCAAGAAAGAATAACAAAGGCAAACTTCAATGTAAATAATAACAGTTCAAAGGTTAACTGTTAATAGGTTAGGCATAAAAAAGGCCAGACTGATGTCTGTCCAAATACTTAAAGTAAAGAGATGCCAGGCTCCCGCCTGTCGTGAAAGCAATATAAAGCCAGGCTTTTGCCTTGACATGAAAAACAATGTAAAGCCAGGCTTGCGCCTGTCTGAGTAAGGAAAGTAAATAAATGCCAGGCTTTCGCCTGTCAGGAACAGAAAGTAAACGGGATTCGGAGAACCGAACACTCCGTAACAATAAAGAAAATGGGATTCGGAGAACCGAACACTCCATAACAGTAAAGAAAATGGGATTCGGAAAACCGAACACTCCATAACAGTAAATAAAATGGGATTCGGAGAACCGAACACTCCATAACAGTAAAGAAAATGGGATTCGGAGAACCGAACACTCCATAACCGTAAATAAAATGGGATTCGGAGAACCGAACACTCCATAACAGTAAATAAAATGGGATTCGGAGAACCGAACACTCCATAACAATAATCAGAGTAAGCGGACAAAAACGCAGTGCATTTATTCAGACACAAAAGGTAACCATGTTCTCAGTTGGACTCCACACATAAAAGAAACATATACATCAAAAGATAGCCCTTCAGTCTTAGCACAGCCGTCCACCATCCCGCAGCTCATCCTGAAAATATTTGAAAAGATTTGGGCGTGAGTACTAATGCACTCAGTGGGTACTTTTGAGAAAAACCTTCAGAATCATTTTATAAAATAGAATATCCAATCATATTGAGAGCATATCATGGAAAGCTTTTAAAGTAGAAAATTTGCGAATTCCATGTATACTAAATCATTTTAGTTCCATCATTGCGCGCCACTCTCCCCTAGAACGCTTACGGTGAGTCGGTTCGTGTACACAACCCGGCTGCTTAAGGTTGGACACTGCCCTGTTTGCTTGGGGCTCGATATCGTGAACCATTGTAGTTTCGTCACCAAAAACAGTAGTAAGACTTACATGAGTCAGGAGAGCACATAAAATACAGTCATGAGTTGGATAATCAATCACATTCATTTTATAAATATCAGGGCTTAATAACCCGAAATACATTTTTATATAATAAAAACCCACCTGGTAATCTGAGCTAGATCTAGATTCTGATTCTGATCTCAACTAGAAGTCTTCTTCTTCTGTGCCTACAAGATTATCCGGCAACTTAGTTTCGATGAATGACTACCATTAGGTCAAAATCTAACCTTTCTTAGTTATGAAGTAAATATTATAATATCTACTATCTTAATACGCAGCACTCGGATCATCAAAATATTTTGACTCTTAAGGGAACTTTACTCAGGGCATTTTTATAAAGAAAAACTGTTTAGAAAGTTTTGGCATACGGGGTGGTCAAACCCGTATCCTAAAATTAATTCGGTACAAATAAATTCATACCGCAAGATCTGCCCATTGGAAAAATATGAAACTTTAAATCAAAATACTATATTTTGACACGGAACAACTTTTGAGTTTAAAAATACGATAGGGCTATCCACGAAGGATAGATCTGAAAAAGACTACAATTTAATAATCGGATACCCAAAATATACCCGAAATTAAAAAGTGACAACATGGAAAATGTATATAAATATACATAGAACATAAAACCCTAAAGACACTTTTTGATTCGATGACCCGAAAGAGTCACCGATTTGAAAGGTGGTGGCGACTTTTGGCGGCGGTCACGATGATTTTCCATCGTGATCGTCCGTCGTGTCATCATTTCAATCACGTATTCGTGATCTATGCGTTGACACCTTCAAAATGACTATTTCGGAAATGAAATAGGAAACTAGAGACGTACCTTCTCTAGAAGCTGCTCGGCGTTTCGATTTTGAAAATGAATGAAAAATGAAACATTAACCTCCTATTTATAGAAGAAAAATAAATAGGATAATATTTCGAAAAAGAAATTGGATAATGACGGATGTGCCTTAGTTATCCAAATCTATTACCTTTCACCCTAAAATTGTGCCAAGTGTTCATTTGAACTCGAAATTGGAAAATTCAAAGTTTGGCACGATGCTTGAAAATTTTTCTATCAACCCAAGAAAAATATCAAAACATATTTTTAAAGCAATTTTTGACCAAAATAAATTTTAATAGATTTCCCTGGCTGCGATTTTCCTTTATTTGAGTCCTTTAAGGACCCAACTTCTTACCTAAATTACCCTCAGGTAACATAAGTTGAGTATAACCCTCTAAAATATTTCGGGATATTACAGACTGGTTTGAAAGGATTTTTTGAGTGGGTTTAAATCTTATTTGACCCGTCTAACGCAAGAGACTCGTTAGACGATATCATATAAGTTTTTGTCTAAGTAAAATATTATGATAAGGAATATATACAAACTAAAAATATATAAGTTCTTTCATCAGTGAAAGATTATGGAGGCTCATTATTCTCCTCAACTTTGCATTTTTCAATGAACATATTATATTTTATTTATTATAAGTAAATAAAAACATAATATGATCCATAATAAAAAAGTAATAATTAGACGAAATTATATCAATCATGAATTTTGATAAATTCTATAACTCACTTTCGTATATGCATCGAAAAATCTTGATTAATTTTGAAAATAGATTGTTGATAAATTGATTATTTTTCATTCCTCAAAATTCATTTGATATAAATTATTACATAATTATGTATATAAATTATAATAATTATTAGTATTGAATCAATTCTATGGATAAATTAATATAGATTTATGTTTATGAAAATATTGTTTGGACGGGGAAATATAACCTTATTATTTGTATTAGTATTGAATCAATACTATCGATAAATTAATATATATTTATGTTTATGAAAATATTGTTTGGACGGGAAAATATAACCATATTATTTGTAGCAATTATCTTGTTTTTAGATATAGTACAGATCCCTTACACATGAAAATTGCTAATACCAAAGCAGATTTTACAGAGGTGAAAATCTGCACGAGACGCAGTAAAAACATTCAAATTGTAGGTCTCGTCGATTACATTTAGCGGCTGATAAAACTAACCTTGCGAACAACATTACAACATTGAATAACACAAGTGCAGAAGTATTTTTTCCATACCAGAGTGCAGGCTTTGTCAGTTGAACTAGCAAACCAAGAAGCGGTGAAACTATGCGATTTCATCGGTTAGATCATGATGGCTCCGTTACAAGGTTGAAGGAACGAAGAATGTTACTCACGGTTAGATCGGATCAGGAGGCGCAGAGTAGTGTCCAAACTCATCACAATCCAGTTAATTCATACACCACCTTCTAACTCTGGTTTCCAGGGAGAGCTAATTCCCTAATCCTAAAGCATATACATCTACTAGAACTTGTATATATTTGTACCTGACGGCGAATACTCAGAGAGTCCTGACGACGTTGGTGATTGTGAGAAAACCATTGGAGAAGACTGGTTGTTTATCCAGCATTTCAACCTCAAGAACCAATGGAGATGAAGCAACCACCCCTGCTCTCTGATTTGTCATATATTTGTTTTTGAACTTTCATGTTAGTTGCGAATTTTTACCAGAGATACTCAACATGTATGTTGTCTGAAAATCCATACTTGCATTTATGCAGAAATAAAACCCTGCAGCAAAATTACTGGAAAGCATGATAGGGGTTGTTAGCACCTTAAATCCATTAGCCACCGAGTCTAGCCGCATAATTACTGGAAAGCATCTTTGCCCAAGGACTTTGATCTGGTAACCAAGATGGAGGTGACAGAAGAATGGCACACCATCTTAAATTCAGCAGGGCGACGACAAGAAATGGTGAATCTTTGAAAACCTCAATTATTTCCGATTCAGCTTTCAACTCCTCATCTAATATTAGATTCTCATACTTTAACCTGTGTTCTTCAAGAATGTAGTCTTCTTCAGAAATCATTCTCAAACTCATAACTTGCAATGCTTCCATGGCAGTGCTATGGAAGCCATTATCTACATATGCAGAGAAGACATGGCGGCAGGTTGATGGATCTGGTTGGATTTTCAGTTGATGCATCTTCTCTACAATCAGCTCAACCACGTCAATCCTTCCCTGAAAATTAAATTTACAGGTTTAGAATAGTCAATAAACGAGGTTTTAGAACTTCCCATGCTGCTGACACTGGGCTAATTATGACTTCATGGTTTAGGCGCATATTCTTGTAATATCAATCTACATCTACAATCTTTAGTCATGACAATCCAACTCATGCTTAGTTGCAACTTTCAGAACTTCAGAAGGCTATTCTCCTCTGCTTAACATATATTTTCAGATTTATGTATATTTATATAAAAAATCACAATGGTTAACAACCCATTTATTGAAACAGAAAATAGACCCTGTTTCTACAGTGATCTACTTATCTTACTTTTGGAGATCAATATTTATCAGACCAGTCATGGCACAAAGTTTTCCTGGATAAGAGGGGGATGGTGATACATATACCGGATGCTGAAATATACTCGGGTGTTAAATTTTTTCTTGTAGGAGATAAAAAAATCACAACAATCATCCGCCTGCATTCTAAATGAAGAATGCCAGGTGTTCATAAGAACCTCCAGGAAGTTAGGTTGCATATAGAGATGAAAAATCATGTTCGGATATAGCAATAGGCCAGGGTCACCAAGTTGTATGATTCAAACTGGAATTGTAAGATTATGCGTAAGCAAATCTTGACCATTTGACCTCCAAGTCGTCAGTATAAATGGTGCCACATCCACACTCAGGAAAAATTCTAACAAAAGCAACAGAAGAACACTGAGCAGATTTGTTATGTTGTATTTCTCTTTAGTCAGCTGCTCCTGCTTACATCCTATATTTACAATATCTCATCTATGCTATAAAACCACTGATTGCATAAAGTAAATTACCTTTTGACTAGCTATTTTAAGAATAGCATTATACAACAGCAGATCATGTTCAATCGCTTCTGAGCTTGCCTGATCGAGTAGTCTAAATGCCTCACTGATCGCTTCATGCTTCAACAAGATCTGACACAAAACAAAGGCTTTGTTACATAAAATTGTAAAGTTACATAACTTCAGCTGCCGTTCACAAGCTCACACTTGTACAACAACAGAGATAGTTCAATAAAGATGCTAAATGCCCAAACTCTGTGCTTCAATAAACTCTACATTCTGGATAGCAAATTGAGAAAAAGCTATTTGTCCAAGTAAAATGTAAACCAAAACTACCAGAAACAGGTTGATGGACCCAAAAGTAAGCCAACCAACTTGAAGAACTTGAGATGCATAACGAAGCTTTTAAACAGGTTGCTTTCACTCCTTAAAATGGCTATGCATTAATGCATGTGGGAGACCTCCCTATGGATTGATAGACCCAAATAAAATCACAATGTAACGTCTTGCTCTCAAGTTCATTACATAATCAAAATTGAATAGGCACAAAACTCTATGTTGAATTTAACAGAGACAGTTTTGGATACTGAACTTTTAATCAAAAGTATTTGTATAGAAATAGTGGTCTCACAAAACACATGCGAGTATCTCCTTATAGAAAGGAAATTTTCTATTTAAAAATTCACCGTCAAGGAGATAACGCCACCTAAATAAGACAAAGTTCTGAACTGTGAAAATTATGGAAACAGGATAAAAAAAGAAATAACTAGAAGTATTTCATTTTTTCAAGAGCACTAAACAGAACTTTTTGCTCAAAAACAGAGTCTAAGAGAATACCTTCACCAGACATGTATATATTACCACATTCATAGGGACGCCATCACGAATCATCAATGAAATCAGGGCACAAGCAGATCTATAGCAATTTATAATGCTACAGCAATCAATCATGATACCATAAGTTGACAGATCCGGTGAGAGTCCACATGAAATCATTTTCCTGAATATCTCAATTGCCGTGTGACACTAAACAGAAAAATGAAAATCTATTATCAGTACTCTGACACACACACACATTGACACACACATATATTATATATATATAATATATATATATAAGAAAGCATCAAGCACTGAGATACTTACTTCTTTAGCCTCAACAAGAGAATGCAAAAAGGTGTTATAAATCTCTATTCCTAGATGCGTGCTTCTATACACACACTGCTCCTCAGCAATGCGTATGTACTGGATCAGCTCCTTGATCATTTTCTCCCTGCCAAGAGCTCTCAGCTGTCAAAAACCAGATCGATATAAATAGGTAGCCATTCCATTAGAGTCAGCAAGATTAAAAGCACACAGATTCGAACACAGGATTGATAGCACTCACATCAGATAAAATCTGTATTCTCCATACTCAAGTTCAAAATTAAGAAAAGTCCTAAACAGTGACATGATCCCAAACAGAATATACTCTTAAAATCTGAAAAAGGTTGCATTCTTCTTCAACAACTTTTCACACTCTAAACAGAGAGTATAAAATTATCAAGACATTAATTATTTGATGCATCTTTATAAAGGAAGAAAATTGTTTGTATCCTAGTTTTGAATTATGCACTGAAACTACTGTAAATGCTAATGATACGACCCTTACCAGGTTTTGTAGTGTAAAAATATTGTGCTGGATGCCATGCCTCATCATATCCTTTTCTATGGCATTTATCCTTTTAGCAGCATCCGCTTGTGATATAAAATTTGCGTCTTCATAAGGTGCATTAACGTTGACAAATAATGAAAACAACAGCTCGTATGTTCTGATATCTGGTATAAGATTCAATTTCTTCATTCTGGCCAACACTCTAATAGCCCGTTCAGGTTTATCCTGCAACATTATCAAGGACATGGATAAGCAGAGGTGAGGTTTCTACAACCCAGAAATTGAAAACTTCCATAGAGATGATACATCAAAAAATGAATTAACAAAATGTGCAACTGATGGAAACAAGAGGAACTGATTTTCCTACAGTCTCCTAGTGTGGAGTTCCATTTGCTAGGAATTCCCAATGCTCCACCAGAACCAACTTATTAACAAGCTAAAATCACTGGAAAATCAGAAAATCATTTTAATATTTGTGTGATCAGCAATTTAGCACAGATGTGATCAATTTGATACTTGAACACACTCTGCATAATAGTATTTCAGTAATGTTAAATTCCTTGGCTGGGTCAATTTTAGCAATTGCATGATCTAATAGTAATCAGTTAGATACAATCATACAAATACAGTATTTTGTACACTCACCACAATATCACATGCTTCAAGGAACTGATTGATGTGATTGACATGATCACATTTTGTTACTTGATCCAGGAATGTCTCGGCCAAGTCCAGTTGTAACCCCCTGCTGCAGCTAACTGATAGTGCAGCAAGAGTCGAATCAGAAGGCTTCATATTTTTTTGTTGCATGACATTGAGCTACAAAATACATGAAAGTGACGTATAATCAGGTAAATAGATGCAACTAATCAGCCTCTAAAAGGGCTTCATTCTACAGATTGGCTTACCATTTCCATGCCCTCATGGAAAGTCTTCACAGAAACCAATGCTCTTATGTAGCCATCATAAGTATGAGAAGATGGTTCCAAGCCAAGAATTTGCATCTGAGAAAAAGAAACATGCATAAAATTGTACGTCAACAATCAACCATCTTTTCTTTTCTGTCATCCCATTTTCTACCACATTCCTCCTTCCCTCTTTCCCTCTGAGGAATGTTATGCAATTTTTAAGCTGTCACTCACAGCATTATGCATACAGGCACTGAAAGAACCGCTGGAAAATGCTAAAAATCATTTCCATCATTCAGTGTTTGTTTTGTAAAAAATAATTTTGCATACAACAAATTACACGAGGTTTCAATTTCTGATCAAGTAACTAACTTGTCATACCTGTAGCATTAATTGCTCAGCAAACATAAAATTCCGTGAACGAGCACAAGCAGAAATGATGTCATCAAAGGAGCCTGTTAACAATTTCATGACAGGTCTAGACAAAGTCTGTTCTGACATACTTACAACAGCATCCGCAACTTCTCTCGCTCCCATTCCAAATCTAACCCCCTTATTTGAAACATTTTCCTTGTTATGCTCCGGACTAAAAGGTACAGAAGTATAACTATTCCTTATGTATCTTTCCCGAGCTGAACCATCACTGAAAGGGATAGGAACATCCAATCTCGAAATATGCAACCTTTCTTCACGAGTTGCAGTGGTGCTAAATTTATGATGGGAAGCTACAGCAACCATTTGCTGCAAGGCCATATAAGCAGACTCTAAATCTCTCAAACTTGTGAAAGCCCATATGAACTTCCGAAGAGTTATAATGCTTAGAGAATAGTAATTGACACACTCCTTCCAAATTTCGTGAGCTGCTGAGAGGTCCTGCTGCAAGACTGCAAGCTGAAAAGAGATAATTTAGAAATAATTGATGCTTCCAACTTAATCACACTTAACTAAAGTTCAACACACTTGCCCATCCTTCTTTCAAACTAATAATGCGCTAACTTGGATAGTTTTAAATGACACTTGGTACATGTTACTAATCACAGTTCCTCAGATTTGTGCTTAATCAGAAATTCAGAATAATTCTTCCTGAACTTCAAAATTTTGAATCCATAATGGTGTGAAAAAAAAAAAAATCATTCTTTAGAATGAACCTGATTCCTTGATACACTACATAACAAACAAAGCACAAACATTAAATCTTAATAGATAGTTAAATGAATGATGTGCAAAGCTCAGAACCTTAGCAATATCTAGAATTTACTGATACGATATCTTTCCTGTTCGAAGTTCATGTGAAGTTTTCACATTTTTTGCCATATTAATATTTCCTACATCTTGTTGCATTTTACTATCTTCTTATTGCCTGTGGTCTTAGCTTTTTTACTTCCATGATTGTTATACTCTCTAGTCCCCCATACAGGATATTGTTTAGTCCAGCCAAGGGTGCTAGAATTGCACATAAATTTATATGTAACACCAATAGTGTTTCACTATCAAAATTTTAATTTTTCTTCCATATTTTTCTCCAATTTTAATTTATCATGCTTTAGTTTGATTTTTACAATTATTAATCAGGGTTTCATTCCACCCAATTAGAGTTTATAATTAATTTTTAGAATTTAATTTTCAATTTTTAGTTAATACTTTGATAGAGTGAAGATGAACGAGAAAGATATTAATTAATCAACTAAGGGAAAAACCCCGATAAAGTCACAGAACGGCGTTCTGCCACGCTAATAGAGCCAAATAATAATCTCCAGAATAATTCTCCTAACTACTAAAAAGAGACTATAAATAGGTAAACCCTACTAAGGTCCATGCAGAAGGCATGAAGCCCGAACAAAGCCAAACTAATAAACTAAGGCCCACATAGAACTAAAACAAATAATGCAAATAAATATAATACGAAAATCAAAACAACTACTACTGCTGCGGCTGCTCTTCCTGCAAACATAAACACGCCACTCTCTTGCTGCTCTATCATACTTAGTGTTGATTATTTAATGATTAGTATTTAATTTGATTTTTTGTTGATAAATGTTGAATATGATCCATTATGTTATAATTAGCTTTTATTTTTATAATAATGATTATTAAAACCATAAATTTGATAGTGAGATAAGAAAGGTGTAACATGAAATTTGAACAATTAAAATTGCACAAACATGGGTTTTTGTAATAAACCCATAATGTGCAAATATTATGGGTAATGGGTTTATTACAAAAACTTCCCTCAGAACTTATGATATATATAATAAAACCAAACACGGTTTGTTACCAAAAAAAGAAAGAAAGAAGTAAACCTATGATTGTAAGACAAATACAAATATTATGGGTAATGGGTTTATTACAAAAACTTCCCTCAGAACTTATGATATATATAATAAAACCAAACACGGTTTGTTACCAAAAAAAGAAAGAAAGAAGTAAACCTATGATTGTAAGACAAATACAAATACAAATACAAATACAAATACAAATACAAATACAAATGCAAATACAAATACAAATCTAAAGTGTTTAACTGTAGTACCTCAAGGGGGTACTTGATTTTTTGTGTAAAAAAAATAATCAAACTTGAAGGTAGTTTTTGTGATGTAACACAAATATTAAATAAGACACATACACACAGATATATCGACTGGAGGACAACCAGAACCGAGAGAAATCAAAATGATTTCTGCGACAAAACCTAGTTACTCAGACTATTCTCAGAGAGAAGCAACGACAACAAAAGCAAAGTCCAGGAGATGGAGCAGAGAGTCCATTAAAACAAAAACTTAGGACTTCTGTCATGGACGTCCAGTTCCATTATAAATATAAGCACTTCAAAGATGCATCAATTGAAAAATTATTTCCAGACAGTTTGTTACCAAAAAAGAAAGAAAGAAAGAAGTAAACCTATGGTTGTAAGACAAATACAAATACAAATCTAAAGTGTTTAACTGTAGTACCTCAAGGGGGTACTTGTAATTTCGAAACATAACTTGATTCTTTGGGTAAAAAAATCAAACTTCAAGGTAGTTTTTGTGATTTAACACAAATATTAAATAAGACACACACAGATATATCGACTGGAGGACAACCAGAACCGAGAGAAATCAAAATGATTTCTGTGACAGAACCTAGTTACTCAGACTATTCTCAGAGAGAAGCAACGACAACAAAAGCAAAGTCCAGGAGACAGAGCAGAGAGTCCATTAAACAAAAACTTAGGACATCTGTCATGGACGTCCAGTTCCATTATAAATATAAGCACTTCAAAGATGCATCAATTGAAAAATTATTTCCAGACACAAAATAGTGCACTCCAAGAAAATACAAATGTAGAACGACTAGGTAATATGACTGAAAAGTTTAAGAAAAGAATTTTGACAGTGGTCTCTTTCTGTTAATGACAGTAATGCCTATTTTGGGACAATCTTAAGCACTTGCTACCAGAATATATAAATGATGTGCATACCTTCAGAAGGTGAAAGTACGTAATAATGTCTTTGAGCATTCCCTCTTGCTCCATCAAATGCAAGACTTCATTAGCACCATTTAAGCTATTCATTCGAACGGAAGCTTTTAACAGATAATTGTAAACTCGCAAAGTTGGATATATGTCTGATTGTTCCCTTTGAATGCTCAGAATACTGAATGCCTGATGTTTTAAAAAATAAAGAGAAAGATTTATCCAGCTCATCAAAGAAACTCCTACAATTTCTATTTCTGTAAACTTACAAAGAGCAACTTCAAAGTTTGTATGGAGCAAAAAAAATCAATAGATGGACGTGAAACAACAACAGACGAACACTATATGCGAATACCTCTTCTAAATAACCACCTTTACAGAGAGCTTTAATTGTCAGGAAATAACAATTGCCACTCAATTTAACATCCTTCTCCATCATAAGTTGCCAAGTTTCCATTGCAAACTGCATAGGAAGAACATCTTTTTCAGTATTTTGTAGAAGGGGATATCCATCACACCCTCCTCCCTTCCTCCGCCTATACACAGACATCCAAAATTTCCTTTCTGGATACTTGAGTTTTTTGTAAAGTTGGTCACTCTCAGTCTCGGGTCATAAAAGTGAGATAAATAACAAATGCACATTTAAGCATTGTTTTTATATGAATGCCGAGAAAACTCAAGAAGGGGGTTGAGCTACACAAAGCTGCGTAGAGAGGATACCTACCAATGGATCAGGCATTCTCGCACAATACTGAAGGATAGGAATGAAAGACCGCACTTTCAATGCTCGGTCTCCATTAACAAGCTGAGACAGTAGATCAGAAGCTCTAATTCTCTGTCCCAAGTGAAGCGCATTTACAATTTCCTCCCCCAATTTTCTCGTAGTTGGCTTTGACAGCAGATATCCTTCACCACCCAGATTTGCCATTAATAAAATCTTTACTATACTTTCTGTTATAAAATACAATTAAGAAATGATAAAGAACTTTTACTTTTGAGCACACAACTATGACCTTTTCTAGCTCTAGATAGATATCCATCTTTGCATTCGTATGAAAGATCAAGTATAAGTGACTGTTACCATTAGAGGTCCCAAAAAATCGCCCTGCTTTGACAAAACCAGCCTCGTTTTTTCGCCCCTGTTAATGTTTCTTTTGAAGTTAAGCAATGTTGATCTAGAAGACCACAACAGTTATCTTTCACATATTCAATAAAAACTATCAAGCTTCCATCTATCCTTATCATGCCCTAGGAATTGAATGCTCTACAAATAAAACACGAACTTATCTAAACCCAAGTCCTAAAACAATAATCTTAATGCAATTCAGATTTCCAATTCCTAACAAGAAAAAAAAGTCGTCAGCAAAAACAACATGAGAAAACGTACAATATCCAAAGATTTCCATTCTCCAAACGATGTTGCCGTGCATTTTAGTCGGAAAATCAGCCTGTTCCATCCCAATAAGCATAAAATTAGCAAATAAATAAAAAGGCAAGTCAAAGCGTTTTTTATTTTTCGAACAGCTGCCGCCATTATCGCGGCGAGGCACAACGGTCTCACCTCGTCATCATCGTCACCGGCGCTTCTTGGGGCGAGCCGTCGCCGCCGCGTCGATCTTTTCTTCGGGAAATAGCAAGTCTAGTTTACTGCTTTACCAGCGGCAGACATCTTTTGGGCTGGGCCGCAGATTACATTTGAAAGCCCATTACGCACGCTCCAACTAAAAGCAGATACCATTGCAAATTTGCAATAGAGACTATAATTAATTTAAAGGGTACCCTCCATTTTTCTCATAGCCACATATTTAATTAAATTATAAATATATTTGCAATGGACTATTTTTCCCTTGTAACCACTAAAAACTAAAAAATCCTAATATAAATAAAATAAAACCCCCTTATGCATAGCCCCAAAATAAAAAATAAAAATAAAAAGTACCTCCCCTTTACGAATGAATGGGTTTTTTGTTACCGGAGAAAGGAGTACCCCTTAGAACTTGGCTTGAAAGAATTATGAGAATAAATGAGGATCATTTTCATAGCTTATTTGCGGTGCTACTGTGGATCAATTGGAAGAAACGGAATCTTGCCATCTTCCAAAAAATTGATACTCCCCAGCAGGTGGCAATTGAGATCGCTTTAAAGATGCACAATGAGTTCATGGACCAACTGCAGAGGAGAAGAAAAGAAAGTAGAACCTTAACCATTGGTGCATGGCAAAAACCTGATGAAGACTATTGGAAGATAAATGTCGATGCAGCAATTCAACCAACTAGAGTGGGGTTGGGAGTTGTGATCCGTGACTCAACTGGTAAGCCCATTATTTCTAAGTGCAGAAAGGTAAATGCCCGTTGTTCGGCTGAAGCAGCTGAGGGATTGGCCTGTCAAGAAGGAATTATGTTGGCAAAAGAGTATGGTGGCCGGAAGATTATTGTTGATATGGACTGTCAGATTATTATCCAGCAAGTAACTTCGGAGAAGGAAGATCTCTCCTATAAGGGGCCATCCTTAATTTTATTCGGAAAGAGGCCATTCACTTTGAAGATGTGAGATATAGCTGGGCACGACGAACGGCCAATGAAGTCGCTCATGTATTGGCGCACCTTGCCATTTCCGACTCTGATTTTTTCTCTTATTCCGGCGCTGTACCGGATAAAGTTTTACTGTCTATTCCTATTGTTGAACGATCCTTGTTTTAATATAATTCCTATCATTTTGCTCAAAAAAAAAAAAATTTAATGCATAATAACACAGATGATCGAAAAGACACATGGATTTAAATTAAATTGATCCAAAAAGGAAATACAGTAAGAGGCTGCAACAACTGAAGAAATATATCTGCATTTTTTATTTTTCAAGAAATATGCGTCAAGTTCTTGAGTTGTTTTTGGATAAAATCCAACTTTCATTTTTAACTCAAAGTATTTGATTTATACTTCCTCAAAAGATTATGTTGCCAATTTGCTTTCTCAAATTCTGTAGACGCACGTTTGTAATGTAAATGGAAGGTTCGTTAGCCATATGCCCTATATTAACCCTCACTTCACACCTTTAGATTGAAGACGTGTATATTGTTCAAAGTTCAAACTCATCCTTGCAAACTATAGTGGATTATGCTGCAAGTTCTTTTGTTATCCAACATTACAAACTCAATCTTCTTTTCCCTCTCAGAATGAAGAACGATTTGGGGGCTATGAAAATGGAGGCGGCCTTTTATTTTCATTTATTTACTTTCTAGAGTTTTTTCTTTTTTAGTTTTTTCAATATATATTTATGCTTAAATTAAATATAGAGGGGCTATGAAAAGAAAATTGAGAACTGTGGATAGAATTACCTTGATTTAAATGTTATGTTACAAAGTGTAATTAACACCATGTCCTAAGTGTCATTAACATGTATATGTATAACGGATAAGTTGTAGCCCCCTAAAAAAACACACGGGGTTCTTAAATTTGAATATCACCAATACTTTATTTTTTAAATTGAGTATCACCAACATTTATAGGTCGGGTATTTTGCATAGACTTTTTCTAGTTTCGTTTACCTTTCTTGTATGGTTTACAAGTTACTCTCTCCGTCCCAATAGCAAGGTCCCCTTGCTATTGGGCACGAGTATTGCGAGACTTACTCTCTACAATGGTTTCAATATTTATAAACTCGAGTCATGCTTACAAGTATACAAGCATATAATTGTAAACAGGATGAAACGAGATCGATCCACAGAGAAAAGGAATTAGAACTTGAAAATACAAGTACCACGACGATAGACGAGTGAAATATTTAGACTATGGATTAGAATGAGGGTTGATTGTCACAACAAAACCAAAACATAAGAAATAAACAAGTGAATGCCAAACAACAACAATAAACAAACTAAATAGCAAATGAAATAAACAATACCAACAAGAGAGAGATATTTGAAGATGATAAATAAGGGCAAGACTCTAGGATATGGATACACAATGCTCCTATTGATCAAACAACAATGATTTAAACACACAATCATGCTAAGTTCATAGATAGGAAGACCACAAATATAGAAGGAGCATCTCTCGAATATCTCCTTAATTGCGAATGCGACAAGGATGGTTATCTCTAACGCATTCCAAGGTCGCACCTACCAAAGGCTCTAAGGGGTCACATTTCCTTCCACATAATCGACATTCAACTAAGAAGACAACTATGTAGATTTAATCCAAGCATGCCTATGATCACGGGATTGACTAGATGCAAGTGATTCATACATTTGATGCTAGTAAGAATGCCACTTCAAACAACACCATTCAAGAACTAGCATTGATTAAAATCTTGACAAAGCATAAATATATATATATATAAAACCCAAATCAAGATCAATATTCACATTGTTTCACCATATCCTAGAGCCCTAAGGCTCTTAGCCAACCATATTCACAATAACATCAAGAATACAAAAGAAGGAACAAAAACCCATTCTAAATACAAGCTTAAGAGAGGAGAAGAAATGATATATCCTAATGTAGAACACTCTTCTTCAATCTAATGGCTTGAATCTTCAAATGGATGGTTGAATCTTCCTTTTTCTTCTTGATCTTCAAAAATCCCCAAATGTGGTGTTTCTCTTGTGTATTTTCGACTCTAAGGGGTGATGGATGTGTGGTTTGAAAACTCCAATAAATATATAAAGGAGTAGACCAATAATTGGATGCCAAAGTCAATTTTAATTTTCGTCTGTGTGGAACTCGACCTCAGGAATTCGTGTTTGGGGGTCGAGTTTGGAACAAAAGAAATTAAGTCTCTGAAGGCTCTGCAACACGGGCTTTTGGCCGCGTTTGAGGGTTGCGTTTCAGCCTTCAGTCGAAACTCGACCCAAGGGGGTTGCGTTTCGGCCAAAGGATTTCAGCTCTCTGAAGGCTCTGCAACACAGGCTCTGGGTTGCGTTTGAGGGTCGCGTTTCAGCCTTCAGTCGAAACTCGACCCAAGGGGGTCGCGTTCGGCATGAGTCTCCGGTAGCTTCCACGGTTTTGCTTCGTTCTCGCTTGTTTCTTGGCCGATTGACCCAATTCAACTTGCAGTGTGCTCCTTATTCGATTCTCTATCTATGTATGGTCTTGAATCCTTCAAGTTTGAAGTAATTGATCCTCAAGTTCCTGTAAAACTCAAACAAGAAACAAAACATCCAAACTGGGAGGTTAAGAGCTCAAATTGGGTTAAAGCACACATTTAACTCACCAAAACTCGTCATTTCAACCTCAATAAATGGTGCAAAAACCACACTTATCAAGTATTAAAGAGGAGGAGTATTATAATCAAAAGTAATATAAAGTAAGTGAATTCCACTTTATTAAGGAGTATTATAATCAAAAGTAATATAAAGTAAGTGTGTTCCACTTTAATTAGGACACTAATTATTTCCTTTTTTGATATGAGACTTTGCTATTGTGACATCCCAACAAGGCAAGAGGACCTTGCTATTGGGACGGAGGTAGTATTATATAGCAAATGAGATAACCCTAATCCATTTTCTCTATTTCACTTGGTGTTTTATTTATTTTTATTTTTGTTTCTTCCAATTTTCTTTCAATTTTAATTTTTTTGATTTAATTTAATTTTATAATTATTATTTAGGATTAATTATTCTATAATCAGGATATATTAATAAAATATTTGAATATTGCAATTCTTAACTACAAATGCTAATTAGGATTCTGTATACTATGACAATTAAATTTTATTTTTAACTAATGAGATAGGGAAACTAAATTAGAGAATCTCATCAGATTACATAGAAGCAATAGTTATCTAGAATGTATCATCAGATTGCAAGGGCGGATTTCCCTTTTCATCCCCCCCTCCAAAAACACATTTAAGTGGATAAAGTTCAAATATCCTATTTAAATTTATGAAATCGTAAGGATATAATGAACAAAGAAACGAGATAAGACCTATCTTGTATCACAAAGTTGATTAATCCTAAGTTTAATCCACAATATAACTCAAATGTGATGGTTGACGCACGAGAATCTCTTACATATATCGTACTTAGTTGACAAAAAAATTAAGTAAAAATGTACTCAATTTTATATTTTAATTAATACAACAGAATTCATATTCACGTTTTTATATTTGAAATCAATTAAAGCGTTTGTCACGTTATATTAGTCATGCTTGTCATGCTAAAAAAACATATTGTC
Organism: Perilla frutescens; assembly: GCA_026008535.1. Classification (NCBI taxonomy): domain Eukaryota; kingdom Viridiplantae; phylum Streptophyta; class Magnoliopsida; order Lamiales; family Lamiaceae; genus Perilla; species Perilla frutescens. The sequence goes on along the minus strand of BRKX01000006.1, from coordinate 6,191,706 downwards.
ACCCGCGTTATACCGAAAAATTATTATTATTATTATTATTATTATTATTATGTAGAAAAAAATTCACACCTAAGTCCCAAATTTGAAAATGTAGAAAAATGATCAAATTAAATCGTGGCACGGGCCACTGAAATTGAAGTTATGTTTAACGTGAGTATTTTTTACAGTTGAAATACTCCAGTCTCAACTTGTGTATGCCAAACTTTAAAAATTATTATTTTTTCTTTTATTTTAATTTCTTTTGGTTTAGTATAATTTTACATTATTATTTAGGATTATTCGTTCCACCCAATTAGGATTTATAATTATTTTTTATAATTAATTTTTATTTTTTAGTTAATATAATTGATTTTTGAGGTTGATTGTTCTAAACTTAGGGTATATAATTTTTAAATTTTTTTATTTTTAGCAATAAATATTAATCATGATTAGTTATAATATAATAAATTTTATTTTTATAAAAATATTATTAACAATATACAATTTTAAAGTTGATACATAATTGACACACACAAGTTGGGACCAGGTAAAATCTACTCTATTTTTTAAATGTACAAATATAATGGATAATCAAATCATAGTTGAAAAGAATCACCAGCCTTAATCAAATCACTCAAACATCACACGCATGTTCAAAATCAGAATTGGAGGCATGAAAGGTTTATTCTGCGGGAATATTCCTGTCTTGAGGAGGTATCTGGAATTTTGGGGCCACATCTATCCTTGTAATAAATGATTGATGGTGCTGGAATTAGCTGGACAGTCTTGCTCATGCTACATTTTTTTTTTCAAACTCATTTGTATTTATCTAATCAATTCCAAATCTTGCTACAATATATTGGAATGGCGAAGGCCCTTCCCATTTACTGCAAATTTCTGCTGCCTCGAATGTGATTGTTGATGGTCATCTAATCATTTGAGAAGCGAAACCACCGTGTTTACGGTTAGATGATCATCAACAAACATGTTCGCCACAGTTCCGATCACACACACACACACACATATATATATATATATATATATATATATATATATATATATATATATATATATATATATATTCTTTCTCTATGAGGGGTGGCCATTTTCTTTCTAATTTATTGGTCGTGTAAATTTGTGAGGTTGCAATGTATACATTTGAAATGGACATACGGAATCCGACCATCATATAAGGTAATTTATACGCTCACTTAATTTTCAAGAATTTGTCCCATTTTTTAGATCCATTCCAAGGTTTGAACCTACATTCTCTTATAATATTTTGATTTGTGCTTCACCATTGTTGTCGTGCACTTCTTTTAAGGGAGATTTTCAGTAAGACGTTCTAAGGGACGTATTTTATTTAACTCATAAAGGTGGTCTTTTATTTTTTTCTTTTTGATTTTCTTTTTACAACGGTTCAAAAATTTGAGTGAGTTTTTTTCCCATTAGATTTAACTCAATGGGCCTTTTTCAATTGGCTTTTTTTACCCAACTTGTTGAGCCCAAATAGGTGGGTTTGAACTAATATGGGTGGGTTTTGTGTCAATTTGACATATCTCACGGATTATGACTTGTGAGACGATCTAACCTAAATTTTTGTCTTCCTTTATTATATCATATTTATTGGATATAATATAAATAGGATGCTAATCTGTTTTCCTGGCTCCAAATTAAATACTCTTATTTTGAGAATAGCAATAGCTCGACATTGGTAACGATATTGATTAATACTCTATTCCAACAAGTTTTATTATTATTATTATTATTATTATTATTATTATTATTATTTGATGGCACTTTTTAATCATTGTCCTAGATGTATAATTATTATTATTATCTTTCTAAAGTTCCTAATCATTTGTGCAATGAGGGAAAAAAATAACAGATGAGATCCTCTAACACTTCAAATTTAGAAATCAAAGGGAAAAACTTAGCTATTTTTTTAGAGAAACTTGCAATGATGCAGTCTTGCGCAATAGTCCTGCGCAAATTGTGTAGCGGAGCAATGATGCGATTTGCGCGCAAATTGTGTCACACCAGATCATCTGTTACATTTCCTATTCCAAGTCTTCATTTAAAAAAAAATTATTTTTTTAATTTTTAATTTATTATGATTTTATTTAATTAAAATTTTCCCTTTAGAGTTCATCCACCCCCAATTAGGGTATATTAATATTTTTTTGAAAAAAATTGAAAAAAATTCTAATTATGCAACACCAAATGGAATAGGAATTGCAACAGAGGATCTGATCCGAAATTGTGTAGCGTAGCAGATGAAATCATCTCCCACATTTTATAAAACCCTTCATGTTACATACATCAAATTATTAATTTTTTTTATTTTTTTATTTTTCAATCTCATTTTTTTGTGCTTCAATTTAATTTTACAATTCTTAATCATGATTAATTCTATCCAGTAAGGGCATATACTTATTTTTTAGTATTTAATTTTAATTTTTAATTAATAATATAATTATATATCTTAATTGGGTATAATAAATCCCAATTAATAAGTGTAAAATTAAACTAAAATATAAAAATTAAAATAAAAAAGAAAAAATGAAAGAAAAATTAATCAATTTGATCATGTAACATGAAATTTTGTACAAATTAAATGTAGATATAATGAAAAATTGGTAGTTTTTACGTGGTAAGTCGTATGTGTGTGTGTTGGTCAAACACTAAATAGTGATTAGAGTGAAGGTGAATAATCACGACAAAATAATCAAAGTTTCACGGAAAAGTAAAAATAAGGATGTGTAAGACCCGAACCACCACCGAAACAACAGACCGAATGGAAGGATTTTGGTTGGATTAGTTCTGTGGTTGCCACAAATGGTCCGGTGTTCGGTGGGTGGCATATTTACCGATCCTCTTTTCGGTCGGATATTGGTGGTGAAACAAAAAAATCAGTTTCCACCGACCCGACCAAAATGTACAACATTTTTATTTTTATTTTTTTATTTTTTTACGTTACTTCAAATCCAAAGGCCCAAATCAAATTGAAATTTAAAAGTCTCATTCCCGTAAAACATTGCAGCAACCACGATTCACTTCAGCCCTAGCCACAACCATCTCCTCGTAGCCTTGTCGCTTGAAACCACACCTCTCGGTGCTCCCGCAGCACTGCAGTGCATGCTACACACTCAGTAAGGTAGGCGAGCCAACTACGAGATCTCAGACAATATTTTTTTTCTATTCGATGTTTTTTTTATATATTTTGGAGTTTGGAAATTGGAACTATTGTAATAAGCTTAAATAAGCTTTGTTCCCTTTTTTACATCATGGAAATTTGTAGAAAATATGTCGAAACCTGATATTTTTTAATTAATTTTGGTGGCTGGTCGTAACCGACCGAACCGATATGATAGGTGGTCAGTTCGATGGTTGACTACCTTTGGCCAATGGCCAATCGGTGACGCGGGGTTGTTTCGCGGTCAGAATAAATCTGAAGTTGATTTATTCTTTTATCCACAGCGGGCGTAGCCAATAGTTTGTTAATATCAATATTAACAATGGCGGGAGAAATTGGATTATTATATCAATTATCAATATTTATTAATTCTATCAACCCGGCTTATATCTTTGATCTATCAATGGTGGGGGATCACTAGTTTGTTATCAGACTAATTTTAAAGGCATATACCATAACGTAGATATAATGAGCACGCACTTCACTGTGGGCGGTTCTTCACACATGTCATTACTCTCAGTCTAGCACACGAAGATCTATTCAACTCTATGTGATACTTGTTCACTTGGTCGGTCCTTCCAATCACACATAATCTGATTTCTATCTTTCCCTCACTAATTCTTCTCTTGTCAGTGCTTCAAATTAATGACTATCATGCATAAATGATAATCGAGCATCCATACAGGATATAAATAAACACATAAATATCAAACCTCGAGAGATAGTAGGAAGAAAAGTAATCAAATCATACTATAAAATCCATAATATCCAATCCCTAAAACCTAGCTGCTAGACATAAATAAATAAACAACCAAAACTAGAGTATAAGTGTTTATGACAGAATTGATAAAAGAACCGAATAACATGGAGTAATCCAGTAATCTCGTCTCCTCTGCAGTAGCACTCCGTCTCTAGCAATCTTGTAGACCCCCCTTGACTAATCGGCAAACCTCTTTCTTCTTCCTTCTCTCTAGGTGTATTCTAAGTGTAAAAATGTAATGTGGGGGCGTCTTTTCTAGTGTATCAAAATAAGAGCTTTTATATTTAGGTTAAAAATCCTGAATTGGAGATAAAAAATCATATTCCCACGGACCCACACACATGGATCGACCGAGTTGGCTGGGTCGACCCAGAGGCCTGTGTTGTGATACAGGCCTAGCTAGGGGTTCACTACTTGGTTCCCCGCCTCTTGCGGTCTATCTCACTTGCTACTCAAGTAGCTAGACCTAAGGGAGAGCTATTATAGTCGATTCCAACAAAGATGATAAGAAAACGAACTTCAGTTCTTCACAGAAGGGAGGTCTTTTCTTCGGGGAAGCCTCAGATGGGAAGATCAAATGGATCTTCAAGGTTCTTCACAGGCTTAACGCACCAACCGGTAGATCTGCAAAATAGCACGCAAGCCCAGTAAGTATAGAGAGAGATAGTCGTAGATCAAAGTGACAAGAAAAGACAGAGAAGAATCAGAGGTGGGAAAAGGGTGCTCGAGGCACGGTGGCTCAGATTTTCCCACTGGAGACAGCGACGGAAACTCCGGCGACCGAAAAAGACCCAGACTAGGGAGGGGATGGTGAGATGATCCCCTTTGAAGCACACTCAAGCTTTCAATCTTAGAGAACAACCCAGCCGTCTATACTCATAGGCCAACAGAAATCACAGCTAGATTCTGGCCAGAGAAATCGAGAACGGTGGTAAGAAACACACAGAGAGAGAGAGAGCTTTTCAGATTAGGGTTAGGGATCAGAGAGTGGCTTGAGAGAGAGAGGAACTCTCTTGAATATTATAGAAGGTGAGAAAGCTTTGGAAAAGAGAAACAGATTAAGTGAGTGTTAATGAGGGAGATGGACCGTCGCTTTAGGGTTAAGGGTAGTGGGTTGGGCCGGGTAGTAAATAAATCATATGGGCCTGGGGGGGGGGGAAAGGTCAATTGGGCCAATATCAACATATCCACCTTTGGCCCTGTTGGTCTTTTCCATCACCAAGGAGTTATCTACCAAAATGAAACACAAGAGATTATCATCATAGCCAAATATTTTTACTCTAATTTATCACAAAGACAAACTCAGAGAGGGAGGAATAAATACTATGCGTATCTAATCCAGTCTCAACACAAGAGACCAACCCAAAGTTTTGAAATAAGTCTCAGGTCTGAACAACTTGACCATCCTAGACTTAGTTCACCTAGCATGAATACCAAGGGTAAATCACCATTTGTTACTCAGCCCCTAGGGCTTATTGATCATCCTGACACAAGGCCAGGATAACATAGCAGTCTCTTCCCTTTAGCTCAACCCAAGTCCATGTTCAGGGACTTTTTGCAGGCTTCCAGCTTTGCAACTGGGAGGCACTTAGTGCCCATGTCTGCTGGATTGAACTCAGAGGGAATCTTGTCTAACAAAACTTCTCCTTTTTCTACAATGTCTCTGATGAAATGATATCTCACATCTATGTGTTTGGTTCTATCATGAAAAACATGGTTTTTACATAATTGGATTGCAGACTGACTGTCAGAGAAAAGCAAAGGTTTATCATCTATGAAATTGATTTCAGACAGGACACCATTTAACCAAATTGCTTCTTTCACAGCTTCAGTAGCTGCGATATACTCAGACTCAGTAGATGATAATGCAACAATACTTTGCAACTGAGACTTCCAACTAATGAATGACCCAAACAAAGTGAACACATAGGATGTAGTGGATTTCCTTTGATCCCTATCATTAGCATAATTTGAGTCAACATAACCAATACACTTAACACCATCAGAGAATTTAGAAAAAGATAAGCCATGGGGCTGTAGACTTTAGGTATCTCAACAACCATTTCAGAGCCTCTCAATGAGGAAACCTAGGGTTAGCCATGTATCTGCTTAAGCATGATACAGCATAGGCTATGTCAGGCCTAGTGCTGATCATTAAGTACATCACTGACCCTATGAATTAGCATAGGGGATACCAGACATATCACTTAAATCAGAGTCACTTCTGGGACACTGATCTTTACTCAATTGAAAGTGTGAAGCAAGAGGAACAGTTACTGGTTTACACAGATCCATGTCAAATTTCTTCAATACTTGCTCAACATAGGAAGATTGGTGCAGTAAAAGTGTGTGTTTACTTCTATCTCTGTCAATATTCATACCTAGAATCTTCCTGACATCTCCCAAGTCTTTCATGTTGAAATTAGCACTTAGACAGGATTGGACATGCTTCACAGTCTTCAGACTGGGACTTATTAGCAATATATCATCCACATAAAGCAATAAGAACATAGGCACAGAGGATTGCATATAATATAGACAATGATCAAATTTACTTCTGGAGAAGTTCAAACTTTTCATGCAATTGTCAAACTTAATGTTCCATTGTCTAGGGGATTGCTTTAAGCCATACAGAGATTTTTTCAATGAACACACATGATTAGGATGATTTTCATCTTCAAAACCTTCAGGTTGCTTCATGTATATGTTATTTTCTAATTCACCATGCAAGAAGGCAGTGGTCACATCCATTTGTTTCAATTCTCAATCAAAATGTGCAGTTAAGGCAAGCATTATTCTAACTATGGTGAATTTCACCACAAGAGCAAAGATTTCAGTGTAGTCAATGCCTTCTTTCTGTGTGAATCCCTTAGCAACAAGTCTAGCTTTGTATCTTACATTATTGATCTCTTGTTTTATTTTAAATAACCATTTACATTCCACAAGAGAGCATGCATTAGGTCTTTTCACAAGAATTCATGTTTTTTTTTTCATGCAGGGATTTCATCTCACAATTCATAGCATCAATCCACTTATCAGAATCAACACAAAAAACAGCTTCTTTATAAGTTTTGGGTTCAGAAGAATCAACATTATTAAACACATTAAATGCATACATGGATAAGTTACAACCATCATACCTAGAGGGAGCCTTGATGGTTCTCCTAGGTCTATCTCTAGACAACTGATAATTATCTAAGTTCACATGCTCAGAATCATGCTCAGCAGATTGATCAGGTTCAGATTCAGATACATTCATACGAGCATGCATGTCATGATCAGACTCATGGTTGGATGCAGAATCATTTGGATTAATGTCATCATGCACATTTTCATTCAGATGATCATTTGGAACATTAATCTCAGGTAAGATTGGTGGAGGAGGGTCCACCTTAGACATAGCAGGGAAGAACTTAGGAATATTAAATTTCTCCACCTCACAAGGAGCAGCAAAGTGTGGGGATTCATTCAAACATGGGAAATCAGATTCATTGAATGACACATCCCTACTTATGCAAGTTTTGAAACCTGGTAATGTTTTATCCCACAACCTATAACCTTTGACACCATCAAGGTATCCTAAGACAATGCATTTCCTAGCTCTAGGCTCAATTTTACTTAGTTTTTGGTGAACATAAGCACTACATCCAAAAACTCTCAAGTTTGACAGATAAATGGGCTTATTTTAGAATACAGATTCAGGGAATTTGCCTTTTAGAGGGACAGAAGGAGATCTGTTAATCAGATAACAGGATGTCACTAGAGCTTCTCCCCAGAATTTTTTATCAAGGCCTGAACCAGCCAACAGGCTTCTAACTCTCTCAAGGAGAGTCATGTTCATCCTTTCAACAACCCCATTTTGCTGGGGGTTGTAAGGCACTGACTTATGCCTTTTGATTCCCATTTCAGAACATAGATTGTCCATAGCATGATTGCAAAATTCTAAGCCATTATCAGTTCTTAAACACTTTATCTTCTTATTGGTTTGATTTTGAATTTCAGCAACCCATGTAGAGAATTTCCGGAAAACATCAGATTTGTGTTTCATTAAGAAAACCCAGGTTTTTCTTGAGAAATCATCTATAACAGATAAGAAGAACATATTTCCACCATGAGTTGGGACCTTTGCAGGTCCCCATACATCTGCGTGAATGTATTCAAGAATGTCAGAGCTCAATTGAGCCTTTGGATAAGGACCAGACACAGGGAAGGGCAACTTGTGTTGCTTTCCCATCAAACAGGGTTCACAGAAAGACATGCTAAAAACCTTATCATGCTTGAATGCACCATATTTACTCAAGATTTCTAAACCCTTGTTGCTCATGTGCCCTAATTTTGCATGCCACAATGCAGTTTTATCATTTTGGACCATGTTAGCAGATTGAATAGGCACAGAGAAAGCATGTACTGCATAAAGATCTCCCTTTCTGGGGGCATCAAAGTAAAGCATAGAGTTCAATTTAAATTGAAAGCTTTTGTGATTCACAGAACCAAAGAGCATTTGATCAGTCAGTTTAGAAACAGACAGAAGGTTAAACTTTAATTTGGGAACATATCTTACATCATGAAGTGTAATCATGCTTTCATTCTCAAATTTTAGGCACACATCTCCTTTTCCAACAATGTCACAATGCTGACCATCAGCCAAAGCAACAGATCCAGAATTCATAAGTTGCAAGTTGTGAAACATGTGCTTGTATGGAGTGACATGGAATGTACAACCATAATCAATTAGCCATTCAGATTCATGTACTGACTTTAACACAGCATTTGAGAATTTGATGAATTGGAAATCACAGTCAGAATGCGCCATATAAAGTTCACCATTTTCATGATAGTCATAATCTTCATCTTTATAAACATGATTGGCAGGATGTTCAAAGTGCATCACATTATTAGCATGGTTATTCCCAAACCCCTGCCCCTTTTTGGTTGCTTGCACCTATTTGAGAAGTGCCTTGATTTTCCACAATTCCAGCAGGTCTTTTTGGGCTTAAAATCAGGGTTTTGAAGTTGGGAAGGGAAGTTTTGGCTTCTGGGAGGATGAAGAGAGGGATTATGACCAAAGTTTTGGTGTTGACTTTGATTTCTAGAGTTTTGGGAATAGATTTCAACAAGGTTGTGTGTTCTGGTATGATTGGGGAGGTTGTGGGCAGAGTTCATTTCTCTCCTATGCCTTTCAGCAGCAAGGACACTAGGATTCTCAGGGTTTGGTCTGCTGAAAGACTTCATGTTGTTATTCCTGTTAACATAGAGTATTTCATTATGTAAAAGCTTTGATTGTAATTTTTTCAGTTCATTTTCTTTTGCTTTTAGCCCTGAAACTATCATATCACATGTAACTTTAGACCCTCCATATTTTAAGGTAGATTTTACTTCAGAAAATACTTCAGGAATAGCACCAAGGAGAATCTGAGGGGCATATTTTTCTAGGGTGTCATCCCCAGCAAGTTTTAAATCTTTCAAAAGTTTATTAAAATCATGCATGTTTGAATCAACATCCTTTGAAGGATCCATTTGAAAAGTCATGATCTGATTTTGAAGGAAATATGCAGACTCTTCTGAATTTGCAATAAACAAGGAAGTCAAAACATCCCACAAATCTTTTGCACACCTATGATGTGAGACTTGTCTTACCACAGCACTGCTTAGATTTAACAAGATTGTAGCCCTTGCACCAACATTCATTTTAACAAGATTTTTATCTGCTCCAGTTTCATCAATTCTTTCAAATATAACATCTTGCAGATTTTCTTTTGTTAAAATACATTCAACTCTTATTTGCCAGTCACCAAAATCATCCTTTCTATTGAAAGGAACACCACTTAGATTATTCATCTTTTCACAGATTCACTCAGAATCACACAAAGAACACAGAATTTCACCAACTGCACATATTTTACCACAAGAACAACAAGAACACAAAATTCACCCAGAAACAGGAGGAAGCACCTCCACAGGCCCAAAGATGGGTGCACCAGGGGAATCTAGAGCTGAGGCTAGCCCAGTTCTCAGCACAGATTGATCTGTGGAGAAGAGGTTCACTCAGGTCAATCCCAAAACCCAACTTAGCCAATAAACCAGACTTAGATCACCAAGTCAATTCACAGAAACTCTTAAAACAGAGTTTTCAACACAGATTCCAACAAAAAAAGGAATCCCACAGCCAGAAAACTACAAATTCGCAGAAACAAATACAAGCCAAAGCAACAGTAGGATTTCAACAATACAAGAACAACCCAGAACCCCATCTTTTCTACTGTAATCCCTTACTCAAAATTGCTATCGGGGCAACCCGCTTTGAGGAGACCCACAGGGGAATCCAGACGGTCCCGACCGTAAGCAAGTTTTGAGGAAAAACTTGGAATGCCAAGGGAATGACAGAGTCAAGAGTTGATGCAAGCAAGGCACAGAATCGTAAAGTACCACACAACAGAGTTTAGGGATTTAGGGTTTATACCAGAGCCGGTTCTTCCAGGTAGGGAAGAACCGGTTTTACCTTTTCAAAAGGAGCCCGACGGGAGCGAGTAAGGCGCGGCCCTTACCGGCGGCGGGGTGAGATAGATGGAGGTAGGAGAGTGCCCCTGGCTAGACCAAACCGGCTCTGATACCACTGTTGTGGTACAGGCCTAGCTAGGGGTTCACTACTTGGTTCCCCGCCTCTTGCGGTCTATCTCACTTGCTACTCAAGTTGCTAGACCCAAGGGAGAGGTATTACAGTCGATTACAACAAAGATAATAAGGAAACAAACTTCAGTTCTTCACAGAAGGGAGGTCTTTTCTTCGGGGAAGCCTCATATGGGAAGATCAAATGGATCTTCAAGGTTCTTCACAGGCTGAAGGCACCAACCGGTAGATCTGCAAAATAGCACGCAAGCCCAGTAAGTATAGAGAGAGAGAGATAGCCGTAGATCAAAGTGACAAGAAAAGACAGAGAAGAATCAGAGGTGGGAAAAGGGTGCTCAAGGCACGGTGGCTCAGATTTTCCCACTGAAGACAGCGACGGCAACTCCGGCGACCGAAAAAGACCCAAACCAGGGAGGGGATGGTGAGATGATCCACCTTGAAGCACACTCAAGCTTTTAATCTCAGAAAACAGCCTAACCGTCTACACTCATAGGCCAACAGAAATCACGGTCAGATTCCGGCTAGAGAAACCGAGAACGGCGATAAGAAACACACAGAGAGAGAGAGAGAGAGAGAGAGAGAGAGAGAGAGAACTTTTCAGATTAGGGTTAGGGATCAGAGAGTGGCTTGAGAGAGAGAGGAACTTTCTCGAATATTATAGAAGGTGAGAAAGCTTTGGAAAAGAGAAACAGTTTAAGTGAGTGTTAATGAGTGAGATGAACCGTCGCTTTAGGGTTAAGGGTTAAGGGTAGTGGGTTGGGCCGGGTAGTAAATAAATCATATGGGCCTGGGGGGAAAGGCCAATTGGGCCAATATCAACAGCCTGTTTTTGCACATGGTCGACCCAGGTGAAGTTGGGTCGGGTCGACCCAAGCATTTTTCGCATTGGGCTTCGGATTTCTTCAAGTTTTGATCATTTAATCTAGTCTATTAGGCTTTATTTTAGTATTTAATTAAGCACAAGAGCCTAATTAAGTACCTTTTCAACTCCTCTTGTCCGTATTTAACTGTTTTGCTTCAAATGTGCAACGAAATCATAACCATTGCTGCAAAACTAGCAAACACATAAAAAACTCCGAATGATAACAATATAAGCACAAAGTTATATAAAATAGACAACTTTATATAATAAATATCATCAATTCATATCTAAAAGTTGTGTAAAATACACAGTTGTCAAGGACATAATTCTTCAGAGATATAATGCACGACTTCTTTCTCTCTTCTCTCTTCTAAAGCTTTGAGTCTCATTTTATAGATGTGTAGTAGGGCTTGATATGGTCCAAATTTCGTGCTCTTTCTTGCTACAAAATAAAGCAATAAAAGATAGAAACGAGCAAGGTTATCAAAAAGGAAACATTCCTATCCAATATCAAACTCTACCAAATTAATATTTTCTAGCTCTTATATTTGTAGATATCAAGTCAAATAATCCATGTGTATCAATGATATCTAAAATATATTAAATTACGTATATCAAGTATCTACAAAAATCAGGAAAGGTAAAGATTATCAATAAATTAAAATAGGTGTGATCAATATCAACACTGACAATCTCGCTCCTCCTTGATTTTTGCCTTTCTGCACAAAACCAAATTAATGTAGATATACTTGAATGTTACCACTTTCCATGTGTGAAAATCTTAATCTCCCCTAAATTCATAGCAACGGAAAATTTAGGCAAGATGACAATCAATGGCTTACTGAACTCCTTAGGAACTTTCTTTATGTATTAGAGTAAGAAAAAATAAAAAATGAGGGTGAATAAACATGCTTAGAGATTATAGATTTTGAAAGACATTGAGAGAAGTGAAGCTTTCCGTCATTAAATCGTGTTTTTGAGCTTGAATGATATTTATGTTGTATGCATATATGTCCGAGTCCTTTACGTACTTTGCCACCTCTTATAATACTCTGATACTCTCAACTTTCTCTCTTTCTCTTCCAACTCTTGATTATGTACATCTATCTCCAAAGTGGATAGAAGAGATGGAGAGAATCTGGGTGGTTTCCATGAGCAGTTATTCTTCAGGTATACGGTATACTGCAATTACAAACTTACAATTGTCATGTAAATGTAAAAAAATTAAAAATAACTGTACAAAATTGGCGTCAAATTTTTTGATAAAAAAACTGTGTTTTTGTATATTATCATTGGATAATAAATATATAATATTTGAAAAAATTAATTAAATAATCTACTATATAATATAGTCAATCTTAAAAAAATTAATTAAAATAAAAAATATATATTTAAATAATGTCTTTAAAATCTACAATTAAAAAATAAAGTGCATGTGAAAAAATAAGAAAAAATTTATTAAATAATTGAAGTAAATATCATATTAACCTTTTAATACAACAAAGACAATGATAATTAAATAATATTATATTTCAAAACACATATACATTAAAATTTAAAATATAAATATATAAACAATATTAATTTAATTTAGAAATAAGAAAATTAATAAAGCAACGCAGTTTTCGTGTGTGTATATATTCACTATCTATATATTAACATAAACATACATTAATTAACTCACTTGGTTCAGCATATAGCACAATCTGCTACAACCTTCGCCAGAGTCTAATTCGACTAGTAGCCACAATGTCACTACCGAGACTGTCGGAGTTTCGACCCTCAGTACCCACACAATATATACAATTTTGAAATCAGATTGGAATTGTGGATTTCTTATTCGCCGGACTACAATTCGCCAGTAGCCACAAGGTCACTACCGATACTGTCGGAGCTTCGACCCTCACCCACAATATAAACAATTTTGAAATCAGATTGGAATTGTGGATTTCTTGTGAAGTCAACTTGAGAAATAAATTTAGGGATCAAGGGATTTATGGTGGAGCCAGACTTGAGATTTCAATTTAGGGATATTTTTTCTTGAAGCTCTAATACAATTGCCTAAAATCAGACTTCCAACCCCCTTAGTAATTAGCAGACGTTAACGTGTTTTAGTTAAGGGAATAACGGAAGTATCAAAATGATATATTTCAAAAAGTTATAGTATCAATTTGGACCTAAATTTTATTTTAAGATCAAATTACACTTTTGCATAGTTAAAGGACCAGATTCGATATTTTCCGATTCCATATATTATCTTCGAAAAGCCATTGATTATGGGAAGAAAAGAGGGTGGTGATGTTGCTGATCAATTAATTAGCTAGCTAGCTAAAAGACGATATGTATGCTCTTTAAATTTATTCTGAAATTTCCGTTTCCTATATATACTTTAGCGTGGAATAATTCGATGCTGTATACCAAGAGTAGCATTCTTAAGCCATAAATGTTGGGTTTAATACACTAGCTAGCTAGCCTAGCTAGTATATAATTTCTATGGGCGGCTATATATCCCGTGAGACAACCATCGAATTGTTTTTTAAAAAAATGGTCAGCTCAATTTTCCTTCCTTTTTTATTTTTTAATTTTTGATAGTGATTTTAGTTCCCCCCCCTCCCAATATAGTCTCTGGGTCCCATAATTGTAATCCATTATTCATTTTTGGGATTCTCAAAAATTGTAGTTCTATTTATTAATTAAGATGGTATTAAAACATTCTTTTATAAAATATAACTCTATTTGATATAATATGAATGAAAATAATAGAATAGAAAATTAGGACAATATGAGATAATTGTATATGAAATCGGAGTAAATCCTCTTACCAATCCTACAATATTTGGTGAGCCATAACTATTATTTTTTTTTATTTTTTTAACATACCTTAATTGGGGATGGATGAACCCTAAATATTTTTTTAATTTAAATTAAAATATAATAAATAAAAAATTAAAAATTAAAAAAATAATTGTATTTTTTTTTAAAAAAGTGAAGGCTTGGCACATGAAATGTAACAGTTGATCTGGTGTGATATAAATTGTGTATATCCAATATACATTAAATGCGTTTTCTTAATATGTGTAAAAATGAGAAGTGAACTACAATTATGGGACAGAGCGGGTACTTTAAAATGAAATTGTTGAAACCTAAAATTAAATAATTGGTGGCTTGTGCAATGAGCGGTCGCTAATTAATTAATTAATTAATTTTTTAAAGTAAATAAATAAGGGGCAGACTTGGGTGAAACCGTCTCATACATGAGACGGGTCAATACTCACATGCGGGGATCACTATTTATGGGTGAAGTATCATTAACTCACATGTGAGTATCATTATTTATACCCGCATGTGAGTATCATTATTTATGGGTGAAGTATCATTATTTATGGGTGAAGTATCATTAACTCACATGTATCATTATTTATGGGTGAAGTATCATTAACTCACATGTATTGATCCGTCTCATGTATGAGACCGTCTCATACAAGTTTTTGTCAATAAATAAATACCCCAAAATGAAATTAGTGAACCCCTAAAATTAAATAGCCGACGTTTGGCACGATACACTCGTACAGCGCTAATGCTATGACTCCTGCACCGCCCTCGCTGTCATTTTTTTTCAAAATAAATAAATACACCCTAAAATGGAATGAGTGAATTATAAAATTAAAGTGAACTAATTAATTTATTTTTATCTGACGGCTCATGCAGTACCCGACACTAACACATGCACTCATTCACTGTGCTTGAGAATTAATTTTTGGGAATTAAATATAAATCTTAATTGTGATTAATAAACACTAATATAATTGAGATGTAATAAATTGTGTTTGAAACAAAATAATTTAAATTTAAAATAAAACAATATATCCAGTTCTATTCTATTTTAGTATTATGAATTACATTTTATGTCTATAATCTATTGATAAAACCTTAATTTCAGACAAATTTAGTTTTTAACCCTAACCTAATTTCGTTCCTTTTTCAAATTTTCGTAATTTAGAACTTCTTATGTTTTTGGATTTTGGGCTCAATTTCTGAATTAAATAGATAATGCTTTAAAATCGTTGTCTTTCAGACATGTGTATTGATAAATTAACACAAGATATATATTTTGCTAGTATTACGAGATTATATTACTAACATGTGAGAGACTCGAATTGTTAACATGGTGAGATCATATATAACAAATTAATTGATAAATATTAAACAACATTCATATAATATTAATTGGACCATATTAAAAATAATATTGTGTACCATATTGTAACATCATTCATACATTAAATTGTTAATATGTTAGCAGCATATATATTGCTAATATGTGAACAATAATTTGATAATATGTTAGAAACATGTTGCTAATTAATGTGTGAATACCAATTTGCTAATATAACTTATAAGTGTTGTTGGTTTGATTTGAACACGATTTTTTATAGTTTTCTCAACGAATTGACAATCTTCAATCAAACATCCATACTTTGTCAACTGTTAATACTTTTTTGATTTTTTTTTGTTGAAAAATAGAATCGACTAACTTCCTAATTCTTTAATTATTGTTTCATGAAAGCTGTTTTGCGTTCAAAGTCAAGTACCGCGCAAGAATTGACATGTTTCATATTAACATAACATCAATACAAGATATCAACCATGTCCGACAATCGTTACATCTTGTATATGCATGAAGATTGAGTTTTTGTATTTTCCATCAATTTTTGCTCGAAAACATATGCAATTAACATCTTCAAAGAAAGAGCGTGAAAAAATTTTAACATAATATATTATAATTTATTTGCGTAAATTGAATTAAAAATGAGTAACTTAGGATTGGTTGAAGTTACGTTTTTGTTTTGTTTTGTTTGTAGAGGTGATCACATCTCTCTTTAAAAAAGATCTAGAGGTTTTTTTTTAAAATTTTTCATACTTACACGTATTGTCACCGTCTTTTTATCCATATCATCAAGATGTGTAAATTAGATTGGTTATAGTTCCTATTTAAACCTTACACACACACACACACACACACACACACACACAACATTTAAAATAAAATATTTTTCTTAGTGTAAGAACCAACACCACATCTTATACCATTGTCATATGTTAACATATTCTATTAACTATGCTAAATAAACATTATTATAATGCTAGTGTAGCCCACTTATCTTGATATTATGATATATTCAATCCAATTATGGTTTATTTCATAATGTTTATTAATTTCAATTAGGGTTAATAATTAATTTTTAGATTTTTTTTTTTAGTTTCCAATTGATTATTAGTGTTTATTCCATTTTATGATTTATAACGTAGCTGATGAGCATTGTCACATACTAACATAATCTATTCGTAATTAAATAATACTAATGTAGTACATTTACATTTTTATTAGAGTTTATTATCATTTAGGATTTATCTCATCCAGTTAATATTTATTTCATCTCAATTATTATTCAATCCAATTATTTTTTGTGAACTTTAAAATACCCAATTAAATGGAATAGACGACTGTAAAAGAAAAACACCGAGGTAGAATTGAAAAAAATGAACAAAAGAGATATTATAATTTACAACTATGTTTGAATTTGAAGTATATGTAAATTCTAAGTAAATTTGAATTAATTTGTAAATGTATATGATAAAGTTTATAATAAACAGAGACGGACGCATGAATTTTAATTTGGAGGCGAAAAATAATCATATAATAAGCCAAATAATATGATTTTTCATACAAGTATGTCCAATGCCCAATATATAAAAGTCCATCAGCATGTGAAAATAAAGAATTCTACAAGAAATTGAATATTTAACCACACAAAAATTTGCCACACATAGTTATGTGTCACGATTTAGCCACACATAATTATATAATGTGTGGGTGAATAGAGTTAACACTTTTATTTACTTTTTCACATTTAATACGTGTGGTTAAAATATTTTAATCACATTTTTATTTTGGTGAAATGAATTCCAAATTCATTCCAACTTTGTTTTGCATATGTGGCATTTTTAAAATATGTATTGTCTTTTTATAAAATTTTAAAAATAAATAATTAACCACACATAATTACAAGTCATATATATGTATGGGTAAAAGGTACATCTAATTTTTTTTTTATACTCCGGATCCCTTAATTTTTTTAAAACGCGTGTGGCATTTTGAATTAACTAAAAAATTTAAAATAAATAATTAACCACACAAAATTACTAGTTATGTATATGTGTAGCCATATAGGTAAAAGACACGTGTATTTTTTTGGGGCATAGGTCCAAATTCTTGTTTTTTACCTACATGGCATTTTTTTAAATGAATATAATTAATTTGATATAAATTTCTCAAAATAATTAATCGCTACAAATGAGGTATATCTGATGTAAAAGATGCTTATAAATTTGGGCATCACGTTTTTTTGGGGGGGGGGGGGGGGTTTAGTTTTGAATGATTTGGTTCAATTTTAATTTTTCTATCGTATGTAGCATTTTTAATTCAATATTCCATTTTAAAAAAATATGCTGATGTTGCATTTTTTAATAAATAATTAGCCACACATATTTTCGAGTCATGTTCATGTGTGGTAAAAGGCAAATGTAAATATTTTTCTTATGGTTTCAGATTCCTTTAAATTTTATTATACCTATGTGGAATTTTAAAAGAAATATTTTTATATAAATTAAAAAATAATAATTTACTACACATAATTACTAATTATGTATATGAGTGGATATAAGGCACGTGCAATTTTTTACAGCACTATTCAAGGTTCATTTTAATTTTTTTATATTTATGTGGTATTTTTTAAAATAAATAATTAATTTTTAATATAATATAAAAGTAAATTATTAACCACATATAAGTATTGGTTATGTATATGTGCATTTGGGTAAAAGAGACATAAATTTTGGGGCAAGGTTCCCTTTTTTTTTCTTTTTTTTTGTTGTTTTAGTTTTTCGTGATTGGTTCTTTTTTTTCCAACATATGCATTTTTAATTCTAAAATTAGGTACACATGTCCATAAATGATATATATGCGTGGAAAAAAATATTGTAATATTTCCAAATATATAGACGACAATGGACCAAATTAAAAAATTACGCATGCATGTATATATATATATAATTTATAATTTTTTATTTATATTTATTTTCTAATGATCCAAGAGATTGTTTGGTTTTATTTATATGTAAAGTAGTGTTGAATATATTTAAAATAAATTCAAACATAAAAGGCCGATAACTAAACTTTTAATAAATCACATTATCCGATATCTATATGATAAATCATATATTTTTAAATAAGCAACAAATTAAATGAAATCATGAAAATATCCAAAAGATAAATTATAATCTTCATTTTTTTAATTTATTTTTCAGTTAGTTTTGATATGTTTATTTTATAGTTGGTGGTTTTAATTGATCCATAATTTTATGTATTTCTAACACTTTTTTTAATATTAATTATTTTCATGTTGATCTCATTCGATGATTAAATTTAAAGTGGATTGAATAAGTATATTCTAATTTTGTTATCAACATTTCATTTTCTTAAATATTTTGTATTGAGTCTTTTCATTCATTTATACCAAATCGTTTCAAAACCATTTTTTATTTATCTATATGCATTTTTATTTGTTTCTAATTTTTTCTTTAAAATATTTTGCTTTTTTTTTTAATTATGGACCATTTAGGATTGTATGTTATTATGTGGGTCTCAAGTGGGCATCTATTTTTAACCATTGGATTCAATTGGATGCTCAGACTTTCAAAATTTACTCAATTGTGATCACTTATTAGCTTTATTAATGAACACAGCGTTTGTTACAAACGTCTATCGTTGATTGTCGGAAAATCAAATTGAGCTTATATCTAAATAGCTAGACATAACAAATCCTCAATCAATTTTGAGATTATACATCGAATTAGAATTGGAAATTGTTATACGTATATACACCATCATTCTGTAAATTTGTGTCCACGTGTTTGTGCTAATCTTTCATACTAGTTATGGTCTTCTCGTCTATGGTACTGGACAATATAGTATGTTGAAACAAATAAAATAAAACTACAATTATCTCATATTGTATTTCATTATATGATTAAAATGATTTACTTGCAATATTAAATGTATTAATTTGTAATTATATGTCTAGAGCAATTAATAAATTATATATCTTTTTTTACCTTTTTTATAATTTTATTTTTATTTACTTATTATACTCACTCGTGTTAAGTGTTTAAAATATTTTATTGAATCTGTGTGTGTATATATATACATATGAGTTATTTTTTAAAATCATTGCACGTAGTTAAATAGATATTTGATTTTTTTTTTCATATCATGTTGATCAATAAATTGTAATTAGATATATATCCCATGTTTATACATATCATGAACAATAAATAGGTTAAGTAGATAATTAATGGATACGTAAAATTAATAAATATAATTAATTACCAGTATAAGATAAATATAATCATATGTGAATTAAGGTTGAGTAGTTTAATCGTGTTCTATTTTTCAGTTTTATTTTGATTAGATTTGATTGCAAAAATATCACTCCCCTATTAAAATTTGGCGGTAATTGCACGCTACATTTTTTTTTTCATATCATGTTGATCAATAAATTGTAATTAGATATATATCCCATGTTTATACATATCATGAACAATAAATAGGTTAAGTAGATAATTAATGGATACGTAAAATTAATAAATATAATTAATTACCAGTATAAGATAAATATAATCATATGTGAATTAAGGTTGAGTAGTTTAATCGTGTTCTATTTTTCAGTTTTATTTTGATTAGATTTGATTGCAAAAATATCACTCCCCTATTAAAATTTGGCGGTAATTGCACGCTACATTTTTTTTTTTGGCAAAGGCGGCAACATAATTTTCACTGAGTTGGAACCAAAATTTCATTCTACCGCCTAAACACAAAATTACAAAAATACTAATCAAACCGCTCCTAACCTCATTGCCTACTTGATTCAAAATTTTCAGAAATTGAAGCATTATGAAAAAAGCAACTGGGGAGGTAAAAAAAAGCATCCGAGAAGAAGCAGCGAGTTCCAGTTCAGCTCTTTTCTTTTCTACTCATGGGGAACGATGGCGGAAGCGGTAGACTTAGAGCGTGGCGGTGGAAGTTGAAGAGTTTTGCCCGATTGCAGTGGAAGAAGAGATTTAGTTTCCACCTTTGGTTTGTATTATGTCTTTTTCAAGATCGTTTCCATTTTTTTTCTGCGCACTCTGTTTCTTCTTCCTCTGTTGTGGCTGCCACTTATTATTTTCATTTTCCCTCTTGTTGACAATCAAATCAAGAATCGACGTACACAGATATAAAGACATAAAGAGTGCATTTCTGTTTTTGAATTATGCAAAAATTACCAGTGCTTGCTAATTGAAGGTATATGGGTGATTTGCTGCTTTAAAAAATTAGTTTGATATGATGTTGATGACTTTCTTCTGCAAATCATGATACATATGTGTTTGATGCTCTCAGATATGTATCATCAGTTGCTTTTTTTTTCTTTCCCTGTCTCAGATTCCGGCCAGAAGAAGGCATGTCTGCTAGGATTTCTAATCTCAAAGCTTGAGGTGATTGACTTCTCTCTAATCGTGATGATTTCTATTTTTTTTTTCTATTTAGCCCAAATTTATATATAATCTTATGCTAAAGATTGCCTGTGGCGGAAATTGGATCAGATTGGCTAAGAATTTTATGAGAATTTTAGTTTTCTTAGATTTTCTTTTAAATTCGTGATTCTCATAATTATGCTCAAGTTAGTCTTTGAATTTTTGATGTTTTATTGGTTGCAAAACAACTACGAGCAACACTTGTAATCCCAAACATTAGAGGAAGTAAACCTGGCGATAAAAGTTATAATGAGGCTTCTAGCTCTTGTAAACGGCATGAAGCCTTCATGCCTTTAACCGCTTTAATTTACATTTCTTCTCACGCTCCCATTTTAGCCAGCTTTCTTCTTTGTTGTTCTTGTATGATTGTAATGATTAATGAAGTACATATTACTACACATCGTTTCATTGGAACTATGAGCTAATAAGTAAAGTTCCTTTGCATGCTTGGAATATGTCAGACAGTATTAGTACTAGTTGAAATGTGGCTATTATTTTACACTGTATCTATACCTCTCAGACTATATTCCATGTTTAGTCAGAAATATATTTTGATGCTAAATTTTATATCCAATTTATGCATACAAACATACCGAGATGATCGCTAATTCCAAGAACTTGGTGTTACAAAATATTTCATTCTCTTTTAACTATTGTAGGAGTACATAATATTCATGGAGAACAAAGACAAGTATCTGAACTCATACATTACAAAATTCGAGAATGTAGATCTCCTCGTTAACTCCCAGTTGCTATATTTACATGCATTGACTTTCTATGTCTTTAATTTTTCCTATTCAATTTGTGAATCTTAACCAATACATGGTTTAGTATATTATTTTTCCATGAATGTTGAATTTATTTGTAGTGTTTGTAACTTTATTACTTTTCTCTTAGAATTCATGGATATTGTAATTCAAAATTTTACAAACAGTAGGAGTAGGGGTGTGTAAATGGTTGGTTCGGTGCAAAATTGAACCGAACCAATAAAATCATAAACTGAAATTCTTAAAAAAATGAAAACCAAACCAACCAAAGTAATTGATATAACCAAACCAACCGAACAATAATACTTTGATTTGTTTGGTTAGATTTTCAGTTTAACTGAATGCTAATATTTTTAAATTTTTCTAAAAAATTATAAATAAAAACTAACATCGTAACTCAATAAATAACAAAAGATAAATTAATTAAATAAATAAATAATAAAAATATCCACTGATTCAATCGCACACATGTCAACGTATCACAATATCACAAATCACAATTACACTTAACAATTAATAGTTCAATACAAAAAAAAAACTTGCAAATATTTTACTTTTAAGTTGGAGCACTCTTGCAATTTGCCCTAATTTACTAATGAGTGTATAATTTTTTTAAATTTATGTGTAAGATTAGAAATATAAATTAAAAAAATGTAATTTATATAATGTAGTTAGTTCGGTTTTAAGTGAAATAGTTTTTATTAAAACGAAAATCGAACCAAATTATATTTTGGATTTAGTATTCAAAATCAAACCAAAATTAAAGATAAAATCACCAAAATCAACCAAATCATATAGCTCGATTCGGTTTGATTTTTTTTTATTTTGATTCGATTTTGCACACCCGTAACAAACACTAAGATATAATTTTAGAGTTTCGAACAGTGAAATTCTATATTTAGAACCAAATTAATAGATTTTTAGAGTACGGTTAGATAACATTATGTACTCTATTTTAGATTATTATATTAATCTTGCGAGCTACTTAATTACAGCGCACATATGTCTGAGTAGTATATAACTACGCATAATTTTCAAATAAGGAAAAAACACACCACCTATTAATCACCTAGCTAATTGCTATTTAGCAACTGACAATAACTAACGTAGCCATTTCTTTTTAGTTTTAGTTCTTTTTTCTTTTGCATGTACAGTCAATATTTTCTGAACAATACATACTACGTGTATATATATTACTTAAATATATATATATATATATATATATATATATATATTGTTGTGTGGTCGAGCTTAATGATATTAGGTATAAGTTACATCAAAACTAAGCCTTATTTCTTATATGAAACATCCTCCACGTCTTTAAATTTTCTCCCTATAAATATAATGCAACACTTATATTGAAGACATCTTAATTAGAAAACACACTCTAATAATAATAATATTTCTTTATATTAAGTTTAAAGCTAATTAATCATAATGTTGCTGAATCACAGTAGCTCATTATTCCAGCCTCCATTCATCAATCATCATAAAAGGAATGGTTTTAATTTTACTATGAAAAATGATGATTTGCCTTACAAACGGGATCGATATTCCTACTTCACTCATCACTGCCACCCGCCGGCATCGGAGCTGACGACGCCGGTAACGGCTGATCATGAAGATGTTCATGCAGGAATAGGGATCCTTCCATTTTTTGAAGGGAAGAGCATTTTTGTTACTGGTGCAACTGGACTCCTTGGAAAAGGTACGTGCAGTGTATGTATTTATATAATTTTATGGAGTAGTTATTTTACTCTTCAAATTTATCGTAGTTAATTATATCTATGAGCACCCATTAGAACAAAAATAATATTTAGCAATAATATTATTAATGACGATAATAGATTTAAGTAATGACATGTTGTCTCTAATTACCACATATAATCTCTAATGACATTTTTATCACTTAAAATGATGTTTAATTTATTTGAGACGAACTTTAAGGGAATCTATTTGAGACGACATGATGTCATCGAAAAATATTTTTATGTGACAGAAATATCGTTACAAAAATGTCATTAGATATGACATGTGGTAATTAGAGACGACATGTTGTTACTTAGTCAATTATTAGTGATGACGTTGTCATCATTAATAATATTGTTTCTAAAGACTATTTTTGTTATAGTGACCTTCCTGTATTTGATGTCGACAAAGTTTTCAATATATCGGGTGTACTGAATTACTCAGTTAGATGGGTCAATTTCGTGTAGCAACCTGCTCCATTCCAAAAAAAAAAACATTCACTAGAAAAAATTTCACTTGTAACACTAAAATATGTCACCTGTAACTTAAAAAGTATCATCCTTGCTATTCCATTTATATGAGTTTATTTCATCCAAACGAGGGTTAATACACCCCAATTAGGGTTTTCTTATTCTCAATTATGATTCGAAAAAAGTTAATTGTTAAGGGCAAGCGTCACGTGAGTGCACTGCGCGAGTCACTCCCAGATCATAAAAATTAAATAAACTCGTATTAATTTTAGGATTCACTAATTAATTTCATTTTGGTGTATATTTATTTCAAAAAAATTGATTATCGAGTGCAGTTCACAAGGCCACATGTTAGTGTCGGACAAGTGCATTGTGCGAGTGATCTAATTAAAAAAAATTAAATTAATTTACTTTAATTTTAGGATATATATTTATTTTGCAAAAATTAATTGTTGAGTCGCTAGATAGAAGTAGGTACACTTTAATTTTAAGATATGTAATATTTGAGAAATAACTAAAAATATTCTGAAAATAAAAAATAAAAATAAAAACATCTGACCAATTCGGCCGCCTGACAACTGAAACCAACTCTTTGATGTCATATGGATCTCCGCTTCCAAGTCAAATAATACTAGGTGTGTCGGGGGTGATCATATTAGTTATGTAGGATAACATTCATCTAATTTTATGCATGAGGAAAAAATAAATATCGAATCACACCTAATTAATATCATCTTAATATGACAATAGAGACTGCACAAAAAAATATAAAAAAAGACATTAAAGAAATGTGCATTTTAGATATATTTTTTTAAAAAATCCAGATAGTGCCCATTTGGCTAGCATGGAATCTTCCATTCCTTTTATGTCATAAATGCAGTCGATTCAGATACAACATAAGTTTGTGTAAGAAAGACGATCCAAATATTCAGCAGAAACATGCGATACTTTTTTATCAAATCGAAAATGCATCTAATATCAGATTTGATTAGTTTTTAAATAATTTCGGAATAGATTTAAAAAAATAAAAATAATTTAAAATATAAACTAGAGTTTTCCGTACCATACCCTTTCTCTAACTTGGTAAAAATATTAATTTTGGGTGTGCAGTTTTGGTGGAAAAGATGGTGAGGTCGACTCCGGTGGGCAAAATCTACTTGCTAATTAAGGCAAAAGACGAGGAGGCTGCATCTCATAGAATGGAACACCAAGTACATATATATATACATATATATATATATAATGATTAAATCCTTCTTCTTGATGATAAAAACTAGCTATAGTACTTTATTTTATTTTTCATTACCTCACCCCGTACGTACATAGAAGCTAGAGATGACAATATTACTCAAAGCTAGAATCAAAAAAATATATTCAATAGTAACTAGTAATGACATAATTAATAATTAAGTTATTAATTACATCCAAGACCCAATATCCCATCAAGATTATAAAGAATTAAAGACCCTATATCCCTCAACATGAGATTGCATAATTTTAAAACATTGATTATATTTAAAAAATGATACTCAAATTGTAAAAATAGTAGTTTGACCAAATACTATAATTTTAAAAAATTATAAAAAAATTAATCATACACTCTTTTCAGTCGGGTGTTAAACGATAAAATAATTAGAAATATCGACGATGAGGGTTTAAATATTGAATCTCGATACCGATTCGATGTTGCATTTTGAAATTAAAAGAAAGGTTTGAAAAACTACATAGTGTGGGCTATTTGACTGTGGTTTCAATTTGATCGATTATCATTCATAGGTGATATAATTGAGCTTGGCACATTTAATTAAATTAAAGGAAAAAAATTGAGCTTGACACATTTAATTAATTAAAGGAAAAAAAAAATAACGGTGTTAATGTCAAGTGCCAGTTTGTTCTTTTTTGAATAGTTTAGGGGGACGATTGTAATTTTTATATAGTTTAGGTGTGTGTTTGGGTCTAAAAATAATTTGTACGTCTAGGTGAGATTGTGCATATAATTCGGGTGTTTTTTTAAATACAAAGATTTTTTATTTTTTAGAAAAACACATGAGAAGTAATATGAAATTTACCATAAAATTTTATAATTCATTGTTTAGATTTGTATAATTTTATAGTAAGTATTAACCGTGCGTATGTACCAATATTTTGTGCAGATAATAAACTCAGAGTTGTTCGCACATGTGAAAGAAAAATATGGAAAATGTTTTGTAAGGGAAAAAATAATACCTATCGCGGGAGATATTTGTGAACCAAATTTGGGAATGGATTATGAATCTATTGATATAATTAGGAAAAATGTAGATGTTATAATCCATTCTGCAGCTAATACAACCTTTAACGAGAGGTAATTACTTACCTTTCATTAATTTTCTCTTCTCATATATGACATATCATATATGCGGATGAAATCCTCTGCTACACTTTGTGCAACACAATTCAATTTATTAATTTTTCTACGACTTTTTAATTCAATTTCAATTTATTATGCTTTAGTTTAATTTTGCACTTAGTATTTAGGGTTCATCCTACCCAATTAGGGTGTATAATTAATTTTTCAATATTATATCTTATTTTCTAATTAATAATTGATTATTTCGTAAAAAAATAATTATATACCTTAATTAGGTAGGATGAACCCTAAATAATAAGTGTAAAATTAAATTAAAGCACAATAAATTGAAGTTGAATTAAAAAAATCAAAGAAAAATTAATAAATTGAATTGTGTAGCACTAAGTATTGCACAAAGTGTAGCAGAGGATTTCATCCACCATATATGCATCTAGTTTTGGTATTTAATCTCAAGATATATATACTTGCCGTCAAATTAAAGATAATACTCCCCCCGTTTCGAAATATTTATTGTTTTAGGTTTTTTGTTTTGTTTCAAAATGTCTATTGTTTTTTATAATTTGACATCCTCTCTCTCAATTTTAACCCTCTCAAATCCTACAAGATTTCTTGATTCTAACAAAATGGAGAGAGAAAAATATATGGAGAGAGAAAATGTTGTTATTTTTTAGGAAAATATAGATGAATTAGATTTTATGGCATATATGGGGGCAAATCAAATCCTCTATCCCACTTTTCGAAATGGAGAGAGTATTATTTCATGCACATATCAAAACTGTTTCATGTGAATTAAATTAGTGATATGTGTGAAATATAAATATATATATATATAATATATGTGTACGTTTTTGTAGATATGACGTGATATTTGATACAAACGTGATTGCGCCTCAACGACTAATGAGGTTTGCCAAGACATGCAACAAACTGCAGCTCTTCACCCATGTTTCTACGGGTACGTATATATGGATCCACATAATCTTACTTGAATATAATATGCATTAAATTGGATTAATTTATCGGGAATTATATGAAAAAAGAAAGAATTACTAACAACTGGAATTGCATTAATTAATTATAATTTATAACTATGTTGTTTTCTTGGCCTATAGGGTTGATTTCACTAATTATAATTTATATAATTATTTTTAGTATTTAATTTTCAAATTTTAGTTAAGAATTAATTTGAAGCGATTAATTAGTAGTGTGTTTTTACTTGGTTTGTAGCGTTTGTGAATGAGGGAGAAGGTATAATATTGGAAAAGCCATTGATGATGGGTGATAATGGTGAGGGTGTTGACGTAGCTGATGAGATTAGCTTGCTTCTCAAATCATCCACTATTAATCTTAATTCAGACTATGCTGCCACCAATTTTTTTAAAAATCTTGGCCAACAAAGGTTATGTTTCTTTAATTTATCTCTTAATTTTATGTTTTCTGTTTTCTTGTGTGTGTGTGTATATGAGTGAGTCATCTGTACATATGTCTCTATTGTTTAAATTAGGGATAAAACTAGACCTTTAAATTCTTAGAAGGACGAACGTGATCTTTTTTTTCTAGCTAATAAATAACTAGCATCATATATGCTGATTTTAATATTTGTATGTTCAATTTTAACATATGTGGATTATTGAGTTTTAATATTTGTATTTTCTAATATATATTACAAAATTTTCACTACCATTCTTCAATTTGCAAATAGCATTTGTACGCAGAATTTTAACATTGTAATTGGATAATTTCATTGGATGGTTAAGATTTATCCTATTATTTTACACACACACTAGGGTATGTTTACATACTAACCAATCTGTGTGTGTGTGTGTGTGTGTGTGTGTGTGTGTGTGTGTGTGTAATGTTTTAGTTATGAATGATGTAACAGAGCTAAACTTTATGGATGGAGCACTACATACCAGCTAAGTAAGGGTATGGGAGAGATGGTTATGAATGAAATTAGAGGAGATATTCCGCTCCTTATTATTAGGCCATCTATTGTCGAGAGCTGCTACCGGCAACCCCTCCCTGGATGGATACAGGGATACAGGTATACATATATATATATATATGTATGTATGTATGTACGTACGTACGGAAGACATCAAATATAAATACAACCCTAGCTACTGTATATATATATATATATTTGAGATCAATCTAAACCGGTTAAATTAATTAGATGGACCGACAATATGTTTTTTAGAGATATGCGGGTTTAACATTTGTATGGTGAACTCTAGCATTGATTTTTTAACATATATATATTATAAACTTGCCCCTGCTGTTTTTTAATTTACAAAATTGGACCGTCATTTTTCAATTTTCAAGCCTCGATTTTTATGTTGAATTTTAACATTGCATTTTTGAAAATAACTTATGAAATTATCATCTCCTTTTCAATCATTGGATCATCTCATTAGATGGTTGATATTTATCTCTAATTTACACACTAGGGGTACAATATGTATGTACGCTAACGCCCCTATGTATAGGTATATTCATATTTTGATTTATCTATATATATTGTCTAGCTCCATATTAACTATGTATTTTGATTTATTGCATTTTATAAGAATGTTCGATCCAGTGGCCATTTCTTACGGAAAAGGACTGCTCCCAGCCTATTTTGCCAATCCTCAAGTGCCTCTGGATCTTGTAAGTAAACTACTATTTTGGTTTTTTTTTTCCCGCAAAAAGCTAGAGAAACCCTAGCTACTTGTATATTAGTATACGTAAGTATAATGGCTCGCAGAATCATACTAGAAAAGCCCTCCAAGCGGGGTCGATTAATGCAAGAAGATATATATTATATTGGTTAGATTCAAAGTAAAATTCACACACACACACACACACACATATATATATATATATTGATGATGTTATTTTATCAGATACCAGTAGATTTGGTAGCGAATACGATGATTGCAGCAATTGCAAAGCATGGAAATGTGCAGACGCCACAACTCAATGTGTATCATGTTGCATCTAGTTTTTCCAACCCTTTAACATTATCGGACGCTTTCGAATACCTATATGAACACTTTAATGCGGCACCTTTAATTGAGCGCTCAAATATTGCGAAAGTCAAGTTCTTCGACAATTTTGAGCAATTCTCCAAATACACAAGAGAGAAAATATTCCCATGTAATAGAGCAGTTGGTGAAGATACAAAGGTGATTCGACAATGCAATGCCAAAGTTGAATATGCTCAGCAACTCTGTAAAATATATGAATTTGCAGGCTTCTTCAAAGCAAGGTACGTACCAACTCATGCATTTTTTTTTTTTCAAGATATCACATGAGTAAATACTATTTAATTAGTTGTAACAATAATTCCTATATATGTATGTGTGTCTGGAAATTTCCATGTTAATTACTAACTAAATTTAACTTGAAAAATATTGTACAGGTTCCACACAGGTAATACTCAGAGATTACTTGAAGAAATGTCAAAAGAGGAACAACTTAACTTTGAAATGAATGTCAGAAATATTAATTGGAAAACATATATTCAGGATATTCATGTTCCAGGGCTCAGAAAGTATGTAATTAATACCGCGAGAGGAACATAGTATGACACTGAGTAGAGATCCTCTAGTCCCAACTTTATGTACCAACCGTGTGTTTCAACATTAAAATTATATATTGTTAATAATGTTTTTCGTAAAAATAAAATTTATTATATTATAATTAATCATAATTAATATTTATTGCTAAAAAAAATTAAAATTTTAAAAAATTATATACCTTAAGTTTGGAATAATCAACTCCAAAAATCAATTATATCAACTAAAAAATAAAAATTAAATATTAAAAAATAATTATAAACCTTAATTGGGCAAAATAAACTCTAACTAAAATTGTAAAATTATACTAAACCTAAAGAAATTAAAATTGAAGAAAAAAATGAAAGAAAAAGTAATAATTTTGAGGATTGGTACACGGTTAGCACACACAAGTTGGGACTAGATGAACTCAAGTGGTATGGCACCTATATGATGTACGTGATATATTTTATATTTAATAATATATATATATATATATATATATATATATATATATTTAAAATCTATATAGATTTGCGAATGCATATGCATTAGTTTATGACACATCATATTATTATAAGGGTAAATTACTTTAAAATACACCAACTTTGACGTGTTTTTGGTTTTTCACACGTTTTAAAAAACATAGTTTTAATAACATGAGCTTAACATTTGTTTGATTTTTCACATGATTTTCAAATTTCAGTCAATGGAAATGACTTGATTGTCGGAGATTTCCACGTATACATCTATTTGGGCTCCAAATTAATTACTTAAAATATAGGAATTTTTGATCGATTTTGATTGGATTAGAGTATTGTCCGAATTTGAAAATTATGTGAAAAACCAAATAAATGTTAAGTTCATGTTATTAAAACTACGTTTTTTAAAACTTGTGAAAAATAAAAAACACCCCAAAGTTTTTGTATTTTAAGGTAATTAACCCTTATTATAAATATATATTGTATGTCTATTACAAATAATTGTTGGGAGATAATAATAATTGAAAAGTAATTATTATCTTTGATTTTATTTCACATTAAATATTTATATGATTAAGTATATTCCTACAAAAATGATGGGTATATTATCCTATAAAATTAAACGGCTTTTGTCGATTTAATTGGTTCAAAAAATGATAGGGGGAATATGCTCCCCAACTTAATTGTTGGAGGGTATTTGCCCTGTAGAACTATTTTTCTAGACATACTGATTTGCATCTTTGCCCATAAATAAAACACATGAAATTTCCTGTTACACTCTCTGTGTTGCACCCAGTGTTACATTTTTAAATTACGAGTTTTTCTTGTACTCTTTTTCTTCAATTTTATTTTTATGTGATTTAGTTTAATTTTATGATTATTTTTAGGGTTCACCCCACCCAATTAGGGTTTATAATTATTTAATATTTAATTTTCGATTTTCAATTAATAATTCATTATTATGGTTGATTTTTTCAAAATTATGTTTTATAATTTTTTTAATTCATTTTTTTGTTGATAAATGTTGATTATGGTTATTTATGTTATAATTAATTTTTATTTTATAATAAATATTATTAAAATCATAAATTTAATGATGAAACACGAAGTGAAACATGAAATAGTGTAACAGGAAATTTCAACCCTAAATAAAACAACCAAGATCTCTTCTGTTATTTAAATATGACACAATGTTGCTTATGCTATATTTTATCGTTTTCCCAAATTTAAAATGAAATAAATCGATCCCGATATAACGAAAACTATAATTTGATTTTTTTCCTATTCAATTTTAATTTGTTATATATTAAAGGGAAAATGTGCATTCATTTAGCCCTCTCAACTATATCATGGGTAGCTTATTGTCCTCTCTGTGACTATTTGGTTTTCAAATAAACCTTTCTAAGTTAAAAATTGGAGTGTTTGGTCTCAAAATTGGATCGGAATGGGTCAGGCTGACCCATGAAATTGATCAAATTTTGTCCCGTTGTACTCAATAACTCAGTATGTTGAATGTACTGAATACTCCCCCTTCCCACACAGACATTTGTTGATCATATATACAATAAAGATATACCAATATTATTTCATGCACATATAAAAAATGTTTCATACTTGAAATTAAATAAGTGATGTGTGTGGCATATATAAATAAGGCAATACTCAAAGAAGGAAGACGGTTCAAGTTCCTGTATAAAGGCCATTCGATAAAATTGAATGGTGAACGTGTTGAATATTATTTTATGAACTGATAATCGGTATTTTTGTGCTTCTTTTGACTGCAACTTGGGGCTATTTCAATACCATTTTGTAAACCAATTGTATATTTTTGATGTCCAAACCCATATTTTAATCCAATTGCAAATTCTAGGTGTGTTATTGAAGAATCATCGAGTTCGAGAAACTGGCGCGACTTATAGCACGGTCGGAGGCGCGACCGCGTCGCTCGCGCCCAAACGTGGCTTTCCACGCGTCTCTGGCGCGACCCACAGCGCGAGCGCTGGCGCGACCGCGCTCCCGTGCCCAGACACTCCTTCGCGCCCTTCTCTGGCGCGAGCTACAGCCCGACCTGGGCGCGACCGAGCCCGTGTCGCGCCCAGACGCCCTGTTTTGTGTGCCTTATCCGCTCCCTTCCCTATAATATTTGAGGGGGGTGATTTTTGAAGTAGAAGACACACGGATTTTTACACAAGAACACATCAAATTCCAAAAATCTCTCCCCAATACCCTATACCCCTTTTCCTCTAGAAAATCAAGGATAGAACCATACAAATTAGAGGAGAAAGAGGGCTTGGGCTTGTAAGGGGAGTTCTTGAAGTTTGAAGAGTTGAAGTGGAAGGATCTTGTGGAATTTGTGTACATTCTATTGGTTTAATCTAAACTTTATCTATATTTTACATACAAGTTTGTTATTTTGATCTCTTAAGCATGAGTAGCTAATCTATTTAGGTTTTGGGGTGTTGGATCAATTGGTGAATGGTGTTTGATGTGAATGATTGATGAATGTACCTTTCCCTTGTTTTAAGTATTGTGGATCAAGGGGTTGATTGTTGAATTTATGTGGGTGGCCTCCATTTAGATTCATATGCTACTTAATGTGTGATTAGGTTTGCTCATTTTGTATGTGATCTTGATCCATGAGGCCTTTTATTTGTATCTTGAGATAGGTATAAGTATTAGGGGGGTTAATGATGATTTGGGGATCTTGGAAGGCTTTAGTGATTCATTTGCTAGAGATAGTAATGGTTTGCACTTGCTTGTAGGCTAGGTATTTGAGAAAATGTCTAGGTGAACCTTTCCCAAATCATGATTGTTGAAGGGAGAGTTATGTGATTCATTTGGTTTGTAGAATACCTTAATCAATGATCTAACACCCTAGAACCTCTTGCTTTTATTACTCTTTTAAATATTCTTTTGGAATTATCTACTAATCTACATTGAAGAGTGAAGTTGGTAATTGATAATGGTTTGGAACACAACATGTCTTTAAAAATGATGTTTGTCTAAATAGTGGTTATAACTTGAGTCAACATTACTTGCATTGTTAAGATCATAATTTCTATTTCCTTGTGGTTCGACTCGTATCATTGCTTGCTACATCCGTGTACACTTGCACTTGACACGATCTATAATTTGAGGTATAAAATATGTCATCATGAACTCTACGTATTTGGAGTTTAATTTTTGATAGGATCTATTGTGTCTACTAGTGTTGTTTCTCATAGTGCTCAACGTGATGTTCTAGTAGTTTAGTTTGTCTAGTACAAACAACTTTGGGTACAAAGCTGCTGTTGAATATCGTAACCTCACAAAGGTTGTAGAGAGACCAAGTTTGGGCACTTGGGATGTAGGTGAAGAAGTAGTGTTAAAAAAGGAGAACAAGTAGGTGGTCCTATTGTGTGAGTTCTTTGTCGAAACTAACTTTGAAGAAGTGGATTGACTCTCTATTGGGTGTGGGCCCCCAGAGTAGGTGAGTTGGCCGAACTAGGATAACATATCGTGTGTCATTTATGTTTTCTTTATTTATGTTTCACATTATCATTGGATCTTATAAATGAAAATCCTAAAGAATAACACGATACACGAATAACACAGATTACGAAATATCAGACTTCACACTCAATTGTTAAGTAATGAACGAGTGCACAAGTAGAAAAACGATCGAGCCTTTAAGCATTCAAGTATTCAGAGTATTCTAGATTTCTTTTCTTAGAAGTCTTGCTTGTTAGTTATCTATCTATCGTTATCAGCTGCTCTGGTGCTTGCGTATTTGCTATGATATTTCCAATTGTGTGATATTTCCAATTGCGTCTCCCGACTAGTTGAGCTTGTTTATTCCGCCTGCGTTTATATCTGTTCATCTGATACTTCCAGCTAACCTAGTCATGTTAACTAAGACCTTTGGGCCCCTTATTCCGCAAAAGTTTGTAAAGTGTTTTCTGGGCGCGCATTTTATTCACTCCCTCTCTAAACACTTATTAATTATCTGGGACCATCAAGATTGCATTATTAATTAATAATTTTATTATAACTAACATTTATGTTTCTTCTTTTTTAAGATTTATTATATTATAAATAGTTGAGTGTAGATTGTTATTAGGAGAGTTGAATTTGATATAAATTGTGATATTTATGTACAATTCAACATATCTTGCGAGAATCAACATATTATTTTTGTGTTCTTTTAGATATCCTCAAAATCAACGAATTATACATGCTTCTATCTACATTAGTTGGTATATAGAATCAATCTATGCCCCGTTCATTGATTTTGACATGTTGATTCATGTAGTTGAAGGGTTCCATGAAAACTAGTGTTTACCATGGTGTTTTTTGGATAACTTTTTGTTTCCCGACTAGGTTTTTCAATTTTAGTTATGATAGTCCACCAATTTTTGATGAAGAGTTGTATATTTTTTCCGGCGAAACTCATCTTCTTGATATATGATGATCCTCTGATTTTTAATGATGAGATTCTTTTCGTCCCTTGTGATGATGCTGCGTTGATATGCTATGACTTTTAAGAAAGTGTCCCCTATCATGATTGTATCAAGAGTGAATGTGCCACCGTTAACATAATTTTCTTTGGTGCATGCTGATCTTTTTCAGTTGTTCGTGAATAACAATATTTCTACAAGTTTATTGTTTGTGTTCTAATGGAAAATATGTTGATTATTTGAGGATGGATACATCAATATATCAACTCAATTATGTATGCTTTGAGGATGTTGTTGCAGTTTTTTGACAAACTCTTCTAATTTTTTATTCTAGGACGAATCGTGTCAATTTTGATATCATATTTATAGTATATTTTAAATTCAATTAAATTTTATTACATATATTGCATTATTAATTAGAAATTTTATTATAATGATGATTTATGTTTTTCTTTTCCAAATTTTATTATATTATAAAAAATGAACAAATTATACACACTTCAATTTGTATCTAGGAGTGTCAAGGTACGATATATCTTATTTTTTTAGTCATATTTTATACCTTACCTTAATTTACGGTATGACAAAAATCATACCGTTGTCGTACCTTACCTTCCGCTTTTCGGTATATCTTAATTTGGTAGACCTTAAGTTCGATATGTTACAAAATGCGTACCTTTACCGTACCTTCTTACGGTATACCTTACCATATCGAAATTTCGATATACTGTACCGTATCGTACCGATATTTCATGGTATACCGAAATTTTTAGCATATTAAAAATTATTTAGTAAAAAAGCTCATGCATAAATAATTATAGTAACGACATCAAATATCACTAATAATAGTCAAATACCAATATAACAATGAAACTTAAACGCAATAAAAAAAATAACAATGCAATTATGTTATAATTCTGACAAATAATAAATACACAATTATTAGAAGCACAATCTTAAGTCTAAATAAATATTAAAAATACAAACATATAATTTCAACATTTTAAATTCCAATATAATTCTTGAAACTCCAATTCTCCAATATCTCATCAAATGTTTATGATGAACATACTAAATATTATAGTATTGCATGAAATATAAAATTTTTCTAAATATTTATTATAAACATATTAGGTGTTATAGTATTGTATAATATATCTCATTTTATTTTAATTTTCTTGATAATTTATCATAACTTTTAGTTTAAAGATTAAAAAAGAATATAAGATTTATTATTTATTATATTAGATTTTAAATGTTCAATTTTTAGTTATGAGTTTTATATTAAATTATATGAAATATAATATTTTCTTAAACTTTTAAGATAAAACATACTAAGGTCTAAACAATATTATATTATCATATAGTATATCTCATTCTTTTTTTTTCTTTTTTTTTAAAAAATTTTCTAGATCATCCATCATAACTTTTAATTTAAATATTGAAGAAAAATATAATTAGTATTTATTACATTTGATTCCTAATTTTTTTTATTTATAGTTATAATTTAATTATTATATTATATTAAATATTATATTTTTCTAAACTTTTAGAGAAACAAATTAAATATTTAAATTTTCTTTTATTCTTTTTTATCATTCTTCTTAATTTTTAGTTTTTAAAATTGAAGAAGAATATAAAATTATTATGTATTATATAATTTAATTTATATTTTATTTCATTGAAATAATTTAATATCTTATAATCTACGTGTATATGATTTTATTTTAATTTTTATTGATCATTCATTTTAAATTTTAATTTTATTGATTAAAAATAAAAATAGAAGATTATTATTTATTACATTTTATTTAAAATTATTCATTTTTAGTTATAGTTTAGGTATTGAATTAAATATCAAATTATTGCTAAAGTTTTATGATAAACTTACTAAACATTATATTATTGCATTGTATTATGAATGTGAAAAAAAATTAATAAAATAAATATATTAAAATTCGGTATATATCGAAGTATAGTATGTATTGGTATGATATCGACATGGCGGTATGTACTGGTATGATGGAATATATTTCTACTTCGGTACATATCGTGCTACAGTACTTACTGATATATTACGATATACCAAATTTTCGGTATACGCCGATACTTTAATTTTTAAAAATTCATACTGTTATATTACTGTAAAATTTCGGTACGATATCATACTTACTGAAAATCGATATAGAATAAATTTTGATATTCTGATGTGACGGTATTTTAGG
The DNA here is from genome assembly GCA_026008535.1 of Perilla frutescens. Lineage (NCBI taxonomy): Eukaryota > Viridiplantae > Streptophyta > Magnoliopsida > Lamiales > Lamiaceae > Perilla > Perilla frutescens. Next base: position 6,154,628 of record BRKX01000006.1, on the reverse strand, counting down.
CCAGCCTATTTGCATCACCAGTCGTAGACTTTGATCGCCACCCCTCTCCGACCAATATCTCTCACCTGCGCGCTAAAACCCCACCTCAAAATCTGATCCGCTCATCTCTCACTCCCTCTTGCCTTTCCACCCGTTTCAGTTTCTGTCATTTGCTTCTTTGGATTGGATGTACTTCAATTAGAGTTCTCAAAAGATGCAACTAATTTGATATACTTCTTTTCCCTGAATTTTTTAGTTCCTCACAAAAGTTTGATTCTTTTCACATCTGTTCGTCCATTTTTTAATATTTTTTTAGTAGAAATTATACTTTGCTTATTGTCATATCTATATTGTTTTTGTTGATGATTTAAACTTTTTGATTGAGGTTAGGTTGTTGAGTAAGTTTTGCATATTTTGCACATGTACTATTTGAATTGTTTAATGATAAGACGGTCATGAAAAGGCGTGAGGAAGTCAGGAAACTTTTTTTTTTTTTTTTTGGAGTCAAGTGAGGAAGCCATTGTTGATGTGTGGAGAGCTTTGGAAATAAAAAAAAAAGGGTTAATTGCGTTAAAAATCATGAATTTTTGATATAGTTGTAAATTTAACGCAAACTTTAAAAGTAGGTAATTAAAATATCAATTTTTAACTTGGGTGTTATTCAACATCCTCAATTTTTTTTAAAACAAATTGACCTCTGATTCGACCGTCAACTTATTCTTCTCTTCAACCCCATCATGACTCAACCATCAATTTTAGAAAAATGACATTAAAGTGATTGAATTTGACACTCACATCAATGAGAAAAAAAATTGGGAATTGTTAAATTCAGCCATGCTAACATATTTTTTCAAAATTTAATGGTCGAATCATGATGGGGTTGAAGAGACGAGTAAGTTCGGCCACGTTAACATATTTTTTAAATTTACTTCTACGTCCAAAGTTCATAATTTTTAAGGCAATTAACCCAAAAAAAAAGGAGATAACTTATAAACTAATGACAAACACATGGCTCTAACGGCGTCAACCACGTCGTCCAGTTTTGGGGCATCATGGTCCAATTTTTAAAATTGGTGTTTTTTAATCTTATTATGAACTTTAATAATTCCCTGTCATCAGATCCAAGATAAGCTGAGACACATATGTTTATTAAACATAAAAAAACATACAGATTTTTATGCTACATACATAAATAATATTCTTGCAATACGCCACAATAGCTCCAAATTCTCCAGGCTGTTTTAATTTTTTATTTAGAATAAACGTTCCATATATGATTTTTATCCTGACAAGATGATCATGTATAGCATCGAGATTGAGGTACCGGATTATTGTATATTTTGAAAAACATCAAACTATTTAGTTAACAGCCGATGCTCGGGAATAAAGCTGCTGATGTTTAATTTGGCTAACTTAATTAACGAGGTTGATTTTGGAATTATACACCTAGCACATCTAGAATTTTTATTAATGATTATACTAGCTATCTGATCTATTTGTTTTGGGAGACTCAAATTGATGCAGATAGAAGTGTGTATTATTCGTTGATTCTGAGAATACTCGGAAGAACACAAAGAACAATATCGTTGATTCTCGTAAGAATACCGAATTGCACATAAATATCACACTTTTTATTTAAATTCAACTCCCCTAATAACAATATGGATCTATCTATTAATAATATAGAGAAACTTGGAAGACAAGAAACATAAAACATAATTTAGATAAAATTCCCAATTAATAATGCAATCTAAATAGATAAACAAATCTAAAATATAATGTAAATAATATATCGAGATCTATTCTTGATATATCTCCATCACAAATGATGAACATATTATGTATAAAGAACGAGTTATGAGTTATGATTCACAATTTTCATATATACGAAAACAATCACTAATGTGTAAATTAGGAAATAATCACAATTATCCAATAGTGTGTGTGTATATATATAGGACTGCTCTCCTATGCAGGAGACTGATGGGCCGGCCCATCAGACGGGTCAGCCCATTATTCGGATCAGCCCAGCCCAAAAAAAAAAGCGGAGAAAATATAATCAGAAACGTGAGAAAGAGAGAGAGGAGAACTCGCGGCTGAGACGGAGGCAAGAAAGAGGAGCCGACCTCTCGCGAACGCCGCCACCATCACCACCGTGCTGGAAACTCACGACCACCACGCCGGAAGCTCATGATGGCGATATCATCTTCGACGTTGAAGAAATTCAATTTTGATTCCTTTTTGCTACAGCTCGATAATTTGAAAGTGAGTTTCTAAAATTCAATCATATCTATTCAATTGTGTGGATTGCAATTGTGAAATTAATTGTGTATTCTAATAATTGAGTATTTCGGCGATTTTTTGTTGGGAATTTGAAAACTAGACTTGGACGTTTGCCTTTATTGCTTGTTGTCAGGGGAAGCGATATGCTTAGATAAGCTTAGTTGTTGAGAGTGATGTTTTTGTAATCTGGAATCCATATTCTCCTAATTGATGTTATTAATTGCAGGAACGAACAACAACTGCTATTATTTATCTTTATTCAATGATTGAAACTCATCGGTCTTTTCTTATTATCACGACCTTTGATTCATTTTGTAGATGGGAAGCAGATTTTGAACAATTGCTACCGTCCTTTAATTTAGTTGTATACAGTGGAAGCAGCAAAACCAGAAAGTATATTAGAGTATCAGAGTTTTATGATAAAGGAGGTTGCATGATGATCCAAGTAATTCCGTCTTCTGTAGAAGTTGTTTTAAAGGTATGTAGATCAATTCACCACTCCAATTCCTGTCTAGATGTTAGTGGCTTCACTAGCTTTCCATCTGATCGGTGTTAGGTGTCCCGAAAATCAGAACATATTCATTTTATATGGTTTTTCTTCTTAATTACCTTCCATAATATGTACAAGTTCAAGTGTCTTTGTTTGTTGTCATGGCATTTTTATTTGGTCTTCAATGTACTGGAAAATTATTAATGAAGCATGTTGTGGTTCATTACTTGCTGCTTTAACTTGGATTAACCATGCAGGATTTAGAGATATTGAGAAGCATACAATGTAAAGCCATTGTAATTGATGAGTACCGTCACTCAGTGATAGTAAATGAAATCGAACAAATTAAGATGATCTCGACGGAGATAAGAATAATTCTTGTTAGTGATCACATAAAGGTATGTTACAATTTGTCGTCTTGATGTTTTGATTATTGTAGCAGTCTTGTCTTGTGTTTAATTTCCTACTTCTACACCTCAGGATATTTTGAGCACTTTAAAATCTTATCCTTGGTAGATCTGCGTATTCTTTTACTTTACAGTTAGAAAAAATGAGGATTCCTAATGGTTTCTTTGATACCTCATTTACAGTTAGAAATGAGCACCTTGTTTGTTTTAGTTGGATATCAGGTTGATACCTGTCTTCAACACAATTGATACTTTCATGTTTAATAAATGGTACCTTTTCTATCTATCTGACTAATTTCTTAAATTTACTTAGCTTTGACTCATTTATTAAATTTACTTTGCAGATTTTTGAATTGAAGATTCCCCATTTTTTAAATTTATCTTAGGATGGTTTAAGAGGTGAATTTGCATCAAAATATTAATGTCATTTTATTATGTAGCAAATTTATAATTTTGGAATACTATTATGATGTAATTTCATTTCTTAGACATTAATTTATGAAATTTATTTTCAGTTTTTTAAAAAATTTTCCATATCAAAAGAAACATATACTCTTTGGGTGAGACATGATACATTCTTATGCTTTTTAAACTGATATTACATTTGATTCTTAAACGGTAATGTTACTTTTTTTTAAATGTGATACGTTATAACTTCACAAATGATACTAATATCATTTCTGAAAATAAATTTGTCTTTCCTTGAAATCAAATTATGTATATCAAATGATACATTCACATCGAATAAATAGTTACTTTTTTATTGAACATTTGATACTTTACAACTTACCAACTGATACTACTATTCTTTCTGAAAATAAATCTGAGTCTCGCTTAATACATGTTATGGTAGTTATTGAAATACAAAATTCAAAATAATCATGTATACTTTATACAAAATTTATTCCACAAAATAACATCTTAAATGATACAAAAACTTAATGCACATCTAATAAATTAGGTAAGTGGATTAAAATTTTGGGATGGAGAGAGAGAGAGGGAGAGAGAGAGAGAGAGAGAGAGAGAGAGAGAGAGAGAGAGAGAGAGACTGTAATATTGGGTCGAAGGAATACTAATTGACCCCAAGCGTGTTAACAGCACCTCCTAATTGTTTTTCAAATTTCAAATACGCACGCACACTGAATATTTGAAACTGACCGGATGATTTAAAGCTCATCAAATCAGATCTAATTACATTATTTTAGGCAAAATTCATATTACACTCTTTATTTTCCTGAAAAATTAAAAAGCTCTCTATGTTAAATAAATAGTCTAAAACCCCTCTCTATTATGTATAACTCATTAAAAAAGTCCCTTTTGGAGAGAGGGAATTACACTTGCTAAAAAAGAATGTAGGATTCTTATTCTTACAAAATTTTTGTGTTATTTTTTAAATATAATCAATTTTTTAAAATAGTAGTTTGACCAAATATTATAATTTTTAAATAATATAAAAATATATGTAAAAAAATGAAACTTAGAAAACTATCAAAATAGCGAAAAAGTAGTATTATAACTACGCAAAAACTTCCATGCAACAGCTGTAAATAACACTATTTCAGGCGGGTCGGGTCAAACTCACGCTTTGATCCGGTCAACGCGGGTCAACCCGCCAAAAAGTGGAAAAAAACGGTTAAATGAGTATCAACAATGTCACTAAAAAGTATCACCAAAAATTCAAAAAGTATTATAGGTATTATTAAAAAGTAAGGGGTCTACTAGTTATTTCATACTTGTTTATTTAGTTCAAATTGTGATTTTTTCCATTCAAATTAATCTTTAGAGCTTAGTAGTTTAGAGTTTTATTAGTGTTCATAATTTTTTAAAGGGTTCATGTTTTTTAGGGGTTTTTTTAGGGTTCATGGTTTTTTAGGGGGTTTTTTTTAGTTTTTTTGGGGGGTTTTTTTAGGGTATATTTCGTGTTTTTTAGAGTTTTTTGGGGGGTGTTTTTAGGGGTTTATTTTGTGTTTATTAGGATTTTTTGGGGGGGGGGGTTGGGAGTTTTTAGGGGTTTATTTTGTGTTTTTTAGGGTTTTTTGGGGTGTTTTTAGGGGTTTATTTTGTGTTTTTTAGGGTTTTTTGGGGGTGTTTTTTGGGGTTTATTTTGTATGTTTTAGGGTTTCTTAATTCTATTTAATACTCATTTCAAACAAATTAAATCAATTTATTTTAATTTTAGGGTTCACTAATATTTTTTTGGGTATATATTTTTGGGGAACAAATAAAATTGCTAAACAAAAAGACAAAAACAAGTACAAAAAATTGACAAAAAAACTGAAAAAAAAGAGGAAAAAATCGACAGGAAAAAAAAAATAACAGGCGCGTGGGCGCGCGTGGCACGTACGCGTGGACCAACGCGCCGTCTGAAATAGTGCCTGAAATAGGGGGAAATAGGGGGTGTTGCATGGAATACCTTCTCTTATAACTAAATATTATAGTTTTCAAATAATATAAAATATGTTTATCTATAATAAAAATTGTAAAAAAAAAAATAACACATCCTACTATCTGGCTTAGAAAGTGTAATTTACTTTTCTCCAAAAGGAGTTTTTTTGATGGATTATACATAATAGAGGGGAGGTTTTAAACTATTTATTAAACACGGGGGATTTTTTGTTTTTTTTAAAAAATACAGGGGAGTAATATGAAATTTACCCAATTATTTTTTATATACCCATGAAACAATGTCGAGGGTACGTGTACACACACACACAAAACTCGATTTCTCCCCTATAAATAGCCGATCATCTGTATTAATTTTGCATGCATTAAACAATAGTCTCAAACTAACTATTATAAACACAATGTTGCTCACTCAAAATTTATTTTTCAGCCCTCCAGTAGAATTTTGTTTGGAAAAATGTTCCCGCAAAACTAGAGTTGGTCCAATTTTTTGTAGCTTTGAAAAGAAAAAATCGAGAGCAAGAAGCTGTGGGAAATTAGGTGTTCACCATAATGGCTATACCTATTTCACTGCACCTCACCACCCTCTCGAACTGGAACTGCCATCGTTTCGGACCGAGTTCGGCCCCGATGCCGCCGCCATCGGGGTAGGGATCGATAAATTCTACGATGGGAAGAATATTTTCCTTACTGGTGCAACTGGTCTTCTCGGAAAAGGTCGATCTCATGCATATATACATCATGTTTTATTTTGTTTATTAATGTAATGTGTGTTCATTAATTACATTTTAGCTGATGATGAAAGATCATTTGTAGTGATTCTACTATTTATTACTTACTGTTTTTATGTGTTAATTGCTACTCGACATGCTGTTATATATTAATTTTGAATGAAAAAATGGATGTTTGACATGATTAATTATATAGGGGTATATATATAGTAACACAAACTTTAAATTTACTGAGGAATTTGATTGCGTGTGTTAAGCTAATTGATTATATATATATATATATATAGCATAATGATGCCAATTTTTACGGGTATGAGATTTCATTTTGCGCTCTTTGTGTTTTATTCCGTATTATACTTTCATATTATGAATTATATCTTATATTTTTTCTTCAATTTTAAATTTTTATGTTTAAATTTAATTTTACTATTGTTAATTAGAGTGAATCCTCCCAGTTAGGGCTTATAACTATTTTTTAATATCTAATTTTAGTTTTTATTTTAATTTATTATTATAATTGATTATTATAATTTCTATAATTTTTAATTTATTTTTTATTAATAAATATTAATTATGATTATTTATGTTATAATTAATTTTAATTTATAATAAATATTATTATAATTAAAAATTTGACTTGGATCCTATGAAATTTGAAATGATGATTTTCTAACTATATATCTATCTATCTGTTTGTGTGTGTGTGGAATATAAATATATATATTTTTGGGAATATGTGGTTCTGGATAAAATTCTTATTTAATCTGTGCACATTATTCTCTGAGCATCTGACATGCATGACAGGCCCACGTTCTGATTAAATTTGTTTATTACTTACATGCATCGTTTGTTTGTTTGGTTTTTTTTTTTTTTTCGGAGACGGAAAAAAACATGATTATTTTTTTCATTTGTTTTTTTCAGCCCTAGTCGAAAAGTTATTGAGATCGACGTCTGTGGGAAAAATCTACATACTGATGAAGGCAAATGATAAGGAGGCTGCACTCGATAGATTGTCAGGAGAAGTAATATATGATACATATATAACAAACTCTTACCTATTTAACACTCATTTTAATTACTAGTACTATATACTAATTCAAATATTTCAATGTTTTTTTTTTTTTGGTTTGGTTGTTGTAGATTATAGACTCAAAGTTGTTCGAATGTTTACGAGAAAAACATGGGAATTCATACGAAGAATTTGTGAGATCAAAGCTGATACCAGTAGTTGGAGATATTTGTGCACCAAATATTGGAATGGATTTATATTCTGCAAATGAAATTATCAGGGAAGTAGATGTGATAATAGAATCTGCAGCTAGCACAACATTGAATGACAGGTTAATCACTTAGATAATAATAATCTCCATATTAATGATCTCCTTAAATTAAACAAAATTTCTTATTTCGTCACATATTAATTATTTAATTACTGTTTTCCTCCCTCTACAGATACGATTTCTTGCTTGATATAAATGTAAATGCCCCTGCACGGCTAATGAGGTTTGCCAAAAGATGCAAGAACCTCAAGCTTTTTGTTCATATTTCGACTGGTACGTCTACTTACAAGTTACAGATTAATTAAATTATATCAGATTATTTATGTATTATCTATGGATGAAGCTAAATAAAATAATTACAATCTATGATTGCAGCATATGTTAACGGAATAAGAGAAGGGATAATCTACGAAGAGCCGTTGATGGTTGGGGGAAATGGGAGAAAAAATGATGATGATGATGATGATGAGATGCATTCATCTCTGTTTCCTCTGGATTTAACTGATGAGATTAACCTAGCCATGAAATCATGCATTGCCTCAACAAATTATGATGCAGCTAAGGATTTGAAAAGGCTTGGCCTAGAAAGGTTATGATCAATATCTATTTTATTTATCATTAATGATCGTATATATGTCAAACAAAACAGATCATTCAACACAAAATCATAAATAATATTGTCCGAAGTGAAATATTTTGTGTGTATATATATATAGTCGCGTAGTTAGTTTGTAACAAAGTTTAGGCGTGCAGGGCTGCACAATACGGGTGGTATAACGCGTATCATATGACGAAAGCCATGGGAGAGATGGTGCTCGATGAGATCAGGCAAGACGTGCCGGTGCTTATTTTGAGGCCATCTATTATAGAGAGCTGCTACAAAGAGCCTGTTCCTGGATGGATACAAGGAAATAGGTTTTAGTTTCTTGAATCTTTATTATTTACTCTTGCTAATTTATTGAACAAATTGTTGCTGATTTTCTTATACATGTTGGTGGTTTATGGGTGTTAGAATGTATGATCCAGTGATTATTTCTTATGGAAAAGGACAGCTTCCTGCTTATCTGGCCGATCCAGACCTGCATACAGACATTGTAAGTAAACAACCAACTTCAATCAATTCAATTCCCTCTCCTAGGTACATCTATTGTCAAGACCCGTTAGATGGTCTAACACGAGTTTTTTTTTTTTTTTAATTGGGTCAGGTTCCGGTGGATATGGTGGTGAACACGACGATTGCAGCTGTGGCGAAGCATGGAATATCGAGCAAGCCACAGTTGAATGTGTACCACGTAGCTACTGACTATGTGAACCCTTTGCGATTTGGTGACATGTTCGAATACATTTATCAACATTTTAGTGCAGATCCTCTGCCTGAATGGGAAGGCGTGACACAGATGAAATTATTCGATGAATTTAGTGAATTTTCTAACTATATAAGGGATGAAATATCGGAGCGATGTGGGATGAGAAATGGGAATGGAATGACGATTCAGAAGGTCCAAAGACAACACAGAGCAAGGGTGGCTTATGCTGAGCAAGTGTGCAAGATGTATGAGTTCATTGGATTCTTCAAAGCCAGGTATCAAATAAATTAATACACATCGTCGTGATTAAATTAATAATATAATATGATTCGTATAATTGTTTATATATATATATATATATATATATATATACACATGGAGGTGTTCAATGATTTTTAGGTTCACATTACTCTGTCTTTGTCTTGTGTGCATGCTAGGTTTCATACCGGCAACACTAGGAAGTTACTAGGAGAGATGTCGAAGGAGGAGCGAGATACATTCGAGATCGACGCGACGAAAATAGACTGGCAGGAGTATTTTGTTAGAGTTCACATCCCGGGTTTGAGAAAACATGTGCTCAATAATGGCGAGAGATCGACTAAATGCATGTTCAATAATTAAATAGATGGTTTAGTCCCTGCTTATGCATTGTGATTTAAATTCCATTTTTTCTGATTGGTTCACCAGTTTTATCATGTCTGAACACTGAACTGCCCAGTATTTTATTAGAAAACCAACGTGAAATTGAAGCATACGACAACAATATGTTCAAATTGTATTTATTACAAATAACGGACCAGTTATGATGAATTTCTACCGATTAGTCCCGTGCCTTTTCATGCTATATTTCGTGTGTTATAATTATTTTTTTTTAATTTTTTTAATATATTCTAACTGGAGATGGATGATCTCTAAAAAAAAAAAAATTAAACTAAATCATAATAAATTTACAAAAAAGTTTTAACATAAGACATGTGATAGAAAATGTGGGCACTCGTGATCTGACGTGCTTAGTGATGGCCATTCACACTCTTCGAGTCTCAAACTCATTTAATTTTTTTATTATTTTTTTATGAATTTTAATTGTACACGTGTTCCTATAGTAAAAAAATGTTATAAATTTATTTTTAGTATCAATGTGGGAAACTGTCCAATTAAGATTTGAAAATTCCTTTTCACTTACTAAGTTTTCAAACCACTTATTTCACCGGTCCTTACCAAAATATCCTTCAATTAAAAATTTCTATATAATTTTTAATTTTTATTAATTTGATAAAAAACTCTCTCCTCTCCACTACTTTTTCTCTCGCTTACCCGTTTCCCTTGAGCTTCAACTCCACAACCACCACCATTGACATCCACCAACTCTGGCTCCGTCTACATTGGTCGAACTCCAACCACCACCCCCTCCCCTGCAACAGATACACAGCCGCCACCCTCCGTCTCTCCCTGGAGAAAATGGTGTTGTTCGGCAACTTACAAAGTTTGACTAGAGAAGATAACCTGGAAATAGATGCTGGAGAAGAAAACCAACAAAGAGAGATACTCCCTTCGTCCCATAATTGTAGTCCATTATTCTTTTTTCACTAATTAGTTGCTCACCCGATCCCCTCCGCTTTTGTCTACACTACTTGGTTGCTCACCCGCCTGCTGTCGTCGAACTCCGATAATGGTGTTGGAGAAGTGGTCATGATGAAAATGATGGGCCGAGTTGGACGTTAATTTGTTTTAATTTTGTTCGCTATTTTTCTTATTTTTATTTTCCATTTTTTTATAGCTAGGGGTATTTTGATAAAGTAGATAAAAGAGATATTTTTAAAAAATTAATGGGTAAAATAAGTTTTCTCAAAGTTCAAGTGTGGATACTAATATTAGAAGGGAAAAAAAAACCCCCTTTAAAGAAATATAGACAACCGATTAAATCAAATCTCATCCAGTGTGTTGTATTGTACCTTTCTTGTCACGTGTGTCTCTCTCTCCCACACACAATAATGGATGCAAAATATATTAATATGACCAACAACTATATAAGACGGTATTCTAATAGGTTTTAATCCATTAGGCGGGCCAATATACTATAATATAGCCAAAACTTATATGTAAGACGGTATTCTAACAGGGCAGAATCCATTAGACAGGTTAAAAATTCACACCAAACTCGAAAAGATTTGGAAAAATACGGCAGTAGTGTGACATGCCAACATTATTATTATTTTTTCAATTTTCTGTTTTTTTAAGTATTTATTCAATCCCAATTGGGGATTTATGTAATTAAAAAAATATATTTAGTGTAGTGCACGAGCCCACGTGTTATCATTGGGCAGGTGCATTGCACGAGCATTAATCGAATAAAAAATTAAATTAATTCAATTTAATTTTGAGGTTCTCTAATTCTTTTTTAGGGTATATATATATACATATATTAATTCTGAAAAAATTAATTATCGATCGCGATGCATGAGTTGCCGATGACTTAATTTTAGTGTTTACTAATTCTATTTTGATGTATATATGCATACATATATATAAAAAATATTAATTAATAAGTGCGGTGCATGAACCACTAATGATTCAATTTTATAATTCAATAATTTTACTTTATGGCATATATTTTTAAGGAAAAATAATAAATAAATAAATAAGACCATTTGATGGGTGCGACAATCTCACAAGATACAAGAGAATGGGGAATTATAATTCATACACAGATTTCCCACCCGTATTAGTAATGGAATATCAACTGATCAGCTACATGCTAGTAATGGAATATCAACTGATCACCTCTTTATGTTAATTTGAATAATTTATATGATATGTATGTAACATCATTTTATAACATAATATTGAAAATAACCAATACGTACACGAATTCATCAAGTACGTACTAGACGTTACTGTTAATTAAATATTTTATCAACCCTGGAATGTGAATGTCCATAATGTACGTTTTCCAGTCGATATTCCTTGCATCCACTTCAAAGTTAAGTTGCTCCTCTTTTGACATTTCTTCAATTAATTTCAGGGTATTGCCCGTGTGGAACCTGTACGGTATATTTTTAAACTTAATTTTAATTAGTAACACACACATATATATATATATATATAGTCAAGAAGAACAGTACTGCTGATATATATCACTAGCTACAATTAACTTATAGTATTTTCCCGACGATATATGCACTGAAAACCTTTGAGTATATATATATTTTTTTTAATACGTATATATAGAGTTTTATTATCCTATACACACTTGTGGGCACCGTCTTTATAGAAGCTACATCACTAGTTTTTATTATTTTTTCGTGGTATAGTTTAATTTTATATATATATATATATATATATATATTCCACTCAGTTAGAATTTAATTTTTATATTTTTACTTAATAATAATTTATGTTTAGGGTTAATTATTTCAAATTTAGGGTATATTCTAAAAGTTTCAATTATTAACAATAAATGTTAATTGTGATTAGTTATGATATAATAATTTTTATTTTTATAATAAAAATTGATGAAGTGGCGGCCACACAATCGGTATCCACAAGACTGTGTAAATTAAATTAAGGTAGGTAGACTAATAATTAATACACTCTCTCTAAATATATAATGTGACAATATATAGATATATATATATATATATATGTATATCACTCCATACGTACCTTGCTTTGAAGAATCCTGCGAATTTATATGTGTTGCAGAGTTGTTGAGCATATTCAACTTTGGCATTGCATTCCCGAATCAGTAAGTCTATGCGGCACATGAGGGTGTATTAGTAATTATCATATATATTGTTTTATTAAATAATAATAGTCATTAGTGCTGTATTGTATTTTACTTTATTACTCTTTCCCTCTTAATCTAGTGAGAGAAGGAAAACAAGAGATTCAAATTTCAAAATTCGAATCTCTCTCTCTCTAAACATTAAAAATTATTTTGTTATTTCCAATAAAATTAGGGTTAAGTATTCATTATTCTCTTTCATCTTCATTCTTCATCAAAATATCTCTCCATTTTCGAATTTCCAATAAAATTAGGGTTAAGTATTCATTATTCTCTTTCATCTTCATTCTTCATCAAAATATCTCTCCATTTTCGATCTTCAAATAAGGTTAGTATTCTATATTATCATTCATCTTCAATCTTAACTATTTCCATTTTGTTAACATATACCGATCCTCAATGCAAATCAAACATAGCGATAGGCAGAAATTTATGTTGTCTTCGAAGGCATCCGAACGGGAGTATATTCAGATTGAGTAGATTGTGCTCCATATGTACTCGGTGTTAGGGGAAGCTTGTACAAGTCGTTTCCAACTGAAGATCAAGCGGTTGAGGCCTATAAAAAATATATGATTTCGAAAGGCCAAGAATATGATAGTGGATGGAGTGGTGACGTCGATTCATATTCCGAGTCGAGCAATGGTGAAATTAGTTCAAGATATCAAAAAATGAAGAAGTGCAGAAACGTTGAAGAGAAAAAGATAACATCGAGATTGAATTTCTTTATTTTGGGCTTCGTAGTTGGAATTTGTTGTTCGTTTTGTATTGCTAATTTAACTTGAATTAGTTCGGATATCTTTGTGCAATAATTTATATTTCAAGTTTTATTTTATTTTATTTGTATGAATGAAGTTTTGTATTATGCGTTGATTATGCCTCTACAATTTACTGTTTTTGTATTAATGCTCAATAATTTATCGATTTCAATATGTTCATACATAATATAATCTATCTCTAAATTAATAATAGTTGATATTCGAATATATATATATATATATTCCTGTATCACTTACTTTAGGATGAGATATGATAAGCACAAATATTCTTGTTATTCATATTCAACATTCGATTGTAATCTAATCTCCTTAGTTAAGTTATCCTATTATATCTAGGTTTAACCTTATATAATATGTGTTATTTAATATATGATATACTTTCAAATATCACTTTATATATAGGTTTTACCTTATAATATATGTTATACTTTCAAATTAAAATATATTCGAGTATATTCGACCAAATTAAAGTATATATTACACATCTCATCCTAAAATTAGTGATAGATATATAGATTAATTCGTGGCTACTACTCGAATATATTTTTTCAAAAAAAAATATAACATATATATATATATATATATTAAACCTCTATCACTCTTACTTTAGGATGGTATCGATATGTGATAAGCACAAATGTTCTTATTATTCATATTTACCTACTGTTTTAGTCTCCTTAGTTAATTAAATTATCCTATTATATCTAGGTTTTACCAATTATTTTATTTTATCTATTTTATATGTGATTATGACTTGTGTAAAATAGCTACACGTCTGTGTTGGTACTCAAATTTAATAAAGATTAAAAGAAGCTTTCTTGTCTATAATATATGAAATTATAAACCATATATTAAAACACGGACCATAAAATTTATGAACTTATTAGAGTATACTTCATGATGTATCAATATTTAAGTTAATTTTGGATGAGATATGGAATTCTGAACTATTAAATTAAAAAAAATACATCACTTTATAACATAGTATTATATTCGAATACTCAAATTCACGATGTATTATTACTCGAAATTTTTGAAGCATTTAGGGTTTTACGGTGTAGTTCTAAATGTGCTCGATGATTTCAGTTTATTTTAACAATAAATTTAGTCGCCTCATGCTTGGAAAGTATATATAACATGATATTCGCGTAAAGAAAAATATAAGAGACCAACATAATAGAAAACCAAATGCATAGATTAATAGATAGTTCTTTGAAGAAAGAAAATACATCAAAAGAAAATTAAAAAGCCCCGTTCGATAATGGTTGGGTCATAGAAAACCCACAAAAAAAGCAAGAAAGCAACGTTAAACGTTGCTTGTGCTGGAATCGGGAATGACAATGACGGGAACTTGGCTTGAAGTGCCCTCTTCTTCTCCACGCTTCTCCATCGTCAGAAAGCTATCATATAGCTTGGTGAGAGGGTAGTTCTCAAGAAGCAACTCCCTCATAATGTCATCATCAGCAAATGATGTCATACGATCAAAGAGCTCCTTAATCTCTACCTTCAGGTTATTGTGATCCTCTCTTAGAGTTTTATAGAGAAATTCCAGGCTCCGTGGGGAGGGAGGCACAATCCATTCGGAGACGCTCTTCGTAGGGGTGGCCTTCTTGGTAGGGGTTGCCTTCTTGCCGTTCTTGGTAGGGGTGACCTTCTTGCCGTTTTTGGTAGGGGTGACAGTGACCTTCTTGGTAGGGGTTTCCTTCTTGGTAAGGTTTGTGGCCTTAGTTGGACTATCACTCTCGGTTGGGGCGGGAGGGGAAAATTTTTTGTAGGGTGTATTTTTTTTCCATTTTTTGTTTCCTGATCTTTTGAAGAGTGCTATTCTGCTAGATTCCATAGTTAAGATATGAAGAGATGATGGGTTGAGATGATGGGTTGGGGACAATAAGAACTCTCATATATATAAAGAGAACCCTATCCCTCATCCCACTTCCGACAACCTTTAATTAATCCATATAATTCAATTCTAATGTTTTGGTTCAAATATTTATTTTGAAGCTTAGCATGCACAACTTAATTACAATTACAATTAAAGTGAGAAAAAAGAACCAATAGTGTCACACCGGAAATTGTGATTGAGTGTGAAGAAAGGAAGTGTAAGAATTAATGAGTGTTTAGCATTGAATGTTAAAGGTTTATTTCAAATTTATTATTATTTTATTAATATTTTAAACATATAAAGTTAATTTGCAAAAAAAAAAATGAGTGTGGTTTTTCGAATTTTTTTTGAAATTACTAATTATTACGATTTAGGGAAAATTGATGAAATCTAATTTAGTGTATTGAAATATAATTTTTTCAATTAGTATGATATGAAATTTTTTTCGTAATGGAATCTAACATTTTTATGAGACATAAGTACATAACACACTGTTCACTATTAAATATTATTAAATTCTTATTCTTTTTTTGGATGGAGGGATTAGTTCAAATTATTTGTTCAAATCTTTGAGGGATATATCACCAAAATTCTCAATCGTTGTTATGTAAAACAAATTACAATTTGTTGTTCAAAATTTTGTTCAAATCTTCGAGGGAATTGTTCCAATTTTTTGTTCAAATCTTCGAGGGAATAGTTCAAATGTTGTGTTCAAAATTTCGAGGGATATATTTCAAATTTTTTGTTCAAAATTTTCGAGGGATATATTTCAAATTTTTTGTTCAAAATTTTCGAGGGATATGATTAGTTCAAATTTTTTGTTCTAAAATCTTTCTTAGATAATAGTGAAAAAACTGACCAATTAAGCTGCGTTGGGAATTGCAATGGACACCTAAAGAAATGATTAAAATTGAGTGGTTGCTTGTAAGAAATTTAAGCCAACTAAAAGGATTTCTCGTAAAACGAAAACAAAAACTATTTATTAAATCTTAACATAAATTATAATATAACTAGGATAATTAATAGAGTAAGGTTTAGATTTCTTATATCATGAGATTCGAACTACAATGAAATCTTAATGAAACTATATATTCACGAAAACATGGACGGTACTAATATAAAATTTAATTAATTACGAAAACATTGAACAAGTGATGAGTTAATTTAATTTTTAGTGAAATCATAGACTATAGGCTATAATATGGGAAATTCGAATTCAATCTTTACTATAGTGATGATTAGTGAATTATCACCTACACTATATAGTATAGGCTTCTTGCTCAAGATCAAATGAACAAGTGATGAGTTATTTTCATTTTTAGTGAAATCATAGACCATAGTGATGATTAGTGAATTCTCATATACACTATAGAGTATAGGCTTCTTGATCGAGATCAAATGAACAAGTGATGAGTTATTTTCATTTTTAGTGAAATCATAGACTATAGGCTATAATATGGGAAATTCGAATTCAATCTTTACTATAGTGATGATTAGTGAATTCTCACCTACACTATATAGTTTAAGCTTCTTGCTCAAGATCAAATGAACAAGTGATGAGTTATTTTCATTTTTAGTGAAATCATAGACTATAGGCTAAAATATGGGAAATTCGAATTCAATCGTTACTATAGTGATGATTAGTGAATTCTCACCTACACTATATAGTTTAAGCTCCTTGCTCAAGATCAAATGAACAAGTGATGAGTTATTTTCATTTTTAGTGAAATCATAGACTATATGCTATAATATGGGAAATTCGAATTCAATCTTTACTATAGTGATGATTAGTGAATTCTCACATACACTATATAGTATAGGCTTCTTGCTCAAGATCAAATGAACAAGTGATGAGTTATTTTCATTTTTAGTGAAATCATAGACTATAGTGATGATTAGTGAATTCTCACATACACTATAGAGTATAGGCTTCTTGATCGAGATCAAATGAACAAGTGATGAGTTATTTTCATTTTTAGTGAAATCATAGACTATAGGCTATAATATGGGAAATTCGAATTCAATCTTTACTATAGTGATGATTAGTGAATTCTCACCTACACTATATAGTTTAAGCTTCTTGCTCAAGATCAAATGAACAAGTGATGAGTTATTTTCATTTTTAGTGAAATCATAGACTATAGGCTATAATATGGGAAATTCGAATTCAATCGTTACTATAGTGATGATTAGTGAATTCTCACATACACTATATAGTATAGGCTTCTTGCTCAAGATCAAATGAACAAGTGATGAGTTATTTTCATTTTTAGTGAAATCATAGACTATAGGCTATAATATGGGAAATTCGAATTCAATCTTTACTATAGTGATGATTAGTGAATTCTCACATACACTATATAGTATAGGCTTCTTGCTCAAGATCAAATGAACAAGTGATGAGTTATTTTCATTTTTAGTGAAATCATAGACTATAGGCTAAAATATGGGAATTTCGAATTCAATCTTTACTATAGTGATGATTAGTGAATTATCACCTACACTATATAGTATAGGCTTCTTATACACTATAATTTTTTTTTTAATAAACATTTTTAAAATATTAAATTTTATAGTGAGACACCATAGTGGGACATGAAAGTGGACTAGAGAATTTTATCCCTACTTAGTGAGTAACGGGTTTAAAAATAGTGAATTTATGAGACCCTATTTATTTAATTTCGTTTCACACTATATGCCTTCCTCATTTTTCACTCTCTAACTTTCATATTCCATTATCTCTCCAAATGGCCAAACAAAATCCCTCTGAGAATAGGAAAACTAGATCTCAGACTAGGAAGGCTATGTTCTCGCGAGGCAATCTTTCACCGGACGAACGTCGGTATCTTGCCAGGACCTCGCAAAGGGTTCAATTCAACACACTGTGCAAGACGTGGGAATACAAGTATCGAATGGTAAGGTCCGCTAATTTGTTTTTAATTTTTTGTGGATTTGGAAAAATGGTGCGCTAATTAGTTTTTAAATATTCTCAAGAATCTGCCGAAGGAGGTGATCAATATATGCGGCACGGAGACACGTTGGGTGGAGATTGAGATTGGCTACACCGGTTGGCGGACTAAGGTGGTGTATCAGTACCGTGAAATCAAGCCCAACAAACCTAATTGTCGCCTGATCTCCGGTTGGAAGCACGTGGTGGAGTTCTTGGAGATCCATCAGGGCGATCGTGTCTATTTTGAAGGGAGGCCCGACATGCCGTGGTTGCTTCGAGTTTCAAGGGATAAGCATCCCGATGCTGTGAAGGTGGAGAATGAATACTGGGCTTAAGTTATATTTTCTTCTGCTTTTTGTTAAGACTCCTACATATCTAATATTTTTTTTGATTAACAATATGGAAAAAAATGCACTATATTGCATTTTTTTATATGTAAATTAAAAAAATGCACTTGTTTTTCGATTAATGTTTTCTTAATGTTTTATTTTGGTGGTCGTTAAATATGTTCGTTAATGTTTTCTTAATGTACTTGTTAGTGGTTACTAGATTTTAATTGAATTTCCTCGAACATTAAACTTACGAAAGATAATTAAAATTAAATTCTAAAGATTCTGCATAGGTCAAATTAAAAGATTTGGATGAATATTTAGTGTAATTATATGACGAGATAATATTTGGCTATCATTTGAAAGATCACGAACGATTTACTCGCGAAAGAGTTCATTAATTTATTTCAACTACTCCCTGACATTGCATTAATTTAGAAATTGCATTAATTTAGAAAATAAAATTACTTATAAAAAAAAATTAGAATTTTAAAAAATTGAAATTTTTCCTAATATTGGTGGTTGTACGTTACATAGTGGAAGATGAATGATTACTATCGAGTAGGGTTTATTTTCGAATTGTGAGATGAGTAATCTTTTATCCCATTTTATACACAACCATTATTCCTTCTCATTAATGCTGTGAAACCCTAAATCTTTGTTTGACTTTATTTTTATCGTTTTTTAATTCCTTCGTTCATTGACCTTTTAACTTCCAAAAAGTAAGTATAGTGTATCTATTTATATTTGATCGACTATAGGCTAATTAATGCGATCATCCAGAAAAAAACTGTTCAACTTCTCTCGTGTTTCCTCTCTCTTCCAAACGATCACAACCGTTCCTACACGACTAATAACAGATGGCTTGTAATTCACAACTATAAATGGTGCCATCATCAAGTAAAAAACTGTTCAACTACTCTGGTCTCTCCTCTCTCTTCCAAAGAAAAATTAAATCTCTGAAAAAAAATGAATTGGTCCCAAACCAACGAGGAATTTTTTCTTGATCTGTTGCACTCTCGAATTGGGATTGTAGATACATCTGACAACTACGAGGTTGCAGATGCTCTAGAGGAGGTTTCATGGACAATGTCGAGAGTTCTGAATCGAAAAGTTCGATTGATCCATCTGGTCTTGAAATTGCATGAGTTTCAGGAGAAGATGTGGAGTTTTGAGTCTTTCTTAATGCAGCCTGGAATCCATTACGATGAAAATACCAACCGAGTCAAATTGTACGATTTACAAATTAGAAAAAAAAAGGAACAAAATAATAGAGATATTAAAAAAAATTCAAAAGGATTTTATTTTTGTCAAAAATAATTAAACGCTAAAAATAATTAATTTAACAGTTTAATAATTAAAAAAATTCAAAAGGGTCGGCTTCACAGGCCCCGTTAAAGTATATTCAAGGCCAAGGAGGCCCAGGTCAAACATAATTCAAAGGCCCAAGCTGTGATGTGAGTCCATGTTAGTGGGATCAGATCCCATACATTGACAACCAACCCTCACATAAGATATAATATATACAAGAGTAAATGTTGATATTTTTTCGATGTGGGATACGCGTGTAATGCCTTCTCAATTACTTCCTCAACCAGTTTTGCACGTATTTTCTATATCAATTAATTATGGTCTAATTTTAATGCTTTGGTAATATATTCACTAATTCCAATTTAATTATAGTTAAGGCACGTAAATCTTGCCAAATTACGTCCCTAAATTGTCCCAGAATCGTCGTCCGAATATAAGCATTTTTTTACCAAAAATAAGGCTCAAAATAAGATGCTCAAAATATAAATTCCGAATTAAAATCAACTGGATATCTATTTCATTCGGACATACAATATTACCAAAAATATAAAAAATTACATAAACATAATTTTAATCGAGTTCATCCAAGCGAGCTCGGAGCACCGCCAATCTTGCCTGGATGCACTCTATCTTCGCTTTCTTCATCTCTATTGCGTGCTCTATTTGTTATTTTTGTATCATAGCAAGAGCTTCCCGATGGAAGCGGTCCTTTTCATACTACAAATATTAAACAAAACAATATTAATTTTAACCTACACAAAATAAAATAAAAAATTTTCTAAAATATTTGATAATACCAGTTGGTCCAAAATCAGTTGATTCAAACGTGAATCCGCTTCCGATTTGGCTTGAATGGCTCTGCCAAACCTTTCAGACTCCTTCACAAACTATTAACGAGGAGAAAAACAATCGAAATATAAAAATAGCCAAAATAAAACCCTAAATGAAAATAAAATGAAAAAATACCTTTTCGACTTCTTTTTCGCCGGCAGTTTTAATCCTCTTGGACGAGGAGGTGTTTCCAGCTTCGTTCGACCTTTTGGAAGACTCCATTTACGTCAACTTCGATGGAGGAGTGTTGTAGTTGGAAGGTGGAGAAAGATGTAGGAGAGATTTTAGGAGACGTGAATCTTGATATGATAATTGTGATAGTTTCTCTCATTAAATATTGTGTATAAGTAGGGTGGGAAGTTTTAGAGTCAATCCACTCCAATTCAATATACTTTTTTAATTAATGAATAATTTTAATTTTATGTAATTACAAAATTACAGGTAGTATATATATATTTGACATTAACATAGTCATAATTAACATGTATAAAATTAATAGACTATTGGCATTAAAATTATATTCACCCATTCTAAACATTAAAAGAGAATTAAAACTGCAATTTAATTAATATTTGAAGTTTTAATTTGAATATTGGTTTCATTTCAATCAAATTGGAACTATAGTCACAACAATTAATGAGTTGTGATGATTACATTCAATAAATATTGTGTACACATTACTTGATAAATTGTAGTTGTAAGGCTTTATGTCTTTTCAATTAAATCCAAATACAATTAATATTTTATTTTTAATTTTATTATTTAAAAAAAACCGAACTAATATTTTATTTGCAATTTTTTTAAATTTTACAAGTTATAAGTGAATTTAAACAATATTAATTTATTTTTTATAAATTTTTTTACGATATTTTATACAGTATATCAAACAATAGTTAAAATTGAATTTTTTTCGTTTAGGGTTTTGGTTTAGGGTTTTTCACACTTCTCAATAAACCTTTTTTACGTAAATATTTTTTTTTCAAATAATAGTTTGGAATTATCCATGTTGCAACATGCATGCTGTTTTGGTTACTAGTCTTTTCATGCATTTAATGGACGTCTATATTTTCTTTTATATAAGTAGGTATTCGTAATTGTAATTTCATAATGCATTTCAAACAAAAAAAAAATAGCCAAAATCATGTCTTGGTCCAAATCTGATGAGGCCATGTTTGTTAGTTTCTTACGTCTAAGGATAGGGTTCGTTGATCTATCTCACACACCGGGCACTGCATTGACCCTCGATTTACTCGCGAAGTTGATGTCTGGTGCTCGTTATCGTCCTTTTCGGACCATCGAACTGGTCTATAAATTGAAAGAATTGAAGGAGCTATTTTATTCATTCGAAAAATTTAAAATGCTTCCGGGGATCACCTACGATGAAGAAAGCAACTGTGTCACAACCACTGATGCCTATTTAAGTCTTTTCAGTGATACTCGAGCTGTAAGTAAACATTACCATTTTGTTAATTATATATTTTTTTATGACATTAATTTGCATTTATATTTCACTACAGGAATGTGAGATGCATAGAGACTTTCGACTGAATGGAATGCCAGAGTACCGTGGAATTCGTGACATTATTCAGCTTGGAGGCGTTGTCAATACTGATTTTGAGAGTTTAGTCAATAGATTTGCTTGAAGAGTTTATGGAGTGCACTTAAATTATCTATAATATAATTTTCATACTATAGTCATAATTATAATTATAGTTATAATATTATTTTCATACTATAGTCATAATTAACATGTATAAAATTAATAATAATTGACATTAAAATTATTTTACCCATTCTAAACATTAAAAGAGAATTAAATTTATAATTTAATTAATATTTGAAGTTTTAATTTGAATATCGTTTTCATTTCAATCAAATTGGAACTATAGTCAACACAATTAATGAGTTGTGATGATTACATTCAATAAATATTGTGTATACAATACTTGATAAATTGTAGTTGGAAGGCTTTATGTCTTTTCAATTAAATCCATATACAATTAATATTTTACTTTCAATTTTATTATTACAAAAAAATTCGAACTAATATTTTATTTGCAATTTTTTCGATATGTTATACAGTATATCAAACACTAGTTAAAATAAAAATAAAATAAAATTGAATTATTTTCGTTTAGGGTTTTGTAGCTTTAATGAGAATGAATGATGGTTTAGTTGGTTTAGGGTTTCAGAGCATTAATAGAGAATGAATGATGGTGTGTGTAAAAGATGCATCAAAAATTTGTCAACCCACACTTTAATCTTAATTTTAAAAAACATTAGATTTGTTTTATATATTTTTGTACGCATTTTGTTATACTGTATGAAATAGTACTAATTATACGAATTTAAGCATTTTAATTAGGTCATAATAGTTTTTCCCTTGAGTAAATTTGTAAAATTTCATCCGTCGATTAAAGCAATCAAAACATATATATTCAGCGAGAATAAGTACTAATGACGAACACACCAATTCCTCAAAACATAAAACATTCAGAATATTATATATTGAAAATTACATAAAACGTTCAGAATATTAAATATTTAAAATTACATAATAAAACATAAAATTAATCTATCTGGTCCTTACGACGACGAAGGTCCTTTAGCCTTGCCAAAATACACTCTAGCTCGGCTACTTACTTCTCATATGTGTGCTTCATACTTAGATCTGTCATCAGTTTACACATTGCGATCTGGAATTCAGCCCTCTCACGCTACAAAGATTAAATGGAAGACATTCATAATTAAATCAACAAATAATAATAACACGAATATAATGTAACAAATTTTCTAACAAAAAAGTTGATACCTATTGCGCCTCCACACATCGACGCAAATTTTCATCGGCTTGTGCTTTGGCTTCAACAATTTTGGCAAGCCTCTCCGATTCCCTCATAAACTACACACAAAAAAACCATTCAAACTCGATGCTAAATCCATACATGCAAAATATATAAAAAAAAATTAATAAAAAAAAACCAAGAGAACCTCTTCAAGTTTCATTTCCGTCCGCTTCCAGGACGAGTTGCCCTCATCTTCGTTTGGCCTTCTTGATGAAGAAGCCATATCCAGAATTTTCAAAGTTTTTCGAGAGTCTTGGAAGTAGATAGAGATTAATGAGGAGACGTGACTCTTTGAGATTATTATCCCTAAAAATTGTGATGATTTCATTCATTAAATAGAGCAGTTGGAGTTGTCAATCCTTCGTGTCTTTTCATATTCAGTCCAATTTATTAAAATATTACTAATAAGATAGTATTCTATTATTATTTTCTGTATTAAATAAGTACTATATATATAGTTAGGAAATTAGTATTTATCACTTTGTGTTTGAGTTTAATTTTAGTTGATGTACAAGTTAAATTACTGATTTCCTATATCAATACTAATATAAGTTAAAAACAAATTAGAGTTTCGGTGAATATAATCGGTATAATTTATTGTGTAGGAGATTGTATTTTTGTCAAAAATAATTAAACGCTATAAAAAATTATTTTAATAGTTTAATAAGGTATTGAAAAAAAAAATGACTATTTGGGACTGATTTATTATTTATAGTCAAATTGTACGATTTACAAATTAGAAAAAAAAAATTGGAACAAAATAATAGAGATATAACAAAAAATTCAAAAGGGCCGGCCTTACAGGCCCAGGTCAAATATTATATTTTAAAGGCCCAGAGAAGCTGTGATGTGAGTCCATGTTAGTGGGATCAGACCCCATACATTGACAACTAACCCTTACATAAGATATAATATATTCAAAGGTAAATTTTGATTTTTTTCCGATGTGGGATACTCATACGCAGGTACTGCTTTCTCTATCTTAACTTTGTATATGTAACAATCGAATAGATATGACTTTTCATAAAATTTTTTTAATACATATGCCCGGATATGAAATATAATTAAAATACTTAATTAAAAAAAATTAACAGAAACACTTAATGTAACATCCCACTTCTACGTGATTTAAATTATTTCAATTATTTGATTGATTTAAAAAAAAATTGAGCTTTTATTTATTTAATAATGCTCAATAAAATTAGTTGGACTTGAGGGAGTCCGAAGTTGCGCCCCTAGTATCAAGAATATTTGTAATTAATATTTGGGATTTAAAAAGTGTAGTTTTGAGCCTTATAATATTTTTTTTTTTAGTCTTGTTTATTTAGACAAAAGTTATATAAGTTAAGAATATAATTTTATTAGATTACATAAACCACTTACATAAATCACTTATGATTAATCATATATGTTAAATAGTCTGTGTGTATATATATATATATATATATATTGGAAATCTAAATAATAGGTTATATAAAAAAATATTATATATAATATACCCATATATAAGGGGTTGAGAGGATATAGCTATATATACATATCTACACATCACATAAATTCATTGAACAATAATAATAATCATAATAATAATATAAAGAAGAAAAATAAATAAAATAATAAAAAAAAATTTATTTAGATAATCATGTTCATCCATCAATTATTATTAGTCATTTGGAGGACTCCATAGTTGAGCAAGTGTACAAAGGAGTACACGTGTGTTTGCAAACAAATAAATAAAAAAAAGTATATAGATATACAAGTACTAAATGAGAACCATTTGGACAAAATTAAGAAAGACACCTAGTAAACTAAAAATTATCATGAAATATCTACATATAGAATCACCGATCAACTATGACCAATTGGAATTTAATTTTATATGATATTAAAGTTAATATTTTCATACCCCAAATTTATCCTCCAAAAACTTAGTCTTATCTTTCTTCTTAAAATATTATTATTCTTAAAAACTTATTCTAAAATCTTAACCTTATTCCATTAATCCTTACACCTATCCTAAGAATTCATGACTCTATTTATACGGGCATATCTTGACCATTCCCAACTCCAAGCTCTGCTCTTAGAATTTAAGTTTCACCGAGAATCCTCCATTTCTTTTAGAAAGAATCCATTACTTTGAAATCATAAGTGTTGCAGCAAAAATCAATCCTCTTGGTAAGTTTATTTCAATCCAATCTTTTATGATTTCTGTACAAATTACACACCATTTAACTTCAACATTTTGTTCCCAATTTCAATTAATCAAAATCATAAACTCACGTCTCTGCATACTTTCTAATTCCCACATCACAATTAACCAACATACAACCCAAAACATGCTTCATCAACATCATCCCATCAAGACTAAGCCTTTCCAATCATTTAGAAACTAAATTATGAAAATTCAGAAAAATAAAAGAGAAGAGAGAGGAAGTTACTGGGCTGGGTTTGGTGTAGGAGCCTCTTTGTTCCATTGAGTCGAGTCAGGTCATTGAGTCGGGCAAAGTCCTCTGGTGAGGTTGAACTGTCATGGGAGTTGAAGCAGGGGAACTGTCATGGGAGTCGAAGCGGGGGAGAGACGTCGTCGGCTGGGCTTGGGTCATGGCGAGGTTTGCCCGGGCCGCAGTGGTTCTTGGTTGTTTGAGTCGTTTGTCGACGATTGTCGGCGGGCAACGGTGAGCTCGTCAGACTCGAGAGGAAGAGAGAAGGGTGATGAGACTAACCGTAGAAGATGATAAAGAGAGAGGAGGAGAAGAAATTGGGATTTAGGGATTTATGCGTAAGCATTTCTAATATGGGGATTTTTATTTTAGTTTCCCCATTTACAATTACAGTAGAGAGAGAGAGAGAGAGAGAGAGAGAGAGAGAGAGAGAGAGAGAGAGAGAGGTGAGAGTGAATGAGAGAAAGAAAATAGGAAGTTGATTAATTGATTTGAATTTTCAATTATGTGTTGTCGTAATTTTAGAGAAGGAAGTGAGAGCTTTAATTGTAATTAAGTTATTTGCATCATGGTCCCTTTACCATTAATTTTCAGAATTCAGAAAAAGACCCCAGGAAGTTTATTATAAACTTTGGAATACATTTATTTAAAAATATATTGGATCCCATAAATTTTTTTAGAAATTAATATCTAGCCCAAAACTTCATAAATTGATTAAGTAAACCTATAAAATTCTTATTTTTAGATTTATTAAATTTTATAGTTGGCCCAAATAATTTTATTAAAATTATTTTGATACTAGGTGTGGCGCAATTAGGACCCTCGTCCCTGTGTGATTCGCTGCTCAAATTTACGTGCTCTATATTATCAGGTGGGTAAATTTATTATCTTTGAAAAAGTATATGATATATGCTTTTTCAGACAGAAATGTTTTTAATCCAACTTGAATTATCGTGGATGGAATATGGATAGCATTTTATACGCATTAGATCAGAATAGCGTTTCATACGCACAGAAGCGTTTTGTACGCACCAGAATATGTCCTATGCATAGTTCAAGATGTATTCTAGAATCAGAAGAAGAGTACCCTAAATCCATTATTCCTGCGATTTATTTCAGTTGGATAAATAGAAAGAAATGCTCATGATCCCCACCACTGAGTACGTTTTAAGAGTGCTCACCCCACATTTTTAAATATTTTCAGGTCAAGGAGTTTGGAACAGCGTGAAGGAAATGGGGGTGGATTTTCTCTAGACGTTTTTATTAATTAACTTGAACTTTTAGACTTACTGCATAAAATAAATTATTTAAAATTTGATATTTTGTGTTCATTTAGGATTTTTGGACTAGCTTAAACTCTAGTAGTTAAATATTATAGTATTGTCAATATTTTGAGTATCGACTTTATATTTTAGAACTTATGAGTTACTTTTTGGAATGCACTGGAGTATTTTGAAGTATATATTTCTAAAAAGTATATATTGTGCTATATTTTCGTACTTGGGATTTCTAGCATAATTATTTTAGAAAAGGAAAAAAAAAATACTTCAACTATTATTATTGTTAATCTTTTTCCGCTTTTAAAAAAAATAGAAAGAGTAACATTTTAAATTTTAGAATTTAGGGTGTTACATTTAGTGGTATCAGAGCGGGTCTACCTTCCTGTAGACTCAATGTGTTTGAAAGAATTTTTATTATTTGATTTACGCCACCCATTTCTGCCACATGCTCCTGCTCCAAGGTACTTTGCTCAATTCATTTATTTATTTATTTATTTTTTTGCAAAGTTGTTTAATATGGTGAGCATTAAGAAGATTGTGGATATTATGTGATGAATGCGAAATGTTGAAAAGTGATTTATGTATTGAAGTTTTGTTATGCATGATGAATGAGAAAGAAATTATTTTTAGTCCTCGAAATTTACATTGAACATAGAAGCTTCTTCTACAGATATTTACCCTAATTAGACAAAACACTTTTAGAGAACTTCGCCCTAGACATTAGAATTCCTGCAGGAATGACATTAAGAACTAATAGGATTGTTAAAGACATTAGATTTGACTTTGGAAACAAATGACTTGTGGCCACTTGTGCTTTTGAAAGTGAGAATTCGATTTAATATTCAGAATAGATCGATTAAGCAGAAGTTTGGCGATAGTACGTTGTCATGGTTGAGAAGTTGTATTTCAGAAACTAGACGATGAAGAATTTATCTTCAATATAGCTAAATTAGATGGAAAACGAGAAATCATATCGACAAAAAAGCAGTGAAGATATTGAAGATGATAGGAATTCTTGGTGAATATTATCCAGATGACGCCAACAAAATCGACGTGTTCCGCATTTGTGTTTTTGAAGGAGATACTTCAATTTCTACCCAATAGATAAATAGAGTTCACGATTGCTTTAATTACATAAGAAACCCGTGTTTATGGCACTAATGGAATTACAAGAGTTAAAGGTTCAATTTTAAGAACTCTTGGACAAGGTATGGATATATTCGATCTAGTGTTTCGCTACGGGGATCACTGGCCCTGTTTGTAAAGAAGAAAAATGGTAGTAAGAGAATGTGCATAGTTATCGAGATCTAAATTGTCTCACAGTAAAGAACAAATATCCCTTATCGAGAATTGAGAATTTATTTACTCAACTTAATGGAGCAATCGTGTTCTGGAAGATAAACCTATGGTTGGGGTATTATCAGTTGAAGGTGAATGAAGTTGACATTCTTAAGATTACCTTTAGGATGAGATAAGGTCACTACGAGTTTGTACTGATTCTTTTAGGATGTCTAATACACCAGACGTGTTCATTGACCTAACAAACAGGATGTTCCATCCGTACTTAGATCAATTCGTCATCATGTTCATTGATGATATCTTGGTGTACTGAAAAGATAAAGAGCAACATGCGGCACACTTGAGAGTTGTGCTGAAAACCCTAAGGAAAGAGAAATCATACGTTAATTTCAAGAAGTGTGAGTTTTGCTTTGATTAAATAATATTCCTTGGATGTGTAGTGACCATGGAAGATATCGAGGTTGATCTGACGAAAGTGAAAACCGTTAGTAATTGGAAAACACCAAACAATGTGAGAGAAATTAGGAGTTCTCTTGGATTAAGAGGATATTATCAGCGATTCATTGAAGTTTTTCCAAAATAGCTAGACCACTTACAGAAATAACACAAAAGAGAATCACACAACAAAAGAAGTTGATTAAGGATTTTGAGAAGTTGAGTCTCAAAGTTGTGGCCCTACCAGAAGAAGTTAATGTTGTAACTATGAATTTAGTAGTTCAATCAATGCTACATGATTGAATTAGAGAGGAAGATCTATGTGCCAAATAATGAGATAATGAAGAAATCTAGGATAAGGCACATAGAGTGCCTTACATGGCACATCCTGGAAGTACTAAAGTGTATTAAGATATAAAAAGAAGTTTATGGTTGTATGACATGAAAAGATCAATTGCGGATTACGTTCCTTGATGTTTAGCTTGTCAGCAAGTAAAGGCAGAGCACCAGAGGTCGACAGGATTGTTGAATCCTCTAGAGATACCATAATGGAAGTGCAAGCATATTACAAAGAATTTTGTGATCAGTCTTCCCAAAACCGTGAAGAATAATGACATAATTTGGGTTATAGTTGACCAATTGACCAAATCAACTCACTTTTGACCCATAAGAATAACGTACACCATGGACCGGTTTGCTCAAATATATATTAAAGAAATAGTTCGACTGCATGGAGTCCCAACGTCGATAATATCAGATCGAGATCCCCGTATCACATGGAGATTTTGGACGATCTTACATGCAGCGTTGGGCATGAAGCTAAAGTTTTCAATAGCATATCATTCTCAGACAGATGGTCAATCAGAAAGAACTATACAGACATTGGAAGATATGTTGTGGACTTGCGTCATGGATTTAGGAAGTAGCTGGGAGACACATTTACCATTAGTGGAATTTTCTTATAACAATACTTTCCACACTTAGCATTGACACAGCTCCGTATGAAGCGCTATACGGACAAAAGTGTAGATCGTCGGCGTATTAGGGTGAAGTTGAAGAGAGAAAGATTTTAGCTCTCAAAATTATTATAAGAACGGTGAAAGCAGTGGAGCAAGCATGAAAAGGAGGAAGCAACTTGAGAACACGAGTAGGTACCTACATAAGTACCCATCCTTAGGATAACCTGATAAGATAAATTTCGAGGACGAAATTTTTTTTAAGTGGGTAGGATTGTAACATCCCACTTCTACGTGATTTAAATTATTTCAATTATTTGATTGATTTAAAAAAAAATTGAGCTTTTATTTATTTAATAATGCTCAATAAAATTAGTTGGACTTGAGGGAGTCCGAAGTTGCGCCCCTAGTATCAAGAATATTTGTAATTAATATTTGGGATTTAAAAAGTGTAGTTTTGAGCCTTATAATATTTTTTTTTTTAGTCTTGTTTATTTAGACAAAAGTTATATAAGTTAAGAATATAATTTTATTAGATTACATAAACCACTTACATAAATCACTTATGATTAATCATATATGTTAAATAGTCTGTGTGTATATATATATATATATATATATTGGAAATCTAAATAATAGGTTATATAAAAAAATATTATATATAATATACCCATATATAAGGGGTTGAGAGGATATAGCTATATATACATATCTACACATCACATAAATTCATTGAACAATAATAATAATCATAATAATAATATAAAGAAGAAAAATAAATAAAATAATAAAAAAAAATTTATTTAGATAATCATGTTCATCCATCAATTATTATTAGTCATTTGGAGGACTCCATAGTTGAGCAAGTGTACAAAGGAGTACACGTGTGTTTGCAAACAAATAAATAAAAAAAAGTATATAGATATACAAGTACTAAATGAGAACCATTTGGACAAAATTAAGAAAGACACCTAGTAAACTAAAAATTATCATGAAATATCTACATATAGAATCACCGATCAACTATGACCAATTGGAATTTAATTTTATATGATATTAAAGTTAATATTTTCATACCCCAAATTTATCCTCCAAAAACTTAGTCTTATCTTTCTTCTTAAAATATTATTATTCTTAAAAACTTATTCTAAAATCTTAACCTTATTCCATTAATCCTTACACCTATCCTAAGAATTCATGACTCTATTTATACGGGCATATCTTGACCATTCCCAACTCCAAGCTCTGCTCTTAGAATTTAAGTTTCACCGAGAATCCTCCATTTCTTTTAGAAAGAATCCATTACTTTGAAATCATAAGTGTTGCAGCAAAAATCAATCCTCTTGGTAAGTTTATTTCAATCCAATCTTTTATGATTTCTGTACAAATTACACACCATTTAACTTCAACATTTTGTTCCCAATTTCAATTAATCAAAATCATAAACTCACGTCTCTGCATACTTTCTAATTCCCACATCACAATTAACCAACATACAACCCAAAACATGCTTCATCAACATCATCCCATCAAGACTAAGCCTTTCCAATCATTTAGAAACTAAATTATGAAAATTCAGAAAAATAAAAGAGAAGAGAGAGGAAGTTACTGGGCTGGGTTTGGTGTAGGAGCCTCTTTGTTCCATTGAGTCGAGTCAGGTCATTGAGTCGGGCAAAGTCCTCTGGTGAGGTTGAACTGTCATGGGAGTTGAAGCAGGGGAACTGTCATGGGAGTCGAAGCGGGGGAGAGACGTCGTCGGCTGGGCTTGGGTCATGGCGAGGTTTGCCCGGGCCGCAGTGGTTCTTGGTTGTTTGAGTCGTTTGTCGACGATTGTCGGCGGGCAACGGTGAGCTCGTCAGACTCGAGAGGAAGAGAGAAGGGTGATGAGACTAACCGTAGAAGATGATAAAGAGAGAGGAGGAGAAGAAATTGGGATTTAGGGATTTATGCGTAAGCATTTCTAATATGGGGATTTTTATTTTAGTTTCCCCATTTACAATTACAGTAGAGAGAGAGAGAGAGAGAGAGAGAGAGAGAGAGAGAGAGAGAGAGAGAGGTGAGAGTGAATGAGAGAAAGAAAATAGGAAGTTGATTAATTGATTTGAATTTTCAATTATGTGTTGTCGTAATTTTAGAGAAGGAAGTGAGAGCTTTAATTGTAATTAAGTTATTTGCATCATGGTCCCTTTACCATTAATTTTCAGAATTCAGAAAAAGACCCCAGGAAGTTTATTATAAACTTTGGAATACATTTATTTAAAAATATATTGGATCCCATAAATTTTTTTAGAAATTAATATCTAGCCCAAAACTTCATAAATTGATTAAGTAAACCTATAAAATTCTTATTTTTAGATTTATTAAATTTTATAGTTGGCCCAAATAATTTTATTAAAATTATTTTGATACTAGGTGTGGCGCAATTAGGACCCTCGTCCCTGTGTGATTCGCTGCTCAAATTTACGTGCTCTATATTATCAGGTGGGTAAATTTATTATCTTTGAAAAAGTATATGATATATGCTTTTTCAGACAGAAATGTTTTTAATCCAACTTGAATTATCGTGGATGGAATATGGATAGCATTTTATACGCATTAGATCAGAATAGCGTTTCATACGCACAGAAGCGTTTTGTACGCACCAGAATATGTCCTATGCATAGTTCAAGATGTATTCTAGAATCAGAAGAAGAGTACCCTAAATCCATTATTCCTGCGATTTATTTCAGTTGGATAAATAGAAAGAAATGCTCATGATCCCCACCACTGAGTACGTTTTAAGAGTGCTCACCCCACATTTTTAAATATTTTCAGGTCAAGGAGTTTGGAACAGCGTGAAGGAAATGGGGGTGGATTTTCTCTAGACGTTTTTATTAATTAACTTGAACTTTTAGACTTACTGCATAAAATAAATTATTTAAAATTTGATATTTTGTGTTCATTTAGGATTTTTGGACTAGCTTAAACTCTAGTAGTTAAATATTATAGTATTGTCAATATTTTGAGTATCGACTTTATATTTTAGAACTTATGAGTTACTTTTTGGAATGCACTGGAGTATTTTGAAGTATATATTTCTAAAAAGTATATATTGTGCTATATTTTCGTACTTGGGATTTCTAGCATAATTATTTTAGAAAAGGAAAAAAAAAATACTTCAACTATTATTATTGTTAATCTTTTTCCGCTTTTAAAAAAAATAGAAAGAGTAACATTTTAAATTTTAGAATTTAGGGTGTTACACTTAATTAAAAAAAATTAACAGAAATACTTAATTAAATATTGCACGGATATGAAGTATAATTAAAATAAAAATAAGATTACGAATTCAATAAATAAAACTCAGATTACAAAAATTACTAAATAATAAGAAATTAAACACTACAAAATGAATAATTAATAATCAACAAAATACACTACAAGTTTTGTGTGCCGGGACCCGAACCACTAGCGGTATTTTTCGTCCGCTTGTGTCGTGTAGCACCTGCTGCCTTCTTCTTAGTCTTGCTATTTGACGCTTGTTCCGCACCCGATTTGTACCTTTTTTCTCTCGGCCTCCCCTTGCGAGTGATATTAAGTGGATCTAATATGGGAGTCGAACTATCTTGTTCGATAGTGCGCGAAGAAGCACCGCGATTCGCTATTACTGGATTCCAGTTATAAAGTTCATCCTTCAAAGATTGTAACCTAAGTTTGATGAATTTCATTTTCTCACTGTCCTCATAAGCAACATCCGTGCATTCTTGAAACTCTCGTTCAACATCTTGAAACATTAAATATTCCTTCGTCATGTGTGGATATCCCCCGGCAAAAAAAATGCTTGCATGTCGTCTATACACATCCTTCCTCCATCTTCTTAGTATGTATCTCTCATTCATGGAACAGATATCCTTTGAAGCTAGAACCTTCAAGATACGACTGCAAAGAATTCCCTTAGATTCAAACTTCCGGCAATTGCAAGCTAAATATTGTCCAACAGGCCTATACTCCACAGTGAACGAAAATTCTTTATGATACCAATTGTTCAACATGGTACTTTCAAATACTTCATGGCTCTCCACTCCTCCAAGTATGGTTGGATCATTCTTGATGTTGCAATTCTACATTAGCCTGATTTCATGATGAAATTGCTCGAAAATGCTATTCGTGTATACTTTTCCTAATTGCTCCTCCCATTTAAAATTTGATATACACTTTCTCGGCCTACACTTGGAATCAAAGTCAACCCGCATCTCCTTCTGAATCTTGTGGCAAACGGCAATCTCGTATTGTTCCACGAATTGCTTCAATGTGCTCTTTGAGTTGATATAACCGTCGAAGAAAGAATGCATTGACTCACTTCTTTGTGTAGAGACCATGCCAGCCCAAAAAATATGGTTCAAGTACACTGGTATCCAACTTTGTCTTTCATTGTAGAGGTCTCTAAGCCATCTATTATTTTCGAGCCCGTGTGTCGTTATGAATTCAGCCCACCTTGTTTCAAATTCAGTAATCGTAAGGCTATCGTAGATCAACGCATTTAATTCTGACACCACCCTATCAAACTCGGCAACCCCTTTGAACTTTTGTGCTGTCTTAGACAAAATGTGCCATAGACACAACCGGTGGACGGTGTCGGGCATCACTTCCCTCACGGCAATTCGAATACTATCGCACTGATCCGTCAATATTGCCACAGGTTGAACACCTCCCATTGCTTCCAACCAATTAGAGAAAAACCATTTGAACGATGAAGCATCTTCGTGAGACAACAAAGCACACCCTAGTAGGATGGACTGATGATGGTGATTAACACCAACCACGGTCGCAAAAGGCATATTGTATTGGTTGACGAGATACGTCGTGTCGAAGCTGATCACGTCGTGAAACTCTTCATACGCTGATATGCTCCGAGGATGAATCCACAACACATTTCGAAGTCTACCTTCGTCATCAATATCCATCAAATGAAAAAAGCTCCTATCTTTTTGTTGTAACTTCATGAAAAGCTTACGAATGGCTTCGACATCTCCTTCACCGAGTCTCAACCTTCTTCTATGCTCAATGTAATTCCTACAATCTTTCCCCAAGCATCCTAAATTTTGTGGACCACCAGCCTGCACTTCCAATATCCTCACATTTTTACAATTTCTTAAGCCGGCAATGTCATTAGCTTCTAACTGTCTCTTCATATTAATTGATAAACTCCTATGCGCAGGCATGAAAATTGACATGTGAGGTTCTAAGTCATGATTATGGTTTGCAGAAACAGTCGACACTCTCCATGTGCCGTCAAGATTTTGTATAGCATTCAAGCGAGCATGGCAGTTAATCCTTTTGGTATATAACTTCACTTTTGTATTTCTAGCCCTATCACACGCAATCATAACATACTTACCTCGACAATTTCTAACTGCAACACTGAAACCCTTATGCTTTGCATGAGCTTGATAGGCGGCTAATAGAGCTTCTCTACTCTCGAATTCCATATTAGGTTGAGGTCCTTCATCTAGAATTTCCTCATTACGATCTCCTTCATGTAGAATTTCCTCATTTTGAGCTCCTTCATCTCCTTCGTATTGCAAGTTCACTTCTTCTTGAACCACTTCTTCCTCTTCGGTTTCTACATGTTCGCCGGAATTCCTACTACAACAATCGAGGTCGGAATCCTCTCTAAATAAATCGACAATTACAGCCCGTGGATCTATAGCCATGGAAGCTCTTTATTTTCTTCTCTTTAGAATTAGAGTTACAACAATGGAAGAATTGCAGATTTCAAACGTGATATGATCATTAGTTTTATTGGGAACTTCAAGAGTTGCATACCTTTTTGCTTTTGTAGTATTTCGATTGGCTAGTAAATTTTTTTTTTATCACAATAAATCACTAAAAACGGGATTATTATCCATGTAAATGATATGTTCTAATGTTAGATTTTTTTATTGAATCAAAACGTGTATTTTATAAAATTTTATAATATTTTCTGTATAGAGTATGAGAAAAAATCGATTGATAATATATTATGACTTATATTAGAAATTTAGACGAAAATTTTAATGATGATAATATATTATGACTTATATTAGAAATTTAGACGCAAATTTTAATGATGAATTTATTTTTAATTTTATATGTATACTTTAAAGACGAAAATTTTGGACTAACATATTTTGAATTAAAATGAATTTGAAGTTTAATATTATTTAATTCTGAAAAAATCATAGATGAATATATGCTTGATAATTGAATTTGACAAAATTTTGTAAAAAATATTCATCTTTATTAAATTATTTTATATGATTTAAAGACTAGACTTTCGTCCTCATAATTGAATTGACTAATACTTTCATTTCAGACTAATCTATAAAAATTTGTAGGTCGAAAAATGATTAAAAAATCGAAGCAAGAATTGTGTTTATGTTATATATACATAACCAGAGCTATATATTATTTTATAACTAAAAAAAATATAAATACTGTGTTTATGTTAAATCCATAATCAAAGTGAATATATTAGTTCAAACCCCAAAAAAATTTAAAATACTGTGTTTATGTTAAAAGCCTTAATCGAACTCAAGATGATAAAAAAATTATACACAATTATTTATGTTCAAAATATTTAATATCGGATATCTAAATTATTAGATTTATCGCTGGTTTAATATTTTTATTTAATATTATAATATGTATCGGATATCTAAATAAGAATAATCGCTGATTTAATATTTTCGAAAGAATATTAATATTGGTAAAAAAATCTGGTTGTTAATGGGAGGGAATAATTATAGATTTGGGAGGGAAGAGTGCATTTATTAAAAAAATGGCGGTAGTTGTGTTATTTTTGGAGGTAAAAGGTATTTTTGGTATGGTAATATTTTGGCCCCACATAAATCGATTTTTACTTAACCGGTCTTAAGAAAACCGGTTTTTTTCTGTGTGGCCGCGGCCACAGTGTGGCCATTTAGCACTGCTCTTCCCGAATCATCTTTCTATCTTCACCAATTGTCTTACTACGTCGAAATATTTCCTCCCTTGTGAAATTCGAGAATTCTTGGAAATTGTCGAAGAACTTGAATTTTGCAATATTTGAGCGCTCAATTAAAGGTGCCGCATTAAAGTATTGATATAGGTATTCGAAAGCGTCAGAGAATGTTAAAGGGTTGGAATGACCAGTTGCAACATGGTACACATTGGGTTGGGGTTGTGATTGCGCCACACTTATACGTCCATGCTTTGCAATTGCTGCAATCATCGTATTTGCTACCAAATCCACTGGTATCTGATAATAATAGCTACTACACATTAAAATCCATATAATAATTCTACTCTAACAAACATGAAAACAAATGGCCCTTTGTGGGTGGAGTGGGTGAACTCGTGACCAACGCCTACACGATTATTGATAATTAATTAATGTTGTTTATTTTTTTGCATGCGTAGTTTTTGGACTAAAAATGAATAATCAAATTAGAAGTGACCTAGAACATGTCCCGTACGTAGTGGATGACGATTTCTCTCTGTCACCCGAGAAAAATGAAAAGAAATTAAACAATATTAATTACTCTAGCTACTTACAAAATCCAAAGGCGCTTGGGGATTTCCACAAAAAGCTGGGAGCAGTCCTTTTCCATAAGAAATTATCACTGGATCACCCATCCTAAAATGCAACAATTCAAAATAATATATATATGTAGACAAAAGGAAATACAATAAGTAAATAAAATTAATATAAAATGATATATATATATATATATATAGTGAATAGTGAGGGAACTGAAAATTGTTTTTAGAGTCCCAACTAATAATAATATACAAATATGTAGATGATTAAAATAAATTTAGAAGATGATGACATTTTTACTTAGGTCATAAGTCATAAGACTCATAATGGTACTATGATCTTAATTGCTTTGTTCTTAGTTACACCTTCAAGAAAGGGATATTTTTCTAGAATATGTCCATAATTAAATTGGAAAAAAGGGGTCAAATTTACACTAGCAATTGTGTAAGCTCAGTATTCTATAATGATTAACTTATACAAAAAATTAAAAATGAAATAATTATTCATAATTTAATATTTTTAAGAACAATTTGATACAATGAACAAACAATTAAAATATTTATCCATGAAATAAAATATATTACAATCACAAAAATAGTTATTTTTTTAGGAACAAATTGATATAGTTGTTTAATTTAAGCTCACAATCATAAACACAAAACTACAAATGTTTAACCAAATTATCAACAAACATATGATATATAATAATTCACATAATAAAAACCAATTAATTTGACAAATACAAGTACTGAAAAGAAGCACTCCATATTAATCAAAGAAATTCAAATAAAAAAAAGTAAATTGTAAGAGTGGATGAAATGAATTAATGGGTTTTTTTTTTTTTTTTTTTTTAAATGAGAGGTATTACCAAGATTCAATAATAGAGGAAATAAATTATAAGCAGGTATATGTACCTGTATCCTTGTATCCATCCAGGGAGGGGTTCTCCGTAGCAGCTCTCAACAATAGAAGGCCTAATTATAAGCAGCGGAACGTCTCCTCTAATTTCATTCACACCCATCTCACCCATACCTTTGCTTAGCTGATATGTTGTGCTCAACCCAAACACTTCAGCTCTGTTACGTTAACCATTATTAATAAATATTACATGCATATCATGATCGATTAACTACAATACTCATATATATATATATATATATATATATATATATATATATATAACCTTTGTTGGCCAAGATTTTTATAAAATTTGGTGGCAGCATAGTCTGAATTAAGATTAATAGTGGATGACTTGAGAAGCAAGCTGATCTCATCAGCTACGTCGACACCCTCACCATTATCACCCATCATCAATGGCTTTTCCAATATTATACCTTCTCCCTCATTAACATACGCTAAAAACCAAGTAATTAATATATAACACTCTACTAATTAATCGGTTCACGTTATAATTAATTCTTAACTAAAATTTGAGAATTAAATACTACAAATATTTATATATAAATTATAAATGAGTGATATCAACCATAATTATTACTTATAAAATTAAACTAAAGCACAATAAATTGAAATTATATTGGATTGAGAAAAACAAACAGAAGAAAAATTAATACATACATATATGTATGTATAAATCCTTGTGCTAATTCAATATGAATCTATATAATATGCTCAAATTAATACATTATCTATTGAAACAATAATACTTACATGCAGTAGTGTTACGATATTGTCCTCACACTGTTGGGTAATTTAGAAAGAATAAAAACAACATAGTTATAAATTATAATTAATTAATGCAATTCCAGTTTTTAATTCCTTTTTTTTTTTTTTGCATATAATTTCCGACAAATTAATCCAAATTCAAGTAAGATTATGTGGATCCATAGATACCCGTAGAAACATGGGTGAAGAGCTGCAGTTTGTTGCATGTCTTGGCAAACCTCATTAGTCG
Organism: Perilla frutescens; assembly: GCA_026008535.1. Taxonomy (NCBI): domain Eukaryota; kingdom Viridiplantae; phylum Streptophyta; class Magnoliopsida; order Lamiales; family Lamiaceae; genus Perilla; species Perilla frutescens. The sequence goes on along the minus strand of BRKX01000006.1, from coordinate 6,115,173 downwards.
TTGAGGCGCAATCACGTTTGTATTAAATATCACGTCATACCTGGGCAAAATACACAAATCACTTATTTAATTTAATGATAAGGTCTAATTTGGCCCTTAAACTGTTTCTGAGCAGCATTCTTATCCTTAAATTAAATTTAATTCTGGTTAGCCACTTGAAATTTCGAACTCGGGTTAATTAGACTTTTAAAATTTTGAACTTGACCCAATTAGTAACTTGAAGGTAAAATGTTTTGTTTTGCTTGTTTTTAAATAAAATAAAATAAAAAGGAAAAGAAAGTATCATAACTATTATTCCCCAAAAAATTAAGAATATATGAACACTTCTCATTCAATATATCCAAATATCTACCAGGCTAGGATAATTTGAATAAAAATATAAATTAATGAATTGATTGAAATCACATTACCATCAAATTAATTCACTACAAATATAATTCAAAAAATACTCTATTTCTTTTACACACACACACACACACACACACACACACACACACACACACATATATATATATATATATATATATGTAACCTATAGAATTATATTATATGGATTCGAGGAATGGAAATATATATATTCTAATAAATATATTATATTAGAAAAATTATTTATAATATATGTATAATGTTGATTATATTATTGTAGACTATTAATGTCTATAATTGATCAATTTAATATATATATCACTACAAAAAAATCACTGAATACCGACGGACTTCCCGACGGAAAAAATTCGGGTCGTAATTACCGACGGACTTGCGACAGAACTGTCCGTCGGTAAATGTAACGACGGAATACTGACGGATAAAACGTCGTAAACCATAACGACGTTCCTCTTCCGTCGTTAATATTAGAATTTTCGAATAATTTAAATTCTGGGAAATTTAACGACGGACACTTCCGTCGTTAATATTATGAATTTAGAATTATTTAAATTCTGGGAAATTTAACGACGGACACGTCCGTCGTTAATATTATGAATTTTTAATTATTTAAATTATGGGAAATTTAACGACGGACACGTCTGTCGTTAATATCATGAATTTATAATTATTTAAATTCGGGAAATTTAACGACGGACACGTCCGTCGTTAATATTATGAATTTAGAATTATTTAAATTCGGGGAAATTTAACGACGGACACGTCCGTCGTTAATATCATGAATTTATAATTATTTAAATTCAAGAAATTTAACGACGGACACGTCCGTCGTTAATATTATGAATTTAGAATTATTTAAATTCAGGAAAAGTTAACGACGGACACGTCCGTCATTAAGGCCGTCGTAAAGTTTCAGATAATTCGGCCCCCCGCCCTTTTCCCCCAAATCGAACTCTCTCTCTCTCTCTCGTCCCGCCGTCGCCGCCCCCTGCCCGGCCTCCTCCACAGCCGTCGCCGCCCCCTGCCCGGACTCCTCCGCTTCCGCCGCCGCCCCCTCTCTCTCTTTCTCTTTCTCTCTCTGTCCCAGACGTCGCCACCCAGCCGCACTCCTTCCGGCGTCGCCGCCCAGCCGCCCTCCCTCCGCCGTCGCCGCCCAGCCGCCTGCCTCCGCCGTCGTCGTCGCCGTCCAGAAGGTAAGATTTACAATTTTTTTTTATTTCAGTTTTTTTTTTTAATTTCAATATATATATTATATATAATTTCAGTATATATATTGTTGTAAATAATATTGTTGTTTGTGCCAAGTAGGTTAATTATATGTTATTTGTTAGTTTAGGTTAGATTAGGTTTTTTTGATAATTAATTTGGATTAATTATGTGTTTATTTAGGTTAGGTTAGATTAGGTTAGGTTAATTATATGTTAATTATATTGTTAGTTTAGTGTATATTAGGTGTTTATATTTTAATTTGGATTAATTATTTGTTTGTTTAGGTTAGGTTAGATTAGGTTAGGTTAATTATATGTTAGTTGTTAGTTTAGTTTAGGTTAGATTAGGTTTATATTTTAAATTGCACAAATTATGTGGTAGATTAGTTTAAGTTAGTGTTTCATTTTGTGTGTGTTAATGTATATGTGTGTGTGTGTATGTGTGTGGTTGATTAATTTTTTTTTCTTATAATTATGTTGTAGTTAGAAGAGCTATTTTGAGGTTCAAACATCAAATTGAGGAATTTATCAAGTAGATTCATATATATTACAAAGGTAAGTAATGTTTTTATGATTTTAATATGCATTATTAAATCTTGTAATATGCATGTTAAATATATTAATGTTGTTAATTTATGTCAATTTATTTTGTCAATTTAAAAAATAGAAGAACATATATCAATTTATTTTGTCAATTTATTTTGTCGATTTATGCTAAGTATGTTATTTAGGCTAAGTATGTTATTTACACAATTAGCATGCTAAGTATGTTTTTTTTTTGCAATTATATGTCATTTAATTATGTTAAATTTATTTGTCAAATTTAGGCTAATTAAGTTTCTTATTTAGGCAATTAGCATGCTAAGTATGTTATTTATGCATTTAGATGTCAATTAATTATGTTAAATTTATTTGGAAAATTTAGGCTAAGTATGTTATGTATGAATTTATTATGCTGAGTATGTCAATTATGTTAAATGGGATGAGGGCCCCTGGATCCCTCTTTATTGAATTGTTGGTTTTTGTTTGGGATGAGGGCCCCTGGATCCCTCTTTATTGAATTGTTGGTTTTGGTTTGGGATGAGGGCCCCTGGATCCCTCTTTACTGAATTGTTGGTTTTTCTTGGTATTGCTGTTTTGAATCGATTAGAAGAACATAGATCAATTAGCGTAGAGTCGAGAACTTGGGACTACGAAATTCACATAGGTGCTGCCGAAATTTTTTAAAAATTCAGCGCTATTTTTTAAATGAATTATTTTATTTTTAATTGAACGATAATCAGTGCGTATTTTACGATAAAAAATTCTAGAAATTGGCCTTCTACAATGAGTCTAGATCGTGAATGGATGTACCGGCGATACCTTCAGAATGGTGTTTTAAATCCGGACTTCCTTAATGGACTAAATGCTTTCATCGAGTTTTCCTGCCATCAACCATCCTTCATGAGTGTAGACAAGATTAAGTGTCCATGTCGTAAGTGTAAGAACATTCCATTCCAAACGCCGTCTACCGTTAGACTACACGTGGCAAAGAAAGGATTTGTGCACAATTATCGTGTATGGATTTATCAAGGCGAACAACAGGTGCATCCGGACACCGATCAAAATTTGGGTGGTCAGGATGGAGTGAATACATACCAGAACATGGTAATGGATGCTGCTGGTCCGCATATGAACATCAATGTCGATGATCATACCGAGGAGGCCCCAAATCCAGAAGCGCAGCGATTTTATGACATGTTGAGGGCCGCAGACAAAGAATTGTGGCCGGGTTGTCAGAACCATTCTCAATTGTCACTCGTTGCTCGTCTGCTGAACATGAAATCTGAGAATAACATGTCAGAAAGATGCTTTGATCAGCTAACTCAATTAATGAAAGAGATAGTTCCTGAGAACAATTTGGTAACTGATAATTTCTACACCACAAAAAAATTACTGCGGGGTATGGGGCTACCTGTTGAGAAGATCGATTGTTGTTTCAACAACTGTATGATCTATTGGGCTGCTGATAGTGAATTGACTGAATGCAAATTCTGTGGTCATCCTTGTTTCAAGGAAACAAGTCGGCGTTCGCAAAAAAGACAGAAGACCACAGTTGCACACAAGAAGATGTATTATTTTCCACTCACTCCGAGGTTACAGAGGATGTATGCATCTAATGCAACAGCAAAGGATATGCGGTGGCATGCATCATCTGTTGATGACGGAGTAATGCGACATCCAGCGGACTCTCCTGCATGGAAACATCTGAACACAATTTTTCCTCAATTTGCTTCTGAAGCACGTAACGTTAGGTTGGGTCTATCTACTGATGGGTTCCAACCATTTGGGCAATCAGAACAACAGTACATCGTATAATTTACCCCCATGGATGTGTATGAAAGAGCAGTACATGTTCCTAACTGTATTAGTGCCAGAGCCACGTAATCCGAAAGAGAAGTTGGATGTATTTTTACAACCTTTGATATCTGAATTGATTCAATTGTGGGAGGTTGGTGTGCCTACATATGATGTTTCATTGAAACAGAATTTTCAGATGCGAGCAGCATTGATATGGACAATTAGTCGATCTAGGAGTTATTCAGCTCCTAGCGTCTCATCTGCAGCTCCTCCACAACCCGACACTCAGGCTGCCATCAGGGCTCTCCAGGAGAAGATGGATGCCCAGCAGGCGGCTCTCCAGGAGAACATGGACGCACAGACAGCGCTTCTCCAAGTCCAGCAGGAGAAGATCGATCAGTAGCAGGAGATGCTGCGCCAGCAGGCCGAGATGTTCGAGCTGATGCGGGCGCAGTTTAGGGGCCCTCATTTATCTTCATCTTGACACTATTATTATTTGTATTTTATACACTCTTTATTATAGTACATTACATTTTATGTATTGTATTGTATTGCTTATTTAATATATATTTATTATAGTTTTTCCATAATTTATTTACAAACAATAATCTAAATTACAAAAAAAAAAACAGAAATTAATAAAAAAAAAATTATTTTTAATTTATTAACGACGGACAGAGTCCGTCGTTAAATTAATCCGTTTTCAAATTTAATTTATTTTTATTTATTAACGACGGACAGAGTCCGTCGTTATATTAATCGATTTTTAAATTTTAATTTATTTTTAATTATTAACGACGGACTTCCTCCGTCGTTATATTAATCGGTTTTTTAATTTTCATTTATTTTCAATTATTAACGACGGACCTAGTCCGTCGTAAAACGTAACGACTGTAGACGACACCACCGTTAACGACGGACCATATCCGTCATTATGGCCGTCGTTACAGCTAACGACGGACCATATCCGTCGTTAATATTTATTGCCGACAAACGGAATAACGACGATGAGTTTCCGTCGGTAATCCGTCGTTAAGTCGAATTAACGACGGAAAATCTTAGATTACCGACGGAAATATCCGTCGCTATCCCGACGAATTCTTGTAGTGTATACACCATAATTATATATAAAAAATGATAACTATGGTCAATTTTATGTCATTATTTTAACCTGTATTGGTTTGATGTTTTAACGCGTGATAAATATAATGATGATTTATGTACCACTCAAATTATTCATAAAAAAATGTTTCATTTTTTTATTATTGTATATATTTATTTTTTAATTTTTTTAATTTTTTTTAATTTAGAAACAAGCAAAAGAAAATTATTTACCTTCGAGGGACTAACTGAGTAAAACTCAAAATTTCAAGGGCTAATCGAGCTGAGTTCGATAGTTTACCGGGCTAATTGGAATCAAATGTAGTTTAAGGGGTAGGATGCCCCTGAGAAAATAATTTAGAGAACAAATTGAACCTTAACCTTTTAATTTAGATGAAATAGATTTGATCTATTCATGAGATAACATTATCTCTTTCGCAAATAATTGAATGTACTAGGCGTATATGAGCTTATTTCAGATAGATCGGGTCAAATTTGCGGGTCAACCCGCTTTAACCCACGTGAATCAACTAACAAAAAAAAAATCAAAATCATTATCAACTATTACATAAAAAAGTATCACTCAAATTTCCAAAAGCTTCACGTGTATCCTTAAAAAGTAACGAGTCCGCTAGTTATCTTATACGAGTTTATTTAGTTTAAACTGTGATTTTTTCATTTCAATGAATATTTAGATTTAGGGGTTTGTGATTGTTTTAGGTTCAGGGTCTTTTTTAGCATTTTTTTAGATTTTTTAGGGGTTTATTTTTGGGTTTTTAGGATAAATTTTTTGTTAAGGTTTATTAATCTCAATTAGGCCTTATATTTAATTGGAAAGACGTTATTGCCGAGTGCAGAGCATGAGCCCACGCATTAGTGTCGGACATGTGCACTGCGCGAGTCGCGGTAACAAAACAAATTAATTCAATTTAATGTTATGGTTCAATACTTCCATTTTAGGGTATATATTTATTTCAATAAATTTAAATATTGAGCGTAGTGCACGAGCCCAAACTTTAGCGTTGGGCGAGTACACTGCGCGAGTTTTCATTAAGACAATCAATTTTAATTTAAAGGATATACATGTTTTGGGGGGGGAAAAACGGGCGCGTGGTGCGCTTGTGGGGCGCGCACCGTTTGATATAGATGTATATATGATGTTGTGCATGGAATACCAGCTCTATCTCTTTATTGTAAGATCAGCAAGTATATAATAATTGGATTAAAAACCGAAATTAGAAGAGAAAAGTGGAAGGTTACCTCTCGTTAAAGGTTGTGTTAGCTGCAGATTGGATTATAATATCTACATCTTTCCTAATTATATTGCTAGATTCATAATCCATTCCCAAATTTGGTTCACAAATATCTCCCAGGATAGGTATTAGCTTTTCCCTTACAAAACCTCCATAATATTTCCCATATTTTTCTTTCAAATGTGTGAACAACTCTGAGTTTATTATCTGCACAAAATATTGGTGAACGGTTAATAGTAAATGAACCTACAAATCTAAAGCAACTAAACTGATTAGAAAAATAAAAAATTGAAATAAATAAATAAAATACTGTATATAAAAATAAATAACTAGCTAGTTGTTAAATTAAATCATTTATATTAATATATATATATATATATTACATATATTAATATGTACTTCGTTTTCAATTCTATCAATTGCGGCCTCCTTATCTATTGCCTTAATTAGCAAGTAGACTTTTCCCACCGGGGTTGATCTTAGTATCTTCTCTACAAAAACTGCAAACCAAAATTAATATTTAAACCGAGTTAGAGAAATTAAATACATATATAAATATCTTCTGCAGAAAAATAATCATTAATTATAGGAAAAAAAAAACAGAAAGTGATCATTAAAATATGTACGTAAAATTGTACAAGTAAAAGATTATATATATATATACACCTTTTCCAAGGAATCCAGTTGCACCAGTAATAAAAATGTTCTTCCCTTGAAAAAATTGAAGAATCCCTATTCCTGCATGCACATCTTTAGGATCAGCCATCGCGGCCGTCGCCGGCAATTTAAACGACGGCAGGTGGGAGCAACGAGTGAAGCAAAAATATCTTTCAATATTTTTCGTTGTAAAACCTTGCCATTTAAGATGATTGGCAGAAAAGGGGAAGTTTGTTTTGGAACAATATTTTCCCACAGAAATAGGTTTGATTGGATTTGGGGGGTAGAACAATAAGCTACTATGATTGAGCAACATTGTGTTTGATTAGCTTTAATCTGAATAAAAACAAGGATTATTGGAGAACACAGCCTTTCTGCGATACAAGTGTTGCATTATATTTATAGGGAGAAAAAACTTCTAGAGGATCTATTATATAATAATATATTAATTGAGGTTTTGGTGTAACTTAATTGTGTATATATACTCGAATTATTTAACTAATTAATATAGTTCTATTCACACAATATGCTGAATCCATTCATATATAGGGAGAAAATTAAGCTATTTGAAGAGGATATGCAGTTTCATCTAATAATTAAATTAGGTTTGATGAATTGATGGAATAAGGAGAAGGGATAATCTAGCTAGGAAGAGACGTACGTTGATCGTCATGATAATGAGATGTATGAACACGCGCGCGCGCATATTATGCAACTAATTTAGGAATTAATCCACACTAAATTTTACCACCACTAACTATATATCTTAATATACATATAAGAAGGGAATGAAATCATCTATTGCACTAGTGATCTGATATATCCGTATTACACAAAGACGTTATACCACTAGTGCAATAGACGAGTTCATGTATATAAGAAGCATAAATTCATAATGAATTTAAAGAACACAACCATTGTTGGTCAAACTTAAAAAAAAAATGGTGCACATCATAGCTTGTGTTTTAGTTTAATTTTACACTTGTTATTCAGAGTTCATCTTACCCTATTAAGGTGTATTATAATTTTTTTAGTATTTAATTTATAGTTTTTAGTTATTAATTGATTATTTCAAAAATTAAATACTAAAACGATATAATAAATTCTAGGGAAAAGGGTCTCGCAGGCCCCTGAACTTTTTGGCGGGGACCTCTCAGGCCCTTGAATTTTTTTTTTTGCTTAATTGAGCCCCTGAACTTTTTTATTTTCGGATCTATTGGGCCCCTCTGTCAAGCCCCTCTTGACGGGGCCGTTAGTTCTACCTAAAACGACGTCGTTTTAGGGGTTATTCGAATTAAAAAAAAATTCTAAATTCAATTAAAAATCCTCCCAACCCATTTTAAAAAATACCTGACCTGATACTAATTAAACCCGCCCCATTTAGATTAATTTTCATTTTTTCAGTTCTTCATTCCAATATTCAAGTTCTGGGCATGTTTTGGTCATCTTCTTGGTAAATCTTCTGTTATGGGTCGAAAAAAACCTAGTTCAAGCAAGCCTGCCCAGATTATGGCATCTTCTCCCAGCGCCAGTTCAAAAAAATCATCGAAGAAACTGGTGAAAATTGCCTTCACCTCTTCCAGAAAATCTGCAAAAAACACGTTAAAAAAATCAGCTCCATTTCCCAGTTCTTGTTCTGCAAACCCAGAACAAACCCTAAATCTAGACAACAATTATGAGCTCCCAGAAACAGATCTACAAAATAACCATTCCTCCCCCAAACAACCAAATCCCAACATTTCATCCAGACCAAAAAAATAAAAAAATCCAAAAAATTTCGGATTGTGGTCACGCTGCGGGGCTTCGATGCAAATATTGGGAACATAAGGGCCTATTTGCTCAAGATTGTTGTGGGTTTTGCTATACGCCTGGATTTGGGGGACCTCACGCTGATTGTTGAGGGGAAGCCTGGCTGGAATTGGCTGATTGAAACAGCCATTCTCTCTCTCTCTCTCTCTCTCTCTCTCTCTCTCTCTATATATATATATATATATATATATATATATGTGTGTGTGTAATGTATGTGTAGGTTTGTGGGAAAGAAAGAGTAGAGGATGCTTTTGTCGGGTCGGGTTTCTATTAAAATGGGTTGGGTGCATTTTTAATTGAATTTAGAATTTTTTTAATTCGAATAAACCCTAAAACGACGTCGTTTTAGGTCGAACTAACGGCCCCGTCAAGAAGGGCTTGACGAAGGGGCCCAATAGACCAAAAAAAAAGTTTAGGGGCTCAATTGAGCCAAAAAAAGTACAGGGGCCTGCGAGGTCCCCGCTAAAAAGTTCAGGGGCCTGCGAGACTCTTTTCCCTAAATTCTAAATTGGTAGACTGAACCCTAAATAAAAAGTTTAAAATTAAATTAAAGCACATGAAATTTAAATTGAAGAAAAGAAAAGGAAAAAGAACTACAAAATTTGAGTGTGCGATATGAAATGCAACACAAAAGGTGCAGTAGACGATTTCATGTTCCGATTCGAGTTTTTATTGTATTTTCATCAATTTCATTTATTTGCGATTTAATTTAATTTTACAATTTTTTAGTATTTAATTTTCATTTTTCAATTAATAATTCATTATTATGGCTGATTATTTCATAATTAAATTTTATAATTTATATTTTTTTATAAATTTTGACTATGATGATTTATGTTATAATTAATTTTATTTTATAATGAATATTATTAAAATCATAAATTTGATAGTAAAACGCAAAGAAGAGTAACGTGAAATTTGAATCGGGAATTGGAAGCATATATCTATTAAAGTTTTTTGTTGCACTTCTTTATGTTTCACTATTAAACTTATAATTTTAATAATATTCATTTTAAAATAAAAATTAATTATAATATAAATAATCATAGTCTAAATTTATGAACAAAAATATGAATTATAAAATTATAAAATTTAATTTTAAAATAATCAACCATAATGAATTTTAATTATTAATTAAGCTAAGAATTAAATATTAAAAGAAATTAAATCTTAATTAATTGGGTGGCAACGTAGGGTGAACCCTAATAAATAATTATAAAATTAAATGAAATCACAAAAAATAAAATTAAAGAAAAATATAAAAAATAAACTCATAATTTGAAAATTAAACATAGAATGTAGCACATAGAGGGAATGCAACAAAAAATGTGATGTGAGAATATATATGTATAGCGAATGATTTAAAAAACAATTGAGCTAATTAATTATTTTCATCACCTACATCAACCCCAGCGCCAGATATATAAAATATTGTGCGGGATCATTTTAAAATTAAAGAAAAATTAAATAATTGGCGAACAAATTAACATAGCTATAAATCAGAATGGGGCGCGGAATTCGGCCAGTATTTATTTACATTAAATTTCCAATAAATTAATCCTATTTAAAGCAAATTAAATTCAAGTGCTTCTTATACTATCAATCGACATAATATTTTATTGTAATCCTATACTTCTTCCATCAAAAAATCTCCCTTCGGATAAATATTTAGCTTTGAGTGCTACTACACTACAAACCAAACCATCTTTATAGTTAGCAATAAATCAACGGGTAATTCAATTCACAACCCCCATTTTTTTCTTCACAATCCTCATTTATAATTAAAATATAATTATTAATTTTATGGACTTTTTCACTCTTTAAATTTCTACTTCCTTCTGTACAGTCCCCTTCCCTTTTCTTTGCAAATATATCTTCTCATTTATTCTTTATTTCCTACAAAAATCCGAAAATCACATAGTCGAAAATCATGAATCCGAAAATCATGTATATATCTCCTTCTTCCTTCTGTATATGGTGTAAACATATTCCAAAATCATGAATCAAAATTCAGAACCCACATTTAATATCTCATTCCCTCATTATCTCATCAACCTATTTTTGTGTTTCTTGGCAACAACCCAAATCTCTTATTTGGATAGTATTTGTTTCTCAAAAATTATTTTTTGGTTTCTTTGGATTTGAATTTGCTATTCATGTTTCTTGCAAAACAATTGGTGGCCAATACTGATACGAGATTTTTACTCTCCACAATGGTTTCAATATTTATAAACTCGAGTCATGCTTACAATTATACAAGTATATAATTGTAGATAGGATGAAACAAGATCGATCCACAGAGAAAAGGAATTAGAACTTGAAAATACAAGTACTACGACGATAGACGAGTGAAATATTTAGACTATGGATTAGGATGAGGGTTGATTTTCACAACAAAACCAAAACATAAGAAATAAACAAGTGAATACCAAACAACAACAATAAACAAACTAAATAGCAAATGAAATAAACAATACCAACAAGAGAGAGATATTTGAAGATGATAAATAAGGGCAAGACTCTAGGATATAGATACACAATGCTCCTATTGATCAAACAACAAGGATTTAAACACACAATCATGCTAAGTTCATAGATAGGAAGACCACGAATATAGAAGGAACATCTCTCGAATATCTCCTTAATTGCGAATGCGACAAGGATGGTTATCTCTAACGCATTCCAAGGTCGCACCTACCAAAGGCTCTAAGGGGTCACATTTCCTTCCACATAATCGACATTCGACTAAGAAGACAACTATGTAGATTTAATCCAATTAAGCATGCCTATGATCACGAGATTGACTAGATGCAAGTGATTCATACATTTGATGCTAGTAAGAATGCCACTTCAAACAACACCATTCAAGAACTAGCATGGATTAAAATCTTGACAAAGCATGAATATATATATAAAACTCAAATCAAGATCAATATTTACATTGTTTCACCACATCCTAGAGCCCTAAGGCTCATAGCCAACCATATTCACAATAACATCAAGAATACAAAAGAAGGAACAAAAACCCATTCTAAATACAAGCTTAAGAGAGGAGAAGAAATTATATAACCCAATGTAGAACACTCTTCTTCAATCTAATGGCTTGAATCTTCAAATGGATGGTTGAATCTTCCTTTTTCTTCTTGATATTCAAAAATCTCCAAATGTGGTGTTTCTCTTCTGTATTTTCGACTCTAAGGGGTTGTGGCTGTGTGGTTTGAAAACCCTAATAGATATATAAAGAACTAGACCAATAATTGGATGCCAAAAGTCAATTTTAATTTTCGTCTGTGCAGAACTCGACCCCAAGAACTCGCGTTTGAGGGTCGAATTTGGAACAAAGGAAATTGGGTCTTTGAAGGCTCTGCAACACGGGCTTTTGGTCGCGTTTGAGGGTCGCGTTTCAGCCTTCAGTCGAAACTCGACCCAAGGGGGTCACGTTTGAGGGTCGCGTTCGGCATGAGTCTCCGGTAGCTTCCACGGTTTTACTTCATTCTCGTTCGTTTCTTGGCCGATTGATCCGATTCAACTTGAAGTGTGCTCCTTATTCGATTCTCTATCTATGTATGGTCTTAAATCCTTCAAGTTTGAAGTAATTGATCCTCAAGTTCCTGTAAAACTCAAACAAGAAACAAAACATCCAAACCGGGAGGTTAAGAGCTCAAATTGGGTTAAAGCACACATTTAACTCACCAAAACTCGTCATTTCAACCTCAATTAATGGTGCAAAAACCACACTTATCAAATACGATTTTCAAATAGTTGGTGGCTAATATGATTTTCCCCAACATATATATTAGTTCATATTAGTTATTTTTTTCACATTATTTATGCTTTCTTCTCGATTAATATTAGTTTCATTTTTTGATTTCATCAAATTCTAGCAAAAAATGAAGATCAAAATTGAAGCACACACAATGGAAAACTTCTCGCAAATGTATTAAAATCAAAATCATGTTAACTTAAAAAACAATGAATACCATGAAATTAGAAAAAAAAAAAATATTTTCAACCAACAACCAATACAAATGAAAATAGTAAAGAAACAGAAGAAGAAATTCCCAAAGGAATTCATTGGGAGTTTGAAGTTTGAAGTTATAAAATAAGTTAGGGGTTGTGCGCATAGGGGGTTGTTTGGTTATTAATTGATGGGGAGTTTTAAAGGGTAAAAAAGTCTAAATAATTAATATTTATATTTTAAAATATTGTGGGATTGTAAAGAGAAATGTGGGGATTGTGAATAGAATCACCCTAAATCAACAAGCAATCTTTCCAAGCAAGCCCACATATTTGTTGGAACACAGCTTATCCCAACGGAGCCCGTTGATACAACGAGAATCATCATACCGATTACCCCACCAAAAATAATTTAATTAACATTCGTAACTCACAAGAGACATTACTGCTATAAAAGACTTGATTTTTGGCAATTGATGGTGATAAACATGGGGTTTTATGTATTTCGGAGTTAATTAAATATCTATTTTGCATGATGCATAACCTATTCAGTACAAAAAATAAAATAAAAAAGTTTTAGCGATGAAATTTCATCAAAAATCCATCACTAAAAACCTCATCATTAGCCATTTTAACGACATAATTAACAACGGACAAAATTAGATTAATAATGTTTATAAGTATATTATTTAATTTTTTATTTCTATGTTGTATTAAAAGGTTAATTAATATGATGTTTACTTCATTTATTTAATATACTTTTCCTTAATTACTTCTTTAGCTTACAGTTTTACTTTTTTAATGTTATAAATTTTAAATTATTAAAATTTTATTGTTTAAATGTTAATTTTAAATTATATATTTTTAAATATCTTGTATGTTTCTTTTAAAATATAATTATATTACTGAATTGTTTTATCAATAAAAATGTTAAAATAAGTTTTACATCATTTATTTAATATTTTTTTCTTAATTCTTCAAATTACATTTTATTGTTTAAATGTTAATTTTAAATTAGATATTTTTTATTATAATAAAAATTTTAAGGATTGACTATATTTATATATTAGATTATTTTAATTAATTATCTCAAATATTATTTGTTTATAATTAATAATACTTATAAAAATAAAATTAAAAAGAGGTGGAAAAAATAATTTTTCTAATTTAATGTCATCTCAAATTTATCATTAAGTTGTAATTAAAATAAAAAAATAAAAAATAAAATAAAATTAAAGTTAAGCAATGAGATTTTCTGTCGGTAATATGAAAAAAAATTAAAAGTTGGATATTTAACGATAGATTTTTCCATAGCACGGAAAACTCCGTTTCGCAGTCAGTAATATGGATAAAAATTAAAAACATGAAATTGATGTTTAATAACAGATTTTTCTGTCTTTAACTTAGTAACAGAAAAAATCATTGTTAAAAGACACGAACTTAATGTGTTGTTAATTTGTCAGTAATCTAGCGGAGAATATAATTCATCACTAAATCGATCGTTAAAACACTTTTTTTTTTGTATAGATTGTGACATTTATTGTTGATTTCTATAAGTGTTTATATGTCACGTGTTTCTTGAGTTTTGACAGAAAGTACACAAGTTTTGGATGTGTTCTGAGTTAGAATGACGTTGGGAGAGTGATGAACTAGCATTTTTTTACTAGTTTTTGTGTTATTTGATTGTGCATTTTATATGGGTTACTCTTGTTTTAATCCCAATTTAGTCGGATTCACTTGTTTTGAGAGTTTGGTGTGTTGAATTGCTTTTTCAGGATTTTGTCCCACGTTTGCTGTATTTTTGGCTAAGAGATTGTTGATGACGTTCCGAGGTTGTACGATGAAGAAGTCGAGTCAAGAAAGAGACAAACACTTTTGTAAAGTTGGGCATTCGTCAAAAAATGGATTACACTTTTGCACATCCCACATGGTCTGGGCTTCCTTTCTATGCTCGCATCAGACAAAGCTTTTTTAATATTTTCACACAGCTAGTCTATTCTGGTATCTTGATCATGTGCCCTCTCAGACTTATTCACCGTTCGTATGCCATCTCTACTGAAATCACGGTTATCTTCATCCATCTACGTCAGAATTCTAAACATTTCAACTGGATGCTTGTTCAGCATAGATCCTCCATATGAGGCATTCACTATCATCCTCTCTTGTGTTCTCAACCCTCCAACAAAATTTTGAATCAGATCATGGTTAGTAATCTGATGTTGTAGGCATTTCGCCAACATCATCTGATATCTTCTCAGTAATCATAAATACTTACCACAGATCTTATAGAAATAGAATCATTTTTCTTGAAGCTCTTCAATGAGTTCTTTCATGAATCGCATACATAAAATCTGCATTGCTTGGAATCGGGTTGTTGAGGAGTCTATGTTAAAATATTAAAAATTAGGTGGTAAGAGTTCCACGCAGATGCACTAGTAAATATCTAATGGAAATACGTATATACCTTCACAATCTCCCAGATTGGTTTTTTTTTCACTCTTCTTTGACAAACTTGTGTTGAACAAAGCTATTGCCTTCATACCATATAAACACATGAATTAGTAATGTGAATATATAAAAATTACATATTAAACTACATATTTTTTCTTACATGTCCACAATATTTTTCCAACTTTGGTCACGGTTTCGATTACTCAGAGAGTCGAGCAAGTACACAATCTCTTTGTGAGGGTCAATTACTGTGAGTATCCAATGGTGGTTGATTCACAATAACTATTGATTAGTACACGTACAAAGAAATTTTCATAAAGATCCTGCCTCCAATACATTGAAAATTAACCAAAATTGTTCATTAATTGTATCACATAACTGGCAAACTATAGATGGTTAAAGGGCAAAATCTAATATTAACTCAACATGAAACAAATTTCTACCTGTTTAGTTTGAAGAAGAAAAGTAAACCAGCCAAGCAGCACTTTAATCACCAAAACATAGTCAATTTAAGACCAATTTTAATTCCAAATACTACATATGCGGTTAAAAGAAAAGTGACTCAACATTCATCTCTACCTGATACATTTCAATAACATATACACACTTAAGATGTAACTTCCAGTTTTTAACTGATAATAACTACCTACACCTTTTTCCTACTATGTGGAGTCGGCTCTATGGTTCATATCTATCATCAGTCATCACATCTGGTTGAAGCACATGTAATTAATTACTTTCTGCCCTTGAACAACTAGTTCAGATACATCAAAATTGAGATGAATAATGCTGAAATCACACATGGTTAACTATTTGAAGCTAAAAAAAAAATATAACCAACATGACCTTGGAGAATTCAGACTGCAAGAATGATGCTATGTAGTCAGCAATTATACAAAATTTCCAGCTAACTGGTCTACTAGTCTATATGCTTCTTGCCATGACAGCTTTATATCAGTATATCACAACTCACAAGAAGCAGAAAACAATCTAGCTTAACTTAGTAAAAAAGTATTGCATACATGAGCATGAAATGAATAGTCTCATATATGCATCTGCTAATCTAATATCACTCGCTGGTGAATTATTTAAATGCAATTTTTTTAGATTAAAGACAATAAATTATCCGTTCTCTGAAGTTCTTCATAACAATATGATACAATTATATATATATATATATAACAGAATTATAACCAAAAAGGGGAAATCATATTTTCTATGCATCTTCTTTAAATTCATGAACACATGTTTCTTTCAAACAAGATTCAGTGAACAAAAAAGAAAATGGAAAATACCAATTAAAACATGTAACAATTCATTTGCAGGTGCTAAACTATTTTTCAGGTCTTGGTTTTTAATGTGGATAGCAGGTCTTGGTTGTTTGGATACTCAGATTTTCATAGAACTATAACGTATGAAACTTACCCTACATTGTATGGCACTATCACCAATTCGTTTAGGCCTACACCTTTTAGTCTATCTGCCAAAAGTTGTGTTCATACATTCATCGAGCACTTTGGCACATAGGATACACTAAATGGATTCACAAATCGAAATCCACCAAGTGTGCTTGCAGCACCCATTTCCTTGTACAATTTTCTAACAAATTACATACATTTTAGTCGTTTAACATAATATGTTATTTTTAAAAATTAGAACTATTATTAAAATTCGAGAGGATAAATATTTACCACATATAAACAACTATGCAATTACCCGAAATGGGCTCCAACTCACAAAATGGGATGACATCCTCAAGGTGAATGTAAATATCACATTTATTACCAAAAATCTCATCATCCAAGGAAATAGATAGTCCAGCGCCATCCTTCAATGTAGCCTCATAGTAACAGTACATTGCTTTTAAATTACGATGCAAATCTTGATAATCCCTTATGTTCGTTGTCTTAACAACTTTTTTCTTTTCAACTGCCTTATGGGTGGGCCTCTAATAAATGCAACACAATAAATGTTAGATACACTCTCTATATATATAATATATAGATATACACACACAATATGAATTAGTAAATAAATTACATTTTATCTTTTCTTTGCTCAACACCAAATGTGTAGGCCAGGCTACATGGGATCCAAGTGCATTTCCTACATTCTCACACATATCCGTAATATGATGTGGTAGCAAGGCTTTAGGATCCACCACTTCATCGATCGATACACATGTGCAATTTTTAGGAATTGAAGAACGACTGACTGCACGCATAATGGTTCCATAAGCAATAACATCATTCCAATTCTCTAATAACAATGAAACCAACTTCCCCTGCATTAACAGCTCTGCAATTGGTTATATAGATACAACTAATCTTTATTACACTATGCTTACTAAACAAAAAATAAATTTAAATACCATCAACAAACACCTGTAAAACATCATCCTTATTCACAAGCATCACATCTTCATCGTCATCCTTAAGGCTATTTGTCTCCAACTTGATAGAGCAACTCCCCTTTTCTTCTACCTCCTTTTGTTTCACCATAGATGCTTGCAATTCTGCAAGTTTCTCATAAAGTTAAGTTATTAACATTTTATGATCGCTTAGTTGTTTCTTTGTCTCTGCCAACTCAATATGCTCTTATTTCACACATTGTCGTCCTGCTCTAGGGGACTTGAAGTATGTGGAAGGCATAATCTAGCATCCAACAGCTCTGACACGTCCAGAGTGTTCTGGTGATTGGAGTGCACAGGTAAGCAAATCTGATCCCAATCCTGAAGACTTGAACACTCTCCCCTCCTTTTGCCGGATATAATCATCCTTTCATTTAGAAAAAAACAAAATAACATTAACAATTTGTATACGAAATCCTACAAAAATAGTGAATTTTGTAGCTTACAATCCTTAACACAGCCTCCTTCAAATTCTCATCTTCTATCCTCTTGTCCTTAGTCACCCGTGCTTTTTTCCACATCACTGCTCTATCTACCTCGTCATCACCACAAAGCTCATCCTTATGAAATTAAGAATATAGTTAGTTAGAATGATCAGATATAAACAATGTTAAGTCTTAATGAAAAAACATACTATTTTCTCAGCTAAACTGGCATAGTCCCTACACGAGAGTCGATGTGGGTATATGTTCTTCTGTCTTCTCTTTTTCTGTTCCGCACTCACTTTCTGGTAGATTCAAAATAATTAGTAACAAACCTAGCAAGCAGATACAAGTAGCCGATACTTGCTTCATCTGTGACACAGACATATATCTAGCTACATAATTTAAAAAAAAGTAATTCTCTTACCAAAAACTTTTTTATCACTATCCAGGCACACCCACATTCAAAAACAAAAAAAATAAAAGGAAGTTTAAAAATACTAACATAAACATTCAAAAATACTAGTACGTACCTGATTGAGACTCTCTTCAGAGTGTCAATTAATTTTTAAATTTGTAGCTCATCTATATATATATATGTATATATTATAGTAACATAATTTTTATAATTAAGTTGGACAAATAAATGTGTAACTTACCTTAAATTCATCGGACAATCGACTAATTACGAATCAACTCCAATCTTCAGTAAGAATTCCACTGCCTTCCGGTGGATCATTCAACATATCTGGATCATCTTTATGTGGTATAATATAGTCAACATATAGCTTGCTCTTCCACTGCTTCCACTTTGAATTTGCTGACTCCAAACATCCTGATCTCCATTTTAGGTCAACTTCATATGATAACTACAAAAAAAACATAATAAGAGAATTATGAGTAAGCAAAAATTTAAGAAATCTGATAAATATTGATAACACATAGTGCATACTTACATTAACTGACTGCCATATCAGGTCTTTCTCCTTCTGTGGCACGTGTCTCTAGGTCTTGTAAGTTACTTTCACTTCTTTTCTAGCAAGAACTCCAATAAAGCTCTGCATTTCAGATGCAACCGGACCCAATGACTGACCATATTTATTAAAATCAACACGTTCTTTGATCTCTTTAGCTTTTCTTTTTGCAAAGTTATGCAAGCAAATCTTTTCCCGAATTGATCTTGATGATTTTGTATCTTTGGAATCTATCCCGTTGTCATCAACACTTTGACTCTCATTTGGATCCATAATCTCTCCAAGACCTAATAAAACAATGAACAAAATAAATATGTTAGTAATATGTAAACATGTGGAAACATTATATATACAAGCAATTCATTCAACACAAGGACATGGTAACATAATAAAAACACATAACTTATCCAATATAATAAATTGCAAATAAGAAAATCAGGAGAGTTTACCAAACTAAATATTCACATTATCAACCCAAGTTCCATCACAATCTCCACGAATAAAAGATGGTTCATTCTCATCTCCTTCATCATTCAAATCCATTGTGGGTACGTGTGTTGTAAAACATTGATGGTGCATAGTAATGTCTCCCAAGTCATCATTATTAATGAATTCAATATACTCTTTACTAGGAGAAGGAAGCACAACAGACCATGTAATATCATGAGAATCATCAACATAAAATACTTGTTTGGCTTGACTACCTAAAATAAAAGGGTCATCTTTGTAACCAATTCTATCAAGGTTAACTAACTTAAGACTAAGAGGGTCTACTTTGACACCACCATTATCATCTACCCAACTGCACTTAAATACTACAACACTAAATGTTCCATAGTCGAGCTCCCAGATTTCCTCAATTCTTCCATAAAATAACATGTTCCCCACCACTGGATTTTTATCATTTGCACTAGCTACCTGCATTGTCTTTGAAACTACCATCACTTCAGAATTTTGAACAACTCTAATAGCATCACATTCTCTTGTGTGGTATGTAACACCATTAATCATATAACTCCCATATTTTAGAACTTGATTGTTTGGTCCATGGGACATCCACTTCACCCTTGTCGATATTTGATTTGTGAAAAGTGTAGATGCAGTGGAAATCTATAGAAAAACTTTAAGTTAACTTCGTAACACTATATCAAAAAGATTTTATTACAGAACTTATGTGTTCATGTAGCCAGGTGCTGAATGACCGATTGTGTTCATCTTGGAACCGCTTTTCACTCTTAATTTTAGGAAATGAACTCCTTAAATATGCTTTGTGTTCCCTATTTGAAGGACCACTCATTTAATTACTCCAATATCTTGATATGAAATTGATATGGCTCGATCTCATTATCATTTGTCAATACATATTGATGAGCTTGCTCCAACTCTTTATCACTTACTTGAACCGACCCAGGTGCAGATAATGACTTTATTCTATATGCTTCTATCTAGCTAGTCGGGAATATTTCAATTGTGTTTACATTAGACAAGTAGTCTGAACAAAATTCCACAGCCTCTTCAGCCATATAACACTCAGTAATGCACCATTCTGGCCGATTATGATTACGTACATATCCTTTCAATATTCTCATGAATCATTCAAATATACCAAACTGGTCCACACAACTTCACCTCTTGTACAGGATGAACCACTAAATGAACCATTATATCGAAGAATGACAGAGGAAAATTGTGATACCCCGACCCTTTTTGCTAAATTATAAATTATAATTTTAGTAACTGGTTTTAAGTTAATATTATTTGAATATTAATCATGTGAGTTTGTTTATTATGCCGTTGTTTTGTTGCAGGTTATTCCACTCGAACCAATACGTCATAGGACACAGTGATATTATACTGAGTGTATAATACAGTTTGAATTTTTAATACTAAAATGTCGAGTTATATGATAGTGAATGAATGTGGTTAAAGTTAATTTGTTTTGCCATACCTTGAACACCCTAACGTCGACCCGGTCGGGGATCTCACTGTGTATTAAAAGTGCTTTGAAAAATTTAAAGTTAAATGGAGTTGAAAATGTCCGGGAGCCGAATTAGTTCGGGGGGTTGAATTGATCACGCCGCGCGCCCGCCGGCGCAGCCCTGCGCGGTCACGGGGAGGCGTGCGGTCGCGTGGGCTAGGACGTATTTTTCTTTCTGGATTTCTGTCTTTTAAAACACTACTCTTATTCATTCCTCCTCATTTCCTCTCTCTATTTGGGCGATTTTCCTCCATCACTCTCAATAAATTCTTCAAGTTTTGGGGTGGATTCTTTCATCATCATCCATCAACTAAGGTAACTTTATACTCTCTTCCTCTTGGTGATTAAACACCAATTTCTTGTTATTTTGAACTTAGGGTTTATATCCAAAAATTAGGGGTTTTCGATTTTGTTGATCTTCTTGTCTTGATATCTTGAACATATGGTTTATTTACTCCATTGAAGCTATATGTGTCGTTAAATTGAAATCTCCATGGTTCATTATTGCTAGGGTTTGGGTTGTTGCCCTAATTTTTCCCATGATATGTTGATTGTTGGTTGGAGGTGTTGTGATGGTTGTTTGGGGTTGATTTTCATGTATGTTAGAGTCCTAGGATAGAGGTGTTTGTATTTGGAACTATGAGTTTAAATGATTTAAATTGAGTCATGTTCATGTGGTTGAAATGGGTGCACGTGATGTGCTCGATTAAATGTCTCAAGGAGTTTTAATGTGTATTTTGAGTCGAAAATCATAGTGTGAGCTTGTATATCCATGGTTATGTATATGGATATGTATGAAATCTTTAAAGAAAAGTATAACATGTGTTTAGTCAAAATTATGGATTTATTTGTATAACTCTACGTCTAAAATGAAAAGAGGATTAAAAGGTGCTAGGTGACGTGTTGTGGTTCGAGGCGGACGACTTGTGCACGACAAAGAAGTATTTCAAAGGTTGAAAAGATTTGAAAGCGTCTCGTAAGGTGGGGTAACTCTAAACTGTGAACACGTGTAAAGTTATAGTTATTGTTGTGCTTTGATTGTATAAGTATGAAGGGTCTTCGGACCGGTGAAATGAAAGAGATCCTTCGGGGTCGACAAAGAGGTCCTTCGGGATCGATATAGACTTGTTAATGTCTTCCCTGGGGGGTAATAAGCATGCGGGCATCCCTACAGGGCCAAAAATGTTCATTAACAGGGACATCATGATGTTGGACCTTACGGGGTTGAGACTAGTCTCCACAAAAGTAAAGAAGTATCCATATGTTATATTTTCACTTCTGCAATTGGCTATAACTGTTTACAGTGTTCCCCACTGAGTATGTTGTTAAATACCCACCCTATTCATTCAATGAATTTCAGGTTGAAGAGTCGGAGTCCGAGTAGGAGCATTGTGAAAACAAGAGAACCCCCACAAGCTTGTGTTTATCTTTTTGCATGCTCTTCTTTAGAAAACACTCATATTATTAATACATTAATCATTCCTTTTGCTTTAATGATCAATGCTTATTGGGGATGGGAATAGCCCTATTTTGTAGTTATGATGTATTTAACCCGATATTATGCAAAACATTTTAAAGGCGGGTCGTTCGACCTTGGAGCCTTCTATGTGTGAATTATGTCAATGAACCTTTATGCTATGTATGTTAATTTAGGGTGATAGACAGGTGGGTTGTGTAAGACCTATGGCCCGATAGGTTGGATGATTGTATGATTTTGTGGATGGGCTTACACGATGCTTCTACTTAACACTATGTTGTGTGACAAAATATATATGATAGATTGCATGCTATAATCGTGAAAAATTTATATTGAGAATTATGATGTCTTACCTTATTATGCTATTATCATGCTTTTGACCTTAGCTTCCGCTCATATTAAAATAAGCACACAAAAATAAATAAGTAAATTGTATGTTAAGTGACGTGGCCAAACAGAGTGGTTTGGGGCGTTATAAAAATGTTTTTCTAGCAAGCTCAAAGTCACCACAATATCTCTTTGAATCTCGTCTAATTTTGATACATCAATAACCTTGTTACATAAAATATTAAAGAAGAAACACAACTTTGTGATACTATAATACGTAGTTTGTTCATCGTAAAAGTTCTGAAACATATAATATTTAATATAATTTAATAAGTAAATTACAATTAAAAATCAAACAATGTGAAATTAAATGTAATAAATAATAATTATATTATTTTTCAATATTTAAACTAAAAGTTATAATGAATGATCTAAACATTTTTAAGAAAATGAGATATACTATTCAATATTATAATATTTAGGCCTTAGTATGTTTATTATGGAAGCTTTGAAAATTATTAAATTTCATATAATTTAATAGTTAAATTATAACTACAAATTGATCAATTTGAACTCAAATGTTATTGATAATCTTTTATTTATTTTTAAAATTTTAGACGTAAAGTTATGATGAATAAAAAAATATACTAAAATGAGATATTATATACAATACTTAGTATGTTCATGAAAAAAGTTTAGGAAAATATTATATTTCATATAATTTAATACAAAAATCCTACCTAAAAATTGAACAATGTGAAATCAGATGTAAAATAAATAATAATGTTGTATTCTTCTTTAATCTTTAGACTAAAAATTATGATGAATTATCAAAAAAATTAAAATAAAATGAAATATGCTATATAATGCTATAATACTTAGTATGTTCTGCATAAACGTTTACGAAAATATTATATTTCATATAATTTAATACAAAACTCTAACTAAAAATTGAACAACATGTGAAATAAGATGTAATAAATAATAATGTTATATTCTTCTTTAATCTTTAAAGTAAAAGTTATGATGAATTATCAAAAAAATTAAAATAAATTAAATATGTTATACAATGTTATAATGCTTGGTATGTTCAGCGTAAACATTTTGAAAAATATTATATTTCATATAATTTAATACAAAACTCTTAACTAAAAATTGAATAATATAAAATCAGATGTAATATATAATAATCTTATATTCTTCTTTAATCTTTAGCCTAAAAGTTATGATGAAATATCAAAAAAATTAAAATAAGATAAGATATGATATACGATGCTATAATACTTAGTATATGTTCATTATAAATATTTAGGAAAATAATCCTAACCAAAAACTGAACAATGTGAAATCTAATGTGATAAAAAATAATATTATATTCTTCTTTAATCTTTAGACAAAAAGTTATGATGAATTATTGAGAAAATTAAAAATAAAATGAGATATGATATACAATACTATAATACTTAGTATATGTTCATCATAAACATTTAATATAATGATAATTTCGATATACCGTAAAATGTCGGTGATAAACCCTTGTTTTTCGATGGTTTACATGTATTTTGAAGTCTATTTGGATAGTAGTTGATGAGCATTGCATGTATGAATTAACAAGTTTCGCATAGTTTTCTATATTTTGTGCAGTGTCACGTTTTTACTCTTTTTGAAGGGATTCAGTGCTAAATATTTTATGAGATGAATTTGAGCTTGAAAAGTTCCTACAAAGATAGAGGATCGAGTGAGGAGCGCGCTGCAACTTGAATCGAGTCAATCGGATGAGAAACGAGTGAGAACAGAGCAAAACAGTAAAGAGTGTCGGGCGGCGAAGATGGCGCACGGCCCGTGCGCCAAGAATCCTTAGCGCACGGACCGTGCGGGTTCTTAAGAAACTAGAACAGTGAGTTATGCGCGGCCCGTGCGCGAGAAAACCCGTGCACGGACCGTGCACTGTGAGGCGGTTTGAGGCGGATTTTCCTCTCTTTCCTTGTTCGACTCCAACACCCATCCAAACTCAGCCCAAACTATTTAAGGCTTCTTTGAGCACAAAAATTACACAACTTTTACCCTATAGAGAGAACGGAGAACATCTTGGAGAAGACAGAGAAGAGACCATCGAGAGATTGAAGAAGCACATCATAGACTATGTTTATTTTATGCTTTATTCAATTAAAACTATCATGTTGAATGCTTTTGTTTATTTATTGTCTTTAGATTTTGAATATAACATGAGTAGCTAAATTCTTTGAGATCCTATGGTTGTGGATGTTTTATGAATTTACGATTTGAAGTAATTTATTGTTCCTTTCTATTTCTTGTTTATGCATTGTTTATGATTGTCTTTTGTGAATGAATTGATCAACATTTACAATTGTGTACTTAATTTATTATTCACTCGAGAGAGGTTAATAGATTGATGAATTAGGATTGTATAACACGAGTCTGCTAGATCGAGAGATTGATAGGTGTCATGAGGAGAATACATCTAATGTACTAATTGGAGTTAGATAATAATTTGAGATCGAGAGATAAGAATTAGAATCTAATCTACGTCTAGAACTTACTCGAGAGAGAGGGCCTAGATAATTTAGTGATTCTCCTACAGGATTTAGAATTAAATTGGTTTAATAAATTCTCTAAAAGTCGAGAAATCCATTAAGCATCAACACCCTAGGATCCGTTTCCTCATCTATTTATCCAGTTTTCTCTACTTGATTTTTATTTATTTATTTTATAGCATTTTAGTTAATAAAAATCAATCTTAATTTTGGCTCTCTAGATAAAGTAAGACAATAGAATTGGGTAATTAGCTGCTTTGCATAGCCAGTCTCTTGGATACGACCTTGCTCACCATTGTTTTGCTATAAATTACCTCGTGCACTTGCAAGTAGTATTTAGGTGAAATAAAATACTGAACAAGTTTTTGGCGCCGTTGGCGGGGACTGGTGTTATTGACGGCTAATATTTGAATTGTTGAGCTTTAATTTAGAGTGTATTTTACTTTATTTTACGTGTTTTATTTTTCTCTGTTTATTCTTAATTCTCTCTGCTGTGTTTTGCTTTTATCTGGTGTTTGGCAGGTAGTGCATGAATTTAAGGTCTAGAGGTTCAACTAAATTAGTACCACTAGACCCTGAGATCAAGGCTTCTGCAAGACACATGAACGCAGAGAGAATCAGAGTTGAGAGAATGACAGCCACTAGAGAAGAAGAGATGGCTGCTATGCACCAAGAGATAGAGGCGCTAAAGGCATTGTTGCAGCAAGAGCAGCCTATAGCTGCACCACCAATCCGAAAGGCTTTGGAGCCTGAGGCTATTGGACACTATGGTGGACTGAAGATGCCAGCTATTGATGCTAACAACTTCGAGCTAAAGTCGGGACTCATTCTGATAGTGCAGCAGAATCAGTTTGGGGACGAAGAACTGGAGGATCCGTATGCACATCTGGCGCAATTCCTAGAAGTCTGTGGGACTGTCAAGATGAATGGAGTTGGAACATATACTATCCGCCTTCACCTTTTCTCATTCTCTCTGCGAGATAAGGCGAAATTATGGTACCATTCTTTGGATGCTGACTCAGTCACGACGTGGTCTGAGCTATGCAAAAAGTTCCTAGCCAAATATTGTCCTCTAAGTAAGATACTGAGGATGAGAAATGAGATCACACAGTTCAGACAGTTCGATCAGGAGCCTCTGTACGAAGCATGGGAAAGGTTTAGAGATCTCATCCGAAAGTGCCCAAAACATGGATTCGGCCTAATCAACATGTGTGCTACTTCTACAATGGTCTGATGGAGAGCACTCGCTACAGAATTGATGCAACTGCAGGAGGCGCGTTGTTGGAATTATCTGTAGAGAAAGTCATAGAGTTGTTGGAAAGGATGGCTGCGAATAGTGATCAGTGGCCATCTCAGAGGAATTCAGTTCGTAGAGTAGCAGAAGTCTCAGCCTCTTCTGATGATTTCAAGGAATTGACAGCGCAGATGTCTACTATGGCGAGAGCCATCACTTT
Organism: Perilla frutescens; assembly: GCA_026008535.1. Classification (NCBI taxonomy): domain Eukaryota; kingdom Viridiplantae; phylum Streptophyta; class Magnoliopsida; order Lamiales; family Lamiaceae; genus Perilla; species Perilla frutescens. The sequence goes on along the minus strand of BRKX01000006.1, from coordinate 6,088,416 downwards.
TTTGACTAAGAAAAGTTCGATGCCCTCTGAAATGGCATCAGATCAAGTTGCAGCAGTTCAAGATAATATGGCCGATATGAACTACATGCAAGGTCGAGGGTATAACAACAATTACCGACCAAATCAAGAAGGGAACCCCTACAATCAGTTTGGGCAGCAAAACAATGACAAGTTGAGTTATGGCAACCTCAATAACTTTTAACAGCCGCCGCCTGGGTTCTCCACCACAAATGGGGTGATTAACGAAGGAAAAAAGCCGGATTTGGAAAAAAATTTGGGTTCCTTTATGACTGTGATGAGTGGTGTTTTTGCACAATAATTTCAGGTTTAAATGAAGTGATTTGCAGAGTGTTGTATGTGTTTTAACCCAAATTGAGCATTTAACCTCCTATTTTGGAAGTTTTGTTTGTTGTTTGGGTTTTATAGGTAATGGAGGATAAATTAATGCAGATTTGAGGGATTTAAGACCATGAAAAGATAGAGAACCGAATAAGGAGCACGCTGCAAGTTGAATCAGGTCAATCGGCCAAGAAACGAGCGAGAACGAAGTAAAACCGTGGAAGCTACCGGAGAGGCTCACCGAACGCGACCTGCTAGCGCAACCCGCCCGAGGCCGTGTTGCAGGGGCCTTCAGACGCGACCTCTGGGCGCGAGTGCAGGGCAGGCTGCGCCCCAGGTCCTCTGCAATGCGGGCTCTGGGCGCGGCCAACATGGCCCGCATTTTAGCACTTCAGAGACCTATTTTTGTGTGTTCCAAACTCGACCTCCAAGCGCGACCCAGACGAGGTCGCGTCCGGGACTGACGAATCCACTTTTTGACTTTTGGCACTCCATTATTGGTCCTCTATATCATATAACTCTTGGGGAGTTTAAACCATCCAACTCCCACTCGAAAATACACCATAGAACACAAGAACTTGGGGATTTTGAAAGCACAAGAAGATCAAGAAGAGGAGGAAGAAACAGCCATCCATTTGAAGATCCAAGCCAAGGGATTGAAGAAGATTGCTCATCATTGGGTTTTATCTTCTCTTTTATTCTCTTACTCTTGTATTTAGAATGGGTTTTGGTTCTTTCCTCTTTGTTCTTGATGTTATTGTAAATATGGTAGGCTAGAGCCCTTAGGGCTCTAGGATGTGGAGAAACAATATGAATCTTGTTCTTGACTAGGGTTATATCTATGGTTATGCTTTGTCAAGGTTTTAATCCATGCTAGTTCTTGAATTGTGTTGTTTGAAGTGGCATTCATTTAACATCAAATGTATGAATCACTTGCATCTTGCCCATCCCATGATCATAAGCATGTATGGATTGAATCCATGTATTTGTACTCTTAGTTGAATGTTGAATATGTGGAAGGAAATGTGACCCCTTTGAGCCTTTGGTAGGTGTGACCTCGGAATGTATTAGTGATAGTCATCCTTGTCACATTCACAATTTAAGAGATATTCAAGAGATGCTCTTACTATATTCGTGGTCTTCCTATCATTGAACGAAGCATGATTGTTGAGAATACCCTTGTTGTATGCTCAAGAGGAACATTGTGTATCCATGTCCTAGAGTCTTGCCTTAACTTGTTATCTTAAACCATTTCCTTTTAGATCTTGATTTCTTGCATTTCATTTAAGTATTGGTTTTATTGTTTTTGGTGTTTGTTATTTAAGTTGTTGTTTTGGTATTGATGATAATCAACCCTCACTTAAGCATAGTCTAGATAATCCTTGCATCTAATATTGTGGTACTTGCATTGTCTTATTTGGTTCCTCATTCCCTGTGGATTGACCTCGTTTCATCCTGTCTACAATTATATGCTTGTATACTTGTAAGCATAATACGAGTTTATAAATATTGAAACAATCATTGTGGAGAGTAAATCTCCGCTATCAGACTGCTACCAAACAAAGGATGGATGTCGAAGCTGCGAAGGTGGACAATTTGACAATCGCATTCAACAAGTTCACTGTCAACACGGGGGTGCAGCTAAAGTGTATGGAAACTCAGATTGGTCAGTTGGCTAGGATTGTTGGAAGCCAGCAGCAAAAAGGCCAATACCCGAGTAATACAGAGGTAAACCCGAGTAATACAAACGTCGTTTAGCATTGAGTTTTTTTCGAGTAAAACACGTGAGGGGTTTTTAATCCTTATTTGTACGCAATCTCGGGAGAGATTGTAAGTTGAAGCGTGGGTAGCTAGAGGGAGTCTATTGTCACAGTTGTGAGGGGATTTTACAACTTTCGTTCATCAAAGAGTTCGTGAAGAAGAACGGGCGGCATAAGGAAGGATTCTTGTATGTATAAGAACCTCAATAGTCTTCATGAAGGAGTCGTGGATGAATGTTCAAGTTTGGGCAAAGTCCCCCTAGAGTAGGTTGGTTAACCGAATTGGGTTATCAATCTCGTGAGTTCTTTTAATGCTTTTATTTACGTGTTCTTGCTTCTGTTCCTATTACTCTCAAGAACACATGCATGCAATAACCATAAACACATAAGTGCACTGATTACGTTTTTTCAGTTACAATAAGGTATACCGAATTAAGCTACAGTAAGGTTACCGAAATAAAGGTACGGTAAAGGTATGCATTATGTGTCCTACCGAACTTAAGGTATACCGAAGTAAAGTATACCGGAGGTAAAGGTACGGCAACGGTATGATTTTTATCATACCGTAAATTAAGGTAAGATATAAGGTATGACAAAAAAAAAAGTAAGATATGCCGTACCTTGACACCCCTAATATTTCAATCATTTTAATCAAAATAATATATTTTTTAATCATCAAATATTATTCTATCTGGATAATGCACATTTAATTTGTTGTTCATCTAAGACGAAATGTATTAATTTATGTATCCTATCAAATTTTGTAATCCTCTTTGATATTAATGAGAAAATTATGTAACATATATAATACAATATTATTTAATATGTAAGAGCGAGCGAAAATGATAATATTAAATTAATAAACATCGAATATAATAATAATATTCTTAAATTATAAGTTATTACCAATTAGTTATATATATATATATATATGTACTAATATAAATTAAATAAAGAGGCCAAAGAAAAAAAAATATTTTTTGCCACATGTTCGTAATTATGTACAAAAATAATTTCACAAGTATAATTATATTATTTATTTAACGACATTGTAGTTTAAGGTTCTACAAATAGTACTAAGATACAATTTTAGGACATTCGATTATCTAGTCCAAAGTTGTGTGTGTTAATTGTGTACCAAACATCAAAATTATTAGATTTTCTTCCATTTTTTTTCAATTTTAATTTCTTTTGCTTTATAATTTTACATTATTATTTAGGTTTGTTCTACCCAACTAGGATTTATAATTATTTTTTAGCATTTAATGTTCATTATTTAGTTAATATAATTGATTTTTAGGGTTGATTATTAATCCAAACATAAGTATATAATTTCTAAAAATTTTAATTTTTTAGTAATAAATATTAATTATGACTAATTATAATATAATTACTTGGGGGAAACAAATAGGCCCTCAAACTTTTTTTATCTCGATTGAGCAGCCTCTAAACTTTTATTTCGGGTTCAATCAAGCCCCTCGGTCACACCTCTCACAAACGACCGTTATTGAGGGCACAAAATGACGTCGTTTTATAGAAAACGATGTCGTTTTGTGTTTGTCCAAAATTCAAACTTGAATCCATGAACAGTGCTCTTCTTCTCCAAATTTCCTAAATTTTGAGAATCATTTGCAGGCAGAGATGATAAATTAGAGCGAGATGCTGCAGCTGAAATGTTTCCAGAAGAAATATGGAGAGAGATATGAGGAGAGGCAGGAGCAGACAAAGTGAGGGGGAGGTTCTCGACTGGGAATCCTTGCCCAAAAATGATCGGAGATGGGTGAAGGCCATCCGCAGGGGTTGCAGGGATGGGAATTGAAGAGGTGAGCAGAGGAGGGTTGGGTAGAGGTTGGTCGATCTGCAACGAGACGCCCGGCGACTGGAAGGCCATGGGAGGAGCTGCAGACGGCGGAGAACGAGCAGGTAGAGGGGCAGAGATTGGGCGAGAGACTGGTGGGTTGATTGCATCAGATTGGGATGCCTGCGACGAACGATTAGCCACTGGAGGAGAGCCATCCAACGCCGCCTGAGGAAGAGAAAAATGGGGGATTTCCGGCGAAGAGGGAGAGATTCGAGAGGGGTTTTTGGAGGAGATAGGTCCGATGATGAATGGGGATGATTGGTAGAGTCGCCGGAAGTGGTGGAATCGATCTGGGCTTGGAGAAATTCTGATCGATTTCCGGGGGATCAGGAAGATCAGCGAGACTTAGGAAATTTGGAAAAGAAGAGCATTGTTCATACAAAACAACGTCATTTTATATAAAACGACGTCGTTTTGATTCCTCACTAACGGCCGTTTGTGAGGGGTGTGATGGAGGGGCTTGATTGAGCCCAAAATAAAAGTTTATGGGCTCAATCAAGACAAAAAAAAAGTTCGAGAACCTATTTATTCTCCCAAATAAGTTCAGGGGCGGCTTATTTGGCTCTTATCTCTAGATTTTATTTTTATAAAAAATATTAATTATTAATAGTATGCAATTTTGATGTTGAGACATGAATGAGACACAATTAATTTGAAATAAAGGATGTCATAGGCAATTTTAGAACCTTGAACAGTGAAAATCCATATAGAGAACGTAACTAAATAGAGTTTTAATTTAAAGTACAGTTGGATAGCATTACGTACCCTATTTTAGAGTTAAATATTAATCTTGCGAGCTACTCAATTAGAGCGCACACAAGTAGTAACTACGGATAATTTTCAAATAAGGGAAAAAAACACGTCTATTAACCAACTAGCTAATTGCTACAATATTAAACTACGTGAACTGATCGATCCAATAACTTACGTAGCCATTTCTTTTTAGTTTTAGTTTTTTTCTTTTCTTTTGCACGTACATTCACTATTTTTCAGAACAATATACACCACGTGTATATAAAACTTATAAATTATAATATATATTTAGTTTATTGTGTGAGATTAATGATATTAGGTATAAGTTACATCAATGTTAAGCCTTATTTCTTAATTATATGAAGCATCCGGCCTCCCGCGTTTTTTATTCTTCTCCCTATAAATATAATGCAAACACTTCTATTGAAGACATCTTAATTGGAAAACACACTCCAATAACAATATTTGTTTATATTAAGTTTAAAGCTAATTAAACAGAATGTTGCTAAGTCACGGTAGCTCATTGTTCCAGCCTCCAATTGAACGTTATGAGGGAGAATATTGTTCAAAAACAAATTTGCAGCCATTCACTAATCATCCTAAAAGGAATGGTTTTACTTTTAATAGGAAAAACGATGTTGTGCCTTACAAACGAGATCGATATTCCTGCTTCACTTGTTACTGCCATCCCCCGGCGTCGGAATTGCTGCCGCCGGTAACGGTTGATCCTGAAGATGTGCATGCAGGAATAGGGATCCTTCACTTTTTTGAAGGGAAGAACATTTTTGTTACCGGTGCAACTGGACTCCTTGGAAAAGGTACGTGCAATGTATATATTTATATAATTTTGTGTAGTACTTTACTCTATAAATCTATCGTGCGACGGTGCGAGCACCTAATGTATTTGTATTTGATATCATATGAATCATCACTTTCAAAGTTAAATAATGCTGGTGTGTCGGAGGTGATCATATTATGTGTGTAGAGTAACATTCCTCTAATTTATACATGTCTAATCATTTAACTGTTATTTTCTTATTTTTTATATACATTTTATTTTATTTTCAAAACTCTTTTTGGCATATGTAATATCTCTAATGGGTAACCTATATATCGTCAATATCCTTAACTATCTTTGTTTTTGTCAAAATTATTCCAACTAAATATAGCATCATATCTGATTGATTTAGACACAACATATAATATTTAAGAAATAAAGTCCAAATCCACCCATCACTTTCACATGAAGATTCGATGTGGCCACGGGCACTACTTAGATTCTTTTGTATTTAACCAAAATACACATGCATTTATGTAATTTTTTAAAATATTTTATGTGCAATCTAAATTAAGACAATATTAATTATGTGTGATGTAATATTTTTTTATTTCATGCTATGTTAACAATATTGGAGGTTTTTTAAAGACGGCATCTTCATTAAAGAAACACCGAGGTTAACATAATAGGAGATAAAAATAAATATCCCATGACACGTGATTAATATCGATCGTCTTAATATGACAATAGAGTTTGCACATAAAAAATTATAAAAAATATTACATAAATGTCTATTTTGAATGGTATTTTCTTTTTAAATTGGGGTAGTGCGCCTACTTTGGCGGCATCGAATCTTCCATCATTTCTCGCATGTCATAAATGTGGTCGATTTGGAAACAATACAAGAATACGTGAGAAGCTAAGGCCCAAATATTTAGCTGAAACATACAATAATTTTTGTTGTGAAAATGCATCTAGATTAGATTTTATTAGTTTTTGATAGTTTAGTAATCGATTTGAAAAAACAAAATTGAAATATAAATGATAGTTTATGTACCCTTTTTCTGTGTGGCTAAAAATATCAACTTTGGTGTGCAGTTTTGGTGGAAAAGATGCTAAGGTCGACTCCGGTGGGCAAAATCTACTTACTAATTAAGGCAAAAGACAGGGAGGCTGCATTTCATAGAATGGAAAACGAAGTACATATCTATCTATCTAATAATTAAATGCTTATGCTTGATGATAAAAACTAGCTAGCTAGCTAGCTACTAATTTATTTATTTATTTTTCATTGCCTCACCCCTTACATAGAAGAGATGACAATATTACTCAGAGAAAAAAAAAACAATGGTAATTAGTAATGACAGAATTAATAAGTTATTAATTTCATCCCGAGATCCATTATTCCATCAAATATAAAGAATTAAAGACCCTGTGATATCCTTCAACATGAGATTAATTACATATATTTTACATGTTTTTCTGTTTCACAACAAATTATGAGTTTTTCTTTTATTACAATTTCTTGCATTTAATTAATTTTATAATATTTAACTAGGCTTAATTCTACAAATTACCATTATTATTATTATTATTATTATTATTATTATTATTATTATTATTATTATTTAATTTTCAGTGACTTTTAAATAACAATTCATTATTATGGTTGACTTTTCATAATTAGAATATAAAATTTTAATTCAATGTTTTATTGATAAATATTGACTAGGGTTGATTATGTTATTATATATATGTATATATATATATATGCATTTACTATTATAAAAATGTTAAATTTGATAGTGAAACAGAGCGTGAAGCACACATATTATAACAGAAAATTTGAAGCGATATCCTTCCACCTTCATCTAGCTCTATCTAGACTCATACCACTGATATTTAATATTATAAATATTATTATATTTCATTTATATACTTATTGGTTAATTAGAAATCAGTACTCAATGTTTGCCCTTTTTATACTTTTGTCCCGAAGTTATAAAAAAGTAAAACATCACTATTTAAACGTTTTCATAATTAACACTTTTAGTACTAGAACAATTTTCCGGAAAAAGCTAAATTAAGTGTTGACGTGGACTATCATAAATCTTACATTGATTTTTACCCAATTTATTAAAATGACGTGGAAATTGATTTCCGGCAATCCACGCCATTATTTAGTTTTCTGGAAATTTTGTTAGTGCAAATAGTGTTAATTACGCAAATAATATTTATGAATATGTTATTTTGAAAAAAATTCAGGACAAAAATGTAAAAATGGATAAACGTTGGGTACTGATGGTAATTAAATCTTTGTGTGTGTGTGTGTGTAAAGGATTTGGTTCAAATGAGAACTATTGATTCGTGTGTAAACTTTAAAACACAACTCGTTTATCATATTGTTGTTGTTTTTCTTATTATATTTTGGTGCTATTTTTAAAAATATTTTTTTAATGTTGTTCTTAGAGTATTTTAGTTTGCTAACTTTTTTAGTGCCAAAATGCAATGGAAAAAATATTAAAATTACAGTGAATAAGTTGTTCTCACGTCTACACCCGAAACACATTTCACATTATAACTCATCCCTATCTATTTTTGCACAAACCGGGAAATAGATCTGTAGCCAGAGAGATGGCCTAATAGTTTACAATCCATTGTTTAGATTTGTATAGTTTTATAAGTATTAACCGTATGCATGTACCAATTTTTTGTGCAGATAATAAACTCAGAGTTGTTCACATGTGTGAAAGAAAAATATGGGAAAGGTTTTGTAAGGGAAAAGGCGATACCTATCGTGGGAGATATTTGTGAACCAAATCTGGGTATGGATTATGAATCTATTGATGTAGTTCGGAAAAATGTACATGTTATAATCCAATCGGCAGCTAACACAACTTTTAACGAGAGGTAATTACCTCTCTCTCTCTCTCTTTCTCTCTCTCTCTTTCTCTCTATATATATATATATATATAAAGTGCACCACTGCTGCCCCGAAAGATAGGTCAGATGGCATGTGTCTCCACGCGCGTGGCCCAAGCTCACCCAAGGTTCAGCGGGTTGGGGACACACGCATGTCTGTTTTTTTTTTTACTTTACATTTTTTGTTTTATTTTTAGTTTTTCTCCCAAAACTAAATACTACTAAATTCAAATAAATTAATTTAAATTTTTTGATCTGACGATTCGGGCAGTGTACTCGCCTGATGTGAATGCATTGGTTCGTACATTGTTCCATAATTAAAATTTTCAAAATAAATATATCCTAAAATTAAAATTAGTGAACCCAAAAATTAAAGTGCATTAATATAATTTTTTTGAATCGGCAAATCGCGCAGTGCACTCACCCGATGTTAACGTGTTACGTCGTGGGCTAGTACACTTCACTTGACATTAATTTTTTTGAAATATATATATATATATATGCACATTTGCTAATCATACAACAAAGATATACTATTATTATTTCATGCACATATCAAAACTGTTTCATATAAATTAAATAATTAAGTGAGGTGTGTGAAATTTGTAAATATATACTGTATGTGTTTTTGTAGATATGACGTGATATTTGATACAAACGTGATTGCGCCTCAACGACTAATGCGGTTTGCCAAGACATGCAACAAACTGCAGCTCTTCACTCATGTTTCTACGGGTATGGATCCACATAATCTTACTTGAATATGCATTAAATAGGATTAATTTGTTGGAAATGTAACAAAAAAAAGAAGAAGAATGGATTAAAAACTGGAATTGCATTAATTAATTATGATTTCCACTATTATAATTTATATATTTATTTTTAGCTAGTATTTAATTTTCAAATTTTAATTTGAACCGATTAATTAGTAGAGTGTTATTAATTACTTGGTTTTTAGCGTATGTTAATGAGGGAGAAGGTATAATATTGGAAAAGCCATTGATGATGGGTGATAATGGTGAGGGTGTCGACATAGCTGATGAGATCAGCTTGCTTCTCAAGTCATCCACTATTAAACTTAATTCAGACTATGCTGCCACCAAATTTTTTAAAAATCTTGGCCAACAAAGGTTATGTTTCTTTAATTTATCTCTTCATTTTCAGTTTTCTGTTTCTTGTGTGTGTGTGTGTGTGTGAGTGGGTCATCTGTACATATGTCTCTATTGTTTAAGTTAGGGATAAAACTAGACCGTTTAAATTCTTAGAAGGACGAACGTGATCTTTTTTTTTTCTAGCTAATAAATAACTAGCATCATATATGCTGATTTTAATATTTGTATGTTCAATTTTAACATATGTGGATTATTGAGTTTTAATATTTGTATTTTCTAATATATATTACAAAATTTTCACTACCATTTTTCAATTTGCAAATAGCATTTGTATGCAGAATTTTAACATTGTAATTGGATAATTTCATTGGATGGTTAAGATTTATCCCTATTTTACACACACCCTAGGGTATGTTTACATACTAACCAATCTCTCTCTCTCTCACTCTCTCTCTCTCTCTCTCTCTATATGTGTGTGTGTGTGTGCGTGTAATGTTTTAGTTATGAATGAAATAACAGAGCTAAACTTTATGGATGGAGCACTACTTACCAGCTAAGTAAGGGTATGGGAGAGATGGTTTTGAATGAAATTAGAGGAGATATCCCGCTCCTTATTATTAGGCCATCTATTGTCGAGAGCTGCTACAAACAACCCTTCCCTGGATGGATACAAGGATACAGGTACATATACATGTCGATAAAATATAAGATCATTTTACGGATTAAAATTTATAAAACAAGTAAAAATGTATAAGACTTCTTCATAGGCGTATGTATACTTCTTAATTTTTAAATTAAATCATATTATACTTTTTCCCACTATATTTATTTACACACACACACACACATATAGGTAAATACGTACTTGCATGCACAAGGTCTATATAAGTTTTATTTTAGATGGACGGGTCAAATTCGCGAGTCAACCCGCTTTGGGAGGTTAGGGGTTTATTTTGAAAATCGGGAAAAAAATCTGAAAATTGACCCAAAAAAAAAAACTGACAGGCGCGTGGACTCGCGCATGAGCGCCACGCGCCTGCCGAATATAGGTGCACATAAGGGGTTGGTGCACGTAATTGCTTCTCATATATATATTATTTGTGTTAATTGACTTAAAAATTATGAACTTTGAGTTTAGTTGCAAATTTAACATGAACTTTAAAAGTAAGTAATTAAAACACCAATTTTGAATTTGTGTGTTATTCAACATGCCCACATTTTTATAAAGTAAATTGACTTTCAATCCAACATATAATTGTTGCCACTTTGACATCATTTTCAAAAATTGATGATCAAGTCATGACAGGCTAAAAAAGACGAGCAAATTGCACGTTGGATTGGAGGTCAATTTGTTTTATAAAAATTTAGAGATGTTGAATAACACAAATTCAAAAATGATGTTTTAATCACTTACTTTTAAAGTGCTAATGTTAAATTTTACAACTAAGCTCAAAGTTCATGATTTTTAAAATAATTATTAAACCATGTTATTTTGATTTGTTGCATTTTAATTAGGATGTTTGATCCACTGGCTATTTCTTATGGAAAAGGGGTGCTCCCAGCTTGTTTTGGAAATCCTGAAGCGCCTTTGGATCTCGTAAGTAGACTAATATATATATATATATATATATATATATATATATATATCATTTTTATTTTTATTTTTTCTGTTTTTGGGCAACAAGCAAGAGAAACATACCTATCGGGGATTCGAACGAACTCGTGATCTTTGTCTACAAACTTACCTAATCTACTATCATGTCATCCAATAGTTAATTTCTCTCGCTTTTGCTATCTATGTATATGGTAGAATATATTTACTGTTTATGTATATATGTATTCAATGTATTGTCAGATACCAGTGGACTTGGTAGCGAATACGATGATTGCAGCAATTGCGAAGCATGGAAGTAAAAGTGTGGCACAATCTCAAACCCAGCCCAATGTGTACCACGTTGCATCTAGTGTTTTGAACCCTTTAACATACTCTGATGCTTTCGAATACCTATATCAGCACTTCAATGCGGCACCTTTAATTGAGCGCTCAAATATATCGAAAGTCAAGTTTTTCGACAATTTCGATGAATTATCCAAATACACAAGAGAGGAAATATTCCGATGTAATAGAGCAGCTGGTGAAGATACAAAGGTGATTCGAGGATGCAATGCCAAAGTTGAATATGCTCAGCAACTCTCTAAAATATATGAATTCGCAGGCTTCTTCAAAGCAAGGTACATACCCCAACTAGTGCATTAATTTTTTCAATATTTATAGTGCAAATAAATCTTAAAAAATCCACATCTCACACCATACAATCATAAAAAATCATAGAGTAGGGGTTAGGTGAAAATCCATCCTAATATAAGAACTAGAACCACATCTCACACCTACAATCATAAAAAAATCAAAGGTTTTTTGGGCGGGGGCATTAACGTAATTGGCAATTCATATAAAAAATGTGGAGTGTTTGATAACATAATCGTCATGCTAATAATAAAATCTAATTGGATGGAAAAAACTACAATCGGATGAAATAAACCTTAATTGGATACGATAATCCTAGATGAGTCGGAACAAGTCATAACAATAATATATATATATATATATATATATATCTGTGTGTTTACTACATTAGCATTATAATATTGCTTCATCAGCACTATGAATACATTATGTTAGCATATGACAATACTCCGTCAACATACATTATAAACTATAATTGGATGGAATAAACCCCATTAATCCATTAAGAACTAAAAAATGAAAATTAAATTCAAAAAATAATTATTAATCATAAGTAGATTGAATAAATCATAATTGAGATTAAATAGAGCATAATTGGAATTGAGTAAACCCGAATAAATTAATATAAATGTATTACGCTAGCATTAAGATAATTCTTCAGTAATACATATAATAAATCATGTTAGCATTTGACAAATGTTTTGTTAGCATATATTATCATAATGCTGACGAAATATTATTATAAGCTAATGAAAGCATTTACAACATGAGTATGCGTAAAAATTTATCTTTTGTATTTTTTCGTTCATAATTTTTCGTCTAAACATGGTCTTCCAACATCTAAAATGAAAGAAAATGAAGACGGTTTCATTTAAAAAAAATGTCAATTGGATTGAAAACGAGCAAATTGTGGTCATTTGAAGTTTTTAAGTTTTTTTTTTAAATTGCTGATATCATCATTTTTTTATGGTTTAGACGGATATAACTCTCCTTTATTTTTTTGCCTTGTTATTTACAAAATTTTTATCATCTGTTGTATTAAATCTCAACCATTTGATCATTTAATTGGATGGTTTAGGTATGGTCCTAATTTTCACACTAGAAAAAAAAATCTTATTTAATTCACGCACACTCTCTTTTCTCTCTCTCTCTCTCTCTATATATATATATATATATATTGGAAAGAGATCAAATAGGCACCAAATTCCCATGTGGTAATCTAGGACCAATCTAAGCCCTAGATTTTGATTATATCTAATGGCCATAATTTAGTCAATGTTTTAGTCACAAAATAAGATGACAAACTTGTAATATTTGAAAACTTAATGAGAACTCAAAGTAAGCCCAATTCCCGCAATTAAATAGATATGGCTTTAAAACTGTAGTCTTTTCAAGCGTTTATATTGATTAGCTAATATGTCTATTTGTTGTTAATTAACATCAAGATATTATATTGCTAACTTGACATAGACTCATATTATTAACTTGACGAAATTGTTAATATGTAAACAATAATTTACTTATATGTTATTAGCATGTTGCTAATATGTGGATAATAATTTTTTAAGACGTAATGATTGACTAATAGTGTTTACAAGTAATGTTGGTTTGATTTTAACCTTATTTTTCACAGTTTGCGCAATAAATATATAGTCTTCAATCAAATAATCATACCTTTCTCAATGCTTAATAATTTTTTTGAAATTCTTTTTTTGTTGAAAAATAGACACGACTAGCTTTCCAATTATATATAAATCATACTTTAACTATTTTCCCATGAAAAAAACTTCACGTTCAAAGTCAAATATTGTGTAAACATTAAAAAAAATTATATTAGCAACATAAATACAAAATATGAGCAATATTGTGGTACCATATTAGCAACATACGCAATATGGATCTTAAACAACCATACACAATATGGATCTTAAATGAAATAACATGGAAAATTATTTAATTTAATATCTTTTTTTTTTGTAAATTGGATAAAAAAAATGAGCAAGATATGATTATTTTAAGTATTTAAGAATTTTTGAAAAAGTGATGACATCATTTTTTTTAAAAAGAAATATGGAAATACCCTTGATTTTTGAATTTTTCATAATTTCAATTATATTGCCGTCTTTTAACCCTCGATGTCATCATAATGGGTGAATCTGATTAGTTCCTAGGTTCCCACATTATGATTGGTTCCTATTTGAAACCTCCCACCACACACACACACATATACACAAATCAATACTGGTTAAATTAATAAACTCTTTAAGATAATATTTTTCTCCGGTTGATAGCAAGTTAATAATTTTGGAAGACTCATATATAAATATATGGTCCCTTCAATATCAAAAATTAATAATTCTTTAAAACTACAAGCATAATTAAATAATTTTATTGAAATATGATTCTAGTGTTGTTTGTTTTTATTTAAAAAAAAAACTATCGTATTAACTGGTTTTAAAGGTACTGCCGTATTAACTTTCAAATGATATTTTCATCAAACCACAATGGTAAATCTCTTTTAGTGCATGTGTAATGATCTCTTTGTACGTACTCACATAATGTTTTACTTATTTCATTTGTCATTGTTGATTTTGAGGTATCTTTGAAATGAGAAGTGATTGAGATGAGAAGTCATTGTGTGTGAGAAGTCATCACACAATGAATATTTTTAGTAAAAATACAATGAATAATATTAAATTATTAAGAAATAATGAATGATACTCATTAATTTTCATTAATAACATGTAAATTAATTTATTTTAATATTAATTTAATAAATATGATACATAAATTAGTAAAATACAATGACTTTCGATGTAATCGAAATTCAATTTTATTGAATCATGAAAATACTCTTTAAATTAATATATATTAATTTATGAATTAATTAATATCACTATAAAATAATAAATTTACATAAAATCTCGTAATTCAAATCATAATAATTTATTGAGGTTTTACTATATATATATATATACATACATACATACATATACACACTTATAATTCTAAAGATTTTTAATTAATTGGAACATCGCACTACAAACAAATTAAATATATACTAGTTAATTAGTTTTTAAAAATAGTTCCTTTGTGTGTGTGTGTGTGTCTATATTATCTAAATTTAACTTAAAAAATATTAATGCAGGTTCCACGCAGGTAATACTGAGAAGTTAATTGAAGAAATGTCAAAAGAGGAGCAACTTAACTTTGAAATAAATGTCAGGAATATTAACTGGAAAACGTATATTCAAGAAATTCATGTTCCAGGGTTGAGAAAGTATGTACTAGCTAGTTAATAGAACTAGAACAGTGGTGTATCCATAAATAAATCTTTGGGAGGGGAGCAAAATTATATTGTCTATTAAAAAAAATCATACAATCGAAATAAATATATATTAACATATTATCAAATAATAATCACAAATTGAAATAAGATGAAATTGTATAAATATTTAGTATATTAAAAATGTTCTAAAAATTGACACTCGGTGAGGTTGTAGTTGTACTTGTTTGAGGAAGTGGCGACAACTGAAATCTACGTGTATCCATCGACTGAACAATACTACAAAAATAGATTAAGGCAACATGAAAAGGACAAAGGTTTTCATCAACAATCGTTGTAAATTACAAAATTACAACGGTTTTCAAAACAATTATTGACTATGAGCGCATTTTTTAAAAAATTACAACGGTTTTGGAAAACACCGTTGTCCTTATACACACATAATCAATTGTTTTTATAAAACCATTTGTCTATGAGTGCATTTATGTTTATAACGTGTGTTAGAAAACCATTGCCTTGTAGTGTTTTTTCAACCACAACAGTTCAATTATGAATATGTTGTAATTTTAGAATAAAACATTAAAAAAGACCTAATTTGAAAACATCCCAAATTCAACCCAAGTCGATCTCCTGCTTGTGCATCGATCACCTTCTATCTCACCCTTCTGGAGGCTGACCGGCCACTAATCGGCTCTAGAAATCCACAAACCCTCACGACGGCGGACCGGGCTCAAGCTAGAGGAATTAAGTTCTAATTGGGTATTCAGTTCGCGGCGGCTAAGGTTAACACTTTCGTGACCCTCCATCACGGACATTACTGCTGCAAGGGAGATTATAACACAACATTCATTTCACAGTGAGAGAGATTCTATCGCGACGATTTCCAGTTTATGGTGACAACGCTCACCAATATATATGGTGAAATGCGATGATGATTGCGGGCTAAGGGTAGATGAAGAGAGAGAAAGAGTAGGGAGCAAATGAGGAGAAGAATAGCGGCGGAAAATGGTGAATAGGTGAGAGTTTTTGTTTAATTTTGATTTTGAAATAATAAGAATATTTGTATAATTTTATAATTAATTAATTCATTTTGTCATGCAAAAAGTATTATTTGTAGTGCAAATAGTCTTTGGCAAAAATGGTTGCGCACAATTGTGTGTTTTTGAGAAGAGTGAGGGGAGGATTTAATTACAAATTAATAAGTTATTTCCTCCTAGAGACCCACTAGTTTTCATATCTTAGAAAAATTACCCAAGAAAGTTATGAACTCTAGATTTAGCCCAATCTCTTTATTTGAAACTCAAATTCTAACCATAAACTTTTCAGAACTTAGAATTTCAGCCCATAACATTATAAATTAATTAAACAAGCCTCTAAATTTCTAATTTTCATATTTAATTAAATTAGAAACGACTCATTTTATTTATTCAAGATTATTATGATACTAGGTGGGGTACAATTAGTATCATCGTCCATCCTGTGAATTATTCCGCCTTGATTATTACATGCTTTATTAGTTGCAAAAGTATATGATATATAATTTTGAGAAATAAATATTTTTAATCCAACTTGAATTATCATGTATATAGTGTGGATAGCGTTTCGTACACAAAATAATATTTTGTATGCACCAGAATATGTCACGTGCATAGTTCAAGATGTATTCTAGAAGAAGAAGAAGAAAAATACTCTACATTCATTATTCTTGTGATTTATTTCAATTGGATAAATAGAAAAAAATACTCACAATCCTCACCACTGAGTACATTTTGACAGTGCTCATCCCCATATTTTTAATATTTTCAGGTCAATGAGCTTGGAGTAGCGTGGAGAAAATATGGTAGACATGCTTTTGACATTTTGGTTAATTAATTCGGCCTTTTGAATTTAATATTTTAAGTTAACTATTTTGAACCTGATATTTTGTGGGTAATAAGTTTTGGACTAACTAAATTTAGTAGTTATAGTTTTATCAACATTTCAAGTATGAAATTTTATATTTTAGACCTTATAATTCATCTTTGGAAATGAACTAGGATTTTATTGGAAACTATTTGTGAAATATAGATATTTCAAACTTGGTTATATTTTGAGATTTATACCATGCTTCATTTTCCTACTTAGAAATTTTAGAGTGATCGATTATTTAAAAAAAAAGTACTCAATTTATTACTATTGTTAATTATTTTACGCTTTAAAGAATATAAAGAGTAATATTTTAAATTAAAGAATTTAGGGTGTTACATGATTGGTATTGAACGAAGACGTTAATGATTGTTGTGTGATCCACGCTTTAGGCAGTTTGAGAGAGGTTTAAAATACTATTGTGGTTGTTCTAGCTAGATTTAAGTCCCAGCATAAGTGTTTAATTGTTAATTTAGATGAGAAGATTAAATGATGATTCGACAACTCTAGAATTTCATCTTACTCCACTGTTTTTCCTCTCTATCTTTGTGTTTCCACTTTTATTTGCTTTTATTTATTTTATGTTTTTAGTAGTTAAATTAAATCAACTATTTCATTCAGTCGTCTAGATAGTATTTAGGAGTTAATGTTCTGATTCCTAGATAACTAAATATTAAATCATACAACTTTATTCATCGATACACTATATCACTCACTGTGCACTTACAGTTAGGTGAAATAAATACCTAACATGTTGAAAAGTTCTTGTCTTGGGCTTTTCGAAAGTACCTTCAATTTATCGACTGTGTGTTCACCGCCAAGTAATTGGACCAAGAAGTCTTGGCAATAAGAATTTGTATGTGTGACTTAGACTGAAAAGATTTTGGTGTCGATCAAAATTGAAGGGATATGAAACTCTATAAAGCCACCAAAAAAAATAAAATTATATATATAAATAAATTACTAGATAGTTGTTCAAAAGCATTTATATAAATATGTATATATACACTATGATCCCTTTTCGTTATATGAATCATGAAATAGAAAAACTATTAAGTATATCACTGACATATCTAGTATTATTGCATGCAGCACGCATATGTTAATGGAACAAGCAAAGGCATAATCTCTGTCTGTCTGAAGAGCCGGAGAAATATATCTTCAGCTTTTTTTTTTATACTCTAGACTTAATTGACAAATTATTTGGATGATTCTGACCTGCACAATATGTAGATCAATCGAGAAAATTTCAATTTTGGTCTCACAGGACATGGAGTATTTCGTTTTTTGTCCCGGTTTTACTTTTGGTCCCATAGGATATGAAGTATCATTTTCAGTCACGCCATCACGGTTTCTGTTAAAATTTGTATCGATTTTGGTCCAATTTTAATATCAATTTTGGTCCCAACATGAAAAATTCCCAGAAATTCATCAACGATTTTGGAGGCAAATTTCACATGTTTTTGCCACCTCCAATTTTAAATATTTGGAATTAAATAGCATCGTGAATGTTAATTTTAACATCTGTATGTTGAATTGTAGCATTGCATTTTAAAAATAATTTTACGAAATTATCAATTTTAACATATGTATGTTGAATTGTAACATTGCATTTTAAAAATAATTTTACGAAATTATCATCTCTTTTTTCAATCAACTGGATATGCGTGTGTAGATGGAAATGAAAATCTTAGTAGCCTATTTTAAGTTAAAGAAAATGTTGAAAGTTAACATTATTATCTAATAATTATATATATAAAATTAAAAAAAATTAAAATCATAATCCTAGACGTGAAACTTAAACTGAAAGGTCAAATGCTAAAATATCTCAAAATGATTTGGTTTTCTTCTTCTTCTTTTTCTTTTTTTTTTCTTTTTTTTTTACTCACACACCCGACCTGTAATATTAAGGAGATTCGAATCCGTGACCTTTGATCTCTCATAATAATTTGGTTAACTGATATTTACTGAAAAATAACACAGAAAAAATGCTCTTTTATTTTGATCAAACGGAAAAAATAATGCTCCTCCATTTAATATTGAGATTTTTTTTTTGGTTATAGACCTCTAACATTGAGTTTTAAACGATCGATCTGTTTATTGTAGTGATTATCCAGTTGTGCTTTCATATTATAATTGTGAATTCATTGTTCAATTTTGTCTTACACTTTCTATGGTCGTAATACAGCTCTGACTATATGAGTTGTGAGACATATGATTAATATATGTATAATTAAGATACAAATTACAGAACTCGATCGAAGAAAAGAAAAGATAAAACTTATCTCAAGTAAAAAATGGATGTAATATATGACAAAACATGCTGAGTGTCCCCTCTATTAATTTACATACGCTCATATTAAATTATGTTCATAAAAAAATGTTTGTACATGTGTATTTCTACTAAAAAAATAATTAGCATATGCTCTGGGGTTAAATTGGTCAATTTGTAAACTATATTGGGCTATATGTTAATTATGAAATAGTAATAAACCTATGGGATTAGTTTTGTGTAATTTTTTTGAAAAAGGACCAAAAGTGAAACCATCGGGACCAAAAACGGAATACCCCATGTCATATGGGACCAACACGTGAGTCGTGCGTGATGTTTGTGTCAATTGTTAAAACAGCCGTTTAATTCGTGGGACCAAAATCGATAGTAATAAACCTATGGGACTAGTTTTGGGTAATTTTTTTGAAAAAGGACCAAAAGTGAAACCGTCAGGACCAAAAACGGAATACTCCATGTCCTATGTGATCAAAATCGAAATTTTCTCTAGATCAATCACATAATTAATTTAGGAGTATGAAATTTGCTAACGTGATTAGTATTGAGAATGCAACAAAGAAGCACGCTTTATCAGCAAAACACGATTTCTTATTCTGCATGCAAAGCATGCAGACTTCTCGTTGCTGAGGACTTGGTTACGTAGCATTCCTTATATCTGGGACCACACTTCACGCTCACATCCTACCGTTGTTCAGCTCTCCACAAGGATCAAGCTTCACCACCGTTGGATCTACTTAGCTTAGGATCCAAGCTTATTAGCTTCTTTAGCAAGTTACATTTGTTGTATATAAATAACAATGCTCAGACTCTGTATTCTAATTTTGATGAATGAATGAAATATCGATTTTCTTTCTCTGAAAATATTTACTTAGATCTACTTCGATGATTTACATCTGTGAAGTTAACATGGTATCCAGAGCCATCAGTTTTTGATTTCTCACCGATCATTTTCATTCCAATTCTTTATCTGATTCAATGACGAAGAAGCATCAACATTTTTCGTGGACGTAAGTAAGAGATGATGAACTAGGGTTCATGGCGCATGCTCCTCCACATGAGCGCGGGCAAAATTCACCGATTGAATACGATGAAACTAGTGGTGTTGCTGATAACCGAAGGAAGAACTTGATTGCATCGGACGCTGATTCCACTCATCCGATGCATTTTACTCATCCTGCAGAAAGAGAAGCTTTCCAGCTTGGTCATGGGAAGCATGAGGTTACTGCAAATCGCATAATGGCGAACGATGAGTTGTATATTGCTCCTAGTGAGCACCCCGGTATGTTCCTCACCGCGGATTTATTTGATGGTCACAACTTTCATAATTGGTGTAGGACGGATAAAAGAGGCTTACTGTCTAGAAATAAATTGAAGATTATAGATGGAACTTTGACAACACCTAGGCCAGAATCTATTGACTATATGCAATGGCTTATGGTTGATTATTTCGTATTCAATTGGATTACTAATTCTATGACAAAAGAGATTGCGCGAGGATTCCAAAACTTGGATACTTCCAAGAAACTGTGGGAGGAATTACATAGGCGCTTTGGAAAGGAAAATGGACCGCGCCTCTATAAACTTAGAAGAGAGATAGCCACTTATTCACAAAATGGACAAACAGTCATGGTTTATTTCAATAATTTGACTAGTTTTTGTGGGATGATTTAGCCCTGCTAAAAAACTCTAAGATGTGTACATGCGCTACTGCAGAAGACATGAAGTCAGACCTAGAAGAGGAACACTTAATGCAATTTCTAATGGGGTTAGGTGATTGTTATGAGACTATGAGGCAACAAATTCTTATACTGAACCCCCTCCCTATTGTGAGCCAGGCTTATGCCATGGTTCTCCAGGTAGAGGACCAGATTAATGTGAGTAATCAACTTACAGCAGGCATTGAGCATAATGCATTATACAGCAATCCAAAGGCTGGTTACATAGTGGATTTTATGAAGAAAAGGTTAAGTAAAGAACAAAAGGCAAAGTTGAGATGTGAGCATTGTGGGGGTTCAGGGCATATTAAATCAGAATGTTTTGATATCATTGGAGTACTAGACTGGTACAGAAAATTCAAGACAGACAACGGAAAGGGAAGAGCAAATTGTGCTATGCAGAATGATGAAGAGTTCAAGGATGATACAGATGAGAGTAAAAAAGGATTTGGGGGAGGACTGTCAGATGAAACTTATCATGGAGTAAGTAAATTGATCCAGACAGAGATTGCTAAAAAATTTCAGCAATATTTTCATAAAGGAATGAAAGGAGAAGGATTTGCTGGAGATTGTATTCCTAACATAGCTAATTTGGCTGAAATTGACTTAGGAAATTCTCCTGTTGATTACAAAGGGCATTTTGCCTTTGGAGCAGCATCCACAATCACAAAGCTAGAGTGGATTGTGGATTCTTGAGCTAGTAACCACATGTGTTGCCATGTTGGTTTACTGACAGAGTTAAAAAGGTTGAAACATCTTCTGTAGGTGTTCCTACCAGATGGAAGTAGTTTATGGGTGTTTCTTGCTGGAAAATCACAACTCAACAAGAACATGGTGCTTGACAATGTTTTGTTTGCCCCTCAGTTTACTCATAATTTGCTGTCAGTGGTAAAATTTACCAAGAACTTGGATGACAGAGTTCAGTTTATGGCATCTCATTGCTTAGTTCAGAAAAGGAACACAGACACTGTGTTAGGAATTTGCAAATTAAAGAAGTCTCTCTATATATATCCCCAAGAATCAGCTGAGCAAGGAATAATTTTTTCAATGAATACTGATCCGGATATTACAAAACTACACAAGTTGCTGGGACATCCTTCTGTTTCTACAATGGAACATATTCTATAGAAAAGGAGAAAGCTGCTACACTCTGATACAGAGGTGTTGAAGTCATGTGAGGTGTGTCATCAAGCCAAACAACAAAGAGCACCTTTCCCTTTGTTAAACAAAAGAAGTGAGGTGTTGTTTGGGCTTGTTCATTTGGATGTTTAGGTCCCATGCAATGATGGAAAAATATCACAGGCACACCCTATCTCTTAACTGTGGTTGGAGATAGCTCAAGAGCTACTTGGACATACTTGTTCAAATCCAAGGGACAAGTATGGAATATTGTGAGGAGCTTTATTATCATGATAAAGACTCAATTTCACAAGATGATACAACAGATAAGAATAGATAATGGGAGTGAGTTCACAAACTCACAAATGCAGGCCTTGTTCCAGGAATATGGTATTTTACACCAGAAAAGCTGTCCATATTCCCTTCAACAAAATGGAATTGTGGAAAGAAAACACAAACACCTGTTGCAGGTGGCAAGAGCATTGATGTTTGATAGTAAGATTCCATCCATTTTCTGGCCTTATTCAGTTTTGCATGCTACATGGTTGATAAACATGTTTCCCTCTGCATTGTTAGGGTGGATCTCTCCTTATGAGATCTTGTTCAAGAAATGTCCAAATTTGGATGCACTGAAGCCATTTGGTTGTCTGGTATATAAAGCAAATACACTATCCTCCAAATATAAGTTCACTACAAGAGGTAGCAAGTGTATCTTTCTTGGTTTTTCTTCTCAGCACAAAGGTTTTATCTTATATGATTTGATGAGTCAGCATATCTCAGTTGGCAGAGATGTTGAGTTCTTTACTGATCAATTCCCTGTCCAGAGCTCTTTCTTACCTGTTTTACCATTTCAGAGTTTTGATCAAGAAATTATTCCCTTTGCTGACACTTCTGAGGATACTACTCTAGACATTACACAACAATCTGTTGATCCTGTACCTACACCTGATCCTATGATTTCACTAGAGCCTACTAGGATTCCTGATAATTCTTGTTCACCACATGACGTTATACCAGTGGTGAGAAGGAGCAAAAGACAGTGCAGACCTCCTACGTACCTTAATGACGACATCTGTAATTTTGAAGATCATGGGATTTCTAGCTCTCCTGTTTCCACTCTTACACCACCTAGTTTTCCCTAACTATACTGCCTTTTTAATGAAAATACAGACTATCAAGGAATCTACAAGCTATAAAGAAGCTTGTCAGACTCCAGAGTGGGTTGAAGCTATGCAAAAGGAGCTTCATGCTTTAGAGAAGAACAACACATGGACAGTTGTTTCTCTCCCTGTTGGTAAGCATGCTATTGGATGTAAATGGGTGTATAAGGTTAAGTTGCACTCAAATGGGACAGTTGAAAGATATAAGGCTCGATTAGTAGCCAAAGGTTATAATCAGGAGTTTGGAGTTGACTATCAAGAGGTCTTTTCTCCAGTAGCTAAAATGGCTACTGTCAGACTTTTTTTCACTTTTGCAGTACAATTTGCATCAAATTGATATCAATAACGCCTTTCTTCATGGTCACTTGTCAGATGAATTGTACATGCAATTGCCCCAAGGATATACTGCAGCACAGCCTGGTCATGTTTGCAAGCTCATCAAAAGCCTTTATGGTCTAAAGCAGGCCTCTAGGGAATGGAACCAGGAGCTGTGTAAGCATCTCTTTACTCTTGGATTTCATCAATCCAT
This sequence comes from Perilla frutescens, assembly GCA_026008535.1. NCBI lineage: Eukaryota > Viridiplantae > Streptophyta > Magnoliopsida > Lamiales > Lamiaceae > Perilla > Perilla frutescens. The sequence goes on along the minus strand of BRKX01000006.1, from coordinate 6,064,642 downwards.
GAGTGATCACTGCTTTTTCTTGCGGGGGAAGGATTCTACTTTCATTGCTTTACTAGTTTATGTAGATGATATTCTCATGTTAGGGCCTTCATTAGATGTCATCTCATCAGTTAAAGATTCTTTGGATTCCTCTTTCACTACCAAGGATCTAGGCACAGCTAAATATTTTCTAGGAATAGAGGTTGCAACTTCTTCCTCAGGCTCTTTTTTGTGCTAAAGAAAGTATATCCTTGATCTAGTGGATTCAGCAGGCCTTCTTGGAAGCAAACCTGCTCTTACTCTCTTTCCTCCTGGTTTGACTCTTCATAAGAAAGGTGAGCTGTTGCAGCATGGTGATTCCTATAGGAGGGTTGTAGGGAAGTTGTTGTATCTCAATCTCACTAGGCCTGACATCTCTCATTCTGTACAACAACTAAGTCAATTTGTAAATTCCCCTACCACAGCACACTGAGAGCCAGCTATGCATGTGCTTAGATACCTTAAAGGCACACCATCATTGGGCCTACACTATTCATCATCTTCAGGTTTTGGGTTCATTGTCCATTGCGATGCTGACTGGGGATCATGTTTGGATACTAGGAGATCTCTCACCAGCTACTGCATTTCATTGGGTTCTTGTCTTGTCTCTTGGAAGTGTAAGAAACAAGATACTGTATCCTTGTCTACAGTTGAGGCCGAATACAGGAGTTTAAGTGTTACCACTAGAGAACTATTATAGCTCTCCTATGTACTCCAAGATTTTTGTATTCCCATTTCCCTTCCTATCAAGATCCACTGCGATAACAAGGCTGTCATTCAGATTATCCAGAACCAAGTGTATCACGAGCGTACAAAACATTTGGACATTGACTGCCATTTCGCTCGATATCAGTTTCAAGCCGTCTTTATTTTTCCTACCTATGTGCCTTCCACCATGCAAGCTGCTGATTTATTTACCAAATCTTTACCTTCCCTTCGTTTCAGGTGTTTACTTTCTAGCCTCAACCTTGGTGATCTTCACCAGGTCTCGTCTGCGGAGGGCTGTTGAGAATGCAACAAAGAAGCGCGCTTTATCAGCAAAACACGATTTCTTATTCTGCATGGAAGGCATGCAGAATTCTCGTTGCTGAAGACTTGGTTACGTGGCATTCCTTGGATCTGGGACCACACTTCATGCTCAAATCCTACCGTTGTTTAGCTGTCCACAAGGATCAAGCTTCACCACCGTTGGATCTACTTAGCTTAGGATCCAAGCTTATTAGCTTCTTTAGCAAGTTACATTTGTTGTATGTAAATAACAATGCTCAGACTCTGTATTCTGATTTTGATGGATGAATGAAATATCGATTTCCTTTCTCTGAAAATATCTACTTAGATCTACTTCGATGATTTACATCTGTGAAGTTAACAATTATTAGTTATCTGGAGATGAATAAAAATATATATAAAATTAAAATTCTCAGATTGATTGATTGTTGCTATGTCATATCTATACATACATACATATATATATATAGTCACTGTTCAAGACTTCAAGTATGTATATATATATGAGAAAACATCTTAATTAAATACGATTTCCCAACCATTTCTTGATGTTCACTCTAACAATTAAAGATTCTTGAACTTGAGAGAAACTTTTGATATAACCTTAATTGATTAATTACTCCAACATCAATCAATTCAAGAAACAAGTACTAGTTTAGAGAAAATTTCAATTTTGATTCACTTTTGGTCCCGAAACTATCTATTTATAGTCTCAAAGGAAGTGAAGTATCATTTTTAATCATGCCGTAATGTTTTCCGTTAAAATTACTATCATTTTAGGTCCCATTTTTCTATCAATTTTTGTCCCAAAAAGAACAATTTCCAGATAATCTACAGCAGTTTGTGGAGGGAAAATTGAGCGATTTTGCTATTGTTTAGAAGGGAGATTTCACATGTTTTTAGACTAGAGTGGAAATTATTGTGATCAATAGGAACCAATCTTGATACTCCAAAATCTGAAACCTTGACATTGTAATCTAGACAGAGCACTAGATATAAGGTAAACTTGTTTGCTTTTTCATGAAAAAGTACTGACCTTTACATGAATGATACAAAGAGCCAACAACTGAAAGCAAAAGATTATCTATCAGTCTTAGCAGCAAACAGTAAAGCACAAGATTATGAGATAATGCTTCACTAACATTATCTCATCTAATTCATACAGAAGAAACTTGTCTGACTCACTCACTGTAGTGCGTCAAATTGCAAAGTATAATCATGCATTCACAAGGAAGGAGGCCAGCAAGAAAGTTTTACAATTTGAAATATGAAAAAATGACATCTTACTACAAGTCACATGTATATACTGTCTGGTTCATCTATCATCATGCTAATAAAATAGCAAACACCCGCTTCTGTTCATCCATGCTTCCAGAGCATGCAAATATATTTCAATCCTAGTTATCACAGAAAATTTCTTAAGAACGAAATTCAACTGACAGAGTTTGAAAGTTTACACTTTTAATAGTGAAAAACTAATTAAAGAGCATAACTACGGATCCGAGAGAATATCATCAAATGCTTGATCAATAAACAAGGCAAGAACTCTTCGAGATCAGAAAAATCCAATCTTTTCACATGTCTTCTTCCACCCAAACTCCAGCAAAGGATCCATGCGTTTATTCCAGTTTCTCTCCGCCATGTTCTCCCATAATTCACTCAAAAAGCAAGCACAAAATAAACAGGGCTTTCAAATTTATTCAAGCTAGCTCAAGCTTTTATTTCACATTTTTTATGGTCTCTCTAACAGCAACAAGAACATTACTTGCTATTCTCTTATTACTTAGCCAGCAGCATCATATGGTCGAAAACGGCATGCAACGAGCATTCCAACTGCAATACCCTTCATCGTCAAGATAAGTGTATCTTTGTTGCGGATCAAGTTTATAGGCGCCGAGCGCGAGCGTGAAGGCACCTAAAGAAGATTAATTTATTCCAGATTTATTTCTAGATTATGTTATGTTATTTATATTATTATTTTTAATTAGTTTTGGATTGGTATTGGTTGGGCTTTGGGCTTCTATGGGCTTGAAGTGTTAGGGTAAATAAATAGGTCTCTTTCCCGTAACGGGGGGACTTGTCAAAGACCATAATTGAACTCGGAATCGGCGCTGCGCGCTTGGGAAGGGGATATCATCTCATTGGTTCTTTTGTTTCCTTAATTCAGTTATCATATTTTGAATATTATTCTTCCTTAATTCTCTTTTACTCTATCAATTTGGTCCGATCTGCCGGATTGGAATGACCCGAATGGAGTCGCGGGTGGAAACGATAGAGAAAAAGAGTGCAGAATTTCGTGAGGAGTTTAAACAATGAAGAGGTTCGTTGGAGAAACAATTGGCAAGCATGACTGCAATGATAGAACTAGTGGCGCAAGGGAGAGCACCGCCATCAAGTTCCAGCCCAGTCAAGAACTCATCGACAAATGAGGCAGATAAGCAAACTGGGCCACAATCGTCAATTGCATCACCAGTGACGCAATCGATAAACCAGGGCATGACAGAGGCTATAGCAGCAGCTAACCATCTCACCTTTCCTACATTCACGGGTGAGAATCCAGGGGCCTGGATATCTAGGGCGGAATAATATTTTCAACTGCATGGAACGCCAGAGACAAGTAAGGTTGGGGTTGCACTTGTTGCAATGGAGGGAGCAGCGTTATATTGGTTCCAATGGACTCAGAAACGATTTCCAAATCTGTCATGGGAGAAGTTTACGTTGGAACTCCTCTAGAGGTACGGTGAAGATCCAATGGCCAACCCGTTCGAGTCATTGATGTATACTCGTCAGACGGGAACGGTAAACGAGTATGTCGATCTATTTATTTCACGATTGGTGCATGTTCCGAGGCTTGCCAGCAACTATTGTCTAGGCATGTTTATGCATGGATTAAAGGATGAGATCAAGCTTCAAATACGATCCAAAGATGCTAAGGATCTATTTGAAACCATTCACATAGCCAGAGAAATTGAGAAGGAGTTGAGCTTTTTCAGAGGATATTCCAAGCCGATCGTTTCAGCTCCCACTAAATTACAGCAGAATTCACCTAATTCAACTGGGGAAAGGTCGATAGGAAATCAGGGTATTTTTTCGTCGGGGACCATGACAGGGAGCAGAACTAGTGCTAATTTTCGGACGAACAACAAGTCTAGCATGTCTGTTAATCAGTCGAGGAATAGACCAGGGAAGCAGATTTCCCACAAGGAATATCTAGATCGTAGAGCACGGGGGGTTTGTTTTCATTGCGAGGAACCGTATAACCCGTTGCATCGGTGTGCTGTCAAAACTCTCCAAGTCATAATTGTGGCTGAACCAGATGATGATTTGCCACCAGAGTGTGAAAATATTGAGACAGTGGATGGGGTGGAAGATGAAAAAACAGCGGAGGAGCCGCAAATTCAAGCTCTAGAGCTCTCGCCAATCACCTCACGCGGGCTTGATGGACCTCAAACCATGAAAATGAAGGGCACAATCCGAAATTCTGAAGTGATGGTGATGGTGGACAGTGGTGCTAGCCATTGTTTTATTTCCCAAGAGATGGTGGACCGCCTACAACTAGAAGTCGATACTTCCAAAAATTCAGCGGTAAGGTTAGGAGATGAGAGGCGAGTGGCTATTGCAGGAGTATGCCATGACCTTCCGTTGGTCTTGGGAATGACAAAATTTGGCATCACTTGCTATGTTTTCCAATTGGGAAGCGTGGACCTAATTTTGGGAGTATCTTGGCTGGCAACATTGGGTGATGTGAGTGCAAATTGGAGTAGCATGACCATGCGTTTTACTTATCAGGGACAAGCAATTACCCTCCGTGGTGATCCGTCTCAAATTCAACGGGAGATCTCTGCTGCCAGTTTGGGTAAACTAAAAAAAGTGGAGTCAATGTGGTTAGTGTGGATCACACAGGTGGGCATAGATTCAGAGTTGTCGGAGATATCTATTTCTGAGGACCAGGGCAACTTGAAAGAGAATCGGTTAATGGAACAGATGCTAAAGGAATTTCCAACTGTTATGCAAGCTCCTACAGGCCTTCCTCCCAGACGGCAAGTTGACCATCACATTCCATTAAATCCGGGAGTGCCACCAGTGTCAGTTCGTCAGTATCGATACAGTCACACGACGAAGGATGAAATGGAACGTTTGGTACGTGAGATGTTGGAAGCTGGAATTATCCAGCCAAGTTCGAGCCCTTATTCAAGTCCAGTTTTATTAGTGCGTGACGCGCTGTCGTTTTGCGCTCAAAAATATATTTATAAACTCCTGTGCCCACAGCGAGCGTAGCTAGCCAATGAGTACGGGTCGATCCCACAGAGAGCTGTTGCGATTCTATCTTCAAGTAACCAATCACAAAGGGGGTTTTGGTGTTGTCACTAAACTGAATGTAAATCTGCAAAAGAAACTAGAGAAAACTATCAAATAACAAAAGATTCTGGCATTTGAATTAGATCTTGGTTAAACATAAAACAACTCGATCATGGGCACACCGATTTTCATACATGATAGGTCATCTAGTTATGGTGATCGGATTCCTCTCATGTGTCTCCTCATCCATCCTTTTATTTTAGGTTTAAAAGTGATTCCTCTTCGATTAAACCCCTAACTAGTTACCCACATCCCGATTCCTCTAAGAGATGTAAGCAAGCAAGCAGCAGTGTGCCCTAGACGGACCCAGATCTGTTGTGTTCAACTGATTTTTCTTGTGCCCACAACACCCCATTAATTCCCTTATTACTATATGAACCACCACACAGTCACGATTCACCAATTCAATTAATAGTGGTGTGCCCTCTTTACCTAACGAGTGATCAGCCACATTGGGCACTTCAGACACACACTCACGTGGAACAAGGCACAAGAATTAACGGACACTCATCATGCATTACTATGCCCATTTTGGCCTCACGAGTACAGATTTATGCTTAAACCAATTTCATCATTCAAACGCCAAAATTAAAGATCTAGCCGAGAAGGCTAGACATAATTAAACTTGCAGAATTTAAAGACATAAAAATAAATGAAAACTTACGGAATTAATTAAGCAAAAACTCGACTCCAACGTCGATGAACATAAACATAACCTAAGTCCCGAAGGTTTAAGACCTTTCGGATTGTTTTGGCTGCCTAAGCAGCGTACGGAAAATAAATTGCAGAAATGTAAAGTGTTTCAGAGTGTCTAAAGCTTGTTTTTCCAGAAATTAAACTTTTTTAAATAGTTACATTTCCGAGTAGAGTCTCCCCCACAGGCGGGGGTCTTCTGCTGAAAATCCAGAACGGCGTGCCCTCGCTGACTCTGACTGGATAAGCTTCATCTTCAACAAATCCCTATTTTTTAGGGATTGCTCTTATCTCCTTAGATTGAGCTTATCTTCTCGCCTGAGCTTATCCTTTTGTTGCAGCACCTTCCAGGAGTCCAGCTTAGTTCCAACTCTCCCGCGGATAATGTAGTTATCTTCCCACCAGCTGTTCTTCAACTAAATCCCGAATTTCACTGGGATGCCCATTCTGCCCTGTGGTCGAGTCTGTGCGAGTACTGTGGGCATGGCATCATCTGTCAGCTCCATCCGTATCTGATATGCCCACTTCACCGACCGAATGTGGGATGAATACTGAGGACGTCCCCTATGCCTCTGATGAACATATGTGCGAGATAATCATGAATATTTGGGCAGAAAATGCCCCTTCCGCTAGACTCGACTCTTGAAATGCCCTTTGACCGCAACCTGGTTCTTTTCGACTCAAAACATACTAAAAAGGACATTTATATAGGATAAAATGCCCATAAAAACACGAAATAAATGGACTTATCACATCCACACACTTTAAGCATGATTGTCCTCAAGCATGGGGTGCAACGCATCTAGAAATACAAAAGAAAATAAAAGAGAAAAGAAACAGACTCAAAACACAAGCATGCAAACTGTTACTCCGTGTGGGCACATCAGAAATAATCCAACAAATTGCAAATTCCAGCACACCTAAATAGGTCAAAAATGAGTTTTATCTAGGTGTTCCTCACAGACTCTCTTCACTCAGTGTATACTCTCATTTCGGCTGTAATTCTATGCAAATTCGTCCCATAAGTTTGCCAAAGTTCTGCTGTCCATTCTCTAGAAACCATGATGCATTAGTATCAATAGAGCTTTTTAGGCTACAGTTGGGCATTTTAAGTGGGAGGGATTTTTTATTGATTGTACAGACCCCTCCCCAGCTCCTTTCTATTCTCTACCCTCCTGTGCTCTATTCAGGCACTGAATTTTTCTTATTTTGGGCATTCTAAACACTTAGAACTCGGGGGCTTTTTATTCAGAATTTTTTTTTCTTTTTCTAATCACTTTTTTTTTCTTTTTTCTTTTTTTCTTCCTCCTATCTTTTCTGGCCCTTCATATATATACCTTCCCAGAAAACAACTCTGCGTTACCCATTTTTTCTTTTTAGGTTTTATAATGCCCTGGCTATATATAAACCATCCCAGAACAAAATCGGCCAGGGCATTTCATAGGCTCAAAAGGGGTGCAAAGGTTGTGTCATTGGTGGGAGTTATTTATTTCAGTGGCTCAGCAAAACATGGCCTATCTCATTTACATGTGCATCAATAATTCCAAGAGTTAAACACAGAACAGAGGCAAATTCTAGAACATCTTAAGCACAGAATTATTCACACTCATGAATGAAAGAAAACTGTAAAATTGAAGCATACAGCATATAGGCTCAAGTCTCACAGGGCATGCTAAAACTCGTTCGTCATCCCTATCTTAATTGGGCATGCTGATTTTTCTGTAAAGCAATTAAAATTGGATCATCACGTGAAATGCCCACACAAACTCACAGATAAGCATGCTTTGACTCAACTACCTACCCACACACTTTGCAACTTGCAAAGTGTTGACACAGACTCAAACAACAAGATAACAAAGAAAACAGAACAAATAAAACAAAAATAAAACCTAATCTAAAGGACAGAAGGAACCAGGTCATTCGGTTGCAGACATTGGGTAGGAGAACCCAACATGCTTGAAATAGGCCTTTAGGGCTGATTCTATTCGGGTCAGTTTTTCATTGGTCTGGAACTGGGCATTCTCTATCAACTCGAGTCTCCGTGTGATCACTGCGACTGGGTGCTCCCTCTGCGGTGCCTTCCCTGCTGGTGGTTTCTTCGATGTGCCTGCAATAGCTAAAAGCATGCTCGAGGGGTCTGCCCCCGGCACAAAGAAAACAGGCTTCCCATCCTCATCGTCAACCACATCTTGCATTCTCCTCAGACAGTTAACATTAAAATATTCACGGGGAAGGGGGGTCAAATCAGTTTCATCCAAGTTAAGGAGCCTATGTCTAACAGCAAGCTGGGTGATTAACTGGGCACAAGAAATTCGATGCCTAGGGTGTGTTTTAATTTCTCGAAAATGTGCAATGGCCACAGAACCGAAATTAATTCTGATTTTGTGCACCATACACCACAAAATGAATAGCTCCTGATTTGTGATTGAATTTGAGCTATCCTTACGGCCGAAAAAGTTATAGGCCAACACCCTATGGCAGAATCTCAAAGCATCATTATTCAAACAGTATCCCTTTGTGGATCCGCTTTGAAAAACGGATCCATCCCCAATATCGACCCATTTTGCATCGACTCCCTCTGCAGAGTCGGGCACTACAGTCACGGCATTGACATACTTCTCCTCCTGGAGGCCCAAGTATGTCACGATGCCCAGTAACATATTCAAATCATCAGCAGAAAGAGAATAACTTCTACCCATCATTTTAAAAGACAAAACCCTAGTGGATGTGGCAGGCTTGTTCACAGCTTTGATTTTCAAGTTTTGGACAAAATCACGAGACAACGACGGAAAAATAACACACTCCATATCCAAAAAGCATTCCCAACCGATTGCAGAAAATAAATCCCGTACCTCCTGCTCTATACCAAGAGCTGCAAGTGTCTCACGGTGGACTCCCTTAGAGTTGATGATGCCCCTGACTGGTGGCGGGCCACTGCTGGGCTTACTCGGTGTGGGGCTCCCCACCCCTCTGCCTCTTTTAGGCACAGGGGCTGAAGTGCCCTCTTCAGCCTTCCTCTTCCATGAAGAGGCCTCTCCAGCCAGCTTGGCTCTGGCTTTCATTCCAACAGATTTCCCCACCTTTCGCCTGGGTGAGGAGTCCTCCGAGGGCTCTTCAGAGCCTGCTTGCGTTTGGGAGGGCGCACTGGGCTCCTCCTGCTCCTTCTCTTCTTCAATGTCTCCTTGCTGGGACACCTCTGGCTCGGTTGGCTCTGGAATGGGCTCTCCAACCTTTCTTTTGCCCTTCGCTTTCTCCAGTGTCCGCTTCTTGATGTCAGTGGGTGTCTCTTCTTCTTCAAACAGGGGTACCTTCTCTGGTTGGGGCTCAACCTCGATATCTTCAATTTTAGTTAGGTATTTGTCCAAATCGGTGTCTCTGTCTCCTTCATCTTCAGCTTCTTCTCTCCCTTCAACTTCCTCTCCTTCCTCTTCGTCTTCCAAGTCCTCGATCTCCACCGAAGGCACAGGAGTCGGAGCCTTAACGGGCTTCTTGGCTTTCTTCTTCTCAGCTCCTTTCTTTGGCTTTGGCTCAGGCTCTTCAGTAGCCTCTTCTTCTTGCGTGCCCTCAGCAGTTGCCTCATCATCTTGCTGCTCCGTTTGAGTTGGAGTAGCGGAGCTTTCTTCCATCGCCTCGACTTCAGGCGTAGGCTCCTGTTCTGGTGGGGTCTCCTTGGGTGGCTTGCTCGAAGCGGCTGCTTCAGCTGTAGCCTTTCCCTTAGGTTTCGCAGAGGGTTTCTTCACGACCTTCGTTTGAGAGGACTCTTCAGAGACAGCTGGGGTCTCGAAGTCCAGGCGTGCCTTAGGTCCAGCCTTTGGTGCGACCTTCTTGCCTCTCGTCTTTGCCATTGCTGGAGTTTTGAAGGTTTTCTGAATTTAGGGTTGCAGAAGAAAGTCGAGAAAGAAGGTTCTGATCTTTGCAAAGGCGAGTGAAAGTGATAGTGGAGATTTTGTGGGGTAAGGCTTTTATATTAAGGGGATTACTATTCATGATTTGACTTGTGACTCTCCAAATTCCTTAGGAGTCTCTTGGATCAGTATGCCCTATATTAATGGATAAGCCTTATCCCTGAAAAATCAGAACAAACTTTATCTCTCCAGAGTGCCTCACTTCAGAATCCCTATTTCTAAGGGATTTATTTTATCTTCGTCTTTCTATCTCATTATCTAAACCTGCAAACACCATGCTTATCCAAAACAAGCGTAAAATTGCTCCCTAAACTAGTTTAATTAACTGGAAAATTTATTAAAAATAAATAAAAATGAATTAAGACAACAAAACACCTGGGTTGCCTCCCAGTAGCGCCCTAGTTATTGTCGTGGGCACGACATCACCCCAGATCAGGCGTAAGTGGGCTCCGCGAGCCAGATCACTGTGACATCTTCATCAGAGTGCCCCAGGTAGATTTTCACACGGTGGCCATTCACTTTGAAGCGCCCTTCAGTATCGGGGTTTATCAGCTCAATTGCCCCATTCGGGCATTCTGCATACACTTCAAATGGACCAACCCACTTGGTCCTCAGTCCTCCTCCCATAAGCTTGAACCTTGAATGGTACAAAAGTACTTTCTGTCTTGGGATGAATCTCTTCCTTCGAATTACTTGATCATGGAGCCTTTTCATCTTTTCCTTGTATAGCACTGAATTATCATAGGCCTCCATTCTCATTTCTTCCAACTCTTGAATTTGAAATTTCCTGAAATGCCCAGCGGCGTCAGGATCCATATTCAGCTTCTGAAGTGCCCATCGTGCTTTATGTTCTAACTCGACTGGCAGATGGCAACACTTCCCAAATAACATCCTGTATGGGGACATCCTAATTGGAGTCTTAAATGCAGTTCGGTATGCCCATAGGGCATCTTCCAGATGAGTACTCCAATCTTTTCGGTTCGGACCCACAACCTTTCCAAGAATGGCTTTAATTTCTCGATTCGAGACTTCAGCTTGGCCATTTCCTTGAGGATGGTAGGTTGTGGTGATCCTATGGTGAACCCCATACTTCTTCAATAATCTTTCCAGCGTTTGGTTGCAAAAATGGGTCCCTTGATCACTGATGATGGACTTGGGCACACCAAACCGACTGAAAATGTGGGATTTCAGAAATACGGCTACTACTCTTGCATCATTGGTAGGAGTAGCCTTTGCTTCTACCCATTTTGATACGTAATCAACTGCCAGGATAATGTATTGGTTCCCCCTCGAATTTGGAAAGGGCCTCATAAAATCCATTCCCCAAATGTCAAAAATCTCCACTGGCATGATTGGCGTTATGGGCATTTCATTTCTTCTTGTGATGTTCCCTACCCTCTGGCATTCGTCACACTTTCTGCAAACGTTGTGGGCATCCTTGAATATTGTGGGCCAAAAGAACCCACAATCCAAAATTCTTCTTGCTGTTCGGTTTGGTCCGAAATGCCCTCCGCAAGCATAATTGTGACAATGCTTTAGAATTTCATCTATTTCCTCATCAGGGACATATCTTCTAATGATTTGATCAGCGCACCATCTCCGTAGAATAGGACAATCCCACGCATAGAACCTGCTCTCATACCTTAGTTTATTTTTTTGGTACCTTGAGTACCCAATAGGCATCTCCCCAGATTCTAAGTAGTTCACTATATCCGCATACCAGGGTGCTAGAATGCCCCTTGCTGAATACAAATGCTCATCAGAAAAATGATCGACAATGGGCATTTTGTCGCCTTTCTCATTCAGCACCCGGCTCAAATGGTCAGCTACCAGGTTCTGTGCCCCACTCTTATCTTTAATCTCGACATCGAACTCTTGTAAGAGTAAGATCCACCTAATCAGTCTTGGTTTCGTCTCCTTCTTAGTCATCAAATGCCTCAGGGCACCATGATCCGTATAGACAATGCTCTTTGCTCTCAAGAGATAAGATCGAAACTTCTCAAATGCAAACACTACTGCCAATAGCTCCTTTTCAGTAGTGGTTTAATTACATTGTGCCCCATTCAGAATCTTGGAGGCATAGTAAATTACATGGCTTTCTTTTCCTCTTTTCTGACCCAGTACAGCTCCCACAGCGTAGCCACTAGCGTCACACATAATCTCAAAGGGCATTCCCCAATCTGGTGGCTGAATGACTGGTGCCGTGACCAGTTGCTTCTTCAAAACATTGAATGCCTTCTTACACTCTTCATCAAATTCAAAGAGAACATCTTGGTGTAACAAGTGAGTAATAGGCTGAGCAATTTTTGTAAAATCCTTTATGAACCTCCTGTAGAATCCAGCGTGCCCTAGAAAGCCTCTTACTTGCTTCACCGAGGTGGGATATGGCAATTTCTCAATTATATCCACCTTTGCCTTATCGACCTCAATGCCCTTTTCAGAAATCATATGTCCCAGTACAATGCCCTCTCTGACCATGAAATAACATTTTTCATAGTTCAGTACTAGGCATTTGTCCACACAACGCTGCAACACCTTCTCCAAATTGTCTAAACATCGATCAAAGCAGCTCCCGTATACTGTGAAGTCATCCATGAATACTTCAATACAGTTCTCGAGCAAATCAGAGAATATGCTCATCATACATCGCTGAAATGTGCCAGGAGCATTGCAGAGGCCAAAGGGCATTCTGCGATAGGCAAACGTGCCGAATGGGCACGTGAATGTTGTTTTCTCCTGGCCCTCTTGACTTACTGCAATCTGCATGTATCCTGAATATCCATCCAAGAAACAAAAGAACTTGTTTCCTGCGAGTCTTTCCAACATCTGGTCAATGAACGAAAGTGGGAAATGATCCTTCCGCGTGACCGTGTTCAGCTTCCCGTAGTCAATGCAAACTCTCCAGCCAGTTTACAGTCGTGTGGGCACAAGCTCTCCTTTTTCATTTTTCACCACTTGAATGCCCGACTTCTTGAGTACAACATGGATTGGACTGACCCACTTGCTATCTGAAATCGGGTATATAATGCCCTGGTCCAGAAGCTTAATTATCTCTTTTAGCACCACATCCTTCATCACTGGATTGAGCTTTCTTTGTGGATCACGAACGGGTTTTGCATCATCTTCCAACAAAATTTTGTGCATGCAAACCGCTGGGCTAATGCCCTTTATATCTGTCAATGTCCATCCGAGTGCCTCCTTGTACAGTCTCAACAATCTCAAAAGGCGATCCTCATCAGCTTGATTCAACCCCGCGCTTATGATTACAGAGAAAGTCTCATTATTCCCTAAATAGGCATATTTCAGATGCCTTGGTAATGCCTTCAACTCCAGCATGGGCACTTTGACAATAGAAGGCATCAGCTTATCATCGTTCCTCCGAATGGGCACACCATAGTCCACACATCCGTGTGGCATTTCTTCTAAGGAATACAGCATCATAATTCCATCCCTTATGTCCTCATCCTCGTCCAGGGCATCCTGGTCATTCAGTCCATCCCACAATGCCCATTCCAGCGGTTCTCTGTTGCTCATCATGGATAAAGTAGAACGGCTCGGGTAATGAAATGTGTTCACAAAATTACAATTTTCTGTATCCCGGGGGTACTTCATTGCTTCAAAGATGTTGAACGTCACTTTCTCCCCATCAAACTCACACGTCAGTGTGCCCTTGTCCACATCAATTTTGGTTCGAGCTGTCTTCATGAAAGGCCTTCCCAGCAACAAAACTGAAGATTTTGAAGTCGTTGTGCCCATGTCAAGCACATAAAAATTTGCTGGGAAAATAAGCTCGTCCACCTTGACCAATACATCTTCAATGAGGCCTTCTAGATATACGTTGGATCGGTCAGCTAACTGAATGACCACACGGGTCTCCTTCAACGGTCCAATCTTCAATTCTTTGAACACCGGCAGGGGCATTACGTTGATTGATGTCCCCAAGTCCAGCATGACCTTTTCAACTTTTCTGTCTCCAATTATGCAAGGGATCATGAACATCCCTGGATCATCACACTTTTTGGGTAACTTCCTTTGTATCACAGCCGATACATTCTCCCCAACTAGGAACCTTGTGTCGTCATTGAACCGCACCTTTCTGGTACAAAGTTCCTTTAGAAACCGGGCATATCGCGGCACTTGTTTGATTGCCTCGACCAGTGGAATGTTGATCTCCACTTTGCTGAATACTTTTAGCATTTCCCTGGTCTCCTCTTCTTTTCCATTCTATGCCAATCTCCCTGGAAAGGGAGGTTTCCGTCTTTCTGGAGTGGGCATCTTGGCAGATTGCTTTACTTCCGGAATGGGCACAGCATCAGTCTGCTCCGCCTCTTGTGCCTTGTCTTCTGTGGGAATTTTTTCCACTTCTTCCTCCAAGGGCACATCGTCCTTCTCTTCTCTCGGCCTGACCATCTCTGGAAGCTCTTTTCCACTTCTCAATGCTACTGCATTCACTTGTTCTCTTGGGTTCTCGACCTGGGAAGGCAGCTTCCCATTTTTTTCCTCCATCTTGTGCATGGCTTGAGCCAATTGATTGATTTGTTTGCTCATGTGCGAGAGACCAGCTCGAGTCTCTTACTTAAACTTCTCGTTCTCCTCAGCCATTGCAAACACAAGATCTTCCAACCTACTTGGCTTCTTTTTCTCCTCTGGTGGTGGCAATGGGTGTCCAGAATGCCCATCCTCCGGTCTTCTCCATCTAAAATTTTCATGGTCTCTCCAGCCCGGATTATAAGTCTGGGAATGAGGATCATATCTTCTGGAATGCCCATTCTGGCCACCTATAGCATTCACTTCTTCCATTTCATTTTGTAGAGTAGGGCATTCATCCGTGAAGTGAGATATGCTTTTGCATACCCCACAAGGTCTGGGCTTCCTCACCATACTTGTACCGGACAAGATTTTCTCGATTTTGTCGCACAATCTATCAATTCTGCTATCCTGGTCCAGTGCCCTCTCTGTTTCACTTACAACCCGAATGCCCTCTCCACCGAAGTCTCGGTTGTCTTCAGCCATCTCCGTGAGAATTCTGAATGCTTCAACAGGCTGTTTGTTCAAAATGGATCCTCCACATGAGGCATTCACGATCGTCCTCTCATGTGGCCTTAACCCTCCGACGAAATACTGAATCAAGTCATGTTCAGTAATCTGGTGCTGTGAGCATTTCGCCAGCATCGCCTGGAATCTTCCCCAATAGTCATAGAAACTTTTGTTAGTTCCCATCTTCAGGCTCCCTATCATTCTTCTCATTTCTTGCACTCTGGATGCTGGGAAATATTTCTCCAAAAACTTCTGTTGAAGTTGTCTCCATGTGGTCACAGCGCCAGTGGGTAATGTGTACAGCCAGTCCGGTGCCCCATCTTGAAGAGTAAAAGAGAACGAAACCAACCGCACATACTCTTCTCATTCATGATCGGATGGTTGAGTTTGGCAAACCATCTCAAAATCTTGCAAATGCCTCTGTGGATCCTCTCCAGGCATTCCGTGAAACTTCGGCAAGATCTGGATAAAGTTTGCGTGAATATTCCAGTTCTGAGTCACAGCTGGGAGTGTAATGCCCATTGGACATAGATTCATGTTGGTCGGGAAGACCAACTGCCTTAGAGTCCTGTTATCATCCGCATTTCCATTCGCGGTATTTCCATTTGCGGCCATGTTGATGTTGTGGCCATTCTCAAACTGTCCTTCTTCCTCGTGCCCTTCGTCTCCTTGATCTTCTCGATCCTCTGGTGGTGGTGTGGGCTCACGAAGTCTGTTTGCTGCTTGGCGTGCCCTCTTCACTGCTGCCCTGTTTTTCCTCGAAGTCTTCTCTATCTCCGGATCGTACAATAGAGTCTCTTCCGAAGAGCCCCTAGGCATCAACTTCCAGGCTCAACAATTGTGGAAGATAAAATTACTAGAAACCAGCTCCCCGGCAACGGCGCCAATTTTGATGCGCTGTCGTTTCGCGCTCAAAAATATATTTATAAACTCCTGTGCCCACAGCGAGCGTAGCTAGCCAATGAGTACGGGTCGATCCCACAGAGAGCTGTTGCGATTCTATCTTCAAGTAACCAATCACAAAGGGGGTTTTGGTGTTGTCACTAAACTGAATGTAAATCTGCAAAAGAAACTAGAGAAAACTATCAAATAACAAAAGATTCTGGCATTTGAATTAGATCTTGGTTAAACATAAAACAACTCGATCATGGGCACACCGATTTTCATACATGATAGGTCATCTAGTTATGGTGACCGGATTCCTCTCACGCGTCTCCTCATCCATCCTTTCATTTTAGGTTTAAAAGTGATTCCTCTTTGATTAAACCCCTAACCAGTTACCCACCTCCCGATTCCTCTAAGAGATGTAAGCAAGCAAGCAGCAGTGTGCCCTAGACGGACCCAGATCTGTTGTGTTCAACTGATTTCTCTTGTGCCCACAACACCCCATTAATTCCCTTATTACTATATGAACCACCACACAGTCACGATTCACCAATTCAATTAATAGTGGTGTGCCCTCTTTATCTAACGAGTGATCAGCCACATTGGGCACTTCAGACACACACTCACGTGGAACAAGGCACAAGAATTAACGGACACTCATCATGCATTACTATGCCCATTTTGGCCTCATGAGTCCAGATTTATGCTTAAACCAATTTCATCATTCAAACGCCAGAATTAAAGATCTAGCCGAGAAGGCTAGACATAATTAAACTTGCAGAATTTAAAGACATAAAAATAAATGAAAACTTACGGAATTAATTAAGCAAAAACTCGACTCCAACGTCGATGAATATAAACATAACCTAAGTCCCGAAGGTTTAAGACCTTTCGGATTGTTTTGGCTGCCTAAGCAGCGTACGGAAAATAAATTGCAGAAATGTAAAGTGTTTCAAAGTGTCTAAAGCTTGTTTTTCCAGAAATTAAACTTGTTTAAATAGTTACATTTCCGAGTAGAGTCTCCCCCACAGACGGGGGTCTTCTGCTGAAAATCCGGAACGGCGTGCCCTCGCTGACTCTGACTGGATAAGCTTCATCTTCAACAAATCCCTATTTTTTAGGGATTGCTCTTATCTCCTTAGATTGAGCTTATCTTCTCGCCTGAGCTTATCCTTTTGTTGCAGCACCTTCCAGGAGTCCAGCTTAGTTCCAACTCTCCCGCGGATAATGTAGCTATCTTCCCACCAGCTGTTCTTCAACTAAATCTCGAATTTCACTGGGATGCCCATTCTGCCCTGTGGTCGAGTCTGTGCGAGTACTGTGGGCATGGCATCATCTGTCAGCTCCATCCGTATCTGATATGCCCACTTCACCGACCAAATGTGGGATGGATACTGAGGACGTCTCATATGCCTCTGATGAACATATGTGCGAGATAATCGTGAATATTTGGGCATAAAATGCCCTTTCCGCCAGACTCGACTCTTGAAATGCCCTTTGACCGCAACCTGGTTCTTTTCGACTCAAAACACACTAAAAAGGACATTTATATAGGATAAAATGCCCATAAAAATACGAAATAAATGGACTTATCAGTTTCCCAAAAAGGATGGAAGTTGGAGATTTTGTGTGGATTATCGTGAGCTTAATAAGCAGACAGTTCCAGACAAATATCCGATTTTGGTTATTCAAGAGATGTTGGATGAGCTTCATGGGGCTCGATGGTTCAGCAAATTGGATCTACGCTCTGGCTATCATCAGATCCGAATTGCACCGCAAGATATTCCAAAGACTGCATTTCGAACTCATTCAGGACATTATGAGTTTCTGGTTATGCCGTTTGGCTTAACCAATGCCCCTGCTACTTTCCAATCAGCTATGAACGACTTACTACGAGCCCACTTGCGCAAATTTGTTCTCGTTTTTTTTGACGATATACTTGTTTACAGCAGAAATTGGCAAGATCATTTGAGTCATCTTCGGACAGTGATGACTCTTTTGAAAGAGCAATCTTATGTAGTTAATCCAAAGAAGTGCGCTTGGGGGCAGTCGGAAGTTGAGTATTTAGGACATGTGGTTTCGGCTCAAGGGGTGCAGATGGATCCTGGGAAGATTGCAGCGATTCTTCGGTGGCCAACCCCTAAATCTGTAAAGGCAGTTCGCGGTTTTTTAGGGTTAACGGGTTATTATCGTCGGTTTATTCGAGGGTATGGTCAACTGGCCCGTCCACTTACACAGCTGTTGAGAAAAGATCAAGAGGGACGATTTGTGTGGGGCTCAGATGCCCAAGCTGCGTTCGTAAAGCTACAGCTAGCAGTTACTACAGCTCCGGTGTTGGCTAATCCGGATTTTTCGCGACCTTTTATTGTAGAATGTGATGCATCAGGCTGTGGTTTGGGAGCTGTTCTCATGCAGGAGGGACGACCCATTGCTTATTATAGTAAAGCTATGACTGATCGAAGCTTGGAAAAGTCAGCTTACGAAATGGAGTTAATGGCTTTGGTTTGTGCGGTCCAACATTGGAGGCCATATTTAGTGGGACGTCGATTTACTGTTCGATCTGATCAACGAAGCTTGCGATATCTCTTACATCAATCCGTTTCAACACCGGCACAACATTTTTGGGTGGCCAAGCTGTTAGGCTATGAATTTGATATCGAATATAAGACGGGCGCGACAAATCAGGCGGTCGATGCTCTTTCCCGTTGTCATTCTGACAGTGAACTGACAGCAATTTCTACTCCAACGTGGTTGGGATGGCCAGAGCTAGCTAATGAGTTACGCAATGATGAAAAATTCAAAGTTATTATTCATGAGCTCGAGATAGGAATTTCCAGCAATCCAGCATATTCCTTAATTAATGGGGTCTTATTCTATAAGGGGTGGATAGTTTTGTCGGGTGACTCGGCCTTTATTCCCCGTTTGCTAGACGAGTTCCATTCTACGGCTCAAGGAAGACACGCCGGTGCTTTCCGCACATATCGACGATTAGCAGCGAATGTATATTGGCCGGGGATGATGAAGCGCGTCACTCAATTCGTGGCACAATGTTTGGTTTGTCAGAAAAGTAAATATAAGGCTCGATCGCCGGCGGGATTATTACAGCCCTTGCCGATCCCAGACCGCATTTGGGATGATATCAGTATGGATTTCATAGTGGGTCTTCCTCGTTCGGGAGCATTTGATTGCATCTTGGTGGTGGTTGACCGGTTGTCTAAGTATGGCCATTTTATTGGACTTCGGCATCCGTATTCTGCACAAGAGGTCGCAACTCTTTTTGCTCGGGAGATAGTGCGGCTTCATGGGGTCCCTCGGTCTATTGTGTTTGATCGAGGCGCTATTTTTCTTAGTGTTTTTTGGAGAATTATTTCGAGCTCTGGGCACTAAGCTTCGCATGAGTTCGGCTTATCACCCGGAGACGGATGGTCAAACCGAGGTAGTTAACCATTGTGTGGAGACGTATCTACGTTGCTTTACTTCCGAGCACCCTCGTCAGTGGAGTCGGTGGCTGCCATGGGCAAAGTTCTGCTATAACACTAGTTTTCATTCAGCCGCCGGTACAACACCATTTCAGGCTGTATATGGTCGACCACCTCCTACACTTGCCGGATTTTTACCAGGAGAAATACGCGTAAGCTCGGTGGCAGACGAGTTGCAGTCACGAGATGTTGTGCTGCGTTTATTGCATGAGCATATTAGCCGTGCCCAGCAACGAATGACGCGGGCCGTGAACAAGCATCGCCGTGATGTTCAGTTTGAGGTGGGACAAAAAGTATTCATCAAGTTGCGCCCTTACAGGCAGCGTTCATTGCTCGCTCGGTCTTGTGCGAAGTTGGCTCCAAAGTTTTACGGGCCCTTTGAGGTGACTGAGCGGGTCGGGGCAGTTGCATATCGCCTTGGTCTTCCTGCAGGGTCTCGTCTACATCTAGTGTTCCATGTTTCTCAATTAAAGGAGGCATTAGGAGATCATCGCGTAGAGTCCGAGTTGCCATCAGACTTGACTTTGGAGGAGCCAGAATTTATGCCTGAATGGATTGTGCGGGATCGTACGGGGTGGCGCAGTGATGAACGAGTGCGTCAACTTTTGGTCCAGTGGCATGGTCGTGGAGTCGAAGAGGCGACTTGGGTAGATGCGGAAGAGTTTGTTGGGCAGTTTCCAGAATTTCGCCTTGAGGACAAGGCTGTTTGGAAGGAGGGAGGAATTGTTGCGGATCAAGTTTACAGGCGCCGAGCGCGAGCGTGAAGGCGCCTAAAGAAGATTAATTTATTCCAGATTTATTTCTAGATTATGTTACGTTATTTATGTTATTATTTTTAATTAGTTTTGGATTGGTATTGGTTAGGCTTTGGGCTTCTATGGGCTTGAAGTGTTAGGGTAAATAAATAGGTCTCTTTCCCGTAACGGGGGGACTTGTCAAGGACCATAATTGAACTCGGAATCGGCGCTGCGCGCTTGGGAAGGGGATATCATCTCCTTGGTTCTTTTGTTCCCTTAATTCAGTTATCATATTTTGAATATTATTCTTCCTTAATTCTCTTTTACTCTATCAATCTTCCAGTCCCGGAGCATACTCACTCGTCGGGTTGAGCTTCACAAGTTCTGCGGTCGGCTTGCTCGTCTCCATTTCCATGATTTCTTTCGACAGATGTGGCCCACCTCTACGCTATAGATGGGGTCACAAATACGCTTCAGTGTATAGATTTGGCATATGTTAACGACTGTGATGTATGGATCACGAAGTCTAAGCCTCTGCCTCAATTTCCTCATTATGGAGTTCACTTTCTGCTTCAGACATTTCCTCAAACACCTTCCCTGCTTGACAAATCATGTCTTCATTGGTTGAAGAATTGGAAGAATCCTCCTCCATAGAAGCATCAAAACTACCTACCCCGACTCCCACTCTTCATCTCATCCGGCGACACCTCCTTCGTCACCGCCACCCATCAGCCTTGCTCCGTCGTCTTCTACACCCTAAAAGCACTAAATTTCTCCAACACTCAATCTAACTCCCAATCTTCCACTCCTGCCCATTTGCAGAGATAGTCAATCCATAATTCAAAATATTATCACGAAGTCTCAAATTTAAGAAATAGTGAGAATTTTCGAGCAAACTTTGGGATTTTGGGGATTTTATTTTGCCTATATGGATTGATTTGGGGATTAGGCTAAATTAGGCTGAATTTCATGTCCAAAACGGACATGTGAGTGGCGTTGGTGAATTCATACATGGAGGGTATGCATTACATCTCTCTTTCTGCAGCTACAAGTGTTCCTGGGCAGCAAATTTTGATTATTTGCCGGTTTTTTTTTCGTTCCTAAATTTCCTATAATGACACTTCAATTAACATATTGGGACACTTAACTACTTAATTGTGACATTTATCTATCTGTTGTGACAGTCTGAAATCAAAATTATTTTATGGACTGACAGATAAAGATTGAAAATAACAAACATTGGTTGAAAATAGTAAGGAGATATATTACATACTCATTATGAATTTGCCACTGGCATCATTATGAATTTACCACTAGCATGCGAAGAGACTCGTCAATTATTAACATGGACCTTAAATTCACATGACCAAAATCGATGACTTTATTCTTGCAGAAGCAAAATTGAGCGATTTTTCTTTTTTGAAAAATGAGCAATATCAAGATCAAAATCAAAGTGAGGCTTGCCTGTCGCACCAAAATCGAAATTTACAACAAATTGACACATGAATTAGTTTTATTGAATGACAATTGACAAGTAGTCATCAAGGAAATTAAAACAATACAAACAGAGAATTGAAAGCAATCAGTGTTCTCGTCATTTACAGTACAAATCAAAGCAAGTCACGAATAGGAGATCATGGAGGAGTGAAATCCCCACCAACACCCTTTAAATCGGACTGGATCTCAGAACAGTAGTTAATTATGCAGCAGATAAGCATGAAATCATTCTGTGGCTGCGGAACCGGACGAGCTGCTTAGGAAACTTGTAGCCATCATCCATGGCCCCAACGGAGTTGCTACGACGGCGGCGGGCCCCACTCTCCGTTTTCCTTCTTAAATGATCATCATCATCATCATCTTCAAAATCTCTTGTGCTGAAATCTCCCACGTTCAAGGGTTGCGCTTGCGCTGCACCTGCACCGGACGATAGGCATTCGTACCGTCGTCGGGTTTTGCTCCTCTTCAATGATTTGTATACTACTGGAATCAATCCTTCCATTTGTATTTTATTTTATTTTTCTTCTATCAATTAATCTTGGAAATGTTTTAGCAAGTGAATTATTTAAAGACTTTGGTATAATTAATATGCATGGGTTTGGTGGGAAAGTGATATAAAGTTATAATTTTCCACAACTTTTGGTTTATAGTGGAAAGAGTTGGAAGATTGGAATAGGTCATCTCTACTTGACTTGAATTATCAAACAAACTTGAGCCACTTCCTTCGATATGATGCTCCCTTCAAGAAATTTAATTACTTCATTATTGATCGATATACGTGGTCCATATACAGCCAATTTCGTAATTTTGAAAAAAAAGAAAAAGAAATTCTGTAGTGTGAAAAGATTATGAATCTTGCAATCTTTTATATTCTTTTGTCTAGCTTTGAATATGTGTACTCATATATTGATTTAACCAATTCCAAAGAATGTGATATTGCAATTGAGTTCGTCACTACTCACTATTAATATAAGTCTATAACACTATTATATGTGTTCACTATTCATAGTAATTTTTTATGAGTTAATGGTCATAAAATTCACCATCTTTGAACGAATTAAATATCAAATATGTTGCGTATTTATTTTATTCTCTTTAAAATTTTAATGCAAATAAACAATAATATCGTCTTCTTCTTTTCCTATTATAGGATAGGAGATGAGTTTTCCCTAGCGCTTCTTGACTATGAGTTAATGCCATTAGGTCATAAAATTCACCATCTTTGAAAGAATTAAATATCAAATATGTTGCTCATAGTTGACTAGACATATACCTACTGCTATCTCATTAAGAAACAAAATATATATTAGCTAGTGTAATCTATTTCTAACTACTAATCCTAATTAAATTTGACCCATTAACAGTTTTTATGGCCTTACCAATATTTTGGGTTTTGTTAACCAAACCCACTTTTGGTTTCTGTAAATTAATTCTTTTAAATTTGAAAATGACATATACTAAAAAAGACCCCCACAAATTAACAGATCAAGTAGGCGGAATTGTATGTATGTATGTATGTATGTGTATATATATATAGGGATGGGATCCGGTGAGAATCAGTTCTTAGATGGGAACTGGGAACCAATCCCATCCATCCATTCGAAAATATGGATGGTCCAGATTAAACAAATAAAGTGGAGGGGGCGGTGGCAATTTTGTAATTAAAATGAAAACTTTAAATTCACGCGTTTCATTAAGGGTAAAATTGGAAGAAAAAAAAAGTGACATCATCATGTTTTGAAAAAATTCTTAAAAACTTTAAATGATCATAATTTATTCATTTTTAATTGGATTTACGCAAATCTTATATCAAATTAAAGCTCTTTTCATACTCTTTCATTTAAGATCCATATTGCATATGTTTATTTGAAAAAAATAGGTGAAAAATATAAAAAATCATTTTTAGGCATAATTTCCGCATAAAGCAACCCCAGATTTATATTAGCATGTTGTATACAACATTTTAGCATGAACTATATAACATTTTAGCATATTGTGTAATACATTTTAGCGTGTGATATTATGAATATATTTCTAACAGTTTTATATAAACACCTACACTTATATAGATACTACAAAATGAAAAATACGAGTTGATGATAAAAAGGAAAAAAGAATGAGAAAGTGAAGCAACGAAGGAGATGACTGACAACTAAGAAAGAAAATGCGTAAATATTTCCCGAAACGAGATAAAGTTTATGAGAGCAAAATATGTGCTGCAATTCTAAGTGCAGACAGTAACATACAAATTTAGCCTCCTACTTCACTCATTTTAGCCTCATTCATTTATCATTTTAGCATGTGTTGATAAACAAAATATGGAACGGTGATTTCGTTGGAATGAAACACAATACACCCAATTTGGGGACAGTGAACCCTAATGAGAATCTCATAATTACTAATTGGGATCAGATGAGCCCTAATTGGAACGTAATAAACCTTAATTGGGAACGGTGAACTCTGGTGGAAAATGTCACATCAAATTTAGCCTCCCACTTCGCTCATTTTAGCCTCATTCATTTCTCATTTTAGCATGTTCTGATAAACAAAATATGGAACGGTGATTTCATTGGAATGAAACGCAATACACCCCATTTGGGGACAGTGAACCCTAATGGGAATCTGATAATTACTAATTGGGATCAGATGAGTTATAATTGAAACGTAATAAACCCTAATTAGGAACGGTGAACCATAGTGGAAAATGTCACATCAAATTTAGCCTCTTACTTCGCTCATTTTAGCCTCATTCATTTCTCATTTTAGCATGTTCTGATAAACAAATATTGAACGGTGATTTCATTGGAATGAAACGCAATACACCCTATTTGAGGACAGTGAACCCTAATGGGAATCTGATAATTACTAATTGGAACGTAATAAACCCTAATTGGGAATGGTGAACCCTAGTGGAAAATGTCACACCAAATTTAGCCTCCTACTTCGCTCATTTTAGCATCATTCATTTCTCATTTTAGCATGTTCTGATAAACAAAATATGTAATGAGAATCTGACAACGTATATAACCTCATGCTTCCGTTATTTTAACATTATATTTTAAACGGTATTATGATTAATAAAACTTAATAGTAATATAATTACCGCAAAGGAAATGTCATAAACACTTTTATTAAAAATCATATATATTCTTAAAAATGAATGTGTTGAAAATAATTCACAAACATGATAAAACATGATATTAAACTATGTCCAATCGCTATAATAACATCAAGCTGGACAATTCCTAGCATCATGATCTGACAACTTGTAGCAATTGATGTACATTCTGAGTGGTTTGTTCTCCTTTCTCTTCCTTACCTCCTTCTTAGATACCAAACGACTGTCGCTACCTTTTATTTTAACTGGAATAGGTGGATGAACAACAACTTCAGAAGGGGCACGTAAACCGTAGAATTGCTCAAACATCATATCTTGTTATGTGAAGTAGAACCCTCCATATCACCATGTGACTAATCTTACTACGGTCACTTGAAACAGAAGAAGCTGACACATTAAAATCAAACAATTATAAACTGAACAAGGTAAAATATAATAATACAATCACATCAAGAGATGTTCAAACACATAAATTGATTTTTAGCATTAGCTATATACCATTCTAGCATCATGCAACATACATTTTAGCACCAAAGTATTCTAATGTTTACATGGTGTCTGTAACATTGTGTAGCCGAGTCACAAAAACACACACACACAAAAGAAAAAAATAAAAAAAAGCAAAGCATGGTTTGTATGACATGTTTCACATAATGCAGTAGAAATAACATTAAACCAGCATGTTACGATGCTAAAACATATGTGACGACGGGCTAAAATGAATACATTAACATGCTAAAACATATGTGACGACAGGCTAAAACGAATACATTAACATGCTAAAATAAAAAAAAATAGATCAAATTAATGCATAGTCTGTATATTCTCGTACTAAACCCTAGGATTCCTAACAATTAAAAAACAACTGATACATCACAAAACTGAACGAAACAGATCAAATTAGTCAAACATAAATACAAAACCGTAATAAACTCCAATAGAACGAACTGTAAAATCAATGCAGATACAACGAATTGCGAAATTAATCAACATTAAAATTTCAAAACTAAATCAAACAATGCAAAATTAAAACCATACCTGGAGTCTCCATCGAATCACAGATATAGAAACTTCACGACAAATAGATAATTACAGAAATAAAAGGATGTTGAGAAATTAAAAACGCGATCCAAACGCAGATTAGGAACGATGAAGAAGTAGAAGACGAACTAAATGAGAGAGAGAGAGAGAGGAGAAGAGAAGGGAATGTTAATTAAATACGGGAAAAAAAATCTGAAGATGGAAAGTTTAATTACTGAATTACTATATTACCCCTCCGTCCAGAAAGTTGCCTAAAATTACAACAATGCCACCGCCCCATCACTTAAATATGTTTTAATCTGGGCCGTCCAGATTTACTTAAATAAGGGCTAGGATTGGTTCCTAGTTCCTACCTAGGGGGAGGGTTCTCATTTGATCCTCTCCCTATATATATATAGGGGAAGGATCAAATAGGGACCAATTCCCCCTGAAGGAACCTAGGAACCAATCCTAATCTTAGATTTGATTAGATCTAATGACCATAATTTAGTCAAAGTAAGGTGGCAAACTTGTAATATTTGAGAACTTAATGAAAGCGGGGTTATTTTCGTAATTTAGAAATTCTGTTATGTTTTTTCGGATTTTGGGCATAATTCCCGGAATTAAATAGACAACACTTTAAAACCATTGTCTTTTCTAGCGTTGCATTAATATGCTAACATGAAAGATGTATATTGCTAACATCAACAGATTTTGTTGCTATCATGAGATAGACTCATATTGCTATCTTGACGAGATCATAATATTAAATTGACACGTATTAAACACCACACATATAACATTGGACCACATTTAAAATAATACTGTGTAATATGTGTAACATGATTCATACATACAACATATTGCTAATATGTTAGAGAATATACACACTGCTAATATGTGACTATTAATTTGCTAATATGTTAGTAACACATTGCTAATATGTGAATAATGATATGCTAGCATGACTTAAATTCTCAAATATTACAAGTTTTCAAAATAATAGTAAGCATTGATAAAGTTATAATTGTTTATGAACTTAACTATATATAGCTCATACTTTAACTATTTTCTCATGAAAGCAACTTAAAATTCAAAGTCGTGCATAAAAAATTTCATGTTAGCAACATAAACACAAGATATGAGCAATATTGTGATATCATATTAGCAAATATCTGACAGTTACGAGTTGAATATACGTGAAAAATAGTTTTTTGTATTTTTCATCAATTTTTGCTCAAATAAACATATGCATTATGGATCTTAAATGAAAGAGTATGAAAAAATCTTTAATTTGATATATTTTTTGCATAAATTGGATAAAAAACAAATAAGTTATGATTATTTAAAGTTTTTAGAAATTTTTTAAATGATGATGTCATCATTTTATTAAAAAAATCTGGAATTACCCCTTATAATTCGAATTTTACATATTTACAACTATGCCACCGCTTTTTTATCTGCCATGTCATCAAAATCGTTGAATTTGATTGGTTCCTAAGTTCTTTCAGAGGGTTGGTTCCTATTTGAACCCACCCCTATATATATATATATATATATATATATATATATATAGGGCTAAATCATCATTTATATTCTAAAATATTTCAATTTTCTTAAATTTATTCCAAATTAATATTTTTATTAATTAAATATTTAAATTATTAAAAACTAATTAAATATATTCCTGGATACATTTTTAGGCCAAAATCAGATCTTAAAAAGAGTTTAAAAAAATTAGAATAAAGATATTATGTCATAAATATTATTGATTTGGCTACAACATAACATCAGAAGAAGACCCAAATATTTAAAAATTAGAATAAAGATATTATGTCATAGATATGATTGATTTGACTACAACATAACATCAGAAGAAGACCCAAATATTTAAAAATTAGAATAAAGATATTATGTCATAGATATGATTGATTTGGCTACAACATAACATCAGAAGAAAACCCAAATATTTAACCGAAGCGTTAGGTAATCTTTTGCCTAAAAATGTATCGGGGATAGATTTAATTAGTTTTTTAATAATTTAGATATTTAATTGATAAAAATGTTAGTTTGTGATAAATTTGAGAAAATAGAAATAGTTTGGCATATAAACGATGGATTAGCCCGTATAAAGAAATTGTAACAAACACAAAGTTGAGCAATATTTGTGATGAGAAAATAACGAGAAAAACACATACATGGCTGCTTTACATCTTGAAATTATCTTCACGTGGAAATAAAACCAAAACATTTCTTAGTTTCTTGTTCAAGGTTATTTTCATTGAACTAATAAATTAGAATATGCAAATTAAATGAAATGCTAGAAAAAATCTAATATTTGAAGTAAACACTGAATCTGTAGAGTTACCTGCATTTAAGAATCTAGTATAAACAAGGAAGCTTTTTCGATATTCGATTCTGAATTCACATCAGAATTCTCTTAACTTCAAGATTTCTCCGTCCAATCACCAGACATCCAATTAAGGGTACCATCGAAAAGCTCACGGATGAGAGTTTTATAACCATATCCACGTTACACAATATTATAGTCAGAATTAGGTTGTAAAAGCTCTGCACATTTAATTAACATTGATTACTATCGAAAAATTTACGAGACTCGAAGCTAGTGTCATAACCTATTATTAGGGCTGCATTGCTTAAACAAAGGCAGATCTGCAACTGGAAAGATAATATTCCTGCAAGAATAGTAGCAAATTAAAAGCAATCAATTAGGTAGAAATTAATCTAGCCTAGCCTCTTTCTAATTAAATTCAAGCTGAGCATGAAAGAGGATAATAGTTTAGCTTGAAACCTATTCTTACTAAATGTGAAACTTCGATTGCACAACCAAGTAAGTCTTTTACTGTAAAAGACTAACAAGAATAAGAAAAAAGATATATAAAAAACAAAACAAAAAAAACTTATTGAAAGGTGAAACTGCTGCTCTATGTGACATGAAACAAGCGGCTCTCTTGGAAATAAGTCCAATCTGAATCATCAGAAGCAACTAAGCCACCTCCATCAGTGCAAATGGACTCTGCACCTGCATTGGGTCTATGCGACGATGACGCTGACTTTCCCTTCCCTCCACCATCAAGGCAAGGTTCATAGTCAAGAAGCACTGGGGAAAACTCATCTCCTATCCTAAAACCATTTTCTTTTTTTTCAACAGATTTTCTTTGGCCACTGTTATTACCATGGTAAGTTTCTTTCTCTTCAGCAGCTTCAGTCAGTGTGTACAACTTTAGATGCTCATCACCATCAATCTCTTCATCTGATAAGCGGCAGCAGCTATCAAACTCATCAGTTCCAACAATTTTGCTTGCCAACCCCTCACACCACGATATTCTCATCTGAGATAGTGTGAGATTATCAATTGTAGTAGCATCAGACACCCAAGAAGAAACACAGTCCACATTTTCCTGCAGCTGAGTGGGATCATGAGAAATGGGAGGTGCATCCCACATTGAAACCTCACTTCTAGGTGATAGTTTCACTCTATCAAGAGTCCCGGTTATTGAATCGAGTTCAGTCCAAACAGAGTTGCTAAGATGTAACTCTAACCTAGACCTTCTGAGACAGGCATCTGAGCTGGAGTTCGAATCTGGTGTCTGAATGATATTTCCACTATTCAATGAAACATCGGACAATATAGCACTATCCCTTCTCCCCTCTGTCGAACTGATGCCGTTGCAGTTATAAGTAGCATTAGGAGAAGTAGCCAACAAACACTCATCCATGCTAACATTGTTGCTACTTCTTTTGACAGAAACATTTCCTACATTACCACTGCCACTATAGCTACTCTTAGCACACAAGAAATTCGATGTGTTCCCACATAAGATTGAAGGTGAATATAATAAGTCAAGTGTATCTGAATCATCATCACCTACCATCATCCTACCTTGGTCCAAACCAATTCTGAGGTCCTCACGCCCCAAATCACAGGGAGACAAATGCCACCTGACAGAAGCCTCAGCAAGCAAAGGAATTGAAGATTCCTGCAAATCAACACTCACATTCTCATTCTCATTCTCATTCTCATCTCTCCGTGCATCTAAAAAAGGAACTGCTTTTTCTGGACCCCCTCTAAGACTACCTCTACGCCTATATTTTCTCTTATCGGATACACCTGACACAAGGTGACCAGCACCATAACAAACGGGAGTTCCTACAGACTTAAGAACCAGCATTTTAGATTGGGAGTGACATTGAATTTCAGGAGATAATGATGCCTCAACAGGTGGTGTTTTCACATCCGTAGCAGCAATAGCATTAGCTCTGTCAAATACAGAATCCTCCTCTATCGTAAATTCATGATCACAAAAACTGAGAGAATGTGAACCATTTCCACTCATAGGAGTACATTTTTTAGCACAATTTGAATCACTACCATCAGATACTCTATTTAGCTCGAAGGCGCGGTTACCTGAATCAATTTCGTCGGAATTTTTCATGTTTTCCTGAAATTCTCGAGACCCTTTCATCACTTTATTCTCGGATTTGCTCTGAACAGATGAAAGCTTTGATCTTTGTCGATTCTTGCCACTGGGTTTTGGACCACCTTGCCAATTTTGCCTCAGCATATTGAACTGAGGCTTTTCCTTTCTTGATGTCTGCAGAAAGGGTTTTCTCGGAATCTCATTTTCTTTGGATTTTGGCACCACATTTGATGTATGAAGTCTCGATTTATTGGGCTCATTTTTTGCTATTTTCGAAAAAATATTGGGTTTTTTGTCGAGATGGGTCCTTGAAGAAGAAGAAGAAAATGATGATGATGAACAGGGATTTTCAGAGAGCAAGAATCTCGAAGCAGCCGGTGCAGAAGAAAAAGATGGAGAAGAAAGATCAGAGCACTTTTTGGTATTGCGTTTGTAAATTGGAAACCCATTGAGATGTTGCAGCGGACTTCTCTCCTCGAAATTCTCTCTCTTATTCGTCTTCTTCCTTTTGCAGTCTCTCTCTATCATTTGGAAGAACCGAAGAAGAAAAAAACAAGGTTTGTTGCTGCAAATTGAAATGATTAAATTATGGAGTGGACCGTTGGTTTTCAAAAAATGAGGGACGTTGTTCAATTTATATATCTTTTTTATTTTATTTTTTCGAGTCTTCAACTTCTTAGTTATGTTTTCATTATTATGGTAGGTCTTTAAACTTAAACTAATATTATGAAAATCTTAACTTGACATTTCTTGGTCTAATCTTATCTAAATTTCTTTCATGATTTCCCCTCAAACTAGTGTCTCAATGTTTGATTTTTGTCAAGTAATCACATATTTTCTAATTTTTATATGGTAAGATATTACATCAGGTACATTTTTCCTTTTATATTTTTTTATAGATTTGAACGAATGTATATTCTTACATTGATCTAATTGTTATCAGCCATTATTATTATTTTTATAATTTTAATTTATATTTTGTCAAGTTTTATTTAGACCGGTCTAAACGAGAGTAGATTATTCATTTTATTTTTCATTGATATGGATTATTAATATAGTTTGTTTATTGATTACTTCTGTGGTTGAAATTTGCATGGTATTAAAAATATATTTTATTTCATTTTAATTTGAACGCTTGCTCATTTGAGCATATAAGTACCCTGTTTTGAATTTTAGAGTAATTATTATGAGTTTATTGTGCAATATTATTAGGGCTAGTTTTCTTCATTTTCACATTGATTGCCCAAAATTGTTTTGATTAGAAGTTTTTGGCATTCAATGATTGAAATTGACCAAAAAAAAACACTAATTTCTGCTAATTATTTCCAATTTGAAATCATTTTACTTGATTGCTTTGTAAAAGTACAGTCATAATCATATATTACATGTGGTCTAAATGTAAATGCATTTCAAATTGGTCAGGAACATTATTTCATACCATCTCTTTTTTCTTTATCAAAATTAAATTATTTGTATAAAAGGAAAAGAAAACAATTACCAAAAATATTACCATTCGTGTCATAAAAAATAATTAATAACCACCGGATTAAGAAATCTAATTATTTATATGGTCGTGATAAACTTAACACTATCATACTGATTATATGCAAATTTGACCTAAATTAATTAAATTTGAAAAACAGTTCAAACAAAATTGACAAAAATTTATTGAATCTCCAGTGAGTTGAATTCTTTTAAATTTTTCATGCTGCTCAGAAAATAAAATACAACATGAAAGAAAATTAAATTAATAGAGTTGTAGAAATGGGAGAAGTAGAGCAATTAACTTACACTTATCGTGGAGAAGTGAAATTCAATTTCTAAAATCCAAACAGAGCCTTAAATCCCTAGTTTCTGCCAAAATTGATCATTAAATTGGTAGAGATTCAAAATCATACCTTACATTGCATTTGTGATTACTGATTGGATCCCAACTCCCAAGTGAGAAGCTGGTCAAATTATCAGATTCAATCAATGGAGGAACCCAAGAAGATCATAATCGACACAGACCCCGGCGTCGGTATATAATTGAAATATTTCTTCCAAGTTCTTTCTGTTGTATTGAGTTGTGAAAAGTTGCTATTTTTGGTTTTGAAATTTGATGCCCTCGTAAAATTTGTGCCGATCAGATGATGCGATGGCAATATTTGTGGCGCTGCAATCACCGGAAGTTGAAGTGATTGGACTCACTACTATTTATGGCAATGTCTACACCACTCTCGCCACCAGAAATGCTCTACACTTGGTCACTCTCTCTCTCTCCCTCTCTACCAATTTTACAGTTTTCAGCTTTTGGGAAATCGCAGTGGAAATGTTTGATCTGATGGGTGCCGCTGTTAGAAGCAGGGATGTGTGTGATACATCAGTTTGTAACTAATTGATTCCTAATTGTATGGTTCGTTGACGGGAGTGAATGGTGATGTGCTTTTTCTTTTTTTATTCTTTTGATAGAATAAGTATATTCTAATCTAACTGTAGTATTGTGCTGTATCAATTCAATACAAATGGCTTTGGTCTGATTAGTGGATTATACTTATGCATCTGATATGATCAGTAAACGAGTTATTTCAGTGATCTACTAAGAAGCAAACATTATTGCCACTGTTAAAGCTGATTCTTACGTGAAGATTTTATGGTCTCTTTTCCCTCCAAGATTCTTAGCCCATCTTTTCCAACCAACTAAAAAGATTGCTGAAAATTTATAGTTGTTTCAGTTTTACCTTTATAATTGTACAAAAAGCAAGAGGCAAAAGACTTTATCTTTGTTAAATTTGAGATCATGAGCCTATTTTCTTTGGATAAGTTCTTGCAATTTGAATTTGAATAAGTTTGGTGATTCTTTTTGTTGCCTAGATGTTTTCACATTTAATGCTATTTGTTAGTTGCAATGTGCTGATTATTGGGTATTTTGATAAATATTGTAAGTTTTCTAAGTTGGACTTCATAATGCAGTTGGAGATTGCTGGGAGGACAGATATTCCTGTGGCTGAAGGATCTCATGTGACCATCACTGTATGTATTATGATACGAGTCGCCACTAATTGCTTCTGTTTTTACTTGATCAGAAGTAATATGCTTTGGTATAAACTATTAGTTTTGCTATCTGACTACTAACTCCATATTTGTCGTTTTTCCTTAAATGTACGTATAACTTTGCTTCTGGATGTGATTGTTATTTATGGAAATCCTTAAATTATTCTGTATGCATGACTGGAGTTAAATGTTTATGGTCAATAAAATGAACTTATTTCCCTGATCTTAATGGAGGAAATTCATTTAAGTTTAAGCCTCTCGCCATGTTCAGGGTGTACTGTTGTAGTATTGACTCTTAGATGTACTAGATACGAGCAATGTTGCAAACAATTAATCTCTCATAATTTACAGAGATTGGTGTGTTGTGTAACATTTTGCCAGTGCATTAAGTTAGGTACTGTCAGGTTTCTGCTCCTCTGAATGGACAATTAACTAGGGAACAAAATCTGCCAATGATCAGTCAATTATGTCTAATGAAGTAGTCTCTGGAAGCTTTATTCATCAAATTTCTCTGCTCCTTTTTCTGGGAAAGTAATGAACTTCGTGCATTTGAGTGACTATTGTTATTGGTTTGTGCTGGCATAATCCTGATAACCACCTTCTTTTTCTAATTTGGTTTGCTTTTGTAGTTAAATACATCATGAAGCATTAATTATGCGGAAATTTGTGTTCCGGTTTGATTTGTAAAACCATTTTCATGTAAAGAAAGGTACAAAGCTTCGAATTGCTGATTTTGTCCATGGTACGGATGGATTGGGAAATCAAAACTTTCCTCCACCCGAAGGGGCACCTATCAAGCAGTCTGCGGCAGAATTTCTTGTCGAGCAAGCTAATCTTTACCCAGGAAAGGTCACAGTGGTGGCACTGGGTCCTCTGACAAATATCGCACTGGTTAGAATCTGGCATTCTTGTGACCAGCTCCAAGGGTTGGCTTCTTGGATTGTTTATCCTTTTCTTTTTCCTAAGATTTATTTATTCATGCAGGCTATACAATCAGATCCTGAATTTGTTAAAAATGTTGGGCAAATTGTTCTTCTTGGTGGTGCATTTTCAGTAAATGGAAATGTGAATCCTGCAGCCGAGGCAAATGTAAATGGCTGAATGATTTTTTTTCTTGTGTTTGTCCTTCAAGACTTCTTCTTCTTCTTCCTGGACTTTCTTATGTTCACTTTTGTTATGATTGCAAGATTTTTGGCGATCCTGATGCAGCGGATATTGTATTCACCAGTGGAGCTGATATTCTCGCTATAGGGATAAATGTCACTCATCAGGTTGTTTTAACTGGTAATCCTGCCTCCTAACCTTTCATAATCAAGTCAATTTCTGAGCCCTGTTATCATCTAACCTTTATGTCTGTATCTGCTTCTAGGATCAGAAGAATGATTTCCATTAAATAATTTTCTATTCTGACTTTTGGCACCATGATTCTCGTGCTCGGGCATCACCTTTCATCTGTTGAATGATATTTATCTTCGGCAGAAGGCCTCCCAGATGAACAAAACAAAACCAAACAAAACAAAGAGCTACCCTTCTTATGACTCCATAGGAGATAATTTTATAATAGTCTTCACTTTCCTTTCCCAGATGCTGATCGAGATAAGCTGGCAGAATCAAGTGGAAAGCTTGCCCAGTACATGTGCAAGATTTTGGATGTGTACTTCTCATATCATCATGATGCATACAGCACAAAAGGTTAACTTGGTGAACTTGTAATTAGATAGATGACAAAATTACAAGTGTTCTTTTATATCAACTTAACGCAATGCAGGTGTTTATCTGCACGACCCAACAACTGTTCTCGCTGCCGTTGATCCTTCGCTGATAACCTATGTGGAAGGTGCCGTCCGTGTCCAGACAGTGGGCATCACAAGGGGTCTAACATTATTCTACAACAAGCAGAAAAGGTACTGCTTCTTCCTTCGTATGTTCTCGACTTCTGGTGAAGCAATTGATTTTCTTGGCAACTGTCATCATCTGATAGAACAAGTTACATTATAAACATTGACTATGAACTTTTACGCGAGATAAATTCATTATCTTACTATTTTATATCCTTGCTATGCTGACATTTTGAGAATTCTTGGTGTAATAAGGTTTGCTGAAGTTACTGAATGGTCTGATAAGCCCTCAGTCAAAGTTGCGGTTACTGTCAATGCTCCAGAGGTGGTTAAATTGGTGATGGAAAGGCTGATGAATTCCTAGATTTGCTTCGAAAAAAAAAACTCAAAATTATTCATCTGCTCCTCTTTCTAAACATTTGGAGGTGTGTTTGAGCCCTAGTTCACTCATATATTTGGGACGGGTGAATTAATTTAATTTGTAATTCTCAATTGCAATTATATTCCTCCCTTTTCTAGTCAATTTTTGAAATACTTCTTCAAAAGCAAAATCCAATTTTTTCGGTAAATTGTGTTACTCGATTTTACTTAGGGCTGGGGAAAAATACCATCATAGTGTCATACCGTACTTAGTGTATCGGAATATCGAACTTTAAGGTATATCGATATTTTCGGTAAGATATTATACCGTACCGAGATTTTTCGGTAAGGTAACGGTATGTAATTTTAAAAATCGAGGTATACCGGCGTATATCGATACTGACGGTATATCAAATTTTTTCGGTATATACCGTTAATTCGACATATACCGTTGGTGCGGTATATACCTATATAACGATATATACCGGTGCAATGGTATATGCCGAATTAACGGTATATCGTTATATTTGTGATATTATATAAATATATGTATATGTATGTGAATTACAGATACTTGATATATAATACTTAGTATATATGATATACATATATAAATATCTAGTAAATTTACAATATCTAACAATTATAATTAATCTTATATTATACTTAATGCATAGTAATGATAATTGAATATGTTCTTAATTAAGGTATACCGATGTTGGTAAGGTATACCGACATAAAAGTACGGTAAAAGTATATTATTTGTTTCATACCAAAATTAAGGTATATCGTATGAAAGTATACCGAATGTTAAGGTAAGGTAACGACATGGAGAAAAAATTTCATTCATACTGTACAAGTAAGGTAAGGTAAAGGTAAGGTATATCTTACCGTCTCACTCCTAGTTTTACCGTTAGACAAAATGATATTACTTTTAACAACGTTGAATTTACTGTAAGTAAAAAAAAAAAAAAAAGGTATAATGGTCAAATAGGCCACTAAATTAATTTGGGGGCTCAATTGATCCACTGTAATTTTTTTTGACTCAATTGGACCACCGCGTTTTTAAAATCGTGTCAATTGAGTCATTGTATGATGAAGCCCTAACGGATGGCTTCATTAGTCATCCTTTTTCTTTAACTCTCTGTTTTTTCAAGTTTTTGTTTTTATTTTTCTATTTTTCCAAATTTTCATTCATCATCTCAAAATCTGATTCCGGTCATGTTTTGGTTCCTAAAATTATCCATCATCCCAAAATCTACAAAAAAATCACCAAATAATTCAGTTTCTCATCCCAGATCTTCAATCAAAAATCACAAAAAATCAAACAACGCAGCCCCTTCTTCCAGTTCTTTTATACCAGAAAATGACCCCTCCAAATTTCATGAACAATAGACCCTGCTCACCCGTCCAACCCCCAGATCCCAGCAGAAAGAATCGTCTAGCTTACTGGCACGCTTACGCGTTCCAGAACTGCAAAAAACACTCTCATTTATGCTCTAGTTCACCCCCTCGAACCTCGCTTCTCCCATGAAATCTAACTCCTCTTCAGTGTCAGATTCCACCCCCTTTCCCAGCTCCAGTCAAAATCACAAAACAAATCCCCTCACACATCTCCATCTCCACCAACATTCAGACAAAAACCCAAAAATCACAAAACAATACAACAGTCCGCTATTCATAAATCCACCAACATAAAAAATTCCCAGATGAGACACGAAGGAGTGAGCCCGCTGCCGACTTTGAGATGTCGGCCTTCGATGTGGTGGTTGGCCTCATTTCTGGAACACCGTCGCCGACCTCTCAACCCCAGCAACAAGCCCACCGTGCCCAGATAGCTCTGAAAGCGAGCTCGCCTCAAATCGTGGGGGAAAAATCGGAGGTGTTCTCCCCCGTCAAATTCAACGTTGCCGGGGTAATCCCCCTTTTTTTCTCGTTGTTGGCTTCATCTTTTCTACAAGAAATCGAAGCCCAGACAGCCATTAATGTCACGTCGTTTCGAGCCGACTTAACGTCCTCCGTTAGTGCTCCGTCATACAATGGCTCAATTGACACGATTTTAAAAACTTGGTGGCTCAATTAAAGTAAAAAAAAGTTACAGTGGGTTAATTGAGTCCCCAAATTAGTTTAGTGGCCTACGTGACCCTTATTGAAACATTTTAAGTCTGTCGAAAAAAAAAAAAATATATATATATATATATATATATCAATCAAAAATCATGGTTTATTTAACAATTAACAATATAATTTATTACTTTCCTGAAAAGACAATATAATTAATAGGTAAAAGTAAAGTATATGATTAGGTCTCTGCACCTTTATGTTTTGTTTCAATAGGTCTCTGTATAATTTTTATGTTTTACTAGATCCGTCTACTTTGATAATACATTTTCTTAAGTTCTATGTACTTGATTTTTTATTTCAATAGATCCTTGTACTTTTTTATTTTATTTTAGTTAGTCATTCTTCTTTGTATATTTGATATCATCAGATCATTAATTATTTAATAAAAGTAACATATATAGTCTACACTTTTTTATTATTTAAATAACTAACTCTTAAGTTATTAAATAATTTTTTTTATGTTATTTATTTATGCACCTACGTATGTAATAATATATTTAAAATATGAAAGAACTGATAATTAGGAATTCCTGTAGCAGTATTGTCTCTTCGCCTACTGGTGTTGCTGCATTTTTTATACGCACTTTGATTTTATTTTTCTATTTATATATTCAACTGAGAAAGTAATAATTTTTAATAAAAAAAATATTTCACTATCTAATTATTGATAATCAAGTTTTAACTTCATATAATAGACAAAAATACTGAAACCCTTAAAATAATTTCAACATGACCAATTATATTTCTTTTTCATCTTTTAATTTGATTTTTAATTTTTAATTTATTGATAAAAAATTTATTAATAATTTTTAATAATTAGATTAGATTAAATAACAAAAAAAATATCATTAGTTCGTTAAATATTGAATTTCTATTTTTTATTTTTTAGTGAAATAAGAACTTGATAATATTAAATAAGGTTAATTGCTTTATATGAATTTTGAGTTTAGTTGCAAATTTAACATGAACTTTAAAAGTAGGTAATTAAAACACCAATTTTGCATTTGTGTGTTATTCAATATCTCCAAATTTTAAAAAAAATAAAGGAAAAATGGTCAAATAAATCCCTAATGTTTCCACCTAGATTCAAATAAACCCCTAAAGTATTTTTGGGTATAGATAGACCATTAATTTATACTTTACTAACATCTATGCCCTCTCTCAACTATTGCAACTTCAAAATTACTTTGTGCCAAAATTTATTCTATTTATTTTAATTTTTTTGAAGAATTGTTAAGAACACCTAAGTATAATTTATCACCTTATTTTTTTAAACTTACGTACGTTTTCTGCCATTTCTCTCTATTTAATTCTATAAAAAATATTAAAAGAATTATTATTATTATTATTATTATTATTATTATTATTATTAATTAATAAATTAATATTTTTCTAACCTTAGTTTAAAAAAAAATCTAACCATCTTCCCCTCCTCACCTAAATTATAACATTGAGGGTTTACTTGTACCTAAAAATATTTTAGGGGTTTATTTGATCCTAGATGGAAATATTAAGAGTTTATTTGACCATTTTTCCTAAAGCTTATTGACCTTCAATCCAGCATATAATTGTGGTCATTTTGATATCATTTTCAAGTCATAACGGACTTGAAGAGACGAGCAAATTGTATGTTAAATTAGAGGTCAATTTATTTTATAAAAATTTAGAGATGTTGAATAACAACACAAATTCTAAATTAGTGTTTTCATTGCCTACTTTTAAAGTTATGTTAAATTTACAACTAAACTCAAAGTTCATGATTTTTAAGACAATTAACTCTATTAAATATAGAAGTAGGAGCTATTAAAATATAAAAATTATAGAGGGGCCTTTCAAAAATCAAAATAAAATAAAAATATACAAGACATGAGAAAGTGTATTTTATAGATAGAAGGACCTACTAAAATAAAAAAAAATTGTACAGTAACCTATCAAAACAAAACATAAAAGATCGAGAGCCTAAGAACATGTTTTGCCTAATTTAATATTTTATATTAATTATAAATTTCCCTGGCGACGCGAATCTAAATGAATCATTAAATCATCTCTCAAAAATGATTCAGTCGGAGTTTTCCACGAGTAAGAA
This sequence comes from Perilla frutescens, assembly GCA_026008535.1. Taxonomy (NCBI): domain Eukaryota; kingdom Viridiplantae; phylum Streptophyta; class Magnoliopsida; order Lamiales; family Lamiaceae; genus Perilla; species Perilla frutescens. Next base: position 6,025,003 of record BRKX01000006.1, on the reverse strand, counting down.
CCATCTCGATTCCCAGAAAGCTGAAAACAAATGAGAGATAGAGAGAGAGATGCAACAGTAATTATTGGCTTTTCTTTCTTCGCTCTCATTCATATCATATGCGTATAGGAGAATCGCTATGAAGCGGGAATGTTTGAATATCTACAACCAGAGAACCTCTAAACCTGATTAAGAAAACAGTGATGCTACTATTACTATAGCTCTCTTTCAAGGTTTTCACTTTCAACAATCGGATATTACTCTGTTACATGGCACTGTCGACAAATTTCGAAACTGTCGACAAATTTCGAAACGAACCGACCCAGACCCAAAGCAAGCCGAGGATGGTTACTCCAAACCTGCCTGCTCGCTCGCAAGAATTTGACAACCCTCATATGAAACAACTCACACAGTTGTTACGGCTAACGCTGGCTTTCCTCGACCCATAGAGAATCCCTTGGTGCCATCGGGCGTGCGAGGAACGGGAGATGCCTTGTTGGCCGAGTTCAACTTCTCTGTGCTCGCAGTAATATCTAAAGATGGAGCTCCCAAAGCGCTTCCTCCGTTGCTGGGATGCTGAGGGCGTCCACGTGCCTGACCGTGTCCCTGTCCCTGCCCCCTTCCCTTTCCCTTTCCCTTGCCACCACCATTTCCACCGCCACCCCCAAAATTACGCCCCTTCTTCTGCGCGTTGACTTTTGCATAATCTTCCAACTGTACAGTATATATTATCATCACTCGTAACTCAATGTTTCAGATATTGTTAAAACTTGGAATCAGTCAGTTATGAAACATCTCCCATGAAATAGTGTCGCATAGGCTGCTACAGATTTGGCCATTTAAGGAACTATTAAATTTCTCAACGGGAACAAGTGAATTACAATCCAGGGTGCCAATTCATCAAAATCAGAAATATTCTGCTAGAGATTGGGGGATGTGCACATCACATAAAATTCAGCAAGTCATAAGGCAATACTATCTATAATTCTACAGATAACTGCCAGCGCCTACCAAAAGAACAGACCTTGCAGCATGTTCTTAGTTTTAGAATCCCACACAATTCCTTGAATTTACTAACAGAGAGAGGGGGGCAGCACCAGAACTAGGATAAGTGAGGTTCAGCATAGGATCATTTGTGAATTGAGTTGAAATAGCAAAATTTTGATGTTCATTTAAATCACAATATCCCTTACGGCCTTACCTGAAGTTCATGATTTTGCGCATCAGGGTGCCGCGATGAATCTTCCAAGTGATTCTCCTTGAAACCCTGCATCTCCCTCGCAGTAGCCTCATCTTTCTTGCCAGAGGCCTGACCCTCATGACCAGCTTTCTTTGTCCGTGCTTGAGTAGACTTTACCTGTAGATCATACAAAATAGCATCAAAAAACTGCAACTTTGACATTCATACAATCAACAGTAATGGATGACCATCAAACCCACAAGTCAAGTTTTGACATGTTGCTGGTTGGCTTAGCTTTTGCTTTGTATAGAAAGCCGGGAATAACATACCCATATGACAAAAAGGAGAGGATAGAAAATCTTCCATAACCAAATTTTACATTAAATGTAGCCTAGTCGACCATACATATTACACATGTATCACCGAAAACTAACAATACTTCTATGACAGTTGAGAGGAATTTATATTTGATGAAAATATTTCTTCTGTTCACTTTTCACTTTTCAGGAAAATATTGCTTGTATAGATAAATAAAACTGTAATACATACATGACTATTAAGCAGCAAACGAACTTTTAGACCATTCCTCCAGTTGCTCTCATCTTGCAGTTCAGCGACCTGCACAAAGAGCCAGAAAAATTACCAGCTATTAAGAAACCAAGTCAGACAGGATTTTATATATTTGGTTAGATTTGGATTATACCGCTTTCTCTGCAACTTCAACAGATTCATACTCCACAAAAGCATGAAACTACATGGAAGCGTCAAATATAGAGGTTAGGGAAAATCGAAAGTTTTAAGTATGGACAAAAGTTACAGGCTTACAGCAATAACGGAACTTACATATACGTATATTCTTTAATTTTAGTGAGCAAATCATGAGCCGCAGAATCTAAAAATAAAGTAACTTGTTTGGAAACCCATTTCAAATGGACTTCCAAATATAGAAGTCCATTTGTGTTGGTTGATTCGTTGGTTATCTTCAAATGGACTTTTAGAATAATTGAGTTCTCTAAAACCCCATTTAGCAAAAGCACATTTAATATATAATGCGTTCAGAGATCTGAAAAGGCTTTTGAAGCAGGTAAATAATTGTTACTAAATATATACCTTGCTAGCAAAGTGTGATCTGTCTCCTTTTCCTGTTTTCCCATTTACATTCTGAGGTGCGCAGGTACGAATTGACTTAACACTGGTAGAATCATCAAAAAGTAAATATAAGATACAGGAATATGGCTCATTGTAATCAAATATATTTCATGTATTCAGTTGTGTCAACCAAGGGAACCATGTACCTCCCTACGGATGAGAAAATCTTCATGAGCTTCTGGTGGGAATGATCCTCAGGCAAGTTTTCAGCAATGATTATACGAGACTACAGACAAAAGGATGATATAACTAAGGATGAGATCAGATCAAGGATAACATACACAACATAATAAAGAAGAAAATATAAAACCACCAAATAATTAGAGCAAAACAAAACAAGATGCTAATGCCTAGCTGTTAGTAAATCTGGGGTGACATTGCAAAGGCAAGGCAAAGGATAAATAAACAGACAACACCTACTTGCAGCTCTTCCATATCTGATTCAGTCAATGGTTGCTGCCGTTTAACATTTTTGCCATCTTCACTAACTAACTGAAGGACAAAAAATTAACCACAAAAAAAAAATCAGTAATGCAGTCAGAAGACTTACAGAAATAGCAAATACTACAGAATATGATTAAAAACTTGGTGAATGAAACATTACCAGTTTAGTTGAGCTCCGTAGGATGCTAGCAAGCTGTGTGTTGTCAGTAATGGCACTTTTTACCTTCTTGAATGATGCGACAACAGAAAGTGGCACTGCATGACAAGATATTGGAGAAACAATTAACGCTCAGTAAATTGGTAGTAGTAAAAACTAAAGCATACCTTAGTGACTCAAAGAATAAAGGTCTGGTTCAAAAGTCCAACAAAATGCTACCAAAAAATTATTTTAAGAAGGCACAAAAGCATATTGACATATTTTCAGTTATATAGTCTACGTTTCAAATTTCTTCAGATCTTAGAGTTTAATTACACCTCCTACAAGACTCTTTATAAGGCATCACGGTGACAAAGATCTTGAACAGGTCAACAATTCCAGATCTCAGCACTATAAGAAAATCAAGTTTTGGAACCTGAAGGTTACTATAATCACAACCATCCTACAACTGTCTGCTTTTTCTCCTCTTTACTTTAAATCTGAGTCCACCCAAAGTGCAAAAAGAAGGGACATAGTAACTTCCTGCAGTTGGAGGATGTGAACAAAACCCAAAGATTAAGAACAACTTAACCACTCATGCTTCTAACTTTCTCTTTTCAATTTAGAGACAAAAGGAGGAAGCATTGATTGGGTAGCAATGATTAGCTGTACCAAGCATAGCCTGAATAAATCTATTATCCAGATTAGATTTCCAGAGTCTATACGTCACTACAAGATCTCAATAGATGGAAACAAGAATGTTTCTGCTCCTCCCACACTACCTGCTTCTATTCTTCATTATACAGGCCTTACAGAAATACCAAAACCAAAAACAAATTCCAAACCACAAGAAGTTACAAATTTAAGGAAACAGGAGATGGCTATTTCAAGATATCACTTTAAAGATGAAAGCTCAACATATCCAATAGAATAAACAATGATAAGAAAATCCATACCATATCCTTCCGGATCTTTGCTCATGAACCTAAATAACTGATCAGTTGTAGCCAAATTGATATCGCTGAAATAGAACTCAATCTGCATAACATAAATATCTGGAGATATAAATTTTGATATAGAAACCACAAAAGTTTGACAACTCCATTTCACATGCTGAGAAAAAGAAATAAATTATCTTCTGTAACTTCACTCTTAATTGTATGTGCAAATATCTACACTAATGTGTTTTTTTATCTAAATATAAAGGGATTGTTATGCAAATATCAACAGTAATATATTTTTTACGCAACTATGAAAGAACTTTTGGGTGAGGGCTGCAAAAGAAACAAGTGGAAAAAAATTAGCACAATACTTGTGCACATTAAGCCATGTTTTCTCAAACTTCTCCAGTATTGCAGGGGCTCTAACCAGGGAGGAACACCAGACAGAAGGCAGATGTGCTTTCTTCTCTATCTCTATTGCATACATGTACAATTGAAGTGTTTAATCACCCAGGAATTTGAATTTCCAAAAACTAGGAAGAGTTAGATCAAAAGTATATCTAGAAGAATGGAGAAAGAAAAACCAATGCTTTATGGCTTTTGAAACAACTGAATCAAGTATCAGTCTGTTGAACAAAGTAAATTCAAAATCAGATGGTTAGGTAGGTCATTATCTTTCCATCACTTGGAACCAAAGAGGATTGATTCCATATTCACAATGTTAATTCCAATTTTTTATGTGCCTAAAGAATGCCATGGACAGGTGATTGGAGTTTTCTCTCCATACAGCAATGTTGTTCCGGGATCTTCAAGTAAGTTAGCCAAGGGGCACAGACACTCAATGTTCCCCAATATGCAGATATTTTCTGGTTATGTGGGTGTCTATGAATAGTTGTCAAGCGCCATTTTTAACCTAAATTATGTTGAACTAATATTCAACGTTCTGAACATCAAAGAAGGTAAAAATGAAAGGAATAAACCATTTAATCTTAAACATGGGACATACAAGCACTCCACAGAGCAGCATGTATCCTGATACTGGCACTGCAGCGCAATCATTTCAACTGAAATGGTAAGACATTCGGCCAACAGAAACCAATAAATCACTATAAACCAAAAATCTATACTAATATTAGATGAATACAACCAACTCATTCTGTCTCCTGCATGGCCGTATCATATCATTTCAGTTTACTGATATGATGAATATTTAGACACTCTGTCATACGCAACGTAAATGAAAAAAATAATAAAAAAAAATTAACATAACACATACAAAATCAGCGGTATCATAGAAAAGGAACACAATAACTTCAAAAAAAAAAAACAATTGTCACAAGAGATATAATTAAGAGAGCCGATAAAGAAACCCCTAAGATACTCACAGGCAAACACAGTGAATAATCAACTTTAAATTACGATTACAACAAAAACTAAGTTCACATCACCAAATAAAAAAACGAAGCAAAATAATCGTTCAGAGTGGATAAATGTGAGGCGGGTAAAAATACTCACCTGGTTGACTACTTTCTGGTGAGCATCGGGCAACCCTGTTTTGGGCGAAGGCGCAGAGCTACCATCGTTGCCATCAGCCGAATGCTCGCCCCGAGCAACTGGATTCACATTATACCCATAGAACGGCGTCGCATCTTGCTGCTGGTAATAGGTTTCATATCCATAGTAAGGCGGCGGAAGAGGCGGCACAAACGACGGCGGCCTCGCGTAAATAGGTTGAAGCAGCGGAGGAGGAGGAGGCGGTGCGGCCGCGGAGGGAGCGGCGGCGCGGGGGACGAATTCAGGAGCCCTGGCGTTGAGCTTTTTAGCGGTGGAAGTGGAAGATGAATTTAGGGCTTCAGAAGCCTGGTCGTGATCCATCAATGCGGAATAGGCGTGTCGATTCCTGGAATAGATGGATGATCTGAAGATCAAGTAGACTGAATTCGAAATTCTCTCTCTTCTTGTGTGGAGAGAGAGTGAGAGGGAATAGATGAATCCGCAGGGAAGTGAGAGTGAGAGTAGAGCGAGAAGAGAAGTAGACTGCAGAGAGACAAATCAGAGGAGTTTTCGGGATTTAGGAATGGAGGCCAAATATATATACCTACTTATATTTATATATATATACAGATAGGTACGTCACGTATGTGACTGTGAGAGACATATAATTGTTTCAGTCTCTGTATGTAATTATTATATATCTATTTAAGTAATTATTTGAAACTTGGATTGTTACTCGATTGAAGGATGTTGACATGAAGTCAATTGTTTTCTGAAAATTGAAAAACTCGGCCTATTTGCGTTGTAAGGTAATATTTATCCAATTTCAAAATTGTATAGGAATGATAGGATGGGTTATGTGCGATTTGAGTTTCTTTATTAGTTATAACTTATAACCTAGTATTTGGGATACGTTTATTTATCATAGAATCGGAACACTGAATTTGTATTTGATGATAGAATTTGTTTGTTCAATTGTTCCCAATCAGAGTTATGCTAGTGCTAGATTGATAAAATTCTTACATGTAACACTTCATCCCTATTTAATAGTTTTAAACTGCCAGTGCAAAATGATCTAATAAAATTATGATGATTTTTATTTTACTCATAATGTCTCACACTCATTATGCTAGTCATATGGACTCAGGACACTATTTATTTTTAAGATTTAATAGGGTATCTCTCGTGTGTTGACGAATGAAATATATGTATATACAGGGAGTGGATTAAAATATATATTTTTTTGGTGATAAATTAGGAACCCATCTTACATTTAATTAGATGATCTAGTGACTGATATTTAATGTCAAAGTCAAGATAAAATAGAAAATGTAGGGTGTAGTTGTTCAATTCTTATAAAAAAATTGATGTCATCACTTTTTTTCATCAATTTTTTAAAAAAAATTAAAAAATTTACATGATCATGCTCTTTAATTCAAAATCAATGATGGATAATCCTTAATGAGTCGGAACAAATCATATTAATAATATATATATAGGGTTGGGTTCCAAAAGGAACCACACCCTAGGTGAGAACCGAGAATCAATCTCAGCCACAGATTAATCTGATTTGGACGGCTAAGATCTGTTCTAAAATTAAAAAAAAGCGGTGGCATTATTGTAATAAATCAGAACTTCGGTGCCCCTGAAACTCGGCGAGGGTAAAATCATAATTTTGAACGTATTCGAATTCTAAATCCTTTTTGCTGAGAAAACATTTCTCATTCCTGCTATAGCACGAACTCGCGCAAAATTAGAACCACTAAAAATTTGAAGATAAACTGAAAATAAATCGAAATCAACCGTCAAAAACTCCCAAACAATCAACAAAATCATCAGAAAAACATGAATACTCAAGGTAATATGTATTTCATTTTTATTTTTAAGAAATTTCGTTTGCTTTTTTAACGATTATACTATGTTGATTTATCAGTATACGTTTGCTATAAACATCCATTTAGCGTTATATTATGATAATTTAACAATGTATTTCGTATTTTTCTAAGCACAACACGTACAAAAATCTAATCTTGAACAAACTGTGTTTATTTTTATTGCATGAAGTTTTATCAGTTTCATTTTCATTCTGCTCATGACGAAAAATATATATAAAAGTGTTAACCCTACCCAGTGTTGGCAATTTATGTGTATATTTTTCAATTTGGTATTTTAGCACTCTCATGTATTACTTTAGCACTATCATGACTTATTTTAGCATCGCACTTCTTTAACATTAGCATGAAAAATGCCTTCGGCATTTCAACAAAACAATGAATAAACATTGTTGCAAGTTCAAAAATTGTCATTTTCTATTTTTTAACTTGTGATTTTTTATTTTAGCACCCTCATGGCTTATTTTAGCACTCTCATGACTTATTTTAGCACTCTTGTGACTTATTTTAGCATGGCACTTGTTTTAGCATTAGCATGAAAAAAATGTCATCAACATTTCAAAAAATCCATCAACAAACACTGTTACATATTGTTCTTAGCATGACTTCTGTTTTAGCATTATCATTCAAAAATGTTATTTTCTCACAGACCCTACTCCCACTTATTTTGAAGCACTGTCATTTTACAAATTTTAGCACAGTTATCTCTCATTTTAGACTTATGTTTCACACTATTGTTCATCTCCCTTTATCTTCACCATTAAATTATGTTTTTTAGCATTGTTATTTTCTTCTACTTAATAACATTATATAAAAAATTTATAGGTGTAAAAAGACCTGCAGAGGACCAACAAGGAAGAAACACGCGCGCTAAAATTGCCCCAATAAATGAAGATAATAAAAGAAGCGATATATTTCAGAAATATCCCTACTTAGTAGTCACAACATGCCCAGAACGTCTATCAGAAGCCGTTAGTATGCTTAATACAGCACAATGTGATGCTGTTAAAAAACTTGGATTTGGCAGCATCCTACACATTGATATCATCCGTTTGCCAGAGAGGATGAACTACTGGCTGCTGGAAAACTTCGACCCAGTGTCGAGAGAAATACAATTGCAACACGGAAGGAGGATAAGGATTGAAGCTTATGATGTCTCTGTAATATATGATTTTCCCAGAGGACCACTCAAAATAGGGAAAAGTGTTAGAAACCAGAAGTGTAATGTCATGCCGAAGGATGAGTTAGTCAGTAGAGCACTGTCAGACGAAACTGCAGGAGAATGGTTCAAAACGAACTTCATGATATTGGTTTTTAAATCCATGATTGAAAACACAGAAGACAGATATGTTTTTCAAAACCTCATGGACTGCCTTGATGAAATTGACAATGCTAGTCAATATGATTAGTGTGACTATATCTTGAGAGCGTTGGTGGACCACACTGTGAAGTGTAAGAAAGGCAAAAAAATGCCCTACACAGGTCCTATCTTCTTTTTGTTGGTAAGTGCTAATAATTATTTATTTTTTTGATATGATGCTCACTTAAAAACTACACCCCCATTATATACATAAATTGCTTCAACAACTATATCAATTTTCAACAGATGATGTATCTTGATAGAGTTGAGGTGTATTTTCAGGAGGTGCCAAGGTATATCCCAGCTTTCTAAGGATGGAATTTGTTAGTGACATTTGCACTCAAGTGTTTGAGATTGTCATGATCTGTATGGCAATATCAAAAGAACACAAAAGGTTTTGGTTGTTCAAGATTGAAGATCATGTTCTGGACAATTCTGTGAACATTCTGCTGCCAATCTGATTAAAGATCAAGACATGTACTTAATCATGTTCAGAGACATGATCATGTACATGGTTGTCCAGAGAGGTTACAAGAGACGTGCCATGCTAGATTCAAGGGGTTGAAGCTGCAGATACAAGATGGACGTTTCAGAATAGAAGTTGTCTTGTTCGTGATGAAGATCAAGAAGGAAAGAATGAGTTCTATTCAAGTAGACATCTAAACTAGGAAAGTCCGATTTAATTAAGAAAATTATTTTCTTGTTGAATCCTTGTCAAAGTAGGACTTCTGATTACCTTGTTAAGGCTATAGCTGTTGTTTATAAATAGCCTGGGAATCAGACTAGATTAGGTGACACGAGTTTTACGAATACACAAAGGGTAGACAGTGCAAAAGACTTCATATTCGAAGCATATAGTATTCGGGTAGACTAGGTTTGATCCGCGTGATCATTGTGTTTCTAGTCTCTGTATGAAGCTTACTTTCATACATACTTAAATGAGTCTCGAGAGAGATTTTCTGTGAGAACTATAGGGTATCTTGGTTGTGAGGGGAGCTCGCAATTCAGTTCAATGAAAGAGGTTATAGTGGGTAGGAAAGGGTCGAGTGACGGGAGTCTTCATGTAATAGCCTTTGTAACCATTCAACGGAATAGTGAACTGTTTCTCACAGACTTGTGAAGTCCCCCTGACATAGATCAGTTGATCGAACAGGGTTACCAACCTCGTGTCCTTTACTTGCTTTCAGTTTTTATATTCTAACCTTGCATGTTCACAATAATGTACACGTACATGATAATGAACATGAGTGTAAAGTTTAGGTAACTTCAGAATTATTTCTTGCTTGAAGGCAGGCAGACGACAGAGATTGCGGCTGGTGATTTTGGAGGTGGCTATCCTTGGCCGGCATACACAAGGGCACAATTTCTAGAGGATCATGGACAGAGGTGTTCTGAGAGAGAGGAAATTGAAGGACAAAATAAGGATGTTGCGGCATCTGCTGTTCAGGTGACACACAAATTGCTAATATACATCTTACTATTGATAATTGGTTTGTTTAGAACTATCACTGACTTCTGTTTTTATAATGGATTATTTACTTTATCTGATAAAAAAATTTATATCTATCAGGTTGAAAGAGAGAGTTTTGCAGAAGAGAGAAAGATGCAAGAGAAGGGGAAGAGGGTATCTGTTGAGCTTCCCCATACTGAGATAAGCAGCACAAAAACTCCAGTAAGCCTTTTAACATTCTTAGTTCATTTGTTTAGAACTCTCAATAAGCTCTCTAATAATCTTATAAACAAACTTTATAATAATATAAATGATTGTAATAATAGGCTATCCACAGAAACACAGAAGAGCAAGAGGATGGTATACCCACAATGCAAGTTGAAGCAGGAAGAGTCGGCAAGAAAAGGGTATTTAGGCTTTCATTAACAAAATACATTACCAGTATTGGCAATGTATGTGTGATTTATGTGCATATTTTTCAATTTTTGAAATTTAGCATTATCATTTCCTTATTTTAGCATTATGATGGCTTATTTTAGCACTGTCATGACTTATTTTAGCACTCTCGTGACACATTTTAGCACTCACATGATTTATTTTAGCACTCTCATTAATTGTTTTAGCATGACACTTATTTTAAAAAATTGCAGAAGGCAGTGATTCAAACCAGCTCAGTCTCCACAAGGTCCAGGGCCATGTTGAAGCAACCTGACCACTATACAAACCTTGTGGACACAAGAGAAACACTGACGGCTTCCGAATGTGAGCTGCACTATTCGGTGATAGAGAAGAAGACTGATGATGAAATGTACTTTTTAAATATGTTATTACTAGTAAATATAAAAGTTATTAGTGCAATTTTGTTATACTGAAAAATAATTTTATTTCAAAAATAGGGATGTTTTTTTGTACTCTGACAACCGGGGAGAACTGAGGAGAGCTGAGATGATGAGCCTGAACAAAAACACATACATCAGTTCTTCAGTTATTAATGTATGGAGTAGCATAATGAACCATGCTCAAGCAAGACTCCCCAAAACAACAACTCCCAAAAGATTTTTCCTGACAACCAATGTTACCGTAAGTATCAAATTTCATAGATAATATTTCTAAGTATCTCACTTTATTCTGTTTTAAATAACTCTAATTGTTGTCTGTATAGAACTACTCCCTTGTTGCCCCCCCAAAGGATTGGGATGACAGAAAAACATCAAAATTATTTCTTGATAACATGCACCATGAACTCCAAGCATTCCCGAATGTGAAGGTGCATGAGATAGACATGGTATGCATTCCTTTATTAAAATTACAAAAAAGTCATTATGATAGTAACTAAAAAATACACTATTTTGTTTTTGCAGTTTTTCTTCCCGATATTGAAATCAGAACACTTCTTCCTTATTGTCATCGATATGCAAAGGTTGGTCGCTGAAATCAAAGACAATTCAAACACCATGGAATGATCCACTGTTAAAATATGAACATGTTCCTGCAAGACTGGTACAGAAAAATAAATATCTATTTATTTATTTTTTTCCCTGGTGAGATAAAATTAAACTAACTTTAATCATAAATTTTAGATCAAGCTCTTCACTTACTTCCTAAAGATGCATGGTCTTCCAAAAATGACAAGAGAAGTAGCTGACAATATCAAGGGGATGGCCCGTCTTCAGATGCCATGGAGATCCCAAACCAACAACACTGATTGTGGTGTCTTCATGATGCGTCATATGGAGACGTACATGGGAGGTGATGTCAGGAATTGGAGGAGTGGCTTGAAAGCAAAAAACAAGTTGCAGCTGAGGTACTTAAGGATGAAATATTGTGCTGCCATCCTTACTGCAGACTGCAACATCAACCGGGACTGGAACATGAAAGAAGCAAGCCTCTACTTTAAAAAATCTTCTAAAGACAATCGAATCAGCATTGAAAATCTTTATCTCCAAGACAATGATGAATGAACAATGTTATAATATGTAACAAATTTCTAACTGTTAATTTTTTATCTTCTAACTATTAATGTTAACTGTGAATGAATGATGTTGCAAAAAAACTTTTGATATTGCAATTAAACTTTCTGGAATGGATTCAGGCAAATGAGTTATAGAGATAACAGTACTTGTATCACTGTGATTCTCCATTTGCATGCAGTTTTTAGAAATTGTTCATCTTCAGAGTGATAAGATTTTGACTGCTGAAACTATAATATGTGTTATATTTGCTTTAGACAAAACTTTCAGTAAGATACTAACAGTGCTAAAAAAGATACTAACAGTGCTAAAAAAGAACACATTATAGTTCATGCTTTCCATTCTCTGTCGTTCACGTACATATTAAATACTATAATAATTAATTGATTTATTAAGCAATATAATACTAAAACAAACACTAAAATTATTGTATAATTGCAAAATCAATGAAAATACCTTGTTTCAATGTTAAAAAGTCCAAAATCAATTTTGTCAACTCTCATACAAATCAAAATCGCAAACGTTAAAATACCACATAAAATGCTAAAGTAGAATCCACCAGTGCTAAAATAAAAACTACTAGTGCTAAACAAAGTATAACCCATATATGCTAAAAGTTCCACTCATGCTGCTAAAGTAGAAACTACAAGTGCTAAAATACAATATACCAATGCTAAATAAGAAACTTCCAGTGCTAAAATATGAAATATCAATGCTAAAGAATACACGATCTTTCTAACGCTAACACAATAATTATACTATCAATCACAATTACACAATTTAAAAAATTAATATATAACTATAAATTTTATATTAAAAAAATACATATATTTATAGACACTTTATAATTGAAGAAAATACAAAAATCTTTTTTCCAAAAAAAAACAAAGAAACTGATAATAAAAAAGAAAAGAAAATAATAATAATAATAAAAACCGCTCTGAAAAAAAAAAAGATAAAAACCCGCCATTTATTCAACTATCAAAACTTAACTTCTGCAAAACACACACACACACACACAAAGGCTTTTGATTCAAAAACTTTAAACATAAAAACAGAAACGATTAGGGTTTTATAAACATTTTAATTCAAAAAATTCAAACTACAAACTCATCAATATGGAAAAAACATCGAGCACATAGCTGGTAAAACGGAAAAACCGAAGTGACTCTTCAAAAAGAAGAGAAAACCTGAAGAGATGCCGATCGAAAAATGTATGCAACACATTATTCTTTCATTCATCATAAAAATAAAGTAATGTGTATTTCATTTTGGTTCTAACAAAAAAAATGCAGAAAGGAACAGTGCTAAAACCCTGACAAAACCTCATATATCACGAAAAAAACACTTACAAAATCTAAATATGTAAAAATTTTATCGTTCACTGAAAATAATCACATGTATACGAAATCAAATAATTGAAAATGCATATGCATTTTGCACACTGTGTTGCATGTCATGATTTCCTTTTCAATGATCTGAGACAGTAATATCGTGAATGATTTCTGTGTTAAGGTGTAGCATCACTATATTAGAAAATGAATTAGCATCAAAGAGATCTACTCTTAGCATAAGACTTCTTATCTTTATAAACATATTTAATATAATAACAAAATTATTTCATGCTCTGTTTTAGTTATAATGATACTATAATATTATAGTATCAAACCAATGCTAAAATAAGAGATTAGAGTGCTAAAAAGCTACAATATTATTTGTGAAAATGCCAAACCAGTTAACTATATAACATACATGGTATAGTTATAATGGTACTATAGTGTGATATCATGGATTAATTGTGTGTTGACATGTAGCAAAACTTTATTACTATGAAATTATTACTAATTTTTCATCAAAGATGCTAATGTTTCATTTTAGCACTAGTTTTCTACATAATTAGCATCAACAGATATACAATATATACTCAAACATAATAGTATTAACAAAAACTATACATATATAGGTACCAATAAAAAGACAAGATCAACAGATGATATTAATATATCAATAACTAAGGAGATGAGATCAAACAGTAGACATGACAAATCTGCTCTCAAATCTCGGTCGAGAACATTAGCACTAACATTACTTGAAAAGATAAAATCTACACCAGACTCAGATGGTGAAGCCACAAGCGCTTCTGAATCCAAGAGTCTAGCAGCAACATCCAAGTAGGGAGATCTTCCAATGCTTAAAAGCAGAACAACACCGCACATCCTATATGATGCAATGAAACAATTCACAGCTGAGCAGAAGAGTGTTGTTGAATCGCTTGGTTTTGGGAGCATTCTGCATTTGAATATAAAGGAATTACCCCATGTACTTAGCTACTGGTTGGTAGATAACTTTGATCCCGAGAGTTGTGAGTTGATCCTGAAGAGAGATCGACGATTACACGTAGATGAAACTGATGTATCATTGATCATGGGGTTTCCAAGCAGTCCTCTGCGTATAGAAAAGAAACCTAGAAGTCAAAGCTGCAATCTAATGAAGAAATGGCAAGAGAAGTTTGATAAACATGAACACAGAATCTCTCCGGCTCATGTTTCAGAAAAAATACAGGACGATAAAGCTGGTGGAAAATGGTTCAAGATACATTTTATGGTTCTGCTTACAAATAACCTCATTGAATCCACGGGGAATGGATATGTACATCCACAGCTGGTACACATCTTCAATGATGTTGATAGAATATGTGAGTACAATTGGTGTGAGTACACTATAAGGTGTCTGGTGCAGAAGACAGTACTTTGGAGAAAGAAGAATGATAAATACTACAATGGACCAATCATGTTCTTAATGGTTACTTTAGCAATTAGCATACATTATTAAAATCAACTTTTGATTTCCATGCTCATGTTAACGTGCATAACATTTCCCCGCCCCCCCACAAATGTTTTATATGGACAGAGTAGTGTCCTATAACAAAAGAGTTCAATGATCAATTCCAGCATCTAAAGGCTGGACACACAAGCTTCTGTGCAAGAGATAGCAGTCAGAATTGAAAGGAGGTGGTTTTGGAGGAGGCCATATTTATGGCCCGTATGAAGAAGAGTCTGAAAGAAAGGCTGAAAACACCATTCCTCCTTTGTAGGCTGGTCCTGAGGAACGTGAAGCTCCACTTGCTCTGGAGGCTGGTGTTGAGAGAAATTAAGATACACAACCGAAAAGTCCTGTCCCAGCATCGACATTAGATCCTGTGCAAGAATATGCTCAGAAGCTGATTGATGACTGCAAGAGAATGGCTGATACAATGACTACATTGATGAAAACAATACATGATGTGCCACAACACATGATGGAGAACCTCTTCTTCAAGAAATCATATGAAACAGCCTAGCAGCTTCTGGTAAAGAAACAACTAAGTCCAATGTCGCAGGCATCACAGACTCAGACCCAGCCACAAGCAACGCCAGATGATGATGAGTTCTGGAGTGATCTAGTAAGAATATCAGCAATTGAGGAGATTGAGAGAGCTCTGGCAAAGCGTGCAGAGCTTGAGAAGATATACGCTGATGAAGGCCCAACATTCAGTCTTGAGATAAGTGATGATGCATGGGCTGGGATAATGAAGGTTACACAGGAAATTTCTGAACAACATATATGGTGGTTGAGGAACCAAATCAAACTGACACATTTGATACTAAAATCCTGGAGAATGCAATGAATCAGGTATGGAAAAAATATTTTTAATACTTTAGCACTATAATGACTTATTTTATCACTATCATTACTTATTTTAGCACTATCATGGATTATTTTAGCATTCTCATGCATTGTTTTAACACTATCATAACTTATTTTAGAAATACCTAATATACATAAAAACTGATTGCAGGTAGAGGTGAGCATCTAAACTCAAAGAAATCAAAGCTAGATGAGACTGATGCAGCATCAAAGTTAAAAAAATGTTTTGGATAATGCTGAGGTGTGATATAGCTATTGAAGTAACATTCAGCATCTTTATTATACTTTTACAAAAAGTCTAATAAATCTTTATTTCAAAACACATGATACAGGCTTTAGCTACCCGAATGGAGACAAGAAATAAACAGCAGAAGAAGCCATCTGAGAAGCTGATGTCACCATACAGGGTCAGAATTGTTGATATAAAGGAACAACCTGACAAGCAGTAATAGGAGATATTCTACTGGGTGGTGCAAAATGATATAGAAAGCAGGTATGTGACTCATGCTATGCAAAAATACTTCATAAAAGATTATATTGTATACTGGTATATGACTGCCTTTCTATTTATATTGAATTATCAGTGAACAAATCTTGTATGATGACACGCGAGTCTCCATTACACGGGAAGATATGACTACCGTGGTTTCATTTGAATACATCAGTGCCTCTGTTCTGGATGTTTGGAGCACCATCCTTAATGAAAATGAGAAAATGTGAGACCTGTCCTCTAAACTAAGATTCTTCTTCACCACACAGCCTTGCGTAAGTATATACTTAAGAAGAAATCCATATAAAGTGCTTAAACTGCACTCAATATAATTAAAAAATGTTCTTCTTGCAGAGCTTCACTGTGGTTGATGCACCATCTTCATGGGATTCTTCCAAAAGATGTGCATCTTTTGTTGAGAAAATAACACATGAGCTCCAATGCTGTCCATTGGCATCTTTGATCGATGTTGAACTGGTATTACTGCTATGGTGTTTGTTTAGAATTGTGAAATTTTATATTAGCAATACATATCTATATTAATTAAATAAAATTTTATTGACAACCCATATCAACTCTATGTGCAGTTTTTCTTCCCTATCTGCCATTCAGATCACTTCTTCTTTATCTCCATTGATTTGATTAACTTCAATGTTGAAATTATTGATAACTCAAGTGCAGCGGATAGTGAAAATGATGGAATTAAGATCAAGTACAACGACATTCTAGACACACTGGTAATATATGAATTTGTCACCAATTTTTTTTGTCTCTATCTGTAGCAATTAAAAAAACTAATTTTTAAAAACACATGCAGGTAAGCTTTTTTGCTGACTTCCTCACAAGTGCTGGACTTGAAATGAAATCAAATGGATTGAAGGAAAAACATCAGATTACCAGGATGAAGATGCCATGGAGGGATACAAAGAACAAGTATGATTGTGGCATTTATGTCATGAGGCACATGGAGACATACAGAGGTGGTGGTCTGAAAAACTGGAGGAATGGTCTGAAGAAATCAAATGACAGGCAGCTGAAATTTTTAAGAGTAAAATACTGTGCTACAATAATAAATGCAGACAGTAACACACTGAAGGATCAACATCGGAAAGCTGCAAATCTATTCTACATAAAATCATGTACCCAGAGGAAAATTGTGGTAGACCCCACAAAAATGAGAAAATCGAAACAACTTCTTGGATAATGATTTCAAATTATGTATTTACATATGATACAATTTTTATCTTTTGATAGTATATAGTATTGGTGGATGAATATTTTGTAGTAACTGACACAATTTCTTATTCTTGTGAATACTTTAGTTTTCACAAAGTATAAAGTGTTAATATAAATGAATAGTTCAGAAGTTTTAGCACTTACATATGCTTTTTTAGCACTTGCCATTCCTTTTGGAGCACTAGTATTTGTATTCTAGATTTTGAATTCTACTTTAGCACTAAAAGTTTTTATTTTAGCACCAATGTTTTATACTTTAGCACTAGTAAAGCATTTTTGAGTTTTCAGCAGTCTATGTATTCTATCATTAAAAGTAGACATATAACCTCATAATAGTTGGTATTTTGTGTTTAAGCACTTACAGTTCTTTTTTTAGCATTGCTATATAAAGACAGATTACCATCTTACTCTACTTATTAAAAACTACCGGGTTCGACTAATGTAATGAAATATAACTGAAAGTTTGATGAATTTGAATAATACATAGTAATCATAATTTGTCATTTTAGACTCGTTTTTCTTCCATCCATATATATATATAGCATTTTTGGACATTCTAGCAGTGTTAATATAAATGTAACGCTCCTCCTAAAGTTAGAGGGGGAGCAACCACTAAATGGAATAGTTCAGCAGTTTTAGCACTTGCATATGATTTTTTTAGCACTTTCCATTTCTTTTTTAGCACTAGTATTTTAACACTAGATTTTGCATTCTACTTTAGCACTGAAAGTTTTAATTTTACCACTGAAGGTTTATACTTTAGTACTTACGTTTTCTTGTTTAGCACTGATGTTACACACCTACTAGAAATATTAAAACATTCATTACCAATGCAAAAAACAAAATACCAGCTATGTCTATTTACAATTAAAAGAAAGAATAATACTATCATTAATAAAAAAATAAAATATAATGTATCTACTTCTTCTTGCCACAGTTCCTAGAATCATGATTGGCTTTCTTCCCACACGTCTTGCAGTGCCTCAACTTCACTAGGTGCCTCTTCTTTTAATTTTTTTACGACTCGCACTGCCTTTAGTCTTCACGAATTCAGGTGGATGCACCTCAACTTCACTAGGTGCACACAAACTATAAAAATCAGAAAATAATCTACTCTTCTTTGACACAGTATTCTCTTCTATATCACTGGATAAAAACCCCCCCTCTTAACTCGCGTAAACTTTGCAACAACATAGACATCTTTGCAGAGTCACCTTCAGCAACAGAAAGACAGGCATAAAACTCAGAAATTAATTGGTTCGTAACAATTTTGTTCTCCTCCAACAAGAAACACCGATCACCCAACAATGCATCTGCTTCATTAATCAGTGAAGACTTCATCCAACGGGACACAACGTATTTACAAGGTATTGACTGCAATTTCAAATCTTTGAATAGAGTGAATATGTGGCAGCACAGGATCCCATCCCTCACAAATTTCAAACAGCTGCATGTAGTAGACTCCACATCCTTGTTGTGAACAACCTTATTTGTAACACCAAAACCATCCTCCATTTCTACAATCACAACTGAATCATTTTCTGAAATATTACAAATACGACACACATAACATTCATCTTCAATCTCCTTCTGAACCTCATAGAACTTATTCATAGTATAAACAGTGGAAGCATGTTTCTCAAATGTAAATGGGGTCTTCAACTGTGGCATTGACGACTCATCAATACTGTCCAAGTAGGCATATGCATGTCTCTGTGTATCAAGTGCACTATCAAAGTTCATCAGAAACTCAACAAGGTTTGATTTCAATCTAAGAAACCTAGAATCAAAACTGTTCACACTCTCTGAAATTGATGTAGTCCTGCACAACCCACTCATCGGTAAATCTCTAAAATATACAGGCACCCAATCTTCATGAATATCATACAATGATTTGAACCAACTATCGTCTGCCAATCCAAATTCAACCATAATTTCATTCCATATCACCTCAAAATGTGTGATATGTATAGAATTAGACCACACAATACTATTTAACCTCTTCCTGAATGTCTCGTTTCTTCTGATATGTGCGTGCAATTTATCTGGAACTTTAAACATAATATGCCACATACACAATCGATGTCTGGTATCAAGAAATACCTGTCTTACAGCAACTTTCAATCTAAGGTCCTGATCAGTGATTATTAGGCTAGGAGAACCACCCATATAGTCCTTGAATTTCTGAAGAACCCATGAATAAGATTCAACATCCTCACCCGACATTAAAGCAGCACCAAAGGTCACAAGTTTCTCATGATTGTCCTTCCCGGTGAAGGGTGAAAAAATCATTGAATACATGCAACCATGTAAAAATTTACAAATATCTGTTATTATAATGCATTTCTCATCCTATATAAAAGATTGCAAATGATAACACTATCACCTAACAAAAATATTCAAACATTAGGCAATATTGCTAAAAAAAGTAAATTCTAGTGCTAAAATACAAACTATGAGTGATAAAAAAGTAAATGAAAGTGCTAAAATATAAAATACATGTGCTAAAACAAGCAGAATGCCAAAAACTAACAGAAAGACAATTTTAAACAAATATTACAGACGAACCTCTTAGTCCTATATGTTGCATCAAATGACACAACATCCCCGAATAGAGAAAAGTTCCTTCTTGATATAGGATCAGCCCAAAACACAAACCTCAACTGATCATCCTTGTTAACTTCATAGTCGAATGTGAAAGCAGAGCATAATTCATACCTTTTTGGACATTTTATCCAGCATCATTTGCGCATCTACACCAACAGCATACGCCTTGAGATCTCGACTAATGTTTTTGAAATCAACTGTTGTACAGCCTATATTGGAATATCCACCAACAACTTCTTTAACTAATCTAAATATTGTCGCAGGTCTAATGTTGATCCTTGCACAGTTTAAAATAAACATTTCATGTGAAGGATCTATATTCCTATTCAGATTCATAAACTCTTTGTGTGTATCCTTAACAAAAGAATGTGTATGTCTTTCTTCAAATAATCCAACATTGTATCCCTCACAACTAATATACTTCAAACCTATCCTAGCCATACAACAATTCCTCTTCGACACACGACGTCTCTTTGTCTTTGAAGATTCACCAAAATCAACAGATGTGTTCTTAACTCCCTCACAGCTACACAGAACATACTTCTAAATTATAGTACCATCTTTAGACCTCTTAGTAGTAGACAGACGAGTATCAAATCTGCACGATGAGGCATAGACCTTGTAAAATGTTATATCATCATCTAACGTAGGGAAAGTCTTGCCCAATGCAGGCTTCAAAGATAATTCACATTCAGGTGTATAAAATTCATAAAAATAAGGTGAAATCTCCAAATTGGAAGAAGTACAATCTGTACATTTATCAATTCACAAATTAACATCACGTTAATGCGTAAAAAACATATTCTAAGATCATGTAAAAAGAATTCACAGTACTCGTAAAACTAGCCAACAACAGTGCTGAAATATTTCACAGCAGTGCTAAACTAGGTTACAATAGTGCTAAAATAGTTCACAGTAGTGCTAAACTAGTTTATAATAGTGCTAAAATACTTCACAGTAGTGCTAAAGTACACACACACAAACATATGCATATATAAAGTTTGCTGAATGATTTCTTAAACTGAATCTGGATATTTTATCAAACTATGAAGTACAATGCTTTATTTGAACTGAGAGGTTTTTTGTCATAAGATTAATTACAGAAGCATAAAAATGTTACAGTAGACTTTGCAATGATAATAACAGTGCTAAATATAGTTCACAACAGTGCTAAAAATACTTCACAGCAAAGAACAACTTATCAGCTTCGTCAACCTAAAAGAGTGCTAAAATAATTCACATAAGTGCTAAAATAGATTACAGAAGTGCTAAAATAGATTAAAGAAGTGCTAAAATAGTTCACTTAGTGCTAAAGAATATGTTAACAAAATGATTTTCATAATACTCATTTCTTATCACAATGCTGCATTCATCGTGAAAAATACTCCATCAACGAGATATTATTATGATACTCAATTTGTTAACTAAATTCACAATACTAATAATTCATATTGTGATGCTAATAAGATCTACATATATACAGAAAACCAAAAACACACAATATGAAGCCTAAAAACGCATGCTGATTGTGAGAAACTCAAAAGAACAACTTAATCAGCTTCCCCAACCTTGTCGAACAAGTCTAAAATAAACGGATAAAAAAATCGCATGAAAACTACACAATAAACTTTTTTACCCGACATGTTCGTCAAATAACAGCGAACAACAAAAACTCCAGCAAAAAATCGCGTGAACACCGATTAAGTTGAATAAATTTTGAAGAGAATCGACTGATAATTTCGATTAAATAAGTATAAAGGAAATTGATATATACAAGGAAAATGAATTGCAGACCGAGAAGAGATTCATTCCAAATATAACATAATTCCTGAATTACTAAAATACCCTTGCTTCATTAAAAAGTCTAAAATATTATAATAATGCCACCGTTTTTTTTTAATTTTGATCTGATCTTGGCCGTCCAAATCAGATCAATCTGTGGCTGAGATTGGTTCTCGGTACTCACATGGGGGTGTGGTTCTCACATGATCCCATCTCTCTCTCTCTCTTTCTCTCTCTCTCTCTCTCTCTATATATATATATATATATGGAAGGGTTCAAATGAGAACCTTCCCCTATGTGGGGACTAGGAACCTATCTAATCCCTCCATTACTTAGATTTTAATGGCCACAATTCAGTCAAAGTTTGGTCAAATGCAAGGTGACATACTTGTAATTATTTACAACTTTAAGTAAAAGAGGGTATTATGGTAATTCAATAATTCTTATGTTTTGAAACATGATTTTCTCCACTCTCCAACATTCACGATTTTTTCTTTGTGCACTTCTCTCTCTCCCTCCACTCTTTCTCTCTCTATTTTTCACCTATTTCCTATCCCCTCTCTCTGTTTATTTTTGTAACCCATTTACTAAATCCAAATTGAAAAATTATGATAATTTAATAATTTATTAAAATAATAAAATATTATACCTATAAATATATATATATGTGGTTAAGAGGATTTTTTATGCAAAAACTCGAGATTGATGTTGCCGGTTCAGAGACACGATTTTGAATTTTTGATGATTTTATTTTTTTGACATTCATATGCAAATTTTAAATTTTTAGATTTCTTGATTTGTTTGTAAACGTTATTATTCTTTTTGGATTAAATGCTATTTTTTTCTAAATTATCCCAATTAAATTTTTACCTTGTTTCATCTCTTTTATATAATGTTGTTGATTCACGTATTCATCTTTTTTTAATTATCTCATCCAATTCTGATTTAGGTATTTATTTTCAATTTTTCATCAATGATTCTGTTATTATTATAGTTCATGCTAAAATGGCATGACTTATACTGATATTGATAATATCATTCAAATTTATTTCTGATATGTGATAAATGCTGCTGATGTGAGTTACATGTTGGATAAATTTCACCATAATAAACTGAAAGTCTTCAATTAAACAACAATAACTTCATCCACATATAAACGTAATACTGATATGTAACGTCATGCTAAAATATGTTATGCACTATGCTAATATGAGAGTAATTTAATGCTAAAAATTCATAAACGCAATTTTTTTCATATAATATATCCAATCATAATTTTTTTTTCATACTATTTCATTCAAGATCTCACATGGCTTTGTTTATCCGAAGAAATATAAAGAAAAATATAAAATATCATTTTTAGGGCTTATTTTATTTTATTTCAAGAATATATGATTTTTTTTGCAGAATGTTTATGACATTCCCTTTGTGGTTATTACATTAATATTAAGGTTTATCAATCTCAATTATTGTTTAGAATATGATGCTAAAATCAGATAAGTATGAGGCTAAATATGTTCCCATTACGGTTTATTGCATTCCCCATTATTGTTTATCAAATCATGCTAAAATTAGAAAATTATCAGACTAAAATGAGGAATGTAGCATGCTAAACTTGATATCACATTCTCATTAGGGTTCATTATTCCCAATTAGGGTTTATTCTTCTCAATTAGGGTTTATTACATTCGCATTAGGGTTCATTGTTCTCAATTAGGGTTTATTGCATGACCTGTTACTGTTTATAGTATCTTTCTAAAATGAGGGATGTATCAGGTTAAAATGAGGGAAGAATAATGCTAAATTTGATGTCCTGTTACCATTAGGGTTCATTATTTCCCAATTAGGATTTATGACGTTCCCATTATGGTTCATTGTTCTCAATTAGGGTTTATAACATTCTCATTAGGGTTCATTATTCCTAAGCAGGGTTTATTACACTCGCATTACGATTTTCTAGATCCTCCATTATTGTTTAGTAGATCATGCTAAAATGAGGTAAGTATCAGGCCTAAAATGAGGGAAGTAGCATGCTAATCTTTTTGTCACATTCCCATTAGGGTGTATGACATTTTCATTAGAGTTTATTACATTGGTTTATTGTTTATAACATCAGGTCAAAATGAAGTGAGAATGAGGTTAAATTTGGTGTCCCAGTTCGATTAAGGTTTATTGTGTTCCTATTAGGGTATAGAAGATCATGCTAAAATGTCGGAAGTATGATGCTAAAATGAAATAGTGTATGATGCTAAAATGAAATACTGTATGATACTAATAAAACAACAATATCATGCTCATATAAAGAAAATTTCACGCTAACAGTGACATTTCCAAATGTTAATAACAAATGTCTGAAACTAATATTCTTCAACTTGAACTTTATCAACTTAAATTATTCATAAGAAATATGTCTTGAAACTAATAGTACTTGTATAAATTTCATTAACAGTACAAATCACTTCGACATAACAAATGCTTCAACATTAATTGGACTATCTTCACATAAGAGCCTGTAGTGTAGGTTTTCCTCAGCTTCATTCCTTTCACTTTGTATGTTACTGTCTGTACTTAGAATTGTAGCACATATTTTTTTCTCATAAACTTTATCTAATTTCGGAAAATATTCTCTCATTTTCTTTCTTAGTTGTCAGTCATCTCCTTCGTTGCTTCATTTTCTCATTCTTTTTTTTTTCTTTATCATCAACTCGTGTTTTTCATTTTGTAGTATCTGTATAGGTGTAGGGGTTTATATAAAATTGTTAGAAAAATATTCATAATATCACCCGCTAAAATGTATTACATAGCATGCTAAAATGAAAATTTTAATAACATGTCTCCAAATGAGTTCACCCCAATCTAATGAGAATATCTTTAATTTGATATATAATTTGTATAAATTTGATTAAAATAAGAAAGTCATGAACAAAATGTTGATATAATTTACGGATTATGCTCAAATGTCATATATATATATATATCATGCTATTATGCGAGTAGTTTTATGCTAAAATACTATATAGATCGTGCTAAAATATTATATACGTCATGCTAATATGATTCTGTGGCTGTTTTGTATGAAAAAATATGTCTGAAAATTATTTTTTGTATTTGTCATCTATTTTTTCAAATAAACATATGCAATATGGATCTTAAATGAAAGAGTATGAAAAGAGCTTTAATTTGATATATGATTTACGTAAATCCAATTAAAAATGAGCAAGTTATGATTGATTAAAGTTTGTACAATATTTGTACAAATATGACGACACCATCATCTATATTTTGACAGAAAGAAATTAACCCCCACTTTTGAAGTTCAATTTATTTACCAATATGCCACCGCCTTTTTTAAAAAGTTCAACATATTTACAAGTTTGTCACCAATAATCTGTTTTAATCTTAGCTTTCCAAATCTATGAATGGGTGGATGGGATGGGTTCCTTGTTCCCATATGGGGAGGGTTCCCACCAGATCCCATATATATATATACATATATATACATATATACATACATACATCCATTTTTAATATTTAATAATTATTATCATTTTGTTTGAAATAATTTCTTCTTTGATTTCTTCCAAAATTAATTCATCTTTTGGATTTTCATCCTCTTGGAAAATATTTTTGAAAGGGTAATCAAAAGAATTTTTAGAAGCATATAATTCAAACCAATTAAAGAAAAAGATGTTTTTCTTTTCCTTAAGAATGAATTTGTTATATTCTTCTTGAATTTATTCTTTTTTTTTGGATGTCGAGGGTAACCCACAGCCGCTACCGTGGTGCGTACCGGATAAACCCCGCCCCTGTGTAATAGCCTGCAAACCTATACAGGGGAGATAAACCACACGTGGCAAGCCAGGTGTGACAGGCTCACACCTAGTGCTGTTTGTGGTGGGTCGAACTTGAGACCTTTGGCCTCAAGAAATACTATTCTATCACTAGGCCATCCCCAAGGGGACACTTGAATTTGTTCTTTAGTATCATGAAGAGTTGTTTGAAGGAACCATTCTCTTCTTATTCTATTTTTCTTAGAATAGAAGTTATCATGAAGGAATTTTGTATTAGGAATGAATGAATTTTTGGAAATGTATTCATCATTTTTAAGAGATTTGTTTTGAGGAGATTTGTTGACTCTATCAGGGGGTTTGGTTTTATCAGGTTTGTTAGAAGAAGCTTTTAGAGAATTTTTATCCTAATTTTTTCATTTGTTTCTTTTAGCATATCTTCTAACAACTCTTTAAAACTTTTTTATTTGGTTTCAAGTCATTATTCTTACTATAAGACCCATAAATGGTAGATTACCAGTGTGTAATTAGTTTATATTCATTGTACCATTTTATAGTAGTTTGTAATAGATTGTTTGTAAAATATTTAGGAATAGTTTACTAGTAGAAATAGTTTGCTAGAAATCTGTGATATGTAGTCATTGTATGTCACGATCCCACATTAATATCTGATTAATATGAAGTGTGATTGGCATAACTCAATCCCAATGAAGGATGGATCAAGGCGCGAACTGAAAATAATTAAATAAAGGAAGGAACTACTATATTCCAGGAACGATATTTGCTATGAACTCGAATTCTGGACTGATTTCAAGTACTCACAAGAGACATAATAATAATAGTACTTAATTGATTATCGAGGTGTTGGACTCATCCAAAATCAAAAGCTGTAATATTAGACTTGTTATATAGCTGAGTTGCGGAAGCAAAAGAAAGACATTTAAAATACAAGACCATCTGAGCTTTGTACAAAAGGAACTCCACTCTCAGCACTTCTCCCTTCAACACCAGCTCAACCTGCACATTTAAAAACAAACATGCAGGGCTGAGTACAAGGGTACTCAGTGAACACATTGCCAAAATATCATAATATATCTGATATTATGAACATTTATAAAAACTGGTTTTATTATCATGCATTCGAGTAAACACACAGGGGTTTTATCTGAAAAGGCCCTATGGTTTACTAAATCATTTTCTATCTTTGAGCGCTCTTTTTTGTTGTATGATCATCCATATCCAAACTTAATACCGAGGAATAGCTCCGCTTAAGCCTTTTCCAAGGACGTCGAGGAATAGCTCCGCTAAAGCCTTTTCCACGAATACATATCTGAACTAAACTCCGAGGAATAGCTCCGCTCAGCCTTTTCCATAGACGTTTAGCATCGTCGATGTCTTAGTCAGGAATAGCTCTGCTCAGCCTCTCCCT
Source organism: Perilla frutescens (assembly GCA_026008535.1). Taxonomy (NCBI): domain Eukaryota; kingdom Viridiplantae; phylum Streptophyta; class Magnoliopsida; order Lamiales; family Lamiaceae; genus Perilla; species Perilla frutescens. The sequence continues at coordinate 5,997,989 of BRKX01000006.1, read as the reverse complement.
CTTCCTAATATCACCGACTTAAGTGTACACTAACCTCGGTTAACACGCTAGCTTAGCATGAGGCCCGATCGATTTAAGAGTTAGAAAGTCCCTTGCGAGCTAACTAAATACAAATAAGGATATCATACAAAACAAAACATTTTATGCATGACAATAACTTATCTGCATCAGAAATAAATCACTTCATGTGAGTAAAAACTAAAATCATTATTTGGACTAAGAGTCCGTTGAAAAGAAAGCCCACATTTCACCGATGTTTTAATACAGAAGCAAAATGCTCCTTCTCGCGCTTTATCTCGCACTGGACTGCTTGCCTTCATAGAGTTAACATAAAACTGAGTACGTTGAACCAAATACGCTATTTGGACTCAACACGAAATTGAAGGCCTATTAGGGTCTAGTATCCGTCCTAAATTTTTCTTGTTTAAGGGTAAATCTTGACCCTAGTTCTAAACCATATAAAGACATTCATCGACATCATTTAAGGTATCAAAAATAGCTTAACATCATCACAACTAGATTCTAGGAACAAAGTCATCACTAAGTTCGTAGACTAAACGACGTTTTGCACAACGTCTATCTTTGAAAAATTTTCTGTTTTGACTCACTGAGGTGTAGGGGACAAGCCATACACCGTTGGAAAGCCACAGAAGTCTAGTTTCCGGAAAAATTGACGGTGAATCTAGATGATAACTAACGAAAAAGTTATGACCGATATACTAGAAGGTCGCAGTACTGCCAGAATTTCTGAAAACGAACTCGTGACCGGACTTTGAAGATTTTTCACGATCGATCCAGGAAGAGTTATGGACTGAGCCATATACCATTAGAAAGCCACGCAAGTCTAGTATTTTTAAAAATTTACAGTGGCTCAAGATGATAATAAAAGAAACAGATATACACATTTTACTGAAAGGTGGCAGAACTGCCATGACTTCCTGAAAACAGAAACATGACCCAACTTCGCTGATTTTTCACAATCGACTCAGGACTAATTATGAACAGAGACAAATATCATTGGAAAGCCACTTAAGTCTAGTTTTCGGCAAAATTTACGGTGACTCGAGATGATAACTAGCGGAAAAGTTATACCCGATTCACTGGAAGGTGGCAGAACCGCCATGAATTTCCGAAACAGAACATATGACCTGACTTTGACGATTTTTCATAATTTACTCAGAACGAATTAGAGACGGAGACCTATACCATTGGAAAGCCACTTAAGTCTAGTTTACGGAAAAATTTACGGTGACTCAATCCGATGTCTAACGAACGAGTTACACTCATTTTACTGAAGGGTGGCAAATCTGCTGACCCGCGCGCGCGAATACGCGAACTCAAGCCAAACTTCACAAGCCTTTCTATATGTTCGAATCATGCATTTTAACACATCAAACCTCATCCCAAACATACCTCTATGCATTAATAACTCATAATCATCTAACATGCTTTGTATATATAACCAAGACATGATTTCCAACACAACACCAAACCTATATATATATATATATATATAACTCATGCAAACTAGAAATATATATCTTCATAACTCATGGTTTCTTTCGATATACCTTTCAAGAACAATGGAGAGAAGCTTTAGGAGGTTGAAGATGGTGGGATCAATCTTTGATTATGGATGTCACTTCTACTCTCCTTCTCTCTTGCTTCGAAAACAATAGAGGTGAATGTTCTTGGTGCTCCCCCTCTAAAGCTTTCCACAAGAAGAAGAAGAAGAAGAAGAAGAAGAAAAAGAAGAAGAAGTTGCTGCGTTTTTTTCTCTTTCCCTCTCGAAAATTTCTTGCGCTCGAAAACGATATGAAATGGTGAATTGTAGCTCAACTTTCTCTCTCTCTTTCTTTGGTCTGAAAATGGCAAGGGAATGGGGCATTTATCTTTAGCAATCATATATAGATAGATTTCCCCACAAGCTTTGACTAATAGAGGTAAGGTGATGGGAGTGGTATAGAGTAGGTACGTGGCATAGGGGCATGGGAGAGGTGAGGGGAATGGCATGGCCTCCCTTTATGGGAGTTGACTAAAAATACTGGGTTTAAATACCGGTTGTTCGATTATCGTGATATTTTTCGTCTCCGGAAAAATTCCGAACTTATCCAAACTTGATGAAATAATTCACTTATTTTAAAATAATAGTTTATTTGAAATTATTGATTTTTAAAACATCACTTTGAAATACTGATTTTAATTTCTCGACCATTAAAACATCCGAACTAGAGAATATCTAATTCTCTCATATTTTAAATCACCCTGTTTAAATTATCTGAATTTAAACACTAATGACTGGAGAATATCTGATTCTCTCAGTCCTGAAAATATTTATCGGAATATCTAATTCACGATAAACACACACCGTAAATTTAAACGAATATGAATTGAATTTATCTGAAATTACAATTCCAGCTTTCCATAACTAAAAAGAGGATTAAACCTTAACTGAAATAATTAATTCACCTATGGGAATTAATTGATCTTGAATTTCATGGAACTTAACGGATACTTTCGACCCTAATCTGACTGAAAATTACTATACTAAATAGTAATTGCAACAGTTTACTGCAATTAAGTAGTAATTAATTTATGGGGTATCACATTGTACATATTTGTATTAAAAAAAAGAAAAAGAAAAAGAAAAAAAAAAGATAAAAACAGGTACCCGGTAATCAAGGAAGCCCACTCCAAGACACAAAGAAAGAAAGTAGACGTGACACCACTCTCAGACTTTCAAGAATTAAAAGAAGACCCTTAAAGTTCACAAATTGCAAAGAAGACCCTAAAGACATCTATAAAAGGGACACACATCCCTCACATGCCCTAGACAACCTTAGACAATCCTTTAGAGAATCTCTTAGACAATCACCTCTCTCCAATCTCTCACACTTCTCTCCAAATCCTTTCAACACTTGTAAAAGCACACACTTAACATTGAAGCTCTTAGTTCTTCAAAGGCTTCGGCCTTCTCTTACGTTGAGTGTTGAGTGTATATAGTGAGGTAGATCTTCGTAGAAAAATTACAAAAAGCCCACATAGACATCCTCACACCTTGGTTCAAAACCTTCAAAACCATATGAGCTTCTAGATCAAGGTTGTATCATCATTGAAAGAGAGATTTTATCAAACAATGTGTTGCAAAGTTTTCATCTTGTCATGGTTCCATATTTGGAAAATGTCAATCACAATTAATTTGTCTCCAAATTTGAAGACAAAACAAAATGTTCCATTTCATTATCCAAAGAATGGTTTCAAATCATTCTTTTCATAAAAAACTCAAATTCATGTCTCAAAATTAATTATGATCCTAAAAGTGAGAAGTTTTTTTTTAGCTTAAGTCATTTTTACAAACTTTATGAAGATAATAAACTTGTCTTTAATAATGTTTATCTTAAGCAAAACATTTCTTTAATGAACACTCCAAAAATTGGAAATAAAATTATTAAAGAAAATAATCATTTCAAGAATGAAAAAATGAATTCTCAAATTCATCTTCAAAATGATAGTCAAAATATCATGATACTATGTGATTTAAATTATGAAAAAAAGGCTTGATTCAATTTTCATAGAAAAATCAATTCAAAATTTTGTTGGTATTCAATTTCTTCAAATTGACAAAACAGGTCACCATGAAAGAAACTTTTTCAAAAAAGAGTCCTCATACTTTATTAAAATTTATGATCATCCAAGACTTAGTAATGAAGACAATAAAACCATTTATCAAAAGAAACTAGGATTCCAAAAATGGAAACAGAAAATCTTAGAAAAAATTACAACAAATTTTAAAGATTCTTTCCTCAAAAAATGGTTTGATAACCATCATAAAAATTTAGGGGTCATAAAAGGATTATCAAAACATTACCAAAGTGTTTGTTCAAAAATAGAGTGTTTTGACATCATACAAAAAACTTATCATGATTTGTTCAAAAATAAAATTAATCTTAGGATCAAAACCATAAAAGAAACCTTTGAAAAACATTTAAATCAAAACAAAGAGTGTTTTATAGGTTGTCTTAAAAATGTTGTGCTTACGCTAAAAAATATAAGAGAAGAAATTCTTTTGACAAATCAATTCAAAAACATAATCAATTAAAAAAATCAAGGGTATAAAAATCAAATCAAAATTGATTCAAAAAAACTTCATGATCCAAAGTCAATAAAACAAATCCTTAGAAGCATCAGATTTAATATAAAAGATAAGGATTATCAAACAATTCATGTGGAGAAAAATGTTAAAAAATTCTTAGAAGATTTCATCTCTAGGAAATTCTTGGTAATAGTTGAACTTTCAAACAAATATGAAATTAGTACCAGCATGTTTTCTGATTCAAGAGTTAAAATATTAAAAAATATTCAGATCTATACTAATAAAGAACCCATCTCAACATTCAAGAATAATCCAAAAACTAGAGCTTCCATCTTCAAAGAAAACATTCCTCAAAATTCATGTGTCTTCAACAATCATGTTCTTGATAAATTATTATCTGAAAAGATCAAAATCAAATCAAAGATTCTAGAAATTTCAATACTCAAAAATCTTAGCCTTGTAGGAACTTATCATATTCATCAAAACAACTTGGATAATTTTCAAACAAAAATGTTACCTGTTAAAGAACTTGTTTCTGATGAAGAAATCCAAAACTCTTCAAAGAGGAAAATGAGAAACAAAGTTTTAAAACAAAATGAATTGCATTTCCAATTGATAATTGTTCTTAATCTTAGTTTTGAGTTAATCCATAATTTAAAACATTTTCAGAGAAAATTCAAAAAATTCAGAAGTAAATGTTACATGTCAAAATTTGTTCACAATTACCCAAAGATCACAGCAGGTGAGTCTCTTAAGATCGTCTTGGTTTATAAATGGATCAAATATCAAGATAAGATGTTCTTTCTCCAAAAATCTCTTCACTTTTCCAAATAGAAAAATTAGATGTCCAATCTAATTTATGTCAAAAACAAAACCCGAAAGAGGGTGGGAGGATTAATACCTTAGTTACCTTTTTTGATAAAAGAGTGTGGAGTAGAATACCTTTCTATTTAAAGGATCCTTCAGAATTAAGAATCTCTCTTTTAAAATTTCAAAAGACAAAAAGAGAACCAATTGAGTTTATTAAATTTCTTCAAGGTGAAGAAAATAAACTGTCTCCCAAAAATTCTTGTCTCAAACAAATTACCCCAGATATATCATGTCCAAAAGTCCTTGAGAGTGAATCTAAAATTTGTCCTTTAGGATACTCAAATGGTCTCATCATTAACATAAAAGAATGATTTCTTAATTCTCAAACTTTGGTCCAAATAGTCTCAAAACCAAAAGAAAGTCCTTGTCAAACCAAAATTAGATCATTTAGAACTCCAGTCAAACATCTTCATGACCACATAAATAGCCTTGAATCAAAATTTGACAATTTCAGATTAATCATGAAAATGTTATATTTTTGCAGAAAGCTCGATTGTGCTTCTTCAAATAATTTCCAACAAAGAAAATACTTTGTGATATGAGATTTGAGTTCTGTAAAAAACATTTAAAGAAATTTCTCAAGAAAAAATCTCTTATTTGAAATTGTTCATGATTTTATATTCAAATAAAACTGTCCATTTCAAAATAACAAATCTCCACATTTTGAAAAAAGGAATCAACAAATTCATCGCTTCACTAGAGAAAAGGAAATTGAGTTCTATCATTCTCAAAATGCTAAAAAAGGGAACATAATTTCCTTAGGGAACCACATGGTCCAGTGGTCTTATGATGCACAAAGAAATGATTTCAAATCATCATGTGTATATATACATCCATTTTTAATATTTAATAATTTTACATTATACATACAAAAATATTATATATATATATAGAGAGAGAGAGAGAGAGAAATATTAGATATATATATATATATATATAGAGAGAGAGAGAGAGAGAGAGAGAAATATTAGATATATATATATATCTAATAAATCCCTAAAAATGTGGAAATCAAAGTGTGCTAAATATCACAATATATTCAGATTAATTTAAAATAAATTAATCCAAAATACTAGGAAATGATAAGATTAAAGTTCCGAGTGTTATACTCAATGTGACGAGAATGACAGACAACATTAGATACGACATTGATTGCGATGTTATCAGCGAAGTGATAACATCATTTGGAACACGTCATACTCAACAAATATTATAAATTAGAAAAAATAGAACCGATTGGAACTGTCTGAAACCGTGGAACCGGCGATTTCCGGTTCTGGGAATTGTACCATAACCTTGCTTTGTTGGTACAGTTTCAATTCCACATATTTAGAACCGGAAACCGGTGGTTCCGAAATCAATGCGGCGTTGCCACTCCTACTAGAAAAACATTCAACTAGGGCAACTATCAGTGACTAAAAATGGGAGTAACATGTGAGTTCATTTTATATATTGCTCACATTAGTAATTAATTTTCTTATAATATATTCATATATATAATTTTTAGTTTTACTTCATTTAATTACGTTAGTCTGGTTTTCTTAATATATATAATTAGCTGATGCCGGTATGTTAAGGATGTTTATTTCATTGTCTTTAATTTGAAGCTTTTGTCCATTATGTAATATTGTAATATGTTGTCTCCATACATTCAAATTTAATTCAAGTGGTTTATTCTTATGAACCATTTGCAGAGTGGAAACGAAGAGGACGGAGGTAGTTCTAAAAAGGGGATCTAATGACTCCTACTTAATGAAATGACATGAAGAAATTAATCCAAAGTTCTCAGCTTTTATTCTCTATCTTCCTCTCTTTTGTTTCGTCTGAATTTTCTTCTATTTCTGATTTACAAGATCAAATCTTTATTCAAAAAATAACTCCCAAAATTGAATATTATTACATATCCAGAAAAATTCAAAAAAAAAATGGCAGAAAATTCCATGATCACTTTAGTTGAAAGAATAACTAAACTACGTCATGGCTCATGAATCCTAAAGGGATTTAATCTGGGACCAATTATAACTCAATTGAAAAACTCCATCTTCATAAGCAAAAACGAGCCTTAGTTTCTACGTACTCAATTTATTGCAACTATTATGTAATATATTGTCTCGATACTATATATACCACCACTTAACAAATATCTTGTGTGTGTATATAAAATGTTATTCAAATTTCACCATTCTCCCCTCATATATAAATAAATATTAGTGGATAGTCTATGTAGGCCATAATGATACACACACATACATAACTTATATTTTTTTAGTGCTGACTTACCTCTCATATGAGTGTGTGTACAGTGTATATATATATATATCACTTTATCATAAAATTAATATTTACGAAAGTCATACACAAAAGTGACACTATAATATGATTACCATGTGAAAAATATATATAAATTTATTCCCCCATACCATAAGCATAACATTATCATAAAGTACATATATATGTCAGTCTCACCAATATACGAAAAACAACAATATATATAAATGAATGCAAAAGTCGTTGAGTTAATTTATGTTCCAAAACAAGCTCAAATTAAAATACATAGATAGATATATATCATATATGTGAAGTTAATGATATCATAGCCAGGGAGAATTGAATATGGGCATAGCAATAGATTTGAGTTGGAAATATTTGTGAAGGGCATCCATTCCCATATCCTTACCAAATCCACTCCTTTTATATCCTCCAACGGGCAAATCATTGTCAAAAGCAAAGTAACAATTAATCCAAATTGTACCAGCTTTGATCGATCTCGAAACTGTGTTTGCAATGTTCAGGTTGTTTGTCATGATCCCTGCTGCCAATCCATATTTTGTGTTGTTCGCTCTCTTTATCACCTCTTCCACACTCCTGCATAATTATATATATATACATTAATTTCATCATTTTAACTTTATAAATATATACACACACACATATATATATATATGTATTTTAACTAACTAGCTAACTTACTCGAATTTCATCACTGACATAACGGGTCCAAATATTTCGTCATTGGCAATGCTCATCTCATCCTATATACCAAACACACAGAAATTAAAACTAGTTAGCTAGCAGTGAGTATTAATTAAGTTAATAATGCATATTAATATAATTCATGCTAGTACGACGTCGTATACCGTGACATTAGTGAAAATAGTCGGCTCAATGTAGTAGCCCTTTCGATCAAGAGGCTTTCCACCTGCTAACAAGGTGGCTCCTTCCTTCTTGCCAAGCTCAATATATGAAAGAATTTTTTCGTATTGTTTCTTGTCAACCTATTTCAAAGCATCATCATTTTTATTAATATATATATATATAGAGAGAGAGAGAGAGAGATTAATTATATGTTATATATTAATATATAGAGAGAGAGTTTAATTATATGTTACATATACCTGTGGGCCTTGATTAACATTTGGATCAAAAGGGTCACCAACAACCCATGTTTTTAGCTCTTCCAATAATCTACTAAGGAATTTCTCATATATTCCTTCTTGAACGAAAACGCGAGTACCAGCGACGCATATTTGGCCCTGCAGAAATATTTTGGAAATAAATCAAAATTCAAGTTCATATATTTTGGATTGGAAAATTAAAGAGTAAAATGCATGTGAAATAAATAATTGATCTTGCCTGGTTGAAGAGACAAGCATTGAGAGCTAGAGGTGCAAATTTATCAACATCTGCATCGTCGAACACAATGAATGGAGACTTGCCTCCCAATTCTAGGCACACTTTTTTTAAGTTGCTTGTTGCTGCTGCCTCCATTATTTTGTGTCCCGTTACTGTAGACCCTGTGAAACTCACCTGAAATACGTACGTACCATAAAATTAAGTTAGCATTGGATATTATTTTGCATTTGATACAATAAGGACTGCACATAACTAAAATTCTAGCTATATATATATAGAAGTTTATTGAAGTTCACCATGTCAATGTCCATATGGGAGCTGATTGCAGATCCAACTGTGGATCCATAGCCTGTGACAACATTGATGACCCCATCTGGCACGCCGGCCTAATTCAAACACAATTAAAACAAACGTACATGAATATATATATATATATATATATATCAATTTATACACGTGACATTAAACCCGAAACATGAGGCAATTGTAAGCACATATATATAATACCTGCTTGGCTAGATTAGCATAAAAAAGAGCAGAAAGAGGGGTTTGCTCAGCAGGCTTGACAACCATGGTACAACCGGCAGCAAGCGCAGGGGCGACTTTCATCGAAAACATTTGTGTGGGGAAATTCCATGGAATGATGTGTCCCACCACACCAATGGGCTCCATCAGTGTGTATCCATGCAACTCTTTCGACATTTTTAAGGTTTCCCCATGAATTTTGTCTGCTGCACCTGCGTAGTATCGAAACAGTTCTACTCCATTCTTGATGTACATTATCTTTCCCAAACTGTATAAGTTGGCTGCATCCATTGCGTCTAATGCTGCTAATTCTTCTAAATTTTCTTCGATTAAGTCCGCTAATTTCAGCATTATTCTCCGCCTTTCCTGACATCATAACATCAAGGTATAATTTCTATTCATTATAATCATTCATGCACCAAAGCCAAAACTATCAATTACACCCGCTAGCCCAACCCCGATCCATTCTGAAAAAATTTGTCCATATGTACCACAAAAACTTACCGTTTTGAAAATTTATAATTCACACGGTTAAAAATGATATTGTAATTGCAATTGCAATATTTTTTAAAGTTGTTTGAAATTTGAGAAGTGGTTTTATTATTATTATTATTATTATTATTATTATTATTGTTATTATTATTATTATTATTATTATTATTATTATTATTATTATTATTATTATTATTATTATTATTATTCAATTGGGAGAATTTGGTAATGGAGAGGAAAATATTTCAAAATGTTAAGACTCTGTTCTATGAAAATAATCCGATATTAGCGTATTACAATAATTTGCCTTTACGTTATTATATATGCATTCTTACCTGCAGCTATACGTAATTTATTATATGTCTAAGATCGATATAGATCTTTGTTGAATATTAATATAACTCTTTTTAAATAATTTAATCATTCAAAATTTAGTTACTGCAATTTGCGGTTTAGTTTTCGCAACCTTATCATCCTACACTAATAAACTATATCGATTTTGCTTGTACAGACCATACAGAGAATATATATGCAGATGGCTATGCCAAATTGAAAGTTAATCATAGGTATATTAAATTAAATAAACTCAATTAACTATTTAATATGGTAAAAATTTGGGTACACTCGCTATACCGAATTGCTTTGGTGGGATGATAATTTATAATACTTTTCAGTATTTAGAAGTGATTAATTATCATTAATCTTTATGGCATAGAATTATCACTAAGTATTTGATTTTTTTCCAAGTACACATGTTGTTTTGGACAACGATCTCAAAGATGTATAAGAACGTGATCTAAACTTGATAAAAGACAGCTCAAGCATTAAGATAGGATTGAGCTAAAGATGAAGACTGTTGTGCACCGAGACACAACTGAGATTGTTCAACACACTGAGTACTGCTAGCTAAGTGAGATCCAGAAGTCAGTTTGTGAATATACAAGATATTCCGCTGTGCTACCTGATGTGAAGGTTCAAGATCAACAAAGTTTGTGAATGTTTGCATGAACATCTTATGTCCAGATTATTCTTCCAAAATCGTTGAAGTTCTTTGAAGTATGCCAACCAAAAAAAGATTCAAGATTGTTCTAGAAGATGCCTTAATCAACTTGGAGAGTACGAGATTGAAGATAAGATAGAAGTCTAAGGATAGAAAAGTTCCAACATGACATGTCATCGATTTTAGTTTCAATAAGGATAGTTTCCTTATCAGATTCTGAATTAGATTAGGACTTTTGTTTCCATATTAAGGCTATGTTGTAATCTATAAATAGCCCGGAGACTTGTTAGAGGTCCACGCCGAATAGAAATATACTACTCTAAATATTTCAAGAGCTCTAATTGTTTAAAGAGCCACATAGCTTCGGTCGTGAGTCTAGGCTAGAGTTTAGTACTCTAATTATTGTGTATTGCAACACTTTTCATACACTGTCAAAATATTTCTCGGGAAAGAATTTCTGTGGGAACTAGATAGAGAGAGTCTAGGTTGTGAAGAGATCTTACGATTTAATTCATCAAAAGAGGTTGTATGGGTAGAACGGGTATCGAGTGACGGGAGGTCAAGTGCATGTAAAACCCATGTAAACGTTGCATCGGAGTAGTGAATTATTTTTCACGAACCTGACAAGTTCCCCTGACGTAGATCAATTGATCAGACAAGGTTACCAACTCACTGTGTGTTTTATTTTCTGCAATTTACATTAAGTTCATAATAAGGTTCTTGCACATTATTGTGAATTTTATCTAACAACATTCAAGTACTTTTGTGTGAACGTTTACTGAAGAGATACTTCATATGGAGTGTGTAATTTTAGTTCTGAATGTCTATAATAAAAAATTAGTGGCATGAGCTTTAGAACAATGGGCACGATGGTAAAGGCCAATAAGTGTCAAAATAAATCCTCCCAAAGGTAATATCTAACTACACTGAGCCCAGATCCAAATACTTTCTACCTCTAACGCATAGTCCCATTACAATCCTCTGAGTCCTTAGCATAAGTGTGCCCCTTATTCTAAAAAGTGGCGGGTGAACAAGAGCAGTTGCAAGCTTATGGTGACACTCAATTCAATCATGTTTTCCTTGAACGTAAACACTAAGCCCAATACTAATTGAGTAAAGAAAATATGAGGCCACCCATCATTTAGTCATTTCGATTTGCAGTAGGTATAATGATTTGTTGAGTAGATTGCATGATGTTTTTATGTGTTTAATAACCTAGCTTCTATGTCCACATGGGATTATGTTTATGCATGTTATGTTTCAAGTCTTTGTGTGTCTGTCTTTTCCGTCTCTCTTTTCTTTTCTTTCTTTTCTTTTGGGCACGTCTTACACTTATATTTGAGAACAAACATGTCTCAAGTGGGTGGGTGTGATAAGTCCAAATTCTCTCATACTTTCGTGTCTTTTCTCGTTCTTTTTCATTTTCTCTCTTTTTTGAGTCGGAAAGAGTTAATTTGGGCATTAAAGGGGCTGAAGGGAGCTAAATCATGCCTAGAGGGTATTTCGATGCCAATGATACCAAGATGAGAAACGACTTTTTTGATGTTAGATCTATGAGTTGAGCATGGCCGCAGTGTCCATGATTCCAGCATAGCTGAAGAAGAAATTTGTGATCGTGCCTACAATAAAACCTAAGATGATTATAGAATAGAAGAAGAGCAGACATAAGATCAACTAATCCAGTTGAAGCAGAAATAGTGCACCCGAGTTGCAGAGGGTATAAGGAGCTAAAAAGGTAAGTATGACCGCATCTCGAAATCCCAGAGCAGATCGGCTATCTATGAAAAGTTAAAGCTTGGTGATTTTGGGTATGGTAAGTACATATTCGGCCGATAAAATCTTCTAAATAAGAAGCAATCAGCGAGAAATGGAAAGTCATGAGCACAACATATTTGCAGATCAGACTGAATATCCTCCGATTTGTGGGAGAAGTTGACTTGTATTTTGTAATCCTATTTAAGCTATTTGATGGTAGAGGCCAACACACACATAACATAACATACATCCGTACCACCTTTTAATTTCATCATTTTACTATATCATTTTTACATTTGTTGCTTCGGCAACCAAATAATTTTGGGTCTTATGCTCGCAAGCTTTTAGGATCTATTTTATGCATTTAAATTCAACATTGGTGTTAGATCATTTTTACTATTAATCTAAGTAAGTTTATTCTATATTATGTCTTTAACTATTTATGTCTATTGTTCTAAGTCTAGCATGAGTGGCTAAATCCCTTTATTCTGGATTGAATAAAGATGAGAACTTAACAAACATGTAAAGAACCGTGAGGCCTTGTGGGCATAACATGGTTCCATTCTGTATTATTTTCTTTGTTGCGCTAAAGTGAGCTAAGCTAATTAATTATGGTTGATCACTCGTTAATTAGGATGGGGCACACTACCTCTATACATGGTCAATGAATCGTAGATTTGTGTTGATCATAAAGGGACAAGGTACATCACATGTATTGTGGACAAATTGAGAGATCAGTGTCTACATAAATCTGGGTCTATTTAGGCATAAAGTTATCTTGTTGTTTACAATCAATTGAAAGATCAGGGTTGGGCAATACGTCAGGGGTTAGAGGATGAGAGATCACGTCTAATATAAACTAAAATGATAGATTGGACACGCAGAGAGAGATTTGGTGCCTTTAACCAGATAATTGAATTCACATAAGGAATCAGCGTTCCCATGATCGGTCTAATATTTGTTAAGTTTGATTTAAAGTTCTAATCCAGAAGGACGAAACTATTTTCATCTTTGAAAGACAATACGTTAGACCATGAGCATTAGTCAGGGCATATTATCTTGTGCAGAGAGATCTTCTTGACTTGGTTGTTCCAGTTCCATCATTCAAGGTCATAAAGAAATCTAGTCTTCTATTTTTGTTTATATTATTCTATTTGAGTTTATTTGTAATATGCCTTTTCTCCTCTACGTTTCTTGTACATCAGTTTACTATTCAGAATCTAAAACATTGTAATACAATTTACAAAAAATAGTACATATTATTTTTACTCTATAGCAATGTGCGGGGCATAAAATCCTTTATATATCAAATAAAAACAATTATAAAAAAAATTAATTTTACCCTATTTTTAAAATGTTGTGCGATTTTTAAAACATTGCAATTTCAATACCATATTTTAATCTGTAGCAATTAAAACATGTCCTCAATTTTCTTCGACAAAAAATGACATCATTCCTAGGGTAAAACAATGCCATTTTAGTTGTATACATCGCTAAGAGAATTTGAGAATGTTTCAAGGATATAAATTAAAACATAACATGTTAATACAATATTTTGAAAATTGTGCCAAAATTTACAAAATAAAATAAAAGTTGTGATTTATCTGATAATTATACCTATCAAATACGAAAGAGAAAAATATATGTATGATCATTTTAAGGGTAAAAAAATAATAAGACGAGTTAAGATACAAATCCAAATTCGTATTAAATAGTATATTTATAATTTTATTGGTATTTAATTATGTTTAAATTTAAATATTAATATACCTTATGAATATTAACACATAAAACGATCTCATATAAAATTGTCTCGGTATGAAAATAGAGAGCTTACCGGTCCGGGCAAGCGGGGCCACATGCCGTGGTCAAACGCCTCGCGGGCAGCCTTGACAGCCAGATCTACATCTTCCTTATCCCCTTCGGAAACCTTTGCAATCACTTCTTCATTTCTTGGATCAATTGTCTCAAAAGTTTTTCCTTTTTGTTTCCAAAAAATAAAATAAAATAAAATCATCAGATTATCTTCTTATTATTACAATGTGTTAATTAGACTTGCGACAAATCTATACATAATGTAATTAACCATAAAATAATATATACAATATTGTCCGTCACAATTTTGACTTGATATATGACATTTAATTTCATGACGACTTTGGTAACAACTTGTTGTCATTATTTTATCAAGTTGAAAAAAAAGCAGGAAGCGTAATACCACATATTTCATATCGATATTAATTGGAGTCGCATTCCACTATATTTATATAATTATATTTTTAGGGTTGACTATCTTTTTATTTGTTTATTGGTTGGGAAGGCGTCTGGGTTTAGTTGCCTCCCATATTTTTATATTTCTTATTTTAATGTATAAAATTATAAAATTTATAGACAGTTACTCTTTTCAACGGCTAACTTCTCGATTCCCTCAAGATTTACTATCATATTTTGTCTATTTTTAGCGTATGAGTTCGATAAATTTTAAATTATTGAGTAAATTTCATATTATTTAATTTCTTATATTTGCCAAAAAAAAATCACATGTTTAATAAACAATATAAATATTTCCTCTATTATGGTAAATTCATCACACTTCTCAAGTACCATAATAATTTAACAACAATATTAATTTTAACAAATGAATTTTACCAGCCCTAAACTATTTTATCTCTTTTCTTTGAACTAATTATTTAATACACTGTATGGATATACAATTTGTTGGGTTACATATTTTTCATCATATCAAACTTATGAATTGAGTTTTTTTTTTCTCTGCACATCCATCTACTTTGTACGTAGATAAACTGATGTAATTAAGTCGCTTTAATTTCATTATTTTTCTTCTCTTCTTCTAAATTTTAGATGGCCGGTGGAATTCATTTAAGATTTAGGCATTTAGACTTTTAATAAGCTAAAATTAAATTATTCTGTAGACTTTGAGGATGCATGTGTACTT
The DNA here is from genome assembly GCA_026008535.1 of Perilla frutescens. Taxonomy (NCBI): domain Eukaryota; kingdom Viridiplantae; phylum Streptophyta; class Magnoliopsida; order Lamiales; family Lamiaceae; genus Perilla; species Perilla frutescens. The sequence continues at coordinate 5,982,665 of BRKX01000006.1, read as the reverse complement.
CGATTTATGTGAAAATTGAATATTTGTACTATAGTTGAAGTTAAAAAAAAAAAGAAGATTAAAAAAATTTATAGTGTGAGAACTTAATTAAATTTTACGAAAAGAAAGTGCAAGAATCCAATTCAAAATTAAATGATTACAAATAAATTAAAAGTACTTGGTCCTAAATATGATTTAATCTTAGGTTAATTGTCTTAAAGTTATGAACCTTAGTCAATTTTAAATTCATATCATGATTTTTAACTGTAATAAATACAATCTTAACTTTAATTTCATTTTTTTTTTTGCAATTAAAACAAATTAAAGCTATTGTAAAACGGAGTCGACGTGTCCAACGAACTTGGTCAAAATGACATCGTTGTGTCACTAAGCGACGTATAGTATATTGTCCTGTAAGACACGTGGGATATCTATTTTACCAGAAAGTTGATAATTTCTAATTACAAAACGAAAGTTGATATATATATATATATATATATATATATATTGATGTAATTGTCACGATTTAGAAATCATGTTGTAATTGGAACACCGAACTAAGCTTGCAACTTTTTAGGCGATAAACCCTATTCTAATTAGTGTATAGTTCTGTATTCTTCGTAAATTTTATATATGTTCTTTCCAGAAATTCTTATTTTTTTAGCGAAATTAATATTTTTGTTACGTACGGTCACGCACATAGAACAGATATGATATGTTGTTTTTTATATATAGTATATGTATATTCATGTAACAGTATCACACATTTGTCATGGTTTCATTCCATGCTTATGTGTTTGACTTGACTAAATCACAACGCTTGCGATCCTATTTAGCCGAGTATTATTAACAACTCGATTAACTGATTAAATCAAGTTTTAAGTATTTTAAATAATTAAAGATCTTGAAGAGCTCGCAAGTTGGCATAATTTGCTTTCACAACGGACTGTATAACATCACTGCATACATAATTAACATACATAATCATATAGTTGTATTGATCGTATAATCTGAAGAAAAAAACAACCATATTGAAAGTCTGACCATATAAGACAAATTCAGTTATGAAAGTGAATCATGGTTGATACTATATATATATATGTGAATCATGGGCGATATAATATATATATATATATATATATATATGCGCGCGCGCGTGTGCGTGTGTATGTGTCAAGAACTGTTGAATCTTGACTGAAAGTAAAATAAAATATTTCTGTGTTGAATTAGAGATCATGGAAGTTTCATGTGATGCAGAAAATATAATACGATTTTTTTTTATATGTGGAAGGAGAGAAATTAAGATAAGAATACCTGATATTGAATCAACGAACTCTCCATTGATGAATAGCTTTGTGAACTTCACTTTAGGAATTATGATCGTCGTTTTCTCCGTATGCCCATTACTATCCCCTGCCATCTCTCTCTCTCTCTCTCTCTCTCTCTCTCTCTCGATGTGTGTGTGTGTGTGTGTGTGTGTGTGTGTGTGTGTGGGTGTTATGTTTTCCTCTGCTTCGTCATTCTTATATAAGGACGACTGACGAGCGATATCGCCGACATGGGGTTGTTATCCCGTCCTCTCACTAATATAAACTAATTCATAATTCAATATTTTTATTTTTTTTTATTTTTTTTGGAGGAAAACTACTTCAACTAATATAGGACTTTTCGCCCCTTGTGAATCACGGACGTAGACAGGCCATATGTGGATTATCTTTCCAAGAATTAATATTTCCTCGATTCCCTTTTTTATAAATCTCTTCTTATTTAATTGGATTTTTGTCTTTTTACTATTAATTTTTCTTATTCTTCTTTTTTTTTTGTTGGGTAGTTTGTGTATCTCTCTTCTCGGGAACGGGACAGAAATTTAAGCTTAGTAGAGTTGAGAATTGAATTCTCTTTCCGTAAGATGAGATTGCCCCGTAATTGTACACACGGACTTCGACAATCGTCTCCAAGATAAAACGACTAATAAAATTAGAATTGTTGTACTCCAAATTTAATCTTCGGCGACCAACTCGATATCCGGAACAAGAGAACGACGTTCCTATGACGCACTATATGATATGACAAATATAATGCTTGTGTATTCGAATCTATTCGAATGACTTGCTGTGTTCAGTTGTGTATATCGAAATTATATTTAATACCATTCTGGGGGCTTTATTTATAGTGGTTTGGTGGTTCTTGGTGAAGGGGTGCACCACCTATTCATCGAGCAAGAGCCAAGGTTCCATTTGTCAAAAGTTTTGGGCTCCTTACTTGCTCCTTCCAGCGAGTGGGTGCGTCCAATGGTCGCATTGATTCACGTCCCAAGGGCTGCCACGTCATCGTGATGCATCCGCCGAATCATCGCCTTGGTTCGCCAAGTGATGCGTTGGTTCATTCATCGAGCAAGAGCCAAGGTTCGCCAAGTGATGCGTTGGTTCATTCATGGAGCAAGAGCCAAGGTTCCATTTGTTGGTTCATTCATCGAGCAAGAGCCAAGGTTCCATTTGTCAAAAGTTTTGGGCTCCTTACTTGCTCCGTCGCGATCGAGCGAAGTACAAAGTGCGCCATCAAGCGCTCTTGCGACAAGTGCGACGTGCACACAAAGTACGCCATCAAGCGCCCTTGCGACAAGTGCGACGTGCGCGTGCGCGTGCTCGGGCTTTGCACCATCCTCGCTACGTGCTTAGTACTTGATTGACAATAAAAAGTCAACCGGTCCACCACATATGCACCATAGAGAGAAGCACTTGATTACTTTCTCTTTGTGCCTTTTTTCCTTATTAAATACTTCCAACTTTAATCTTTTTCCAATGTGGGATGACCTTTAATTCCATTTCCTCATTTCCATTTTATTCCAAGTTTCAAGTTCCAAGTAGTCAACTTTGAACTATAATTACTTATTCATTTGACCTTGGAAAAATTCAAGTAAATATACTATGTTATTCTACTCGAAACGAACTTTCCATATCTCCAATTTATTTCCACAAAAAATAAATCGAGCATTGCCAAATAAATTTGGTAAGTTGGGCACTTAATATTTTAAATCAACAATTTTTTCCAACAATCCCCTACATGAATGATAATTATGCCTATGATGTATGCAGAACGTTCTCAAGTTCCAACGATCATTTTATTGCATCAGGATAGGTAGCTTCCGGCTTTGAACCTTCCTTAGCATAGTACAATCGGATTTACTAGCTGTTCGGTGAACATGATGTCTTGAACCGAACGGCTTTGTAATATAAACCAAAACAATTGCACATGCATAGTAAAATAATCTAATATCTATTGTTCTCATATTTTGTCCATTTTGGCCTTGGACCGTATCTTGGATTCATAAGTGGTCTTGTTTTAGCAAGTTGAAGCGGCCCCACTTCTCACTTATATAGGTGATCTCCTATCTTTTTAGATAAGTATCATGTCCTACTTTCCTCTATAAAAGATCTTTAGGAATCATTAAAAGTTCCTTTAGAACTTATCCTCACCACATGCACATGTTGACACTTGATAAATTCGAGAATGAATTTTAGTATAGATTCAAGTGTTTATACTTGATTTTCATAACTTAGTTGTCTCTTTGAACCAAGTTCTTGGGATCTCCAGTCATCAAGGTAGAGTTACCGCTATGAAAATTATTTATTTGTGGATTTCAATTCATTCCCCTTTTCAAATGGTGTAACTGTTTTTCCCTTTTTTTTCTTAGGAATTCTAACAGTTCTTCGTTTTACGTACCATTTATTAATAAAGTTTGTTATTTGTTTAAAATAACTTGTTTTATTAATTTAACACGAAAATGCTTGTTCATTTTTCTAATGATATCAAGTCTTTTATATGTTCGTGTTTGTTATACTCTCTTTCAAGTATTACTGTTTACAGGCCCCCACATTTCAATGTGTTTTTCAACTAGAGCCTCCACACTTCTTTTATTTTAGGCCCCCACATTTCAATGTGTTCTTCAACTAGAGCCTCCATACTTCTTTTGTTTTATCAAATAGAGTACAACTTTTAGCCTTTTCAATCTGTACTTGTTTGAATGAACATTTCTGATGTTTTAAACATCCTTTCTTTAAAGTCTATTCAAAGATTCTTTTTGTGAATATTTTTTAAAATTCAGTTACTGTTCCACATTTTCTAATGTGTATTGATTGAAAAGTCAACTGTAAAATTTAACATACTATCTCAATAGTATTTAAAATTTTCTTAACTTTGTTAAGTTAATTCTACTACAATGTTTACGACTCGTTTTATTCCATAGTAAGTTAGAAGAATTTCTTGAATTCCTTGAATTTTACTATCTTGGAATTTGTAGAATTTTGTAGGAATAATTTATTCAATTTTATCCCCCACATGATATATGATTAGTCTTGACTAATGCATTACATCATACTACTTATCAATTAAAAGGTTGAAAATATTTATCTCATTATTTACTTCTCCATAATATCTTTTCTTTATGGTATAGTAAATTCCTTTTGATAAAAACTTCTTATGTTTTGAATTATCTAGTCTCAAATTCATTGATTTTGGGCTAAATTAATTTCAACACATTTATTAATGTGTATTAAATTAATAATTACCCAATTTTCTTGTGTTCATTCAAAACACACATTTCTTAATTTGTCAAAATTAAGAAAATATTAAAACAAGTATTAATCAATACACTATTTTATTACTATAAACATTTTATAGCTATACACATTTATTTTACAAATAAATATAAGCTATATCCGACCAAAACACGGAGGTTCGGATATTTATTGTAGTTTACAAACTACGGTGGTAGCCTCTAGCTTATACCACCCATTCTCACGAAAACCATGTCCTATTACATGACCGTGGTCAGATAGGAACATCATGTCTTCGTGTAACTTCAATTCACGTGCTCCTTTGAGCAGTCTTGAAGCCGAGATTACGTTGTGAGGAAATCTCGGAAGGTACATCATGTCGGCGAGTGTAATTTTTATTCTGGAAGTTAACACGAGCACAATTTTGCCTTCTCCACAAACTTCGTATGAACCTTCGGACTTGATATGATTTTCTGGATCGATTGGCTTATATGTTGAGAATAAGTCTCGATTTCCACACAGATGGTATGTTAATGCGGTATTTACCATCCATCCCTTTGGATTTTGGACTTCTTGGAAGGCAATTTTAACTTCATCAAAATCAACACCGACTAGAGTCTCATGTCCGGATGAGGCTTCGGATGACAAATCTGAGATATGAGAAGAAGAGGTCATAATTAAGAATAATGAAATAATATCTCATCTTACGCTGTTGGGTAGTTTGTGTATCTCTCTTCTCGGGAACGGGACAGAAATTTAAGCTTAGTCGAGTCGAGAATTGAATTCTCTTTCCGTAAGACGAGATTGCCTCGTAATTGTACACACGGACTTCGGCAATCGTCTCCAAGATAAAACGACTAATAAAATTAGAATTGTTGTACTCCAAATCTAATCTTCGACGAACAACTCGATATCCGGAACAAGAGAACGACGTTCCTATGATGCACTATATGATATGACAAGTATAATGCTTGTGTATTCGAATCTATTCGAATGACTTGCTGTGTTCAGTTATGTATATCGAAATTATATTTAATACCATTCTTGGGGGGGCTTTATTTATAGTGGTTTGGTGGTTCTTGGTGAAGGGGTGCACCCTTTGGACAGTTGGCTCGAAATGGTGTGAGTCATGGTCCAAGGGTCGCAACCCTTCGGTTCTGAAGTGGTTTCCAGCGAGCGGATGCGTCCAATGGTCGCATTGATTCGCGTCCCAAGGGCTGCCACGTCATCGTGACACATTCGCCGTTTTGGGCTCCTTACTTGCTTCGTCGCGATCAAGCGAAGTGCAAAGTGCGCCATCAAGCGCCCTTGCGACAAGTGCGACGTGCGCGGGCTTAGACTCAGATCGTGCTTCGCACCATCCTCGCTACGTGCTTAGTACTTGATTGACAATAAAAAGTCAATCGGTCCACCACATATGCACCATAGAGAGAAGCACTTGATTACTCTCTCTTTGTGCCTTTTTTCCTTATTAAATGCTTCAAACTTTAATCTTTTTCCAATATGGGATGGCCTTTAATTCCATTTCCCCATTTCCATTTTATTCCAAGTAAATATACTACGTTATTCTACTCGAAACGAACTTTCCATATCTCCAATTTATTTCCACAAAAAATAAATCGAACATTGCCAAATAAATTTGGTAAGTTGGGCACTTAATATTTTAAATCAACAATTTTTTCCAACATTTTTTTATATGAGGGTAACCCATAACTGCTATCGAGGTGTGCACTAGTAAATCTTGCTCATGTATAATAGCTCGCAAAGTACATAGGAGAGGTAAACTACGAGATAAAATCATCTAGTCCACATTTCATATCCCACTATTGTGTCTCATTATGAAATTTAATATTTTAAAAATGTTTATTACAAAAATAAATTTTATTATAGTATTACAAATCATAATCAACATTTATTGCTAAAAATTGAAAATTTTAAAAATTATATACCCTAGTTTTGGAATAATCAACCATATTAATCAATTATATTAACTAAAAAATAAGAAATAATTATTAGAAAAATAAATATAAACCCTAATTGAGTGGAATGAACCCTAAATAATAATTATAAAATTAAACTAAGCCATAACAAATTGAAATTGAAGAAAAAAAATGGATGCAAATCGAATAAAAATCAAAATGGGACAGCAAATGGAATAGAGAAAAAGTGGGATATATATAGAGGATTTCATTTGAGTAAACCACACCTGAAAACTTATGTAACCACACTTGGAATAAACCACACTTGGAAAACCACACACAAGATGTAAACCACACATGAAAAAGCAGGTATGATAGGTTCACACAGTCACATCTAATTGTATTGATGGTGTGATTCGAACTTGAAACCTTTGACCTAATTAAGATGACACAACTCCACTACTAAGTCATCCCATTAATACATTATTATTATTATTATTATTATTATTATTATTATTATTATTATTATTATTATTATTATTATTATTATTATTATTAATTGCGGGTTTTCAGTAGGTGGTTTGAAAATTGAAAATCTTTCATATAGTTCAATTTTTTTCCCTTTTAAAATAAATAAAATTGGATTTTTTTTTCTATTATTGTTGCGGAGACAACAACCATAGAAAATGCAGATTTGATCCTCTATTCCACATTTGATATTTCAATCTGTGTTCTTCAATTAAATTTATGATTTTTTTTCTTCCATATTTTACCTTAATTTTAATTTATTGTGATTTAGTTTAATTTTATACTTATTAATTAGAGTTGATTCTACCCAACTAAGATTAATATTTATTTTTTAGTATTTAATTTTCAAAGAAATAATTACTATGGTGGATTATTTTATAAATATGATTTATACTTTTTAAATTCCAATCTTTTATTAATAAATGTGACTATTATTAATAAATGTGACTAGATCGATCGTTTTATAATTAACTTTTATTTTTATAGTATCAATTCTTATATTAAAGTTATAAAATTTGATCGTGAAACAAATATTAAAACACGAAGAAAACACCATCTTACATATACAGTATATTTATACATGTGATAAGGGTTGCTAGGTGAATTACAATTTCCTTTTTCAACATTTCATCTAAAAGCTATATAGCAACAAAAACGAATGAAATCGTCTGTTGTATTTCCGTATTGCATTGCACAATTATTTTATTATTTTTTTTCATTTTTTTTTAATTTTAGTTTCTTGAATTTTATTTTGATTTTACATTTATTATTATTATATACCCTATTAGAATTTGTCATAATATTTTAGTATTTACTTTTTCTGATATTAATTCCGTATTGCATTGCACAATTATTTTATTAGTTTTTTTTTATTTTTTTCATTAATTTTAATTTTTTGAATTTTATTTTAATTTTACACTTATTATTATTAAATCCTATTAGAATTTGTCATACTATTTTAGTATTTACTTTTTCTGATTATCAATTAATAAAAAATAAATCTTTTAGTATTTACTTTTTCTGATTATCAATTAAAAATATAATAAATCTTAATTATGTAGGATGAAACTGATAACATGGGTAAAATTTAATAAAGTATAAAAAAATTAAAATTGAAGAAAAATTAAAAATAAATAATTGTGCAATTTAAAATACTACATATAAAAATGCAATTGACGATGTCAGCTCCAACAAAAACTAGAGAAACATTAATTAATACATTTTATAATTAATATGAAAGGATGTAATCATCCGACTCCCGTGTCGCGACATTATTTGTCGTATCAAATAAAATGTTAATCGTCATCAATTATATAAAAAGCTAATCTAAAGTCATTAAAAATACTATTATATTAATTAACTATTCTTTTTTTTTTTTTTTTCAGAAAACCCGATGTGGATAGAAATATATGTACATATTTCGCCATACTTCTATTAGTATCGTTGACTTTTCTATAATCAATTAACATTCGAGTGGCATACGCATCAATCAATTTTGAGTAAGAGTTTCGTTTTTTTCCTTTGTTTTTCATGATGGAGCCTTTGCATTATTAGATTTGTTCTTTTAAGCCCTTGTATTTTTATTATATATGCTATACATACATTTGGATTTTTTTTTTATTACATTTGTGCCCTCATCATCTTTATTACTCCCTCCGATCACTAATATTTGATGTTTTAGGAATTTCATTTTTTTTATTTACTTGATGTTTTAGATTATTAAGGTTGTTTTCTCTCTCATCTCATTAATTCATTCATGCATGATTGTTTGAATTTCTCATTCTCCTCCTCTTCCAAACATATTCCAAAAAATATTAAATTCAATTTTACAATAAACAATCATACTAAAAAGTTAATTTTGCAATATATTTTCTAGGGGTGAGTATTTTCTAAATGAAAAGTAGAATTTCTAGAAATCATTAATATTTTCTTAATTCTAGTGCAAAAGTCTAAAACATCAAATATTAGTGATCGGAGGGAGTATTATTATTATTACTATTATTATTATTATTATTATCACTACAAAAAAAACGCGATTTTACGACGGAATAAAATCCGTCACTAGATTAAAGACAAATTAACGACGGATTGTGAATGAGACGTTTAACGACGGATTTTTCTGTCTTTCACGTAACGACGGAAAAAATCCGTCGTTAAAAATTGAATTTAATATTTTTAATTTTATTTTTTTAATATAACGACGGATTTTTCCGTCGCTACGTTAAAGACGGAAAAATCCGTCGTTAGAAATTAATTTTTTTAATTATTAATTTTTTTAATATTTTTTTAAATTTAACGACGGACTAGCGACGGAATAATTTCGTCATTATTTTTTTTTATTTTTTTTTAATTTTTTCCATTTTTTTTTATTTTTTTAATTTTTATTTTTTTTAATTTTTAATTTTCCAATTAATACTTAATTTATGAATTTAAAATTAATTTTTTTAAAATTTTGATTTTTTATTTATTTTATTTTTCAGATTTATTTTGTTTTTTTTTAATGTTTTATATTATTTTTTAATTTTATTAATATTTTATATTATTTTTTAATTTTTTAATATTTTATATTAGTTTTTAATATTTTTTTATTTTTCAATTATGAATATGAATTTTTTTTAATATTTTTATTTATTTTATTTTATTATCTTTATTTTTTTATTATTTTTAATATATTATATATTTTGTTATATTTAAATTACTAATTTATGACTTTTTTATAATTTTTTATTTTAATAATTTTTAGGACTTTATATTATATAATTATTTAATTTGGAAATAAAAAATCAATAAAAATAGGTTTTGTGTGTATATATATATACTAATTGTATATTTTAACGTAAATACCTTCTAGCCTACTTGGTTAGAGCCTTAGGGCATAGGGCCATTGGCTTGTGTTCGAAACTCCTGGAGCGCAAATTTCGCCTGAATTAATTCAGGCTCCACGGCTCGGCTCGGCGGATCTGCTTGAACCGCGGCTCATGCCCCCGGCTCGGCTGTTTTTTTTTTTTTAACGACGGAAACATTCCATCGTTAATCCGTCGTTAAATTGATTTAACGACGGATTTCTGATGTTTAACGACGGAAAAATCCATCGCTAAAACGCGATTTTTTTGTAGTGTATTAGTATTATTATTATTGCATTAAGACCTGAAATGGTTAACATTTTCTTCTGCTATAATGAATCTGTACTTTTTGTTTAATGAATTTTACTTTTTATTTATCTTCAACGACGGTAATAATATTTGAATTTTGCATAAATAATCATCGATGATTTCCTAATTTATAAGAGATTTAGGGTTGTTTATTTTTATTTTCAATTGAAAATTTCTAATATTTTACTATTCAAAATACCGAAAATAAATTTATTTTATCAATTTTTAATTTCACTTTTCATAGTTTTCTAATTCTAATATAATCTAGTCAGTCGTAAATGTGTATATATATATATATATACTGCAAATGATTATCTTTCAAATATTTAATATTTCCTCGATTCCCTTTTTCAAATCTCTTCGACTTTGGTCTTTTACTATCAATTTTCGTTATTCGTATTCTTCTTCCTCCTTTTATTTGGGGGTTTTCAATAGGTGGTTTGGAAATTGAAAATCATTGATACAATTCGAATTTTATTCCTTTCAAAATAAATACAATTGATTTTTTTCAATTATTGTTGCGGACACAACAGCCATAGAAAACGCGGTCATGATTCTCTATTCTACATTTGGTGTTTCAACTCGTGTTTCAATTGAATTTATGATTGTTTCCCCCCATTTTTTCGTCAATTTTAATTTATTGTGCTTTAGTCTAATTTTACACTTATTAATTATAGTTGATTCTATCCAACTAAGATTAATATTTATTTTTTACTATTTAATTTTCAAAGAAATGATTATTATGGTTGATTATTTTATAAATATGATTTATACTTTTTAAATTCAATTTTTTAATTGATAAATGTGAGTAGGTCGATCATGTTATAATTAATTTTTATTTTTATAATATCTATTATTAAACTTATAAATTTGATCATAGAACGTAAATGTAAAATAAAGGATCATCACTGTAGAAAATGTCAGCATATAAAAGCTATATAGCAATATAGCAATAAAAACAGATGAAATCCTCTATTGCATTTCATGTTGCATGGCACAATTAATTTTTTATTTTTTTTATTTTTTCTTCGATTTTAATTTTTTAAGTATTATTTTAACTTTACATTTATTATTATCATACTCAATTAAAATTTATTATATTTTTTTAATATTCAATTTTCTATAGGATGAACCCTAATAACATGTATAAAATTAAATTAAATAAAGCATAAAAAAATAAAATTGAAAAATAAAAGAATGTACAGTAAAAACTACTACATGAAAAATGCAATTGATTTTTTCAACTGCGAAATTAATACATTTTTATAATTAATATGGGAGGATGTAATCATCAAACTCGCGTGTCGTGACATTATTTATCATTTCAGATATATGTTAATCGTCATCAACTATATAAAAAGCCAAGCTTAAATTGTTGAAAAATACTATTACATTAAGTATTCATTTTTTTTCCTTCAGAAAACCCGATATATATAGATAGAAAATATGTATATATTTCGCCACACTTCTATTAGTAGCGTTGTGTTGAAATAGGGTTCATAAGTTCTCTATATTTCATGTTTACAGCAATTGGGAATGCAGCGAGCACCAGCAAGCATGGGAACAAAGGAAGACAGCAGCATGAGTAGCGGATCAAGCCATGCACACGTGACAAAATACAGCAACTTGTCCACGTGTCCTTCAACTGCATGCATGGAGATTATGGACCACACTACATGCCTTCTACGCTGTTAGATTTGTGCTGAATTGGATTGAGCACAGTAGCCGTCGATCTTTCTTGTGTTTTCTCCTAGCTTAGAATTGAAGCTATAATTCTGTAGTGTATAAATAAAAATGTGTTTTCCCGCTTATTGTAACAAGATATTTTTTGATGAAATAAAATGAGAAGAACTTTCTCTTTCGAATTTTCCCTTTTCCAACATGGTATCTAGAGCAAGGATTTGAAAATTTGATCCGATTATTCCTTGATTTTTGATCTTTTATTTTGATATCTACATCCAAATCGTGATTTGATTCAAATAAATGACGAAAAAGAATCAACAATTTTCCTAGAGGAACATGCGTGATGAAGAATTAGGATCCACTGCAAATACTCATCCTAATTTTCCCGGCAAAGCTAGCGGAGTTAAGGACGATCGACGACCAGTTTTACCTACTGGTGATAATCATTTGATGACGACACCATTGCGCAATTTTGGAATTCATCAATTGGAACCGATGAATGGAGGCAATCGAGCGACGGAGCTCACTCACAATCGTCTGCTTGCTAACGACGAGCTCTATATCAATCCAAGCGAAACACCTGTTATGTGTCTTACAGCAGACTCTTTTGATGGCAAAAATTATCATACTTGGTGTAGAGCTGTTATGAGAGAACTTTTGTCTAGAAACAAATTAGGTTTCATCGACAGAACACTCCCTAAGCCAGAGATAAGCTCACTGGACTACATGCAATGAATGTGTGTCGATTATGTTGTGTTCAATTAGTTGACTAATTCGATGACAAAAGATATATCTAGGGGATTTCATAACTATGAAACGTCTAAAGATCTTTGGGATGAACTACAGCGTCGCTTTGACAAGAAAAATGGTCCACAAATCTATAAATTGAGAAGAGATATTGCGACTTTTACACAACATAATCAGTCTGTGATGCTTTACTTTAATAATTTGTCAAGCCTGTGGGATGACCTCTCATTGTTAAAGAATTCCAAAGCCTGCGCTTGTGATGCATTGCCAGACAACTTGAAGGAGGTTGAAGAAGAGAAAATGATGCAATTCTTGATGGGTTTGAATGAGTGTTACGAGGGTATACGATAGCAAATATTGATACTTGATCCATTTCCTACGCCGAGTCAAGCGTATGCCATGGTGCTCCAGGTAGAGGAGCAAGTAAATGTATCCATGCAATTCACTGATAGTGTGGATCAAAGTGCGTTGTACTCTAATAACCAAAGAAACACATATAAGGGTGATCGATTTAAGAAGAGGTTAACAAAAGAAGAGAAATCTAAGCTCAAATGTGAGCATTGTGGAGGGACTGGGCATCTTAAGTAAGATTGCTTTAAACTGATTGGGGTTCCTAACTGGTATCACAAATTTAAGGCAGAAAAGGGAAAGAATAGAGCTCATTGTGTGGTAGATCAACCTGAGGCTTCCACACATGCTTCAGATGTATCAGCACCTATTATTAAGAACACTGAAGTGGAGGCTTTTGGTGATGTTGGAAAGTTTATACAGAGTGAAATCACTCAACATTTGCAGACTTATTTCTAGAAAGGGATAGGAGGAGATAGGGATCTAAGTTCTATTAACCTAGCTGAGGTTGAACCAGGCTCAACCTCTTTTGATACTACTGGCCATTATGCATTTGGAGTGGTTGCTAATATCAAAAGAAGTGAATGGATTGTGCATTCTGGTGCAAGCACACATATGTGTTGTCATGTGGGGGCTCTTGACTGAGTTGAAGAAATTACAAACACCTTTGCAGATCTATTTGCCAGATGGCAGTAGTTTGTGGGCCTTTCTTACATGGAAGGCAAAGATCAATGATCACATTTATCTAGATAATATTCTTTTTGCACCAGAATTTACTCACAATTTATTGTCTGTGGGATAGCTTACTAAAGACATGAATGTTAAAGTACAGTTTCTCTCAACTCATTGTATGATTCAGCAAAAGACCACTGATCAGGTTCTAGGAATTTGCAAGTTGAAGGAATCTCTATATGTTTTTCCTCATGAATTTCAACCACAGATGGTTGTTTTTACATTACCTCAAGCAGATACAGTACTTGATCTTCCCAAGTTGCTTGGACATCCATCTCACACTACCATGAAGCATCTGTTATCTCAGAAGAGATTCAGAGATGAAGATGTTGAAGCACTATAATCTTGTAGAATCTGCCACAAGGCTAAGCAACAAAGGAATCATTTTCCTTTATTGCACAGAAGACATCAAACTCTATTTGGTCTGGTACATATGGATATTTGGGGTTCTTATAGAGAACCTAATCTCACTGATACAGCTTTGTTTCTCACTGTAGTGGAAGATCATAGTAGAATTACTTGGACATATCTTTTCAAACAAAAATCACAGGTATGGACTATAGTAAGGAACTATTTACAGATGGTTAAAACTCAATTTCACACCACTGTACAAGCCATTAGAACTGATAATGGTACTGAGTTCTTGAATTCATAGTTTCCAAGCTTACTGGCTGAGAATTGAATTTTGCATCAAAGGACCTGTCCTTATTCCCCTCAACAAAATGAGATTGTTGAGAGGAAGCACATGCATCTTTTGGAAATAGCTCGAGCCTTGATGTTTGAAAGTAAACTAGCTTCTCATTTCTGGAGTTATTCTATCTTATATTCTACATGGTTAATCAATAGACTCCTTAGTGGTGTGTTGCAGTGGGCTTCTCCTTATGAAATTTTATTTGGAAGTAAGCCAGATATCTCTACCTTACACCCTTTTGGTTGCCTTGCATTTTAAACAAATACTCTACCCCATAAATCCAAGTTTGATGCTAGGGGTTCAGAATGTGTTTTTCTGGGGATTGCACCTCACCAAAAGGGGTTTCTTCTCTACAGTATGGATTCTAAATCTGTAATAGTCAGCCGAGATGTCAATTTTTCACCAAATACTTTTCCTTTGCAGAGTTTGCTTTTACCACAACTACCTTTTCATTCATTTGATCCTGACCCTGACTTTACCCTTGCTATTTCATCTCAGCCTCCTATTCATTCTCCTTCAACTTCTGATCCTTATACTTCTCCTACTGATTTACCTTCTGTTTTGGATTCTCCTACAGTTTTGGATGATTCCATACATAGGGAGGGTGGTGGTCTTTCTGCTACATAAGATGTAGCTTTTAATGATTTTCCTTCACCACAGGAAATAAGGAAATGCACTAGAGTAAGAAAAATGCCTTCTTACTTGGAAGATTATGTGTGCAATCACACTCTCAAAAGACCTAGTGCTGCACCAGCTACTTTTCCTTACCATATATCTAGAGAATTAACTCCTACTTATACTGCCTTTTTGATGAGTGTATAGTCTCTCAAGGAACCAGGCAGCTACAAAGAAGCATCTCAGTATCAAGAATGGCATGAGGTCATGGCTAAGGAGTTGCAGGCCCTGGAAGAGAATCAGACTTGAGATATTGTTCCCCTACCAGAAGGGAAACATGCTATAGGCTCTAAGTGGGTTTACAAAGTTAAATTGAAGTCTGATAGTACAGTAGAAAGGTTCAAAGCTAGATTGGTTGCTAAATGATACAACCAAGAATATGGGATTGACTACAGTGAGGTGTTCTCACCTGTTGCTAAATGGGTAACTGTGAGAATATTTTTTGCTCTAGCAGCTCAGTTCTCATGGTTTTTATCAGGTAGATGTTAATAATGCATTTTTGCATGGTACATTAACTGATGAGATTTACATGACCATACCCAGGGTTATGGCAAAGGTAGCAATGGAGATGTGTGCAGACTGAAAAAAGCCTATATGGACTCAAACAAACATCAAGAGAGTGGAACCAGGAATTTTGTAAGTTGTTGTTCTCTCTTGGATTTGCACAATCTGAATATGATAACTATCTGTTTACCAAAGGGGTAGGCAATAGCTTTATTGGTCTCTTAGTATATATTGATGACATTTTGCTATTGGGACCATCTTTGAGTGTCATAGTTGAAGTTAAGGAATCTCTTCATCAAGCATTTACTATTAAGGATCTAGGAGATGCTACTTATTTCTTGGGCATAGAAATAGGAAGATCTCAATCAGGAATATATTTGTCACAAAGAAAATATATTCTTGATTTATTATCTTCAGCTGAGCTTCTGGAATGCAAACCAACTTCTACTCCTTTCCCAGTTGGCCTCAGATTTTCCCAACAACAAGGAGAACCTCTTTTTGATCCTAAATCCTACAGAAAGATAGTTGGCAAACTTCTCTACCTCAATCTAACAAGGCCAAATCTTTCATTTGCAGTACAACAATTAAGCCAATTTATTAGTTGCCCTACCAAAGCCCATTAGGAAGCTGCTATTTATGTTCTGAAGTATCTAAAGAGTTCACCATCTCTAGGCTTGCACTACAAACATTCTTCTAGTTTTGTGGTTCAATCCTACTGTGATGCAGACTGGGAAAGTTGTTGTGACTCAAGAAAATCACTTGCAGGGTATTGTGTGTTTCTAGGAGATTGTCTTATTTCATGGAGGTGCAAAAAGCAATCTACTGCGTCATTATCAACTACAGAGGCAGAATATAGATGCTTGAGTTTCACAGTTTGAGAGCTTTTATGGATATCTTATGTTCTACAGGATCTGCATGTTGCTGTTTCCCTTCCTATCACCCCACATTGTGATAATAAAGCAGCAATCCAGATCACTAAAAACCAAGTTTTCCATGAAAGAACAAAACACCTTGATATTGATTGCCATTTTGGCCGCATTCATTACAGAAAAGGCTTTGTTAATCCAGTTTACATTCCTTCCCAGCTACAAATTGCAGATGTCTTCACTCAAGCATTAGCCGGTCCTCAATTCAAGATTCTTTTCTCCAAACTATTCCTTGGTAATCTTCACTGTTCTTAGTTTGAGGGGGATGTTGAAATAAGGTTCATAAGTTCTCTATATTTCATGTTTACAGTAATTGGGAATGCAGTGAGAACCAACAAGCATGGGAACAAAGGAAGACAGCAGCATGAGTAGCGGATCAAGCCATGCACACGTGACAAAATACAGCAACTTGTACACGTGTCCTTCAACTGCATGCATGGAGATTATGAACCATACTACATTCCTTCTACGCCGTTAGATTTGTGCTGAATTGGATTGAGCACAGTAGCCGTCGATCTTTCTTGTGTTTTCTCCTAGCTTAGAATTGAAGCTGTAATTCTGTAGTGTATAAATAAATATGTGTTTTCCCGCTTATTGTAACAAGATATTTTTTGATGAAATAAAATGAGAAGAACTTTCTCTTTCGAATTTTCTCTTTTCTAACACGTTGACTCTTTTATAATCAATTAACATCTGAGTGACATACGCATCAATTAATTTTGAGTTAGAATTTCACTTTTTTTTGTTTTTTTTCTCACACACCCGACATGTGGTATTAAGGAGATTCGAACTCGTGACTTTTGGTCTTCAAGCACTCCACCATTAAGCCCCCCACTGGGATCTTTGTTTTTCATGTTTGAGCCTTTGGACTATTAGATTTGTTCTTTTGAGCTCCTATATTTTTTGTTGGAAAAATTGGATGTAATAAATTGTTTTAATCATGACTCATTTTATCCAATTTTTGGTGACAAGTTATTTAATTTTGGAGGAATTAAATAGCATACAATTATTCTATATTTGTAGTAGATAATCTTAGTATTTTTATTTTCTCAAATCTGATTTTCGGTGAGAGAAATTAATTGTTGAAATCAGTCACACGATTGAGCATTTATGTTGTGTTGGAAAATGTGCTTAAGGAACATTTAATGATCCCACATTAATTTCTTAACCTAGTTAAGAAATGTATTTAAGTGTTTTAACACTTAAGTGTAATATCTAAAGTGCACAAGGATGTTGGTCATGAGCCCACCCTCACACATGCGCGCGCCCGCCCGTGCACATCTCATTCTCAGATTTAGATCTTGGCAATTGGACTTTCAGTGGACTTTGGACGTACGTGGGTTTCTAAGGCCTAGCCATTACAATTTTATGGCTAAGAAAAGGACGGGTCGTGGAGCGGGCGGGCACGGAGTTAGTGGACTAGAGAGTAATAGTCAATTTGTAGCATTGCTAGAGTGGTGTAACCAACACATGGTCTCAGAAACGGATTGGTCTGATCTCAGAAATGGAGTTAGTGGGTTGGAGAGTAACAGTCAGTTTATAGCATTGGTAGCGTGGTGTAACCGACACCTGGTCTCAAAAACGGATTCAAATTCGTAACTCCCACTTCAGGGCAGGCAACGATACGGAAAATCGGTCATCCGATCTGTGAGTGCACTTGATGGCTTACAATTGGAATTCAAATTTATTACTCGGTGTATTTGATGGCTCACAATTGGTGCTGGAGAGTATTGGTGGAGTGGTATAACTGACACCTGGTCTCAGAAATGGAGTTAGTGGGCTGGAGAGTAACAATCAATTTGCAGCATTGGTGGAGTGGTGTAATTGTCACCTGGTCTCAGAAACGGATTCAAATCCGATGGAGTTAGTAGGCTGGAGAGTAACAATCAATTTGCAGCATTGGTAGAGTGGTGTAACCGACACTTGGTTTTAGAAACAGATTCAAATTCGTAACTCTCACTTGGAGCTGATGGAGTTAATGAGCTGGAGAGTAACAGCCAGTGTGCAGCATTGGTGGAGTGATGTAACCACTAACCAACACCTGGTCTCAATGCTGGAATAGTGGAGACTGGTAACTCCTGGAGCGAGTACATCATTTTGCATTATATAGTTATCTAGTGTCTGCTCCCAGTCCCTGCATTATCTAGTTTGTCGGAGCCTTGCCGATGCATATATCATTCTCATCATATAGTTATCTAGTATCTGCTCCTAGTCCCTACATTATCTAGTTTATCGCTTTGTCGATGTGTACATCATTCTGCATCATATAGTTATCTAGTATCTGCTCCCAGTCCCTACATTATCTAGTTCGTCGGAGTCTTGCCGATGTTGTGGTGCTACTGCCGGAAAGACGAAGTCGTTTCATCTTTGAGAGACGCAATGCCAAACCATGAGCACTAGTTGGGGCGTATTTGTCTTGCATAGAGATGTCCCATTGACTCGGCTTGCCGGAATTATGAAGATTTCTAGTTTATTTACTTAATTTCAATACTGTTTTCCTGCATTTGTTTTCTACTCGTTTCTTTCTTTGTACTTCATATAGTTTGTAATCTAGAATTATTGTAATTGTGTACTACATTTTTATTATGACATGCATACATTTGGATTTTTTTTATTCCATTTATATCCTCATCATCTTTATTATTATTATTATTATTATTATTATTATTATTATTATTATTATTATTATTTTATTATTATTATTATTATTATTATTGGTGTTGTTGTTGTTGTTGTTATTATTATTATTATTATTATTGTTATTGTTATTGTTATTGTTATTGTTATTGTTATTGTTGTTGTTGTTGTTGTTTTTGTTTAGTTTTTTGCATTAAGACCTCAAATGGAGCATTTTAACATTTTCTTATGCTACAATTTGTACTTTTTATTTAATGAATTTTACTTTTATTTGTTTTAATAAAGTTCAAATTTTCCATAATCGTCGATGATATCCTAAGAGCTCTAGAGTTGTTTGTTTTTATTTCCATTTGAAAATTTTCAACATTTTACTATTTAAAATATTGAAAATAAATTTATTTTATCCATTTTTAATTTCAGTTTTCATATTTTTCAATCCTATATAATCTATTCAATCACACACACACACACATAATTACAATGACACTCATTATTTAAATATTCATCAATTCATTCTAACTACAATACAAATATTTATCCTTTAATCTCAATCACGCAAATTGAAAAAAATAATCAAATAAATATATTTTCATTTTCCAAATTAAACCTACAAGCATAAACATTTAATCATTCATCATAACAAAGTTATTGTATTTTTTTTTTCAAAAACCAATACACCTTTTAGATTGAATTTGAAATATTGAAAACTGAAAATTGATGTTGAAAATAAAACCAACTGATTTTATCAAAAGGCAGCCACAACTGATAGACATGAAATAGTTGGTAACAATCAATCAGGCATAGTTGGTTTTAGATAGAGATTAGATAACATAACAAATAGTCAACAAAGAGCTACGCGATAAACAACACCAGATTGTATAGATGTACGAATCAAATGATTTTACATCTTTCTTCTTCTAACTGAAATGTGATTATCGTTGCCAGCTACATGGATTACACTTGTGACCCAGGTGTTGCTGCTCACACTTACAGCTCTCAGATTAGATTACTATTGTTGGAGATCTAACTATATTTAAAGCTTGAGAATCTATCAACTAACAAATTTCTCTCTAAAAGGTTAAGTGTTATTGCAACAAGGGGTGAGATTTTAAATCTCATAGAGATTTTAGGTTTGTTGAATAAGTTTCAACGGCTGAACAAGCTCTATACTCTTATGGTAAGGGCAAAGGAGCTTATCTCAAACATGAGTCTAGTTTAGGATTCTATTGTATTCTTGAGTCTATATTTGAATTCTTCACTCTTAAAATGAGGATAAAGTTCTCATTGTTCTTATCAATTTGTCTTCTTGCTTTAACATACTGATCACAATATTTTCTTACCTTAAAAGAAAACCTATCGCCTGACATTTCTTGATCTTCCATTTGTTCTCTTGTTCAATTTCATACAAGGTTTTAATTCTTCCCGTTGAATCTATAAATCTCGTTAAAGCGATTGAATATCATGCACTGATTCTTGCTCTAATAAGTTTTTATGCTGATATGTTATCATGTGCGCTAGTTCTCTGATCATGTGTGGCTAATTATCTGTTCAGGTATATAGATAGTCCTTTGATCAGGTGTGGTGGGTTCTCTGATCAGATATGTAGGAATTGTTAAGATAACATGCAATTTATGTAAAGCTTTGTAACTAGAACTCAAGATATTTCTTATTTCTGTAAAAATCTTCAACAAATTACAAGAGCTTATTTATACAGGTAGATCACGTGCTCACTAAGCTACTGAAATCTATAACTATAATACTACAGACGAATCTAACAGCCCTTGATCAATATCCGTGTGGTCTTAGCTCATAAGGTTTCATAAGATGACACATGGAGTGTGTGTTCATTAACTTGCTACAAGCTCGCTTCACCTGTGTGTAACCTGTTATAGTTTGGCAAGCTACATTTTATCAGTAGCAATCAATGGTCTTGAGTGTTAGAAAGACATGCATGCAACCATGCATGCAATGCTCTTTGTGAGAACTGCAACACTCTCCTCCCCACAAACTCAAACCCGATGAATATCACCAAGGGAGAGTTTGGACAATAGTGATTGGAATTGAGGTCAAGCTAGGGACTTGGCAAAAAGATCGACAAGCTGCATATTGGAAGAAATAAACACTGGAAGTATATATCCCTTCCTATATTGAATTCGTGCAAAATGGCAATCCAGATCAAGATGCTTGGTCCTTTCATAAAAGACCTGATTCTTTGTGATCTGGATAGCTGCACTATTGTCACAGAAAATCTTGAGAGCCAAAGCAGTAGGAATATGGAAATCATGAAGAATATAGGAAAGCCAAAATAATTCCCTAAAAATGTAGCCTAAGCTCCTATACTCAGCTTCGGCTGTAGACAAGGATACTATTGATTGCCTTTTACAGTTCCAAGCAACAAGATAGTTTCCTAAAGATACGCAATATCCAGATAAGGATTTGCGAGTGTCTACACATGTGACCTAATCTACATCGCAGTAGGAAGAGATCTCAAAACTGGGAGAAGAAGTGAAGTGAAGCCCTAGTTAAGGACAACCTTTAAGATATTGAAAAACATGTAGACCTACTTCCCAGTGATGCTTATGAGGTGTATTCACAAACTGACTTAGCTGTTGTACGGAAAATGAGAGATCAGGTTGTGTTAAATTGAGATATAACAACTTGCCAATAAGTTTTCTATATGAATCTGGAGTGGAAAGAGGATCCCCCTATGCTGGGAAAGAGATAAACCAGGAGGAAAATGAGTTAAAGCTGGTTTGCAACCAAGCATACCAGTGTAAGAGATGAGATCTAGAACATACTTGCGCTGATATAGGTAGAAGCCAGTGGAAGATTTAGCAACCTCCATACTAAAGAAAAACTTAGCATCTCCTAAATCTTTGATGGTTAAAACATTATGTAAGGAAGACTTAAGAGACCTAATGGCATCTAGAGAATGACTCAAGATCAAGATATCATCTATATACACCAGTAAAGCAATGAAGGAGCTGTGAGTATATCTGGTGAAGAAGCAATGATCATTTTCTAACTGCACAAAATCTGAAGCAAGAAGCAATTTGCAAAACTCTTGATTCCACTCCCTAGAAGCTTGTTTTAGACCATACAGACTTTTCTTGAGTTTACAAACTTTTCCAGCATGATCTCCAGGTAAACCTTGAGGTATCTGCATGTAAATCTCATCAGAGAAATTGCCATGAAGAAATGAATTATTTATATCCACTTGATGAAGATACCAAGAAAATTGAGAAGCAAAAGCAAGAAGAGTCTGATAGTAACCAACTTGGCAACAGGTGAGAAAACTTCAGTATAATCTATCCCAAATGCTTGATTGTAGCCTTTAGCTACCAATCTAGCTTTAAAATGTTCTACCTGCCCATTAGACTTAAGCTTCACTTTGTAAACCCATTTGCAACCAATGGCATGCTTCCCAGGAGGTAAATGAACCAGGTCCTAAGTGTGATTCTCTTGGAGAGCAAGCAGCTCCTTAGACATGGCTTCCATCCATTCAATGTATTGAGAAGCCTCCTGATATGTCTGAGGCTTCTGGAGGGTGGTAACATGGGACAGTAAGGTAATATAAGCTGGTGTTAGACTAGGATTGATATAAAAAGGAAAGGTAGAAAGTGTAAAGGATCCATTGAGTGTAGTAGAACATACATAGTCCTTCAAGTATGTAGGAGGCTTGCAGTACTCTTTCTAACCTGTGGTGAAGAAATCAAAACAGGCGAATTATGAGTGTCAAAGAGAGATGGTAGATTTGGAAATGAAGAATCCTCATTATCTAAAGAGTGCATAGTATCTGTAGGAGAAATGGTGATTGGAAGGTTGGAATCCTAAGAAAGAGAATGAATAGGTTCAGAAACCTCAACATGGTCAGGTTGAAATGATCTAAATGGAAGATCTGGCATGATATCTTGTTGTAGGGGAAAATGAGAAGGAAACACCTTGGTATCCTCCCAATAATGACCTTGTGAGTATGAAGATCAAAGAGAATGAATCCTTTATGCTGAGAACAAAAACCCAGAAACAAGCATTCTGAGCTCCTTTTGTCAAACTTAGACTGCACAGGGAGAAAATTTACCTTGGAAACAAGACATCCAAAAGTATATAATTCCTTTAAGTCATGTATGTGACCAAAGAGCACCTGATAGGGTGATTCCCAATGCAGAACTCCAGTTGGTAACCTATTTATTAACCAGCTGGCATGAAGAATGGCACAACTCTAGAATTTAGAAGGCAACTGAGTTTGAAACATCAGTGCTCTAGTTACCTGAAGTAAGTGCTTGTGCTTTCTCTCTACCACACCATTCTGCTGAGGTGTGAAAGGACAAGATCTCTGATGAAGTATACCATGAGAGGAGAATAAGTCTGTCATCTGAGCATTGATGAATTCGCCACCATTATCAGTTCTAATACTTTGAATGTCTGACTTGAATCTAGTCTCACCATAAGAATGAAGCTTCTAACAATGAACCAAACCTGTGATTTTGCCTTGAACAGAAATGTCCATGTTGCTCGAGAGTGGTCTTCTACAATGGTTGAAAAATATGGTGTGTCTGAAATGTTTTCATCTTTACAAGAGCCCCATACATCCATGTGTATGAGAGCAAATAAGCAAGTGCTATGCCTGTTTAACATAGAAAATGGTTCCTTTTGCTGCTTGGCTTCAAAACAAATTTTACAATCTTGCAATATCTCAAAATCCTCACTTCTAAACTTTTTATTTGACAGCTAAAGATGCTTCATTGTGCTGATAGAAGGATGCCCAAGCCTGCAATGCAAATCCCTTAGGCTAGTATATTGCTGCACATTGCCAGCTAACTGAACTGTCTGATTCTCAGCAGGGAAAACATAAAGTGACCCTTCATGCTGCAAATTCCAAGGGTCTGATCAGAGTTCTTGCTCTGTATAAGGCAATGAGAAGCCAAAATTTCCACTTTGCCATCTATATCCTTGGTTAGTTGACCAACTAAAAGCAAATTATGAGTAAAGGCAGGAGAAAACAATATATTTTGCAATGTAATATCTCTGTTCAATTTCGCAGTCCCAATGAGAAATATCCACACAACACTACCATCTAGCAAGAAAATTTGAACAAGTGTCTTCAGCCTTCTTAAGTTAGAAAGTAGGTCAATTGACAACACATGTGACTACTAGCACCCGAGTCAACTATCCATTCATTGCCTTTGATCCCTATATTCATCCCAAAGGCATAATGGCCAGTGTAATTAACAGAATCAGTTCCAGTATCCATCTCTACTAGGTTAGCCACATTCATACTACTGTCTGTGACCAAGCCTTGCTTAAAGTATGCTGCCATGTGCTTAGCAATCTCTGCTTGCACCAACTTACTCATATCTAGGAGGCTATCTACCTCCATTTCATTCATCTGCATTCTACTTTGTGATTCTTGCTCTAATTTCCCTTCTGAAGCCTGATCAAAAGCACAATGGGCTCTACCTTGCCCCTTTTCTGCCTTAAACCTTTTGTACCAGTCTGTTATCCCTATTAACTCAAAGCAATCGTGCTTCAAGTGCCCTATGCCACCACAATGTTTACACTTCAACTTTGCCTTCACTTCTCTTGTCAGCCTCTTCTTATAAGGATTACCTTTGTACCCAGATCTATGATTAGAATACAAAGCAGTATGATCAGCTGTATCTGCAAAATGAGTTGAAACACTCATTTTCTCTTCAACTTGTAAGACCATGGCATATGTCTGGCTTATAGTTGGCAAGGGGTTCAGAATTTAGATTTGTTGCCTAATAATTTCAAAACAATCACTCAAACCCATTAGAAATCCCATCATATGTTCCTCTTCAAGATCTTTGCTACTGTCTTCCAAGGCTTCACAAACACAAGGCCTAGATGTTTTAAGTAATGACAGTTCATCCCATAAATTGCTCAAATTATTAAAATACATCATTACTGACTGAGTATCTTGAGCATATATTGCAATCTCTCTTCTTAGTTTATAGATTCTAGGTCCGCTTTTCTTACCAAAGCGCCTATGTAGCTCTTCCCAGAGATCTCTTGAGGTATCCATATTTTGAAACCCTCGAGATATTTCCTTTATCATTGAGTTACTAATCCAGTTGTATATAAGATAGTCCACACGTAGCCACTGCATATAATCTACGGATCCCATAGGAGGTTTCTTTAAGGTTCAATCAACTATACTGAGCTTATTTATAGAGATTAAGCCTCTTTTAATTGATCTAATCCAATTATGAAAATTGGAACCATCACACAAATCAGCCGTGAGTGTCATGCCAGGATGTTTACCAGGATTAATATACAGTTCATCATTGGCAAGAGTGCGGTTGGTACTGACCTCATTGCGTGAGTAGCCAAGTTGCATAACATCCTAACTGCCGCCGTGTATTCTAGTGTTGTGTTGCGGTGATGGATTCGTATCAGATTGTGAAGCATCACGGTGTTCCTCCTTCGTTCCACTAGATCCAACTTGTACTGGAGGATTTCCATGATAAGAAAACCTTAATTATTCATCGCGTGCATTCCTCTAAGAGAAATTCTAGTTTTTCTTCGTCATTTCTGGAAAATTCACTGATTAAATGTTGTAGATAGAAGCTACGATCAAGTGTATAGATTGATCAACAACAACAACTGGCTCTAGATACCATGTAGGAATTGTTAAGATAACATGCAATTTATGTAAAGCTTTGTAACTATAACTCAAGATATTTCTTATTTCTGTAAAAATCTTCAATAAATTACAATGAAGATGAGTGCTTATTTATACAGTTAGATCGCGTGCTCACTAAGCTACTAAAATCTATGGCTATAATACTACAGACGAATCTAACGGCCCTTGATCAATATCCATGTGGTCCTAGCTCATGAGGCTTCATAAGATGACATGTGTAGTGTGCGTTCATTAGCCTGCTACAAGCTCCCTTCACCTACGTGTAACCTGATATAGTTTGGCAAGCTGCATTTTATCAGTAGCAAGCAATAGTCTTGAGCATTAGAAAGACATGCATGCAGCCATGCATGCATTGCTCTTTGTGAGAACTGTAACGAGATATGGGTAGTTGCTACATCAGGAACCTTTCATCATGTAATAACTTGCATCAGGTAGCTCTTATTTATTCTGTATTGTGCTTCTTTTATACTACTCCCGTTTCGAAATGTTTGTTGTTTTTCTTTTTTATCTGGAATTAAGAATTAATTTTGTGGACAAATATACTCATCCCTCATATATGCCATAAAATCTAATTCATCTATATTTTCCTAAAAAATAACAATATTTTTTCTCTCTTCATATACTAAGAGAACAAAAACTTTTGTGAGACCGTCTTACAGGTCAAAATTCATAAAACTAGTCAAGATCATGATTTATAAAACTCATATTAAATGACACGTTTGTAATTTTATTAATCTTTAGTTGTATTAGAAATTGAATTTTAACCCGTAATACGATTTCATATAGAACTCCCTCTTAAACGATCTCATATAAAACTCCCTCAAATTTGAGAAGATTATATAAAGCTCGGCTTTAACAACTCTAAGATCTCATATAAAACTCCCTCAAATTTGAGAAGATTATATAAAGCTCGGCTTTAACAACTCGAGAATAAAAAAAATGCATTTTCCAAGTTTATTTCAGAAGTTAACGAATGAAGATAGGCTCATATTTAAAAATATATGTATGTGAGATATATGACAATGGATAAGATTCTTTGTTGCTGCAAATCTAATTAATTAACATAAATAAAATAAACAAATATCAATTATTTGTAATTGAATTGTAGAATATGGTTTGTTTGCTAATAAATTATGTTGATTCGTAGCATTGAAAACGGCCTCCTAAATATAGTATTGACGAATCGGCTGGTTGCCATTTGAGACAAACGTTAAGAACACGATAAACAAATTCTTTAATTATATGTCTAATTACTTGCTTTATGACAACAAAAGTAGATATTAATATAATGAAGAAAGGAGTTTGGGCCCTCAAAATTATTGGTTAACTAATTTGTTAGGTTGAAATGTTCTAAGCAACATTAATTTTCGTCGTATACGATAAGGCGTTTCCACTAATTATTCCTTCGTCCAAACAAAAAGAGAAACATTCTTCTAAGGAAAAAAAGATACACAGAACCCTCACGTTTTCTCTGAAAAATACTGCCCGTATCGTTAAACGGGTGTGACCCGCCCAAAACGTGTTGGCAACAATTTTTTATTTTTTAGCTATTTTTCTGTTTTTCTTATACTTATTTTTTCAAAATTCATTTAATTCATTCCAATTGGGATTTAATAATCATAATTATGGTTTATATTTAATTTAAAAATTAATTATCAAGTACAATGCATGCACCCGACGCTAAACTATCAAATGCAGTTGCCATTGAAGATTTGATTTTTCATTATCAATTACATAATAAATTGAAAAATGTACATATAACCAACATATTTTGCACTATGAGATAACTTTAAAAAGTAATATGTTGGTTAATTTAGTCTATTTTTATAAATATGATAAAAAATATTATACTGTTATCTTTACATATTGTGTTGTTGATAGTCAGAGCAAGAAAATTATTGGCTTTGGATGGTAGGGAGATATAGCTAGAGTAGCAAGACATACACACACACACACTCACATTTGTGTGTCTTGTGTTAAATACTTGGGGAACTATTTTTTCAGGTGTAGTATCTTTATCTATTTAATAACAAAATCGTTGCTAACAATAGTTTTCCTATCAAGAGTCATTATTAATTTTGTAACCTAATTTATTATTATTATTAACGTCAATCCATTAAATAATATTTTATTATTAATTGTGAATCACTTTAACAAAAGTTTCACATGTTTTGGAAACAAAAAATAATGTTGCATAGTGTAGCAATTCGTACATTTTCTAATTCAAGCTAATTTGAAATTCAAAATTAGGTTTAAATAATCATTTTTTTTCTTTTTATTTTGTTGGACTTAATCTCAATGACCATAATAACAAATATAAAAAATTTATATAAATCACAATAGTTAAAATTAATTTTGTTTTGTTATAATAATTTTATTATTTTTTCATCATTTTAATTTTTAACAAATAAAATTATACATATCGCTCATTCGTGAATCGCACAAGAGATACTCTAGATAAATAAAAAAATAAAAAAATTGAGGACCTTAGGCGGTGGTCCAATTGACCACCCTTGTGTTAGATAATTAAGGTATTTGAGGAGAGTGCAAAATTTACAATAATATATACTAGAATTTTTATGCTATTTATTAAACAAGGTTACGAGGGTAGTTTTTTGCATCTTCCGTAAATCTCAAAGGTATTAGTTTGCATTTTCCCTGTTCAATAAAAAAAAAAGTTTTCCTTACGAGAAACAAAAGTAACTCGATCGGTTTTATAATTAGTCTCAATTCTTAATTTTTTTTAACACGATTTTGAGAATCCTCTCTATTTCAACGTAGTTATGACAATTTGAATAGGTGTTGTTTCTATGTATTCCATTCCAATCTCACCAATTTTAATTTTTTAATTATTCAGTTACATAAAAAGTATCATTCTATACTTTATTTTTATCATGATCACAAATGAAAATGAAAAAACAAAAATGAAAGTAATTGACCCAATCAAACTAGAACAAACCGGTCAATCTCAGTCTCGCCCCATTTTATGACGCACCCGCACGCCAGGGCAAACACTCGACAGAAACATTTTCCATCAATCAATTTGTTTTATTTTTTATTTTTTATTTTAAGAAAAAAAAACAGTAAATATTTTTAATTTTATTTTTTATTTACAAAGGAACTCACAATCAATGCATGAAAGTTTGTATTGGACAAATCATGTTGCCTTGTAATATTTCACAAATTATACGGAAGAGGCAAACTGCATTGGGAAAGGTTTGTACACCTACATCTACAGATTGACCAAGCGATGTTACTGTAATTCAAACTTATGATCCTTAATCACAAATTCACATAATTTAAAGCTCAAATGGATACAAGTATTCAAATTCCAAATAACAAATGCTTTTTTAGCTAATATTGATAACTCATGCTTTTTTATTCAAATTTTTTCACAATGTCTTAAATATCCTTACTAAATGGTGGGCCCAGTTAAATATTCCTTTTGACCCCTTTATTTCAAATTCAATCTCTTTAACCTAAACATAATAAAAACAAAATAGGAATCAACTGGCCGATCCCCTTTGGCCTTATTCTCACGAAAATACAGACAAAATACAACCAAAAAACACAGTCAACCGTGTACAAAAATTATCGCGAACCCCTCCAAACATTTCTCACGAAAACCGGCCAAACATCCTCACGAATTCAAAGTTAAAATCGTCACGAATTCTGCCCAACATACAGACTAAATCAAGAGTGAAAAACCCACGAAAAGAGATCGAATTTAAATCCCGGACTCGAGCGAATACTCACGTGAATCTCGTCGACGACATGGATAATTTGGAGCCTTGGGCTGTCGAATTTCAACAGGTTAGAAACTAAATTCCAACGATTTAATGATTTATGATGAACAATTAAGAGTTTTGACATTTGTGTTGTGCATTTTCGTCAATTTAAATAGGCTAATATGTTCGAATTTTAGGGCATTAGTTTTGTGTTGTAGATAACTATGAAATCTGTTGAATTTGGTGGCTTTGGATTCATAAAATTTTGTAATGTCAATTTCTGGAAATTTGTTGATATCGTGACAAAAATTCACACGAAATTGATCTCGGGAGTATATATGCACACGAGAAGACATTTCGGGACTATATATAGCCACGAGATCAGTTTCGTGAGAATTTTTATCACGAAATGTATATGTTCAGAATAAAAAAAATTGTGTCAATATATTATCCCGAATAGGAAATCGTGTTGAATTATTTACACGAGAACAAATCTCGTGACAATATATTGTCACGAAATCTGATCTCGTGACAATATATTGTCACGAGATTTGTTCTTTTTTTTATATAATTGTTTGTGCTTGCATTTTTATGTCATAATTAATTCTTCTTCTCAATCATTGGTAAATTCTCAGCATGTAGATATCTATATCATGTCCAATTAATTTTAATTTAATTATATTTGTTTTATTTTTGCATTATTTATTGCTAATTTTTTCTATATATATTATTTAAAAAATAGCGTGATTGGGTGTGGAGGAGAGAGGCTTTACAGATGATCACATGCGGGATTAATTTATACTGGAAGGACAATATGAGTGTAATTAGGGAAGTATTACACGTGATCAGTAGTGGGCTCGAACTATTCGAGCAGTTTAGGAGAGAGTCGTGTTTCGGGCATCTGATAGATTTCGCGGGGGGAAACAGTTGTAACAATGCTCTACACGCATTGTTAAGTAGGGAGGTGATTATTGACGGTGCAGGGGAGCACGATATTTGATTTCGGATTGGAGAAACCAATATTAGATTTTCTTCGAGTGAGTTTGCTCTGGTGACTGAACTGCAGTTCGGAGGATCCGATTTTGATCCGTCTGCATCACATCAGATTTCTAGGAGATCTTTCTATTCCCGTGAGTTGAACAAGAATCCTCTGAGAGTGAAGGACCTACTTGAGAGGTTTAGGACCTATTCACTAGGAGATGACCTCATGGATTACGTCATGGTCGCCAATGTCCTGTTCCTGCACACTATGATCTTTGGATATGATCAGACACATATGATAGAAGACTGAGTATGGGTCTTAGCCGAGGATCGGGATCGATGGAACTCATTTCCATGGGGAGCTTATGCATTCAGTTTGTTGACGCATTATATGAGTTTAGTACCGTCCACTGAGGTAGAACTGAGGAGAAGACGGAGGAAAAGGCGAGATTGTCTTATCATTTCTATGGACCGGTGTGGGCTCTACTGGTATGAATCTCAATTTTATCACGATTATCAGTGTAATCTTATTTTATTGAATATAATTTGATCAATGTCTTATTCGACATGTGTGGGCATATGAGGCCTTACCGAGACTCGGTGCACATTGTGCACAGGTTCCAGTACTAGACGCATTGCCCAGGTGTTTGAAGTGGGCCTTTAGGACGAAGACTGCGCGTCTGGGCACATTGTTTTCTGATGAGGTGAGCATTTATTTTAAACACTGTGTGTTTTCTTGATTATTTGAAGTGTTTCTAATCAATTCTTTACCATTTGCAGCAATTATGCTTCATATATCTACAGCCGAGTGAGCATGAGATGGCCACTTCATATTACAGAAGTGTCTTGCTCGGTGATTGTATGGGTGTGACGTATGAGGCGCAGCACAATAAGAGGATAAAGCCCACTTACCGAGAGCTGGGTAGAGCGCATCAGCATAGAGCTCCCTCTCCCCCCAGAGCTCCTTCTCCTCCCAGAGCACCCTGCCCTCCCAGAGCTTCCTCTCACTCCAGGCGATCTGGGAGCTGTATTTCTCGCACGTGTGCAGATACTGGTGCAGTGGAGTCATCTAGGAGACGACGGAGTCGCCCTATAGAGAAGCATCCTAGACTGGCCACTCCCACGTCTAGCACTAGTGAGGATCACCAGTGTTGCAAGCATGCTTGGTGGATGCGAGAAGTGGTGCGTCAAACAGGCGAGGAGATGCTCCGTATCATGCAGGAGCGTGAGAGGGCACGCAGAGAGTACGAGGCGGAGCGAGAGAGGGCACACAGGCAAGAGTACGATGACATGTTTCATAGATTGAAGGATTTCGTTAAGAACATGTTCAAGAAGTTTGTCCCTAGATCCCGATCCCGGTCCCGGTCCCGTAGTAGGAGTCGCTCTCAGGGTAGATATCAAGAACATGCACGGGAAGAGAGTCCTCAGCGAGTGGCACCTCATATGGTACATAGCACAATCCGTGGACTGCTGTAGGATACACTGCCTTAACAGCATTCTTGATGCTCACGTGTTGGTCCGAGACTATCACCAAATCATCACGATCTCCAAAGGCCCTCTTAAACCGCTCCATGAACCATGTCCAGGCTGCATCATTCTCAATAGGACCCACACCAATGGCAAGAGGGAAACACTGCTCATTACCGTCTTTCGTCACAGCGACGAAAAGAATACCCTTGGTCTTCCCCTTCAAATGAGTGCCGTCAATGGCGATAACTGGACACATACACACTCTGAATGCCGCTCTACAAACTCCTAGAGCAACAAATGTGTACATGAAACGATTGTCACCATCAGTCTTCAAATCATAAATCGTATCAGGATTGGACCTCTTCAACATCTCCAAATATGCAGGCAATACCGCGAAAGACTGATCATGAGAACCGTAAACCATCTCTATTGCGAGATTCCTAGCCCGCAATGCAACACTGTACTCAACCTCAATGCCATACTCACTTAATATCTCAGCTATCATTGCTCTTGGCTTCAAGATAGAACCCTCATCTAGGATTCTCTTCTTAAATAAATCAGCAATTACTCGAGAGGATAACTTCCGTGGCGCATTACGTGTCAGGTCCAACTGACATGTATGATTATCCTCTAATTTAGTCACCATCCACAAGCCACCCTTAGAACTCGCCACTAATTTAAATGAGCAGGTCTCGTTTTCTTTGCAAATAACCGTTAGTCGACTTTTGCTGGATCGGGAGACCGAATATTCCACTTGACGCTGCATATGCCACTTTCCAACATCAATTACCAAATCTTTCTTCTCTAAGAAAGTCTTTCCCACGGCTATCGCATCAATATCTATCGGGGATGGGTCGTCCTGTACCACTGCTAGTGCATCGTCAACATGGGCCACATGAATAGACCAATGTCCTAAGGGAGGAAAGTCTACATTCAGAGCTTCAACATCAGGAGCAGCATCCTCAGATGAGAAGTTGTGAGGTCCACCATGTTGTAGAATATTGACAAACTCATCGAGACGCCCTGGCTCGCGAATCCATTCACAAAATTCAACAATTTGCTTATGCCGAACTTCACTCTCATAATTCTCATCATCATCATCATCATCCCAAGATAGATCATCAACACTATCATCTCTAATTGGTTCATCGTTAGCATCATTTAACGGCATTCCACTTGGAGTTTGCAGAATTGATTTCTCAGTAACGTACACAACCGACTCATCTTGCTCTTGGACCAAACGAGCTAAATCAACATCCGTCTTTAACAGTCCTTTTAGTGTCCTCCCTGTCAATGACCTCGTCAAATAACTCAGTGGATAACTAACACTTTTTGGAGATGTCTCCATAAAATCGTGAATTTCTTCGACCAATTTATCACGAGATAAATTGTCAAATGGGAGGTGCACCAGCTGATCTTCACCACCCACATACTCAGATCTCTCCCATCTACCGCTATGTCGGACAACAATACGTTGCCAAGCCATCTGCAAATTAACAATAAACAGTAATTAATGTAATTTAAAAAAAAAATCTCGTGAGAATATTATCACGGAAGCATAGAATTCGTGACAATATTGTCACAGTTCAGGTGATCTCGTGACAATATTGTCACGAAATGAAGACATTATAAAATTTTTAAAAAAAATTATTGTCACGAAATCTATTCATTTCGTGACAATAATTTTTTAGCCACGAGATGTGCTCTTCTCGTGAGTATTATTGTCACAGTTCATAGATTTCGTGACTATATTGTCACAAAATCTCTGAACCGTGACAATAATACTCACGAGAACACTGTATATCCGAAAAAAAATAATTCGATGCTACTAATCTTTGCAAAACGTCCAAATCTTTAATTTCACATTAATCTACCACAAAATATCCTAATTTACCAACAATGTATGCATATACGATCACTAAAAAATTACAAAACAAACATCTTATAACTTAAATACCTATTAAACATATCTATTATGAAATTAACATAACTTACGGCTAAATTGCATGAAATTTTAAAAGGACGTTATACCCGACTAATTCGAACAACTTGACGGTTATAAAAATTAAAAAACTAACCTCAAATTTTTTGGATATGTGTTGTTTCTCCAATAATATTTTGTAAAAATGGGCGTGAGTTTTATTTGGCAAAATCGTGAGTATTTCGTTCAATATGTTTTCTTCAATTTGGAATTTAATGCATGCAACCATAATCCAACTACCTAAATTTAATTCTCAGATTTTCGATTTTTATTTAAAAAAATTCCCACACATTCATCTTTTAATTAATGAGAAAAGAAATGAAAATTGTTCACATGAGACAAAAAGAGCATATAGGACTTTTACACCACTTTTTGAATAGAAAAGCATGACCTATCAATCTTGGCTAAAAAAACATTTGCTATCTTGAATTTGACTACTTTAATTTTTCACCCTAATTTAAATATAAATAATGCCAGAGCTAGTATTTTTATTTTTATCGGAGGCCTAATTAATAGTAGTTTAGAAAATTGAAAATTATATATATACCTTACAAAAATTATAAGTTAATATAAAATTCAATAAATAAAGTAGTTATATGTGTTAATTTAATTAATTTTTACCATTTAAAAAGAATTGTTTTCTATATTTACCTAATAGTCCATCTGTTTCCAATTAAATGTCATTTTAGGTGAATGCACACAGATTAATAAATTAATTGAGTAATTACCTAATACACCGTTGTGTGAATACACTAAATAAGTTAAATATATATATTTGAATGCACTAAAAATAAGAGCAAATGTGAAAAAAATGTAAATTTTATGTTTCGAATTTGTATAATGACATTTATTTTGAAACAAAATTAAAGTGTTAGAATAACACTTATTCAACGGAAGAAACAATGATTAATAGTTAAAAGGAAACCCGCTCCACGGACAAAATGTCAGACATAGTAACTTTAGACTAGAATTATCAGTTGCTTTTCAAGCACCGGTCGAACGCCACGTCAAAAAAAAAGAGGCTGTTTGCATTTCCATGTTCGACCGAGGCTGGTCCCCCTCTCTCTTCCCCATTATTTTAACAATTTTTTTATATTTTGTATTTTTTTATGTTTTATTAAAATAAATAAATTCATTATATTTAAATTTTATTAGATATGTAAATTTTATTTGGACACTTGTCTCTATTTTATTGGATATGTAGATTTTATTTGGATATGTAGATATAATGATTATTAATAATAAATATATCCATTATATCTAAATTTTATTTGGACACTTGTCTTTATTTTATTGGATATGTAGATTTCATTTGGATATGTAGATATAATGATTATTTATAATAAATATATCAATTATATCTAAATTTTATTTGGCCACTTGTCTCTATTTTATTGGATATGTAAATTTTATTTGGATATCTAGATATAATGCATATATTTTTTTAATAAATTTAAAAAAAAATATCAAAATTCGTATTTTTCATTCTCTATAAATAGAGACCATTTTTACTAAATTTTCACACCTCACAAAGAAGAAGAAAACGATCTCATTTATTCTACGGAGAAGATTGCAAGCTTGTCGAGCTATATGAAAACTAGGTCACAACTTCGCAATCAAGAAGCTCACGCCATTCTTCGTGACGACTTGATCGAGCACATATGGCAAAAATTCGGTCATCAGTACTAAATTTATATTTTTTTTCATCTATTTTAATCATCGTTTGTTTATTTCAATTCATGTTTGGTTATTGTTATTTATGTTGTTGTTTTGTTTATTTTGTATTTTATCATATTGTCTATTTTATAAAAGTGTGTTATTTTCTGTTATTACAATTTTCAATAATAATAATTATTTATTTTAATTATTATGAATTATATTATATTTATTAATAAAGGAAAAGAAAAAATAATATATAATGTTGTGGACTTGTGGTTGGGTGTTTGGGGTGGTTGCTGATAAACTATCAAATTATATATGGTTGGGTTGGATAAGATAATGGTGATGTGGAAGAGAGAGAAATTAATTAAATATTGAGGGTGGTTGCCCGGTTGGGATGTTTGCCCGATTGCTGATAATAGTAATCTTAGGGGTAGGAGCCAGTTGGCGTACTATCCCAACCACTAATACATTATAATATTTTTCTTATTATTCATCTAATATAATTTTATTATTTTTTAAATACTGTATTAGTGTAGTTGGGATACTACCCCAACCACCATGGTAGAATTTCCCGGATAGGAGATCGCCTGAGGGTCTGTTGAATCTCAATAAATAAATTAATAGCAATGTGAACACATACCTATTGATGAGTATGTGTATGTCTTTATTGGTAAACCAATAAATTTCGTTTCTTCCATAGAACCCATAATTGTACAATGAAAAGACAATGGTATTGTGGCTCATCAATTGAGCAAATTTTATCAAACCGCTAAATTTAATAAATATATTTCTCGAATATTGTACTAAATTATGCAGAAAAAAAAATCAAAATTAGCAAGTAATTATTGATGTTTTAAAATAAAAGAAAAGAAGTTCAAAAAGAGAGATTAAAACAAATTTGACAGAAGAAATAAAACTTAGAGTTTTTTTTAAAGCTAAAACCAACCATAGATCCAAAAGAAATAAAACTTAAGAGTTTTTTTTTAAAGCTAAAATCAACCATAGATCCAAAAGCATAAAGAAAAGTTGGGCTTGTTTGATTTTATTTCCAACATCAATTTTTCAGTTTTTCAACATTTCCAATTCAATTTACGAGGTGTATTGACTTTTGGAAAATGTAATGATTTTATCATGATAAATGATTTAATATTTAGAGTTATAGATTTGGAAAATGGAAATTAAATATGTTTGTTTGATTATTGTTTTCAATTTAAATATGTCGTTGAGACGAAAAGATAAATATTTGAGTGCTTGAGATTGATTGATGCATATTTATATTTTTGAATAGATGGTACAAGATTGTAAAAAAATGAAAATTGAAATTGAAAATAAGTAAAACAAACATGTTTTCAGTATTTTGAATAGTAAAAAGTTAAAAAATTTCACGTAGAAATAAAACCAAACAAGTCCTTAATCAGTTAATCTTCCGTGTTGGATCCCAACAACAGTAGAAAACAAGTATAAAAGAGTAAATGAATAACAAAAAAAGTCAAATTTAAGCAAGTCTATTATAAATTAAAGTTAGAGTCTCCCCTATTAAAAAAAAAGTTTAAGTTTATTTTGACAATGAATAGTATGAGCAATGAGATTTTGAGATTAAAAAATAAAGATATTAGTCACCTTCAATCACAATAGGATTGCCCATCCATCCCTCCTAGTAAATCAGTCACCCCAAAATCATTTTCACTACATGTTCGGTGTAGATGTTTTTGGCCTATTTAGGCGTGATCCAGGGTTTGTTTTTATAAATATTGTATAGCTATATTATTTTAATTTTCATAACACATTTTCTTTATCCAGAAAAAAAAAAAAAGTCATCCCAAAGAGTGATTGCCCAATGATATCAGCCTGCTAATTTTTTTCTTTAAATTTTCTAAAGTTAGTGTCGGTCTGAGTATGTGGGCAACACCTCCTCATGCATTGGTTGAATTTTATCTATGTCTATAGTCTATACATATAATTGAATAAAATAGTATACTTTGAACACAAACTTTAGACATTAAACCATGAACTATAAGTCATGAAAAACCCCATAAATTAATTTATATATGAGGTTATATCCGACATGATATATAGTGTGTCATCGTTGATAAATTTATGTTCAAATTGAATATATATGTGCGCATTTTGGTCATAACTTAAGCTACCTAAACACACAAAAGAATAAGAAAAGAAGGTGAATCAAAAAAATAAAAAATAAAAATACTCAGAGAACAACAAAATAGTAATAATAGTTATAATAAATTAAAAATTAAATAGAAACAAGTTTTTCTTCATCTATATTTGCATTTTCCAAATAGTACATCAGGGTCCTTTGCTACACATACATTTCCACAACCACTCTCCACGCAATCAAAGTTGTAGATACAAACACCACATGATGATGAATATTGTAGCATTTTTCTTGATACAAACTCATTTTCTTCAACCCCCATTATTCCTCCTATCTTTATCTGCACCACTGATAAATCCACAACTGAATTTATATATGTGTGTGTATGTGTGGGGAGAGAGAGAGATATATATATATATATATATATATATATATATATATAGAGAGAGAGAGAGAGAGACTAACCAGATACAGTAGAAGTTAAAAGTAGAAGCAGGAAAGCTATCTCTAATGAAGGTCTTCTGTTCATCTTTACTTTCCACACACAAACAAATTCGATGAAATTCAAATCTTGCAAGTTTGCTAGTTAAGTCCACCAAAGCAAGATCAAACAAGTAATAAATAAACTAACAATTACGTTTACAGATGAAATAAATAATATATATGATAAATCTGTGTAACACAAGAAATTACAGATTGATCTCTTCGAGTACTTTAGCAATATAATAAAACTAATGAGGCTTTATCTGCATGTGACATTATTGTCCGATTTCTTCTTTCTTAATACTAAAAAACAAAAGGCAATCACTTTTTTAACATGGATGATGCATAAATTAAATAAGTAAACCACGTAGTTAGTGACAGAGATGGATTAAACAAATATGGGTCACATTTTGAAAATTGAAAATTATACATCTACAAATCTCGAGACAATCCACTACCCCAAATTAAATTAATACCGGTATCTTTCAAAAATCTCTAATTCAGACTTACTGAAGTCAACCTCATTAGTCAGCCTAAAGGAAGTTAATAAACTTAATTAGACCCAAATTTTGTTTTGAAGCTCAATTAATTTCTTGATTAAAATCGATTTCTCTGAACCGGATTTTATTATGTCATATTGTTTCGTCTGCTGAACAGTTTTTATCATCAATTCATTCTTCTTTCCGCTAAAAAAAACGACTATCAAGATATAGACGAATATATAGTTGAAAAAAAAAAAGATTATCAACCTCATTTTTTACACTGATGGATGCAAACCTTTTTTTATTGATGGATTTTTTTTTATTTTATTTTTTCAGTTGAATGTGCTTTTTTATGCTGATAAGGGTAAGTATTTCAATATATGACTAAACAAAAAGGTGGTATATAAAGGTTTGTACTTTTGTTGCTTTCGGGAAAGGGAAAAATTAGCTATTGTACATTTGTTACAATAAAAACAATATATATAAATAAAATAAAGCATTATTAAAACAATATAAATAAAAAAGCATTATAAAATTAGTGTACTTTTGTTACAATAAAAACAGTATAGAAAAAAAAGGCATTATAAAAAATCATAAATATCGTACGTATACGTTTGAACTTAATGATTGGGGTCCAAATTTACATTTATATTTCCGGTTGATGCTCTCTAGACGACTACTAAGGACCACACCCGTAATTGGACGGGGTCAATTGTAGAAGCAATAAGCTTAACCCGAGTCGATCTCTCAAGGAAGACTTTATAGAAAAGAATTATCTAAAGGCTACACATGCTTTCAATAAAACAACTAAAATAAAATATAAACATTCTAACAAGGGGGCTTGATGATGATTATGCTAGGAATTCAAAATAGACAATAAAGCAAGACAAATAAATGCAAATACACAAATTAAATCAAGATTGGAGGAAATAAGTTAGATTAAGGTATTAGGGTGTAGATTCTCTCAATGGTTTTATCACTATGCTTTATTCAAGTTGATAATGCTACTCTTACAAATACAATAGACCCTTCCGAACCTCTCTTAGCTATATCATACAAGCAAGATTAACATATTAGGCTTAGGAACCCCATCCACCTAACGTCAGAGGAACCAATTTCTGGATTTCGATTCACAATCAAGACTCCTCTAAATCCTATCAATGTTCAAGTGGTGATGAAGTACCTAAACATGAAAAAGCACGATTCCAACAACAACAATCAACAAGAACAAGCATAGATCAAAACCACATAGATCCTCTACCCCCTAATAGAGAGATTAGCCACTAAACAGGCTCAAAACAACATAAATATCATAGAAGAAAGTCATCTCATAAATCAAATGCAAATAACAACAACTTCTACAATATTACGTATCTTTCAAGAGTTTGGAACAATCTCCACAAAGCATCCAAGAAATACAAAGAAAATACAAAGGGAAACCTTCATTCGAGCGTAGCTTCCGCGGATGGCTCGATGTCGTTTCCTTCTCGTCTTCTCTTCTTCTTGCTTGGCTTGGTTCCCTTCTTCTTCCTTTTCTCCTCTTCTCTTTTGTGAAGGTGGTGATGGTGAAAATGGTGAGAAAGTGGTGTAGAGATTTAGAGTGTGTAGTGTGTGTGTAGAGAGAATGGAGGTAGAGTGGTGGAGAAGATGATGTGGTGAGAGTGAATGGAATGATGATGATCAATCCCCCCAAAAATCTCCAAGAGATATGAGAGAGAGAGAGAGAGAGAGAGAGAGAGAGAGAGAGAAGGTGATGGGAGCTGATGGTAAGGGATCCATTAATGCAAAGATTTGTGTGGAGATTTTTGGGAGCAAAAGTCCAACTCTAGGAATTTAGGAAATAATAACCTATAGATCTTAGCAATTAAAAAATTGCCAAATCATCCAAGATTTAAATCATAATAGAGGAGGAATGAAATGCAGACGAGTGAGTCGCACACAGAAAATGAGAAGAAAAACTGGACCCGAGACGGAGAGGTAGGCACCCCGCGCGGCGGCGGGGTGCGGCGTCGCGGGGGCAGAGGCCGCCGCGGGGGGGGGGGGGGGGGGGGGAGGGTAGGGGCGCCGCGGGGGCGCGGGGCTGCGTGGGTCTCGGCCTGGTGTCTGCCCGCCCGCGCTGTGTAGCCCGCCCGCGCGGGTGCTATTTCTCATTTTTTCTTCACAATCTTAAGACTCCAATTTAATCAATTTTTCCACTTGCCACCAATTCCCATAAAATACCTCCTTTTATAATTAAAAGCTCAAGTTTAGCAACACTTGGCACAATCCACAATTAGAGCAATAAGCACAAATAAACACATAAAATCAACACATATCAAAATAAAATTCAACGAAATAAATACTAAACACAATAAAATAAATAAATTAAAATGACACAATTAGACAATAAACAACTCCCCTACACTTAGCCTTTTGCTTGTCCTCAAGCAAACAAGAAATTAAAAACATGAATCAAGAAGGAAAAACTTGCAACTCAATCATATATTTGATCACGATTTATGGTTCCCACAAAAGCATCCATCATCTATGAAAATGAGCACAATATCAAAACAAGTGATGAGCGCGACCTTTCAAAATCAAGATGATCAAGGAAGCAAGATTCTATCCAATTATTCCCCCGCAAATCACTTCCAAAATTTATTCACAACAGAGCAAAATATGATCATAAATAAAGGATTGCAATCATAGGACAAAATTCATCAGGTTTAATCATCGAAATTAATCGAGCTTCCTAATGTAGTTTCCCATACTCATCATGCAAAATAAAAGAAGCATTTGCCACACATGAGAGGAGTAGAATCCGGAATGCAATTCAAATTATTTATGCGAATTTTGGAGGCGGATCAAAATTCACAAGGTGAAAACCATAGGGAGGAAATCCCTAGTGTCCTTGTGTGGTTTCCCATACTCATTGTTGAATAAATCAACAAGAGGAGTAGAGATCCTTATTGCCCCTTTTCTTTTCCTCTCTCTCTTTTTTTTCTCTTTTTTTTTCTCTTTTTTTTATATCACCAAAATACAAAAAATATAAATGAAGAAAGATAATTAGGGGATAATTTCAAGAATAAGGCTACCCAGCATCATAATCTTTCAAGGACAAGATTTCACACAAATTTTTTCAATTATGAACACATTCAAGAACAATTATGCTTATGAGTGAAACCACAAAATCATTGAATTAATATGATTGATTTGAAAATAATTCCTTGAAGATTCATCTTCCAATTTTCAAATCTGACAATTAGACAAAAACATCATGCTAAGCAAGGGAAGAACAAAATACACAACATAATCAAAACGATAGAATGAACGCAATACGATCGAAACATATGCGACATAAAAACAAGAACCAACAACTAAAAACATAGTCCAATAATACAAAATCCAACATAACTAATACAAAACGTACTACAATAACAAGCTTCATGACCCCCCCATACTTAAAACATGCATTATCCTCAATGTATGAAAAACGAATGCAAGCATAAGATAGAAGGGAGTAGAGAACGTCACAATTTTGTAGAAAACCGGCAACGTGCGCGAGCTCCTACAAAACAACACTAGGAAACACCAACGAAAAATACGAACAATATATCACAAAAAAACAACGCACACGAACATGAGACATGTAAAACACAAAATACATAAAGAAACTTTACTACTCCGGTGGTGGATAAGGTGGTGGATTCTGTGGTGTGAAAGATGAGGCAAGAGTTCATGCATCCCAGCTAATGAATTATATCCTTTGGGAGCTGGGGCATCCTCATCAAGTGCTCCAATTTTGAAACAAAGAGCGGAGATGAATGCACAGAAGGAAGGGTGCTGGTTCTTCCGCATGATTGCGTCCTTGATAGTGCTCATAATGAAGGTGGACGGGCACACTTTCCTGCCTTTCTTTGCACACCAAAGTAGGAAGACCTCTGTTGAGTTCATCTTGTTGGCTTGCTCCATGCCCGAAATGTTGTATGCCAATAACTTGTGAACAACGGATAAAGCGGGATTCGGAACCCAGAAATTTCATGTCATGCATCCGCATCATTGAAATCAGATGGCATGCTCTTGATCCCCACAGTTGGGAAATCGAAGTAATCCCGCAATTCAGCCAAGGTGATGTTATATTGCAAATCAAACATCCTAAAGGTACAACTCTTTCCCTCCTCCTCATCATGTTGAAACGACACCAAAAATTCAAGCACGACATTATCATAAGTATAATATTGCATCCTAGCAAAGGTTTGCAAATTTAACACCTTAAGATACTCCATAATTTGCCCTTCTAAATTCAACTCCTGCATCAACTTCCAATCAATGTAGCGAGGACAAGATATCTCATGGCTACGGAGAGTAAGGTAACGGTTACCTTCATTTGGTGTGGTGATGAGGAATGGAGCTCCATATTATTGGCGGAGGTCCGATACCATTTGC
The DNA here is from genome assembly GCA_026008535.1 of Perilla frutescens. NCBI lineage: Eukaryota > Viridiplantae > Streptophyta > Magnoliopsida > Lamiales > Lamiaceae > Perilla > Perilla frutescens. The sequence continues at coordinate 5,939,599 of BRKX01000006.1, read as the reverse complement.
GGGGAGCTGGTGCTTTCCTGTCCTTTGCCCTTGTCTGTGCTTCTGTCGGTGCTTGCGGCTTTGCTAACATTTTTACTCTTGTCTTCGCCTTTTCCTCCCAAAATTTTGGGCAACTTCATTTTTGAGGCCATTTTGTGGAGATTGGAGATGTGCAGCAAGAAGGGAGGTGGTAGGAGGTGTTGCAGCAAAAAGAACGCAGTGAGGAATAATTCAGCTTGAGCGCGGCGGGGCTCTTGGGGTGGGTTTGCACGGCGGGGCTCGCTGTGGTGAGAGGCGGGAGAATTTGAGGAATAGAGGATGAATTTGCTGGAAATTACAGTGGAAATAGACTGTGAAAGCTAGAGAGAATGAAGGGAAGTGGTGCGAGGAGATGGGAAAATAGGGATTTGGGAAAAGGGGCCCTTTTAAAGTGAGAGGAAAAATAGTACAGAATTGGAGTAGGGAGCGCCGGGGGGGAGGGGGGGCTTGGCGAGTAGGGAGCCCCGTGGGGGGGGGCTTCAGCGCGGCGGGGGTCTGTGAGAGGGAGTGCCGCGGGGCTCTTCAGCGCGGCGGAGGCCTGTTGGGCGAGCGCCGCGGGGCGTTCGGGCGCCGCGGGGGTGTTTCAGCGCCGCGGGGCTGCGGCTGTGAGCGGAAGGGGGTGCGGCGGGGCTATCTGGCGCGGCGGCACTAAGGGGCTCTCGGCTTTTCAGTAGCCCGCCCGCGCGGTGTAATTTTTACACTTAGCCAATTTTCTCTATTCTTGCTCTATTTCCCACTCCTGCAGAAATCATTCAACTAATTAAAATTTTTAACAAGTAAAATTGCATCAAACAAATTTAAATACGGCTAATAAAAAGAAAATAAGACAATAAAATCATGGGTTGCCTCCCATGCAGCGCTCATTTTAATGTCTCGAGCTAGACGAAGTTTTTGGAGAATTCAATCGGAATTGACGAGTTTCAATTCCTCCATGTCGGCTTCGTGCGAAAACCCTTCATAGTATGACTTGACTCGGTGGCCATTCACTTGGAATGTAACGTTCGTTATCGGATTTTTCAACGTGACAACTCTATAGGGGAACACTTCTTCAATGATAAATGGTCCGCTCCAACGTGATTTGAGTTTTCCGGGAAAGAGCCGCAATCTAGTGTTGAAAAGGAGAACTTTCATGCCCGGCGTGAGCTCTTTCTTGACAATCCGCCTATCGTATCGCCTCTTCACTTTGTCTTTGTAAATCTTGGCATTGTCATAGGCTTCATTTCTCAATTCGTCAAGCTCGGGCAATTACAAGGCTCGCTCCTCTCCCGCACTTGCTAGGTCACAATTCACCGCTTTTATAGCCCAATAGGCTCGGTGCTCGATCTCAACGGGGAGATGGCATGCTTTTCCATAAACGAGGCGGTATGGGCTCATCCCAAGGATGGTTTTGTAAGCCGTTCGGTACGCCCAAAGAGCATCTATTAGCCTTTGTGACCAATCCTTCCTCGTCACATTCACGATCTTCTTCAATATGTTTTGAATTTGTTTGTTGCTCATCTCAACTTGACCGGAAGTTTGAGGATGATATGGAGTCGCCACCTTATGAGTCACTCCATTTTTTTCATCAATTTTGCAAAAAGCTTGTTGGTGGAATGAGTTCCACCGTCACTTATGATTGCTCTAGGGAATCCAAACCTACTCAAAATGTGCTCCTACACAAACTTGATAACCACATTAGCATCACAAGACCTAGTGGGGATTGCTTCAACCCACTTTGACACATAGTCGACCGCTAACATGATATACTCGAAGCCAAAAGAGTTAGGAAATGGTCCCATGAAATCAATACCCCAAACATCAAAAATTTCAACAACAAGATTGATATTTAAAGGCCTTTCATTTCTTCTCCCTATATTGCCGAGTCTTTGGCATTTATTACATGAAATGGAGTAAGCATGAGCATCTTTAAAAATTGAAGGCCAATACAAACCGGATTGTAGGATATTTCTAGCCGTATTTTGCCCTCCAAAATGACCACCACAATGAGATGAGTGGAAAAAGGCTAGAACATCGGTTTGCTCCTCTTCTGGGACACATCTTCAAATTATCTCGTCTTTTCCCAAATGGAAAAGGTATGGATCGTCCCAGAAGTAATACCTACACATTGCCAAAAATCTTTTCTTTTCTTGAAAAGAAAGGTTAGGTCTCATTTTATCACAAGCAAGATAATTGACAACATCGGCATACCAAGGAGAGGAATTAAGCTCAAGAGCATGCTCATATGGAAATGTATCACAATCAACTTCTTTTTCATGCAACAAATTGAAATCTTCATCAATGGGGAGGCGAGATAAATGGTCCGCTACCACGTTTTCACACCCATTTCTATCCTTAATCTCAACATCAAATTCTTGCACAAGCAAAATCCACCCAATGAGTCTAGGTTTATCTTGTGGTTTGGTCAACAAATGCCTTAGAGCCGCATGATCGCTATGCATAATTACCTTAGAACCTAAGATGTAGGATCTAAATTTATCCAATGAAAATACAACGGCTAGCAATTCTTTTTCGGTTGTGGTGTAATTTACTTGAGCACTATTCAAGGTAAGGCTAGCATAGTAATTTACACGAAGAATTTTATCAATACGTTGACCCAAAACAGCACCTACGGCGGAATTTGATGCATCACACATTATCTCAAAAGGTAAAGACCAATTAGGGGGAATGACAATGAGTGCGGTGATCAATTTCTCCTTAAGAGTGTTAAAAGCTTGCAAACATTTGTCATCAAACTCAAAAGGGACGTCTTGAGAAAGCAAATGACATAGAGGTTGGCTAATTTTTGAGAAGTCTTTAATAAACCTACGGTAAAAATCGGCATGGCCTAGAAAGCTTCTCACACCTTTTACATTAACGGGTGGAGGCAATTTTTCAATCACATCCACCTTAGCCTTGTCTACGCTCATTCCTTCCTTAGAAACAACATGACCAAGCCGGTCTTGGCTTGGTCCTCCGGTGCGATGGCAACCTGAAAATACCCCGATAAACCGTCAAGGAAACAATAAAAAATATGACCGGCTAGTTTATCAAGTATTTGATCAATGAAAGGAAGGGAAAAATGGTCTTTTCTAGTGGCGGCATTGAGCTTTGGTAGTCAATGCACATTCTCCACCCGGTGGTGGTTAGAGTAGCCACATGTTCTCCTTTATCATTCTCTACGACCGTTATTCCTCCTTTTTTCGGCACCACATGGACCGAGCTCACCCATTCACTATCGGCTATGGGATAAATGATCCCTTCCACTAGGAGTTTGAGAATCTCCTTCTTTACTATTTCCATTAGCACGAGGTTGAGTCTCCTTTGCCCTTCACGAACCGGCTTAGCCCCGTCCTCTAGAATGATGCGATGCATACACGTAGAGGGGCTAATGCATTTGATGTCGGAAAGATTCCATCCTATGGCTTGCTTGTTCCTCTTTAGTACGGCTACTAAGAGGTCTTTTTCATCTTTATCTAGCCCGGCAAAGATGATCACGGGCTTCTTCTCTTCATCATCAAGAAAGACGTATTTGAGATGAGATGAGAGCTCCTTGAGCTCAAGCTCGGGAGTAGGCTTCACTTCCTCTTCGGTCGAGGTCATTACTTCCATGAGACTTATGCCTTCTCCTAGCAAGATCTCCATCTCTTCAGTATTCAACTCGTCTCCCCCACACTTGAGGTAGGCTTCATCTATGGAAAGTTCCTCGGACGAGATTTCACTCCTCCAAAGAGCACCTATTTTCTGCAAGAAAACCTCCTCGGCCAAGTCATCAATAGCATCTATGTAAGAACAATTTTCCTCAAATGAGGAAACGAGAATAGCCTTGTTTTCATGTACGGAAAAAGACACCGTTTCTCCTAACACCGACATTTTTAAGGTTCCATTTTTAACATCAATCAAGGTGTTTGTGGTAGCCATAAAAGGTCTATCTAGGAGAAGTGTGTGCTCTTTACCCGTTTCTTTCACATTACCCACATCCAATACAACAAAATCAACCGGTATGATCAATCCACCAACCTTAACTAGAATGTCCTCTATTATTCCCCTAGGATATCTCACGGACCTATCCGCCAATTGTAGACACATTCTAGTTGGTTTCAATTCACCTTACTCTAATTGTTTATAAATAGAGTAAGACATCAAATTAATTCCGACTCCTAAATCTAGCATACCACATGCTTCTTTACCATTTTCCAAAGTAATTTTAAGAGTAAGACTACCTGGATCACGGAGCTTTGGTGGTAGTTGATGTTGTAGGATTGCACTAGCCACTTCGGACACTTCAATCTTCTCATCCTCCCCAAACTTCCTCTTCTTTGAAGCAAGTTCCTTGAAGAACTTGACATAGGTCGGCACATTTCGGATGACATCAAAGAGTGGAAGATTGACATTCACCTTGGATAGGAGTTTGTAGAACTCTTGGAACTTAGTGTCTTGCTTCTCATTCCTTAACCGGCTTGGAAATGGAATTGGAGGGTTGTAAGGATTGGTAGCCTTGTGGAGTGTGGGCTTTTTCACTTCTTCTCTTTCTTTCTCGGACTCCTTTTGTTGTTGTTGAGGAGTCTCATCTTCTTTTTCAACCTCTTCAGTTGGACTTGGCTCTCCAACCTTGTTGTCTATCACCTTTCCTCCTCTAAGCACGATGATTTCTTGAGCTTGCTTCGGTTGGCTTGGTAACTTGTCCGACTTGGCTTGTTTGGCTAATTCTCCAACGGTCCTGGCTATTTGCCCAACTTGGGTTTCAATCCTCTTTACGGAGGCCTCAACGGATTCGAATCTTTATTGGGTGGCTTGAATAAAGGATTGCAAGGTGTCTTGCAATGTCGGCTTAGGCGGTTGGTTTGGTTGGGCCGGATATTGTTGCGGCCTCGGATAAGGTGGAGCTTGGCCATCTCCGGCTTGTTGAGGTGGAGGCGGTTGTTGTGGTGGTTGAGGTGGTTGTTGAGGTTGTTTCTAAGAGAAATTTGGATGATTTCTCCACCCCGAATTGTATGATTGAGTGTATGGGTTGTAAGGTTGGCGTGGTTGGAATCCTTGAAGGGCATGCACTTGCTCTTGAAGAGCATGGAAATGAGCCTCTTCACTTGACTCCGGCTCGATCGACCTTTGACACAAGTTGGCTCCATGGCCATACTCTCCACAAATCCCACAAGTCTCAACGGTCATCACTTGTTGGGGTGGCCTCTCGGAGGTTCGAAGCATCTCTACTTGCCTTGTCAACTCGGCAAGTTGTTTCGTCACATCATAACTAGGGTTGACTTCATTGACGGAAGCTCTCTTCCCCCTAGCACTCTTTTGTTGAGAAGTAGTGGCCATGGTCTCATAGATGTTTGAGACCTCTTCAGCGGTCCGTCCTCCAATGTCTCATCCCGATGCATTGTCCACCATATATTGGAAATTTTGTGAAAGCCTGTTGTAGAAGAATTGGTTGAGCACCCGCGAGATGGTGGTGAGGGCATTGTTGTTGGAGACCTCGAAATCGATCCCAAGCTTCATGAAATGCTTCACCCGGAGATTGGGTAAAGGTAACAATTTGAGCTCTCAAGTCTTGGGTCTTTTGATTGGAATAGTACTTGGCCATGAACTTTTCATAGACGGCATTCCAATTGGCCAATGAGTTGGCCGGTAGGGACATGAACCACGTCTTGGCTTGATCTTTCAAGGTGTAAGGGAAACACCTCATCTTCAATTGATCTTCGTTCAAACCTTGTAGAGGAAAGGTTTAAACAACGGAATAGAACTCCCGGATGAAGTTCAAAGCATCTTCGGCCGGCATCCCGTAGAATGAAGGAGTTGGCTAAAGTGGATGTTCTTCAACTCGTAGTTCCTTACGGCTTCACCAAGAACTATGCAAGATGTCAACGCCCTAATCACGGGACGAGCAAAATCTCTCATGTTCCTAGCCGCATTGGCATTTTCGGGATTGTTGAGGGGGTTAGCTTCTATCTCTCTTTTCCACTCGAACAAGTCGAATCTCCTCGGTCGATGGATGTTGTCAAACACGGGGACTAGTCTCCAATTGTAGCCCGCCCGCGCGGGTGCTATTTCTCATTTTTTCTTCACAATCTTAAGACTCCAATTTAACCAATTTTTCCACTTGCCACCAATTCCCATAAAATACCTCCTTTTATAATTAAAAGCTCAAGTTTAGCAACACTTGGCACAATCCACCATTAGAGCAATAAGCACAAATAAACACATAAAATCAACACATATCAAAATAAAATTCAACGAAATAAATACTAAACACAATAAAATAAATAAATTAAAATGACACAATTAGACACTAAACACTTAACAAACTAAATATTAGTGTACAAGAATAAATCAAATATTACGGAACAATATTAATCTTAGGAATTAGGATCATCAGATGCCTACAAGAGATGGTAACTTTTAAAAGATGATAGTACTTGATGAAACTATGAAACAAAAATGTTTTAGATACTACTTGATGAGACTGCCATTTGTTTTATACTAGTATTTCTCCTGTGCGATGCATAAATAATTATTATTTTTTTAAATTCGTAATATTATGATTATTTTTTAATTTTATATGTTGTGCTTAATTTTTAAAATTAATGCACATGTATTAATTAATTAGATAGAAGACCAATTTTGTGTAGTCACGACAAACAAAAAAAAGTAAATTTCAGGAACTAAATGAAAATCCATGTCAGAAAAAGATCGGATTGAAATATTTCAAACGACACGATTTTATAAAAAGTAATGTATAATTGTCCAAGATCAAAGAACATTTGATTTCTTTGAATATATGATAGGTATAAAAAATATAATTATTTAATTATTTTAAATGATGAAGTTGAAATAGAACAATAAATTATTATTATTATTATTATTATTATTATTATTATTATTATTATTATTATTATTATTATTATTATTATTATTATTATTATTATAACACAGCATAAATTAAATCTATTTTTTTATGCAACAAATGTAGAGTACTATACAAATCATCCACCTATGCATAAAAAAATAAAATAAAAAATGTTATATATATTCAATTTCCAAGTAAAAAATAATAATAAATAAGATTCCAAATTTTTTTAAAAATACAACGGATATAATCTAAACCGTCATGAAAAATGAAAAAAAAGAAGAAGAAAAATTTCAACAATAAATGTTACTATTGTTGTCTATTAACTCATAAGCGTTGTCTATTATATAAAAAGTATTGTTTAAAATATAATTATAAAATCGTGTTATAGACAATGGTTTATAACAGAACCGTTGTCTATCACATGGTTTGCCTTAATATATGTATAGATAACTAACATGAATAAGTGATTTAATGATATCTTAATATTTTTCCATTCTTTTCACCTTTTACCGTCGCTGACGCGGTCTTCATCGTTAGACACTCAAGTGTCCGGAAAAAAAGATATATAATCGACATTCTCCAACCAACAAATCGGAAATCCTGACACATGGTGGCGTTAGTCTCACAAAGAGACAGACTGGGGATACACGGTTCAAGTTAGAGCACAAAGCTCTGAAGTCTGTGACAGTCTCACAAAGAGAACAGAGAGTAAAAGAGCAATTACAGAGACTGTATTGAGTGTGTCTTCTTTTTAAGATTAGTTAACAGTGACAAAATATATAGGCTACCAATTAGGTTTGAGTGTGGATTGGACTAAAGAGTAAAAGGGAAATTTAGTTATGGCCTTTAAGGTATATATTTATTTTTAAAAAATTAATTATCAAGAGCAATGCACGAATCTAAGTATTAGCGTTGGACGGGTGCATTGCGCGAGACGTTGAATAAAAAAATAATTAATTCAAAAAATTAAATATATATTTGTAAAAAAAAATGAAAAGAAATTAAAAAGAAAAGAAAAATGAGGAGAGAGAGGGGAAGGAGAAGGGGCCACCGGATAAAAAAAAAAGAAAGAAAAAAAGAAAAAAAAGAGAAGGAACCATCTCATGGTTCAATCTCATGGTTCAAACTCAAATTGGTCTAAAATAAATTCGTTAAACAATCTTATGCCTAATCATATATCACTAAATAATTCATTTAACATATTTGAATTTAAGCAATTGCCTATTAATGATATTCATTATCGTTTTCCATATATTTTAAGTGCCCACTTCCACTTGTACTACATGAAATCATGCATCAACTTATTGTGCAATTTAACAAAAATGCTTGCTTAAAACTTGAAATCAAAACTAACTTTATATTATTATTACTACTAGTACGTAGCTTAATTCGTATTTTCGATGAAAGATCTAATATGAATCTCAATGATCTCTGCTCAAAAATAAAAATAAAAATCCACACTGTTGAAAAAATATGATGCCCTATATAAAGGGAATTGCACTATTGGCTATTGCAGGAAAGAACAAATTTTGTTTTTCAGTTGGAAGGACATGAATTAACCAAAAGAGATTCAAGAATCACGACTGATTAAGTGATTATATAAACGCCACACATTAATTCCGTCTACAGAAAAAAGGAAAAAAAAAACTCAAAAAAGTATCCAACGCACACCAATGGTCGAACCAAAGCCAGAGCTCGCGTTCATGCCTCCTCCACCACCACCACCGCCACCGGTGGTAGACGGAAGCGGCGGCCCAGAAGGAATTTTGGGGGGTTTATTGAAAATGGGCCGGCCGAAGCTGCGATTAACATCAGAATACGACAGTGAGAGCTCCGTTTTCTTCAACAAAATATCGTGCAGATTAATGGACAATCTAGGTAAACTGAAGCTCACTTTTCAGAACGGCAGCAACGGGGAAGTCTCTGAGCCCCAGATTTTTCTGAATTCGAAATTCTTTTCGCTGCAATACGACGTCGAAGAAAGCGATGCGTTGCTCAAAGCATCGTATGAAATCGTACCGGGATTGCAATTCAGAGCCGCGCACGATGTCAAGGTTTATTATTATTATTATTATTATTATTATTATTATTTTTTTTTTTTTTTTTTTTATTATTCTTATTGTTATTCTTTAATCTTTGTTTTTTGGTTTTATCTGCTGATGACTTTCTTTTCATTGCTTACAAGAATTACAAGTGTAGTACTGACTTACTGTGAATATGAGATACTGTAGTTTGTTCATTATGTGTGTCGTATATTTGAAGAGGGTAGTTTCCATAACTCAAAGTGCTCCTTCAGATATGGAGATAGTCCATTGATCAAAATGGAAGAGAGAAAGATTCTGTTTGTGTTCCTACATCGTGCTTGGCTTTATGTTAGTAGCTGATGTTAACCATTGCTATAAAATATAACACAGATTATTGACTAAGATTCATTTTTAGATATGCAGATATTGTGCTTGAAAGAAGCATTTTCACTAGCAACTATTCATGTATTTGCTTGCTCAGTCTCACCAATTAATGTGTTGAAAATATATGTTTAGTTCAACTCTTGTATTATTTCCCTCTTTGTTACGTTCCTGGTTTTTTTGTTATTGTTTATTTGGAATTTTAAATGAGGAGAAATGCACGCTCTAATGCTAAAGATTTAACTTTGTTTGATACCATCTCATCTTACTTAGTTACTTTATTCTGGAGTAGTTGAGGTTACTTTGTGTTAAGTTTTTGTTTTGCCAAAAGTCTTGCTGAATTGCTTGATATCTGGAAAGTTCTTTAACATTTTGGCCTTCTGTATTACTTTTGAGGAGACTTTTCAGGTGCTCTTATTTTATATCTCGCAGATGGAATTTGCTCTCTAATTCTTAGCATGGAGTTGGTTTTCTCTTTGATTGATTAATGCCATTTATAAAACAGATATTTTGACTGCATTGTGGAGAATAACAAAGCAATAGAATGACTAGAGTTAGTGAGACATGAATAATGAGATTTATTGTTTTATCTTGTTCCCCCATATTTCTCAGTTGATAGAAATTTAAATTACATTTAGAAGATACTTTGCAATTGTGGTTGGATGCTATAGTTGAAGCAGTGTTAAGATTGATCAGAAAAGTGTTTTGATACTATCTTGAGGAATCAGCAAGAATCTATTCAGTTGCTACTCAGTGTATGGGCAATAAATCTTATATCTTGTCTGTGCACTTTTTCTTACAGTGCTTCTGTATTACTTTTAGGCTTGGCAAGGAGAAGTTGCGATGGTTGCAGATCTTGCTGGTCCAGCTTACAAATTTGAACTTTCATCTGCAGTACCATCTATTGGCCTGGTTAGAACTTTTTTGCACCGCTACTTGTATATGTTTTTAAAAAAAAAAATTAAGAATTGGTTGATGGTTGAACTTCATTTTGGACAGCTAGAAACTCGAAGATATTCATACACGCAAGATTGTATAAAATATCTTAAGCTCTTCTTATTAACTTCAGAGCGGGCTTAATAGTCTACGCTCTACTGTACATTCAGTGGGCCATTGTAGTTCACCTTGATGGAAAGCTATTTTAGCATCTTTTATAATATGCTGTCTTGACCACTTAGAATTTAACCTTTGTATATTCTACTCACACAGCACAAGAACTTCTTATCACTGATTTGTTCTATTGTTGGCCCTGCAGCCAAGAGCAACCTTGAAATTTCCTCTTGGTGAAATTTCATTTGAAGAGAAAGACGAGGAAGAAGAGGAACAAAAGAGAGTTTTAGCAGTGAATGGTACTATTAAAAGTCATATTATGAACGGAGTTTATACTGCCCGATTCAGTGATGAAAATTTGGATTTGCGATATGCTTACAAGGTTATTTCCTTTGGGCATTGTTTCTTTAAGGAATTTATTTTAATTTTCTTTTTTCATCCGGTCAAGGAATTTTTTATAGTGTATCTGGTTGTCGATATGTATTTTGAGGATTTATTCCTTGTGAAATTGGTCACTAAAAATGATTTGCTCAGAATAGCATGTTTGAATCTTTTTAATTATCTCTTGGCATAAAAATGCCTAGTTTTCAGTGAGTTCCACACCTGCATTTCCGGTAGTCTAGCGAAAAACCCGACTTATTAATCTTGTTATCCTATTAAAAAACGTTTTTGTGGCTAATTGTTTTAACATTGTGTTGTCAGGATGCGGAAATGGCGTTCATTCCAAGCTTATCTCTGCCTTCAAATGCGTTGTCTTGTGCATTTAAGCGGAGATTCAGTCCTTCAAACAAGTTGAGGTGCTATCTCCTTCCTTCATCCCGCTATATGCACCATCTCTCCTCCCACTGCCTTAGTTTTCTTCAGCATAAATTTGAATTTTGAAGCCTTTTTAGTTGTTCCAAAAGATACTATTTTGCCAGAAAACAATGTTATCTTTCCAAACAGTAAATTATGATAATGTCAAGACTCTGCTCATGTATTATTATTTTGATTGGTGATGTGTCAGCTACTTGTACAAATTCGACACAAACGATTGGAGTGCAGTATATAAACACAAAGTCGGGAATGACTATAAACTTAAAGCTGGTTATGATGCTAAGGAACGACATGGTTGGGCATCACTATGGGTAAGTTTCTCATTTACTAAAAGAAACGTGAACCATAAAAACTAATGAAGTTTGGATTAGAAACTCGTGAAAATATAATGCCTATCCTTGGACTGGATTGTGACAGTGAATACTTTCAGTGAATATCTCAAAATGCTCGCTATGCACTTGGATTCTTCATCTTCTATAGATGTAACTCGTCGTTTGTGTCATGTCTGATAACGGATGGTTCAGGTTGGAGATGAAGACGGCAAAGCCAAGACAGCCCCGATGAAGATGAAAGCGCAGATCATGCTCCAAGTTCCTCAAGATGATATAAAATCATCGGCTCTAACGTTCCGAGTCAAGAAGAGGTGGGACATTTAATTTATATATGGTGGAAGAAGCATGCAGATATCTCCATTTGCATCATGTTGTAGCGAATTTCTCCTCCTGAAAAATACTTCCATCTTTTGTTTAAATTTTGCAAAGCCCGATCTTATTAGTTCGATGATAATAAAAATAGATTAGTTTGAAATCTTGATAGCATGTAATTACATTCCACTTAGATGTTTGTTTCTTTTCCATTGTGGTATCTATAGGTGTTTTTGGAGTAAATTTGACTATACGGGTACGACAATATAAAAGAGGTAAATCACATTAAGCAAGTCTTGTCTAAAGTGACGTGCTTGATATATGAGTTGTTGGTCGAGATTTGAATTCTTAACTTTTAACCATAAGCTCATTCATCCCAATTAAGCTAGCTCGAAGGGATGTGTATTTTTTAATTATTTTTATTTATGAGAACAGTGCAGGTGCAAGTAGAACAAGTTTATTTGTCTAATGAAACAAATTGTTCTGTACATCGGATGTACGTAAGATTTATATTCAATGAAAAGCTACGCCCCTGACAACAAAATTGAATATTTTGAATTTGATTTTCGTTTAACTAATTTTTATTTGTTATTTTAGGTTTTATAGCTTGTAAATAATTATTTATCATTTTACATATTTTTATGCATTCTCTCTCGATTTTAATCTTATTAAATATCTACAAAATTTTAGAAAAATATATCTTAATAGAATTCTATTAGAATGGGCATATTTGTCAAAATATTTATATTTTGATGCTAATGTATGTAAAATATTTAATAAAAAAATTACGGAGAAATATAAGATTAGATCATATCTCATACTAATGTGTGTAAAATATTGATACATATATGTCTATATATAATTGATTTCATAATGTTTTTAAATTCTATTTGAAATATTCCAACATGCACAGTTTCTAGATTACTGAATAATCTAAAATAAAATAAAAACCTCACATATTACTTGGAACTACCAAAGTTCAACAATAAAATACTATTTCGTAAATAATAATAATAATAATAATAATAATAATAATAATAAATCAAATAAAATAAATGCTACCGCTTTATTAAAATATTACAATCAAAGGGCCATAAGTGATACATATGTGGCTATAATGCCAACAAAATCGCTAGAGTTCCATAGTCTAATCTATATGAGATGTAAGGGGTGGTCTCCTGTGAGACGGTCTAACGTGTCGTTTTCGTTAGACGGGTCATAATCCGACCCGTTTTCCTAACTTCATATCTGGTGACACTTCAGTTCATAGTATGTGACATTTCAGTTTATGATTGGTGATACTTAACTTCATCTCGGCTTCACACAATAGTTAAAGATATTACTAAAAAATATTTCATATCTGGTGACACTTTCAGTTCATAATATGTGACACTTCAGTTCATGATTGGTGATACCTAGCTTCATATTCGGTGACACTTCATTGTTATTTGCTTTAATAATTCAACGTGATAGTTCGTTGTACATGCTTGTTATGTTAGTGATACTTCATGTTACAATTGATAGGACTTCACATAATAGTTAAAGATATTACTAAAAAATATTAAAATTTATTAAGACTTATGCTGCTTCATATCCGGTGACACTTCAGTTCATAGTATGTGACACTTCTGTTTATGATTGGTGATACTTAGCTTCATATCTGGTGACACTTCATTGTGACCCGGATCCGGGTCGGATCTTAATATCCGTCTAACGGTTTATGACCCGTTAGACGGTCTAACACAAGTCTTTGTCGAGATGTAAAATTTTGGAATTATATAAATTCATTGTGCATGATTTTGAGATTTTAAAAAATATGATGTTGTACATGAAAGAGATTATAAAAAAATCTCTTATTCTAATTTTACAAAATTGAATCAGATTTAATATTTTAATTCATCCTAGAGACACTTACACTTATTTTCACTCATTTCTCAACAATAGTCGGGGAAAATTCATTCATCTACAATGATAACAACCTTTAGTAATTTGGAGTTGGATTTGAGCCCATAACTTTATTTATTTATTTTTATTTTTTCATAACTATTGAGTGCTGTATGACATTGAGGTTCAATGTTGCACTCGATGTCAGACAGACTTCCTGTGACATTGTCTATGACATAGTCGTAACTAATCTTATCCTTTCCTAGTTTATTTATTATTTTAATAAATAAAATAACTTTATATATATCTTAAAATATATGTGTATATCCACGAAATTAATATTTCAAATAATTGGATATATAAATAATAGATATATTATTTAAAATAGAGTTTGACAAAGTCAAAACTCTATCTCCTATTTTTAGGTCTAGTGGTTTCTCTATTTAATTCTTTTTCTTTTTCAGAAAATTATATTTGCTGGATATTTAGAAAAAGAGCATGAACGTGGGGAAGCTATCAACCACGCCTTGGAGGCGGTTTCTTCCATCAACGGTGAAGTCATGGAGTGAAGCAGTTATTGTCAACCCATGTTCAAGAAAGAGAAATCGTGGACCGTGTTGGATTCAAGTGAAGAAGCATATAAGGGATGTGTTCGACACTTGAAGACTTATTCAAGCTCAATCCGTTTTCCGTTGTGTGAAGATTGAAGAAAGCTTGAGTCACAAACTTAGTTTAGGTTTCGTTCTTCGTTCCTTCTTCTATCTTAATGTTTATTATTGTTCAATCCTTTTACGGAATAGATTGTACAAGTTAGGATAGATAGCAAGGTTGTGAAACCTTTACTAGTTTGTATACGAATTGACGGGATGTCAATTTGTATGTTTTAGTTTGTATACAAGTCGACGGGATGTCAACTTGTATAATCTAGTTTGCATATGAATTGACGGGATGTCAATCTGTATGTTGTAGTTTGCATATGAATTGACGAGATGTCAATCTGTATGTTGTAGTTTGCATATGAACTGACGGGATGTCAAGTTGTATGTTGTTGTTTGTATATGAATTGACGGGATGTCAATTTATATGTTTTAGTTCTTTTTAGTGTTAGTCTAGATTAGAACTTGTAATGTTGTTATAGTGTTAAGAGCCTTCGCATCTAACATTAACGGCTTGAAAATTTTGTACTCTTAATAGTATAATTTCGCCCTGTGGCAATCATACACATGTTGTGTATGATTTAAAATTTATGTTTTGTATTCTTGTGCATTTTATTTCCGGCATTTTTATGTTAAGATAAGTTGTGTTAACTGTCTTTAACATTGAGTTTGACATTACGAATCTGTGTCTAATTTCAGTGTTTGTGGCAACAAATTTCAACAAGTGGCATCAAGAGCCGGTACTTAACACACTAAGTATTCGATCCTTGGTTTGTTGACTCACTGAAAGATGGATATTTAGATCAATCAGTGCCGTCCTCCGGCATTGGATAGCAATGGCAAGAATTATGCTATGTGGAAATCGCGCATGAAGATGTATATCAAGTCCATCGATGAGAGGGCTTGGTTGGCTGTAATTGAAGAATGGTCTCCACCGAGGATGGAAGGACCAAATGGAGTGTACATTCTTACTCCGGAGACTCAATGGACTAATGATGATCGAATCATTGCCAACTTCAATTCGAGGGCACTCAATGCTATTTTTGTTTCGGTTGATGTTCCGTGCTTCAAAATAGTGTGTAATTGCACTGCGGCATATCAAGCATGGAGCATACTGCAGGAACATTGTGAAGGATCGATCAATGTACGACAAATAAAGCTTAGGCTACTCACTTCTAAATTTGAAACTCTGCGAATGTTAGAAGATGAGACTATTTCAATGTACACTGAACGATTGTGTGAAGTGTCAAATGAATCTACAGCTCTCGGATGTCCGATCTCGAATGAAAACATGGTTAGCAAACTTCTTCGCACACTTCCGGAGAGATTCAACATGAAATCTCAGCAATTGAAGAAGCTCACAATGTATCAAACATGAGTTTGAGTGAAGCAGTGAGCATTCTACTCACGTTTGAGATGAATCTTGAAAATCAGAAATCAAACACCTCTTCCAAAGGAATTGCACTTCAATCAGTAACATCAAGTTCAAATGTTGAACTTGATGTCGAGAACATTCAGGAGATTACTGAAGATGAACCCCTGAGTGTTGCGCTGCTTACCAAGAAGTTCGATACCCTTGTTCGGTCAATGAAGAAAGGTTCCCCAAACTTCAAACCACGGAGATTGTTTGATTCTCCCTCGTCGACATCATCTGGATCGACAAAATCTTCAAAGTCTCCAGATGTTGCAATAAAGGACATTGACTCAATTCAATGTAGGGGTTGTTCTGGTTTTGGACACTATGCCAATGAATGTCCCACTGTCCAAAGGAAGCAAAGAATAAATTATAGTGCTGCCATGTTAAACGACGAATCCGGTGATGAAGAAGCTGAAAAACAAACTGTATTGTTTGTAAAAGTCAATGATGACTTAGATGAAATGATTGGCGCTTTAACTGACACGGAGAGTGTTGATTATGACTATGATGCTAGTCTTGATCTTGTGACTCCTGATGTTCCAAGCAATGTTATGGAGAATGTTACACAAGAAATCTCTAACATTCCTCCAAATACCACTAACTGGTATGAAATGACATTGCTGGATGAATTTTGCAACACTGCTGAAGTGTCTCAGGTGGAAGAAGACAAGTCCGAAGTCAGCCACCAAGTAGCTCTACAACAATTGCACAAGGTTGTAGATGAATTTTGTGTCCAATGGACCGAACAATCAAAAGAATTTGGGATTCTTGTGGAAAAAAAACCAAACTCTAAAGCAACGAGTACTGGACCTTGAGATTCGACTCACTAGAAGTGATCTTGAGCTGAACAAGTTGAGAAAGGAAGTAGAAGCTACTTCGAAAACCTTTCGACAACTCAATCAAGGAACATCTACTCTGAACGAGGTTCTGACACTGGGACAGAACACAAAAACAGGTTTGGGATATACATCGAGTTCAACAATGTCTATCTCAAATCCTATCAAGTTTGTCAAATGAGAAAACTCCAAGGATGTTCCAGTCAATGTTGACGGAAATGTCAAACTAAATGTCAATGACAAGTCCAAGGAGAAGAAATTTGTTCATCATTATTGCCAAGAGCCTGGACACATCAAACCTTATTACTTTAAATATCATGATGATATAGCAACAGGTAGGATTGTCGTGGAACATTCTTCTAAAACTACCAAAAAGAAGAAACGTTCAAAGAAGACAAAGATCTCATATAATGTTGTCTACACATCTCTGAAAGCCAACATTACTAGTACGTGGTACTTTGACAGTGGGTGCTCACGGCACATTACAGGAAATTCTAGGTTTCTCGATGACTATACCACGACAAGCAAAGAAAAAGTTAGTTATGGTAGAGGAGCACAAGGTAACATAGTAGGAAAAGAAACCTCGAATGTCAAGAACTTTCCCAAGTTACGCAATGTGCTTCATGTCGAAGGTTTAATAGCAAATCTGATTAGCATAAGTCAGCTATGTGATGACGGTATGCATGTCAGATTCAATAAGAACACCTGTGAGGTTTTTGATAGTGAGAATAAATGCATTATGTTCGGAAGTCGGGCATTGGATAATTGTTATCATGCTGACAAGAATGAAAAATGCAATGTTTCAGTCAATGTTGACACTCAACTCGTACATCAAAAACCGGGTCATCTCAGCTTTCGAAGTTTGAAGAAACTAATTGAAGCTGATGCTGTTCGAGGCATTCCACCTGTGAAGATCAATCTCGATGTTGTTTGCAGTGCATGTCAAAAAGGCAAACAAGTAAGAGCTTTACACAAAAGTTCCTCAGCTTGTCAAACCATGAAGTGCTTTGATCTGATTCACATGGACATCATGGGTCCGGTTGACACCTGTTAGGAAAAACTATCAAGGAACCCCTAGATCAGGTTTTGATGAGATGTCAAAATTTCTTATGAAAAACTGACCAAAATTCAAGATTGCAGATCGAAACTGATCAGCCCAGGGCATCATCAAAGAAGAACTCTGGAAGAGTCAAAGTCAAACAATTTGAAGAATGACCCACAAGTTGAAAGACACGTCATCATCCAGTCTAAAGTTCAACTTGGCTGAAAAATCATACCGATCAAAGCAAGCTGACAATCAAGTCAGCTGAACTGAGGGTGAAAGGAGTTGACCAAAGTTTGAAAAAGCTGATAGAATATCAGTTTATGCCAGAACTGCTAACTGGAGCAACGGCCAATCTCAGCTAACAAGCCCAGAACTGCCAACTGGAGCAATGGCCAATCTCAGCTGACAAGCCAAGAACTGCCAACTGGAGCAACGGCCAATCTCAGCTGACAAGCCCAGAACTGCCAACTGGAGCAACAGCCAGACTCAGCTAATAAGCCCAGAACTGCCAACTAGAACGATAGCCAGACTCAGCTGACAAGCTCCGAACTGCTAGCTAGGATGAGTCTGCAACTAAGCTGAGAAAGCCAAAACTGCCAGCTGAAGTTCCAAACTGCCAGAAGAACTGAAGCCAGAAGACTCCTGGAGTGTATTGCTCAAATCAGCATATTTTGGAATAAATGCTCCTACAAAGATCCTAGAATTTAATGAAGATCGATTGGCAGAGTAACGGCTACTTCAACCAAATGATCCAAGCGATCATTTAGAATCACATGCCATTGATGAGCTAACAGAGCCACTAATCAAATGGACAATGGAGCTCAACGGTCATAAAATCATTCCTCTATAAAAGATGGGTGAATCAGAGTTCTAAATACTTTTCGCAACTACAAATCCTTGCCAACCTTCGCATATACAAGCAGAGCTTTTCTTTCTCCCTCCCACTCAAGTTCAAGTGCAACGTTCGATAGAAACTGCGAAAGTCAAAACTGAGAAGAAGAATTCACTGATTCAACATAATCAGCCAGCTGTCGATGATCCAGCCATGGCGACCTTCTCAGTTCCAGTTATTCAAAGATCAACTACTCAGCTCAATCAAAGGAGCACATCAGTTGATACCCCCTTGTTCAAGACTAACCTCTTGAAGATCGAAAGAGATCTAAAACCTTGTAAAGATGACAATAACACCTACCTTCCTAGCGAGCAGTTAGGGACTTCAAGTGTGAGCCGTCGACCAGCTAAGGTAGCGACCAGTTACCAGGTTCAGCCAACTGTTCTTTATTGTGTAATTTGTAAAGGAACTCAAGTTATATAGTGAAGTTTTCCTTCTGCGGAAGGAAGAAAGGACGTAGAAGTTTGAGACTTCGAACCTCTATAAATCTCTTGTGTGCTGTACTTATAGATCATTGCATATCTCAAACTGCACACAACATCACACAAGCTGCACTTAAACTGTCTCAACTGATTATCAAGTTGGTGCATAGATAAGTTTCTTCAAGCGAGTCAAAGGGCCCTATTTTCCGCATCTAAAGTCAAAGTTTTTGAATCAGTTTATTCACCCCCCCTCTATACTGATACCGACTCGCTCGGGACCAACAAGTGGTATCAAAGCCACGTTGATTCTAAGGATCAGCCATTTCTGCAGATCAACTGAATCAGATCTAACTATCTGTGCTAACATTCCAGCTATGGGAAACCATAAGCTACCTTTGTTTTCAGTTGAGAACTATGATAATTGAAGCAGGAGAATGAAAGCTCATCTCTGATCAATTCATGAGAATATGTGGGAAGTTATTGAAGAAGGTCCAATTATTATCATGATGGATAATGATGCTCACATAGTTGATATCAATCAACCAGCAAGGATCTCGAAGCCAACTAATCTTCTCACCAGTGAAGAGAAAAAGTTGAAGAATCTAGAGTTCGTTGCTCAAGCTGCATTATTCTAAACTCTAGATGAAGATCGTATGAAGGATACCAAGAACTGCACAACTGCCAAAGAAATATGAGACATACTAGCAGATCTTTGCAGAGAGTCCGAAGCTATAAATGGAAATAAGCTCCAACTGGCAGTTGACAGGTATGAATCCTTCAAAATGCAGGCAGAAGAGTCCATCTCAAGCCTTGAAACAAGATTTCTAGGCATCATCAGTGAGATGAACAACCTCGGGAGAAGTTATCCCAATTCAGAGATGAATTCCAAAATACTGGATAATCTCACTGACGAATGGGATATGAAAGTGATAGCTACAAAAGAGTCAAGAGACCTAAACAGCATCACTCCAAGAGAACTATTTGGTTCTCTTAAAGCTCACGAGTACAGTCTAAATCGAAAGAAAGAAGCGTCGACATCATCAGTTCAAGACGCAGCTTTCTATGGCGAAAGGCCCAGGTTTAGAGACACTCGAGGAAGAAACAGCTTCCGGCCTAGGAGCTCACCAGCCAAAGAACACCAAGGCGGATCTTCAACTGAACGGAAAAGAGAGGCAACTGAGAAGAAGGAAAATCTAACTGAGGACATCAATGATCAAATTCAATCAGTTACCAAGTTGCTCGAAAAGTTGAAGAGAGCTCGGGATAAACAATCAGTTTCACCTCAGACTGATGAAATCCCAAAAGTTGAAAAAGTCTACCAACCAGCTGAACGGCCAGCTGAAACATTCAGGAGTGGCAATCGCAATCTTGGTGAGTACTTTCATTGTCATAAATAAGGACATTACAGGTTCGAATGTCCAGAACTCCTCGAAGACAAGAAAGCCAAGGTAAAAAGAAGCTTCTTCAAAAGAAAAGCAATGGTCGCAAATCTCGAGAATGCTGTGCTGGATGATTCAGACTGTCCTTCAGGAATCGATTCTGATGGCTACAGCTCAGATGATGATGAAGCATTATTCTGCCTAATGGCTGACCATGATGAAGAGGTTAGTACAGCTGACTCTCAAACTTCTTTTTACCATATCAATGAAGCAACTGTCTCTAGTAATGAACTTGATGTGAAACTTATGATGCTAGAAGACCAATTAGCTTCAATCTCCTGTTTGCATGTTGAACTAAAAGATGAAAATGATGAACTGAGAAACAAGGTTAGGAAACTGAGCATTGATCATGAAAGACTAGAGTATCTCGAATCACAACTTATAGAATTTGAGAAATTGAAACTAAGAACTGCTGATCTAGAGGAAGAAAATCAAAAACTCAAGCAAGAGATCCTTGAAAAAGAAAAGGTAAACTTAATATTCAAAAAGGGATCTCAGACTCTAGATGAAATACTCAGTCATCAGAGAGCTGGAACTGGCAGCTCAGGGCTAGGATATAGCAAGTTCACTGCCTTAGAAAAAGGAAAAGCAGTTGCTCAACCTAGTGACAAGGGTATCCTAAAAGGGTTCACAAGATCTCAAGATCAACCAGCTGAGTCAAACAAAGGAAAGGGAATATTAAAAAATCCCCAGACCCAGCCTAAAAAGTTTGGTCAGTTCTACCAATCTAAAATACCCGGCCAGCCAAAGCCCAGTTCTCAATCAAGACCATCAGTTCACTCAAGTCAATTCACTTGTTCAAAGCTTCCAGTTCAACAAAGGCCACCAGCTCAGTATAACAAGCCCTCAAGGCAAACTTGCAGATCAGTTCACTATGAAAAGAAAGAACAGTTTAGATCTCAAACCTACCATGTTACGCAGTTCTATCAAAGAACTTCTAGGAGAGATCAAAGAAAAATATTTCAACCTTATCATCATTGTAATGAATATTTGGATTCTAGAAATGAACCAAGAGCTGATCCAAAAGGGTTCAATCCAATGAATTGGAAACATACAAGACATTGGCTTGATCGAAGAGCCCAAAAATCTCAAAATAATCGTGTGTTAGTTGAAGTGTTTTACCCCACTAACTTTCAACGCAGGTACCATTCAACCGACTCAAGGAGAGTTGAAAGAAAGTCAAAACTGATGAAACCATCTAAGTCAGTTGACTCTTTAAGTGATAAGAAGCCAAAAGTGTGGCAAATCTGGATTCCAAAAAGCTTAATGTATCAAAAAGGACCCGATATGAAACGGGTCCCTAAATGCTAATCCTTTTCTTTGCAGGACAAAAACATCCTATCTATGAAGAAAACCAAAAAGATTTGGTATCTAGATAGCGGGTGCTCCAAACACATGACCGGAGACAGAGAAGATCTCGATGGTTATGAAGATATCAAAGGTCCACTTGTCACATTTGGAGACAATTCCAAAAGCCGAACCATTGGAGAAGGGTTCGTTGTCAAAGGAAAAGTAGTCGTAAATAGAGTCTCCAACGTAGAATGACTAAAGCACAAATTACTCAGCATGAGCCAGCTGTGCGACAATGGCTACTCAGTTGACTTCACTAGAAACTCCTGCAACATAAGAGACAAGTCAACTGGAGTAATCTTGCTAACCGGCATCAGGAGAGGCAACATGTACATTGTTGACTGGTCAACCGGCTACTCAGAAGCTTGCTTTCTCTCAAAAGGATCAACTGAAGCAAGTTGGCTATGGCATCGTCGACTGAACCACCTCAACTTCAAAACTATCAACTACCTAGCAAAGAAAGAGCTAGTTGAGGGGCTTCCCAAGGAGATATACAAGAAAACAGGTATATGCGGACCATGTCAAAAAGGGAAGCAAGTGAAGTCATCTTTCAAGAATAAGAATCACCCACCGGGAACAACTGAATGTCTTCAACTGCTACACATGGACTTGTTCGGTCCAGTTAGACCTCAAACTCCAAAAGGCAAAAGATTCACTCTTGTAGTAGTTAACGATTACTCAAGATATACATGAGTGGAATTCTTGAGGAGAAAATATTTAACATATGACAAGCTCACGACGCTGATTAGAAGATTACAAACTGAGAAGGAAAGATCAGTTCAAAGGATTCGCTCTGACAATGGAACCGAATTTGTGAATCAACACATGATCAACTTCCTCAACCAGCTTGGAATCACTCATGAACATTCAGCTGCTAGAAATCCACAACAAAATGGTTTAGCTGAAAGGCGCAACCGAACACTAAAGGAAGCAGATCGAGCTATGATAGCTGACGCCAACATAGCTAAGGGTACTGGGCTGAAGCAGTCAATACAACTTGCCATACTCAAAATCGAAGTGCCATTGTAGAAGCCCATGACAAGACACCTTATGAACTGTACAAGGGTCGTAAGCCTTCTATCTCTTATTTTAAAATATTTGGCTGTAAATGTTATATTCACAACAATGGCAGGACTCAATTGAATGCCTTCAGTGCTAAAGCTGATGAGGGAATATTTCTTGGGTATAACTCTCCTCATGCACAGGCTTATAGAGTGTTCAATAAACGAACTCTTGTTGTGGATATAACATGTCATGTGGTATTTGATGAATTTGCTAATGAGTACATGAACAAAGAAACTATAGATACTTCAGTACAAGTACTACCTAGTGAAACTAAAAACTGGCAGGATTATGTGGATCACATTGTTCCAGAGCTGTTTGAAGTTTCATTAGAAGAGGGCAATGAAACTGACACTAAACCAGTTGAGAACAACTTGGTCAATGAAGACACAAATCGTGCTGAGACCGCAAACCCCACAACTGAAACAGGGAGAAGAAATAATGAGAATGTCGAGCCAACTGATGAACAAGCAACTGATGACGTCATCACAGAAGAACCAGCTGAGGACCCAGCTGAAGCCATATTACCCAAGTTGCTCCGAAGCCATCCAACTGACAAGATAGTTGGTGATCCAAGAAGTCGAGTTCAGACCAGATAATCAACTGAGCATGCATTATTCATATGCTTTATCTCTCAAACTGAACTAGCAAACGTCAGGGAAGCCTTAGAAGATTCAGACTGGATCATGGCTATGCAAGAGGAACTGAACCAGTTCATACGAAATGACGTATGGTTTCTCGTTGATAGGCCAAAAACCCAGAAGGTCATTGGCACAAAATGGCTGTTTCGCAACAAACTGGATGAACAAGGAACAAGACTAGACTGGTAGCCAAAGGTTACTCACAAAGTGAAGGAATCGACTTTGATGAGACATTTGCACCAGTTGCAAGATTGGAAGCCATCAGATTGTTCCTAGCCTATGCAGCTCACTTTAACTTTACAGTCTACTAAATGGATGTCAAGAGTGCTTTTCTTCAAGGAATGCTCAAGAAGGACGTGTATGTGGAGCAACCACCAGGCTTTGAAATTGGTGATCAAGTCTTCAAACTGAAAAAGGCTCTCTACGGACTGAAGCAAGCTCCAAGAGCGTGGTATGAAACTCTAACAACATTCTTGCTGAAAAATGGGTTTCAAAAAAAGTCATTGATCGAACTCTATTCCCAATAGAACGATCAACTAAGACTTAATGGTTCAAATTTATGTGGATGACATAATTTTTGGATCAAAGACCAAAGATCTATGCACACGGTTCGCTCAACTGATGCAAAGTGAATTCGAGATGAGCATGATGGGAGAAATGACATTCTTTCTAGGACTCCAAGTAAAACAACTGAAAGATGGAATTCACATCAGCCAGACAAAGTACACCAATGAGCTAGTCAAGAAATTTGGAATAAGTAAAGGAAAAACTCTCAAGGTTCCAATGAACACATCAATTCAACTAACTCTTGATGAAGAAGAAGAATCAGTTAGCCAAACTTACTACAGAGGAATCATTGGATCCCTACTTTACTTAACAGCCAGTCGACCAGACATCTCATATTCAGTCGTCCTATGTGCGCGGTTTCAATCCAATCCTAAGAAAAGTCATCTTGAAACAGCTAAGAGAATTATCAAATATCTCAAAGGAACCATAAATCTTGGATTATGGTATCCTAGAGATGACAGTTTGAGTTTAATTGGATATTCAGACTCAGACTTTGTTGGATGCAAGATTGACAGAAAAAGCACCAGTGGAACATGTCAGTTTCTTAGAAGCAAACTGATATCCTGGTTTAGCAAGAAGCAGCACTCAGTTGCCACATCAACAACTGAAGCAGAGTATGTAGCTGCTGGAAGCTGCTGTGCTCAAATACTCTGGATGAAGCAACAGTTGAAGGATTACAAAGTTGAAACTGAAGAAGTGCCTATCTTCTGTGACAACAATAGTGCAATCGCGATATCTCAAAATCCAGTTCTACATTCAAGAACTAAGCACATTGATATAAGGCACCATTTCATCAGAGATCACATCGAGAAGAGAGACATATGCATCAAATATGTCAATACTGAGAAACAGATAGCTGACATCTTCACCAAACCGTTGCCCGAAGCAAGGTTTATGGAGCTATGTATACAGTTAGGATTGCTGGAGCTAGCATCACATGATGAAGATGATGAACTGGAAGAAAAAGACCAAGCAACCACTCCAGCTGAAGAGAGAAACTGAGTCAAAAAATGAAAAACTGATCAGTTCGCCACATAATCCATCAGTTTGAAGTATATGCAAGAAGTTTCTAAGAAATGAGCAAACTGAAAATGATCAGTTTACCCTATCAAGTTCAACTGAATCATCAGTTCAGTCACTCAAACTGATAATCTAGTCAGTTATGCAGAACATACAAGCTGCAAATTGTTCAAACTGAAGAAAAAGTCATAGGAACTGAAGCCAACTTAAAAGGAGATATCAGCTCGAGGACCAGCTGAAGGAGAATAGCTGAACTGAGAAAACTGAGAAGCAGGTGTTTGAAGAACTGAGCAGTTAAGATCAGCCAGGAACTGATGAGAAGACATCTCAGTTGGAACTGATCAATGGAAAAATCATCAATTACGGCCTAACTCAACTGATGACGTAATTAGTTTTCAAGCCAAGGAGAAGCTCCTGAAGAGAAGAGATACGTTCAAAAGTCTCAAATAGTGGAAATGGTAAAAACACATGTCATCCAAATGTTACCATTGAACCGTCATTCTCTCTCCTCCTTAATTCCCAACGGATAGAAATGAAAAGCCAATCGACGGGTCGATTGATCTAATCCGACCGTTGAATTTAGGGAGACCAAGGGTCACAACCGTTGGATGAGCCAAATCTCCCTATATAAATAAGTCGGCTGAACATTCGAGATAAGCTTTCTGATTTTTACCAAAGTTACTGGCCTTTTACCTTTCTCTCATCAAAAGCTTGTTCAATCTTGAAAGATCAGACTCCTCAACTTTGCAAGTCAATCCCTTTCGAAGAATCATGGCTCAAAATCCATCACGCAGAAGATTCAACTTCCAACAATCCGGTGAAGACTCTAAAGCCTTCTGTGATAAGCTCGATAGAGATAAATTTTTCAATCCAGCCGGATTTCTTCAAGCTTGCAAAGCTTCTCCGCTAAGCAGAATGATCGTCGAAAAGCTTTCTCAGGCCAGGCTGAAAAAGTTTCTGGAGGTGTTTCCAGAACGAATCTACCTTGAACCAGTCGCTGAATTATATCTAAATTCAAACGGAACGTCGAATCCCAGGGAAATCAGATCGGAGGTCAGAGGACACGCTATTGTCGTAACTGCTGAGTCTCTGAGCAACATATTTGGATTACCCAACAACGGACTCAAGCTGGAGGACGTTCAAGTGAATTTCCAGGAAGCATATGACTTCTAGAAAAAGGAAGGAGAGCCTCAATCATATAAGAGCAATCATCTTATATCAAAATTTCAAGATGAATTCCAGGTACTCGCTGCTATTGCTTCAAAAATCATGGTTGGAACAACTGGAAGCCAGTCGGAAATGACAGCAACAAAGTATAAAATCTGCGCTGCCATCTACAACCGAATGGATATCAACTGGGCACAGTATTTCTTCGAACAACTGAAGAGATACGTTGATATCATTGAACAAAACTGGAATGGTGAGAAATTTCCTCAAAGAATTGGATACATCAGCCGAGTCAGCATAATTCTTGAGAAGCAGTTCCCATGGATAGCTGAGGAGAAGGAATTCAAAACAATAGTCAGTAATGACTTCATCTCAAGACCTCTCAGAATTGTTGAGATTGATCTGGAACAAACTGATCAGTCAAGAAGAAAGAAGCCTGTAGCTGAAGGCAAGGGAAAGAAGCCAGCTACTGACTCTGATGATGAAATTCCAATAGCTCAGAGATTCAGACAACAAAGTTTAGTTGTTACCAGACCTGGCATGATCGGACAGTCAAGAAAGAAGCCAGCTGATCAACCACGAAGAAGAAGAATACTGCTCTCTCAGTCCAGAAGGAGAAAACGATCAAGTCCCATTCTAGACCCGACAATTCCACCAAACTTAACCATTGAAGATACAACTCCATGCGAAAACCCAGAAGATATCATCCCTGCAAGAGGGATTCCTCACAATGGAGCCGGAGCTGATTACTTTCAAATGACCTGCCCACCAATGGCTCAAATCGAAGGAAATATAAGAGCATACTCTCAAGGAGAGTCCGTAAAGAAATGGGCTGATGAAACCACGCAGAAGCACATGGCTCAACATTATGCTCATGAGCTAACTGGTCATGAGGAGCTCTTCAATATCTTAACTAGGTACATTTACTGGTTTTTATGGAGACATGTATACCAGTCAGAACAGTTTCTATCATTGTTAGCCTTTCATGGAATGAGTTTCTGGAGGCAAGAAGAAGAATGGAGCCTATGGTGGACAGACAGTGAGAATGCCAGTATCACTAAAGGCAAACATCTCATGAGGCAACTACAGCTGAGGAAAGAATGCTCAAATCCAGCTGAAGGATCAATGAAGGATGTGTTTGATGAACTGTGTAGAACTCACTACTTAACCCTGCCAGTCATCACCACTGAACTGGAACAAGAAAGGTGGTCGCATCCGCATGTTCAACGCAAATGGCTATTTAACCAACTAATGAAGAAGTCACACAGCCATCAACCTGAACAACAATCAGCTGCTACAAGCGACCGGACAATAAATCCAGTTGATGATCTCATCGATGAAGTGATAAGGGAACTTCACTCTGAGAAGTCTCCTATCAGAACTGAAGTCAAAATCAATGTCATTCCAGAAGATTCAGAAGAGTCAGCTGATCAAACTCGTCAGTTTGATAAGACAGCTGAGCCCCAGACAGTTATGCCACAAGGGCCAACTGCTGAAAAAGGGAATGTCATATCTGTTCCTCCAGCTGATCCAGTGATGGATAAAACTGATCAATCAACTGATCAGTCAGCTCAAAATGATCAGGCTGTATGCCAACACAATATAGAGACATAAGAGATTTCCCACACAGTTCCCTACGAGGAACTTGTTGGAACTGAAGAAGGGGAGGAAGCGGACTCAAGAGCATTCCAGTTCATGGCTCAACCCAGCAGTTTCATGGTCCAGCTCCCTCCACATTTTATGGAACTGTTTGAGTCCCTGCAGCAACAGGTTAAACTGAATACCGAGGAAATCAGGCAGCTGCAAGCCCAACAGAGACTCAAATTCTTTGAAACTGAGTCAGCTAGCAGCATTGAGGATGATGATGAGGAGCCTACCGAGCCGCTGGCAAAAAGAAGAAAAACTGATCACAAGAAGGACTAGAGGCTGATCACACTTAAAACATGATTTGAAAAGCCTTAAGTACACTTCTTGTTAATCAGTTGTAATTATCCTTTGATTATATATATAAAAGTTTATTTCTTTCTATTTTCAAATAAATGTCCAATTTTACATTTATTTTTGAAATTTTTGACCGTTGCAAATCAATGACACGTGTCAAGGTCATTAATTGCCAACGACCAAAAGAAATCAGAGGATAGTACCATTTCAACCATCATACCTATGAGCCTGTCCACACACTCATAAAAGCCTCTTTCTCTCTCAAGCTTCTCAAAAAATCCCCCTCCTCCGAAAAGATCTCAAAATCTCTCTCTCTCAAAAGATCTTGAGTATTCCAAAACTTCAGCCAAACTCCAAAATGGCCGAATTATCCAGATCTTCAAACTCCTTCAAAAGCCAACTTATGAGAGATAAATTCGTTGACAGACAGAAATTTCAATTGATTCTTGATGAATCAAAGAATTCAATTCTTCTGTCTAATCTTCACAAAACAGGAGTTCTTCATTACCTGGAAACACCACCAAAATTCTTTAGACAAAATTTGGTGAGTGCATTTTTGCTTCAAGCAAATTTGTTTGCAGATGGGAAGATGATATCTTCAGTGGCTCAAGGAAGGATGTTACACATCAATGAGCAAACAATTGCTGAAGTATTTCATCTCCCGCAAGAAGGCATATCCGTTCAAGATCTAAAGGAATCTGCAGAATCGCACTGGAAAGAATGGAAAGCCTCAACCTGCAATAAACAATTCACTTTTACCACCGCTAAAACTGACCTCAAGCCTGAGTATGGAGTTCTACTTGACATAACGAACAAGATGATGTTCGGAGCAATTGGCAGTCTAAGCCAACTCACTCAAGAAAGATACAAGGTTATGATTCACCTTGCTGAAGAAAAACAAACAAACTGGGTAGAATTCATCTTTCAACAATTCAAGCATCAAGTCATCAAGGCTGCAGATTCAAAGAAGTCCGGCAAATTTGAGTCCAAGGTAGGACTTGTTCTAAGGATGAGTAAAATACTTGAAGACCTGCTGAAGCTCCCAAATGATGAATCACTACCAGTTTTGATCTCTGATTGGATCCACAAGAAAGGAACTGCTCATCTACAGTCCCTGAAGAAGAAGAGAAAAGGGAAGGCCAAGATGAGCAACCAAAGTTCGAGCAACTCAACTACCAATGCCGTACATTCTCCAAAATCAAAGAACGGATCACCAGTTGATTTCCAGGTTTGCTCTGATCCAGATGAGCTTATTCCATTCATAGGAATACCCCATCCAAACTATGGAGCAGACTACTTCAGAGGCACATGCCCTCCGCTCCAGCTGACTGAAGAGAACATTCGCACTTTCTACGGTGGCGAATATGCAGTCAAAAGTGGACAAAAGGAAGTGACCAATCTCCTTCTCACTCACTTCTCTGTTGTTGCACAACGTGATCAAGAGTTGTTCAAACAACTACTCCGATACTTCTATTGGTACAACTGGAGACATTCTATGTCTATCCAGTCTCACCTTTTGCTAACTGCCTTTCATGGCATGAGCTTCTGGCAAAGAGAAGAAACTTGGAGCATCAAATGGATAGGATCGTCAAATCCATTCCCTCCAACCATTGTGCAAGTTCAGCACATCATGAATCATCGGATGGTCAACAAAATTCCACCAATCGCCTTACTGGCCGAATTCAAATCCAGATTCATGTTTCAAGCAGTTGGAACTGCAGGTCAACTAGTCAACTGCCCAACTGACTCACTTTATTGTCAGTTGAACTTTGATAATCTATCAAGTCAATCAGCTGAGCCATCACGATGAACTTCATCTGGTAATCAAAGGATAGAACCTCATCTATCCCACACTGTAGTCATAGCTTTTGGAAGGAATACAAGGCATAATGATGGAAGAGATAGTGATGATGAAGACACTGCCACGTCACCAAATCTCTTATCCAAAGGCTATGTGACTCCACTGCTCGCCACACGCTCAAAAGGTGCACAGTTGACAAAGACAAATGATCAGTTACGATCATCGCTAAAGGGAATCTCACACTCTCTTAGTTAAAAGATGAAGAACTTATCAGTTGAGATCCAGCTTCATCTTCGCCAAGTCAAAAAGACGGAAGGACCTGGACCATCATCGCACAAAACTGCATCAAAAGGAAGCTGTGCAGCCAGTCCAGTGAGGCCATTCAAGAAGCGGAGATTGTCTACAGAAAAGCCAAGCAACTGATCAAACTGACCGATCAATTCAGTTGCAAACCTCAACTGCAGCCAGTTCAGCAATGACAAATGAGTATCAAAAACTCAACTGCTCAACCAACTGCCACGTCATCAATCAGTTGGATTGTATCACAAGTGACCAAGGATAAGTCTTTTAAATTTAAAAGCTTACCTTGACTATATTGTTACCGTTGCGGTTATGAAATTATATATATTATACGTCAACGGTTACAATTTGAAAATCGGGCTCAAATATTACAAGTTGTCATTAATATCTCTGCATGGATCTTAAACCAAACCTTTCCAAAGGCAAATAAAATATATTTTAATGCTCTATAAATGGAAAGATTTGCAGAAAATATTTCACTATTTATGGCAACTACCCCATTTTTCAAAATGATCCCATCTCAGCCATACGATCATAAAGTCATTCAACTGTTGAACGGCTAAGATGCATATATCATTAATTCAGCTAATCAACCATCAAATCGGATGGCTGATCAGCCAAGAAAAGCAATCGAGTATTCTCGATTCTTGCATGCATAAGATGCATAAATATTAGCAAAGAGATGAAGGCTCCTATCACCTGAAAATCTCTCTCTATCTCATTCGATCTGTTGCTAAGCCTTCCCTCTCTCATCTACATTCTTATATTTCTCCAACTGAATATTTATTTTTGCAGAAATGAAGCCTCCATTTTCCATGGTAGACATTAAAGCTCTTGAACGCAAAATGAGGAAGGATAAATCTCTAAATCTAGAGATGCTAAATGCACGTCTTGGTTCGGATGTCTTTCAACAAATTTATCAACCGTTGGCAGCAACTGGATTGCTTCCCTTCTTGACACAGTTACCGGTCAAGAATATACCTGAGTATGTTGCTGAGTTCTATTACAATGCAACTATTAATGGCGACAATATCATTTCCACTGTAAAGAATCAAGTGATCACAGTCACAAAGGACACGATGATCTTCACTTTACAGCTCCCCGGTACAGGTGCAGATGTGATGAACCTACGTCTGCCATCCAAACATGAGTTGTGGAAAATCTGAAAGCTTCCTCATGTGCACCACAATGACAGTTCGCACAGATTAAAGGAGAGCTTGCAAAGTGATATCATCCAGCTTCTGGATATCACCAGCCATATTATCCATGGCAACTTTGAGATCGTTCATCTCTCCGAGATCAAGGCTCACATCATTGCAGCCCTCTACTTTGGATGTCAAGCCGACTGGGCTTCATACATCCGGACGCAACTGAGAGCCAACGTCGAGCGAGCGACGTTTGATCCTTCAACTGGCACATTCCGAGAAAGAGTCGGCTTTATGAACCGCATAAGCCACATCATACAAAGCCAGTTTGATGAGATCGTACCAACTGGCGAACTTCTTGGAAGACGGGACATGTTTCCCACAATATACTGCCATCCTACCCCAAAGCGCTCACACCCACAGGGGCCTTCCAGCTCAGATCATGGAACGGCACCCTTAGAGGCAACCGTCAGCTCCACTGATGAAAGAGAGCTGATGATGGAGAATGCATCTCTTCTAAGGCTGAGTGATCAGCCCACAATATCAGCCAGCTCCCAACGTCCACCTTTAGTCCAAAGTGACTATATTGAGGTTGATTTTGAAGAGGTTCTCGACCACCAGCTCCGAAGCTGTTTTGGTCTCATTGAGGACTCCGACTCCTCCCTCTTCGCGCAACTGCGGCGGTACTTGCAGTATCATATTTGGCGCTTTCAACTGGATGAATCAACTATGTTTTACCTCATCCATACCCGTGGCTCAGCCTTCTGGATAACAGAGGGATCATGGAGTCGAAACTGGATGAATCATCCACTTTCCTCACCTCCAACACTTTTGGAGATCATGGATTCAATGATCAAGCGACTCCAGCTTGGTATACCCACCGATGACCCTCTCCCCGATAATGAACCAACCAACTCCTCGTGCGCACCCATCGTTGGTGATCCACCACTCCCTTCAACTGAAGAAATCTTCACCAGCTTGGCCCCCATGAGCTTCAGAGATCAAGATATCTCTGATCCAGGTCAGTTCATGCCAACTGAAGATGCCTATGCATGGCTCTCTTTGACCATGCAAATGTCTCCAGTTCCTGCAGCTCAAGATGACAATTTGGCAACCGCCTTCACTTTTCTGCCAAATTTGTCATTACCATCATGTGATCCTCCTCACCTTTTGGATGATGCCAAAAAGGGGGAAGATGGACAATATGATGATGGACAGTATGTTGGATGCATGACTCTTT
The DNA here is from genome assembly GCA_026008535.1 of Perilla frutescens. NCBI lineage: Eukaryota > Viridiplantae > Streptophyta > Magnoliopsida > Lamiales > Lamiaceae > Perilla > Perilla frutescens. The sequence continues at coordinate 5,907,015 of BRKX01000006.1, read as the reverse complement.
GGGATCAAATTCAAAGAGAAATCCATCATGAGGGGGAAGATCAGCTTCAGGGGGAAGCATGGACACTACAAGGAATCCAAGTAAGAGGAGAATCAAGCAGAAGGAAAAAGAGCAATCAGAACAACATACAGGAAGTAGAGTAGTAGTCTTAACTACTAACTCTTGAATCTCTTGAAAATATGCCCTAAAATGATTATATAATACGAGTTTTGATCTTGATTTTGCTTCAAACTTGAATAATCTGACATAATTCATTATGCTCTAATACTTCAGTCATACTCTGAGAATTGAATGAGAAGCATGAATAAGCCCAAATTGCTTTTGAATCTAACATGCTCTGATATTTGAACATGCTCTGATATTTGAATGATAAGCATGAATGATAAATGCTCTAATAACTGAATAAAAATCATGAGCAAATTTGTCTCAATATACTATGAATATTACATGCTCTGATATCTGAAAGACAAATGCTCAAATAACTAAATGAAAATCATGAGCCAATTTGTCTCAATATGCCATGAATGTGTAATGACTGAAAGATTCTATTTAATACATATTCTACACTTGCAGTTTTTCCATCATCATTAGCATGGTTTTGACATCATCAAAAATGGGGAAATTGTTAGGAAAAACTATCAAGGAACCTCCAGATCAGGTTTTGATGAGATGTCAAAATTTCTTATGAAAAACTGACCAAAATTCAAGATTGCAGATCGAAGCTGATCAGCCCAGGGCATCATCAAAAAAGAACTCTGGAAGAGTCAAAGTCAAACAATTTGAAGAATGACCCACAAGTTGAAAGACACGTCATCATCTAGTCTAAAGTTCAACTTGGCTGAAAAATCATACCGATCAAAGCAAGCTGACAATCGAGTCAGCTGAATTGAGGGAGAAAAGAGTTGACCAAAGTTTGAAAAAGCTGATAAAATATCAGTTTATGCCAGAACTGCCAACTGGAGCAACGGCCAATCTCAGCTGACAAGCCCAGAACTGCCAACTGGAGCAACAGCTAGACTCAGCTAATAAGCCCAGAACTGCCAACTGGAACGATAGCCAGACTTAGCTGACAAGCTCCGAACTGCCAGCTAGGACGAGTCTGCAACTAAGCTGAGAAAGCCAAAACTGCCAGCTGAAGTTCCAAACTGCCAGAAGAACTGAAGCCAGAAGACTCATGGAGTGTATTGCTCAAATCAGCATATTTTGGAATAAATGCTCCTACAAAGATCCTAGAATTTAATGAACATCGATTGGCAGAGTAACGACTACTTCAACCAAATAATCCAAGCGATCATTTAGAATCACATGCCATTGATGAGCTAACAGAGCCACTGATCAAATGGACAATGGAGCTCAACGGTCATAAAATCACTCCTCTATAAAAGATGGGTGAATCAGAGTTCTAAATACTTTTCGTAACTACAAATCCTTGCCAACCTTCGCATATACAAGCAGAGCTTTTCTTTCTCCTTCCCACTCAAGCTCAAGTGTAATGTTCGATAGAAACTGCGAAAGTCAAAACTGAGAAGAAGAATTCACTGATTCAACATACTCAGCCAACTGTCGACGATCTAGTCAGGGCGATCTTCTCAGTTCCAGTTATTCAAAGATGAACTACTCAGCTCAATCAAAGGAGCACATTAGTTGATACCCCCTTGTTCAAGACTAACCTCTTGAAGATAGAAAGAGATCTAAAACCTTGTAAAGACGACAATAGCACCTATCTTCCTAGCGAGCAGTTAGGGACTTCAAGTGTGAGCCGTCGACCAGCTGAGGTAGCGAGCAATTACCAGGTTCAGCCAACTGTCCTTCATTGTATAATCTGTAAAGAAACTCAAGTTATATAGTGAAGTTTCCCTTCTGCGGAAGGAAGAGAGGACGTAGAAGTTTGAGACTTCGAACCTCTATAAATCTCTTGTGTGCTGTACTGTTGGTTTTGTATACTAGAAGACTTGTCTTTGTATACTTTTCTGATGATATGATGATATGAAATGAAAGTTATTGCAGTCACTGTTTGCATTTATATTATGTTCTATAATTGTTCTATGCAATGTTCCATATACTTACATTGTAGATGATATGGTGTGGGGAGTCACACGGTAAGATCATATCATTAGAACCTTGTATTGTATTAAAGAGCTCACGGCTTAGATGGTCCTGAACACACCATCAGTACACCGTAGAATAATCTGATAAGTTAGTTTATCTTGACTAACTGATTATTCTAGTACACTCATTGTGTATTGAGGAGGATCACGATAGGATACTATTCTCTGTCTCTGACCCAGTTACTGAGAGAATAAAGATCCACAGAGTTCGGGTTCTGAACTCATGTGATATTGGCGAGCATATGTGTGCGTTGTTTATTACTTTGATTTATCAATGGGTGAGATCTTTTCGTAGATCGAATTCGATATCTTGGGTAATAACAATGTATACATGATGTCTCGAGCAGTGTGCATGAGCACCGTGTCCTGGTGCGCCAGGTTGATGATGTTCTCTTGAGGAAACACAAGTTCATGTTGAAACCCTGCAGGTGGAATTTATTCCGTACATGAATAAAGCTTGTGTGGTACTACTCAAGGTTTTAGATGTTAATTAATTATAGCTGTCAGAGGCTTACATAATTAATTAATGAACATTATATCTTAAACACGGGGAATGGCTGGACTAAAGGAGAAAGCATATTTGTAAATATGTATTAAATTGGTAGGTCAGTTTTACTTCTTTAGTGGAATAAAAGTAAAACTTAATTTATTTAATTATATCCTAGGTTTATTGGATATTGGATATTAAATAAATTAGTGGGCCAATTTAATATTCTTCTAGATCCTTGTTGTAGCCCAATTGACTGATAGTGGACTGGATATTGAACTTGAGATAGAGGCCCAGCCCAATAGGGCTGGAACATGAAATTTTCGCCCCTCCCTATTTATAAGAGGAGGGGGGCACGAAAATTGGAGAATATTAATCATAAAAAATCAGCCCCTCTTTGTCTCTCAAAGTTATCCACAGATTTCACAATTCTATCTAGTAGATTTCAGCCCACTCTGAATCTAGATACAGTCCGGGAATACAACAGAAGATCTTGGAGTGGAATTGTGCAGTGGCCGTGTGTGACATAAGTGGTGCCATTATCATTGTTCATTCAACAACAAGATTAGATCTGTAATCTTGTCCTCAGACCGTCTGTCGATTTATAAGTAGATTCATTTTCTATGTCTTCCGCTTTATTAGAATCGAATCTGTTTTACATGTTATTTGATTAGACTGTGATAAACATGCATGTTACATAAAAATTATGATTTGCATGAACATGGATTAATGAACAACCAAATAGATCCTGCGGTGGTTTAATTCGAAAAAACCCCAACAGTGGTATCAGAGCCAGGTTTTGGCACTGTTCTAGAATTAATTCTTACATAAATTTCGAACTACATATTAAATTTGATGATAAATTTATGGTGTTTAAATTTTCAGATTTAATTGGCATGGTTTCGATTTTATTGTATTCAAAACTTGGAAGAATTTGAGATGTAAAAATCGAAAATTCTAGTTTTGAGGTATATGAATTTTCGGCCACTGTGAAATAAAGATTTGGGATGATATTTGATGATCTTCAAATTTTCAGATTTTATTTCACATGGTTCGAAAATTTGGATGTCAAAAATTTCGATTTTTGATGTGTATAAAATTCCCTAATTTGGTGTAGTAATTTTCGGCACTTTTGGAATTAAGTTTGGATGATGTTTTGATCAAGATCAAATTTCCAAATTTATTTCCTAGTGTGGTTCGAAAATTATGATGATTAGAATTGGATTTGGTGATTTTTGATGTATATCAAAGATTACCTAATTCTAATCTAGATAAGTTTGAAATTAGAATTTTAAATTTGGTAATTTTGGAATGGATCAAAATTTCCAGATTTTTATTCTTGAAAATTTCGAAACCTATAGCTATATTATTTGGAATAGTTATTTGACTAATATCAAAATTTCTAAATGTGAAATATAGTGTAATTTTCGATTTTAATAAATTAATTTGGAGAAGATTTTGATGAAAATCAAATTTCCAGATTTATTAATTAGTGAGGATCGAAAATTTGGATGTATTGGATTTAGATTTGATATTATTTGATGTATATCTTAATTTACCTAATTTTAATCTAGATAGATTTGAAAATAGAATTTTAAATTTGGAAGAATTTGAAGTGGATCAAATTTTCAGATTTATTATTCTTGTGATTTTCGAAATTTATGGATTAAAATTGGATAAGGTATTTTTTGGATATATACAAATAATTATCAAAATCCAATTGTGATAAGATTTTAAATTTGGATAAGTTTTGGAAGATTTTGGATTGGAATCAAATCTCCAAACTTTATCCTTGAAGATTTAGATTCTTATGGATAATATTTGGATTAGATTTTTGATTTATATCAATATATCCAATTATTATTTAATTAGGGTGGCTTGAAAATATTAAATAAATTTGGTGGATAATTATTAATAATTTCCAGATTTATTTAAGTGACATTTTCGAAAATAATAAGATTAAAATTGGTGGATAATTATTTTAATTTCCAATTTTTATCTTGTGGATAATATCGAATTAATTAATTTAATTAATTGTAAAATTCAAATATTATTTAATACACATGCATAGATATCATATGTTATTTTATGTAGATCATATTATACATGATTGTTGGTTTTGTAGACTGTGTTTGTTTGCAGGTTTACCAACTATCATGGCTCCTTTATTTTATGTGATGTATGTTTATGTTGAATGGATGTTGACCGTATGCCGGTTTTGGCTACGTGATTTTAATCCATGAGAAAATCCATGGATTAGGTCTAGGTTTTATTTTACGTTGGTTTAATGTAATAGATATAAAGCTGTTAGACCGAGTTTTTGAGTTGTAATTTTTATTCTAGTAATATTAGATTTTTCCTTTCGGAATAGATAGTCTGTATTGAATAAAGATCGGAGATCAACTCAAAAGAAGGAAAGTGGTTCAGCACCAAAAGGAAGGTTCACCGGTTCACGTCCCGAAACACTAAATGGAGCTAGGATTTTCGGCGAGGCGCGGTGAAGGGGCGGCAGTTCCAAGCCCTGTTTCCGGAGATGACTTTCCAGTTTTATCTCATCAATCAACATGAGATATAAGCCATGATAGTTGGAATATTACTGTTGCTTATTATGTTGAAGCATGCAATGGATGTTTATCTTTTTATGTGATGTTTGCATGTTCGATAAATGGGATAAAATGAAACCTCAAACATAAATAACTAAGTGGGAGAGATTCATACCAAAGTATGTAAAAATCTCATACGGTCTCCATTAATATCTGGTTTAATTGAGAAGTGATGGGCATGCGCGTTGACATTGGTCTTCCTCCATATCGGATGTGTCATATCACAGATTTCTCTAGAAATTAAATCTCCTAAATGGATAGCTGTAGAACACTATTAGAACTAACTGACTCCTGCATCTGGAGTGGTTAAATTCGAATAGTGATCTTGGTGCGAAGATAATGGTATGCACACTTAGATGTAATTTATTGATAAACGTCCACACGATCGTGGCTTATCAGTTAGACGATTACATGACCGTGTTTTTATCCGGCTATTAATTTGCTTGTTGTAAGGAAATTCAACTGGAGGCAAATTAAAGGTTTAACCTATTTAAAAATGAGATTTATAAACGTCCACACGATCGTGGCTTATAGAAATCATTTTTAAAGTGTCGGTGGAAAAGTATATAATTTTTGTGAGGTTTTCGATTATATACTGTTTATCCTAAACGTGTTTTGTGACTGTACTGGATGTTTTAATTTCAGTTATTTCATATCATCAATGGCACTCTCCAATCTGTCCTCAATCCTCAAAGAAAACAAACTTGTCGGTGAAAACTATAATGACTGGATTCGTAACCTTAACTTGGTACTTGTTGCTGAGGGACACAAGTTTGTACTTGAAGAGGTTTGTCCTCAGACGCCAGATGAGGGTTCTGACGAAGCCCAAAAGGTTGCATATGATAAGTGGGTTAGGTCTAATGAGATATCGCGCTGTTACATCTTGGCATCTATGTCAAGTGTGTTGCAACATCAGCATGAGCCTATGAAAACCGCTTATGATATCATGTACAACCTTAGGCAGCTATTCGGTCATCAGAACCGCTCGGCACGCCATTTGGCAATGAAGAAGCTATTAGATGCGAGAATGTCTGACTCCACACCTGTTAGGGATCACGTTCTCATGATGATGGGGTATTTATCTGAGATCGAGACCTTGGGTGGAGAGCTAGATGGCGATTCTCAAATCGACATTGTTCTTCATAGCTTGTCCTCGAAGTTTGAGCAATTTAGGCTGAATTTTAACATGATTAAAAGGGATGTTAGCCTGACTGAACTACTCATAGACCTTCAGGCGGTTGAATTGCTCCAAAAGAGCAGTCCTGAGGCCCACATAGCTGAAAAAGGAGCGTCTTCTTCTGGTGGAAAAAGGAAGAAGAGAAACGCACCTAAGAAGGCTGTAGATGAGGCGCCTAAGGCAAAGAAGCCAAAGGCGAAGATTCCTCCCGAGGAATTCAAGTCGAAGACTAAGTGCTTCAAGTGCGGCCAACCAGGTCACTGGAAGGCGGCGTGTCCTAACAAAAAGAAGAAGAGAGGTACATCTCACACTCTGGTTGTAGAAACATGTTCAGCAACTTGTTCTACCCAGTCATGGGTAGTAGATACTGGAGCTACTGATCATGTTTGCATGTCTTTACAGGGGTTCCTGGTAAAAAGACAGCTGAGTGAGAATGAGATCACCGTCTGCATGGGCAATGCTACAAGAGTGGCGGCTATTGCAGTGAGAGACGTTGTTTTACCTTTCAGTAGTGATAGAACTTTGGTTTTGAAAGATTGTCTTTATGTGCCTGGTTTTAGGCGAAACTTAATTTCAGTTTCTAAATTGATTATGGATAGATATTCTGTTTCTTTTGATAACAAAGTAGTTATCTTTAGTGGTAAACATTTTATCTGTTCTGGCACATTGGATGGACACTTATACTTTCTTAAACCAACTGAAAACACTACGCAAAGACAACTGTTGAATACATCGATCATAAACCCTAACAAGAGAAAAGAACCTTCAGAATTAAATCAAACCTATCTTTGGCATCTAAGGCTAGGTTATATTAACCTTAAGAGGATACAAAGGCTTGTAAATGATAGACCATTGTCTTCTTTGGTACTGGAATCATTTCCTTTGTGTGAATCCTGTTTGGAAGGTAAAATGACCAAGCGTCCTTTCCAGTCAAAAGGAAATAGATCCGAAGGGATATTAGATTTGATTCACTCTGACCTGTGCGGCCCTATGTCAGTTCAAGCTCGAGGAGGGTTCGAGTATTTCATCACTCTCATTGATGATTACTCTAGATACGGTTATATCTATCTATTACGTCGCAAGTCTGAATGCTTTGAGAAATTCAAAGTGTTTAAGGCAGAAGCGGAGAAACGAACAGGCAGAAGTATCAAGTCACTACGTTCTGATCGTGGTGGCGAGTACCTCTCGAGTAAATTTAGGGATTACATGGCAGAGAATGGGATTACCTCCCAGTTGACTGCGCCGGGAACACCACAACAGAATGGTGTGGCGGAAAGAAGGAATCGTACACTATTAGAGATGGTTAGATTGATGATGAGTTATTCTGAGTTGCCCATTTCATTCTGGGGATATGCCCTGGAAACAACAGCCTATATTCTTAACTTGGTTCCGTCAAAATCAGTTTCTTCTACGCCCACAGAATTATGGACTGGACGAAAGCCCAGTTTGAACAATATTCGGATTTGGGGTAGCCCTGCACATGTGTTGGATAAGAAAGCTGATAAGCTGGCTCCTCGTACTGATGTAAGGCTATTCGTTGGATATCCTAGAGGAACGAAAGGTGGTTTATTTTATAGTCCTATGGATCAGAATATCATTGTTAGCACCAATGCTCGATTCTTAGAGGAAGACTATATGATAAACCACAAACTAAGGAGTCAAATCATCCTTGAGGAGTTAAGGGGAGGATCGAATCCTACACCAGTTGTACAAGAAGAGGAACCACCAAACACTGCACAACGTGTCACGGAAGTACATGAACTGCCTCGTTGCAGTGGGAGGGTTGTACACCAACCTGATAGATTCATTGGTCTGGGAGAGGCTTCAGATTTCCTAGAGGGACTAAATGAATTGGATCTTAGGACCTATGATGAGGCAATTCGAGATAAAGATGCAGATTCTTGGAAAACTGTAATGGAATCTGAGATTGGATCTATGGATCACAATCAAGTCTGGGAGCTCGTAGAACCACAAGATTGGATTAAACCCATTGGGTGTAAGTGGATCTATAAGCGCAAGAGAGGAGCTGACGGGAAGGTTGAAACCTTCAAAGCTAGATTGGTGGTGAAAGGGTACACTCAGAAAGAAGGGATCGATTATGAGGAAACCTTTTCACCGGTAGCCATGCTTAAGTCAATCCGGATTCTCTTGTCAATTGCCACTCATTTAGATTATGAGATCTGGCAGATGGATGTCAAGACAGCTTTCTTAAATGGAAGTCTTGAAGAAAACATTCACATGAGACAACCAGAGGGATTTATTGCTAAAGGCCAAGAGCACTTGGTGTGCAAGCTTAAGAGATCCATTTATAGACTTAAGCAGGCATCGAGATCTTGGAATATCCGATTTGACAAGGTTATCCAGTCATATGGATTCGTGCAAAGTCCGGATGAGAGCTATGTGTACAAGAAATGTGATAGAAACGTGGTGTCATTCCTCGTACTTTATGTTGATGACATCTTGCTTATTGGAAACAGTAAGAAGGAGTTATCTAACATTAGGGTGTGGTTGTCCAAGCAGTTCGATATGAAGGATCTGGGTGAAGCCGGACATGTCCTTGGCATCAAGATCATTCGAGATCGCTAGAAAAGGATGTTATGTCTGTCCCAGGCGACTTATATCGATACAGTACTAGCTAGGTTTAGCATGCAAGATTCCAAGAAAGGTTTTATACCTTACAGGCATGGAATTCATCTATCCAAGGAAATGTGTCCCCAAACACAGTCTGAGATAGAGGAAATGAAGAAAGTACCATATGCTTCGGCTGTGGGAAGTTTGATGTATGCTATGCTATGCATTAGGCCTGATATATGCTATGCCGTTGGCATGGTAAGCAGATATCACTCTAACCCTGGACAAGGTCACTGGACAGTGGTCAAAAACATTCTCAAGTACCTTAAAAGGACTCAAGACTATATGTTGGTTTTCTGCTCTGATAGTCTAGTACCTTTGGGTTATACGGACTCAGATTTTCAAACTGACAAAGATCAGAGTAAGTCTACCTCGGGCTATGTGCTTACATTAGGAGGTGGAGCCATTGCATGGAGGACCATTAAGCAGAAATGTATTGCGGATTCCACCATGGAAGCTGAATATGTAGCTGCCTCTGAGGCTGCAAAAGAGGAACTCGAAGGAACCCAGAGCTCACAATGCAAGTAAGCACATAGAGAGAAAGTACCATCTTATACGAGAAATCGTTAAGAGAGGAGACGTGGCGGTGGTCAAGATTGCATCGGAGGACAACCTGGCTAATCCATTCACGAAGAGCCTGCCGGCTAAGACCTTTGATGGTCACGTGGAGAAAATGGGAGTGAGATGCAGACCTAGGGGCGTAGTTTGAGTCGATAGTTTTGATTGGAGAGTTAGCCTGTTAGTTTTTATGCTTGAAAGACATGCTTCAAGTATAAGTGGGAGATTGTTGGTTTTGTATACTAGAAGACTTGTCTTTGTATACTTTTCTGATGATATGATGATATGAAATGAAAGTTATTACAGTCACTGTTTGCATTTAGATTATGTTCTATAATTGTTCTATGCAATGTTCCATATACTTACATTGTAGATGATATGGTGTGGGGAGTCACACGGTAAGATCATATCATTAGAACCTTGTATTTTATTAAAGAGCTCACGGCTTAGATGGTCCTGAACACACCATCAGTACACCGTAGAATAATCTGATAAGTTAGTTTATCTTGACTAACTGATTATTCTAGTACACTCATTGTGTATTGAGGAGGATCACGATAGGATACTATTCTCTGTCTCTGACCCAGTTACTGAGAGAATAAAGATCCACAGAGTTCGGGTTCTGAACTCATGTGATATTGGCGAGCATATGTGTGCGTTGTTTATTACTTTGATTTATCAATGGGTGAGATCTTTTCGTAGATCGAATTCGATATCTTGGGTAATAACAATGTATACATGATGTCTCGAGCAGTGTGCATGAGCACCGTGTCCTGGTGCGCCAGGTTGATGATGTTCTCTTGAGGAAACACAAGTTCATGTTGAAACCCTGCAGGTGGAATTTATTCCGTACACGAATAAAGCTTGTGTGGTACTACTCAAGGTTTTAGATGTTAATTAATTATAGCTGTCAGAGGCTTACATAATTAATTAATGAACATTATATCTTAAACACGGGGAATGGCTGGACTAAAGGAGAAAGCATATTTGTAAATATGTATTAAATTGGTAGGTCAGTTTTACTTCTTTAGTGGAATAAAAGTAAAACTTAATTTATTTAATTATATCCTAGGTTTATTGGATATTGGATATTAAATAAATTAGTGGGCCAATTTAATATTCTTCTAGATCCTTGTTGTAGCCCAATTGACTGATAGTGGACTGGATATTGAACTTGAGATAGAGGCCCAGCCCAATAGGGCTGGAACATGAAATTTTCGCCCCTCCCTATTTATAAGAGGAGGGGGGCACGAAAATTGGAGAATATTAATCATAAAAAATCAGCCCCTCTTTGTCTCTCAAAGTTATCCACAGATTTCACAATTCTATCTAGTAGATTTCAGCCCACTCTGAATCTAGATACAGTCCGGGAATACAACAGAAGATCTTGGAGTGGAATTGTGCAGTGGCCGTGTGTGACATAAGTGGTGCCATTATCATTGTTCATTCAACAACAAGATTAGATCTGTAATCTTGTCCTCAGACCGTCTGTCGATTTATAAGTAGATTCGTTTTCTATTTCTTCCGCTTTATTAGAATTGAATCTGTTTTACATGTTATTTGATTAGACTGTGATAAACATGCATGTTACATAAAAATTATGATTTGCATGAACATGGATTAATGAACAACCAAATAGATCCTACGGTGGTTTAATTCGAAAAAACCCCAACATGTACTATATTGTTCATTGCATATCTCTAACTGCACACAACATCACACAAGCTGCACTTAAACTGTCTCAAATGATTATCCAAGCTGGTGCATAGATAAGTTTTTTCAAGCGAGTCAAAGGGTCCTGTTATTCCGCATCTAAAGTAAAAGTTTTTGAATTAGTTTATTCATCCCCCCTCTAAACTGATACCAACTTGCCCGGGACCAACAACACCTAAAGCATGAGTGGAAAAAAATTCATTCTGGTGATAGTTGATGATTTTTCGAGATTCATATGGGTTGAATTTCTTCAAGAAAAATCTGAATCTTTCAGGATGTTCAAGAAATTTTACAGGTTGGTGTCAAGACAACATGAGTCCAACATCAAATGCATTCGAACAGATCATGGGCTCGAATTTGAAAACTCAATGTTTGAAGAGTTTTGTGAAAAATGAGGCATCATTCATGAGTTTTCTGCTCCGAAGACACCTCAACAAAATGGGGTGGTTGAGAGAAAAAATTGAACTCTTCAGGAGATGTCAAGAGCAATGTTACAAGCTCAATGTTTGTCCAAGAAGTTGTGGGCTGAAGCAGTTAACACTGCTTGTCACATCGGGAATAGAGTGATTCTTCGCCTAGGCGGAACTGTGACACCGTATGAACTTCTGAAGGAAAAGAAGCCCAATTTGAAGTACTTTCATGTGTTTGGATGTGTATGTTACATCCTGAATGACAGGGATCATCTTGGAAAATTTGATTCCAAAAGCGACAAATGGATTTTCTTGGGTTACACATCTGACAGTCGTGCCTACCGTGTGCTTAATCTTCGGACAAAAACAGTCCAAGAATCAATTAACATTGTTTTTGATGACCACACAGGTATTGCTTCAAAATCTGAAGAGGATGATGTAATTGATCTCATTGACACAGGTGAAATCTCAAGTGATTAGGCTGAAAGTGATTGTGAGAACAAGACATCCACTGAGAATGTCAAAGTCAATGTTCCACAGAGTGATGAAGCTTCAGTCAAAACATCAACACCAACATTCACTTCAGACAGTGAAGATGATCAGGTGGTGACTGCCGAAGATGAACCAAGAAGGGATCCTCCAAGTCAAATTTCGAAGAATCATCCAGATTCACAAATCATTGGTGAGCAATCCGAAGGAGTTCAAACTAGAAGCAAGAACTCAGAGGAATATAAAGAAATGCTGAAACTGGTATGCATGTCTTCTTTAAATGTTTGTATGTCAAACACGTGTTTTCTGTCTAACATTGAACCGAAAAACATTAAGGATGCACTTAATGATGATTTTTGGATCAATGCTATGCATGAGGAACTAAACCAGTTCGTAAGGAACAGTGTATGGGAATTAGTTCCACGCCCCAAAGATAAAAATGTGATTGGGACAAAATGGATTTTCAAAAATAAAACAAATGAGTCTGGCAATGTTGTCAGAAATAAAGCTCATCTAGTCACTCAAGGCTACACCCAAGTTGAAGGGGTAGACTTTGACGAAACATTTGCTCCTGTTGCAAGGATTGAATCCATTCGTCTTTTATGTGCAATTGCATGTTATGTGGGTTGTACTTTACATCAAATGGATGTTAAAAGTGCTTTCTTGAATGGTTTTCTCAATGAAGAAGCATATGTTGAACAACCTAAGGGGTTCCATTGCACGTGTTTAAGCTAAAAAAGGCTTTGTATGGTCTTAAACAAGCCCTAGAGCATGGTATGCTAGACTGATCGAATTCTTACTCCAATTTGGTTTTCAAAGAGGTCAAGTCGATAAAACATTGTTTATTAAGAAGAATCAAAAACATATTACTGTTGCTCAAATCTATGTTGATGACATTGTTTTTAGTTCGACGTGTACTAATCTGCTTAAAGATTTTGTAGACTCAATGTGCAACACATTTGAAATGAGCATGGTTGGAGAGCTCCACTATTTTCTTGATCTACAAATCAAGCAAGATAAAGATGGAATCTTCATCTCTCAAAGCAAATATGCTAGAGGATTGGTCAAGCGTTTCGAATTAGAGAATGCTAAACCTATGAAGACACCCATGGGATCTTCTGAAAAGTTGAGCAGAGATGATGTTGGTAGCAATGTTGATTCTACCATGTATAGAGGAATGATAGGTAGCTTATTGTATTTAACAGCTAGTCGTCCTGACATTATGTTTAGTGTTGGTGTTTGTGCGAGATATCAATCTCAGCCTAAACAATCTCACCTTAAAGCTGTTAAACGTATCATTCGCTATATTTCAGGCACAATTGGGTTTGGTGTTAAATATTGCAAGAGTTCTAACATTCATCTTGTAGGTTATAGTGATTCCGATTGGGCAGGTGATGTCGATGACAGAAAAAGCACTAGCGGAGGGTGTTTTTATTTTGGCAACAATCTGATTTCTTGGTCAAGTAAGAAACAAAATTGTATCTCACTATCCACGGCCGAATCAGAGTATGTTGCTGCCGCTAGTTATTGCTCTCAACTGTTGTGGTTAAATCAAATGGTGTTAGATTATGGTCTGGATAGTCCTTCTTTGACATTGTTATGTGACAATGTCAGTGCAATTGAAATTTCGAAGAACCCAGTCCAACATTCTCGCACCAAACACATTGACATCCGACATCACTTTATCCGTGATCTTGTGGAACGGGATATCATTAAATTGGAATACATTCCTACAGAGAATTAAATTGCTGATATTTTTACTAAACCTTTGGATTTTGAGAGATTTTCTTCTCTAAGGAAATCTCTTGGAATGTGTGTTTGTTAGTCAATGTTGACATTCTGATGTTAAAGTCAATGTTATGATTTTTGACATGAGATTCTGTAATTCTAAAATTAATAAAAACTATGGTATGATGATATGATTTTTTTTATGAATCAATTCATGAGAATTTATTCAATCATGACTCATCTCCATTAGTTTTATTTATTTTCAGAATTTATATTTTTTGATTTATTATTATTTTTTATTATTTAGTGTTTAAATAATAAATAATTGAATTTTTGTTGATAAACAGATATACTTATCTGCATATTTTTTGATATGATAAGAGAGAGAGAATGAGAGATATCACTTTCATTATTTTAATATAATAAAGTGGTTTGTCCTTATCTCGTTTTTAATTCAAAACCCCCCCTTTCTCTCTCTCTCCATAGCTGATTCACTTTTTCTCTCTCCAAACGTTTCATCTTCTCCATACGATTGTCTCTCCTTTTTCATCCATGGCGGACCAAAACCATAATCATCTACAAGACATGATGATGATGTTGCAGCAAATGATGGAGCTCACAAAAGGATCCCCATCATCGGCCTCAACTCCGGCTGCTGCAGTACAACCCCCACTCTCTGCAACATCAACTCAGACCCCTGACATTGCACCTCCAACTACTCAGGCTGAACCAACTACAGCAAATGTCGCTGAGCCTTCAACATCAAAGGCGATGCCAATTGAAGCTGAAGTTCATCCTGATCTCATTATTCCTCCTGGAATCGAGATCCTAAACCCTAAGCCGATTAGGATGAATGTGTTTGGAGATTCCACAAATCCAATCGACTCGGAAGCCACTTCTCACCTGCAATCTTTGTCAAAGATGGCGAAGACTTCTCCACCGACAAGGAAATCGAAGCGACTTCACAGTGATGACACTGACAAACCTGAGGTCATCTCCTCCAAGAAGGTAAAGAAGGAAGAGTCTAAGGCTACCTCCAAGTCGCTGAAAGATGAGTCCGACTCCACTAGTGAACAAGTTCCTACTTCTCCTCCTGCTGATGTTACACGGAATGTCAGTCCTTCTGCTGAGCCCATGGATGAGGATTGCGGCACAGATGAGGACTCTCCGCTTGATGTCACGCAAGCCTTCAGTAAGACTTTCTATTCTGAAGAGGCTAAGAAATCCCATGCTCTTTATGTTAAGAGAACTCTTAAGGTTGAGAAAATGATAGATGTTCTTAGCTTTAAAAAATATGGGATGGATGTGTTTCTTAAGGAGATATGTTTATGAAAATCTGTTATATCGCTAGTGTCATACGATCCTGATGTTATTCATGAATTTTATGCTAACATCATTTATGATATGGGAGATCCCTCTAAATTGTGTTTTGGAACTGTGTTTGTTAGGGATAAAATCTATAAGTTTTCTCCTAATGTTATTAACACGTTTCTTGAGTTGGGCAATGAGGATACAATCATGTCTTTGGATTTGATTGATGATGTGGTGAATATTATTACTAGAGGTTTGGTTTCGAAATAGCTCAACAAAGTGCCTGCTTCCAAGTTAACATTCTTTTACTCAGTGTTATACAAGCTTGCAGTGTGCAATTGGCTACCCACATTGAATGCGTCTGTCATCACAGTTGATCAGGCTATTCTCTTGTACAAGATAGGAACTCAGCTTCCTTTTAACCTTGGTGCATACATCTTTGATGCTACGTTGAAGGCTGCCTCTAAGTCCAGTTCCTCGAACTTGCTTCCTTTCCAATGTTTGATCTATGGGATCCTTAAGAGCCAAGGGTTAAAGGAACGCAAGAAGAGTGTGTTGTCTGAGAAAACCACCTTCTCTATAATGAAGCCCAAGGGGAATGATGATAGGATCATTGATCTTCCCTATCCTCATGATGCTGCAAATCCAGTGCCTCCTTCTGCCGAAGGGACCCCTGCTCCTTCCCAATCTGATGTCTATCCTGATGTTGCCTCCACGCCTTCCATTCCCATTGTCATGATGCCGATAGAGTCTCTTCAACATCAAATTGCTCTGCTTGATCATGTGATTGGTCAACTCACCAAGGCTCGAGATTCTTTTCTGACTCTCCTTTCTACATAAAAAGGGGGAGTGGATGATGATGCTGATGGTGATGATGCGGATGCTGGTGACACATATGCTGGACCGAGTGCTGTTGGTAAAGCAAAGGGGAGAAAAGGTGCAGCCAAAGGAAAAAGGAAGATGATGTGAAGCTTAATGTTTAAGCTTCTGAAATTTAAAAACTTTTTGTAAAAAACAATGTTTTATATTTTCTGTTTTTATATGTGCTGGACACATGGTTTTTGATATGCATTCCATGCATATCTTGGTTTTTATTGTTGAATGCAATTCATGATTGTGTTCTTGATTTTATATGCTTATTCAGTTTTTGATATTTGTGATATATCATTATGATTAGGCATATTGAATTTATTTTGAGATATTGAATGATCAATATGTCTTGATTATTGTGTGTTGAACGTTGAGTTCAACATTGATATTATGTGTTGAATGTTTAGTTCAACATTGATATTGTTGTGTTGTACTTTTTGTTCAACACTGATTTTATAATAGGACAAGTTCCTATTATATGATGATCTAATTAAGGGGGAGTAACCCTTAAGGAGGAGATTTTAAGATCTCCATTTTCCGCTGCGACTTGAATTGTACAAAATACATTGAGTTGTATGTTTTGTGCAGAAAGGCTAAGATTAAGGGGGAGATTGTTAAGTGCTGTATGACATTGAGGTTCAATGTTGCACTCGATATCAGACAGGCTTCCTGTGACATTGTCTATGACATAGTCGTAACTAATCTTATTCTTTCCTAGTTTATTTATTATTTTAATAAATAAAATAACTTTATATATATCTTAAAATATATGTGTATATCCATAAAATTAATATTTCAAATAATTGGATATATACATATTAGATATATTATTTAAAATAGAGTTTGACAAAGTCAAAACTCTATCTCCTATTTTTTAGGTCTAGCGGTTTCTCTATTTAATTCTTTTTCTTTTTCAAAAAATTATATTTGCTGGATATTTAGAAAAGGAGCATGAACGTGGGGAATCTATCAACCACGCCTTGGAGGCGGTTTCTTCCATCAACGGTGAAGTCATGGAGTGAAGCGGTTATTGTCAACCCATGTTCAAGAAAGAGAAATCGTGGACCGTGTTGGATTCAAGTGAAGAAGCATATAAGGGATGTGTTCGACACTTGAAGACTTATTCAAGCTCAATCCGTTTTCCGCTGTGTGAAGATTGAAGAAAGCTTGAGTCACAAACTTAGTTTAGGTTTCGTTCTTTGTTCCTTCTTCTATCTTAATGTTTATTGTTGTTCAATCCTTTCACGGAATAGATTGTACAAGTTAGGATAGATAGCAAGGTTGTGAAACCTTTACTAGTTTGTATACGAATTGATGGGATGTCAATTTGTATGTTTTAGTTTGTATACAAGTCGACGGGATGTCAACTTGTATCATCTAGTTTGCATATGAATTGACGGGATGTCAATCTGTATGTTGTAGTTTGCATATGAACTGACGGGATGTCAAGTTGTATGTTGTCGTTTGTATATGAATTGACGGGATGTCAATTTATATATTTTAGTTCTTTTTAGTGTTAGTCTAGATTAGAACTTGTAATGTTGGTGTAGTGTTAAGAGCATTCGCGTCTAACATTAACCGCTTGAAAATTTTGTACTCTTAATAGTATAATTTCGCCCTGTGGCAATCATACACATGTTGTGTATGATTTAAAATTTATGTTTTGTATTCTTGTGCATTTTATTTCTGGCATTTTTATGTTAAGATACGTTGTGTTAACTGTCTTTAACATTGAGTTTGACATTACGAATCTGTTTCTAATTTCAGTGTTTGTGGCAACAAATTTCAACAATAACATTTTAAATTCTATTTCAAATATCCCAACATGCACAATTTCTAGATCACTGAAAAATCTAAAAAAAAAAACCTCACATGTAACCTGAAACTACCAAAGTTCAACAATAAAATTCCATTCTGTGAAAAAATAAAATAATAGTAATACTAATAATAAATCAATAAAATAAATACTGTTGATTTATTAAAATATTACAATTAAAGGGCCATAAGTAATACATATGTGGCTATCTATGATGCCAGCAAAATCGCTAAAGTTCCATAATCTAACCTACATGAGATGCAAAGTTTCGAAATTATATAAATTCATTGTGCACAATGTTGAAACCGTTGGTATATGTATGTATTTTGTCTTTCTTTTGTGTTGTGCAGATGAAATATAGTTGAGAAAAAATAGGAACATATGGGTGCATTGACCAGGTCTTGAAGATAAAGTCCAAGATGTGTTTGTTCCTATATCTATGGAAAGGTTGTTGCTTGCGGCTAAAGTCTAGGAGTAATGATAGGAATGCGTTTCGTGCAAGACATATGAGTAGAGGCCAAGTATATTGTTTTGTATAAATAGGAATCTATTGTATAGTGTTACATACGAATTCAGAGAGATATATTTTCAGATTTGTATTGAGAGATTCTAGTTTCTTACAAGTGTTAGTTAGGACAACTTTAGTCACAACCTTCTGGGAAGGAAGATATAAAGTGCCTTAAGTTTAGTAAGAGTTTACTTGTAGTGTTTTTGTAATTCACAATTTCATATAGTGAATATTTCGCCCTGAGGTACTTTGCGAGATTATAGAAATATAATCTCGTGAAATTTTTCAATCCATTGTGTTTTTCTAAATTCCGCTGCATATACAAAGTTGTCTCAACTTTAGATACAACTTTGATCACAACTCTGTCAGAATCGAGAGTTCGGTTTCTTCAATTGGCATCAAGAGCATACACTTGATACACTAAGTGGTGATCCTGCTTTTGTGAGTACAATGGATTGTACAAACCCGTTGTTCAACAAACCTCCTGTTCTCGATGGGATGAACTATTCCTTTTGGAAAGTTCGAATGCGAGCATGCATCAAATCCATTGATGCAAGAGCTCGGAATGCTGTTCAAAAGACATGGACGCATCCTAAGACCATAGATGCTAAAGGTGATACTATTCGTACCCTTCCAGAAGAATAGACCAGGTCACAAAATAAAGATGCTACCTTCAATGACAAGGCACTTAACGCAATTCAGTTTTCTTTGAACATTCAAATGTTCAAACTCATAAGAAATTGTGAGTCGGCCAATGAAGCATGGGATATCCTTCAACAACATTGTGAAGGCGATGTTGGAATTAAAGAATCACGTCATCGTATTCTCACCACAAAATTTGAGAACATGAAGATGGTGGAAGATGAAACAGTTGGAGAAATATTGTAACACATTGCTTGAGATTGCAAATGAGTGCACTGATCTTGGTGATCCAATCACCAACAAAAGGTTAGTTTCTAAAGCCTTGCGAACTCTAACACCTCATTTTGATATGAAGGTTGTTGCTATCGACACGGCAACAACCACTGGATGTTTGGACTTCACAAAGCTGATGAATGACCTGAAGACCTATGAAATGGAGATGAATGAGAAGGGTGGGTCAAAGAATAAGGAAATTGCCCTGATAGCTGGATCAATTTCAAAGTCAACTTCACCCTATGATGAAGACGAGGATGAAGATCTTGAAGAAATCAGTGAAATAAATCCAGACTATGCTCTTCTCACCAAAAGACTCAACACTCTCATTCGAGCTAATAGAGGTAAACAATAGAAGGGAGGTACTGAACAACGTAAGCCTCGCCATGACTCATCCGGACCTTTGGTGATTTATGAAAAGATGAACTCACCTGGGAAAGAACCCAAGATCATAAAGCGTACTGCATCAGATCACTTTAGACCAAAGGAAGTGAAAAAATTTTCCAATGTCCAATGCTATGAGTGCAAAGGCTATGGGCAATTTGCAAATGAATGTGCAAACACTTTTAGGAAACTTGGAAAACCTGTCACATTCCTATCTTTCAGCGATAGTGAGCTGGACACCTCGGGAATCTCTGTGGAAGAAGTCTCGGATGATGAAAACTATGAACACATAGCCTTAACTGCAGTATGTGCCGATACGGATAATTCAAAGCTTGCTGAAGTTGAGATAACTTCTGACAGGTATGATGAGTCCTATTATGAAACTCTCTTCTGCTTTAATACTGTGATCACTACTGCAGATGAGGAAGAAGAAGAAGTTACTGAAGAAGAAACTCTGGAGTTGCTAATAAAGTTGCAGGAACTCTACAAGGAGCTGTACGCTAAGTGGATAAAACAGTGCAAGGAAATTGAGTCACTTACTGACGAATCCACTAATCAGAAGGCATCTCTTGCAAGGTTGGAAGTTATGTTGACAAAGAAAGATGCAGAGATTGATGATATGAGGATTCAACTCAATCTTGCAGAGGAAACTTTCAAAAAGTTCAACACAGGTACTTCTATACTTGATGAAGTTCTTGCACACACTCACGTAACTTCTCATGGCATAGGTTATGATAAAACTGTAAAAACTACCTTTACTCAAATTCTGTCCACAAGTGGAAAACCCTTTGTGAAAGCTCAAGTCACTCCACTTCATCAGTGAGTAAAAAGCATAGGAGATTTGTTTGTCATTATTGTTTTCTCTCCGGGCACATAAAACCCTTTTGTCATAGATTTCTACAAGAACATAAAAAGGAGATTCAGTTGAGGACACAGGCCTCAAAATCAGGTCTTTCAGTCAAAAATGACAAAACAAAGAACTTGGTCTTGAAGCCCAAAGCTGCCTCCAGAGACACCTGTAAAGTTGTCTTCACTGCATCAGTATCTGATGATTCAACAACTTGGTACTTTGACAGCGGGTGTTCTCGCTACATGACTGGATCTCAATGTTATCTGACCAACTATCAAAAGATCAATGGTAGTGAAGTCACATTTGGGGGAGGAACGAACGACAAGATTGTAGGACATAGTATCTTGAACAGTCCTGGTCTTCCAAAGCTGTCCAATGTATCAGACGTTCAAGGTCTTACAGCAAATCTCATCAGTATCAGCCAGCTCTGTGATGACAACTTCACTGTCATCTTTGATAAGCAAAGCTGTACTGTGATTGACACCGATGGCAAACATGTAATCTCTGGGGTAAGATCTTCAAATAATATTTATGAAACTAAAAGAAAAGGCTGTTTGAGTGCACAGGTTAATGATGTACAACTTTGGCATCAAAAATTAAGTCATACAAATTTCCGCAACATGGAGAATCTTCAGAGACTCAATGCTGTTTTTGGAGTGCCAAAGTTGAACATATCAAATCCAAGATTGTGTGGAGAATGTCAAAAAGGAAAGCAAGTTAAAGTCTCGTACCCTGTTGTAACAATTTTCGAGAGACCTTTTGCTATATAAAGCTGCTTTGAATTGCTTCACATGGATCTTATGGGGCCTGCAGAGGTAGAGAGCCTTGGAGGTAAACGGTATTCATTTGTGATTGTCGATGACCTCTCAAGGTATGCTTAGGTAAAATTCCTAAGTAACAAAGGTGAAACCTATGATGCGGTCTTAGAATTATATGCTAAAGTTAGAAATTTCTACCATTCTTGTGTTAAAAGAATTAGATCTGACCATGGTAGGGAGTTTGAAAATCTTCAACTTCTAAACTTTTGTATAAAAGAATGCATTCATCATGAATATTCTGCTCCTAAAACACCCCAGCAAAATGGTGTGGCCGAAAGGAAGAATAGAACTCTGCAAGAGATGGCCACTGTCATGTTGCATTCTAAGAAGTTGTCCAAACATTTTTGGGCTGAAGCTTTAAACACTGCATGCTATGTAAGTAATCGTGTAAACTTAAGAATCGGAACCACTATGACGTCATATGAAATTCTAAATGGTAGAAAACCCAACCTAAAATACCTACATGTTTTCGGTTGTGTTTGCTACATTTTGAATGACAGGGATTATCTGTTCAAGTTTGATCCCAAGAGTGATAAAGGTGTGTTTATTGGTTATTCACTTAATAGTCATGCTTACCGTGTTTATAACCTCAGAACAAAAACAGTTATGGAAAGTGTTAATGTAAGATTTGATGATTTTGCCAACTTATACACTCCTGAAGAAGATACTAACGATGTAATTGAGATACAGGAAAGGACAGAAAATACCGCTGAGATAGAAGGAAGAGTCAACATTGAAGTTGAGCCCACTTCAGAGACAGATGAGGATACACCTACAGAAGGATTCGGATCAAACTCACACTTAAACGATTCAGAGATTCCTGAAGTAGTGCAGGGAAGCACTAGAAGAGACCCACCAAGGAAAATTCACAAAGATCATCCAATTGATCAAGTCATTGGAGATATACATGAAGGGGTCAGAACTAGAGGAAAAACTCCTGCTAACTACAAGGAAATGGTAAGGATGGTATGCATGTCTTGTGTAATTAATAAAGTTGGTGCTGTTGTCTTCTTATCCATGGTTGAACCCAAAAATATAAATGAGGCATTAAAAGATGAGTTCTGGATAAGTGCCATGCAAGCCGAGCTACTTGAGTTTGTTAGAAACAAAGTTTGGACACTTGTGCCTAGACCTTCTGGGATAAACGTGATAGGAACTAAGTGGATATTTAAAAATAAAACTCATGAATTTGAAAATGTCATTAGAAATAAAGCCCGCTTAGTTGTCCAAGGTTATACTCAAGTAGAGGGGATTGACTATGATGAGACTTTTGCTCCCGTTGCACGAATAGAGTCCATCAGGTTACTTTTTGCCATTGCATGTTATCTTAACATTACTCTTCACCAAATGGATGTTAAGGCAACATTTTTAAATGGAGTACTTGAAGAGGAAGGTTACGTGGAACAACCCAAAGGCTTTGAAGATCCAACAAATCCAAGTCATGTGTATAAATTACATAAGGCATTGTACGGACTAAAACAAGCTCCAAGAGCTTGGTATAGTTGGTTAACTGAATTCTTGTTTGAATTTGGATTTTGCAGGGGACATGCTGATAGAACTTTATTCCTCAAGAAAGAAAAAGATTTGCTTACAATCGCTCAAATATATGTCGACGATATAGTGTTTGGATCGACAAGTGAGAAAGCTTTGAAGGAATTTGTTGAAGCAATGTCCACGACTTTTGAAATGAGTATGGTTGGTGAGCTTAGCAATTTCCTTGGACTTCAAGTCAAGCAAAAGGAAAATGGCGTTTTCGTCTCACAGACAAAATATGCCAAGAATCTTGTAAAGAAGTTCGGTTTGGAAAATGCTAAACACATGAGAACTCCCATGAGTACGACTGAAAAGCTATCAAAGGATGCAGTTGGACCTGAAGTTCATCCAACTTTATACAGGTCAATGATTGGAAGTCTGCTCTATCTAACTGCTAGCCGACCAGATATCATGTACAGTGTGTGTGCATGTGCTAGATTTTAGTCCAGTCCCAAGGAGGAACATCTTAAGGCGGTAAAGAGGATCATTCAGTATGTGGCCGGAACATGTGAATTAGGTCTATGGTTCACAAAGGACACAACTACAGATCTTGTTGAATACAGTGATGCTGATTGGGATGGAGAAATAGATGATAGACGGAGTACAAGTGGAGGATGTTTCTATCTAGGAAACAACCTCATTTCTTGGCACAGCAAAAAGCGAAATTGTATTTCTTTGTCCACAGCTGAGTCCGAATATGTGGCCGCTGGGAGCTGTTCAACGCAGTTGATATGCCTGAAGTCAATGTTGGATGATTATGGCCTGGAAAGAAACCCCTTGGTGATGCTCTGTGATAATACAAGTGCCATCAACCTTGCAAAGAACCCAGTTCATCATTCCAAATCCAAGTACATTCACTTAAGGTATCATTTTATTAGGGATTTAGTTGAAAAGAAGCTATTAAAGTTAGAGTATATTAGTACAGATAATCAACTGGCTGATTTATTTACAAAAGCTTTAAGCTATGAGAGATTCTCAATTTTGAGGAAATCTCTTGGCTTGTGTTCTATATGAAAAGTACAGTTGACTCAACTGTTGTCACACTTTTGGTATATCATCGTTAACTGTGAAGTTGAACAGATTCGAGGATGAAAAAGCCTGTATTAAGGTGAAATCATGATTGTTCTTATAGAACCATATAACTAGATCAAAGATCTTAGATAAATGGTTTTTATAAGATTCTTTTGGTTATTCATCTATTCATCATCTGCTTCTCTTCTTAAAAAGTTTTTTAGGATGTATCAAAAGTATTCTGATAATAAAATTTTCTTGACAATAGTTGGTTAATTATAAAAAAAATAAAAAAATAAAAAAGGAAAATTTTGAAAGTCAGTTGAATGTATCTGGAAATGTATCTTACTCTATCTTTAATACCTATTTTGACTATATCTTTAAAATATTGATTCCTATTTATATGGAGGCGGGTATCTATCAGAAATACATATATCCCTCCATATTTACTTTTATAAGGTCATTCTCACTTAGATTCTCTCGTCCTGTTCATCTCTTTCCAAAAAACCTTTTGTCTCCCTTCAAACCCTTAATCTTTCATTCACTTCGCAATCTTCGCCATGGATTCTGATAAGATGAAGAAGATTCAAGAATTACTTAGCGATCCCGAAGCCTCAGCATATCTTCGTCATCTCTCAACCTTTCCCCCACAGCCTTCTTTTTTCTCTCCGCCGCAACCCATCATTTCTAACCCTTTTCATCTTCTATCACCGGAGTCTACTCTGATTCTCTGTCCAAAAGTCCTCCTATCTCCTTCTAGAGGTAATGCTCCTATGGAGATTTCTCCCGAATTAGGAAGTTGTTCAGAAGTTCAGTCGAAACCTCTCTCACTACCGGCGCCCTCTCCAGTTCAACCGTTCTCCGTCTCACCATCTTCAGAGCAGGCTATAATCCTAGCCCCCGACGGAGTAATTATGTCAACCTTTGACAATCCTGGTCTCGACACTCAAGTTCTTGACACGCCAGTCCTTGCGGAAGAGCAATTCGACTCGCTTGTTCCTTCTAACGATGGAAATACGTACAATGAAGGTCCAATTGAAGTTCCTTTTTCTGAAATTGAAGAAGAAACTCAGGTGGAGGTATCTGAGAAAGCTACTCCGATGCAAACCCCTCTCAAGAAGAAAATGATGAAATCTAAAAAAGTTTCTCCAACTAGATGATCCAAGCGCCTTCACATGACCGGTAGCTCCTCGCGGACTCCGGTGGAACCGATTGAGATCATCAGCGAAGCCGAAGAGGAGGAGGAGTGTGAAGAAGAGATGTCGGAGAATGGTTTGAGCGAACAAACTCTTTCTGTCCATGGGTCTGATTCTGAGGCAGACGAAGAAGCTGAAGTGACTGTTGTTAAGAAGGGTAAGAAAAAGACTGATGATGAGTTTGAAACAGCACCTGCAATTTCAAGAAAGGGCAAGCGAAAAATTCCTTTTTCGCCCTTTTCAAAAGTCAAAGGCAAAGTTGGGAGCTCTTCAAAGCGAGCTAAGCGCAGCGCTGATACATATGAAGAGGACATTTACTCTGAGTCAGATCTTGAGGTATCGAAAGCTAACTTGACTTGTTCTATTCTGATAGTGCTAGACAAAATTGGGAATTTTTTAAGAATAGGGAGATTTTGAGTGATAGAGCTGTTGATTTGAAAGATTTCTCTGGATACAATTTAGTTGATTTTCTGAAAAAATGAAGGGTGTTAGGAAGTGTTACATACGCTAAACCGTACGTTGCTGAAGTTGTTAGGCTGTTTTATGCTAACCTTACTCATGAGTTTGGTAATCAATCATCAAAGCAGTATGGGAAGGTGTATGTTCGTAAGAAAATCTTTAAAGTTACTCCAGCTAGAATCAACAAATTTTTAGGACTTCCTCATTCTGTTGAATCTGATGATGAAATTGATGAAGTATTGGAAACCAAAATGGCTGATGTTTTAACTGGGGGTCAGGCAGATCTGTGGATTGCTAACAAGAAACCTAGTAGACTTGCTTCTATCCTCACTTCACTGTTCTCTACACTTGATAAGATTTCTGTGTGCAATTGGATTCCCACTTCTAACACAATTGTGGTCCCGTTTGAGCATGTATGCCTTCTATACAAGATTTTTGTTGGAGAGAAAGTTAACTTGGGTCAGCATATTTTTAATTCTATTGCTGAGGTAGCCATGACCAAATCCAACAAGAAGTTGGTTGTTCCTTCTTTGATATTTAACATGCTACTGGACCAAGGTTTTAAGCCCAGGAAGAAGGATATTCTCACGGCCAGGCTTCCTCTACAGACTGTTCAAAGAGCGTTTCTTGCCGATTCCAGAACACGTGATCTTCCTTGGACAGATGAAGAATCAACTCCATCTCCTGTAGGTTCTCATTTCTTTATATCAGCTTTTGTTTTGCAGGAACAAGTTAATTTCTGCACAGCTCAAATACAAATATTTGAGAAGCAAAGGAGGGTATTTCAGCGCTTACTTTCTTCCCAAAAAGGGGGAGATGGTGGAGAAGGTTGTAGTCGAAGAGGAAGAGCTGCTGATGAAGGTGATACTGAGGACGAGCAAGAAGAAGTTTGAAGGAGGTGTGAAAGGAAAGATGAAGAAGGCTGCAGTCTGCTGTAGATTTGGATTGATGTTTCTCAAACAATTTTTCTAAACAATTTCAATTATGTTTGTTTTAAACAACTTTATGTTTACTGAAGATCTGATAAGATCTTTCTTTTGTTGATGTTTTTGTTGGTAACATTTAGTTGTTTTGATGGTATCATATGATTATCTAAGTATGTTTTGAACATGTTTATGATATCTTTTTGAAGTATGCATGACAGGGGGAGTGAAGTGTGCATGACAGGGGGAGTAATTGTGTTCATAATTGTGTTCTGTTTTTAAAGGTGTTCATTTTTTTGTTCCTAGTATATGTTTAGGGGGAGTTAAATTATGTTGGTTTTTACTGCATGCTTTTGTTTTGGAAAGAAAGACAAAAAGGGGGAGATTGTTGAAACCGTTGGTATATGTATGTATTTTGTCTTTCTTTTGTGTTGTGTAGATGAAATATAGTTGAGAAAAAATAGGAACATGTGGGTGCATTGACCAGGTCTTGAAGATAAAGTCCAAGATGTGTTTGTTCCTATATCTATGGAAAGGTTGTTGCTTGCGGCTAAAGTCTAGGAGTAATGATAGGAGTGCGTTTCGTGCAAGACATATGAGTAGAGGCCAAGTATATTGTTTTGTATAAATAGGAATCTGTTGTATAGTGTTACATACGAATTCAGAGAGATATATTTTCAGATTTGTATTGAGAGATTCTAGTTTCTTACAAGTGTTAGTTAAGGCAACTTTAGTCACAACCTTCTGCGAAGGAAGAGATAAAGTGTCTTAAGTTTAGTAAGAGTTTACTTGTAGTGTTTTTGTAATTCACAATTTCATATAGTGAATATTTCGCCCTGAGGCACTTTGCGAGATTATAGAAATATAATCTCGTGAAATTTTTCAAGCCATTGTGTTTTTCTAAATTCCACTGCATATACAAAGTTGTCTCAACTTTAGATACAACTTTGATCACAACTCTGTTAGAACCGAGAGTTCGGTTTCTTCACACGATTTTGAGATTGTATAAAATATGTAGTTGTATATGAAAGAGATTGTGAAAAAATCTCTTATTCTAATTTTACAAAATCAAACCAGATTTAATGTTTTACTTCATCCTAGAGAAACTTACACTTATTTTCACTCATTTTTCCACAATAGTCGGAGAAAATTCATTCATCTACAATGTTAACAACGTACCTTTAGTAATTTGGAGTTGGATTTGAAGCCATAGGTTTATTTATTTATTTATTTTTACTTTTTCATATCATCTCCCATAAACACTATGTTATTCACAACTACAATATTCTTCTGGCATTGCCGTCTCCAACGTGAAGACTCCATTCTTTTACAATAATTCTTTGCTCAGAATCTCATTGCTTCAAGTAATTAATGGATTTATTTTTCAAATCAACAAAATGAAACCATAAATTAGAGAGAAAAACAACTCAAAAATGAAAAATATCATATGAAAACCTATAAATCACATTCTCATGCGGGACCATTACCTGTAAAAAAAATAGAAAATAAAATTTCATTAACAAACAATGCACATCAGGTTTCAATATTAGTTCATATGTAAAAACCGTAGCAGACAAAAAAATTATGTTCTAATAATTTCAGAAATATACTTTAAATATTATTTTAATTTACTATAGAATCTGAAATGTTAAAAATCCTCATTGCAAGAGCTATTTATATATAATATTGTGTAACATCAATCGTTTGAAAAAAAATAATGTTAGTGCCATCTGCACTTAAGTGTTCGAGATTGTCATAATCTATATGGCAAAATGACAATATTAAAAGAATACAAAATGTTTTAGTTATTCATGTTTAAATACCATGTTCTGGACATTTCTGTGAACATTCCACTGTCAATTTGATTGAAGATCAAGACATGTACTTAATCATGTTTAGGGACATGATCTTATACATGGTTGTTCAAAAAGTTTACAAGAGACGTATCATGCTAGAATCAAAGAACTGGAGCTGCAGATTCAAGATAGACGTTTCAGAATAGAAGTTGTCTTGTTCGTGATGAAGATCAAAGAAGGAAATGTGGAATTCTATTCAAGGAGGACATCTAAACTAGGAAATACAAATAAAAATCTCAAAATTCTCACATTTTCGTGATTAATTTTTTAATTATAGAAACTCAATATGCTTGATTGATTGAGAAGAGATCATTTTTTTAGAATATAAACTAATGTAAAATATTTTCAGCTATGATTAATAATAATCTTATATTAAATTAACATTCCATCTAAGTATAAATTTAATTTTTAGAATATACAAATGAATATTATTTATTTAATTTTGGAAAGTTATATATTTCTTAATTTATCAACACATTTTCGGGCATCAATTAAAGTAAGTATACACGTAAACTAAATAATTATATTTCATATGGTTAATTTATTGGAATGAAATGCAATACATTATCTCCTTGTATTAATTAGAACGTTTAATTAAATTAAAATTATAAACTAATTTAAGAATATATTATATATTTCATATTTGTATATTAGATTATATATTTCATGTATGTATATTATATCGTCTAAATTTAATTCTAGATCTAGAAATATAATTTAGGCGGGAAACTAATATTTTTTATTTGCGGATGCAGAGTTGTTATTATATATTATATAGATAGTTGTGTATAAGTCTCATATTAGATGAATATTTTTCATTGTTCGAAATGATATTTTTTATTATTAGAATTGATGTTTTATTCAACAAAAAAAATATAGTAATAATTACAAAAAAAAAAAATACCACCATCTTTTTTAAACAAAAAATTGCAGTGATAATAAATGTGATCTTTTTCGATATTAGATCGAAGTTATAATTTTCAGTATTATATTTAATAGAAGGCTTATATAGTTATATACAACTGGTGCACACAATATCAATTCATATTTTAATGCTATTTAAAAAAATAGAAGGGAATTTTATGCAAGATTTCAATAAAACATGAGCGTTTGATGCATTTTGCCTGTCCAATTATATACTACCTCCGTTTCATAATGTTTGTTGTTTTGTTTTTTTTATCTGGAATTAAGAATTAATTTCGTGGACAAATATACCTATCCCTTATATATGCCATAAAATCTAATTCATCTATATTTTCCTAAAAAATAACAATATTTTCTCTCTCCATATATTTTTCTCTCTTCATATATTATAGGTAAGTTAGAATCAAAAAATCTTATAGGATTTGAGAGGGTTAAAATTGGGAGAGAAGATGTCAAATTATATAAAACAACAAACATTTTGAAACTAAAAAAAAAAACTTAAACAACAAACATTATGAAACGGAGGTAGTATTTGTTTCTTTTCATGACTCTTTAGGAACTAATGAGCAGAGCTAGGCTCAATTTCATGTTTTTTTTTTTTTTTTTTGAGAAACAATTTTTTAATTTTGCAAAAGCATATGCTTTAGTTCGTCAGCCCCGGATCAATGAGGGCAGCGGGGCGAAAAATATATGTTGAGTTATATATATATATATATATAACTATAAAAATATATTTCAGAAACTATTTTAGTTATAACTATAAAATTTTAGACGCACGATCACACAGACACATATTTATGGGAAATAATATAATATATTTTTATATAATTTTGTATTCCAATTGGAGTATTAATTGTTTTACACCAACAATCCAATAAAACTAAGATTAAAGAGATAGAATAATTAATTTGTTCGCAATATGAAAGATTGCATTTAGATTTAATGGATTATGAGTCTTAACTAACACTTGATTCAAACTACAAAAGTCAAATATATAATATTTGATGAGGATTGATGACAAATATGTTAGGTTTGATTAGTTTTTAATGTGCATATATCCATTAGGTAATATGCATGGTTAAATATAATTACAATGTATTGATTAGGATACTATTCATTTTTTTAATAATATTTTAAAAAAAATTATGAAAAAGTAAAGTAGAAGGTGGAAACATAATTATAAATTATGATAAGGCCAATTTCTAATTATAGGAAAGTTGAAAAAAAAAGGATGAAAATGCAAAATAAAAGGTTGGAAAAAGGAAGAATATATGAAGGGTGATTCGATTGCACAACTCCCATTTTACTTCTTATAACCCCCAAAATTATTTTAAATATATTTATTATTTAATTGGACATTTGTGTCCTTATTGTTTCCACCATTTTAAGACTTTAGCAAAATTAAATAATTAAAATGCCGGCCCTCTTGTATGACCCAAGCCCTCTTTTATATTTTTTTTTCTTAAAAAAATCTAATCGAAAATTAGATAAGAAAAATTATCACTGTCTAATTTCTCCTTTTCTATTGCTTCAGCCATTTTTATGTACTTTCAATTATTTTTCCATCCTACCATTTTTTTTGCCCATTCAATGTTATATGATTCGTTTCAAGATTAATATTGATAATTTTTTAATTAGCGGAATGTATTGATATTTTTATTCATTATCAAAATACCATATCAATTGAGCTCTATAATATGAAATTTGTATTATTATATATCTTGATTATTATCATTGGAACGACTAATTTTTTTATGAGCATGACTCTTGTACACCACCCACCCCTGTCGCATATCAGACGGGCGCGTGACGCCCACGCACTCGGTCCACGCGTGGGCGCGTATGCGACACGCGTCCGTCTTTTTTTTTCTCTTTTTCTGTTTGCTGTTTACGTTTTCTTTTTCCTTTTTTCTGTTTTTCTTTTTTTTTTTCTTTTTTTTTCTTTTTTCTTAAAAAAAACACATAAATCCCTAAAAATTCCCCCCAAATAAATTATAAAAACACAAAATAAACTCTAAAAACACCCCCCAAAAAACCCTAAAAAATAAAATAAACACCTAAAAATACCCCCTAAAAAACCCTAAGAAATACAAAATAAACCCCTAAAAACACCCCCAAAAAACAAAAATAAAAAAAAAACCCTAAAAAACACAAAAAAACATGAATTGGTACTATGGGTGGCGATTTTTTTTTGCGCGGGTCGGAGTGGGTTCGTCTGATGGGCCGACCCATGTAACTTATGCACATGAGTTTTTGCCTTTTTTTATTGCTTCAGAAAATCTTTTGAAATTTTCTTAAATTGAAAATATAATCTGTTATGAAAATAATAAATCTCATGTTATATCTTGAATAATTAAAAATTATATTCCACATCAAACTTAGCATATAACTTTTTTCCCTGGATAAGCATGGTTTTTGCATGAACTAATTTGAAAATATCCGACGAAATCATCATCACACAGCCTCATATCATCGACAGACAACCTAATTACATCTCTTTCTTTCTCTTCTTCTGCGAAAAATTTACAGAAAAATGACACAAAGAAATTGGGGGTTATACATGGGGGTTTTCTATTTATTTTATTTGCTAGGTTATTGTAGTCAGTCAATTTCTACAATTAACTCAGTAATAAGTTCGGGCTCTGGCAACCGGAAAGATTTCTCGAGGCCAAAGAACGAGATCAAAGTGATACTAAACACTTGTAAGGAGGATCGGGAATAATTCTGGTCAAATTGATGATTACTTGGATGCCCCTTATGCTTCACCCCTTCGTGATATTTATATCGGACGAAGCTGTAACCTTTTTCTGATAAATAAGGGATTCTCCCTTATTTTTGGGGATAGATATTTATCCCTTCAAGGGTTTTTGACTGAGTCATGTTTATCTTCTAACGTCCCCTTTTGACTTGGTCTTTTGGTTCGAACTCTACACTGGCTCGCTCTTTTTCCATTCTTCGACATTAACCCCCCTCGACCTTAAAACATTGGACTTCAACACACGTCTACCGGGCCCTAAGACCCTAGGACGCACATGGGCCTTACTTACTGGGCCTTTAATGAAAATAGACCTCCATAATTAGCCCCTCATTACTTGAGGCTCGAGGATCGAGGATCATGTAATGAATGTCGCCGTAATGCAAAGGGACGTCTTGAAAGCAGACCTAGTAAGATTCTAGACCCGAATGAAGGTCCTGGGAAGCTAAAAGGGCCGTGAGAGCAGACCTCGTAAGGCTCCAGACCTGAATGAAGGCCCTGGGGAGCTAAAAGGGTCGTGAGAGCAGACCTCGTAAGGCTCCAGACCTGAATGAAGGTCCCGGAGAGCTAAAAGGGTCGTGAGAGCAGACCTCATAAGGCTCCAGACCTGAATAAAGGTCCCGGGGAGCTAGGAGGGTCGTGAGAGCAGACCTCGTAAGGCTCCAGACCTGAATGAAGGTCCCGGAGAGCTAAAAGGGTCGTGAGAGCAGACCTCATAAGGCTCCAGACCTGAATAAAGGTCCCGGGGAGCTAGGAGGGTCGTGAGAGCAGACCTCGTAAGGCCGAGGGTGAAATAGTCTTTTTAAAACTCCATTCGCCGACTTTCCACCTTCCTTTCAATCTCAACCGCCCGACGTGCGGGATACATGGCTCAGATTAATTTTCAATTCTTTATGGGTTTAAAATTCAGATTTATCCAACTTATTCCCTCCTTTCTTTCATTCAAACACGCCCAATTATAACTTTCTTTGAAGATTTTGCTCGAATTCCTCTTTGATTATCGCGCGCCTCCATCTTTCCCAACGTTCAAGATTCCTCCGTTTCTTTCCAGATTCCAAATTTCCAGGTTACTCCTCAATCTCTTCTCCGTTTTTTTGAGGAATTTCCAGATTAGGGTTTTACTTTTAGTAGTTTAAAGAAGTAGGAGATTTAGGCTTGGATTTCTGTGGATTTTACATGAGTAGACTTGGTGGAGGTTTTTGGAGTTATTGTCGATTGTCGATAGTTTTTGTATTTTGCCGACGAAATAGGATTTAAACAAGGGGTAGGTTCTTTGGTATTTCTGGGCATCAATTCTTGATCCCTGATAGGATTTTTTCTCAGCGACTGCCTATAGATTCGCATTCCCGCTAGGATTTCTTACATCATGAGTATGTCGGATAGTGGTGATTCCGATGAGAGGACCCGAAGCTGGGGCGGCAGAGCTAGGTCAGCCGAGTCGGAGCAATCTTCCAGCTCGGTCTCTGAATCTACAGAACTTGTTATCCCTTCGACCCAGCCAACTGTAGAGAGACCTGCTATTATCCCTCATATCGGAGGAGGGTCGGTGGTGAGCCGCCTCAAGGCTTCGAAGGTGGCCACCAAAAAACGCGTGGTTAAATCGAAGAAGTGAAAAGCTGAAGCTGCGGGCTCTCCTTCTTCAAACGCAGACTTCAAAGCCGCCGAGGTCGCTCCTCAAGTAGGAGTTGACCTAATTAGGAAAATTACTTCTCCAGAATACTCGGGGTCGGGGGTAGAGGTCCATGTCCCTAGGCCTTCAGATACAGCCAACAGACCCCCTCCTGGCTTTACTGTTTTTTATACTTTAGTTATTGACAAGGGCATAGGGCTTCATCTTCATCCTTTTTTTACCAAGATCTCACATTTCTATGGAATAGCCCCTGCCCAAATATCACTAATAGGGTGGTATCATATGTTGGACATGTATTACCTCTGGGAAAACCTAGGATTTCCCGAACCCAGCGTCGGGGAGTGGCACTCCTCATACCGAATTGTGGCCATCCCTAGTCAGAAGGGTTTCTATTACTTTACCAAGTGGGTCGGGGAACGAGCCCCTCTAATAAACACCCTTCCATCTTCGTCGGGGGATTGGAAGCCGAAATTCGTTTTTGTTCCGGCGGAGACTTCGAGCGATAGGATCTTGCCAGCGTCGTTCGCTGAAGCCCGTGGGTCTTCGAAGCCTGTCTTCCTTTCTTTCTCCTTTTTTTATTATAAATATCAGTATTATCCTTAATTTTATGCTTTGTGTTTTTCTGCAGGCTTCTACAAGCGGAAAGACGTATTAGGTACTGAGGCGGAGTGAGTCGAGGTCGCCTTCTCTCTTTTTGAAGAAGACCGTCAGTTTGAAGTCATTCACCGCGGCCAAACCCTCTTTGACATGGGGAAGTTGAAGATTCGTCCTTATGACGACAAGGTTAAAGCCTTAGCCGCATCTAAGGTGTTGAGCCCCTCGTCATCCGGCATCAAAAGACTTGCCGGGGCCACACCTTCAGCCTCGCCACCTTCGAAGAAGCAGAAAGATCAGTTCGGCCTCGAGGCTTCCATTCCTTCTACATTACCCCAATTCGTGATCGATGTCGATGCCTTGGCTTCGAAGAAGGCTTCGAAGGGATCAAGCAGCCTAAAGGTGCCCCTGAGGCCTTTCCTCCTTGATGTCCAATCCATCATAGCAGACGGTTGTTTTCCTTTGGAGTTCGAGAGAGAAGGCCTGGAAGAGCAGGCTTGACTCGCCTTCCAGATGCTGTCGAAGGTTTGCTTATCCCTCTTCATCCCTATTTTCTTTTATGTATTTTACACTTTATGTTAAAATGAATGCTTGACTTAGAGCGGTCTACTATGTTACAGGCCCTTTTCTGCCAATATCATCTCCAGAGCCGGGTCTCGGGGTATGCTGAGGGCCTCGAGAAGAGGTTGATGGGGCTTTCTGAGGAGTATGAGAGAATTGCCGAAGAGAGGCGTGACTTTGCTCCGGAGAAGTTGGCCTTACTGGTAGAGAGGGACTCGGCTCGTGCTTTGGCCGCCGGGGCTCAGGTGCAACTTGACCGGGCTTTGGATCACCAAGCCCGGCTGGAGATTTCAAAGGCCTCTCTGGAGTCGAGGCTGGCTGCTGCTGAGGCGCGGATAGGGGAGCTCGAAGCCCGCCATGCGACTCTGGACATCACCTCACTGGTCAATTCTGCCGAGTTCGAACTTTACAATGAGCTCTTTTATCAGGAGGGAGGTTCTGCAGTGGTCGAGGCGATCAAGGAGAGGATGCCTGATCTCGACCTTTCCTTCCTTGATGGCGATGATGAGGCGGAGACCGAGGTAGTCAGGGGCTCTACAGACGGGGCTGACGAGGAGAAGAGGACTGGGGCTGGGGAGGATGTTGTGAAGACGGCTGCTTCGGAGGTCGAGAAGGGTGTGGAGGACCATCCGTAGACTTCTTTGCTTTTTCTGTAAAAATTATAAGGACAAGTTCTAAACAATAACTGATGTTTTTCTTTCGTATATTTTTTTCTTTGCATGGGAACTTCATATGATTGGGATGTCAGTATTTGTTGCTCTTACGATTGAGGTTCTTATTGTCATGGTAGGATTGTAGGTAATTTCACTCTTCTTCTAAGGACTCCACCTGAGGTTAATCTAGAAAAGAAAAATGAATTAAATGTGAGGCGCAAGCACTGTTCATCCATTTCCGAACTCGTAGAAAATGGGAGTCGGATCTCCTGGGCTTCTTCCTCTTGACTCTGCTGAAAAGTGGAAGTGGGGGCCCCTGGACTTTGGGTTCTGTTAGTTACTCCGACGCTCAAGTCAATAAACAAACCTTTAAGAAATAAGAATTTTGAAAGACAAATAAAGAGCGGATACATTACTCTTCGTTCGTGAGGCCGACTTCGAGATCGACACCTTGTTGACTTTTATGGGTCGGGAACCCTGTGCTTCGGGTTCTGTTAGTTACTCCGACGCTCAAGTCAGTAAACAAACCTTTAAGAAATAAGAATTTTGAAAGACAAATAAAGAGCGAATACATTACTCTTCATTTGTGAGGCCGATTTCGAGGTCGACGCCTTGTTGACTTTTGTGGGTCGGGAACCCTGTGCTTCGGGTTCTGTTAGTTACTCCGACGCTCAAGTCAGTAAATAATCAATGAAATATAAAACCAAAAAAAAAGAGAAAAAGGAATGGAAGGTTGAAGAGTTTAGAAATGATACTGTTTTAAGTGGATGGCATTCCAGCCGTTGGTTATCGAACGCCCTTCTTTTGATCAAAGTTTATAAGCTCTGTTCCCTATGACTTTCTCGATCTCATAGGGGCCTTCCCAATTCGGGGCTAGTTTCCCCGCTCCGACTTCTTTTGTGTTCTAGAATATCTTCCTTAGTACCCAATCTCCTGTTTTGAATGTCCTTAGTCTTGTGTTCTTATCAAAGTGTCTTTTTATTTTCTGTTGGTAGGCAGATATTTTTATTAAGGCTTTATCTCTGAGTTCATCAATGGTGTCAAGGTTGACTTCAAGCTCGGAGTTGTTGGTTTTATTCGCCCATTGAGTTCTTGCCGACCCTATTTCTACTTCTGCCGGGAGGACCGCTTCCGAACCGTAAGTGAGGGCGTAAGGGGTCTCTCCCGTAGTGGTTCGTGCAGTGGTTCGATAAGACCAGATGACTCCTGGGAGCTGTTCGACCCATAGTCCTTTGTGTTCGAGAAGTTTCTTCTTCAAGGTGTTCAGTATTGTTTTGTTAGTAGCTTCGGCTTAGCCGTTCGAGGCCGGATTCCTCGGTGTGGAAAAAGAGAGTTTGACGTTCCAATGGCGACAGAAGTCTTGGAATTTCGAACTTATAAATTGGGAGTCGTTGTCGGTGACTATTTCTTTAGGGACTCCGAACCTGCAAATAGCAAATTTCCATAAAAAATTACATACCTCGGTATCTCTTATTCGTGCGAAGGCCTCTGCCTCAGCCCATTTGGTGAAATAGTCCGTCACAACCAGGATAAAGCACTTCTGATTCGATCCCTTCAGTAGTGGTCCCACGATGTCCATTCCCTATTTCATAAATGGCCAAGGTATGGATGCGGTATGTAGAGGTTCTGATGGCATATGATTCGTCTGGGCAAACCTCTGGCATTTGTCACATTTTTTGGCATAACTTTTGGCGTCTTCCCTCATAGTTGGCCAGTAAAAACCGGCCGTCAATGCTCAGTTAGCCAGGTTTCTGTGTCCCGAATGGTTTCCATATTCACCATCGTGGAGCTCGGTTAGAATATACTTTGCTTGGGTCGGACTCACACATTTCAAATATGGTCCTGAGAAGGACTTTCTGTATAAGCATCCGGAAATCATGGTGAATTTTGGAGATTTTGCTTGTATTCGTCTTGCTTCGATAGGCTCTTTGGGGAGTTCATTTTCTGTTAGGAACCTGCATAAAGGGGTCATCCAGTTTACCTCGATGTCGATTGGAAAGACTTCCGAGTTATCACCTTTCCATACGGCGGGCCATTTGGCGTATAGGACTTGGATGTTCTTATCCTGGCTAGTTTGTATGGCTGATCCCAGATTAGCTAATGCGTCGGCGTGGTGGTTTTCTTCTCTGGTGATGTGTTGGGCTTCGATTTTTTCGAACTTGGCCGCTGCTTGTTTTACGACCGCGAGGTATGATACCATCCTTGAGTCTTTTACCTGAAATTCTCCTTCAAACTGATTTATTATCAATTGCGAATCACTCATGACTCGAAGTCTTTTAGCTCCTATGTCGGCTGCCAAATTTAATCCTGCTATGAGGGCCTCGTATTCAGCCTCGTTGTTGGTGGTTTTGAACCCACATCGAATAGATATTTCTGTGATTATTCCTTCTGGATTAGTCAGTACTAAGCCCATTCCACTCCCCTTCAAAGTGCTGGATCCATCAACCTGGAGGGTCCAGTACTTTGAATCATTGTCTTCGACGTTCGTTAGTACTTCTCCTTCTGGTTCATGGGAAAAATCTGCAATGAAATCTGATAGGACTTGTGACTTAATTGATGTTCGTGGAACGAAGTCAATATCATACTCCTCGAGTTCGATAGCCCATTTTGATAATCTTCCCGCGAGGTCTGGCTTTCTTAACACTGCTCTTAAGGGGAACTCTGTTACTACTTTTATTGAATGGCTTTGAAAGTAGGGTTTCATTTTCCTGAAAGTCATTACAAGTGCTAAGGCCAACTTTTCGAGCTGCAGGTATCTGGTCTCGGCATCTAGCAGCGACCAGCTAGCATAGTATACAGGGTGTTGTCTTCCCTCATCTTCTCTAACAAGCACTGCACTGACAGAGTTAGCAGAAACAGATAAATAAACGAGGAGTACCTCTCCGTCGATTGGTTTGGATAGAAGAGGTGGACTTGCGAGGTATTTCTTGAGGTCTTCGAGGGCTTTGGCGCATTCCGAGGTCCATTCGAAGTCTTTGTTTTTTTCATAGAGTCTAGAAAAATGCTCGGTTTCTTTCTGAGTATTTAGATATGAAGCGGCTAATAGCTGCTAGTCGACCGGTCAGTTTTTAGACGTCTTTAGGGGTTTTGGGATGCTGGATATTTCGAACTGCTCTGATCTGGCTCGGGTCGGCTTCGATTCCTCTTTTTGTTACTAGGTATCCTAGGAATTTCCCGGACGTTACTCCAAAAGCGCATTTGGTGGGGTTCAACTTCATGTTGTATCGTCGTAGGACTTCGAAGGTTCGTCGTAGATGCATGACATGGTCTTGAGCCCGTACTAATTTGACTAGCATGTCGTCGATATATACTTCTATTGTTATCCCGATGAGCTCTTCGAACATTCGATTCACCAACCTTTGATATGTTGCACCTGCATTTTTTAGTCTAAAAGGCATAACTTTATAACAGAACATACCTTGATGTGTGATGAACGCTGTTTTTTCTTGGTCTTCGTGGTGCATTAGGATTTGATTGTATCCCGAAAATGCATCCATGAAGCTCATGAGCTCGTGGACTGCCGTTGCATCGACTAGTGCGTCTATATGTGGTAGGGGGAATGAATCTTTAGGGCACGCCTGATTGAGGTCGGTGAAGTCTATGCATAAACGGTTATTTCTGTTCTTCTTTTTTACCACCACGACGTTTGCTAACCATTCAGGATAATGAACCTCACGGATATGTCCGTTCTTTAATAGTTTGCCTACTTCCTCGTCCATGATTTTGTTTCTTTCCAGGGTGAATTTGCGTCTTTTTTGCTTAATAGGGGCTTTTTCTGGGTCTACCTGCAATTTGTGAGTTATAATGGAGGGGTCGATACCTATCATATCCTCGAACGACCATGCAAAGCAGTCGTGATCTTCTTTGAGGAATTCGATCAATTGTTCCCTGATGTTCGAGGTTAATCTGGACCCGATGGATACCTTATGATCTGAATGTTCGGGATGAATCTGTACTTCGTTGAGGTCTTCGATTTTTGGTTCTTCATAACTTCGATCTTCAGCGCTTGATGAGGTTGAGCCGACCTCTATCTGATTAACCTCGATGAATACTTTCTGTTTGAAAGTAGTGACATAGCATTCTCTTGACGAGATCTGTTCTACTTATACTGATCGAACTCCCCATGGGATAGGGAATTTCATGATTTGGTGATATGTTGAGGGTACTGCTCGGAGTTCATGGATCCAGGGTCGTCCCATAATCACGCTGTACGCTGAATGTGCATCTATTACCTGAAATTTTATGAGGAGGTTGAGCCCCTCAATGTAAGTGGGAAGCGTGATTTCTCCTAAGGTTGTTTTATGTTCTCCGCTGAAGTCAATCAATGTTGTAGACTTCTTTACGATGTCTGTTTCTTTCACCTGCATTCCTTTTAAAGTGCTAAGGAAGATCACGTTAGAGGAACTCCCGTTATCGATGAGA
This sequence comes from Perilla frutescens, assembly GCA_026008535.1. Taxonomy (NCBI): domain Eukaryota; kingdom Viridiplantae; phylum Streptophyta; class Magnoliopsida; order Lamiales; family Lamiaceae; genus Perilla; species Perilla frutescens. The sequence continues at coordinate 5,867,122 of BRKX01000006.1, read as the reverse complement.
GTTCGCTTGATTAAACAGTTCGATATTAAAAGAGAAATGACTGGTGCATCGTGGTGTGGGAGTGAGAGTTCAGATACTTCACTACTGGAGAAGCTGAGGGTTGCCACATCATCAGGTTCAACTTCTTTAGGTATGTTTGCTGTATATTTGAGGGACCGGCAGTGTCTCTTTGCCGATGACTGGGAGACGCCACTGATCTCCGAACCCCCGGTTATGTAATTTAGAGTTCGATCGATTCTCGGGGGTTCGACGGGCTGAGTTTCCATATGATTGTCTCTTCTATTCCAATTTTCTTTTCCTTTTGAGGTCATGAGATCGATTAAGTGGCCTCTTTTGAGAAGCTCGATCACTTCAAGTCTAAGTGCGATGCAGTCATCTGTTCTATGCCCATGGTCGTTGTGGAAGTCACAAAATTTGTTCCTGTCTCGCTCATTATCAGGTGTTCTCATCTTTGGGGGCTATTTGACGTTTTGTCCGAGCCCTTTCAACGCATTCACGGCTTCTGAAGGTGTTATGCAAAGATTATATTTAGGTAGCCTTCTATCTGGGCATTCGGCTAGCCTCCTATCTCTAGGGTCGAATCTAGGGTTGCGAGGGTATGGATCTGCTCGATACCTCTCGTTTCTAATGTGAGACCTGTGCTCCTTGCGAGGTTGATCATTCCGGGGTCTAAATTTGGATGAGTTTGCTTCATCTTCTTCCCATTTGATCTGTGCCCAGCTTTGGCGAGGATGTCTTCCATTGTTTTGCACGAATATTTTGTTAATTCTTTGTAAAGATCTGAACTCCTCTTTAAACCTTTCCTGAAGACTAACACGGCGGTGTCGACGTTGCATCCCGGGATCGACACTTTTTCTCTATTGAATCGTCCTACGAAGCTTCGTAGGGTTTCCTCTGGTTTTTGGATCACTGTGTAGAGATCGTCGGCATGTTTCTCGATCCTCCGACTACTAGCGAACTGTTCAACGAACAGGTCGTTGAGCTGAGCGAAGGTGGAGATCGACGAGTTTGGCAAACTTGTAAACCATTGGAGTGCTGGTCCGGATAGGCTGCTTCCGAACCCCTTACACATCCCGGCCTCTCTACTTTGTTGCGAGATTGAAGTGGTGAACATCCTTTGTTTGTATTGTGTTATATGGTCGTCGGGGTCAGCAGTGCCATCGAACAGTTTCATAGATGGAAAGGTAAACTTCGGAGGCATCTCTACGGGGCTGATTTCCTTTGTAAAGGGAGAATCTGCGAAGCTTGTTGGGGTTGTTTTGCGAATGGGGGCGGGAACTCTGGGGATTCGCGTGAGCATTTCTTCCAACCGCTTCAGTTTGTTCTCGACCTCGATTTCGGGTTGGATCTCGATGTATTCGAACCCTGGGTGAGGTCTGAGATATGGATCACTAGCATCTTCTTTGCTCTGTTGTCCTTCGCTGGTTCCTGTAAGGTTTTGGTTAGCGGTTTCGTTAGCGGAATTTAAAGTACCTGTTCGCGTAGCTGACTGGTTTTTCGAGTTCGAGGGGGTTGTCGATGAAATTCGTTAGGGAATTGATTCGGTGGACTGAATGTTTCCATCCGAGCTTTGAGGACTGAATTTTCTGTTCGAATGGCACGGATATTTTGTTAATTCTTTGTAAAGATCTGAACTCGTCTTTAAACCTTTCCTGAAGACTAACACGGCGGTGTCGACGTTGCATCCCGGGATCGACACTTTTTCTCTATTGAATCGTCCTACGAAGCTTCGTAGGGTTTCCTCTGGTTTTTGGATCACTGTGTAGAGATCGTCGGCATGTTTCTCGATCCTCCGACTACTAGCGAACTGTTCAATGAACAGGTCGTTGAGCTGAGCGAAGGTGGAGATCGACGAGTTTGGCAAACTTGTAAACCATTGGAGTGCTGGTCCGGATAGGCTGCTTCCGAACCCTTTACATATCCCGGCTTCTCTACTTTGTTGCGAGATTGAAGTGGTGAACATCCTTTGTTTGTATTGTGTTATATGGTCGTCGGGGTCAGCAGTGCCATCGAACAGTTTCATGGATGGAAAGGTAAACTTCGGAGGCATCTCTACGGGGCTGATTTCCTCTGTAAAGGGAGAATCTACGAAGCTTGTTGGGGTTGTTTTGCGAATGGGGGTGGGAACTCTGGGGATTCGCGTGAGCATTTCTTCCAACCGCTTCAGTTTGTTCTCGACCTCGATTTCGGGTTGGATCTCGATGTATTCGAACCCTGGGTGAGGTCTGAGATATGGATCGCTAGCATCTTCTTTGTTCTGTTGTCCTTCGCTGGTTCCTGCAAGGTTTTGGTTAGCGGTTTCGTTAGCGGAATTTAAAGTACCTGTTCGCGTAGCTGACTGGTTTTTCGAGTTCGAGGGGGTTGTCGATGAAATTCGTTAGGGAATTGATTTGGTGGACTGAATGTTTCCATCCGAGCTTTGAGGACTGAATTTTCTGTTCGAATGGCCACGAGTTCCATAACGGTGGAGTCGAGTTGTTGTTGGATCGCTCGCAGCACTTGAGCAATATCTCCGTTTCCTCCTGCGGGAGGGGTTATTGATAGAGATTCCCTCCGATTGTCTTAAGGGTTCGGGGTCGTACTGCTTCGGCCGTCGACTGTCATCTTTAATATGGTTGGTCAGAGCCCCACGGTGGGCGCCAAATTGTAGTCAGTCAATTTCTACAATTAACTCAGTAATAAGTTCGGGCTCTGGCAACCGGAAAGATTTCTCGAGGCCAAAGAACGAGATCAAAGTGAGACTAAACATATGTAAGGAGGATCGGGAATAATTCTGGTCAAATTGATGATTACTTAGATGCCCCTTATGCTTCACCCCTTTGTGATATTTATATCGGACGAAGCTGTAACCTTTTTCCGATAAATAAGGGATTCTCCCTTATTTTCGGGGATAGATACTTATCACTTCTAGGGTTTTTGACCGAGTCATGTTTATCTTCTAACGTCCCCTTTTGACTTGGTCTTTTGGTTCGAACTCTACACTAGCTCGCTCTTTTTCCCTTCTTCGACATTGACCCCCCTCGACCTTAAAATCTTGGACTTCGACACACGTCTACCGGGCCCTAATACCCTAGGACGCACATGGGCCTTACTTACTGGGCCTTTAACGAAAATAGACCTCGACAGTTATTTAAGTGATAGGGGTAAAAATGTCAAATAAAAAAATAATTATAATTAAAATAATTTTGGGGGTTATAAAGAGGAAAATGGGGTTGTAAATAGAATTGCCCATATATGAAATGAAATTGCTCCCAACAAAACTTGATCCATGATTTTTTTTTTACTCATACACCCGACCTGTGGTATTAAGAAGATTCGAACCCGTGAGCTTTGGTCTCCAAACAACCTCACTCCACCACTAGACTATCCCCACCGGGACAACTTGATCCATGAATTTATAAGTTAAAATGGCTGTCACCTACCACTAGACTTTTATTTGTTCTTTAAATAAGGGCTACAATAATATATATACATACTAACAAAATAAAATAAAGATGAAAACGGGGCCTTATTTTTTTATTTTTATTTTTTATCGTGGGCTTGAGGTGGTATATCTATGTGCTTCAATAATTGATATGATGTTATATTTTGAATATAGCAAATCTAGATATGATGACATCGTGATATATCCAAATTATGGGTTTGTCCCTGAATAAGTATAACACGTGAAACTAACAAAATGAAGACTTTATCCGTATTTCGTCAAATATTACTGAAATTTACTAATTGTAGTTTTCTTAGTTACAGCACATGCTCTTCTAAAGAGAAAAAATATATTACTAACAAATTTCAAGATCTTGAGCTGATTTTCTACCATTGACATCGATGTTGACATTTTATTTGCTGATATATATATATATATATATATATATATATATATATATATATATATATATATATATATATATATAAATTCCTCAATTTATGCAGTTGTAGGTTGACATGATCAGTCCTAATGGAAACTCTAGGGAGCAATGGATCGATCGGTCGATCGATCGATGTTCTTATAACATATATGAGGGGACATCATTGTTCAAATTAAAGTTGAGGGGGAAGGGGGCGGGGGGGTAAACTAGTTAAATTAATTTGATAAGTACAAAGGGCTATAGATATTTCACCGTCTGAAAATTGATAGGGGAGGTCTCCTGTACAGGAGCCTCCCCATGCGGCGGGAGTGAGACGTGACCTACGCGCACGTAGGTTGACTCACGCGCGTGTAGTACATAGACGCGCCCGCGTTTTTTTTTCCTGTTTTATTTTTACGTTTTCTTTTTACTTTTTTCTGTTTTTCTTTTTCTTTTTTCTGTTTTTCTTTTTTATTTTTTTCTTAAAAAAAACACATATAAATCCCTAAAAAATCCCCCCCAAATAAATTATAAAAAACACAAAATAAACCCTAAAAACACCCTCAAAAAAACCATAAAAAACAGAAAATAAACCCCTAAAAACACCCCCAAAAAACTCTAAAAAACCAAAATAAACCCCTAAAAGCACCCTCCGAAAAACCTAAAAAATACAAAATAAACCCCTAAAAACACCACTAAAAAACAGAAAAAAACAAAAAAAAAACCCTAAAAAACACAAAAAAACACGAATTGGTACTATTTAGTGTTCGAATTGGTACTATGGGTGGCATTTTTTTTTTTGCGCGGGTCAGATGCGGGTCGGCCCGGGTCGGAGTGGGTCCGTCTCATGAGTCGACCCATACACCTTATGCACATGAGTTTTTGCCAAATTGATATGATTTCATCTCCTACATCATGCACTAATAATTTGGAATATTTTGATGAAAGCCATGAACATGGAAATTTATGAATTAAGTATGTATGTATAATTTATAAGGATAATTATAGTTAAATTTGATAAGCACAAGTGGCTAGAGATGTCAATCCAACTTGAAACGGAAGGGCTGACCCGAACAACTCGAGAAGAAAAGAGTGTAAGGATCGTAAAATTTTAGCCTGAATTAGTTTGAACCAAAGCCCGACAACTCGATAAGGCTAACCCAATATTAAGTGGGTTGGCACTAATAGCCCGAATTTCAATTGTCTATTTTCATGTATTTGATGTAATTTAATTTAGGCATTAGAAATAATGTTGAAACTTAAATGATTTATTCAATTATATAGTGGTAAGTTATGTTATATTTAGTGTTAACCTGAAAATCAAAGGGTAGATTAGCGTAAGAAAATTCTAGTCCAAATCATGAAAAATCTAGCCCGTATTTATCCGAACCGAATAGCCTAATAGTTCAATAGGGTTGACCTAAAACCGAATATGTTTGCCCGATATAATTACCATCCCTAAGCACAAGGGGCTATACATATTTCTTTGTCATGAAAATTCAGCTGAAATCCTCTATTGCCACTTTTGGTGTTGCATTCCATATTGCACACTTGATATTTTTATTTTTTTCTTCCATTTCAATTTTTTATGCTTTAGTTTAATTTTAAACTTATTATTTAGGATTCATGTTACCTAATTAGAATGCATTATAATTTTTAGTTTTTAATTTTTAGTTATCAATTGATTATTTGAAAAATTAAGTACTAAAAATATATATTAAACCCTAATTGGGTATGATAAATCCTAAATAACAAATGCAAAATTAAACTAAATCACAATAAATAGAAATCATAGAAAAAAATTCAAAATTTAAAAATCGAGTATACAATTGGGAATGTAATACCAAATGTGTAATAGACGATTTCACACGATGGAAATTAATACGATTTCATCTCCTACTCACTAATAAAAATCACGCACATATGGATATTTATGAATTAGGTATGTATATAAATAATTATTCCCTCCGTTTCTTTATGATTGTCGTTTTAGCTTTTTATATTTTGTATCAAAATGTTTGCTGTTTTATCCATTTTCACACTCCCTCTCCCAAATTTAATTATATTCCAAACCCTACAAGATCTCTTGATTCTAACTTACATATTATAGTTTATTTCATTCATAATAGTTAATTTGTTGATTTTTTTAGAAGAATATTATAAGCTAGTGAATATGATTTTATGTGATATACGAGGAATGGGTATATTAGTTGAGAAAACTAAATGTTAATTCTAGAAAAGCTAAAACAACAACCATAAATAAAGGGAGGGAGTGTAAGAATAAAAGGATTACCCCTACCGAACTTTGGCTGTGTGCACTTTACCGTCCATTTTTTCCCATTCAAACTTTGTAAATTTTACAAAATCCCACCATAAGATTCTGGAACTGATTGATTTGGTTGTTTAGGTTGAATTTCACACAAAATGAGGTCAAATTATGTTGAAATGTCCTTTTGCTATGGAATAATGTTTAACAAGATGACATTGAACCTCCCAAACAAGTATATGTGGCTAGAAAAATCATAATGGTAATTGCTTTAAAATCACAAGCTTTAGGGTATTTTACAATTTAGAACATACTTTTGTGATCTTTTCAAATAAAACGCCACATGTAATAATATTTACAATTATAAAACACCCTAATTTTTTCCAATTAATTCAGTCTGATGTATCAATCAAATTTTCATGTTTACAATTCATGTCACCAAGTGTACAATCATGTTTTTTTTAAATATCCCATCTGGATTGAGATTGAAGGAGCAATTGAGATGAAGGCACGATGGTTTATTTATTCCTCTTTTGGATTATGGAGTTTTTTTTTTTTTTTTTGAATATGATTACACACCTGGAATGTATACCTAAGTGAAAATTTGTTGAGATAAGTCAGACCGAATCGGAATTTTTTTGGTCGTGTTGTAATTGCAGAAACATAAAAAATGAAGTTTTAATTATTTAAAATAATTACAAAATCATGTTGTAATTTCAAAATTACCTAAAGGTTGTGATTTTAAGACAATTTACCAACAAATTAATTTCTAGATTAAAAAAAAACTACAAAGTTTGGAGGGTACGTAATCGAAAAAAAAAATATAAGGCACAAAGCAATATTATATATATATATATATATATATATATATAAGGGATAGTTACACTTTTAGTCCCACTAGAATAGGGTCAAAACACTTTTGGTCTCATATCTTTCATTTTTGGTCCCATAGTTTATTAACTCGACACTTTTGATCTCAAGTGTTTTTTTTTCGACACTTTTGGTCTCAAGTGTTTTTTCCTACATTTTTAGTCTCAAGTGTAGTATATGTATGTGTAGTATGAATATATATATATCAAAGGACATTTTGGCTTCATTTTTTCAGTAAATCATTAAAAAAAAAGAGGAAAATATATAGTAAAAAATCTAACATAATATCTCGAAAATTTTCAGCAAAATAATCAACAAAATATCAAGTAAAATGCCCAATAAATATCCAGCAAAATGCCTAACAAAATCATTTCAACTTCTTGCCAATATACGGTTTTTGTTCAGTAAAATTCTCAACAAAATATACGAAAAAAAACGTTGAAAAAAAATATAAGAAAATATATAATGTTAGTTTTAGGACTAAAAATGTCGAAAAAAAAAAACACTTTGGACCAAAAGTATCGAACTAATAAATAATGGGATCAAAAGTGCCAAGCTAATAAACTATGAGACCAAAAATGAAAGATATGAGACCAAAATTGTTTTGACCCTATTCTAGTAGGACTAAAAGTGAAATTATTCCTATATGAGTGAAAAATTAAAGTAGTCAAATTCAAGATAGCAAATGCCTTTTTAGCCAAGATTGATAGGTCTTATACTTGTATCTATTTACACTATAATTTATATGTAAATAAATTAATAATATAGTATATGTGGTTTACTCTGTCTCTATATGACAAAGTGTACTACATTTGAAACCCTCAACTCAACTGTCAAGAGCACGTCCACACATCTATTTATATGCAATCTGGCCAACTCCTTGAGCTTCTCATTCCACATCTAGACTCTCTCTCTCTCTCTCTCTCTCTCTCTCTCTCTACAAGAATGAAGGTGGAGGTTGAGAGTCGAAAGCTGGTGAAACCATGCACACCAACTCCTCCCCACCTCCGCCGCTACAAGATATCGATGATCGACGAGCTCAATCCATCCATGCACGTCATTCGCATCCTCTACTACCCGCCTCATTCCCTCACCGGAATATACCTCAACCTCCAACCACCGCTTTCTCAAGTTCTCCCCGCTTTCTACCCGCTTGCCGGTCGATACATCAAAGACCACCACTTCGTAGACTGCAACGACGCCGGCGCCGCCTACTCCGAAGCACGAGTCGACTGCCCCCTCAGCCGCCTCATGGATCCCGGTGTCCAACCATCACAGCTCAACAACCTCCTCCCCATCGACATCGCCGCCGCCGACGACCCAACCGACCCCATGCTCGCAATTCAGATCAACACTTTCCAATGCGGCGGCATCGCAATCGGCGTCTGCGCCTCGCACAGGATTTTCGACGCCTGCTCGCTCAGCATATTCCTCACGGCCTGGGCCAATGCCGCCGTCAGCGGCGGGCTCGTGATCAAACCCGATTTCAACTCACCGTCGTTTTTCCCGTCGGAATACGCGCCGCCGCTCGATTTCGGGGTTTCTAGGGCTCGGGACGGGAGAATCGTCGGCAAGAGAATCGTGTTCGACAAGAACGAGATATCAAGACTGCGGGACTGTATCCCGGCGGCAACGCCAGGTCAACGGCCGCCGTCGAGAGTGGTGGTGGTTTCCGCCGTGCTGACGCAGGCCCTTCTCCGGGCCGACAGGGCGAAGCACGGCGTGGCGAGAGCCTCACTTATCGCGCACGCGATAAACGTGCGAGAAAGGACGGTCCCGCCCGTGCCGAAGCACGCGTGCGGCACGTGGGTTTCGATATCCTTCGTGGAATACGGTGGCGATGGGAGCAGCAAACTGGAACGTGACTTTGCAGGGACCGTGTCGAAAATGCGGGAGGCAACGGCGCGAGGAGTTGCAGATTGTCGGAGAATTTTGTCGGAGAAGGAGTTTGGGCGGTGGGTTTTGGTTGATAGCTATGCGGAAATTGCTGAGAAAGGAGGGAGACATGATTACAAGGTGATTTACGTGACCGATTGGTCGAAATTTGGGGATTATGAATTGGATTTTGGGTTTGGGAAAGCGGTGTGGGTGAGCTTGGCTGATGTGCCTCTTCAAGACTTGTTCATATTGATGAACACTAAAGAAAACGATGGGATTGAAGCGTGGGTCTATTTGGATGAATCGGACATGCCGTTTTTTGAGCGGGATCACCAAATTCAAAACCTTCTTCATCATTAATATATATAATCAATCACCTTAGTTATGGTTGATCATATATTATACTATTGCACATGTATAGTTTTAATTTGTTCTTGGTGTACTAATAATGCGTCTGATATGTGTATTAATAAAATGGATGTGATCCACTAGTATGAAGTATGTAGCTTTACTAATGTTTATGATAAAAATAAATTTCATTATATTATAACCAATTTCAGAAAATTTCACTTTTGATCTTATATGACATGCCACTCTTTAATTTTGGTCCCAACACTATCTATTTTGGTCATTTTTTTAAAAAAATATCACTTTTAATTACATAGGTTTAACAATATGAATTTTGGTCCCCCAAATTTTAACGCTTGTTTACTAATTAATGAAAAACTTTGCACGTGATTCACTTATGTCCTTTTTAGTTTTTAGTCGAGAATGTAACCCAATTCAACCCAAATCCCTAATTCCACTTAGCAATCGAAGTTCCCCCAATTTCTGAAGAAATCTCAAATCGATTTCAGCTTAGGTTTTCCTGCTAGCGATCCCCGGAGTGCGATTTTTAAGAATCGGATCGGAGCTTGTCATTGATGGAGAAAAATCAGTTGATGGAGATTGTCGGCATCCAATGCGGCGGCTAGTCTCAATAAGATTGGGGAGAAAATTGGCATCTTTAAGAAAGTGAAACCCTTATGTTCTTCAACGCATGTAGGTGAAATGAAATCCGTAGATAAATTAATAATCAATTGGGCGTGTTGGTTTTGTCAAACCCTATAGCTAAACTCACTGATTTCTAGTCCTTTGTCGATGGGTTTGTATTTTTCCTTCTTTTTCTTGATGATTTGGCGTCGATCAAGGGTTATACTATTATTAAGTTAATTTTTAAATTGTTGTTTCTGAGAATTAGAAGTCTATTTGTATTTTGCATGATATATTGGCAATGGACAGTTTTAAGTTATTTCAGGTGCAAAGCTCTTCCAGCTTGCGTGTTCTTGTTTCATGGAAAGACAAATTTCATGGGGAAATTGGATATTCTGTGGTGAGAAAATTTCGATTTTGGTCCCATAAGACATGAGTTAGTCCGATTTTGGTCTCATTCCTATCAATTTTGATCCCAAATCGATTGAATTATCAATTTTGGTCCTGCCGTCACGTTTTCCGTTAAAAAAATTATGGATTTTGGTCCCATTTTGATATCGATTTTGGTCTCAAACAGAAAAATGGCAGAATTTGTTTTTGCAATTCAATTAAAGGCAAAATTGAACTGATTTGGTAGAAATTTAACCTGATTTTGTTCTAAATTTCCCGCTAGCATGCATCTAAATATATATACTCACCAATTCAACAAATTACAACTACTAAATCAAAAGAAAACCATTTTTTTATTTAGTTTAATTTTCTGTCAAGCTCGAGTTCGATCAAGATGATACTCGGCTCGTTTACACCCCTAAAGGCAGAGAAATTTTTTATTTAGTTTAATTTTACAATATTGTTTATGAGCGTTCACCACATCTAATTAGATCTTATAATTATGTGTAATATTTCATTTTAATTTTCAATTAATAATTCATTATTATGATTGATTATTTCATAATTAAAAATTATCATGTAAGGTAAATAAAAATATTAAAAAAATTTATATTTGAATTAATTAGTAATTGGAAAATAAAAATACATATAATAATAAAAAATAGTATATAATATTAAATTTTTTAAAATAAAACAAATTTTAAAATGGAAAATAAATACAAAATTAATAGTTTTTAAAATATTAATTTTAAATTCGTAAATAAGTAAAAATTGAAAAATTTAAATTTTAAATATCAAAAAATAATATAAAATATTGAAAAAAAATTAAAATAATCAAATAAATTCAAAATAATAAAATGAACAAACAAAATTAAAAAAATTTGATTTCAAATTCGTAATTAAGCATTAATTGGAAAATAAAAAATATTAGAAAAAAAATGAAAAAAACAAAAAAAAAATTAATTTAGATACGAAATAATTTTGCAACTAATCCATCGCTAAGATTTAAAAAAAAAATGTTTAGCAATGTATTTTTCCGTCTCTAAGGTAACAACAGAAAAATCTGTCGTTATTGCGTCGTTAACATAAAAAATTAAAATTAAAAATTAAAATTCGACGTCTATTCTTTGTTAAGTTTGAGACAAAAAAAATCCGTCATTAAAAATCATGATCTTAATTCATTGTTAATGTGTCAGTATTTTAACAACGAAATAAAATTTATTGTTAAATCACGTTTTTATTGAGTGTTTTTTTTAAATAACCCAATTAAAAAATAATAATAAAAAGTACCCCTTTTTATAAATCTAACATTTGATCAATTTTTCAGCTCAAAAATCATTCATAGCTGATTGTAACGATAAAAAAATCTATCGTTATTGCGTCGTTAACATAAAAAATTAAAATACGACATGTGTTCTTTGTTAAGTTTGAGACAAAAAAATCAGTCATTATATATCTTAATCTTAATCTGTTGTTAATGTGTCGGTATTTTAACAACGAAATATAATCAGTTGTTAAATCGCGTTTTTATTGTAGTGTTTTTTTAAATAACCCAATTTAATAATAATAATAATAATAATAATAATAATAATAATAATAATAATAATAATAATAATAACAATAACAAGTACCCCTTTTTTTTACAAATCTAACATTTGATCAATTTTTCGGCTCAAAAATCATTCATAGATGATTGCATTTTAGGATTTCTATTGCGCTGAAATTTTCACTTTTGGTCCCATAGTATCGATTTTGGTCCAAAAACTGACGGCTGTTATCCCGTTCTTTTTTTCCGTCTAAATTGTGGGACCAAAATTGATAATTCAGGTCCTATGGGACCAGATTTAATAACAATTTCTGAAATAGGACCAAAAGTGATAGGGATGAGATCAAAATCGGACTAATCATGTCCTCTGGGACCAAAATCGAAATTTTCTCGTTCTGAGGTCAATGTGAGTTGGCCAAATCTTCAACCATTGATATAGCTTCCAACAACTTCAGCGGGGAACCATATACATGATTTATTGCAAGTTGGAGAGGAATGATGCAAGAAGATGGTGCACATTTGGGGGGAAGCCACCTTCCCTTTGATTTTCTCAATCTGAGCAACGTATACTATCAGGATGCAGTGACAACTACTATCAAAGGCCTAGAGCTGGAGCTTGTCAAGATTTTGACAATCTTTACCGCTTTCGATTTCTCTTGCAATTAGCTGTCCGTTTCATAGATCACAACATGATTTTATGTGCAAAACTTGACACGGAAGGATCTTGCCTATTTGAGAGTTGTAAGTCTCGCTGGTGTAGTAGTCTTGCTTGCAGTCGTAATGGAGTTGGTTTGGATGATGGGAAAATGAGCAATTGGGAGTTCTAAAGCAGTGGAGGGTTCTTTGGTGGCATTTGTATAGAAGGACATGCAAAATGCAACCAAGAACTTCTCAAATAAGTTGGGAGGTGGTGGCTGTGGATCTGTCTTCAAAGAAGCTTGATAGCATAGCACATGAGAAGCAGTTTAGGACAGACATGAGCACAATTGGCACAATTGTGAGTCGAGTTGCTTGAATAATTGTGCTTGCACGGTGGAAATCAAGTAGGGACAAGTATGTAGTCTCTGTTTCTTGATATGTGTTTTATCTTTGAAATATTTTATTTATAATTTTTGTGACTACATCATATACAGTCTAAACGTATGTAATACGAGAGTTTGGTTGGCTACCAGAGTTTCAGTTTATATGAAATAACTCATTTAATTTGCTCTTGAAAATTGTGTTTGGCTAAGTTGTTTATTGTATTTAGCGAGTAAGTATTTAATTTATACATGTATGTTGGTGGCAATTCTCCCTCCAAAACATGTGAAATTTCTCTACAAAAGAACGGCAAAACGGCTCAAATATATCTCTATAAATTACAGTGATTGGGTCAAATATTTTTTTGGGACCAAAATTGATAGTAAAATGCGATCAAAATCGACAACATTTTTCATAGAAAATGTCACGACATGACTAAAAATGATAGTTCAAATTTTTTGGGACCAAAATCGGAGAGTGACGTGTCCTATTAGACCAAAAATGAAATTTTCCCAAACCGATTCTAATTAGATAAAAATTTACATTAGATGGTCTAATGGATCACAATCCATTAGACTGGCCAAATAAGCTTAGAAACTCACCATCTGTCATGCGTGCATGAGATCCACGTGCCTTGCAACATTTTATTTATTATTTTTCATTTTTTAACCTTTATATTGTATCGAGTGCAGTGCACGAATCCAGACGTTAGTGTCAGATGAGTGTACTGCATGAGACATCACATAAATATTAAATTAATTTAATTTAATTTCAGGGTTCACTAATTCCATTTTAGGTTATTTATTTATTTAAAAAATAATAATTACCGAGCACAATGCAAGAGTCCACACATTAGTGTCATACGAGTATACTCCGCGAGATGTCAGATAAAAATAAATAAATATCGGTACACTATTTATTAACAAATAAGTCACCGCAAATGCATTGCGTTATTGTAATACACAGATAAGCAAGGGTATCGTATTCTGCAGAAATTGCAACTTTCACGTTCTCAAACATAAATACTTAATCAATATCTAGACACTAAATACGCATGTAGATAGAAAAATAAATAACAACAAATAGAACAGTAGAAAAAAAATATTTAAACTATTAATTAGCAAAACATAGGCTTTAGGAAAATTGAATTATTATTTCATTTATTAATATTCATTAATTCTTGCAACCTGACTTTAGTCTTTAATCTATCAATGATGGGCAATCATTAGTTTGTTATCACGCTGCTTTTAAAGGCATAAACCATAACATATACATAATGAACATGCACTTTGTTGGTCCCGGGCGAGTCAGTATCAGTTTAGAGGGGGGGTGAATAAACTGATTCAAAATCTTTTACTTCAGATGCGGAATAACAGGGCCTTTTGACTCGCTTGATGAAACTTATCTATGCACAAACTTGTTGATTAGTTAAGACAGTTTGAGTGCAGCTTGTGTGATATTGTGTGCAGTTTAAAGATATGCAATAATCAATATAGTACAGCACACAAGCGATTTATAGAGGTTCGAAGTCTCAAACTTCTACGTCCTCTCTTCCTTTCGCAGAAGGGCAACTTCACTATATAACTTGAGTTTCTTTACAAATTACACAATGAAGGACAGTTGGCTGAACCTGGTAACTGCTCGCTACCTCAGCGGGTCGACAACTCACACTTGAAGTCCCTAACTGCTCGCTAGGAAGGTAGGTGCTATTGTCGTCTTTACAAGGTTTTAGATCTCTTTCGATCTTCAAGAGGTGAGTCTTGAACAGGGGGTATCAACTGATGTGCTCCTTTGATTGAGCTGAGTAGTTGATCGTTGAATAGCTGGAACTGAGAAGGCTGCCCTGGCTGGATCATCAACAGCTGGCTGAATATCTTGATTCTGTGAATTCTTCTTCGCAGTTGGAGTCTCGCAGTTTCTATCAAATGTCGCACTTGAGCTTGAGTGGGAGGGAGAAAGAAGAGCTCTTGCTTGTATATGCGAAACTTGTGAAGGCGAAGAATAGATGAAGTTGGCAAAGAGTATTTTAAACTCTAATTCACTCGTCTTTTATAGAGGAGTGATTTTATGATCATTGAGTTCCATTGTCCATTGATCGGTGGCTCTGTTGGCTCATCAATGGCAGGTGGTCTTTAATGATCGCTTGGAGCATTTGGTTGAAGTAGCCGTTACTCTGCCAATCGATCTTTATTAACTTCCAGGATCTTGGTAGGAGTATTTATTCCAAGATTCGCCGGTTTTGAGCAACAAACTCCAGGGTTCTCTAACTTCAGCTTTCTTGGTATTTTTGAGTTCCAGTTGGCAGTTCTGGATTTGTCAGCTCAGTTTGATTATCTCTCCAGCTGGCAATTCCGAGCTTGTCAGCTGAGTCTAACTGCTGCTCCAGTTTGCAGTTCTGGGCTTGTCAGCTGAGCTTAGCTATTGCTTCAGTTTGCAGTTCTGGGCTTGTCAGCTGAGCTTGGCTATTGCTCCAGTTGGCAGTTCTGGGCTTATCAGCTGAGTTTTACTATTGCTCCAATTGGCAGTTCTGGACTTGTCAGCTGAGTTTGGCTATTGCTCCAGTTGGTAGTTCTGGGCTTGTCTTTCTCCAGTTCGACTGATCTCAAAGTTCTTGGCTAGTTTTTCAGCTTGACTGATTTCTCTTTGAGCTTTCTTATCAGTTTTGACGAATCACAAGCTGACTGACTACAGTTTTTACTTTCAGCTGATCTGTCTTGTTTACTGCAGTCTGACCATCAGTTGGATACTTCCAGTTTCTAGCTTAAACTGATGCTTTATCAGTTTCTTCACTCTTTGGTCAACTCTTTTCTGCCTTAGCTCAGCTGACTTGGTTGTCAGCTTGTTTTGACTGATATGACTCTTTAGCTGAGTTGAATTTTGACTGGATGACGTATCCTTCAGCTTGTAGACCATTCTTCAGATTGGTTGACTTTGACTCTACTTGAGTTCCTTTTTGATGCCCTGGACTGATCAGCTCCAATCTACAACTTGAACTTTAGTCAGTTTTTCATAACTAATTTTGACATCTCATCAAAACCTGATCTAGGGGTTCCTTGATAGTTTTTCCTAACAATTTCCCCCTTTTTGATGATGTTAAAACTTTGTTGATGATGATGGAAAAACTGCAAGTGTAGCAAATGCTTAAGTAGAATCTTAAAATCAGAGCAAATTCAGAGCACGTTGAGAGAAAAATTGATTCATGATTTTTATTCAAGTATTAGAGCCAAATTAATTCATGATTTTCATTCAAGTATCAGAGCATTTGTCATTCATGCTAACATTCAAGTATTAGAGCATGTCAAATTCAAGAGCAATTTGGACTTCAAATTTCATGAGCATTCTTTCAATCTTTCTCTTTGAGCATGCTTTCATTTCAGTGTCAAGGCATTCAAACTGAAGTATCAGAGCATAAAATATCATGTCAAAACATTCAAACTTGAGTTATCAGAGCATAATATATCAGAGTATGAGCATTATAATCATGACAAGCTTGAAGTATAAGCATGATCAAAACTAGTATTATATATTCATTTTTAAGCATATTCTAATTTCAAGAAGAGTACTTAAAACTACTAATCTACTTCTTGAAAATTGCTCCAATTGCTCCTTTTCTTTCGGCTCGATTCTCCTCTTTCTTGGACTCCTTGTAATCTCCATGCTTCCCCCTGAAGCTGATCTTCCCCCTCGTGATGAACTTATCTTTGAATCTGATCCCAAAGAGTCAAGCATCCATTATCATTCTGTCCATCTTTCCCCTTTTTGGCATCATCCAAAAGGTGGAATGGATCGCATGATGGTAGTGACAAGTTTGGCAGAAATGTGAAGGCAGTTGCCAAATTGTCATCAGTGATGGAGGGAACTGAAGGAATTTGCATGGGTGAGGAGAGCCATGCATAGGCATCTTCAGTTGGCATGAACTGACCTTGATCAGAGATGTCTTGCTCTCTGAAGTTCATGGAGGCCAAGTTTTTGAAGATCTTATCAGTTGTTGGAAGACGTGGATCACCAACGAATGGTGTGCATGAGGAGTTAGCCAGTTCATTGTCGGGGAGAGGAGCATCGGCTGGTATCTGGAGCTGGATTCATTTGATCATTGAATCCATGATGTCTGAGAGCGTTGGTGGCGAGGAGAGTGGATGATTCATCCAGTGTCTACTCCATGTACCTTCGTTGATCCAGAAGGTGGAGCCACGGGTGTGGATGAGGTGGAACATTGTTAACTCATCCAGTTGGAAGCGCCATATGTGGTACTGCAAGTACCGCCGGAGTTGCGCGAATAGTGAGGAGTCGGAGTCCTCAATGAGACCGAAGCAGTTTCTTAGCTGGTGGTCTAGAACTGCTTCAAAGTCAACCTCAATTAAGTCACGTTAGACTGAAAGAAGAGGTTGGGAGCTGGCTGATATTATGGGCTGATCACTCAGCCTTGAAAGAGGTGCACTCTCAAGCATCAGCTCTCTTTCGTCAAAAGAGCTGATGGGTGCCTCCAATGGTGCCTTTCCACGATCTGAGTTGGAAGGACCTTGTGGATGGGAACGTTTCGGGATCTGATGGGAGTAGATAGTGGGGAGCATGTCCCTTCTTCCGAGTAGTTCACCAGTTGGTATGATCTCATCAAACTGGCTTTGAATGATATGGCTTATGCGATTCATAAACCCGACCTTTTCTCGGAATGAGCCAGTTGACGGATCATATGCCGCGCGCTCTACATTTGCTCTTAGTTGAGCAAGGATGTAGGAGGCCTAGTCGGCTTGACATCCAAAGTATAGAGCGGCTGTGAGATGGGCTTTGATCTCGGAGAGATGGACTATCTCGAAGTTGCCATGTAGGATATGGCCGGTGATATCCAAGAGTTGGATGATATCACTTGGCATGCTCTCCTTTAGTCTGTGCGAGTTGTCATTGTGGCGCACGTGAGGAAACTTCCAGGTATCACATAGCGTGTATTTGCATGGCAAGTTTAGGTCCATAACATCTGGGCCTTTTCCGGGGAGGTGAAGAGTGGACATCATTGTTTCCTTTGTTACCGTGATCACCTGATTCTTGACGGTGGAGATGATGTTGTCACCGTTGATGGTTGCGATGTAGTAGAACTCGGCAACATAAGTAGGTATGTTCTTGACCGGCAGTAGTGTCAAGAAGGGGAGCAACCCAGTCACCTCCAATGGTCGATAAATCTTTTGAAAGACATCCAGGCCGAGATGTGCATTGAGCATCTCTAGATTCAGAGACTTGTCCTTTCTCATCTTGCGCTCAAGAGCTTTAATATCCACCATGTGAAATGGGGGCTTCATTTATGCAAAAAGATGCTCTTTCAGTTTAGATAACAAGAGTTTTTGATGAGAGAGAGAATGCTAACAAATGATCAAACAAGAGAGAGAAAGAGAGTTTTTTTCAGATGATTGGAGCCTTAATCTCTTTGCACATATTTATGCATCTTTGCATGCAGGAATCGAGGGTACTCGATTGCTTTTCTTAGCTGATCAGCCATCCGATTTGATGGTTGATTAGCTGAATTAATGATGCTTATATCTCAGCCGTTCAACTGTTAAGTAGCTTTATGATCTTGTAGCTGAGATGTAGCGATTTTGAAAATGGGGTAGTTGCCATAAATATCGAAATATTTTCTGCAGATCTTTCTATTTATAGCTCATTAAAAAATTATATTTCCCTTCTCCTTCTGAAGAGATGTGTTAATATCCATGCATAAATATTAATTGCAACTTTGTGATATAGAAACCTATTTTCAAATTGTAACCGTTGAAATATAATATAAGATATTTCATAATCGCAACGGTAACAATATAATTAAGGTAAGCTTTTGAAATTTTTAAAAAAACTTATCCTTAGTCAGTTGGGATACAGTCCAACTGATTGATGACTCGGCGGTTGGATGAACAGTTGAGTCTTGATTCTCAGTGGTCGTTGAGGAGCTGGCTGCAGTTTAAGCTGCAACTGAACTGTATTGATGAATGGGCATGGTCAGTTGCTTGACTTTTCTGTAGACAGTTTTCGCTTCTTGAAGGGCTTAGCTAGACTGGCAGCACTGCTTCCTTTGGATGTAGCTTTGTGCGTTGACAGTTCAGGCCTTGCAGTTCTCTTGGCTTGGTGAAGGTGAAGCTGGATTTCAACTGACGAACTTTTCTTCCTCTGACTAAGGGGGTGTGAAATTCCCTTTGGCGATGACCCAAGCTGATCACTTTTCATAGGCAGTTGCATGCCTTTTGAGCTGGATATGAGCAGTGGAGTCACATAGCTCTTGGATAGGAGAGTTGGTGATGTGGCAGTGTCTTCATCATCACTATCGCTTTCATCAGTACGCCTTGGATTCTTCTGAGAAACTATGGCTTTTGCATGTGAGAGATGGGGTTCTCTTCTTTTGACGACAGGTGGAGTTTGTCGTGATGGCTCAGCTGACTGACTTGATAGATTATCAAAGTTCAGTTGACGACAAAGTGAGCCAGTTGGGCAGTTGATTGGTTGATCTGCAGTCCCAACTGCTTGAGGCATGATGCTGGATTTGAATTCTGCCAATAAGGCGGTTGCTGGAATCTTGTTAACAAGCTGGTGATTCATGATGTGCTGGACTTGCTCAATGGTTGGAGGAAATGGATTTGATGAACCTATCCATTTGATGCTCCAAGTTTCTTCTCGTTGCCAGTAGCTCATGCCATGAAAGGCAGTTAGAAGAAAATGAGACTAGATGGACATAGAATGTCTCTAGTTGTACTAGTAGAAGTACCGGTGGAGTTGTTTGAAGAACTCTTGGTCACGTTGAGCAACAAAGGTAAAGTGAGTGAGAAGGAGACTAGTCACTTCCTTTTGTTCACCTTTGACTGCATATTCACCACTGTAGAAAGTGCGAATATTCTCTTCAGTCAGCTGGAGCGGAGGGCATGTGCCTCTGAAGTAGTCCGCTCCATAGTTTGGGTGGGGGATTCCAACGAATGGAATAAGCTCATCTGGATCAGAGCAAACCTGGAAATCAACTGGCGATCCGTTCTTTGATTTTGGAGAGTGAACGGCATTGGCAGTTGAGTTACTCGAACTCTGGTTGCTCATCTTGGCCTTGCCTCTTCTCTTTTTCTTCAGTGACTGAAGATGAGCAGTTTCTTTCTTGGGGATCCAGTCGCAGATTAGAACCGGTAGTGATTCATCACTTGGAAGTTTCAGCAGGTCTTCAAGCATCTTGCTCATCCTTAGAACAAGTCCTACCTTGGACTCAAATTTGCCAGATTTCTTTGAGTCTGTAGCCTTAATGACTTGATGCTTGAATTGTTGAAAGATAAATTCTGCCCAGTTTGTTTGTCTCCCTTCAGCAAGGTGAATCATGACCTTGTATCTCTCTTGGGTAAGTTGTCTTAGGCTTCCAATTGCCCCGAACATCATCTTGTTCGTTATGTCAAGTAGAACTCCATACTCGGGCTTGATGTCAGTTTTAGCGGTGGTAAAACTGAATTGCTTGTTGCAGGTTGAAGCTTTCCATTGTTTCCAGTGTGACTCTGCAGATTCCTTTAGATCTTGAACGGATGAGCCTTCTTGTGGAAGTCGGAACACTTCAGCAACTGTTTTCTCATTGATATGTAGCATCTTCCCATCTGCAGATAACTTTGCTTGAAGAAAAAATTCACTCACCAAATTTTGTCTAAAGAATTTTGGTGGTGTTTCCAGGTAGTGAAGAACTCCTGTTTTGTGAAGATTTGACAGAAGTGTTGAATTGTTTGATTCACTTAGAATCAATTGAAACTTCTTCCTATCAAGGAATTTATCTCTCATGAGTTGTTCGTTGAAGGAATTTGAAGATCTGGATAATTCGGCCATCTTAGAGGTTAGCTGAATTCTTGGGAAATTCACGTTCTTTTGAGAGAGAGAGGTTTTGAGATTTTAGGAGGAGGACGCTTTTTGAGAGGCTTGAGAGAGAGAGAGGCTTTTTATGAGTATTTGGACAGGCTCATAGATATGATGGTTGAAATGGTACTAGCCTCTGATTTCTTTTGGTCGTTGGTAATTAATGACCTTGACACGTGTCATTGTTTTGCAACGGTCAAAATTTCAAAATAAATGCAAAGATTAACTTTTATAAATATAGATCAAAAGATAATTACAACTGATTAACAAGAAGTACACTTAGGGCTTTTCTAATCATGTTTAATTTGATCAGCCACTCAGTCCTTTTTGTGATCAGTTTTTCTCCTCTTGGCCAGCAGTTCTGAGCTGTTATCTTCTTCATCCTCATCGCTGCTTGCCGACTCAGTTTCAGCTAACTGGAGTCTCTGTTGGGCTCGCAGCTACTTGATTTGCTCAGTATGCAGTTTAACCTGTTTCTGCAGGGATTCGATCAGTTCCACATAATGTGGAGGGAGCTGGACTGTGGAACTGCTCGGCTGAGCATCGAACTGGACTACTTTAGAGTCCGTTTCTTCTCCGGCTTCAGTTCCAACAAGTTCCTCGCACGGAACTGTGTGGGAAATTTCATCTGCTTCCACACTTGTTTGATAGTCAAGTTGATCATTTCTTTGACCTGACTGATCAGTTGACTTGTCTGAAGAAGCTGGCCCTTGATCAGCTGGAGGAATAGGTAAAGTGATTCCTCCTTCGATGGTTAGATCTTTTGAGGGAGTTGTCTGGGGCTCAGCTGCCTTCTCAGCTGATTCTTCTTACTCTTCAGGAATGACATTGATTTCGACTTCAGTTCTGTGAGGAGATTTCTCAGAGTGGAGTTCTCTTATCACCTCAACGATGATATCATCTACTGGATTAAATTTTTGGTCGCTTACAGCAGCTGATGGTTGTTCAGGCTGATGGCTCTGTGTTTTCTTCATCAATTGATTGAATAGCCATTTATGTTGAAATGGGGATGCGACCACCTTTCTTGTTCCATTTGTGTTGTGATGACTGGCAGTGTTAAGCTGTGAACTTTGCACAGTTCATCAAACACGTCTTTCATCGATCCCTTAGCTGGATTTGTACACTCTTTCCTCAGCTGTAGTTGCCTCATAAGGTGTTTGCCCTTAGTGATACTTGCATTTTCACTGTCCGTCCAACATAGACTCCATTCTTCTTCTCGCCTCCAAAAACTCATTCCATGGAGTGCGAGCAATGAGAGAAACTGCTCTGATTGGTATACATGTCTCCATAAAAACCAGTAGATATACCTGGTTAAGGTGTTGAAGAGCTCCTCATGGCCAGTTAGCTCCTGGACAAAGTGTTGAGCCATGTGCTTTTGCGTGGTTTCATCAGCCCATTTCTTCACGGACTCTCCTTGTGAGTAGGCTCTTATATTTCCTTCAATTTGAGCCATTGGAGGGCACATCATTTGGAAATAATCAGCTCCAGCTCTATTGTGAGGAATCCCTCTTGCAGGGATGATATCATCTGGATTTTCGCACGGAGCTGTGTCTTCAATAGTTAAGTTTGGTGGGATCATTGGATCTTGTATAGGGCTTGATCTTTTTCTCCTTCTGGACTGAGAAAGTAATATTCTTCTCCTTTTTGGTTGACCAGCTGACTTCTTCTTTGTAGCTGGTCTGATAGTGGCTTGCCTAGCTGATTGTTCGATCATGTCAGTTCTGGTGGCAACTGAACTTTGTTGCCTGAATCTCTAAGCTATTGGAATGCCATCATCAGAGTCAGCAGTAACTGGCTTCTTTCCCTTGCCTTCAGCTGCAGGATTCTTTCTCCCTGGCTGGTCAGTTTGTTCAGAATCAATCTCCACAATTTTGAGAGGTTTTGAGATGAAGTCATTACTGACTATTGTTTTGAACTCTTTCTCCTCAGCCATCCATGGAAACTGCTTTTCCAGAATGATGCTGACCCGACTGATATATCTAATTCATTGAGGGAATTTCTTACCATCCCAGCTTCTTTCAATGATATCAACGTACCTCTTCAGTTGTTCAAAGAAGTACTGTGCCCAGTTGATCTTCATTCGGTTGTAGATGGCGGCACAGATTTTGTACTTTGTCGCTGACATTTTAGATTGGCTGCCAGTTGTTCCTACCATTATCTTTGAGGCAATGGCAGCGAGCACCTGAAATTCATCTTGAATTTTTGAGATGAGATGATTGCTCTTATATGGTTGAGGCTCTCCTTCCTTTTTTCAGAAGTCATAAGCTTCCTGGAAATTTACTTGAACATCTTCCAGCTTGAGTCCGTTGTTGGGTAGTTTGAACACGTTGCTTAGAGACTCAACTGTAATGACGATAATGTGTCCTCTTACTTCCGATCTGATTTCTCTGGGATTCGAAGATCCGTTTGAATTTAAATAAAATTCAGCAACTGGTTCGGTATAGATCCGTTCTGGAAACACCTCCAGAAACTTCTTCAGCTTGGCCTGAGAAAGCTTTTCGATGATCATTCTACTGAGAAGAGAAGCTTTGCAGGCTTGAAGAAATCCGGCTGGATTGAAAAACTTGTCTCTATCGAGCTTATCACAGAAGGCTTTAGAGTCTTCTCCAGATTGATGGAAATTAAATCTTCTGCGTGATGGATTTTGGGACATGATTCTTCGAAGAGAGATTAATTTGTGAAGCTGAGAAATTGATCTTTTCAGGATTGAAGAGTTTTGCTTTTGACGAGAAGTAGGTAGAAGGCCAGTAACTCTGTAGTAAAAATCGGGAAGCTTATCTCAATTATTCAGCCGCCTTATTTAGATCAATCGACCCGTCGAATAGCTTTTCATTTCTATTCGTTAGGGATAAATGAGGAGAGAGAGAGAGGGTTCAACGGTAACATTGGGATGACACGTGTTTTTACCGTTTCCACTATTTAAACTTTTGAACTTATCTTTTCTCTCTAACAGTTTCTCCTTGGCTTGAAAACTGATTACGTCATCAGTTGGCTTCGAGTGTAACTGATGATCTTTCTGTTGATCAGTTCCAACTGAGATGTCTTCTCATCAGTTCCGAACTGGTCTTGACTGCTTAGACTTTTATTCAGCTGCTTCCTAGTTCAGCTGTTCTCCTTCAGCTGGTTTTTGAACTGATATCTTCTTTTGATTTGACTTCAGTTCCTATTACTCCTTCATCAGTTTGATCAATTTGCAGGTTGTATGTTCTGCATAACTGACTGGATCATCAGTTTGAGCGACTGAACTGATGATTTAGTTGAACTGATGGAGTAAACTGATCATCTCCAGTTTACTTTTCTCTCAGCAGCTTCTTGCCTTTACTTCAAACTGATGGCTTATGTGGCTAACTGATCAGTTTCTCGTCTTTTTGATTCAGTTTCTCTCTTCAGCTGGAGTGGTCCCTTGGCCTTTTTCTTCCAGTTTATCATCTTCATCCTGTGATGCTAGCTCCAGCAGTCCCAACTGTATGCATAGCTCCATAAGCCTTGCTTCAGGCAATGGTTTGGTGAAGATGTCAGCTATCTGTTTCTTAGTGTTGACATATTTGATGCATATGTCTTTCTTCTCGATGTGATCTCTGATGAAGTGATGCCTTATGTCGATGTGCTTAGTTCTTGAATGTAGAACTGGATTCTGAGATATCAAAATTGCACTATTGTTGTCATAGTAGATAGGCACTTCTTCAGTTTCAACTTTGTAGTCTTTCAACTGTTGCTTCATCCAGAGTATTTGAGCACAGCAGCTTCCAGCAGCTACATATTCTGCTTCAGTTGTTGACGTGGCAACTGAGTGCTGCTTCTTGCTAAACCAGGATATTAGTTTGCTTCCAAGAAACTGACATGTTCCACTGGTGCTTTTTCTGTCGATCTTACATCCACCAAAGTCTGAGTCTGAATAGCCAATTAGACTCAAACTGTCATCTCTGGGATACCATAGTCCAAGATTTATGGTTCCTCTAAGATATTTGATAATTCTCTTTGCTGCTTCGAGGTGGCTTTTTTTTGGGTTGGCTTGAAACCGTGCGCATAGACCGACTGAATAAGAGATGTCTGGCCGGCTGGCTGTTAAGTAAAGTAGTGACCCAATGATTGCTCTATAGTATGTTTGGCTAACTGATTCTCCTTCTTCATCAAGAGTTAGCTGAACTGATGTGTTCATTGGAATCTTGAGAGTTTTTGCTTTACTTACTCCAAACTTCTTGACTAGCTCCTTGGTATACTTTGCTTGGCTGATATGAATTCCATCTTTCAGCTGCTTCACTTGGAGTCCTAGGAAGAATGTCATTTCTCCCATCATGCTCATCTCAAATTCGCTTTGCATCAGTTGAGTGAATCGAGTACATAGGTCTTTGCTTTTTGATCCAAAGATTATGTCATCCACATAAATTTGAACCATTAAGATCTCAGTTGATCGTTCTATTCGGAATAGAGTTTGATCAATGACTCCCTTTTGAAACCCATTTTTCAGTAAGAATGTTGTTAGAGTTTCATACCACGCTCTTGGAGCTTGCTTCAATCCATAGAGGGCCTTCTTCAGTTTGAAGACTTGATCAACAATTTCAAAGCCTGGTGGTTGCTCGAAATACATGTCCTCTTTGAGCATTCCTTGAAGAAAAGCACTCTTGACATCCATTTGGTAGACTATGAAGTTGAAGTGACCTGCATAGGCTAGGAACAGTCTGATGGCTTCCAATCTTGCAACTAGTGTGAATGTCTCATCAAAGTCAATTCATTCACTTTGTGAGTAACCTTTGGCTACCAGTCTAGCCTTGTTCCTTGTGATCACTCCTTGTTCATCCAGTTTGTTGCGAAAGACCCATTTTGTGCCAATGACCTTCTGGGTTTTTGGCCTATCAACAAGAAACCATACGTCATTTCTTGTGAATTGGTTCAGCTCTTCTTGCATTACCATGATCCAGTCTGAATCTTCTAAGGCTTCTTTGACATTTGCCGGTTCAGTTTGAGATATGAAGCATGTGAATAATGCATGCTCAATTGAACTTCTGGTTTGAACTCGACTTCTTGGATCACCAACTATCTTGTCAGTTGGGTGGCTTCGGAGCCATTTGGGCAGGATAGCTTCAGCTGGGTCCTCAGCTGGCTCTTCTGTGGTGACGTCACCAGTTGCCCTTTCATCAGCTGGTTTGGCATTTTCATCAGTTCTTCCCCCTGCTTCAGTTGTGGGGTTTATGGTCTCAGCACGATTTGTGTCTTCATTGACCAAGTTGTTCTCAACTGGTTTTGTACCAGTTTCATTTCCTTCTTCTAGTAAAACTTCAAACCACTCTGGAACAATGTGATCCACATAGTCCTGCGAGTTCTCAGTTTCACTAGGTAGTACTTGAACTGATGTCTCTATTTTTTCTTTGTTCCTGTACTCATTAGCAAATTCATCAAATACCACATGACATGTTATTTCCACAACAAGAGTTCATTATTGAACACTCTGTAAGCTTGTGGATGAGGTGAGTTATACCCAAGAAATATACCTTCATCAGCTTTAGCACTAAAAGCTTTCAATTGAGTCTTGCCATTGTTGTGAATATAACATTTACAGCCAAATATTTTAAAATATGAGATAGAAGGCTTACGACCCTTGTACAGTTCATAAGGTGTCTTGTCATGGGCTGCTATAATGGCACTTCGATTTTGAGTATGGCAAGCTGTGTTGACTGCTTCAGCCCGTACCCTTCAGCTATGTTGGGATCAGCTATCATTGCTCGAGTTGCTTCCTTGAGTGTCCGGTTACGCCGTTCGCCTACACCGTTTTGTTGTGGAGTTCTTGCAGCTGAGTGTTCATGAATGATTCCAAGCTGGTTGAGAAAGCTGATCATCTGTTGATTCACAAATTCAGTTCCATTGTTGGAATAAATCCTTTGAACTGATCTTTCCTTCTCAGTTTTTAGCCTTCTGATCAGCGCCGTTAGCTTGTCATAAGTTTCATCTTTGCTTCTCAAGAATTCCACCCATGTATATCTTGAGTAATCATCAACTACTACAAGAGTGAATCTTTTGCCTTTTGGAGTTTGGGGTCTAACTGGACCAAACAAATCCATGTGTAGTAATTGAAGGCAATCAGTTGTTCCTGGTGGATGACTCTTATTCTTGAAGGATGACTTCACCTGCTTCCCTTTTTGACATGGTCCACATACACCTGTCTTCTTGTATATTTCTTTGGGAAGCCCCTTAACTAACTCTTTCTTGGCTAGGTAGTTGATTGTTTTGAAGTTGAGATGATTCAGTCATCGATGCCATAGCCAGCTTGCTTCAGTTGATCCTTTTGAAAGAAAGCAAGCTTCTGAGTAGCCGGTTGACCAGTTAACAATGTATATGTTGCCTCTCCTGATGCCAGTTAGCAGAATTACTCTAGTTGACTTATCTCTTATGTTACAGGAGTTTTTGGTGAAGTCAATTGAGTAGCCATTGTCACACAGCTGGCTGATGCTCAGTAGTTTGTGCTTCAGTCCATCCACATGGGAGACTCCATTCACTACTAGTTTTCCCTTGACTACGAACCCTTCTCCAATGGTTCGACTTTTGGAATTGTCTCCAAATGTGACAAGTGGGCCTTTAATTTCTTCATAACCGTCGAGATCTTCTCTGTCTCCGGTCATGTGCTTGGAGCACCCGTTATCTAGATACCAAATGTCTTTGGTTTTCTTCATAGATAGGATGCTCTTGTCCTGCAAAGAAAAGGATTAGCATTTAGGGACCCGTTTCATATCGGGTCCTTTTTGATACATTAAGCTTTTTGGAATCCAAACTTACCAAACTTTTAGCTTTTTATCACTCAGAGAGTCAACTGATTTGGATCGTTTCATCAGTTTCGACTCTCTTTCAACTCTTCTTGAGTCGGTTGAATGATACTTGTGTTGCAAGTTAGTGGGATAAAATAATTCAACTAATACGCAGTTATCCCAAGATTTTTGAGTTCTCCTATCAGGCCAATGCCTTGTGTGTTTCCAATTTACTGGATTAAACCCTTTAGGATCAGTTCTTGGTTCATTTCTTGAATCCAGATACTCATTGTAGTGATGATAACGTTGAAATGAGTTTCTTTGATCTCTCCTAGAAGTGCCTTGGTTGAACTGCTTGGCAGGCTAGGCTTGAGATTTAAACCGGTCTTTCTTAAAATGAACTGATCTATCAGGTTATCTTGTCAGCATTCTGTGTTGAGCTGGTGGCCTTTGTTGAACTGGGGGCTTTGGATGAGTGGATTGACTTGAGTGAACTGATGGTCTTGGCTGGGAATTGAGCTTCAGCTGACCTGGTGTTTTAGATTGATAGAACTGACCAAATTATCTAGGCTGAGTCTGGGGATTTTTCAATATTCCTTTTCCTTTGATTGGCTCAGCTAGCTGATCATGAGATCTAGTGAATCCTTTTAGGATTCCCTTATTACTGGGTTAAGCAACTGCTTTACCCTTTTCTAGGGCAGTGAACTTGCTATATCCTAGCCCTGAGTTGCTAGATCCAGTTCTTTGATGATTTAGTATCTCATCTAAGGTTTGAGAACCCTTTTTAAACTTTAGAGATACTTTTTCTCTCTCATTGATCTCTTGTTTGAGTTTTTGATTTTCAACCTCTAGATCAGCAATTCTCAGTTTCAATTTCTCAAATTCTATAAACTGAGATTCAAGATAATTTAATCTTTCATGATCAATGCTCAATTTCCTAACTTTGTTTCTCAGTTCATCATTTTCATCTTTCAGTTCAACATGCAAACATGAAATTGAAGCTAATTGGTCTTCTAGCATCATCAGTTTCATATCAAGTTCATTACTAGAGACAGTTGCGTCATTGATATGATAAAAAGAGGTTTGAGAATCAGCTATACTAACCTATTCATCATTGTCTGCCATGAGGCAGAATAGTGCTTCATCATCTGAACTGTAGCCGTCAGAATCGATTCCAGAAGGATAGTCTGAATCATCCAGCATGGTATTCTCGAGATTTGCGACCATTGCTTTTCTTTTGAAGAAGCTCCTTTTTACCTTGGCTTTCTTGTCTTCGGGGAGTTCTGGACATTCAAACCTATAATGTCCTTGTTTATGGCAATGAAAACATTCCCTAAGATTTCGGTTGCCACTCCTGAATGGTTCAGCTGACCGTTCAGCTGGTTGGTAGGTTTTCTCAACTTTTGGGATTTCATCAGTTTGAGGTGAGACTGATTGCTTATCCCGAGCTCTCTTCAACTTTTCTAGCAACTTGGTAACTGATTGGATCTGATCATTGATGTCATCATTTAGATTCTCCTTCTTTTCAGTTGCCTCTCTTTTTCATTCAGTTGAAGATCCGCCTTGGTTTTCTTTGGCTGGTAAGCTCCTAGGTCGAAAGTTGTTTCTTCCTCGAGTGTCTCTAAACCTGGTCCTTTTGCCGTAGAAAGCTGCGTCTTGAGCTGACGATGTCGATGCTTCCTTTTTCCAGTTTAGACTGTACTCATGAGCTTTAAGAGAACCAAATAGTTCCCTTTGAGTGATGCTATTTAGGTTTCTTGACTCCTTTGTAGCTATCACTTTCATATCCCATTCGTCAGTGAGATTATCCAATATCTTGGAATTCATCTCAAAGTTGGGATAACACCTCCCGAGGTTGTTCATCTCACTGATGATGCCGAGAAATCTAGTTTCAAGGCTTGAGATGGACTCTTCTGTGTGCATTTTGAAAGATTCATACCTATCAACTGCTAGTTGGAGTTTGTTTCCTTTTATGGCTTCGGACTCTCTGCAAAGATCTGCGAGTAGGTCCCATATTTCCTTGGCAGTTGTGCAGTTCTTTGTATCCTTCATACAATCTTCATCTAGAGTTTGAAATAATGCGGCTTGAGCAACGAACTCTAGATTCTTTAACTTCTTCTCTTCACTTGTGAGAAGATTAGTTGGCTTCGGGATCCTTTCCAGTTGATTGATATCAACTATGTGAGCGTCATTGTCCATCATGATGATGATAGGACCGTCTTCGATGACTTCCCACATATTCTCATGAATTGAGCAGAGATGCGCCTTCATTCTCCTGCTCTAGTTATCGTAGTTCTCAACTGAAAACAAAGGTAGCTTATGGTTTCCCATAGCTGAAATGTTAGCACAGATAAGTAGATCTGATTCAGTTGATCTACAGAAATGGCTGATCCTTAGAATCAACGGCTCTGATACCACTTGTTGGTTCCGGGCGAGTCGGTATCAGTTTAGGGGGGGTGAATAAACTGATTCAAAAACTTTTACTTCAGATGCGGAATAACAGGGCTCTTTGACTCGCTTGATGAAACTTATCTATGCACAAACTTGTTGATCAGTTAAGACAGTTTGAGTGCAGCTTGTGTGATATTGTGTGCAGTTTAAAGATATGCAATAATCAATATAGTACAGCACACAAGCGATTTATAGAGGTTCGAAGTCTCAAACTTCTACGTCCTCTCTTCCTTCCGCAGAAGGGCAACTTCACTATATAACTTGAGTTTCTTTACAAATTACACAATGAAGGATAGTTGGTTGAACCTGGTAACTGCTCGCTACCTCAGCGGGTCGACGGCTCACACTTGAAGTCCCTAACTGCTCGCTAGGAAGGTAGGTGCTATTGTCGTCTTTACAAGGTTTTAGATCTCTTTCGACCTTCAAGAGGTGAGTCTTGAACAGGGTGTATCAACTGATGTGCTCCTTTAATTGAGTTGAGTAGTTGATCGTTAAATAGTTGGAACTGAGAAGGCTGCCCTGGCTGGATCGTCAACAACTGGCTGAATATCTTGATTATGTGAATTCTTCTTCTTAGTTGGACTCTCGCAGTTTCTATCAAATGTCGCAATTGAGCTTGAGTGGGAGGGAGAAAGAAGAGCTCTTGCTTATATATGCGAAAGTTGTGAAGGCGAAGAATAGATGAAGTTGGCAAAGAGTATTTTAAACTCTGATTCACTCGTCTTTTATAGAGGAGTGATTTTATGACCGTTGAGTTCCATTGTCCATTGATCGGTGGCTCTGTTGGCTCATCAATGGCAGGTGGTCTTTAATGATCGCTTGGAGCATTTGGTTCAAGTAGCCGTTACTCTGCCAATCGATCTTTATTAACTTCCAGGATCTTGGTAGGAGCATTTATTCCAAGATTCGTCGGTTTTGAGGAACAAACTCCAGGGTTCTCTGGCTTCAGCATTTTTAGTATTTTTGAGTTCCAGTTGGCAGTTCTGGATTTGTCAGCTCAGTTTGATTATCTCTCCGGCTGGCAGTTCCGAGCTTGTCAGCTGAGTCTGACTGCTGCTCCAGTTTGCAGTTCTGGGCTTGTCAGCTGAGCTTGGCTATTGCTCTAGTTTGCAGTTCTGGGCTTGTCAGCTGAGCTTGGCTATTGCTCCAGTTGGCAGTTCTGGGCTTGTCAGCTGAGTTTGGCTATTGCTCCAGTTGGCAGTTCTGGGCTTGTCTTTCTCCAGTTCGACTGATCTCAAGTTCTTGGCTAGTTTGTCAGCTTGACTGATTTCTCTTTGAGCTTTCTTGTCAGTTTTTACTAATCACGAGCTGACTGACTACAGTTTTTACTTTCAGCTGATCCGTCTTGTTTACTGCAGTCTAACCATCAGTTGGATACTTCCAATTTCTAGCTTAAACTGATGCTTTATCAGTTTCTTCACTCTTTGGTCAACTCTTTTCTCCCTCAGCTCAGCTGACTTGGTTGTCAGCTTGTTTTGACTGGTATGACTCCTTAGCTGAGTTGAATTTTGACTGGATGACGTATCCTTCAACTTGTAGACCATTCTTCAGATTGGTTGACTTTGACTCTACTTGAGTTCCTTTTTGATGCCCTGGACTGGTCAGCTCCGATCTACAACTTGAACTTTAGTCAGTTTTTCATAACTAATTTTGACATCTCATCAAAACCCGATCTAGGGGTTCCTTGATAGTTTTTCCTAACACACTTCACTTGGTCGGTTCTTCACACATGTCATCACTCTCAATCTAGAACACACAAAGATTTATTGAACTCTATGCAATACTTGTTCACTGTGTTGATTCTTCTAAGCACACATAACCTATTTTTTTTTTCTATAATTAACTAAAGCACATGAATTTTAAATTAGTAGAAAAAGAGAGAGAAAATTTAATAATTTAAAATTGATTGCATTGCAAGTGTAAAATTAAACTAAAGCACAAAAAATTGAAATCAAAGAAAAAAAAAGTGAATTTCATCCAAACTGAAAGTTTTAATCATGAAAAAGAACATTGAAATGATACATAATTTTACTATTAAGTAAATGTATCATTCTATCAAAATAAGAAATAACAAATTCATTTCTATCAAGGAATCATAACTCATTCTTTTTTATCACAACTTTTGTGACATTTCTCAAATACCCTTACCAAAAAGTGATAGGTCTAGTCAGGGACGGACGTACGTGAGGGCCATGGCCCCCCTCAATTTTTTTTAAAAATTAAATTTAATATAGTAATTTAAAATTTTAATAAATTTATCAAATTTTAAATTTTATGCATTATTTATATGCTACTAAGGGTCATATATATTTTTCATTCTCATTCTTTATTATTGCCTTTATCATATGAATTTAAAAATTAATTAAGATTTACATATACTCACTTTAAAAACATGCATAATTGGTTTTTTTCATATTTTGTTTAGTTCTATGTTTGTTTGTTTTTTATTTGTATTTTATTCTAATTCTCAAGTTGGGTCTTTTAAAGTTAATTTTTAGTGCCTTTATGACTTATAGTTTATTTTTTTGATTAAATATGTTTAGTTATATGTTTTAACTATAAGAGCATTAATATGACACACAATCAATTTTCAATGAGATTTTTTTTATTTGGGTACGTAACTAATTGAAAGTTATTAAAAAACTGATGTACAATGATATAATTTTGTTAACCAATTAATTTCTTATTGTTGAAATATAATTAAGAAATATATTAATTTTTATCAAAATTATTATGCATTAACTTATTATTATTATTATTTGGGTTAATTGCCTTAAAATACATTACTTTGGGATTTTTTGATTTTTCACACGTTTTAAATTATGCATTTCAAATAACATGAACTTAGCACTTGTTTGGTTTTTCACATAATTTTTAAATTTCAGTCAACTGAAGTGACGTGGTTATCGGAGATTTCCACGTATGCATTTACGTGGGCACCAAATTATCTTAAAATATATGAATTTTTGATCGATTTTGGTTGAATTAGAGTGCCTGAATTTGAAAGTCATGCATGTGAAAAACCAAACAAGCATGTTCATGTTATTAAAATTGCATTTTTTAAAACGTGTGAAAAATTAAAAATACTCCAAAGTTTATGTATTTTAAGGCAACTAACCCTTATTTTTTAGGATGTATGTTGTTGTAAGTTGGACCCCCTTGAATATAAATCTTGTATCCGCCACTGGGTCTAGTCCATATTCCTTTGACTCATTTAAAATTTTGAATCGACAAGAGAGAGTTTCACACGAACAGAAAACTCATGAAACAAACAAAAAAAAACTAATGAATAGAAAACTCATGAAATGACCTCCAAATCCTCACAAATCACCTTGGAAGCTTCTGATTATCAAGAGGTTAGAATCCAACATTATTTTTAATTATTTTGCATGATTATGTTAATAGAATTGCATTTGATATGTAAATTTGTTAATTAAAGCATGGGCATATGTTTAAATGATAAAAATCACTGATTAACATACTCGAATGCTTGATTAGATGTGAAGTTAGTGGAATTTTATTGTCTGATTGCTCTCATTTTACCCGTACGAATTCATATAGGTATCCTCACAATTCGTCAATTCATGTGGATAAACTATGCAATATAATCAGAGATATTTATATGAGTTGTAGCCTATTAAATCATAAATGGTACCCTAATATTTTATTTATTTATTTTATTTATGTATGTAATACAATATTTTAATAAATTATTGATTAATTTTTTTAGGCAAACACACTTGCATGCATCATGATACAAATAACACTATATGAGACGGGTCAGTCAAATCCACTTTTGACCCAGTCAACGCGGGTCAACCCGCGTTTTGACCCGGTCAACGTGGGTCAACCCGCTTTGACTGGGTCAACCCATAAAAAAACTGTCCAAAGTGAGTACCAACCTTCCTATTAAAAAGTATCACAAAACATTCGAAAAGTACCATCTGTATCATTAAAAAGTAAAGGGTCTGCTAGTTATTTTATATAAGTTTATTTAGTTCAAATTCTGATTTTTTTTTCAGTTTTTATATTGTATGTGTTGAGATTAATCTAAAACAATCATCATTCTAAGAATTTGTAAAGGAAAGCAAAACACGAGTTCGGTAAAATAAAAAGTACCATGTGGTAAGCAGAAATGTATCAAGTACGATAAAGAAATGTATGAACCTGAGATTAATACTATCATCATTCCAACTACAATAAAAAATATCATATGCCACGTGGCACGCCCTCGTAGGACCACGTGACTGCCTGAAATAGGCAGAAATAACTGCTGTTTCACACAAGTCCACCTCATTTTTTTATTACTTAAAAAACAGTGTTCGTGGTTGCAGAAGAGAAAGAAGCTTTACATATTAATTTCACATGCTCTATTAAGTTGTATTGAAAGGACCTGGTTTCTACAGTATTGCAATATTAGGAATTACAAACACGTCCTTGAATCATCGCATCTTTGCAACCATGTATGATGATCGATTGATTTTGTCTAGTACACTCAATTTTTAATCACCCATCGGATGATATAGAAATTAACATATTGGAAGATCTTAGCACTTAAAATAATACGATTATTAGTAAGAAATATATAATTAAGAATACCTCAAAAATATTATTTTAAAGAATACTCTCGGTTGTTTTCCATTTATATATCTTTTAATAGTTCAATAAAATATAATTAATTAATTAAATTATTATGTGATAAATAGAAATTTTACACTAGTGTTCATATTATTTAGTTGTGTAATTTATAGGATTTACTTGTATTTTCATTTTAGTTTATTCGGATTTCACTCATTCTTGAAGTTTGGTATGTTTATTGGTTTTAGCAAGTTTTGTCCTGATTTATGATGTATTTTCAATATACGTCTTGGAATTGCACAACAAAGAATTTGAGTTGAAAAATGACGGAAATGAATCAGTGGATTCACAAGTCCGTCTGCAAATTTGGTAACGAAATGCAACAGAACC
Organism: Perilla frutescens; assembly: GCA_026008535.1. Taxonomy (NCBI): domain Eukaryota; kingdom Viridiplantae; phylum Streptophyta; class Magnoliopsida; order Lamiales; family Lamiaceae; genus Perilla; species Perilla frutescens. The sequence goes on along the minus strand of BRKX01000006.1, from coordinate 5,832,334 downwards.
GATATCTCGAAGCCCTCTACTAAGTTGAGGTTTTTCTTTAGGAAATTTGCGACCTTGGTCACGAATTGTGTACATTGGAGCCACGTGGACTTGTATCCTGAGTCGTGAGTGACTGGGTAGCGAGCAAGGTCCCAAATCAACCGAACCTATCTGATTTTTATCTTGTTTTTATTTTTATTCTAGTGCTCAACCATGAAAATGTTCCTGGCCTAAGGATGTAACGCCTCAAAATTTCATATGTTTATTTTAAAAAAATAAGAGGTGGAATATTAAATAATCCTTCAAAAGTTTGTGCCAAAAACATAAATTTAGAGTTTATTGCAGCGGAAAAATAAAATGCTTAAAATATTTAATAGTCTTTATTCCATCACTTCGTCTTCACCACACCGCCCGAGCTTCCTTAGCCTGAAAATATAAATAGCTTTGGGGTGAGTGCTATTAACTCAATGAGATAACTCAATTATCCAAATTATACAAATATATGTTGGTTTTGTATACTAGAAGACTTATCTTTGTATACTTTTCTGATAATATGATGATATGAAATGAAAGTTATTGCAGTCACTGTTTGCATTTAGATTATGTTCTATAATTGTTCTATGCAATGTTCCATATACTTACATTGTAGATGATATGGTGTGGGGAGTCACACGGTAAGATCATATCATTAGAACCTTGTAATGTATTAAAAGAGCTCACGGCTTAGATGGTCCTGAACACACCATCGGTACACCGTAGAATAATCTGACAAGTTAGTTTATCTTGACTAACTGATTATTCTAGTACACTTATTAGTGTATTGAGGAGGATCACGATAGGATACTAGTCTCTATCTCTGACCCAGTTACTGAGAGAATAAAGATCCACAGAGTTCGGGTTCTGAACTCATGTGATATTGGCGAGCTCATGTGTGCGTTGATTATTACTTTGATTTATCAATGAGTGAGAACTTTTCATAGATCAAACTCGATATATTGGGTAATAACAATGTATACATAGTGTCTCGAGCAGTATGCATGAGCACCGTGTCCTGGTGCGCCAGGTTGATGATGTTCTCTTGAGGAAATATAACTTCATGTTGAAACCCTGCAGGTGGAATTTATTCCTTACATGATAAAGCTTGTGTGGTACTACTAAAGGTTTTAGATATTAATTAATTATAGCTGTCAGAGGCTGACATAATTAATTAATGAACATTATATCTTAAACACGGGGAATGGCTGGACAAAAGGAGAAAGCATATTCGTAAATATGTATTAAATTGGTAGGTCAGTTTTACTTCTTTAGTGGAATAAAAGTAAACTTATTTTATTTAATTATATCCTAGGTTTATTAGATATTGGATATTAAATAAATTAGTGGGCCAATTTAATATTCTTCTAGATCCCTGTTGTAGCCCAAAATTGACTAACATTGGACTGGATATAGAACTTGAGATAGAGGCCCAAGCGCAATAAGTCTGGAGCTGTAATTTTCATCTCCCCCTATATAAATAAAGGGAAGGGGATCGAAAATTTTATGCATATTATTCAGCCCCTCTTTGTCTCTCAAAGTTATCCACAGATTTCACAACTCTATCTAGTAGATTTCAGCCCACTCTGAATCTAGATACAGTTCGGGAATACAACAGAAGATCTTGGAGTAGAATCTGCTGGTGGATGATTTTGAGATGTAGGTGGCGCCAATCGCAATGCTCATTCAACAGCAAGATTAGATCTGTAATCTTGTCCACAGACCGTCTGTCAAATTGTAAGTAGATTCGTTTTGTATGTTTCCGCTTTATTAGATTCGAATCTGCTTTGCATGATTTTTGATTAGACTGTGATAAACATGCATGTTACATAAAATTATGATTTGCATGAACACGGATTAATGAACAACCAAATAGATCATGCGGTGGTTTAATTCGAAAAAACCCCAACAGTGTAACAGTAAGAAAACAGACATAGCATAACATATCATATCATAAAGCTCGTAGGCCAACATAGCATATAACCGGTAGGTTAAATATAGTAATAGCCCGTAGGCTTATAGCAATAGCCAGAAGGCCCATATAACCCGGAGGTCTACCTACACACCGCATATATAAGCATAATAAGGATAAGAGTTCGTATGTATTATCCGAGAGAATCCCTACCTTAACCGATTCTTTGGAAAAAATACAGTTATAAATATCCACGTGTGCCGCCTAGCATAATAAAAATAATAATAATAATAATAATAAATTAATCATAACTTTAATTAATTTAATGCTAATAATAATAATAATGTACTGAAGTGGCGGTTAATGATGTAGCATTGGAAGTTTGTTATGATGCGAAGCCTTTGGAAGAGTCCGACTTGCTTTCTGCGTGTGAGAAGGGTTGTGCAGATTCTGGGCGTGTTTATTTATCTATGAAGTCTGGGTTGAAGTCAGATATTGAAGAAGATCATCGGAAAAATTTGCAGAATCCGATCAAGAGTGTTCGGACGTGTGTGATCCAAAAAAGTGATTTTAATCGTGATCTTGGAGAGGTGAGTCTAGGAGAGGATGTTAATCCATCTACATACACTGAATCTGATGGATTTGTTCCAGATAAGGAAAGACTCGGTCAGATGGAATTTTGAATCCCAATCCCTTCAAATCCGCCTCATCTCTGGACCTTCCATATCTTGAAAACGGGGCACCGCTATCTCATGATACAGCAAACCCTAACTTTCTGAACCCTAAATTCTTGAGCCCTAATTACTCATCTGTGGCGTCGAATCCCATAAGCCAACCTATAATCGATCTCTTGAGCCACACTTGTCAGAATCCGAGCCATGAACCACAATCAGTTAACACAGCCCCCTTTATCCCCCTCGTTGAGCCAACTTTAATTCCCACAGGTTTGAATAACCATCTAGCCACTCCTCAATCTGATAATTTGGTGCAATCCCAATTAAATGGGTCAAGTTTGGTGAATAAAGGTGCGTCAGGGTCTGGTTCTGTTGTATCGCATCGCATTGAAGGGGAAGATCAATTGTTGGTTGACACCTTTGAGTCGCAACCTCTGATATAACAAGGTTCGAATTTTTTGAATAATTGTGGTGAATTGGGTGGTATTGGGCTGCAATCTGATAAATTTCCTTCTTTGTCTACAAAAAATAATAGTCATGCGGCTCAATTAGAAAATCAAGGGGATTTTTTGGCAAATGGGCCAATTGGGCAATTAAATGTTGGGCCCAATTCAGAAATTAATTTTTTGGAGCCCAATTTGGAAATCAATTCTGAAAAAAATCCTCACCATCGTGTTTTAGCTTCATCGACTTTGAAAATTATCAACAATGACGTTGAGATGGAGGATCAAGTGAATAATGTTGGGGTGAATTTGAAATAAGCTACTGCGAGGATGGAGAACCGAAATGATTGTGAATCTGTGCAGAAAATTAATGGGGAAGCAAATGTTGGGAATAATCTGAGCTTCTTAGATGCTTTACGTGCTCCCTCATCACAAACGGGTCCTGTGATGTTTAACTCTTCTATAATTAAAGATATTGGATCAATAGAGGTACGTGATGGCTTGCCAATTGTGTCATTTAATCATAACGATCATGAATTCCTTGCAGGTCGAAAGGGACTTGCGTTGGTGGGTAAATTCTCTCATGTTATCCCTTCTTCCTCTCAAATCGATAAAGCTCTCCGAAATATTCAAATTACGGGTAATTTATCTTGGTCTTTTCTTAATGCTCGGCATATTTTGATTAAATTGACGCATGCAACTGATTACGTGAAATTAATTAAGGGTGCTAATGAATTACCGATTTGGTATGTCAATGGATGTCCGATGAGAGTATTTCAATGGACGCCCGGTTTTAATCCGGCATTTGAAACATCTATCTTTGCAATTTGGATTACATTTCCCGGCCTTCCTTTGTATTTATTTGAGCATAGTGCATTGTTTAAAATAGGTTCGATTTTTAGCAAACCTATTCAAATAGAACTCGAGTTTCATTTGCAAAAATTTGTGTTGAAATTGACTTAACTAAATCGTTCCCTTCACATATTTTGTTGAATTTTGATGGAAATGAGGTAAAGCAAAGGGTTGTGTTTGATAAATTACCTCTTTATTGTGTGGATTGTAAGCATATTGGGCATACCCAGAATATGTGTTATGTTTCAGGTAACATGCAGGTTCATCGTCGATCCCAACATGCTCGTCAGTCTCAACCCAATCCTAACTACTCTCGGCCTCATCCAAAAGATAAAGGGAAAAATGTTGTGATCGATCGGGGTGCGTCTAAGAATATAGAAGATGGTCAGATGAGTGCTTCACGTGATTTTGATAATGAAAATGGAACCTGGCAGTCTGTTGAACGTCGTCGGAGAACAATTCATTTTGCAGTACCGAACAAATCTTCAAACGATGGGAATCGATTTAGGGTGTTGAGTTTAGATGATCTACAAGCTACTCCTGAATCTTCTAGTGCTCCTACTGATGCTATTCAGAGTGATATTGATGAATCTCACATGGTAGTTGCGGCTGGGATTGCTACAGATGTTCCCAAAAAAAATGTTGGAGAAATTGACAATTCCAAGAAAAATGATGGGTCGGTTTTGAACAGCAAAGAGAGTCAGCATTTGTCTAATAATTTGAGAAAATCTACCACTATGTTCAAAGCTTCTACCTCAGCGTCTACCAATAATGATATGGATCGGAATATTGAAGATGTGGGTATTAATGTTTCCAAAATGAGAACTGCGACTAATGATACCTTGAAAGCTTGTCGTAGGTTGGTTGTGGAATCGATTAATTTGCATGGGAATAAAAATTCATACAGATCACAATCTGGTGCGCAAAAACGTGATGGCGGAGCTTTTAGTCCTTCGAGAATGGCTGTGGAAGATGGGCGAGTTAAGAGTCGTGCTCGGGTTTTTGATAATAATGGAGAGGATGATTTTTTTTAGAAATCCCGATTGATTACTTCTCGAAAAAATGAGGAAAATGCTAGAGATGGTGGGCATGATACAATCGAGGATGTTGTTGACGCTGACTTGTGTAATGAGCCTCTTCATGGAGCCATTGATTCTCCCATGCACACGTCGCCAAGTTTGCATGGTCAATGACAGGAGAGTCATTCTTCTCCTATGAAATTATAATTGTTTCATTATGTCGGTACAGCTCTTGCTATGGAACGCCCATGGCTTGGGTTCAAAAGCCAAATGCGGCTATTTACATAATTTGATAAGGTTGCATCGTTTGTCGATTTTGGTGATTATTGAGCCTAAGGTCCAATTTGATTCTGATTTTTTTAGCCGTCGATTTGGGTTGACTTTGGTGGTATCTAATTTATCTAATCATATTTGGATTTTTTATGCTCGTGATTTTACTGTTGCTGTTGATTTGGATTTTAATCAGTTAATTCATGTTAGAGTGGATTCGTCTTTGTTGAGCAGGACTGTGTATTTGTCGCTTGTTTATGGTCGGCATTCTCGGGAGGATAGATTTGAGCTGTGGGATCAGTTGAGGGACATTGCTCTTGGTATTGATGGGAGGCTGTGGCTTGTTGGAGGTGATTTTAATATTTTTCTGACTGATGATGAGGTTGAAAATGGTGTTTCTGATCATCATCGTGAGATGATGGACTTTAGGGACGCCATTTCTGACTGTCAGTTGTTGGATCCGGGTTTTGATGGTGCTTGGTTCACTTAGGAGCGCCCTTCCACTAGTTTAAGAGAGAGATTGGATCGGGTTTTGCTTGGAGAGTTCTAGACATCGGTTTTTGCTGTTACTAGAGTCACACATTTGTCGAGACACACCTCGGATCATGCTCCTTTGTTGGTTAGGTGTCAGTTCCTTGATCAGATTCCGAAATCCTCCTTCAGATTTCAGAATATGTGGATCAGGCACCACACCTTCAGGGATACTGTGATACATGGGTGGATTGCTCCTACTGGTTACAATGGCATGATGAATCTGCAGCTGAAGTTGAAGAGGGTCAGGAAGAGATTGAGGCAGTGGAATTGGGATGTGTTTGGAGATGTTTTTGCTCGGGTTAGACAGGCTGATGCTGCTATTGCTGTTGCTCAGGCTTCTTATGATTCTTCTCCTACTCCGGATGCTCGTGCTGAGCTCAGTCGATGTGTGGCTGAGTATGTGCTTAGGACTAGGATGGAGGAGGATTTTTGGAAGCAGAAGGCGGCGGTTCAGTGGGTGACTGAAGAGGAGCGGAATTCTCAATTTTTTCAGGGATGGGTTAAGCAGAGGAGGTGTAAGTCCAGGATTCACTCGATTGAGGATGACGGGCGTGTGATAGAGGATGATGATGGGATTCGGGCTTCAGCAGCGGGTTTCTTTCAGAGGCTTCTCACGTTAGATATTGATCAGTTGGGTGATCCAGATTTCAGTTGTCTGCATGAGATTCTTATAGATATGGATACAGATGGGCTCTGCCGGACTTCGGATATTGATGAGATCAAATCTGCTGTTTTCGGTATCAGTGGGGACAGTGTGTCGGGTCCGGATGGTTTCACTTCTTTGTTTTTTCAGCATTGTTGGGACATTGTTAGCAGTGATGTTGTGGGGGCTATTGTTGATTTCTTTGCAGGTGCTCACATGCCGCGCAGCTTCACGGCTACTACTATTGTCCTTCTGCCAAAGAAGGAGAGACCGGTTGCTTGGACTGATTACCGGCCTATCAGTTTGTGCAATGTGACCAATAAGATCATCACGAAGATTCTGACATCTCGGTTGGCTCCTTTCTTACCTGCCGTGCTTGCTCCGAATCAGAGTGGTTTTGTGAAGGGTCGCTTGCTCAGTGATAACGTCTTGCTCGCTCAGGAGATGATTGGGGACCTTCACATCAGCCGTGATGTTTCCAATGTTGCTCTTAAGCTGGATATGGCAAAGGCGTATGATCGGGTTCAGTGGTTGTTCTTGCTTGCTGTTTTGCGTCATATGGGTTTTCCGGATCAGTGGGTAGATATGATTAGTCAGTGTATCAAGGATTGCTGGTTCTCGGTTCTTGTGAATGGAGTTCTGACTGGTTTCTTTCCCTCTTCCCGAGGATTGAGACAGGGTGATCCCCTTTCACCCTCCTTGTTTGTTCTTGCGGCTGATTACTTGTCTCGGATTCTGGACAGATTGATTTGTGGTGATCCGGTCATGAGGTACAAGACTGCGAAGAAGGGTTTTCCGGTTTCTCACTTGTCTTATGTTGATGACATCATCATCTTTACTAGAGCTAACCCGGATGGTTTGGGTCATCTTGTGGACTGCTTGGAGCACTATTCTTTGGTTTCAGGCCAGCTGGTGAACCGGGGAAAGAGCAACTTCTACAGCATGGAGAAGTTTGTTCCGACTTGGCATCACCAGATTCAGTCCGTCTGTGGGTATCAGCGGGGTTCTTTGCCGTTCACTTATCTTGGGGTCCCGATCTACAGAGGCTTTCTGAAGTGCTCGCTTTTCATCCCTTTGAGACAGCGTTTGAGTGACAGGATTCACAGCTGGTCGCATAGGCACTTATCTTTTGGAGGTTGTCTGGCGCTCATCAGGAGCACCCTTGCTACTATTCCTTTGCACATCTTCCAGGTTATGGAGCTGCCTCAGGGGGTCCTTCATCAGCTCGAGCAGATGATTGCTCGTTTCTTTTGGGGTTCTGTTGGGGAGAAGAGGAAGATGCACTGGATCAGTTGGGAGACCATTTGTTTGCCGGTTTCTGAGGGAGGTTTGGGTATCCGTCGGTTTGGTGATCTGATCACTACCTTCAGTTGGAAGCTTTGGTGGAGGTTCAGAGCTCGTGATTCTTTATGGACCCGATACATATGGGCTAAGTATTACAAGGATCGTTTGTATCCTTTGAGCGTGCCGTTAGGTCCGTATGACAGTCGGGTTTGGAAGAGAGTGGTTAGGGTTGGTGCTTGGGCTCAGGTTAATATCCGGTGGTCCTTTGGGGACGGACATGTTAGTTTTTGGGATAATATTTGGTGTAATGATGTTCCCTTATCTTCTTATTGCTCTGCTTCTCGTTTTGATCATTTGCATGTTGATTGGTACTTATCTGGTGAGTCTTGGTATGTTGAGCGTCTGCATGCATTGCATGAGAATTTTGCTTTGCCCGTTGATTTGATTGATTCGGTGATCTGGACTCTGGTGATGTGGGGAGAGAGGGATATCATGCGGTGGAATTTGACCTCGACAGGTGAGTTCTCTTTGACCTCAGCTTGGGATCAGGTCAGATACCGGCGGCCTGAACGTGCCATCTTTGGGTCCTTTTGGCATGATTATCTCACTCCCACTATATCTGTCTTTCTTTGGCGTCTCATGCATGATCGCATTCCTGTTGATGTTAGGTTGCAGTCCCGTCGTATTCATCTTGCGTCTCGTTGTCAGTGTTGTGTCGATCCGCATGTCGAGTCCATTGAGCATGTTTTTCTTTGGTCTGAGTCTGCGAAATCGGTGTAGGCATATGTTGCGAATTGGTTCCATATTACTGCTCCACGTGCACACACTGTTGCACATGCTTTTAGGTTTTGGAGGGGGCTATTCCCACGGTCCATTCCGAAGCACATTAGCTTTTTGATTCCTAGCTTGGCTTTCTAGTTTATTTGGATGGAGAGGAACAGCCGCAAGCACCGCGGCGTTCCTTTCCTTGTGTCTCACATTGTTTGGCAGGTACAGCATCACCTTCATCTTCTGGTTTCGGCTGGGAAGCTCCTTCCGCAGCATTGGTTGGGCTGTTACCCTCAGGTGCCTTTTATGCATGTTGCTGACCCCGTTCCTAGAGCTTTACGTTCTAGAATGGTGTCGTGGCGGCCTCCGGAGGCACCCTGGGTGAAGCTCAACACGGATGGATCTTTTTCGACGGATCTACAGATGGCGGCTGGTGGGGGGACTTGTTCGGGATCACACAGGGTCGATGCTGGCTGGTTTCTGTGCGCCCCTGAGGGCGGCATTCAGCTTCGATGCTGAGTTCCAAGCTCTGCTTCATGGACTCAGGCTTGCAGTTCAGTATTCGGATCATGTTTGGATCGAGATGGATACGGCTTCTGTTGTGTCGGTGTTGCAGTCTGGGTGTCAGGGTTCGGTTGTGACCCGGCACACGCTCACTTCCATCAGATTGTTATGTAGAGGTCGGTATGTTCGGTTCACGCACATACCTCGTGAGGGGAACCGGGCGGCTGACTTTCTTGCTGGTAGAGGGGCCCAGACCTCGGTATTGACTTTCTATGATGATGTTACAGCTCCTACTTATCTGCTCTCCCTGGTACGAATGGATCAGTTGGGTTATCCCAACTTTAGATTTAGGTATCATTGATGAGGATCGTGTTTCTTATGTTTGTCATATTTTATTATTTTGGTTTGTTTGTCTGTTTGGAGTCTCAGTTTGTTTGTGGCTGTGCTCCACGTTTTATTGCTTCTTTTATTGTTGGAGTTAGTATCCGAGTTGTGGATGCATCTCCTCTGTTTATTTTTCTGCTTTCATTTTTCCGTGATTAGTTAGGGATATGTTCACTTCTGGGACATATCCCACCCATGACATTGTACGAAACGTTGCTTTATTTATTCACAGGCTGGGCATGGTGCCGAATGCCCCACTCTTAGGGGTGTTTTCGTTAAAAATAATAATAATAATAATAATATAACCTTAAACAAAGTATGCATATTCAATATATATATATCCCTCAAAGGGGAGAAGCCTTAGACTACTGGAGACCTAAAACAGAAACTGCAATCCCTTTGGGAACCTACGACAGACTGGCGCTTGATATCGTTGGGTAAGGGTTTCTTCACGTTACAATTTACATGCGCGGCTGATCAATTAAAGGTACATCACTTACAGTCATGGAACTAGAAACGATGATTTCTTAAAATTCGTGATTGGATCCCTGACTTTTCGCCATATAATATTATAAATACTTTGACGCAAGTTTAGACCAGAATTTACAATTTGCCAATAGAATATTGGCATGCAGAGATTTTTATGAGAATAGCGTGATCGGTGTGGGTACTCTACTAAAAATAGATGGCAATTCCATGCATGGGACAGTCGGACATTTTGCAAGGGTCCTGGTGGAGGTGGAATGGCTCAGGCGTTGCAAATGACTGTGATGATTGATCGGGGGAAGGTTCTTTTTTTGTAGATATCTACTTTGGAAATATGCCCCTGTTTTGCGCATTCTTCCAGATAGTAGGGCATGAGAAAGAGTAAATGTCGATTCTCTAAAGGGAATAAAGAGCAGTCATCAATAGAGAATAGGGAGGTGGTGATAAAAGGGGATGGTGATAATTAAAAAAAAAAGAATGGTGTGGCTGGACAGGATAGTGAAGTTCCTCCAAAGGTGGGCCCATCGACGAATTAGTGGGTCGTTAAGTCTTTTGTGAGTGGATTTTTAAAAGAATCGGTTGGGAGAAACTTAGATAATGTTCTTAATTCGAATAATTTTTCAACCATTGAGGGAGAGGAGAATGCTTTTGATAATCTATTCCATGCTACTGTACCTATTCCTGAAGATAACAGGGTTGACATGTCTTTAGATTTTCCTTTGAAGTATGGAAAGGAAAGCGAGGTGGGGCAGGCTGGTAGTACTTCCCATGCAGAGGTTGGGGTCTGTGTGCATGACAGGAACAATGATGCTCTCTCAAAACGGGAAGGAAGTTGAAGATAATGCTGAGGAATCGAGGGGTGTGTACATCACTACGGATGATTCGGTTAATACATATTGGGAGGAGAGTGAATCTGATTCTAGGCAATTTAATACTGAGAACGATGAGCATGTGCTTCACAAGGAGTCAGATAGGTTTGAGGAGCTTGCTGATGGTGGATTGGAGAATGTTTGTGATGTGGATAAACCGCCCAAGCGTGTTTACTAAAAAAAACATTTCATCTGCTGCTAAATTACGTCGCTCTAGGCAATTAAAGAATGCAGGGAAAGAAGGTAATCAGGAGCAATGATAGGTCAAGCTGATGCCTTTTGTGGTGACTGAGCCTAGCACGGATGCTCTCAAGAATATGGAGTTGGTGGCGGGCTGTAAGAAAGCTAATAATAATGCGAAGTCTTTAGAGTCTTCTCACCTCATTCTCAATTAATTTGATGTCGTGGAATATTTTTGGGATCACTACAGATATATATCCCAAAATATGTTATGTAAGCATGTGAATGTCTTTAAATCTACTGTTTTAGGGTTGATTGAACCTCGTACTCATTTTAATATTATTCCTAGTTCTTATTGGAGGTCTATGGGATTGACTCCTATATTTTAAAACAATCGAGGTAGTCATATGTCCAATATTTGGGGTTTTGTTGATGGAAACACGTATGCTTCCATCATTTTTTACTCTCCTCAATGTGTTATAATTAGAGTGAAGTTTCTGAAGTTTGAAGAGATCGTCGTAATTGTTCATGGTTCACCATCATACATTAAGCACCGGGAGTTGTGGATTGAGTTAAGTACTCTTCAAGGAAGCTTTATTATTCTGGATGATTTTAATTCTGTTCATGGCTCTCATGAACGTTGCGGGAAATTGAAGCCCTCTCTCCGTGCATGCATGGATTTTAATACGTTCATTGGTGATTTGGGAGTATCAGAGGTGTCTTCGAATGGCCTTTTCTTTTCTTGGTTGACTAGGCGTTATTATCCGAGGATTACGGAAAGTAAAATTGATCGTGCTTTGGTCTCGAATGATTTTCAGAGAGATTGGGATGGTATTTCAGCTACGTTGCTTCCAAGGATGTGTTCGGGGATCATTCTCCACTTATTGTTAAATGTCATACGAATGTGTGTTCAGGTCCACGGTCCTTTCATTTTTGGAATATGTGGGTGAGCCATGAATCTTTTTTTAGTACTGTTTGAGAATCATGGGATGAAGATGTTGTGTCTAATAGCAAAATTCGATTGTTTATGCTGAAACTGAAGCGTTTGAATACAGCTCTAAAATATTGGAATGTTCGAGTTTTTAGTAATTTTAACTCTAAAATTACCAATCTTGAATTGAAACTTGGAAGAGTTCAAGAGCAAATTTCTCTTATGGGGTACACTGATGATATTTTGGATGAAGAAATTGCTCTTGAGGCGGAAATGAATGGTTTATTATTAGTTAAATCGGCACACTTGAAGCAGCAGGGTCGCATTGATTGGCTCAATGATGGGGACAGAAATACAAAATTTTTCCACAACAGTATTAGAAAACGTCGTGGCAAGGCGACAATTTCTGTGATATCAATTGATGGAGAGCTCATTCAAGATAATGAATTAATTGCAAATCATGTGGTTCGATATTTTGAGAAGCTCTTCTCGGACACTAGAGGGAATAATGTGGACCTTTCGTTGGTTGATAAAATTGTTCCTAAATTGGTTACTGTGCAACAAAGCCATCATTTTACTATTCAGCCTTCGTTAGAGGAAGTCAAGAGGCCGTGCTCTTGCTTGATCTGACAGTGCAGCTAGCCCTGATGATTTCACGGGAAAATTTTTTCATGTGGCTTGGGATTTTATTTCGCTGGATATTTACAAGGCAATATTGGAATTCTTTCAATTGGGTAACATCCATGCGGGTTTGAATTCGAGCTTTTTGGTTTTGATCCCTAAGTCTGATCGTGCTATTATGGTGGAGGAATATAGGCCTATTGCTTTGAGTAATTTCTTCTTTAAAATTTTCACAAAGATCTTAGCAACAAGATTAAATCAAGTTGCTTCAGTCATTGTCTCTAAGCAACAATTTGGATTTATCCAGGGCTGGAATATACATGATGCTATTATGTTGGCTTCTGAGGGTGTTAATTCTTTGATTTGAACTCATCAAGGTCGAAATATGGTGCTAAAGTGGACATTACTAAGGCATTCGACACTATTCAGTGATTTTTTTTGTAGAGAGTGATGGTTGCTTTTGGTTTTCTAGAGAAATTTTGTTCCTGGATTCAAATTGTTCTTGCTTCAGCTAGGCTTTCTATCCTCATCAATAGAGTGCTGAAAGAGTATTTTACATGTTCTCGTGGGGTGAGGCAGGGGGACCCTTTATCTCCTCTTTTATTTGGAATTGCTGAAGATGTTCTTAGTCGTATTATTTTGCATACAGTGGAGCAAAACAATTTACGCCCTATGTCATATAGTCATGGTATCTCTTTCCCTACGCATATTTTATATGCGGATGACGTATTTATTTTTTACCAGGCTACTTGCTCTAATGTGAAAGTTCCGGCAGATATCATGGGGGTTTATGATAGGCTCTCAGGACAATCTTCTAGACGGATAAAGTCTCGTGTTTTCTATGGTAAAGGGGTGAAACCTAACGTGTGCTCAGATCTGAAGAGGCTGCTAGGATTTACGGTGGGATCCCTTCCTACCAATTATTTAGGTGTTTCTCTTTTTGAGGGCATGCCGAAAGTTAGTCAAATGAAGCCTTTAGCGGACAAGATTTTACTTAAATTTGATCGATGGCATGGGAGGCATTTGTCCATGGCTGGCAGGCTCTGTTTGATTAAATCTATGATTATGAGTTCAGCTACTCACTCAATAATGGTGTATAGATGGCCAACCTCTTTGGTTTCTACTCTGGATACAGTTGCACGACACTTTCTTTGGAAAGGAGACGTTCATGCTTGTTCTTTTACTGCAGTTAGTTGGTCTAGAATGTGTTCTATGTTTGAAGAAGACGGTTTGGGTGTCTCTTCATTTAAAGAAATGAACAGAAGTCTATTGATGAAGCTTGCATGGAATTTTATCACGTCGAACTCCCAAGTCATGAGCATTGCCCGATCTCATTTTATACCGTCTTTAGGTAATGTGAAAAGGGTTGCTTACTCTTCGATTTGGCCTGGACTTCGTGAGCCTGTTCTTAATCTTCTTAATGACTCGTATTGTATGGTGGGAAGTGGATCTTCGATTAATTTCTGGCATGACAATTGGCTTGGACATGTTTTGATGGATCTACTTAGGCTTGCTCTTAGTGTGCATGCTAAATTTGTGGATAAGGTTGGAGATTTTTTGATTAATGGAGTCTGGCATTTCACATCCTCTTTTGTTCATGCTTTTCCAGATGTCCTTTTGGATATTTTAAAAATTTCTATTGTTTCGGGTGAAGATGAACTCATTTGGAAGAAATCTCTGCATAGGGTTGTTACAGCAAGGTTGGCACGTCTTCACACTTGTGTTTGTTTTCCCATAGTTAAATGGGGAAAATGGATTTGGAATTCTCGTATCCCGATGAGGCGTTCTATGGTGTCTTGGCATCTCCTTCTTGCTAGGATTTCGACAATGGATACGTTGCATTGGCCCTCACATTTGTCTCATGTGTCGAGGGGAGATGGAAACAATGGATCACCTATTTTGGAGCTGCTCTTTAGCTACTTTGGTTTGGTGTTGGGTTTTTGATATTTTTCAAGTGGATGTTATTCATGCGGCTTTAATTCACGAGGTGTTTGTTCAATTCATGAATCGTGAGTTCAGCTCTCAACTTCTTCTTCTTTGGAAGACGGCGGTGGTGAATGTTATTTGGTGTATGTGGACATTTCGGAATAGAGCAATTTATGATGATGTGACTCCCACTCCTCGGCTAATTATTTCGATGGTACAAATTGCACTTCACGAGCTGTCTAGCATGCGGGGTTCTTCTGGCTATATGAATAATATTGTTGCTGATTTGGTGATTCTCAAGTCTTTAAAGATTGTCCCTCGTCCCCATCCTCCTCGTATGGTTACTCCGGTCAGCTGGAAGTCACCGCCTTTGGGATGGGTGAAGATTAACATTGATGGATCCTCGCAAGGCTCTCCGGGTAATATATGCACGGGTGGGGTTTTTAGAAGTTCGGATGGTTCGGTTTCGTGATGTTATCACACTGATGAGGGGATCGGTTTTGCTTTCTTGGCAGAGTTATTAGCGGTGATTGAGACGTTAGAATGGGCTGCTAGTTTGTCTCTGGACTTTATGTGGCTAGAGGCAAACTCGACTTATGTGGTTGCTTTACTCTCTTCCCGCAGCTTACATGTTCCTTGGATTTTGAAAGGAAGATGGAGGAGTGTGATTGATTTTATTTCTAGTAATCACTTTTGTGTTAGTCATGTGTATAGAGAAGGAAATAGAGTTACAAATTTATTAGCTTCTCGTACTGTTCAGTTTGGTTTTTGGACTTCACAGGATTTTTGTGGTCCTCGTTATTTCCGAATTCATTGGAGGGGTACACTTTTTTCTATATGGTTTTTCTCTTCATGGGTTTTCCATATGGGTTTTGATGAGGCCCCGGTCCCTTGAGATATCAATCCGTGCTATCCGGGACTTCTAGGTTTGGATCGTTTCCTTTTTTTTCTTTTTTATACAATTTAATTAGAGTGTATATAACATATACTTATATATAGGTGTGAGAGTGTACAAAAGTTGTACGCATTTAATAAAGCTTACGACAAATATATATATATATATGTGTGTGTGTGTGTGTGTGTGTGTGTGTGTACATGACAGTGCACATAAATATATATTATATATGTGATGTACAATATATATAGGTAAGAGTGCGTGTGTGTTTATAGATATATACATATGCATATGGTTGTGTACGTGCATTTAGTTTAGGGGGATTTGGTTCAAATGAGCATTCATCTTCAGGTGAGAACTAGGAACTATTTATATCTATTAGATCTAATAAATTTAAGGGTTGTGATTGAAATTGAGATTTAAGTTTTCTTTTTTTAATTTCTAACATTTTTTTAGTTAGTTATTATTAATATAGTATTTTGCAAAATCAATCACACAATAATAGGACTTGCCATATCAAAATATATTTTTACTTGAATATTTTTCTCTCACACCATACACGATTTTTCCTTCTTCAATTTTTTAATCACATAATTTATTATCTTATTTTTTGTGCAAATATTTCCCTTATCAATTTTTAATATTTTAATTTTTGTGTAGTCATTTTCTAATTTCTCTAAACACAGTTTTTAGTTAGTTTCTCCTCCAATTTTCGCTCTCATCATTAGAGTTTTTTTTTTCTGATCTAAGCAATGTTTTTAAAATAATAATGTTATGTTTTATTCATTTAGAGCACTTAATATTTTCATAAGTTCACATTATTTAAATATATAAGAGTTTTTTTTATAACTTGCTTTAAAGTAATGATTTATACATTACAATGTATTGTTTTGCTCAGATAAAGGCATAAACATATTGTAGATTAATATTATCGATTTTTTTAAAGGTTGAATGCAACGATGCTTTATATCTTTAAAAGAAATTCTTTTATTTTTATACTGAGAGGTGAAGCTTTTTTTTTTTTTTACCAATATAATATTTTCATTTTTAAGTTACAATAGTAATTTTTACATATATAGCTATATAAGTGATGAATACGACTTATTAAATCAACATATTTTAGAATGTTATCTATGTTTTAAAAAAGTTAAAAGTATTTCACTCAAAAAAAAGTTAAAAGTATTAATTTGTATCTTTACAAGCTATTATTTATACTTATAAAATCAATAAATTTAATGTTATTTTTTATATCTCTATAAGCTATTTTTTAAGTAATTGATACAAGTACTAGTGTTTTGTGTGAGAAATAGGAACTATGCTTATTTAGTACGATTTTATAGCTTATTTTATTATATTTCAGTGCTAATTGTTTTAAAAATAATTGTAACTTATCTTGTTGTATTTTAATGCTAGTGTTAAAAAGCACTAAAATACAATAAGATAAGCTATAAATCGTATTAATTAAGCATTGTTTCTAGTTCTCACACGAATCACCAGTACTCAATATAACCAACCCCTAGACGTGATGAATGCAACTTATTAAATTAACATATTTTAGAATGGTATCTATGTTTTAAAAAGTTATAAGCGGTAAGTTATATATTTATAAGCTATTATTTATACCTATAAAAGCGATAAACTCAAGTCTAATTTTTTAAACTACATAAACTATTTTTTAAAAAGTTACAATAATAATTAATACACATATAAGTGATGAATACAACTTATTAAATTAACATATTTTAGAATGTTATCTATGTTTTTAAAAGTTATAAGGAGTAGTTTATATCTTTGTAAGCACCTATAAAAATGATAACTTCAAAGCACTTTTTTACACTTACATAAACAATTTTTGAAAAGGTTAAAGCATCAATTTACACCTATATAAGCATTGAATACAACTTGATAGGCATGATTCCGTTTCAAAACTTCAACTAATTCCAATAATTGAATTAAATGTTCAAAACTTCAACTAATTATGATAAGTGAATGAAATAAATTGTTCAAAACTTCAACTACTTTCAATACTTGAATAAAATCGGCATTGGTTACACATATTAAATTATACAACATCATGTGTTTAACATCTCCAGAAAATGTTTTATTTTTTTTAAAAAAAAGTAGTCTCTTCCCATCATCCCATGTACGTCTTCATGGCCATAGTCACATGTGTTTTTCATATCCCTCCACGACATTCTCAGCCTCTCCATACGCGCTCTCTTGATGTTAACATACTTTTCACTTAGTCACGTCAAGTTATTAATTATTAGTTAATATGCAATAACCTACCAACAAATAAGCATTACGCATCATTTTTTTGGAAACTAAAATGTTACAAGTAACTAGAGAAATCACTTTGAACAAACCCAACAACAAATCTATAAAATCAAAGCATTACAAAAATGATAAATTGACTTCAGTTAAAGAATCGACAAACAAACACTAATTATTTGAGGGAGCTAATAAAGCAATAAACATAAACATACAATGCAATAATTAATAATAAATTAAGCAATTAAAACTGAAAATACAACAATGCATCAAATTTTGTCCAAAATAGTTGTATGCATGCTTTAACTTATTAAAAACAAAGCAATAAATAATTCTTAGCATTGGCGTTGTTTTTACAAAGACGAAGCTAG
Organism: Perilla frutescens; assembly: GCA_026008535.1. Lineage (NCBI taxonomy): Eukaryota > Viridiplantae > Streptophyta > Magnoliopsida > Lamiales > Lamiaceae > Perilla > Perilla frutescens. The sequence continues at coordinate 5,814,485 of BRKX01000006.1, read as the reverse complement.
CGTTGCAACATTAAGTGTGGTAGTCGTCACACATCACGATGATCCAGTTTGATGGATGGGTTATCGTGGTTGGCCAACACGACAGTGAAATTCTGTGGGTGGCTTGCCGACATTGTGTTGAAGCCAACGGGATGACGTCGCTTGACAACATCGACTCTCTCTCTCTCTCTCTCTCTCTCTCTCTCTCTCTCCACAGACGCCGATTTGGTGATTATAGAGTTTATTAATTGCATATAGAATATGAGATACGTATCTTGTTATGATTCTTATTGTATGTTTCCATATAAGATATACATCCCAATTATATCAATATCCTTCCATTTAAAATATTACTATATTTTTATATTCTACTAATTTAATCTGCACCATCCATAATCACAAAATGAAGGGGTGTGATTAGTTCCTAATTCTCACATGAACACGAGTCCTCATTATAGTCTATCCCTAGTTTAGGGTATATATATATATATATACGTGTTAGTGTATGTGTGTGCTAAAGGAGAAAAGAAATATATATATATATATATATATATATATTTAAATAGATTGGGACCCATAAGGTGAGAGGTGTGGTCAAACCTCAAATATTCAAGAATTATTTCACTTCTTCCATTAACACAGAAATCGAGAATCTTTAAAGCATGTTGACAAAGGAATGTATAAAGTTTATTCACTTATTTCAATACATCTATTACCTATTTGTTTCGAGTAAAAACCCGAACAGAGAACTTTCAGACAGACGAAGAAAATAAAACAGAGTTTTAGAAAATGAGATACCTCTAGGAGGATTTCCACGAGAAGAGAGGGAACTCAGGATGATTTAGGGATATGCTTTAGATTTCTTGTGTGGTTTTTGTGGAGTAGAGGCTGACCTATTTATACTAGAATGAGGGAAAGGTGAGATTTTCAGTTCATTTCTTTCAAAAATTATGCACTTTTGGTCGAGAGATTTTAGGACTTCAATAAGGCATTTTAGATTTAGGGTTTTCTCCCAAGTCTTCTAGAGAGGTGAAGAGGTGGATGGCGTCTACTCTCTAAAATTTCCAACGTGGGGTTACAAACCATGATTTGTATTGTGGGCTTTTAAAAAAAATACTTAGGGTTTTGGGTCACTAAATAAGAAATGGATCCATCTTAAAAAAAAAATCTATTCATTAAATTAAATATATCATAATAAATAAATAAATAAATAATACTAGATAGAGATAGCGCGACTTATAGGATCGTAACATAATATATATTTATAGATGTGCATGCTTGAATAAATTTTCGGGGTGCTACATCCTACCCCACTTAAAAAGAAATATCGTCCTCGAAATTTACTTACCTCAAGTCATAAACTGTGGATATTTAGATCTTATGTCCTCTTCTTTTTCTCAAGTGGCCTCATCTTTCCCATGCCTACTCCAAACCACTTTAATTAAAGAGATTTCTCTATTTCGCAACCCATGAACCTTGCGATCTAGAATTTCAACTGGGTGTTCATCATACGATAAATCCTTGCTTAGCTCTAAATCTCTATGATTCACGACATTGAGCGGGTCGTGCATGTACTTCTTCAATGACGAAATATGAAAAACATTGTGTACGCCGGATAGACTTGAGGGCAATGCAAGACGATAAGTTAGCTCTTCGATCCTCTCGAGTATCTCAAACAGCCCAATATAGCGAGGTTTTAATTTTCCCTTCTTTTCGAAACGAACCACTCCTCTCATAGAAGATACTTTGAGGAACAATTTGTCACCAATGGTAAAATGTAGATCTCTCCTTTTCAAATCTGCGTATGACTTTTATTTATCTTGAGAGATTTTAAGACGCTCTCGTATTTTGCTGATCACGACAACTGTCCTTTCCACGATCTCCGGGCCCAAAATTCTCTTCTAACCAACCTCATCCCAATGCAATGGTGAGTGGCACTTTCTTCCATACAAAGCCTCATATAGAGCCATTCCAATACTTGCTTGGTAACTGTTGTTATATGCAAATTCCACCAAAGGTAGGTGTCTTTCCCAATTCTCTCCAAAATCCATTACATAAGCCCATAACATATCTTCAAGTGTTTAGATCATTCTCTCCGACTGTCCATCAGTTTGTGGGTGATATGCAATACTAAAACTCAACTTCGTTCCCATAAATTCTTGTAGACTTCTCCAAAACTTTGACGTGAACCTTGTGTCTCGATCCGACACAATAGTGACTGGCACTCCATGCAATCTCACGATCTCATCCACATAGATTTGAGCTAGCCGATCCAAATTATATGTCATCTTCACAGGTAGAAAATTAGCCGACTTTGTGAGTCTATCCGCGACAACCCAAATAACATGATTTCCTTTTAACGTTCTTGGCAATCCTACCACTAAATCTATTGCAATATCTCCCACTTCCACTCTAGGATCTCTAGAGGTTTCAACAAACCCGTGGGGTGTTGATGCCCCGCTTTCACTTATTGACACGTCATGCACTTCTCAATATAATCTCCAATAGACCTTTTCATATTTCTCCACCAGAAATACTCCTTCAAATCTTGATACATCTCTGTTCCTCCGGGATGGATAGAGTAACGGGTGTTGTGAGCTTCTTCCATAATCTCTCTTCTCAAGCTTTCTTCCTTGGGTACACATAGACGTCCCTCGAATGTTAGTGCACCATCATCTACTACCATGAAACCTGTGATGTTGTCCTTTTACACTCGTTCCTTTAGCTTGCGCAAAAAGTGGTCTCGACTCTGAGCGTTCCTTATTTTAGCTCTTAGTAGTGGTCGAACAGTCAATGATGCTAGCGTTGATGTAGTGCTTTCTATTGGCGGAACCACTTCAATACTCATCTTTGAAAACTCTTCAATCAGTTGCGATGTATACAATGCTGCTAAGTTGCTCTTTCTGCTAAGAGCATCTGCTACCACATTTGCTTTGCCGGGGTGATAATATATGGTGCGGTCATAGTCCTTTACGAGTTCCAACCATCTCTTTACCTCATGTTCAACTCCTTTTATCTAAAAAGATACTTGAAACTCTTGTGATCCAAATAAATCTCGCACTTGGCTCCATACAAGTAATGACGCTAAATCTTCAAGGCATGCACAACAACTGCTAACTCTAAGTCATGAGTCGGGTAATTATTCTCATGCACTTTAAGTTGCCTTTCTTTAAGTTGCCTTGAAGCATAGGCAACAACCTTCCAATATTGCATCAACACACATCCCAAACCTTGTTTGGAGGCATCACTGTAAATTATGAATCCTTCGGTGCCATCCGGAATGGTCAAAATTAGAGGGCCAACTATCTTCAAAAATCCCTCAATGAACCGTCGATATTAGCCCGCTAAACCTAAAAAACTTCAAATCTCGCTTGCAGACTTTGGTGTGCTCTAATTTTTCACAGTTTTCACCTTGGCTTGGTCTACCTCAATCCCTTGTGCCGTCACCACATGTTCGAGAAATCCGACTCGGTCTATCCAAAACTCATATTTTTTGAACTTTGCATAAAGCTTCTCCTTCCGCAAGGTTTCTGACACCAGTCGCAGATGTTCTTCATGTTGACTGCGATCCTTTGAGTGTACCAAGATATCATCGATGAAGACAATCACAAACTTATCCAAATATTGGTGAAATACTCAGTTCATCAGGTCCATGAAAACAGCAAGTGCATTTGATAAATCGAAAGGCATCACAGTGAACTCGTAATGCTTGTACCTTGTTCGAAAAGCTGTCTTCTCAATGTCTCCTTCTTTGACTCTCAATTGGTGGTATCCCAATCTCAAATCAATCTTAGAAAAAACTCCGGCTCCCTTTAATTGATCGAACATGTCTTCAATTCTTGGCAACGGGTACCTATTCTTTATGGTGAGCTTGTTAAGCTCTCAATAATCGATACATATCCTCATTGTTCCATCTTTCTTCTTAACAAACAACACTGGTGCTTCCCACGGTAAGACACTTGGTCAGATGAGACCTTTATCTAGCAATTCTTGGATTTAAACCTTCAACTCTTTCAACTCGATCGGGGCCATACAATAAGGTGTTTTAGATAGTGGACTGCTCCAGATGCCAACACAATGGTGAATTCCACTTGTCTCACCGGTGGAATACCACCTATATCCTCCATAAACACATCCGGATATTCCCCAACCACTGTTATGTCCTTCATCTTTAATTTTGCTGGCTCCGTGCTTACAATATTAACCAAAAATGCTTGGCAATCCCTCTGCTTCAACAACTAGAATGAGGGGTGTTAATCATGGAAATGTGAGATTTTCAGTATATTTCTTTCCAAAATTTTGCACTCTTGGTCGAGAGATTTTAGGACTTCAATAAGGCATTTTAGGTTTAGGATTTTCTCCCAAGTCTTCTAGAGAGGTGAATAGGTGGATGTCGCCTACTTTCTAAAATTTCCAACGTGGGGTTACAAACCATGATTTGTATTGTGGGCTTTTAAAAAAATACTTAGAGTTTTGGGCCACTGAAGAATAAATGGATCCATCTTAAAAAAATAAAATAAAATAAATAATCTATTCATTAAAATATATCATAATAAATAAATAATATATACTAGATAGAGATAGTGCGACTTATAGGATCGTAACATAATATATATTTATAGATGTGCATGCTTGAATAAATTTTTGGGGTGCTACAAAGGATCAACGCATAATCAATATAGAGGACGGGCCACTAGAGACCCTAATTCGTATCTGATGTATTACTTGGAGATATGCGGCACGGTGAAGATGAATGGGATACGACTAATCTATGGAACCATTCTTTTGGTATCAGTTTTTGGACAGTTTGGAATGACTTGCTCACAATTTCCTCCATAAGTTTTTCCCACCTAGAGCTACACTCAAGCTAAAGGACAAGATCACACGACTTTATCAGTTCGAAAATGAGACATTGTATGCGACTTAGGAGAGATTTTAGGACATGCTGAGAAAGAGCCATTGTATGGATTTGGGATTGATCATTAGGTTTGCATCTTATACGACGGATGTAGCATGGAGTTGAAGAGGCCTCTGGATACCTCTAAGGTGGTTCTTTGTTGAAAAATGACACGACCAAGTTGTGACAATCATATAAGACATGACTACCAACAACTATTTGTGGTCTGAAGAGCATCAAGTGAAGATAACGAAGAGAGTTTCCGCAGTCGATGATAACGACCTTATCTCCAAGCTAGTTCCCAAACTATTAATATTGAACATCACTATCAATAGTAGGTTTGATGTCTTGTCAAAGCCAAACGTAACTCCCACCATGGACATGATTGTGGAAGAGGTGAATTACGTCAATCAGAGGGGCTATCAAAACAACAATTACGTACTGAGGTGGAAATTATATTTACCAAGGTAATCAGCCTAACCTTTCTTATAGGAACTCTAATAATGCACTGCAGCCTCCATTTGGGTTCTCTATGATAAGTGGAGTGATTAATGAGAGAAAAGGACAAAGATGGATGACTTGCAGATGGCATTCATGGGAATGACTGACAAGTTCATAGGGGAGTCTCAAGATAGAGTAGAGAAATTGGAAAATATTGTTTGTATTATGAGTGTGCAAATGAAGATGTTTGAGAAGCAGCTGAGATAGATAACTACAATGTCAGAAATCAACATCAGCCTAACTAATTTCCAAGTAACACTATGATGAATCTGAAAGAACGGTGTAATGATATTTATCTGTGAAGCGGTAAAAGCTATGATGGTTCTGAGCCACCAAATAAAAATTCAACAGTTGCAACATTACCTCTCACGAAAACTTCTGAAAAGCCGAATTCAACAAGCAATAGTCTAGAGACAGGCCATACATTTCTTCATACAGTGACTATCCCGTTTCCACAGGAAATCTCGAAATAGAAATTTGATACATAATTCTCTCAATTCCTTAAAATATTCAAGAAGGTACAGATCAACATTCTCTTGATGGAGGCATTGGAATATGTGTCTAAGTACGTGAATTTATTTAAGGATATTGTGTCCAAGAGAAAGATAGAAGAATTCAAGATAGTGCATCTCCTAGAGAATTACAGTGCCATAATCCAAACAAAGCTTCCAGCTACGATGAAGGATCTGGGTAGCTTCACGATTGCCATTTCTATTAGGGAACAATATTTGGGGTTGAGCACTGCATTATTTGGGGGAAAGAATCAATATGATGTTGTTATCATTTTTCAAGAAGCTGGAGAATAGACAACACATGCCCACAATAATGTGTTTGTAGTTGGTTGACCGATATGTAGTTTATCCCGAGGGAATCCTAGAGGATGTGCTAGTTAAGGTTAAGGATTTTATATTTCCGATGGACTTTGTCATGCTTGACATGGAGGAAGATAAAAATGTCTCTCTTATATTAGGACAACCTTTTTTACACACATGATGTACCAATATTGATCTTTATATGGGGATACTCACTCTTTGCTTTGAGGATGGACATATCAGATTTCTATTCGAATGTTGAGGAGCATAAGGAAGCAGTAGAGTGCAACATCATCAACACTCATGAATCTAGTCAAAATACTATAGATGTTCATAGGTTGGGTGCTCTTCTAGAATCATATACATCACCGTTTCCCTCGACACAAGTGCCTAGATTTTATACCAATTTGAATGATGATAGAGGTGGAGGCATGCATAGAGAGAACTGAGAAAGAGAATGGGGAATATCTATCCCTCCACTTTTGGGAACATGAGTTTTCAGGTCATCTGGTTGTTGACGTTAAATGTAGTACTTGATAGGAGACAACCCAACTTATTTTGTTTAGTTATTTTATGTATGTTTAATTTCCTTTTGTGAGTTCTGTAGGTATATGCGTTAGACTGTTACATTGAACCTGAACTACCACCCCCTGTATTATTTTTGATCGAGCCGTGAGAGGTCAACGACACCCCACCGCATTCTTATAAACTTATTATATCCCTTGGACTTGAATAAGTTTGGGGAGATGAATGCTTGTGGTGTCTAAACTTTTACCTATTTTCTTATTTTAGTTTTTCCAATTTTTTTTGAAGAATTGAACTTTTGATCTCAATTTTTGCTTAGGATTTGATTGATATGCTCATTGTAATTATGATTTAGTGTTTATGATTGAGAGACTGAGATTGTGAATGATTTGAGCATGTATAACATGATTTGAATGAGCATGTATTTTAGATTTTTTCGAGCTTTATAATGACCAACGTTAAGTTGTGAGATATATATTGAGCCCATAAGTGATATTGTCTTGATTTTTGTTGATGTGTGTTGGTTGTTTATGCACTTGTTTCTCTAGAAATTGAATGTCATCTTGTTTGAGATTGAGTTTTTGTGTTTGATAGTAGAAGATGATGATAGACTATCTTTTCTTTAGCCATGTCATCAGATACATTGTCCTAAGTTCATTTTATCCTTTTGCAAACCCTTTTGTGCCCGATTGCCTTTTCTTTGAAAGCCTATTTGGGATTGAATATGCTGAATTTTGTGGAGAAATAAGAGGAATGGTAGGAAATATTGAAGTTAAAATAGATGAGAGATTTGAAAATAAAATGTATGGTGATAGGTTAGTGGTTTTTGTTGGTACACAAAAAAGGGTGCTATTTGAGCATAAAAAAGAAAAAAAATATGAAAAGAACACAAAAGAAAAAAGCTTAAAAGTGCTAATGAAAACAAATGAAAAAAGAGACCAAAGGTTCATGCAGTGAAAAGAGAAAAATTTTATAAGGACTCGAAGATTCTAAAGTTTTAAGGACGAATTAAGGTTGTGTAGGAGGAAATTGAAAAAATTTCTACTAGTGCATGAGGTGAAAAGTAGTTGGGAATAAAAAGTAAAAGTGGTGGATTGAGCTAAAGTGGTTGGAAGTTTTTGATTTCTACATTTGTTCAGTCACTTTAGCCAAATATATTCCTAATCTTAACCGGAGCCTACATTACAGCTTTGTCAAAAGTCATATTTGATCTTAATTTTGAGAACATATATACATCAGTGGAGGGTTTAAATTTCATGTAAGCTTATGTTAGATCTAGTGTGTAGTACAATATTTCGATAAACTGATATTTTGCACTAGTGTCCGTGCTATTTAGTTGTGTAATTTATAGAATTTGCTTGTGTTTTTATCTTAGTTTATTTGGATTTCACTCATTCTTGGAGTTTGGTGTGTTTATTGGTTTTTGCTGCTTTTGTCCCGATTTATGATGTATTTTTGATAAAAGAATAGTTGATGACGTCCTGGAGTTGCATGACAAAGAATTCGAGTCGAACAAAGCAGTGGATAACTCGCGAGTGGATTCGAGAGTCTGTCAGTGAATTTGGTCGCGAAACGCACTAAGGCCGATCTCTGGAAGCCCGTTATGAAGACGGGGTTTTTCTTTTGGAAATTCACGACCTCGGTAACAAATGAAGGTTGGTCTCGAATTATGTGACACGTCGGAGCCACGTGGACTAGTGGTCTGAGTCTCAAGTGACTGGGTCACCAGCGAGATCGCGAATCAACCAGGCGTGTCCGATTTTTATCTAGTTTTGAACTTTATTTTTCTAAGTATAAAATGGGAATTTTGGGCGAAAATTAGACATAACAAATCATACCCTAAAGTTGCCAGTAAAGTAAAACAACAAAGAAGAACATGAAGACCGAAGAATTCTAGGAGTTCAAGATTAGATACGGATTAAATCTCCCAGGTTTTATTTACACTAATTATTGAATTACAATATTTTTTTCTGGAATTATTTTGGATGTGTAATTTACAATGAATAGATAAACCCCTAGTGTTCTAGGGTTGGATTATGATTTATTTTTGAAGTTCTTTTGATTTATTTTGTTTGGTATTTATGATTTGATCATATTTGGATTATTCTCGTGCTTGATTTTATATTATTTAACTGGCTGTTAAAATAGTGCAATTAGATGTGTTAATTCATAAATCGAGAGAGGAGCTTTAACATAGGATCTAGAATAATTGGCTGGATACTCAATATCACTCGACAGAGTTGTGATTAATTGAGAGAACAATAAATCTTATGAACCGTTAGAGTTACACGATAGGTATTGAATGAACACATTAATATTTATTGTGTGATCCACAATCTAGGCGCTTCGAGAGAAAATTTAGAAAACAAAAGTGGTTGTTCTAGAATGATTTAAATATCAACACATAGATGCTTAATGAAATGATTAGGAGAATGGAGTAAATAATCAATTTATAATCCTAGAATATGTTTTATCTTCATTGCTTATTTCGACTTTGTTTATTTCTGTGGTGACATTTATTATTTCATTATTTTATTTCACTTAGTAATTAAATTAATTTATGTTAAGTAGTCTAGATAATTGTAAGAATTAAGTTTAGATAATTAGTAAATTAAACATCAAGTATCTGTGGATAGACCGAGTTCACAACTTTACTATTAATCTCACAGTACACTTGCAGTATAGTTTAAATAAATATTGAACATTATGTATGCCCAATTTTGATAACTAAAGTTCATATTTAAATTGAATAATTTTGTATATGCATTATCTTATAAAAGAATCAAATTAAATTAATTTTCTAAATTGAACTTTTTTGTAATAAGTAATGGTTTCTTAATTATTTGGTACATGTTTATAATACATTTGGTTGAAAATGTTCAAAAATAATTTATCAATATGAGATATTCTCTTATAAAAAATATCTAATAATTATTAAATCAATAGTATATGGACATTTATTTATTTATTGATGGGTAAAAAAAATTTAAAATAGAATAAAATATGTTATACAATATTCACGAAAGAAAACATTTGGACATTCCCTAAGGGGGGAGACAATTGCACCGAATAAGTCCAGCTGGCAGGGGAGGGCGGGTAAAACAAGACGATCCGGGCCGCATACTAAACAAAGATAACTTACAAATTGAATATAAACTAAGAAACATCAGACTCACAGTAAACATAAGATAAAGTAATGCAGAAAGCTATCCCCATCTAGCTATCTGAAGCGATAGGAGAACAACCACCCCCCCCCCTAACTATATGATGATAGTCGGAGCAATAATATAAAAGAACGAGGGCATACTCTCGACTACAGCAACAAAGAACCAGAGAAATTTACCTTACAGAGTTTGGCCTAACTAGTATAGCCAATAAAGGCCAACCAAACCAACAACCTCGTGATTTGAGAAGAGAGGATAAGTAAAGTCTTATCCCTAACCAACATCAACCCTTAGTACAATGGGGCGGACCTCATTAAAACCTTCCCATGAGACTCTATATATACTTACAATTATATATTGATAAAAAAAAAAGTGTGTTTAGTTTTATGAGTTATAGTCAAATTTAATATTTCTTTCATTTGTTTCGGTATCATATATTTTTTTTCCGTGTTATATATGGGACATGTGCATTATATATATGTTGTTGTCATGGCCTGCTATGATGAAATAAAGGATAAGACCGTAAAATCATAGAAAAATATAGGATCTTATGTGGTTAGTCAAATGACTACTCTCATTAATATATATTTTTTCAAATTTAATTTATTTTCTTTTTTAAATTAACTCTATATAGGATAATTTACTAAAAAAACCTCATTAGGATAGGTATTTCCTATTGATTTTTTTATTCTATATGAATCGAGCAAACTATCCAATTGATTTCCATTTTTTTTTTCGGCTTTGGAGTTTGATATATTTTTTTAATATATATTCTAACTCTTTCAATAACTTGAATTCATAGTTAAATTTATATATTAATCTAAATATTGAAAACTCTATAGTGTTATATCATAAGCATAATAAATGAATTTTCATGAGACGTATGAAGATATACTAAATGATCTTGTAAAAAATAAGTACATATAAGAGATCGATAAGTTGGTATTTGAGTTGGTACATCTTAATTTTAATTCAACCAAATTTTGTTTTGTTAAAACATATTTGTTTAGATGTATATAATTTTGAAAATATATACAAACTCTAAGTTTTATAATCATAATTCATAAAGCAAAAAATAAAAATCACAAAAGTGCATGACCGTTTTCATTTAAAATTTTAAATGAATGTTGAAATCGATTAGAATTACATTTTTCAAAATTAAAATATCAAAATATTTATAATTACACTTGAATGTGACTTATAGTGAAATTAATGAGGCTAAAAAAACATATTGTGTAAATCAATATTGACATATTTTTTTGAACTGATCAATAGAATTTGACGAAATTGTGTTTGCAGAGAATTGTAAAACAAAAATAGATACAAAATTTTGATAATTTCCTTCAATTGCTAATTTATTGTGGAAACATGTTTAATATGAGGGGTTAGAAATTTTGATGTAGGTTACGTAGGATCAACAATCATTCAAATATTCAGATCTCTCTCATCCATCATTGTGTCACACAATAACACGTTGACAAATCATCTCCAAATCAAAATTCACAAGTAATTAGAAATTTGCCTAAATTAATTCGTGTAAATATTTGCAAAAATTAAGATTTTTCGTGTAAATATTTACACAAATTTAAGCTTTTCGTGTAAATATTTATACGAATTGAAGTTTTTCATGTAAATATTTACACACTAAAATTTTTGTGCAAATATTTACACAAATTTATGTATATTTTCTAGAATTGCAATTATGCGTAAGATTTTCATGCTAATCTATTTCTCATGCGAATCTACCGAAAAATATGCTAACTACGACAATCAACTAAAAAAATTACGAAATGCACTGTACGTGCAAAAAAAAATAATATTGAATCTTACCTTGTAATTCTTGTGAAGATTTTGCAATTGCCTCCAAAAAAATTTCAAACAAACAGTGTCAGTATCGAACATATAGGTATATTGAAGTCCATGTTTAAATATGCACCAACTTAAATCCCAACGACCTTCTCTTTTTTCAAATTTCCACATAGCATTCGTTGGTTCACCAAATTAACACACATCACACAAAATAGAAGAATATTTGACTTTCAACTCATTTTAGTAAGGGTAATAACATTTTTTACATTATTTCCTTGCTAGAAAAAAAATGAATTATCAAGCTTTGACAAAAAAAGAATTTGTTATCTTAATATTTATTAGTTTAATTTTTCTCCCTTTATTATTCTCGTATTTTTCGAATATTCTCATGATGAATAAATTAAATACATGTCTTCCTAAAAAAATAAAAATAAATAAATACACGTGTATATGCATGCATCACCAGCAATACAGAGTAATTAATAGTAATGAATGCGATAGTTGTTGCCTATGTGACAGCCATTAATTTTGGAGAAATTTAGCTATTCTCAAACTTCACTCGCTAGCTTCCAACTTTAATTAATCATCTAGGGTGATATTATATGTATTCAGTAAGTGCTCTGATTGCTCTCAATCAAAAGTATTAGCTATATATGTATAGGGTTTGTGAAGCACAGATCGTAATCAAGCTCTCTACCATATCTACATATATATATTTCATACAATAAAAAATCTCAGACCGTCGAAATAATTAAATTGTGTCAATATATATCCCAGTAATTCAGAATGTCGGAAACCACTACTACTACTCATCCGAAGGCACACGCCATTGTGTTTCCATACCCTTACCAAGGGCACATGACTCCGACCATCAATCTCGCCGCAAAACTTGCTTCCAACGGCTTCACCGTCACTTATGTCCAACTCGAATTCATCGGAGCTGGTGGCGCTGCCGCCCTCGGCATACGCTGCGCCACCATCTCCGATGGATTCCCGCTCGAATTCGACAGGGATGCTAACCTTACTAAGTACTGGGAGAGCATGATTCTTGATTTTCCTGCACGCGTCGATGAACTCGTGGGGCGCATCAAGAAATCTGATGAATCCGCGACGGGGTTTTTTCTCGTCGCGGATTCGTTGTACACGTGGACCGCGGACATTGCCACGAAACATAACCTTGTAAACGTTTCGTTGTGGACGGCACCAGCTTTGGTTTTTTCCATTGCCTATCACTTGGATCTTCTCAAACAAAATGGTCATTTCCCCTTTAAAGGTATCTTCTTCTTTTCTCTTTTCTTCTTTAAAAAAGAATTACTAAATTTATATATGTGGTTCAAGATCTATTTATAGTAACTAACAAATTAACATGCATGTTACTTCGTATGTAGTTTCTTACTTGATTTTTTTTATATAAATTCATTGCAATCTGCTTATCCATCCAAAAGCAATGAAAATGTTGTTCAAATTTTCTGTTACACTTTTTCGCATTTCACCCTGTGTTTCATTATTAAATTTATGATGTTAATAATATTTATTATAAACTAAAAGTTATCAACCATAATAATGAATTATTAATTAAAAATCAGTAATTAAATATTAAAAAAATTATAAACCCTAATTCGGTGGGATAAACCGTAAAAATAATAATAAAATTAAACTAAATCATAAAAAAATAAAATTAAGAAAAAAATACAAGAAAGCTTGCAAATTAAAAGTGTAACACAAAATGTAATACATAAAGTGTAACAGGAAATTCAATGTGATAAAAATGTATATATATGTGATTCTTTCCTCCTCCTCCTCCTCCTCCTCCTCTAAATCGCAACGCCCGATTGATTGCTCTAATTCAAGGACTATGCCATTTAAACTATCTGCAATTTAATTTACATTAAATTTGCAAATTAATATGGCATGTATTTAGGTAAATATTCAATTAGCATATCGACCGACTCATTCGTATATGTGCAATCGTACCTATATAAATTTAATTTTTGTGTCGGCATGTCTGAAGATAAATGCGCGCATAATGGATATAGAACCACTTCAATTCGAGTTTTATAAACACGGGCCAGCTAGTTTACTATTTCAATTGCCACTTTAATTTGCTACTACACTCTATTGTATTTCTTCCCCTATCTTTTGTAGTTCCCATCTATTTTTTAGAGTAAATTTTATTTTTGATCCCATTAAAATATGGTCAAAATATTTTTAATCCTAAAAGTTACTTTTTTAGTCCTAAATGATATTTTTTCGACAATTTTGGTCTCATAAGATATATTTCCGACAATTTTAGTCCCATAAGATATTCTTCCAATAATTTTAGTCTCAAATTAACTGAGATCTTTGGTGCACTAGACAACATAAATTGATTTCAGATAGAATGACAGGGTGTCTTGGATTTTGGAGCGCATGTTATTTGTTTTCATATGCATAGGACACATCTCAGATTCACCAAAATTGTTAGTTTGGGACTGAAATTGTCGGAAAAATATCTTATGGGGCTAAAATTGTCGGAAAAATATCATTTGGGACTAAAAGTGTTTTGACCTTATTCTAATGGGACCAAAAGTGAAATTTACCCTAATTTTCACATAAATTAAGAAAATATATTTAATATACTTAAAAAAATTAAAATTATATAATTTTTTTCTACTATATCTTTACTTAAAGATTTAAAATAAAAGAATGGTTAATTTTTAAAAAATAATATTAATAGTTGTTCTTTGGTACACCCAAATGGTAAAGACTTATATGTAAAGAAATAGACATTGGATATAGATCCTTATAAAATAATAATTATTATAAAAATAAAAATTAATTTTAACTCGCTCAACACTGGTTGACATTTATCATAAGAAAAAAAATGAATTAATAAAATTATAAATTCTAGTTATATAATATAATTATCAATTATTAATTAAAATTGAGAATAAAATACCCAAAAATAAATATAAACTCGTAAAATCACCCATAATTAATGATTGTAAAATTAAATTAAAATAAAAAATAATTCAAAAATAGAAAGAAAAAAATTGTAAAACACATAAAGCGTAATAAGGGATCCAAATACACGAATTCGTCTACTGCACCAACTGTGTTGCATTTTTCTACTACACACTCGATTTTTCAGTTCTTTTTTCTATTAAATTTCAATTTCTTGTATTTTGGTTTAATTTTACACTTATTATTTAGAGTTCACCCTATCCAATTAGGATTTTATTATAATTTTTAGTATTTAATTTTCAATTAATCAAGTAATAACTAAAAGTTATAAATTAAATACTATAAAAATATAATACGCGTTAATTGGATATAATGAACCATAAATAAGAAATGTAAAATTAAACTAAAGTACAAGAAATTCAAATCGAAAAAAGAAATTTGAAAAAAATTAAAAAAATTCAAGTGTGCAATATGAAATACAATACCAAAAATGTACAATAAATTTTATCCCAATCCGAACAAGTAAACCGATAATTTCTCACTTCATTTCACATCTTTCATTTTAGGTATTAAAAAAAAAAACCATCAAATGTAAAATATCAAATTAAACTAGTTGCATGCTTTTATCATGATCGATTGGCTCTTTGGCAATAAATTTCAGGTAGCAGCGACGATCTACACATAAACTACATACCTGGAGTAGAATCAATTACTAGAAAAGACCTAATGTCTCAAATCCAAAAACCTCATGCCATACCAATTTTGGCCAAGATTATGGAAATGTCATTCGAGCAGGTGAAGAAGGCAGATTTTATATTATGCAACACAGTTCAAGAACTGGAATCACATTGCCTCTCATCTCTCGATCGCCGGCAGCCAACTTACGCTGTCGGCCCAATCAATTTCTTTGCCAAAACGGCCTCCCTACTTCCTACAACGGACTGCTCCGTCTGGCTCGAATCCAAGCCCCCGGCCTCAGTTCTCTACATTTCATTCGGTAGCATTTTCAAGTTTAACAAGCAGGAGATAACGGAGATAGCTCACGCACTTGTTTCGACTCGAGTCGACTTTTTATGGGTTCTCAAGACTGAGAAGAAGGAATCGAACCTTGCAAGGGTTTTCCCCGATGGGTTTCTGGACCGGGGGCTCGTGGTGCCCTGGTGCGATCAGAGGGCAGTCCTGTCGAACCCCGCGGTTGGAGGGTTTTTGACTCACTGTGGATGGAACTCGACTCTTGAAAGTATGTGGAATGGCGTTCCCATGCTCTGCTATCCGTTTTGTGTGGACCAGCCTACGAATAGGAAGTTGGTGGTGGAGGATTGGAGGGTTGGGATTGATCTTTGTGATGGAGAACAGGTTATAACGAGGGAGGAAGTTTCTAGAAAGATCGATGGTTTGATGAAGGGAAACACATGTGTTGAGTTGAGGCAAGAGGTGAAGAAAGTGAGCAACACGGTGAGAAATGCGTTGGAGAGAGATGGATCATCACAGATCAACTTTGATCGATTTGTGCATGATTTGAAAGGTCGATTAAAGAAAATGGAGTGAATTATAAGTAAAATAAGGCCTTTTAAGAAATTTATTTACATATTAGCAAGTATTCATCTATAGCTCATACTCGGGTGTAATTGAGCCGAGTATTGCAAGGTTTAAGCTTGAGATATGGAACACTGTAATTAACCTCAACATCTTATTTCAGTGTCTAAATGAGTTTTCGAAGTATATATTTAAATTAAAGGACATATTGTTTTCTTTTTAAAATAAATTATTTTCGATGTGTTCTTACATAGGATCTTATATCAAATAAAAAAAGTATTGCTTAGTTACAATACTGAAAAATATGAATTCTAGTAATAAAAATTATCACGTTTGAAAATTACTGCTAATTAAAAACAAGATGGTTGTGACATTTTTGTAATTACTAGTAAAGATCACGTGCATTGCACGCCATTTGTATAATTTTATTAAATAATGATATAACATGTAATTAAGAGTTATAGATCTCAGATACTCATAATTCTTAATTCTTGTATAATAGTAGACATGTATATTTTAATGTACATGTACATTACTTTGAGCTATCAATGGGTGAGATTATAATTAAAGAATCAATAAGCTCGATAGATTGGGTAGTGATATTTCTCTATATGATGGGTTATTAATTATAGAAGAAAATTGTGTCTTGGTGCGCCGTATTGATGATGTCCCTTGAGGAGCTAAAATGATTATCATGTTAAATGTTGCAAGTGAATTTTTAATCTAACATGATAATAAGGGTCGAGTGGTACAACCCATGGATAAGCAATTAATTAATTTGAGTTGTCAGTATACTTGATTTAAATAATGAAAATTTGATATCTTAAACATGGAGAATTAATTGAGTAGAAGGAGCCCATTCCATTATTATGGAATTGGGGCGTTAGTATAACCGTAAATCTCCTTCTATGTTCAGGCCAGACATGGATAACTTGAGGCTTGTTGGAGGCCCAACCCTAATTCTCTTTCTAGATCCTTGTTGTAGTCCTATATGTACCTTATGAAGGGAGATGAAAAACCCTAGCCACCAAGAAGATTATTTCAAAAATTTGGTTCTCCAAAAGCCATGTAATTTTCGGTAAAAGTCTAGTCGGGTTCTTCTCTCCAAGCTTCTACAAGGTCTAGAGAATAATTGCCCACACGATATCTAGATCGAGGTTGGGACATACAACAGAAGATTGAGATACGAGATTTTTACCCTAATTCCAAGTACTTTGGTGCAATCTCTTGATTTTCATTTACGTTTTTTATGTATTTCTTTTGAATTAACTAAGTTTTATAATAAGTGCTAATTGACACAGTTGTTGTGCTACATCGTCGAAACGAGTAGAACGAGCCCTCGAAGGCCAATCAAACGTGTCAGCGAATAGTCAGGCGTGACTGATGAGTGTTTTTACCACACTCTTTTTGGTTGCATTTAGTTATAAATGCAATATGTTTTAATATAAATATCATCGTAAATATTGTAAATTTGGTTTAAGTGTTTGTTTCTTAATAAGTGTAGTCAAAACAGGAATTTTAGTTTAAACATCACAAAATTTGGAGATTTAACCAACAAAGACTGATGCGCTGTCGTCGCGCGCTCAAAATAAATTTGTTCTTCCGAATGCCCAAATGGGTGTAATATGTGGAAAGCACAGGTCGAATCCTCAGGGAACGGTGTAATCCTTCTTTCTACTGTAACTTTGGGGGTTTTGAGAGAGAGAAAGTTTAATCTAAAACTGAAAATAAGAAGTAAATAAATCAATAATAAATAATCTGGATGAAATCAAAAAGCCATAACGGTATACCCACGTCGATGATTGATGCAAAAATAATATCCACACAATCAAATAAACCAGTTATGGAATACCGGAACCCACTGACGCATTCCTCATTTCTCCTTAAGTGTTATCGAATAAAAGAACCCTTATTATTCGCCTTCTTATCAATTAACAACCCGCAAGAACCCTTAACAGATTTAATTAATCAATAGCTTTAAGAAATAGAGAAAGCCAGTTATATTATAGGCATATGGACCCCAATGCCCACAATATCCCCATATGCCCATTGACAAAGAAAGTCAATTCTACCACTTATAAAATCAATTCGACAATTACAGATCTATCGATTCTACTTGGTTTTAGACCTTAACTAATCAATTGTATATTGCGCACTACACAACTAATTAATCAAGAACATAATCTTGCTATCTCGGAGCATAAAAAGGTACAAGCATGTGAATTTGTATAAAGCAATTTGATCTCACGATATGGGCATATCGAAACTAATGTGATTTCATTCCGGAAAATAACTTATTCAATCATATCAATACAAGCGATTATTAAAATACAATAAACTAACTATTAAACTAAAAATATAATTATCTCAGTACAGAACGGGATGCCCCTTTCAGAATAATATGACACAACTTATATAGGCATAACGTTTCCTCCATCATTAAGTATCATATCGTGATTTGGAGCATAATTTTCCTCAAAATCGATAGTTCATCATTATTCCATATCTTCATAATTTTCCTTCCATATTTGCAGCATTATTCCATTCATGTTTTTCACACCTTCCATCTTCATATTATTCCTGCAATTAACAAAAAGATAATGATTTAAGTCTCAAATAAATAGAAATACAGATAATAAATGTGTAATATTTGAGACTTATCATCTCCCCACACTTAAACTCATGCTTGCCCCAAGTATGAAGAATACAAAGAAAAGGAAAGAAAGAAAGAAATGAACGAAAGACAGAAAAGGAGAAATAAACGAAAAATAAAAGGACGCTAATTCAATTGCCAATCATAAACTTGTGAATCAATTAAATCAAAATTAGAATTATCAACCATCATTCCTCAATCTAAAAATTAATGCATTCTCCATCTAATCAGTCAAAACAGTGAAATAGCAATAGGAATCGCACAAATATCACAACTCTCAAGTGTTTAATAATGGAACATGTTTGCTCTCAAATAAATAATTCCGCAAGTTGTTATCAACCATAAGTTTGCAAACATTCTCTTTTCGCCACCACTATAGTCATATGACATGTAATCATCAAAAGGACTTGATTTTGGTTGTAATGGGGCCAGGTTAACGGGTTGGAAATATTTTGGAACTAGGCTAGCATCATAGAAAATGGTCGGAGTTATACACTGAATCAATCAAATCAAAACCCAACACAATTTCTAATATGCCCAAATGACTTCATATGCCTTATTTCCCATATGCCCAATTTTCACAATGCCACATTTCAATCGACATTTTTTCCTTTTTTTTTCTTTTTCTTTTCATACTCAAAAGATGATTTTTCTTCTTTTCTATTACAAACAAGTATCCAGATAAATACCTTTTTTTTTTCTAACGCCTTGATGATTTTTTTCTTCTTCTCAAAATAAACAAAACTCCACCATTTCTATGATTAAGGACAAGTTACATTTTTAATATTTGTGGTAGAGTGATTTTTTTATTTTTGTAGGCTTTTGAACAAACTGGCTCATATAAAGCTCAAAGAAGCTAACAAAATGATAATCAATAACTGGGTAGGCTCTTTAGGCTTGATGTGGCTATAAAGAAAAAAAATGTGTCTTTATCATATGAATACATGCATAATGTCAATGTGGTCTTGAATAAGAATGAAAGCAAATTCTAGAGAAAAACAAACCTGGGAAGAAAATCACACTTGAAAAGAATTGAGATTTTAAAATGAATCAATCTCTTAAGGCTCAAATCTCACTGGTTTTCAGCTATTTGAAAGTTCATCATACCGATTATCATGTGAAGAAAACAAAAATTTTCAACCATTCAATCCATAACCAACTCTAATCTTAATTCAATTAAAAATCACAATTTCACAATTTGGCAATTAAATTGACTCAAAATATATAAAAAAAAAACACAAAAACAAACGAAGTTCTCCCTCCCCACACTTAAAAATTATCATGGTCCTCCATGTACAAATAAACAAGAGAAGGAAAAAAACTAAACAAGACTCGATAAAAATATTAAAATAAAATAAAATAAATAAAATAAAAAAATAATAAAGGAAATAACCGTCCTTCAATTGGGTAGAAACTGGAGTTGAAGTTGGAGAGATACATGGCGAAGATGGCCTCCATTCAATCCAAATGCCCATTTTGAAATTCAACCTACAAAATGTTGTGAAATGTAGGGCTTTTATTAAAAATAAATAACCAAAAATGCGAAAATGAAGAGAGAGAGAGAGAGAGAGAGAGAAAAAAAAACGATGGGTTGCCTCCCAATAGCGCCGTCATTTATAGTCTTTGGCTAGACTTTGGATCTCAGAAACATGCTGGAACAACAGGTGGGGTGTCTCCACCATGCCATTTGTTACACCCTTTGAGTGGTATGCAATTATATGCATATGTCTCATATGGGCATATGGACCATGTCTCCTCACGGGCATATGATTTTCTGATGGCATCTTTGAAATTCTCATTACTGTCATCCAGTGCATTGTTATTAACCTTGCTCTCGGTTAATCCCCATTCAAACGTGTCATCCACAAAAGCTTTGAAGCTAGATTTTTCGACTGGATGTTTGATTTCTTTTTCAAGTTCCATTTTATTTTCAACAAACCTGCCAGGAAAATGAGGAATTAGTACAACATTAGGTTTAATCGATTTAGCACATACCTCAACTTTTTTACCTTCAATTGTGGGTATATCATATATCTCTTGAATATCATGTTTGGGCATATCGACCACCATGGGCATACGATCTCTTTTGTCAAGATTAGACAACTCTTTTTCTTTATAGATGATGTCTCCAATCTGGAAATGACTTGACCCATTTTCGCTATTTGCGCTTGCACATTATCAAATCCCGCTCGAGTTTCTTGTTGAAATGCTTTAGTTTCTTTTTGAAACTCGAGGTTATTTTGGCTCAATTCAGCAACAATTTCTTCTAAGTAACTGCTTGGTGCCGATTGGGGTTGTTGTGCCCAATGTTGGTCTTGTGGTGATATGCCATGTTCTTCATAACTCAGGATTCCATGGCCTTGTTGAATTGTCCGTGTGCCCATCTCCGTGAACATACTATCCAATTTAAGCTTTTCTGTCGTTATCTCCATTGCGAACTGTTGATCATTATCGGCAATGATAGATATTAAGTTTATAGCTTCTTCTGGAGTTTTGTTCATCAAAGCACCTCCACTCGCTGCATCAATCATGCTCCTATTAGAAGGAATAAGTCCTTAATAAAAATACAATATTAGCATATGATTAGGTATTTGATGATTTGGGCTTACAGAACATAATCTTATAAATCGTTCCCAATAAATATGAAATGATTCACCAATCTCTTGTTTAATTCCACATATTTCTTTCCTTATAATAGCCATCTTATATGAAGGAAAGTATTTTTCCAGAAACTTTGTTTTCATCTCTTTCCAAATATTGCCTAAATTTCATGGTTTACATGGTGATGATCCACATAAACATTTGAGATACTTTGAATATGTTTGTTCATCTATTCATACACAAGGGAATATGGCTGAATATATTAAATTACAAGCGTTTCCATTTTCATTACAAAATGGTGTTAGAGATTGGTTATTTATCTCTAACACCATTTTGTAATGAAAATGGAAACGCTTGTAATTTAATATATTCAGCCATATTCCCTTGTGTATGAATAGATGAACAAACATATTCAAAGTATCTCAAATGTTTATGTGGATCATCACCATGTAAACCATGAAATTTAGGCAATATTTGAATAAAATCATGATCAAGTTCAAACTGCTCAGTAATTTTGGGCAAGGTTATGCACAATTGCAGGTTCTCATCATAAGAAAATACTAACTCCCTAAGAGTACGATTTTCAACTGCCATCTTTTTCTGCTTTTGATTTTGATAGGGGTGGAAAGTAGACACAAATGCTTGTCACGCCTTCTCCATTTTTTTCCTCAATCTTCTCACTGTCCTTTTTTTTTTTTACAGACTAACCTACAAGAGAAGAGAAAAGAAGTAAAATAGAAAAGTAAAACAAAGCAAATGGGTGGAAAGAAAAATTACTAATGTCGTTCCCCGGCAACGACGCCAATTTTGATGCGCTATCGTCACGCGCTCAAAATAAATCTGTTCTTCCGAATGCCCAAATGGGTGTAGTATGTGGAAAGCACAGATCGAATCCTCAGGGAACGGTGTAATCCTTCTTTTCTGCTGTAACTTTGGGGGTTTTGCGAGAGAGAGAGAGTTTAATCTAAAACTAAAAATAAGAAGTAAATAAATCAATAATAAATAATCTGGATGAAATCACAAAGTCATAACGGTATGCCCACGTCGATCATTGATGCAAAAATAATATCCACACAATCAAATAAACCAGTTATGGAATACCAAAACCCGCTGTTGCATTCCTCATTTCTCCTTAAGTGTTATCGAATAAAAGAACCCTTATTATTCGCCTTCTTATCAATTAACAACCCGCAAGAACCCTTAACAGATTTAATTAATCAATAGCTTTAAGAAATAGAGAAACCCAATTATATTATAGGCATACGGACCCGTATGCCCACAATATCCCCATATGCCCATTGACAAAGAAAGTCAATTCTACCACTTATAAAATCAATTCGACAATTACAGATCTATCGATTCTACTTGGTTTTAGACCTTAACTAATCAATTGTATATTGCGCACTACACAACTAATTAATCAAGAACATAATATTGCTATCTTGGAGCATAAAAAGGTACAAGCATGTGAATTTGTATAAAGTAATTTGATCTCACGATATGGGCATATCGAAACTAATGTGATTTCATTCCGGAAAATAACTTATTCAATCATATCAATACAATCGATTATTAAAATACAATAAACTAACTATTAAACTAAAAATATAATTATCTCAGTACAGAACGGGATGCCCCTTTCAGAATAATATGACACAACTTATATAGACATAACGTTTCCTCCATCATTAAGTATCATATCGCGATTTGGCATTTGTGATCGCGGATTCCTTCCTCAAAATCGATAGTTCATCATTATTCCATATCTTGATAATTTTCCTTCCATATTTGCAGCATTATTCCATTCATGTTTTTCACACCTTCCATCTTAATAAAGATAATAAATGTGTAATATTTGAGACTTATCAAAGACATCAAGAGTTGAGAAAAGACGAAGAAAAGAGAAGGAACAACGAATACATAGCTCAAGAGTGACCCCGGAAGGCGAGTTCCCTGGGTCGCGCCTGAAATCAAGGCCAAACTCAAGGTAAAAACGCGACCGA
Organism: Perilla frutescens; assembly: GCA_026008535.1. Taxonomy (NCBI): domain Eukaryota; kingdom Viridiplantae; phylum Streptophyta; class Magnoliopsida; order Lamiales; family Lamiaceae; genus Perilla; species Perilla frutescens. The sequence continues at coordinate 5,791,062 of BRKX01000006.1, read as the reverse complement.
AAGCTCGCATTGTAGGAGGTTCAGAGACACGTTTCTTTTCATCTGAAGCGCAAGCATGAAGCACGAGTTTTCCAGGTCGTGCCTCATACCATTGCCAAATGCGAGGTGAAAATGCGACCCTCCCAGTTCATGCATCACAGCTTCGTATAGCCCAACCCCTAAACGCGAGCAAAAAGTCACGCTTCGACCCTTCAGAGACATGATTTCCTTCAGCTCAAACTCGATCCATGAATACGACCTTGCACGGTCGCGCCCCACACCACTGTGAAACTCAAGCTCAAAACGCAACCCCTTGTGGTTGCATTTTGGCTAAACAGATCTCACTTTTTGCTCCAAGTTGACTTTACTAACTCAATTATTGGCTCCCTTATTAGATTCGATTTTTGCAAAGGAAAAGCAGCACTTCTCACTTCACAATACAACTCAACACTTAGCTATTTTTTTGGAGAAGAAGAAGAAGAAGAAGAAGAAGAAAGAGCATTGATCTATCTTAAAGAATCAAGCTAAGAGATTGAAGAGGGGTTATCCCCATTGGGTTTTATCTTCTCTTTCACTTTCTTACACTTGTGTATTTATGATGGTTTATGCTATTTTCCTCTTTATGATGGTTTATGCTATTTAGGATGTTGAAAACATTGTGAATCTTGTTCTCACCTATGGTTTAATCTATGCTTATATTTTGTTCATGTTTTTTTATTCCTACTCTATAATTTATGATGTTATTTGAGTTGCCTTCATTCACTATAATAACCGTGGTGTATGAAAAATCCCAACTGTGGTCTAGGTGGGCATCGTCTACGCACACGCTCATGCACCATGGGTAATCATCATGATAATTTTACCACGATTTTAAAAAAATCATGGTTAATTTACAACGATGGCATACACCACGGTTATTCACCGTGGTAATTTTACCACGGTTTTCAAAAAAACGTGGTAAATTTATGAAAAACCGTGGTAAATTTACGACGGTTATAAAAAACTGTGGTAATTTTACCGCGGTTTAAGTATAACCGTGGTAAGTTTACCACGGATTTATTAAAATTGTGGTAAAGTTACCATCATTCTTACTAAAACCGTGGTAAATTTACCACGGTTTTTTTAAATAATCGTGGTCAGTATTATTTTTTGGCCCTATTTTTTAAATTATTTTTATCCTGTATTAATCCCAAATTAAAAAAATATTATGATTGATAATCATCAAAAAATATAAAATATCATTCAAAATACAATACATACATGTCCAAAATATAAAATTCTATCTATCAAAGCTTGCTCCTGATTCTTCGTTACAAACTATTACAATATCGATCAATCTAAAACTCTATTACAATTTGATGTTACTATGAAAGCCTTGAATCATACTTGTGGATCGAAGTCTTCTCGTGTTGAGATCTAAAAAAAATCAATTGATCATATAATAAGTGATTAAGTAGTCTCTTCGACCTAAAATATAAAAAATGATCTAATGATTATAAATCTGAAAATTACCTTGTACGATCTTATATATGCTCAAGCACGCAATTCGCCCACTCCACACGAACTTCATCGATATCCTCTTGCAAATACTTCTATTTTTTGAACTATTATGATTAAAAAAAATAGAGTACAAGTTATATATTATAAATAGGCAAAAATATATCTTGAAATCAAAAGAAGATCAAATTTAATTAATGGAATGGAATCAAACAAAATACAGGTTATGTTTGGCATCATAAAATTAAAAGAAGTAAAATCGTAACAGAATACATGTGAAACATAAATACTTACCACATATCTTATATTTGGCATCATTAAATTAAAAGAAGTTATCTAGGATTGTTTTACTAGAGGAAGATAAGTCTGCCTACCATAACTACAGAATGATCAAAAGATCGATTGAGAAGAACTTGAGGAGCAAAATGATTCCATGCAACTGCTTGGACGTGAGAATAATGTCACATCATTGAAACACAAACCTCAAAATTATGATGGAAGGCAAACCAGATCCTTACAAGTTCCTTTAGTGCATAATCTCTAATTTGCAATTTTGTGCATAACACTTCAATATTTCACATCTTCCAACCTAAGCAATTGTTCAAGATTATATATAAGTAAACAAGAAAACTCTATCTCCCATTATTCTCCCTACACTAATCTTCAATTAAACAATTACGAATTGCCTCAAAAAATGCTAAGTTCTCATCTTACAAATGTGGTGGGCCTGTATTCTGTAATGTTGGAAAGCAAGAACTTGTTGGGGGCAAGCTCTTTTTCTCGGAACTCTAGATTTTAATTGTCTGTTCCTAGCAAGAATTATTGAAACTTCAAAAGTAGTACAACAATAGCAAATAGACAATGACGTATAATATTCAATCTGAACAATTTATGCATGCATATACTCCTTGTTCCAAGAAAGTCCAAGAACTGAATCTGTGTGGCTACCCTCTTTGTATTTAATAGATTTCTACTCAAAAACAAAGAGAAACAAATAGAAAATGAATCGAACCTGGAAACCCTGCAGGTATGGCTCTAAGAGGTATCCTTATCGCATTCTCCTAGTCCTCTCTAATGACAGTCCATTTAGCACCTACTAATTAAGAGCCAAAATGTGTTAAGAAACAATGAGTAGGTCAACAATATACTGAGCTTTCAGACATTACTTAGATTTTTCAGTTACTTCTGCTAATAGGAGACTGATAAACCCAAGTGATTAGTGCATTGCTATTTAGGTATTGTTTTCAGTGTCCAAAATATTAAAAGATCTGGCACTGACTACGAATATCCATAACGTCATTTCAAGGAAGCTACAACCGTACTACATCAAAGTTTGGACTGGTATACAAAATTAAATTGGTATGTAGAATCTTAGATTATCCCCTACCACTTATAACTTTGCAGTTTGATAATTTTAGCTCATACATCTGCCAACGACAACAACTCATAACATGGAAAGCTAACTTTCTTTGCCTGGCTAGTTGGAGAAATTATAAATTCACCAAAATCCAGTATATAATTACAAGGCACAACTTCATAAACGAAAAGGCCACCATCAATAAATATGTAAACATAAATGACTAGCCTATCTCAACTAGAACTCCATCTCCGCTAACGGAAATAATTCCATCATATTTTGCTAGATCCAATGATTGAACCATTTCCTTCGCATGCAACTGGTATTTGGTTTCTATCATCATAAATTCAACCACAACAATAATCAATCATGCATATTTAAATACTTCTTCGAGTTCGTGGACCACGAAAGGAAATAAAGAAGCTGAGTTTGTGGCAGCTGTGTTGATCATTTCTTTAATTGGTGCAAATCTAAGCATACGCATTGCAGCAGCAGGACAATGTAATACTTTTACCCCTGCTTTTGAAAGCTAACCAACCCGAGAATGTTTATAACAAATAGCTACTAAAACAATATAAGCAATTTAAAGCAAACAGAGTTCACATCATTTAGCATGGTGCATAAAATATCTTAAAACTGAAGAAAAAATACCTCATGTTCATTCACCCAAACCGTATGAGCTGCTAGTAAATTCAATTGGAGAAGCTTGATTTTATCAAGATATGTGACAGTCACGTGACCAACTCCCTTTCTTTCCACCACAAGTTGGTTCTCATAAAGTATCTTTGCCACATGCTACGATTTGGAAATATCACTTCAAAAATCATAGACGATATTTATATTTGTCTGATGGCTTTTAATTAGTGAAAATCCAAAAACTGAAAGATGAGGGTTAAGTTTTTCATAACCATGAACGATATTTTCAAATGATAATACTGGTGTTCTATGATACTAACATCATTTATAAAATTGTACACCATTTATTTACAAAGTTATATATATTTTCATATCTCCTGGGTGGACTGATACAATGTTGGACTTACTCTACCCTCACCTGGCGCCACTACACCCATCCCAACTCAGCTCCATTCTTTTGACTCAAATTACAATTAACTTAAGAGAACGAAGAAGATAAGAACCCTAGATTCCCATTTCAGTGATTTTTCAGAACATACTAAATAGAAAGCAATAACAAAATCAAGAGACCAGTAAACACGATCCTCAACTAAAATTGACCTAATTAATTAATCCATTTCCAAAATATCACCAAATATTAAGACATTTCACTAGGCATCCAAACCTAATCCAAAAACCTAAAACGAGAAACAAAATTCGAATAACTAAAATATCCCCAGATAATAAACGACACACACAGAGACAGGTAAAATCAACGAATCTAAAAAGTTGGTCCAACCATCAATCAGCGTAGAGATATAAAGAAAAGGGGAATAACATATCTGGCCTGGCTGAATTTGGTGGGAGCTGAGTGTTAACCTCGTCAAAGGCACGATGGAGGGTGGCGAACTCACGACGAGCCTCTTCGGAGATGAGCATACCATCCAAGTCGATAGTCCACCCCCACCTTGAATGTCACATTGATGACCTTCTTGCCAGTTCCGCTCACCCTCTCTCTCTCTCTCTCTCTCTCTCTCTCTTTCTCTCTCTCTTCCTCTCTCATGGAATCCAAAAAATATCGTCTATGATTATTTGAACCCTCACCCCGTAATGAACTTAGAAAAGGAGCTGAACAATTCCCAATTACCGATCGACGAGAGCTACTTGTGAGGTCTAATCTCTTCTTTTCAAAGTACGACTTCAAACAAAACCATTAATTGGAATGAGAACAATGATGGAGTTTTGAATTTAGGGTAAGTTTATGGTGAAGTAGATGGAGATGGCGAGAGCAGAAAAGAACAACATGAGTTGAATTTTAGGGATAGATTTTGATTTTTCCAATCCCCCTCCTTTTCTTTGTTTTAATTTAAAAATTTAAATATATTTTTAAACAAATACCACCATTTTGAATTAACTGTGGTAATTACAAATACACACATATACCACCCTTAAATATTACCGGTGGTATATTCATAAATATACACTACTGAGCATTTAAAATCGTGGTGATTCTTCTGGAAAAGTACGCCCATACACCACGATTTTTGTGAAAACCGTGGTTATTATCTAAATCACCACGGTATCTTGCAAAAACCGTGGTGAATCGACAGTGGTGTATGAACCTTTTTCTTGTAGTGATTCGGCATCAAATGTTTGATTCACATTATAGAACATATTTGGGATTCATGGAGCATGTAGGGATTGAATCTATGTAATTGTGTTCTTGAGTGAATGTTGATTATGTGGAAGGAATATAGACCTTTTGTGCTTTTGGAAGATGTAATCTTGGATTGTGTTAGAGATAATCATCCTCATTGCATCCGAATGTAGGTGAAAATCGAGAGATGCACTTATAAACCTTATGGTCTTCCTAAATTGAATGAAATGTATTTGTTGAGGTAACCCTAGATTGTGATCAAGTGAAGTAATGTGGATTCATGTCCTAAAGTCTTTCCTTTTATCTTATCCTTTCACAATATTTCATTTGCTTTTGTGTTCTAGATTGTGTTTGGTATTGAGTTTATCTTTTAATTGAGTTTTTTTTAATGAAGTCATCTCTCACTCCTTAAAGTCCAGATAATCTAATTTTTGAAGTTGTGGTACTTGTTGTTAGTTTGCGTATCTTATTCCTTGTGGATCGACCTCATTTCATCACTTCTCCAATATGCTTTTATACTTGTGAGCATGACTCGAGCATAAATATAAAATAAGGAGATTAAATCTCGCATCAACGACCCGCCTACAAAGGAGGTGCAAGCGGCGCATTGATTCAGACACACGAAATGCTAAAGGCGGGCGCAAGTAATCGGGCGCGAGCTGTATGCTCTTTAGAACTTTCTTGATGAACTCTCGTGAAATTACGCGTGCTTAAGACATGAAGGTGACCTAAGGCGGTTTTTGTCAAGATTTGTGCCTTTAAGTGTTCTTTCTCCTTTGTTAGAAAAATTGTTGGGAAAATCCCAAATTATGGTTTTGATGAAATGTCAAAACATGTGTGATGATTTAATGAAAAACTGCATGTTATGATAAGCTAGAAATCAAGGATAATGACCAAGTAAGACTTCAAGCTGAGATGAGAGACAACTATTCAGAAGCATGGTCAACCAGCTTACAGGTTGCCTGATCAGACCAGTCAGAGTAAACTCTTCAAAGCTTGAGATAAGCTGTAAAGGGGGAAGAGAACATTGGAGACTGGTAGGCATCCACAGATGAGTTAATCATCAGTCTTAGCAAAAAGCCAAGATAGATTGATGAACAGAGTCAGCTTAAAAGCTGAAACTGATCTGATCAGAGATCAGTCAGAGCTGAACCTAAACTGATCAAAGATCAGTTTACTGGTAAAACAACTCTAAATGCTTTGAGCCTTCACTCAACTGACCATAGTTCAGTTTAGAGAGAAAAAGCTCAATCAGGTAGCCAACTGATAAGTCTAGAAATGGAAGCTTTTAAGCTTAGCTGATGAGTCAGCTGAACTAGACTATATCATGATAAAAGCTCAAGGCAGCTGAAGATCTGCCAACTGGACTATCTCAGAGCTAAAGCCCGAGACAGCTGAGAGCCCGTCAGTTGAATGTCTAAAAAATGATAGTCGAATCACCTGCTCCTACTGACAAGCAGTTAATAAAGATCTCAACAGGAAATATTTGTAAGATCCTGATGATCTTAGAGCAGAAAATATTAAAGTCAAAACGGCTAGTTCATTAGAAGAGATTCAAACGGCTACAGGCATTAAAATGCCACCGGTGATTTCTAAACATCACCAATCATAACGGTCAAAATTCACTCATCTATTTAAAGAGGGTGAAATCAATTTTGGCCAAGACTTTCGCCAACCTAACTTTGCTATTTTGCAGAACGAGCTATTTCTTTCTCTGTCTCTACAACTCAAAGCTCAATATTCTCAAAGTGTGAAAAGTCTTAAACTGAGAAGGTATGCTTCAAGTTCAAAGAAAGCTGCTAAGCTGACGCAGAATTCTAGCAAGAGCAAAACTTCCCAGTTCAGTCCCTCAAAGATCAACCACTCAACTTAAAGAGAAAGGAGCACTCCAGGTTGATAACAGTTTTAAGACTGTCTTATTAAAGATCGAGCGAGATCTAAAATCGTGTAAAGACGGGTAATAGCACCTAAAGTCTCAACGAGTAGTTGAGACCGGTAAGTGTGAGCTGTTGACTCAGAAACTGGCTAAGAAGGAGCGTGTACCGATGGGTCCGTTCTTCCGAGACAGCAACAGTTAGAAAGGAGGCCGCGCTCGGGTTGAAAGGTGCCGTTTTCAGGTCCTACATGAATTCTTCACAGCCAATAGAACCGTCATGAAGATTCAACAAAGCGGATTTTATTGGTCTCACATCTATAGAGATTGCCATGCTTTCATCTCCAAGTGTGATCGGTGTCAAAGAGTTGGGAATATTACCAAGCGGGATGAGATGCCTCAAAAATCCATGATGGTGGTCGAGTTGTTTGATGTGTGGGAGATAGATTTTATGGCACCATTCCCTAAATCTCGAGGATTCCTCTACATTTTGCTTGCTAAGGAGTATGTGTCTCGATGGGTGGAAGTCGTTCCTACTACCACCAATGACTCAAAAGTGGTGTTGAAGTTTTTGAGAAAAAATATTCTGACTCGGTTCAGAGCCTCGAGAGCTTTGCTTGGTGATGGGGGGTCACACTTCAACAATAAATGGCTTGGAAGTTTGCTAGCCAAATATGGTGTGAAGCACAAAGTGACGTCTCCATACCATCCTCAAGCTAATGGACAAGCTGAGATTGCCAATAGGGAGATCAAGCAAATTCTAGAGAAGATTGTGGTACATCAGAAGGATTGAGCGGATCATCTTGATGATGCTCTATGGGCCTATCGCACTGCGTACAAAACTCCTATAGGTATGTCTCCCTTTCAATTAATTTTTGGCAAATCTTGCCACTTACCTGTGGAAATCGAGCACAAAGCATACTGGGATGTGGGGAAGATTAATTTTGAGTTCCAAGAAGCCGGAGTTGAGAGGGCTCATCAGTTGTTGGAGTTGGAGGAATGGAGAAATGAAGCTTTTGAGAATTCTTGCATCTACAAGGAGAGGGCTAGCAAATTTCATGATCGTGTCATCAAGCAAAAGGTATTCGCTCCGGGAGATGAAGTTCTTGTGTATGATTCGAGGTTGAGATTATTTCTGGGCAAACTCAAGTCTAGGTGGACGGGTCCATTCGTGGTGTACAAAAGTAGTTGGAATGGCACTTATGATTTATTACGAGCCGATGGAAGTACTTTCACAGTCAATGGACACCGTCTCAAACACTACTTCAGGCACCCAACTGAGGAGCGGAATTTGCGGGTCACATTCCTAAATGACCCATGAGCTTCTTTGAGGTATCGTCTAGCTCAAGACGTGAAATGAAGCACTTGGCGGGAGGTAACCCATCGTCCTGTTTTTCTTTAATTACTTTGTTGTGTTTTTATCGTTCTATTTTTTTATTTCTTTGTAATTTGTATTAGTTTTTTTCTAAGTTATTTAGTATGTTTTTTGTACTATTCTTATTTTTCGTGCAGCTATTTATATATATATATATAAATGAAATTCGGCACGGACCGTGCTGTGCAACAGTACGGCCCGTGCCGCATAACACAATGCGGCCTGGAATCTCGGTATTAATGGCACGGACCGTGCCGTCCAACAGCACGGCCCGTGCCAATTAACACGCCTAGCCCGTTTTCTTCATCATAAGGTGAGTTCTCTTGGTCCCCTTTCATTCTCACGCACACACGACACACACTTGGGCAAGGAGGAACTCGAGCTCTCCCTCTCAAATCTCTCTTAGGTTTCAAATCCTTGCTCCTCCCTTCAATTCTTAATTCTTGCCTTAGTCCATCTTTCAACCTCCCAATTGAGAACATTTCAAGGATAAGAGAGAAATCTCCTCCAATTGTACCCTAATTCGGATTTTGGCCAATTTCTCTCCAAAGGTATGAAATTTCTTACTCTCTTTATCTTTAGAGTTGCTTGGTATTGTTTAGAAGTGATGGATAAGCTTGAAGTTGTCTAATTTTTTGATTTATATCTCTTTTCTCTTTGGAGCATTTTATCAAACATGTGGCATGCGTGGCATTTTCATTGAAAATTGAAGATTTCTCTTGTTCTAATGCTTTTCATGTTTAAATGCCTCTTCATATGATTTGGTATTGTTTCTTAGAGACGAGAGTGGGGGGTGAATGTTTGGTTTTGGGGTGAAATACGATTATTTTGGCAAATTAGGGAATTTTTGGGGGTGAATATTGATTTAGGCTAGCAATTTGAATACATGTTGTTGGCATTTGCTTTTCTACTTTCCTCTTTGCATGAGTGAGTGTGTGTTGAGTATTTTTTAGACCTATGAATGAGGCTAGGCATTGTTTTGTGTACGGGCTCATTTTTTTATGATTTTTAGGTACCAAATTCTTACTCATGGCCCCGAGAATCGCTAGAGGCCGACGTGGAAGAAGGGAAGCGGCCCCCGAGAACCCCAATGACCCAATCCATTTTGGGCATTTTGAATGACTTTGCACATCGTGAACGTTGGGACCGACTTGTCCAATTGGAATGCCTTCCGTCTCGCTACCCGGACACTTCCGTGCTACAGGCACTTGGTTTGAATGACGACTTTTGGGCCCTTTGTTAATGGAGAGGGGGTTCGGCTTTGTTTTGGAAGGACAGTAGCCCTCATATCGAAGAATGATGTTGGAGTTTTTGAGTACTATCTCGTTATACAAGCGGAGAGGCGCAAGATTCCCATCCAGTATTTCATTTCAACTGGACAATCGGCCTTTCACTATTTCCTTAGAAGACTTGAATTGCATTTTTAACAATGAGTGCGGGAATCCTAGTGAGTCAGCTTAGGAAGATGACTCATTCTGGAAGGCTATCACGAGGGTGAATGATGCTGACCCTGGCTCCAACTTCTGGCCTCGCACGGCCAAGGCTTCCATGATCTGCAATCCCGTCTTTCGCTTCCTGCAAAGAGTGTGTGCAAATGCTCTTTTTGCTAGATATGATAGTGGCACTGTGCAAAGCTGGGAGATCTTCTATTTGTGGTGTGCTCTGAGGCGTCAAAATTTTAATCTGGAGGCCCACATAGCTTCACGAGTGGGGGGACGTCGTCGATCTCGCTCCCACTCTCAGGAGGAGCGTCTGGATGATGTGGAGGGCCGTCTCTCTTCGGTCGAATCTAAGATGTAAAGACTGCGGGGCGAGTTCACTCACATGAACACGCGTGTTGGAGCCATCGATGTGAATGTAGCTACAATGCTACAAATGATGCAGCAGTGGGGGTTGCAGTTTCCCCCAAACCCACCTCTGCCGTGATTTCTGTTGAGGTTAGCGATTCAAGTTCTTCCCATCCGTTTCTTCAAACTTATGCTCTTTTGAGGATAAGTTTGGGGGGTGGATGGATGTTATGCCTTGAATCCCTGTTCTAAGAATGTCTTTTAATCACTTTTTGCATAGTTAGTTCATTTACATTAGTTTAATGGGTTAAGTTGTAAGGCACGTTTATGGCTTTCTAGTATGATGCTAGGTGTGTGTTGGATTGGGTTAATCTCATGCTATGTACTTGATGAATGATGTTTGCCAATGATGAATTCTGGGATTATTGAAATTGATTGTCTTTATTGAGTTTACTATGAGCATGATAGGTGCAATTGCGACAAATTGCTTGGTTGTCTTGACTTGTGACTGTCTTATGAGAATTTGAGCCTTATTATCATTTTCTTGTGTGTAAATGATGTGTTATTGTTGAATGTCAAGAACTTGCCTCTTGTTTGCTCAAGTTTAACAGAATGTTGTGGAATTTTGAGATGATTTAAGGCCATTTTTGTTCGCCCTCTTCTTATCCTGTGTACTCTTGGCCAAAACACTTCAAATGTCCATTGTAAGCCCCGTTAAGCTTTTGAGCCATTTCGTTGTTAGCTAATTTAATTCAATCATGTTGTCAATATGTTTCTTTTCACTCGGACTTGTTGGATGGGTAGAACAATTATAGGAGGGATGAATTGTTTTGGTGGAACTTGGGGAAGGAGAATAATATGATGGAGTGTGGCTTGTGAAAAGGATTATGGAGTTGGAATATTCATATGGCACTTAGAAAACAAAATGAAGAAAAAAGGAAAAAAGGAAAAAAATAAAAAAATAAAAGAAAAAAAAAGGAAAAAATAGAAAAAAGATATCTAAGTAGCCATATTCATAATTTGGTGATGCTTTTGATTTATGGTGTTGGAAAAGGAGGAAGAGAACTAGACAAAGTCTAGCTTTACTCGGTTGGTATTGGGGTTGGGTATTAGTGAAGAAGTATTGAGAGTAATTAACTCAATAAGTCCGATTTAGTCACTTGACCTATATTTTCCCTACCTTGTCCAAAAGCCTACATTACAACCAAATTATAAAGTCATTTTTTATCCTAATTCCACATTTCATTCCATGTAAAGGCGAGATAAGATAATGGGGCAAGATTATGGTTAATTTTGCAATTGATCCAGTTTTGAGTGCTTATATTTTTCTTTCCTAAACACTTGAGAGTGAGTAATACACGAACCTGATGAGGTCATTGGTTCAAGGCTAAAGACAAGTTAGTAGTCGTGTTGTGCGAGAATATTTTTGCTCATTGTATACTTGATTTGGATAATTTATGTTTATGGTGTCTGGGGCAATAAAATTGTCGAACATTCTCTCTGTGCTTGAGTTTAATTCTTTCATTTTATTGAGTAAGTTTGGGGGAGTTGATAAACTTGGGATTTACATGCATTTCAGATGTGCTTTTTACATATTTTTGGAGTCGAATGCATGTGTTTGTGATTGTTTTGAATAGATTTATGTTGTGTTGGTACAATCACGAGTTTATCGAGTTTTGACAGGAAAACCACCTTGTTTGGACGTGTTTTGGAGTGTGCAAGATCACTAGGTGGAAAGAGTGCATGATCGAGATCGGGAAGGATAATACGGGCTGAAAAAGCATAATTTTGGAGTGAGTAGGATGGCACGGACCATGCTGTTACACGGCACGGCCCGTGCCGTGAAACATGCAAGATGAAAGTCTCGGTACCCGCGGCACGGCACGGACCGTGCCCCATGCCGTACCCTCCATCGAGAATCTGTCCAACGGCACGGACCGTGTCGCCTTGTTCCGAAAATTGGGTTTTCTTTCCTTATCGGACTCTGTGTTTCCCCAACTATATAAGGCTTCCCTTTGGATGAATTTTGGTACACTTTTTACCCTATTATTGAAGCGGAAGAGTGCTGTGAAGAAGGAAAAAGTGAAGAACGAAGACTAATCACTCGGCATAAGTTGTTTATGATTTTTATTTTAATTTAGACTATGAGTTGTGTAATCAATACAGTATTTTCTCTAGATTTCTATTTTGCGATGAGTGGCTAAACGCATATTAATCATATGGTTTGCAGACATGTCGATTCTATGTTATTAATCTAATTCTATTATTCTTCCCGTCTGATTATTGTGTTTAAATCTTCAAATGCTTTATTATGTGCTTCGATTACTAGCCATAATTGAGTGCATGTGTAGTTGGTGAATTTGAGACCTGACGGAGATAATTAACCAACGGATTAATTGAACAGTTTAATGCACATTCGTCATGAATCTGTAGGAGATAATATCAGATGTTTTAAGGAGTTGGTAAATTTACCTAGAGACGAGAGTGATAGGAGATTTGTTAATCAACAACTACCTTGAGACCTGGCGGAGATAGGTAGCAGCTTTTCTGATTTCTGCACCAATAATCGGATTAAAAATAGGAAGAACTAGAATCGGATTAGTACATAGATGATACATGTGAATTGCACTATCTAGGATTAATCTTTATTAATTGGTTAAATTTGTTAATTTTCTTTAATTGATTTGCTTTGAATAATTTGTTTAATTGTTCTTTTATTGTTCCAAATTAATTTGTGTCTAGCTGTAGTAAACCCTTATAAAATTTAGGTAGCCTGGATAATAGAAACGTGTTAGCTTAGTACTTAGTGCGGTCATATTTCCAGTCCTTAAGGATACGATATTCGATTCACTACTATACAGCATTGTTCTTTGTTAGTTGCAGAATTGTGCATAAAAATTAGTGCATTAGTTTCCCGATACTATCAAAACAAAACAAAACTGTTAATTCATCATGAAAGAATGTAAAATATTTTTTTGAATGTTAGATATTTTTTTTGTAATGCATATGACAATAGTCTCATAATGTTAGTATCATCAATGTTAATTTTAGCATTATCAATACTTATATTAGCATATGATTATATCTCTGTTAGCACGCGCCAGAAAACCCTTTTTCTTTACCTTGATATTGATAAAATTCTGAAAATGTCATTGTGTTTTTCTTATGTTCCTTTTATACAGCTATGTCACCTTCATTTTTAACCAAATCTAGACCATCCAATCTTAAAATTGAAGGTTGTGGATTGGTTCCTAGTTCTCACACTAGATTGGTTCTCTCTGAAACCACTCCAAATATATATATATATATATATATAAGGTGGATTGGATACTAAGATACCCGTACCTATTAAAATTTGTCGCTAATTACCCGTTCTTGTACCCATACTCATTACCATTGAAAAATTAAGAGTGACTATTCATATTCATAAACAATTTAAATAACATTAAAATAACTACCCATATATATATTTTTTAAAAGTTACAACACCAAATTATCATATGGGAATATCAAACATTCAATTTACAGTTTTTTTAAAAAAAAATTAGATACTAAAATTAATTATGTGTACATAATTTTCTTTTTTTGTTTTTTTTTTATGAGAGAAGAGCATCTCCAATGCTGGACTAAAATACTAATTTGGTGTAGAAATAAACTTCAATGTTATCACAAATCTTGCCCAAAATTGGTGCAACACCAAATCATGCCCTAAATTTAAGAAAGAATTAGTGTTGATGGGTACGACCATATTTAATATATTATTATATTATTTAAAATTATTATTAAATAGATTATCTAATGAGTTTAATTTAATTTATAAATTATATATTCACATAATTTAAATTATAAATCATCTAAATAAATAAGTAAATAATTTCAATAAATCACTATTAATTAAACATAATAGATAGAATAAAGTTGCACATATTACGAATTACTCAAATTAACTTTAAAACGCACTATAAATATCTGAAACTACTTGAAAAAACACATTGATTACAAATCATTTCTAGATCTCTAAGATAATTATAGTATTGGCCGAAATCGTTTGAAGAATCCTCAAACCCATGTCCTTCACCTACAAATTGATTGAATTGTGAAAATTCTCCTTGATAAGAAGACGATTGAGATTCACGAGCTTGATTTCCTTTTTGTATAATTCTAATTTGTTCACCACGAATGTATTTTCATAAGTGTTGTGGTCTTGTAATATTTTTACTATTTGTAAGCGTTTGAATCATTTAAATTACTTTTATTATTTCAAATATATTATATGTTATAATTTTTTAATAGTACATAATTTTTTAAAGGTATTTTTTTGAAGTATGTAATTAAAAGTTATTAGTTTCATTTTTAGAAAAATACTAAAGTATTAATCATATTCATATTTCAATTATAAAGCATAATGAAATCTTTAAAAGAATATTTTTACTTGGTGTAAAATTAGATGCAAAGTATTGGATCTGTACAAAAAATTGATACTTAAATTGCACTATTTGGTGCAGAATATGCTTCAAATAGGTGCTTAGCAATAGAAATGCTCTGATGTGTGTATAGAGTTTCGTCTTCTACTTTTTTTTCTTTTCTTTTCTTCTTGAGAGAAGATTTTCGTCTTCTTTGATATTAAATTTGCTTTATAATATAAATAAATATTAATATTATCTCAAAAATAAAAATAAATAAATATAAATGAGAATATGTTTGTGTCCGTACACTGGCAGCGTCTTTCGCCCGTCTTCCCGCTCTCCCCTTCCGCCATCACCACCCTCCAACCACCTCTCTCTCTCTTTCTCTCTCCTCTGTCTCTCCCTCTCTCTCTCTCTCTCTCTTTCAACTCTCTGTATTCCCATTTTGATTGTTTCGTTTCCCCCGCACGCATTCACCAAAACTACGTTGATCGATCATCGCAATTCGCAATCCATCAGGAGGACAATGAAGAATTCCCTGCCCACGTAGACTTGGAAAAAACACACACAAACACAACAATGAACGACAGATCCGAAGAAGACGACAGAAGGCCGTCGGCCCGAAAAAAGACGAATGAAAGGTTGGAAGAAGACAGAACCAAGCCCCCGGCCCGAAAACCTTGCACAAAACTGAATGAGAGAGCTGAAGAAGACAAGAAAAATGCCCAGGCCCGAAAACACCACACCAAAACCAAAGATAGATCCGACGAAGAAGATAGGGCCGGGAAACAGATGACAAAAACCAACGTCAAATTCCAAGAAGACAATCGTGATGCTCCGGCCCGAAATCAGAACTCGAAAACGAATGAGAGATCGGAAGAAGACAACCGAAAACAGAACTCAAAAACGAACGACAGATTCGAACAAGACAACAGAGATGCTCTGGCCCGAAAACAGAACTCAAGAACGAACGAGAGACTCGAAGAAGACCACAGAATGGCCCCGGCCCGAAAACAGAATGAGAGACTCGAAGAAGACGATAGAACACTCCCAGCCCGAAAACAGAACGAGAGATTCGAAGAAGAAAACAGAATACCCGTGGCCCATAAACACAACACAAAAATGAACGAGAGGTCAGATGAGGATAACAGAACCACCGCGGCCCGAAAACACAACACGAGCATGCACGAGAGGTCTCAAGAAGACGACAAAACAACCCCGGCCCGAAACGAAAACACGAAAATCAACGATAGACTGAAAGAAGACGACAGGGCCCGAAAGCAGAACGCGAAAATGAGCGAAAGATCAGAATTCGAAGAAGATAATAGAAAACACAATACAAAGATGAGCGTGATAGAGGAAGACGACGCGGCCCGAAGACACAAAACGAACGAGGGATGCGAAGAAAATGACAAAACGGCCCTGGCGGGGATAACCAGCTCGCCGCCGCGCCGGAAAGCTCATTCCTACAGCCAGCAGCTGAGAACGAACACCGCACCCCACCACCACAACAAGCGGCAGCACCAGCTCCGAAAACATAGCCTCGACGAAAACCGCATTTTGAACCACCTTCCCGGCAGCAAGAACAGCGGCTATTACAACGGCACCCCCGACTCCTCCGACGAAGACGATTTTTATCCATACTCTACTGTCACTGGCAGCGGGTTAGGATCGGTGACTGATCACCAGCATGTTGATCACCAGAGGATTGAGGTGGACGGGGGAGGCGGCGGTGATGATCCGCAGCAGCCGCTGCCGGAGTTTATGGGGGCTGGTGGCGGCGTTGGCTCATTCAAGGCGCCGAGTAGGGCCCCCGTGAACCCCAACCGCCCGCCCTGTATTGAGCTCCGGCCTCATCCCTTGAGAGAATTTCAGGTATAATTTGATGGAATTTTGTTTTCAGACACAAGACATTGATTATTAGTAGTCTAGTTGTAAAAAAGGGTGTGCAATGCAATGATATATTCTAGTTTAGGAATTCATTATTAATGGTTGATTTACTACAGGTGGGAAAATTCTTGAGGACAATAACTAGCACAGAAACACAACTGTGGGCGGGGCTAGAATCAGGTGTGAGAGTGTGGAACTACACGGATGCATACAAGCCCGGGATAGGGATAGGTGGGAGGGCTAGGAGAGGCGACGAGGACGCTGCTCCGTTTTACGAGTCAGCAAGTACATCCCCAACGTTATGCATGATTGTTGATCAAGGGAGTAAGTTGGTTTGGAGTGGCCACAAAGATGGTAGAATTAGATCATGGAAGATGGATCTCAATTTCTCAGATGAAAGTGGTTTCAAGGAATGTTTCTGTTGGCAGGCACATCGAGGTCCCGTTCTTTCCATGGAGATTTCTTCTTATGGTAGATCTCTTCTTTTTCTTGCTACTTTTGCACTTTGTTTGTATATCTTTTCTTCTCATTATCTCTTGTGTTATGATATGTGTGCAGGTGATATTTGGTCAGGATCCGAAGGCGGCTCTATAAGGGTTTGGCCGTGGGAAGCTGTGGAGAAATCTCTCTCTCTATCACCAGAGGAGAAGCACATGGCTACTTTGTTGGTGGAGCGTTCGTGCATTGATCTCAAAAGCCAAGTTACAGTTAATGGCACATGTAGTATTTCTTCATCAGATATCAAATGTTTGCTGTCTGATAATGTCCGAGCCAAAGTCTGGGCCGTTGCTTCTCTATCCTTCTCCCTATGGTATGGTACATTCTTTGATTGGTTATGTATTTGTTTGATTCTGTTTCTTGATTTAATTTATGGCTCGTGAATCAGGGATGCTCGGACAAGAGAACTCGTGAAAGTATTCACCGTGGATGGTCAAACTGAGAATCGCATAGAAGAGAAATCATGCCAAGAACAGACTGTTGAAGATGAGGCAAATGTTAAGCTCGTGTCCAAGTCTAAGAAGGAGAAGTCCAACTTCTTGCAACGCTCTCGTAATGCTATAATGGGAGCTGCAGATGCAGTCCGGAGAGCTGCAAAGGGGGGCGGGACTTCTGAAGATGGCAAGAGAACAGAAGCCATAGTGCTAGCAGCCGACGGAATGATCTGGACCGGCTCTTCAAACGGGATGCTGGTTCAGTGGGATGGAAATGGCAACCGTTTGCAAGAATACACTCACCACCCTTGTGGCATTCTGTGTTTCTGCTCTCTTGGGTCACGCCTGTGGATTGGTTATGTGAGTGGCATGGTTCAAATCATTGACCTTGAAGGAAATCTGATTGCTGGTTGGGTTACACACAATGGACCGGTTATAAAGCTTGTGGTTGGCAATGGTTGTATTTTTAGCTTAGCAACTCATGGAGGTATTCGTGGATGGCACATTTCGTCTCCTTCGCCCGTGGATGACATACTGCGGGCACAGTTATCTGATCGGGAGATCACATACACGAGGCTGGAGAACCTACGGGTTTTAGTTGGGACATGGAATGTTGGCCAAGGAAGAGCCTCTCATGCTGCTCTTATGTCGTGGCTAGGTTCTGCTGTTTCAGATGTCGGCATTGTAGTTGTGGGATTGCAAGAAGTGGAAATGGGGGCTGGTTTTCTTGCAATGTCGGCTGCAAAAGAAACTGTGAGCCATGATATATGATTAATTATATCCATAAATAGAACAAGTTTCAATCTGTTACAAGATAATAGGATTCATCAACTGTTAATTTCTTCCATTTTAGGTAGGGCTAGAAGGAAGTGCTATTGGACAGTGGTGGCAAGATCACATTGGCAAGGCTTTGGACGAAGACAATACCTTTGAACGCGTAGGCTCTAGGCAACTAGCTGGCCTAATGATAGCAATCTGGTATATATGATTGCACATTCCTATCTTCTTTCACCATTCATCAATGGTTGGAGAGTTGCATATATTGTTCATGTCATTGGGGGGTGTTTTGCAGGGTGAGAAAGACTCTTAGGAGTCATGCAGGGGACCTCGACGTTTCAGCAGTTGCGTGTGGTTTAGGCCGTGCAATTGGTAACAAGGTAGGAAGATGTTGAAGCTTAATTTCAGAATCGATGTTTGGATTGTTTCTGCTGCAGCTGCTTCTGTCAAAAACATTAACAAAAAACTTGATGAAAATGTGTGGTGTAGGGAGGTGTAGGGCTGAGACTGCGAGTGTATGATCGGATAATGTGCTTCGTCAACTGTCATTTGGCTGCGCATTTGGAAGCAGTTAACAAAAGGAATTCTGATTATGATCATATATATCGAACAATGGGTTTCACACGTTCATCCAACTTGCTCAATAACTCTGCAGGTATACATGCTGCATGCAACGGCGTTATCGTCGTTGTCTCTCTTTCTTACCTCACTTCTTCTCTACATATATAAACTCCTCCTTTTCCTGTGGCTGCAGCCGGTGTTTCATCAGCTGCTCAAATGCCTCGCAATGCAAATGTACATGGTTTTCTCGACATTCTTTTGCATTCAATCAATCTCTTATCTCATTTCTCATTTCTGGCTAAGTAACAATAGTCTTTCGTTTGATCATGAAAGAGCCCTGATGAGGGGAAGCCCGATCTTGCCGAGGCGGATATGGTAATCTTCTTCGGTGATTTCAACTATCGTCTGTTCGGAATATCATACGATGAAGCAAGAGACTTCGTTTCTCAAAGAAGCTTCGATTGGCTTCGAGAGAAAGATCAGCTCCGAGCAGAGATGAAATCTGGTAAAGTCTTTCAAGGAATGCGTGAGGCACTAGTTAGATTCCCTCCCACATACAAGTTTGAAAGAGGAAAACCAGGACTAGGAGGTAACTAACATACCTATTCTACAAGGATTTCCATCAAGAGCATAACATCTATTCATTGTTGCTGTTGATGTTGTCGTTGTTAGGGTATGATTCGGGCGAGAAGAAAAGGATCCCAGCGTGGTGCGACAGAGTGCTATATCGTGATAACAGATCAAATCCTACAGACGAATGCAGCTTAGAGTGCCCCGTCGTGGCTTCTATATTCCAGTAGGCATATATATAATTGTTGATGTTTTTTTCGGGGTAAATATCACTTTATATCATTAACGGTCACCGTGGTTGTGGCGGTGCCTCTTTCTTTGAAGGTATGAGGCGCGTATGGATGTAACTGAGAGTGATCACAAACCGGTGCGCTGCAAGCTGAACGTCGACATTGCTCATGTTGATAGATCAGTGAGGCGGCAAGAGTTCGGAAAAATCCTCGAGTCACACGAATCTATTAAACCATATCTAGAAGCAATGCGGTTCGTGCCAGAAACGAGTCTCAACACCAACAAAATACTGCTCAACAACCAAGATACCATCACCTTCAACATCACAAACCAGAGTAAGGAACACGCTGCGTTCTACCAAATTGTATGCCAAGGCCAGTCGACCATCAATGAGAACGAAGTCACATCTGAATACCGCCCCAGAGGCTCACTCGGTTTCCCCCGATGGCTCGAGGTATGTCTCCTTCCCCACTCACTCTGATGGCATGTATATATGCTGTACGTCTCCGTGTAACTCCAATGCTACGAGTTATGATGCAGGTGACTCCTGCAGTGGGCATGATCGGTCCTGATCAAGTTGCAGAAATATCTGTGCATCACGAAGAGTTCCACACATCGGAGGAGTTCATTGATGGGATTCCTCAGAGCTGGTGGTCCGAAGACACCAGAGATAAGGAGGTGATCTTGTTGGTGAATGTAAGAGGAAGTTGCTCGGCACAGCCCAGAACTCACCCGATACAGGTACGACACATCTACTCGGCAAGTTCGGCTTCGACTGCCCTGGTGTGTCATGGTTCCATGGAACCAAAACGAAATTCTTCCAAGAAACATGGAGGGAGTTCCCACAGAGGCCAACACTAATATAGCTAGCTAGTCCATTGTCGGGTTCTAAACCGCTCTTCATGAGCTTTCAGTTTCCTCAGGCTTGCTATGCTGCACACAATCTCCATGTAAAATTGTACATATTACATAGTTTTAAGTAGGGAAATGCAATTGTTTTTCCAGTTTTGCAAGAGGGGACTGCTGTGTCCTATGGAAAAATAGGGACATCAATCATGAATTCAGATAAGTGTAAATCTCTGTGTGGATCCTAGTACTATGTTATTATGAAGTATGTAACCCGATAATTTAAATTAAAATATATCATCAACAAGATGAGGATTTCAAAATGAGGCTTCTTATTTATTTATGGTAATATATATGTTGTAACAGATATAGGCAACATCAAATACAAAATATACCTACCAGCATCCATCTCGTGGTAGGCTGATAGCTCCTAATGAGAACTCCTCAATATACTCTATGGCAATGCATCTGACAGCGTGGAAGTAATAAAGACAGTGTCTGCTTTGATGTAGAGGGAGACGGAGATGTACATCCCGTTTGAGCTGCTGCTTCAGTGCAGAGGCCAACATCAGGTGGTTAGGCCGCTGTATTAGTGACAGCGCGCGTTGAGTAGCCTGTTCTTTGGCTTCAAAGGCATTCCGTGACCTCTAGACAGCGTACATCCGCTTATATCTTTCACTGTACATCTCTGTGTCGGATGCCATAGACAGAGAGAAGGAACGGGAAAGGGTCCCGGCTCTTCTTATGGTCCTCATCCTTGAGTCTTCCAGCCTATGTCGAACCACACAATAACACATGGAGCCAATTGTCGTCATCATTATTGTACCACCAATAACAGTAGCGCATATGGCAAGCCACTGCTCATGAGTTCCAACCACAATATAGGTTAGCGAGATGAAAGCGATAGATATGAAGAGGCAAGCGAGCCACATGAGCTTGTTTATAACAAACATCAGTTGTTTTTTTGCCTTCTGCTCTATCACGACCACGGATGTCTGTACCACGACCACGGCCAGAGAGATGAATAAAGCAAAACTATCGAACAAAAAGAATATTATGAAAGCTGCATTGTTGGCAATGTTAGCTTCCCCTAATGAAAACCCTTCCTTTGGTCCCTCGGCATACTGACCAGGTACAGTGAATATAGCAGCAAAAGCGACAGTAGCAATGAGAACAGCAACGACAGTTGCAGAATTGATGGCGTTGTTGAGACCCTCAATATGTAGCTTCTTCACTTTCTTTGCAATCTTTCGTACCCTGAAGCCAGTCTGACGAGTCTGTTGGAGTTGAGACTGAACGTCATGCTTTATATCACTAACTGTCTGTTTTAGCTGCTTTGCTGAACTCGGGGGTTTCCCATGATCTTTAGAATGAACAGCCCCTGCTTCCTTTAACATGGTTACCAGTTCTGGTGTTCCAAACTTCTCTGCAATATCTAGAGTTGTCTCTCCAGCACTATTAACGGAATTGACATCAATCCCCTCCGTCGATAGTAAACATTGCACCATCTGCAAAGCATATTCTACCATTTATCAACATTTATTTTTTAACCAAATATCAGTTGGTATTAGAAATGTCAAATGGTTCAAATTGAGCTCTACCATCTAAAAACACAAAATACACACCCAACTATAGTTCCATTCATCTGCATATGCTATCCACTTATTAACAATTAATTTGATGTAGTGTCAATGCAGTGTCTTCAGATTTTAAAGTTGTAAACTTCTGAACCAACCTGATTCCGGCCCTTTCTTGTCGCTATTTGAAGTGCAGTATTTCCCTTGTTATCTTCAACGGATAATAGAGACGGGTCAGGTTTTATGAGCTCTCTTACAATCTCCACATTCTGCCCTTTAACGGCCATGTGTAATGCTGTCTGACCTTTTCTATCAGTTTTGAAGCCAATGCTTGGATCTTTATCCAACAAAGCCTTCACCACTTCCAAGTGCCCCATTCTTGCTGCCGTATGAAGCACACTCTTGCCATTGTTACGAGCAATCTTAGCTAGGTTGGAATCAGTTTCCAGAAGTAGATTCACTACTTCAGTGTGCCCCTGAGCAGCTGCTGTATGCAAAGCAGTAGAATTGGTAACATCTGTCGTCATCACCAGGCTGGGGAAAAATTGCAGCAGCTCCTTCAGGACGTCTGGAGTTGCACACAAAAATGTTCTCATCAGTTCAAGAAAGGCGAACATTTGATTGGGGGTTGGAGGGGAGGGGGGAATGTGCTGGTTTTCTCAGGTAATTATTTCTTGTTTTATTTTTGCACTGATACACTAGGTCACCACAAGGATCCAGTAATAAGTCTGCAAAAGGACCTACTTGAAACACTAGTAATCCAACTATAGACCAGGAGAAGCTGGTTTGAACGTGATAGTTATAATGAAGGAGAGACTGATGTAGCATTCAAATGAAGGAGAATAACTATGCAAGCAGGAAACCAGCAATGCTCATGTGAAGACGAAGCCGAGTGGAGTATAGTGTTTGATTAAGCTATCATGCTGCACAAATCATTTGAGAGCAGACAGGGTGCTGATTTTTTATCCCCCAAATCAGTCCAAATATCAATCAATGATAAGTGAATGTGAGAAGTTTGATTGAAAAAGAAACAAGAACATATTTTTGAGTTGTTTATCCAAAAGAAGTTAGTCAAGAAAAATTATGACAACCAATGACAAGCAACGAAAAAAAAAAAGTGAATCCTTGAATATCAAAGAAGAATAAGGCTTCACTAGATTACTAGAAGAGTTAGTGAACACCAATGAGTTGAAATTGATCCCATCCTGGTAGCTAAAATCAAAATACAAGATATATCAATGAAGAACTTGAAATATAGAGAAGCAACTTTGAAGAATAGCTCAATGAAAATTTCTGTCATCAGAAAGGAATCCATTTTATGCAAGAAATTTCGAAGATTTTTAATATTATATCTCTTTCAAATCCACTCTACAACAGGATTGCCTTTTATACAAATCCTGCTAGTTCAAGTAAATCAATGGTATTATCATTTCATATCCAAAGAAAGGACGAATCGACAACAAGTGCAAGTAGACACCACATTACAGATCAGACATATTATTTTCCAAGAGGCAGTAAAAAGATTGATGAAAATAAAACATGATTGAGCTAAAGATCAAATAGTTACCAAGATGACCCTGCTTGGCAGCCACATGGAATGGATCATAGCCATTATTGGCAGGAATCGAAGAAGTCTCAGTATCTGAATGCTTCAAGAACTCCCCTACAACCAAGACGTGCCCATTTTCTGCAGCAACATATAGAGGAGTCTCACCCTCTTGGTTCTGCTTCGATAGCAAATCTTTTACACCATTATTGTTGATACTCTCAAACTTCTGAATAATCTCTCTCACTTTCCCTAAATTCCCTGCCCGAGCAGCAAGATGAAGTGGGGTATCTCCTCGTTTCCCCGGAGAATCCTTGCTCTTTTTCCGGTCTCCACCGAAGCTCATCTGCCTCTCCATGGCTATCCTGAAGCTTTTCTGCTTCTCCATCAACCCCCTAAAACTCTTCTGCTTCTCCATTGCCCCATTACGAAAACTCTGCTGTTTTTCCATTATAGGATTCCGAAAACTAGTCTGTTTCTCCATTATGGGATTCCGGAAACTAGTTTGTTTCTCCATCATCACACACAACTCCAACAGATTCTAGATATATAAGAACACTCCCTTATTCAAATTTTCAGCAAATAATCAACGTTTTCCCCCAATCAAATGAATTTATAGGTACAATCTTAACAACTCCAGCATCTAATCGACACTCTCTCAGACAGGTTAAGAAAAGATCCAACTTCCAAGGGTTCTAAATTAAATATAAATTGCAACAAGAACCCCGAGTTTCTGATAGATTGGACTTCATAAAATCCAAGAAAAAGTAAAAGTACCTCTGTTACTAGCCTCAATCATCACTGGAACCTCCAAAAGAATCCATCTTCCCCAAAAAATTCCAGAACCCACAATCTTTAATTAAATAATCTCACTCCCAAACCCCCTAAAGCAACAAATTTAAAGCAAGATATGGGTTCAGATATCACTTTCACTTCAAACCAGAAGGTGAAGCCAAAGGAAAATCCCTCTAGATTCTTGTGTCTTCAAGATTAAACCTGAAAAACTAACAAAGATTGAAACTTTTTTCAGATAATCGAAACCCCAGAAAAAGATAAAATGCAATCAGGGACTAAGCCCACCGATCACATGTGATACAGAATAATCTACACGGTATATGGATTACAAAAATCCGAGTATAGCTTATTTTGTGTGATAATAAAGCAACTTTCTACTTGCTGCTTTTGTAGTTTGTTTGCTTCTGATTATTATTAATTGTGGGAACAGTAACAGTGAAACTTTACTTTTCTATTTTAATGAAGAATGAATAAAGAAAGCAATATGGTTAGTGCAAATGGTGGCCGCCATTGATGTTAACATCAGAAATGCACAAACGAACAAACAGGCATGAGTGGTGGCTCTCTGCAATATGGTGATGTGGGGTCCCCGGCCGGTGAACAACACTGGATTAGATTCCTTCTATAATTTCATTATTTTCTATAACAATATTTTTATTTACTTTTTGATAGACCTCTCTTCTCTTTTTTACTAATCACTGTTCATTTTTCCCAGAAAACATCTGTTAATAGCAATTCTATTCATTATTGGCTATTGCCTATTGCTATCGAATATCGATGAGGCCTTTACCTTACTCCACCCCCAAAATTATGAGGAAATATCGAGTTCTTGTCTACATTTAGAAACGGTGCAACTTTTATTTTTAATTGTAAAACAGGGGACCAGAAAATTATATTGTGATACTCGAACTTAAAGTTTATTAATAAAAATATGGATCTCGACTTTTAACTATTTACAATTTGATATTTTATTGTTCAAGATTTTAACAAGTTTATCCCGAAGTTTGATTTTCAGCACATAAAATCAAATTTGAACAATTGGAGTTTGACGTGGAGTTTTTTTTATTGTAAATAGGGAATGAATTAATGACAGCATCATCTTTAATTGGAAAAGTTTTAAATAAAAAATGAAGTAAAAAAGTAAATATTTTTACCCCGTGAAATTTTATCATTTGGAGTTGACTTGAACGACGACATTTACACCTCTTTTTTTTGGGATGGGGTGGAACTTCCATGCCAAATTCTGATTGTCCAAATTAGATTTTAAGTAACATAAATTGAAGTTGGGGATAAATTTGTTAAATATTAAAAGATTGGGTAAATTTTCATTAATGTAAGTTTTATTTATTTTGTGAGACATGATGCAAACTATAATCATACAAATTAAAATTAACTAATACACTACAAGTTAGTACATTAATTAGCCACACAATACAAGTGAGTTAGGAGATACTTAATTGGTGAAGTTTAAAGTCAAATAATGTTCGAAATAATAATTATCGTCTAGATTTAATAGTTTAATTAGGCCCAAAAAGCCCTGAGAATTAATGTATATATATAGTTTTTTAGGCAGCATTATTGAATATGCAGTTAGTTTTCATATTCGTTAGACATACCTGAAATTGATAATATAATTCCATTATAAAATTCAAACTATGATCGATTAGTGCACCCGACAATGGAACACTACTCATTAATATGGAAATAATTTGACTCGATGATTGTTCATTATTTCAGTTTGAATAACCCCCTAAATTTGCATTTCTACCTAATACCAGAATTCTTGATACTGTAATTTTATTCAAAACATAGCTCTATTTGAATAAAGATAATATACATCTCTCACTTTTCTTTTCTTTTTTTTTTTTGTTCTAATTACAATTTAGCAGGGTCAAATCATTTGTGAGTTTTATATACGAATTTTCTGTTTAAGATAACATATAAAATTATTAAAATCAAGTGAGCAAGATAGTTTCTATATCCCTCGTCCCTCATGATAACATATAAAATTATTAAAATCAAGTGAGCAAGATAGTTTCTATATCCCTCGTCCCTCATGATATCCATTTTAGGGGATTTATTGATTGAGCACCAAAATATATACACCATCTATAGTTAGAGTTGTCAAAATGGGTTAAATCCAGTCCGTTCCTACCTCCTTTTTAGGCGGGTAATACTTTCATTTTTATGACCGTTTTTCTGACGGGCCTAAGCGGCTAAGTCCGTGACGGGATGGGCTTTACCCGCCGTGGGGCAGGTAAGCCCACTTTTGTTTTTTTGCTTTTTTATAATTCAAATATTCATTTATTTGAATGAGACACTATAAATCTAACTCATTTATTAGATATTTACTTTATTTTCTCTATTCATCAGTGGACTAATTAATCTAGAGTTGTTTACAATTTCCACGTTCCTATTTGATATTTCTAATTAATATGTGGATTAGAAGCATCGTTTATATATAACATCTGTAAATGAAATAAAACTGTTATACGCACATTTTTATAAAAATATTAAAACTGAATTCAATAATATAAACTGTTGCGCATTTTTTTATTACACATTTATATCACATCTTTTACACCTTGATATTTCTAATTAATATAGTTTCTCGTTCAATGCGCCTTTCTGAAATTTAATTATTTATTTCACAATAAGAGATGCATAATCCTGAGGCATGGCATGTAATGATGAAGGAGGAAGTAAGCTAGTTATTTTCTAAACTCTAATTTGTTTACGATTAATTCAATAAATTCTCAATTCAATAATCAATGACTTGTTTTTCAACTTTCATAAGTTCATTACTTTAGCCAATTTTATATAGCTCATTATATTAGAATTTAACATAAATGAAGTTAAAATTTTAAATTTTATCATAGCCAAAAGCCAGAGAGGGGGGAGCCCACAGGCCGGCTCGCCAGTCCAAAGGCTTAGGAGGAGGCAGGTAGGGCCTTGTTCAGGCCCTCACCTTTGGCATGCAGGCCCGCGGGCCAATTTTGACAATTCTATCTATAACCCATGACCTGAAATGAAAACTATCAATTTAGATTTTAGGACTAAAACAATCATGTATTTTGATTTTTCTATTTTTTAATTATGTCTAATAAATTATTTATTAAATTTAATCAATAGTTAATAAAAGTTTTTTAGTTGAAAATAACAGGCAAATAATTAAAAAATCAAATATATTATTTTTGGAGTTCTAATTGATAGATGACCCGTCTTTCGGGTCTAAATCAGTAAAATTCTGACACTTTAATATTGTAGTTATTTTTCAAAAAGGAAATTTATCAAACTAAATAATGAACTAATCTAAATTAAAGCTTTGTATTAAAGTAAAGACATAAACTTATATCTTACAGTCTCATGGATTATAATTCATTAGACTGACCAAATAGGTCCAAACTCGTCCAGAACCAGCCCAGGCGCATGAGATCACATGTGCGACGTGTAGATCTCACGCGCTTGGGCGTCCCTTTTGTTATTTGTTTTTTTTCATATTTTCTCTTTTTTTTTGTTTTTTTTAATCTTTATATTGAATCGAACGCAGTGCACGAACTCATGTGTTGAAGTTAGACAAGTGCATTGCGTCGAGACGTCAGATAAAAAAATTAAATTAATTCACTTTTCATTTAGGGTACACTCATTCCATTTTAGGGTTATATTTATTTCAAAAAATTAATATCGAGCGTAGTACATGCGCCCACACATTAGCATCGAACGAGTGCATTGTGCAGGATACAATAAAAAAAAAATTAATTCACTTTAATTTTAGAATTCACTAATTTCATTTTAGGTATATATTTATTTCAAAAATAAATTAATTATCGAGCGCAATATGAGAATCAAGCGAGTTTACTGCGCGAGATGCCGGATAAAAAATTAAATTTATATTTGTAAAAAAATATAAAAAAGAAATTAAAAATTGAAAAAAAAAAAAAAAGGAAAATGAGGAGGACCATTGTGAAAAAGAAAAATAAAAAAAAATGAAAAAAGAGGCATTCCTTGGTCAAATAAGATTATTTAAAGGATTATGATCGGTTAGGAGTGTCCGTTACAGACTACCGTAAAATTCTGATTTTAGTGATAATGGGAATATGAAAAAGTGAAATTATTATTATTATTATTATTATTATTATTATTATTATTATTTTGCAATTTACATAATATATACTCCCTCCGTCCCGATTATATAGTCCATTTTACTATTTTGAGGTATCCCAATTATATAGTCCCATTACTATAAATACTATTAATTTTCATTGTAATGTTCAAATAAACCCTTGTTGAATCTTGAAAATTAAAAAAATAAATGTTGAAAGTCATAAATATTCAATGGGGGTGTTATTGGAAGTTTAGCTTTAATATCTTGTTTTCATAAATATTTTTAAACTACGTGCGAGGAGAAATAGGACTGTATAATTGGGACGGAGGGAGTATCTACATAAATTGGTTTTTCATGAAGATATGCTTATATTAGGCGTGTGAGATAACATTTCTGTATTAATTACATATGTTGTAATTGGAATATTTTATAAATTTTGTCATATTTACATATTTTTCTTAGCATGGGCGTTATAACTTATAGATAAAGTTTAAGGATACAAAGCCAAGTAGTCTAGTTACAAGACATAATAGGAAATTACCATTTTCCCTTTTATTTACTTTTTTGTTATATATCTTGATAGTTTTTTTTTTTTTTTTTGTTATTATTATCACCATTATCGCCACATATCACCATGATCACCAATAATGCAATCCTATGATTGAAAATGGTAATGGCACATGTTTGTTTGGACACATTTAAATCCCCCTTACCCTTTGAACTCGGGATTTGCTATTCTAACATAATTCTATTGACTTTTAATACTTAAAATATATATTCGACAATATTTTTTTATATACAAATTTAGAGACGAACACAAAATCAAACAATTAGGCCACTTATAAACGTCACTAATATTGGTCTTAATTAAAATATGTTTTTTTGAGTTGCTTGATTAAAATATATATGTTAAATTAATAGGAACGTAATATTTTAATATTTCGCTGAAAAGAGAACGTTTTAGATACAGTATGTATAGTGTAATTAAATGTATTCTCCCACCGTTTTATCGATATATGTGTTGAATATTATTTCATATTTTAAGCACATTTTTCAAATTTGAATTAGCTAGGTGTGATTTGAGTGTTTCATATTTTCTTGCATACTCATCGATCTTAATCATATATATGGGTTTCTGTTAAATAACAATTAAATCATAATAATAAAAACTGTTATTTTATAAAAAAGAAAACTAAAGAAAAGGAAAAGCGACCTAATATCACCATCGATCAGCATCAATGGTGCAGCTTTCAGTGATGAGATTAGTTTATGTGCATGTATTTATATTTAATTCTATTTTTTCTTTATAATTTTACGAGACAATTGCGATGAGGGAAAATAATATTTAAGAAAAAGGTGGTCAGAGATAACATAATCAAAGCAATATATAATTATAGTAATCATTATTTGGTTGATTTTTTCAGGTATGGCTCACATGGATGGGTTTGATTACTGTTGATTACGTTGCCTGCAAAGAATTGTTATTAATATTTCATATTATATAACTGTTTTTCATTCATTTGAAAATTTCAAGTGTCTATTTTGCAAAAAAATATAAAATTGTGTTTTAATTATGACGTTCTAAAATTTGTGCTTAAATCACAAATTGTGTCAAAATTTATGCATTTAATCCTAACTAACTCATTATATAATCAATAGTAACTCGCAATATCAAATCGCGATATCATATTATACTACTGTGGTATATATAATCATAGAATAATTGATATTATAATCATATTATAGTATATATCATATGTGTGTGTATAAAATAATAATAAATTAATTAAGTTGTGACACTATACTATAGTATGTAAGCTAACCTTTTATAATATTAAAGTTGTGAAACTATATTGTAGAACGAAAGTCCATCATAATTCATAATACTAAAGCCAATAATTAGTGCAATATTTTATTTAAAATTTTGATACATATTTTTTATAATATTAAGTTACGACACAATAATATAGACTATAAAGTAATAACAATTTATGATATTAACTTGAGATACCATACTATATAAACCTTATAGTTTTTCATACATACAAATTTTTTGTTCGACGTACTTATATCAATTTTGTCTCAAAATATTAAAATTTAGGATATTTATCTTAAAATATTAAAACGGGCATTTATATTCAAAATTAAAATGATTATATAGTATCCAATTATCCGTACTGCATAAAGCATATTAAATAGTCTGAATTTTCGACTAAAAAATAAAAATCAATAATAAGCTGAAATTTAATATTTAGACACAAATTTATAATTAATATAGACCGATTATTTTTAAAATGAATGATAAGAGAGTGCATGCATACAATTAGGGGTGGGTCGATACGATATACCGAAAATTCCACGTCATACTGTTAACGTACCGAAATTTTTGATATTGAGAAATTCATGTCGTTATCGTACCGATTACAGTATACCGAAATTTCAATATATCACATAATGGATAATGATATTTCAGTATACCGTATCGTATCATATCGGTACCAATATATATGTCGATATATCATACCATACCCAAAATTTATGGTCTGTCGAAAATATCGAAAAATCATTTCATGTCGAAAATATCGAAAAATAATCATTTATTATCAAAAATACCAAAATATTTCAAATATCCTAAATATTAATAAGATTCAATAATTTAACTTAATTTTCAACGAAAAAACTCATTTATCTAAGCTTAACTCAATTTTAGATTAATAAGTTTTGATTCAACTTTTCAACAGAACACTCATATTATTGCATTTTATTTCAATTTCTAATTTTTATATTCATTTTTTGGTTATTTATTTTATTTTTAATTACTTTATTAATTATTATACTCATAATTGTAATCTTGTTAGTTAATTATATCATCCATCATATTAATTTATTCTTTTTCATTAGTTTTCAAGGTTGAAGAATAATAGAAGATTATTAATATTTCTAACATATAATATCAAATTGTTCACTTTTAAGTTATAATTTTGGTATTAAATTAAAATAAATATCATATTTCCGCTAAATTTATATGTTAAATTTACTAAATATATATTATATTATTGCATTGTATTATTCTATCTCATTTTGATTTGATATATATTGGATTAAGCGTTGGAGTTATAATTATTAATTCAAATTTTAAATACATGTTACAATAGTTTAGAATCAAATGAACTCAAATATAATTATTTGATTAAGTATTTCTTCTTTTCTTTTTATTTAATTTTCTTTGATTTATTTTATTAATTACTTTACTCAATAATTGTAATTACATTAGTTAATTAGTTCGTTGCTCATATTAGTTTATTATTTTTCATTAGTCACATTCAAAATTCAATATAGAACGCAATTTTTTTTGTTTTTCTCATAATTTTTGTATGTCTCATATTCTTTTTTTTCCTCAATTATTCATTTTCAAGAATAAATATCAAAGAAGAATAAACTATTATTATTTATTATTTTTCAAATGTCATATTTTTGCTAAATTTTTATGACAAACTTACTAAATATTATTCCATTCGTTTCATAATAAGTGTCATTCTAACACTTTAATTTTGTTTCACAAAAAGTGTCATTCTATACAATCGAGATAAAAAAAAAACTCATTTTTCTCATATTTGTTCTCATTTAATACATTCAAACAATCATGTTTAGCTCATTCAATATATTAACATACTGACAAAAGGGTGTATAAGGTAATTTGATTATTTAATTAATATCTTTATTAATATGTGTGCATTCATCCTGAATGACACTTATTCAGAAACGGGTGGAGTATGTTGTTGCATTGTATTTCTTTTTTTTCTTAATTTTGATATATTTGATTATATACTTGAGTTATAATTATAAATCCAAAATTTAAATATATTGCTACAATATTGTAATTACAACATTATATTTATGGTTGTGATTCTTTTTTAAAAAAATCGATATGTACCGGCATACCGACATACTGTACCGTACTGAGATATTGTTATACCATCATATACCTGTTTACCGCGATATTTTGGTACATATCGACATATTGGTATATACCAAGATACTAATATTTCAGTATACCGGTATATCAATGTCAAAATTTTTGAAATTTAATACCGTTATCATACCAAAAATTCTATATTTTCATTACTATAAGTGCGATATTTCGACATTTTTCCCCACCCCCTACATATAATACTTGCTATATTTAAATTTATAGAAGTATATTATCTTTTACAATCATATAAAATATCTTTTTTACGTTTTAATGTGTGGTAATGTATGATAATTTCTTTGTTTCTACATGGAAGAATAAAACAGATTTAATTTTTTAATAGATTGTGGGTAAATTAGTGAATTTAGTTGGAAAGTACCATTCCTAATTAATGTGGAAAGAGGGAGTGCTCATAATGTAAATTTTGAAAATAATTGATTCAACCTCTCCCTAAAATGGCTAGGAAATGGTATTTATGTAAACTTAATAAAACACTCATTACCAATATTAAACTATTAATAAATAAGTATTAATAAAAATAGGAGAATTGTTGATTCAGGACCTGAAAGATGGGTAATCTATCAATTCAGGACCTGAAAGATGAAAGCTCTCAATTCAGGACCCGAAAGATGAAAATTCTCAATATAGAATCTCAAAAATCACGAATTTCGATTTTTTTTAATTTTTTAATTAATTTTATATTAATTTTCAATGAAAATTCCTTCATTAATTATCCATTAAATCTAATAAAGAAAATTTTAAAATTAATTAAAAAATACAAAGAAATCAAAATTCGTGATTTTTGAGGTCCTGGATTGGGAATTTTCATCTTTTGAGTCCTGAATTGAGAGTTTTCATCTTTCGGGTCCTAAATTGATAATTCTCCTTAAAAATACTGTTTTATTCTTTCTGGCTAGCCAGAATTTGGCCATATATTATTACGGTTAATATTATTGCTAGATATTAATTGATGAAACACACACACACACACACACACACACATATATATATATATGGTAACAATTGGCATTTAATAAAAAAAAGGGGATTAAAAAGATCTATTTTCACAAAAAGGGATTAGATAGATGGATAAGACTTTTGTTGGTTTTCATAAATGAACGATTTAAAATATTTGGAAATGATGAATTGGGATCCTGATGAAATTAAAAGGGTGAAAAATTAAAGTAGTCAAATTCAAAATAGCAAATATTTTTCTAATCAAGTTTGATGCTTTTCTATTCAAAAAGTGATATAAAAGTCCTATATGCCCTTTTTATCTCATGTGAACAATTCTTATTTCTTTTCTCATTTATTAAAAGAAGCATGTGTGGCAATTTAAAAAAAAAAACAAAAAATTTGGGAATCAAATTAAATATGGGCAGTTGGATTGTAGTTGCATGCATTTAATTCCAAAATCAAGAAAATACACAGTTGATCTTCACGCAATTTTCAAACAAAACTCACGCCATTTTTACAAAAAATTGTTGGAGAAACAACAACACATAGCCAAAAAGTTTGAGGTAAGTTTTTTTATTTTTATATGCATAAATTGTTGTAGATTAGGATATTTTGTGGTAGATTAATTTGAAGTTAAAGATTTTGATGTTTTGTAAAGATTAGTAGCATCGAATTTTTTTTCGGCTATACAGTATTCTCGTGACAATATTGTCACAGTTCATAGATTTTCGTGATTTATGTTAATTTGAAGTTAAAGATTTTGATGTTTTGTAAAGATTAGTAGCATCGAATTAGTAGCATCAAATTGCTTAAAATTTTAAGCAATTTATCCGTAATTTATGTTAATTTCATAATAGATATGTTTAATAGTTATTAAAGTTATAAGATGTTTGTTTTTGTAATTTTTAATGATCCTATATGCATAAATTGTTGTAGATTAGGATATTTTGTGGTAGATTAATTTGAAGTTAAAGATTTTGATGTTTTGTAAAGATTAGTAGCATCGAATTTTTTTTCGGCTATACAGTATTCTCGTGACAATATTGTCACAGTTCATAGATTTCGTGACTATATAGTCACGAAATCTATGAACTGTGACATATTATCACGAGAAGAATACATCTCGTGGCTAAAAAATTATTGTCATAAAAAGAATATATTTCGTGATAATATATTCTCACGAAATGTATTCATTTCGTGACAATAATTTTTTTAAAATTGTCAATAGTCTTGTCACGAGATCACCTGAACCGTGATAATATTATCATACGAATTCTATGCTTCTGTGACAATATTGTCACGAGATTATTTATTTTTTAAATTACTTTAATTACTGTTTATTGTTGATTTGCAGATGGCTTGAAAACGTATTGTTGTCCGACATAGCGGTAGATGGGAGAGATCTGAGTATATGGATGGTGAAGATCAGCTCGTGCACCTCCTATTTGAGAATTTATCTCGTGATAAATTGGTTGAAGAAATTTACGATTTTATGGAAACATCTCAAATAGGTGTTAGTTATGCACTGAGTTATTTGATGAGGTCATTGACAACGAGGACACTAAAAGAACTTTTGAAAATGGATGTTGATTTAGCTCGTTCAGTTCAGGAGCAAGATGAGCCAGTTGTATACGTTACTGAGAAATCAATTCAGCAAACTTCAATAGTAATACCGTCAAATGATGATAATGACAAACCAATTGGAGATGATAGTGTTGATGATTTTGTCTTGGGATAATGATGATGGTGATGATGACGACAACAAGAATTATGAGAGTGAAGTTCGGCGTAAGCAATTTCTCGAATTTTGTAAATGGATTCGCGAGACAGGGCATCTGGACGAATTTGTCAATATTCTCCAGTATGGTGGACCTCACAACTTCTCATCTGAGGATGTTGCTTCTGATGTTGAAGCTCTGAATGTAGAGTTTCATTTCATCCCTTGGGACATTGGTCTATTCCTATGGCCTATGTTGACGATGCACTAGCAATAAATAATGAAAAAATAAAATAAATATAATTAAATTAAAACTAATTGGACATGATATAGATATCTACATGTTGAGAATTCACCAATGATTGAGAAGAATAATTAATTATGACATAAAAAATCCAAGCACAACTGATTATAAAAAAATTATATTTTGTGACAATATATTATCACGAGATTTGTTCTCGTGTAAATAATTCAACACAATTTCTTATTTGCAATAATATATTGACACGAATTTTTTTTTATTCTGAACATACATATTTCGTGAGAAAAATTCTCACGAAAATGATATCGTGACTATATATAGTCTCGAAATGTCTTCTCGTGTGCATATATATATATATATACTCCCGAGATCAATTTTGTGAGAATTTTTCTCACGATATCAATAAATTTTCAGAAATTGACATTACATAATTTCATGAATCCAAAGCCACCAAATTCAACCGATTTCACAGTAATCCACAACACAAAACTAATGCCCTAAAATTCGAACATATTAGCATATTTAAATCGACGAAAATGCACAACACAAATGTCAAAACTCTAAATTGCTCCTCATAAATTATTAAATCGTTGGAATTTAGTTTCTAACCCGTTAAAATTCGACAGCCCAAGGCTCCAAATTATCCATGCCGTCGATGGGATTCGCGTGAATGTTCGCTCAATTTTGGGATAATAATTCGATCTCTTTTCATGAGTTTTTCACCCTTCAATTCGTCTGTATGTTGGGCAGAATTCGTGAGGATTTTAGCTTTGAATTCGTGTGTATATTTGGCTGGTTTTCGTGAGAAATTTTGGTTGGGTTCGCGATAATTTTCTACACGCTTGGCTGTTTTTTTTTTTGCTTCTATTTGCTGGCTGTATTTTCATGAGAATAAGCCAAAGGGGATCGACTTTTTTGGTTTCTATTTTATTTTTATTATGTTTTATGTTAAAGAAATTGAATTTGAAATAAAAGGGTGAAAATGAATATTTAACTGGGCCCACCATTTATTAAGAATATTTAAGATATTATGAAAAATTTAAATAAAAAAATATGAATTATCAATATTGACTAAAAAAGTATTTGCTATTTGAATTTTAAATACTTATATCCATTTCCACAAATTAAAAGCAGGGAGATCCAGTGATGCATGTGTTTAATTGAACCTTGTATTGATTGACTAAATAAATAAATTGTGCAAACATTACTCGAGTCAATGGTCAACATTGGCAGTCTCACTGAATAATTTTCAGACCACAAAAAACAAAACGCAGTTCTTACATACGATACGAGTTACGAAAGCAACAAAAACTAAAGTTGGTACACTACCAAGGTCACTGTCAGAATATTTTTTATTTATTTCTTAAAAAATGTTACAAAAATAAAATAAAGCGATTAACACATTCTATAGTTAAAACTTAAAAGCTTGAAACAACATAAATAACAAGTAATCACACTAAAAACATATATGATTCTAAACAAAATATAAGAGTAGGCAAATTAAACTGAAAAAATAAGTTAAGCGGGTGATTTTCTTTTGAATTAAATATTAAAAAAATATGAATTTCAGATAATTTTTTAATTAGAATGCGAATGTTCAATTTTATTAGTCCAATTGGGCAACGAGCTAGCTAGAGTTGCAGCGAAAACTTATTGGCTTGCAATTGTATATATATGCAGTCTTTAACGTGTATCATATCATCAAATTTAGAAGCTATAATCTCATTAAATACTTTAAAGTATAACAAATAACTAAAAAGTAGAAATATACAAATTAAAATTATCTAGAAGTCAAGTTAGTTAATTTGTGGTGGAGACGAGCTGAGACTGCTTTAGCGTATCTGGTTAAAAATGATCGATTGAGGACAGATGGGTAGATAGTTTAATGAGTTTTAGTTATATGTCTTGATTATTTTAAATTTCTATGTTTTGTTTTAGTTTTCTATTTGGATAAGCATTTTTCCTAAAATGCACGTAAGATTAGGGTTTTTTGAATTTTGATTGAAAATATTAAGATTTGTTCCCTTTTATCAATTCGAGTATTCGTGTAAATTCAACTGTGTACTTTTCTGTGAAGTATGATGTTGTAGTCTATTAAGCTTCTATCCACATCAGCTCACATACCATCTCTCACAAATATACATCATGGTTTCCTTTAATCTATGCCTTGAGTTTGTGTCATGAACCAGGGTGGAAATTAAGAAATTATTGCGAAGTTTGATGAAGCAGAGGAAAACGGGGATCTTGAATTGAGAATGGGAAATCAAAGTTTGGGGGAGAAGGAGTTAATCGGTGATTCAGAGGCTGGTGATGAGGTCAACGGATCGGGAACCGGGTCAGAGTAATTGTATTGGGCTAGGATATGCCTTTCGGTTTAATTAAAGCAAGCCCATCTTTCCTCCCTATTTTCTCTCTATATTTTTCCCATTTCTTCTAACTCTTCATCCTCTTTCTTATTAAACTAAGATCGTATCTTTATTACAAAATAGATTGCTAGATACATTGATTTGCTTGTGGAATATTATATCAGCTTGTTAATCACCTAAAACACCTTCGGTTCGCTACATATGGTATTTTAGAGCTTGAGGTATGGGCGATGGCTGAGGGTACGCGCCTTCGTGAGCTGCAAAAAAGTCAAAAACAGATAGGCCAAGTTGTTAAAGCAAAGGCTATTAAACGGGATGCTGCTGAAGTAAAATTCCAAGAACAAATTAATACAGTCACCTAAGATCTGGAAAATCATATGTCTAGGGTTAATGGAAAGATTGATAACTTCGCTAAGACTTTAGGCTCTATTCAGTTACAACTCTCCAATTTGGACAAAAAAAGTATTCTGGGGAGAGAATTCCTTGGTGGGAACACCTGCAAAGGAGGACAAAAGTGAGGTTACTCAAGCCACACCACAATAGTATATCAGAGGTAGAGAAATTATTGGAGCACCAGATAACCATATTTCTAATCATTTTCCAAAGCTTGATTTTCAAAAATTTGACAAGGATTATCCGGAAGCCTGGATTTTAAAGTGTCAAAGCTATTTTAGAATGCTACTCTACATCCCAGATGATCAAATAGTGCAGTTGACTATTATGTATTTTGAGGGAAAGATTTCATAGTGGTACCAAAACTTCTCTCTAAGAGAAGCTGAGCTAAACTCAGATCAGTTTTTGGAGATCATCTCAGTAAGGTTTGAGGAATTAAAAGATGCTAAAGTAATAGCCAAGTTTAACAAGTTGAAGCGCACGGGCTCCTATAGTACTGATTATGTAGATAGGTTTGAAGAGTTAAAAGCTTGCATACGGTTATTGAATAAATGATAGTTCACTGAAGAATATTTCATAGCAAGTTTTATTAGTGGCTCGAGAGAGGAAATTCGGTCACTAATCAGCATGTTTAAACCTAGCACACTTAGCCATGCCATTGAGTTGGGGCAGCAACAGATTATTAACTTGGACACTATGACTAAGGAATTTAAAGAGAATTTCAAACTTGTATCACCTGTGAACAGGAAAGATATTGCTCCCTATAACCAGAAATCACAAGCCACACCTACCAAACCCCATTTCAAGCTTCTCACAACTACTGAGATGGCAATCAGGATGGAGAAGAGTTTGTGTTTTAATTGTGATAAGACTTTTACTCTAGGCCACATATGCAAGAATATGATATCCTATATGATTATGAGTTAGGAAGAAGAAATGGGTTATGTACAGTCTATGTCAGTGGATGAAGAACAAGAAAATTCACAGCACATGGCTGCAGACATGGAGGATATACAGATAGCAATTAACATTATTTCTGGGAAATGAGGTTTCACTACAATGAGGGTCTATGGACAGGTTAGGGAAACATAAGTTACACATCCTCATTGATTCAGGAAGCACACTCAGTTTTATTAGGGAATCTACAACAAACACTCTGGGGTGTCAACTAGAATTTGCAAGGCCACTCATGCACTATTTTTATATGCAATTACTACAACTACACATGTCAATGCAATAAAGTAAGTGAATCGAGTATCGTATCCATATGGACTGTAATATTGATCACACTAAGTACTAAGTCAATAATTTTCTATTATTCAGGCTACCTATTTCTTTGGGTTGAATAATACTAGACACAATTCAAATTTAAGCTAAACAATTAATTAATAAAAAGACAGAAACGAATTCAACAACTAAATTACTTAGAAGAATCAAACTCTCAATTAAATGATTAATCCTAGGGAATGATTAATCCTAGGAAATGTATGCACATGTATCCATTATGTACTAATCCAATTCTACTAATTCTCAATTTTAATCCGATTATTGGTGGAGGATCATAAATGTTGTTAACTATCTCCGTCATGTCTCAAGGTAGTTGTGGATTAATAAATTAACTATCACTCTTGTCTCTAGATTAATTATTAACTCTCAATAGATCAATAGATTTAAAACCTTATACATATCACAGTACGTGTATCAAATTACTCAATTTAATCCCACTAATTAATTATCTCCGCCAAGACTTAAATTAATTAACTAGCATACAATGACTATGACCTTAATCATGCATGAGAAATCTAAACTTGAATGTTTGAACACAATAATTAGAAGGGAAAAGTAACATAATTAAAATCAATTCATAACTTCAACATATTTGCAAACCCTAGAATTAATAGGGTTCTAGCCGCTCATTGTAAAATTACAATCTAAAGTGACTGTAACCTCTCTGTATTTCAATTCTAGTGTCGTGAGGGATGACATGCAATTGGTATCTGGTAACTGGCTACGCGATTTACTTTGATCTTTGCTCTATTGCGTTCTAAATCTGCTATTTGATTGCAGTTAGCGTTTTATCTTAATATTCATGTTGTTCATCGTTTCCACTGTTCTGTCTTTAATTCTTGCTGCGATTTTGTGTACACTACAAGAAAAACGTGATTTAGCGACGGATTTAGCGACTAATAATATTCTATCGTTAAAATACTAACAAATTAACGACGGATTAAGATTATGATGTTAACGACAGATTAATGACGGATTTACGACGGAAAAATCCATCGTATTTTAATTTTTAAATTTTAAATTTTATTTTTTTATGTTAATGACAGATTAATGACGATTTTTTTCGTAATTAGAGACGGAAAAATCCGTCGTCAAAAATTATTTTTTTTAATTTTGATTTTTTTAATTTTTTTTAATCTTAGAGATGGATTAGCTACGGAATAATTTCGCAGATAAATTAATTTTGATTTTTATTTAATTTTTTTAATTTTTTTTAATTTTTTTAATTTTTTTAATTTTTAATTTTCCACTTAATTCTTAATTACTAATTTGAAATTAATTTTTTTACAATTTTTCTTTTTTTATTTGTTTTATTTTTTTGGATTTATCATATTTTTTAAATATTTTATATTATTTTTTAATATTTTTTATTTTTTAATTATTATTTAATTACGAATTTGAAATTAATCTTTTTAATATTTTGAATTTTTTTTATTTTACAATTTTGAATTTATTTTTTTATATTTTATACTATTTTTTATATTTTTCATATTTTATACTATTTGTTTTATTTTTCAATTACTAATTAATTACGAATATGAATTTATTTAATATTTTTATTTATTTCACTTTTTAGATTTTTTTATTTTATATATATATATTTTTATCTTTTTTTACATTTTTGTATTATTTTTATAATATTTATATATTTTGAAATTACTAATTAATAAATTTTTTATAATTTTTTATTTTTGTAATTTTATCACTTTAATTTTATTTTTATAAATATTATTAATTATAAATATATAATATTTGAGTAAATTAATTAAAATAATCTAATAATAAATAATGATATAATATAATTATATTTTATAATAAAAATATAATACTAAAAATTATAATAGATATTTAATTTCAAAATAAAAAATCAATCGATATAGGTTTCGTATGTGTATATAGTTATATATTATTTCTATATTTTGACATAAGCAGTCACTAGCCCATGTGGTTAGTGCTGCCTCTCCTCTACCCAGAGGTCTGGTGTTCAAGTCTCTTGTATGCGAGAGATGTTCCACGAATTGGTGGCTTGGCTCAAGCTGCTCCGGGAGCTTGGCTCGCCTGCGGTGGCTTGGCAATGATAGAATTTAGCGATATGTTAGTGATGGAAAAAATTCGTCGCTAACATTTTTCCATCACTAAGTTTGTCGTTAAAATGACTAACAACGAGATTTTTAATGACGGACTGGATCCGTCGTTAATCCGTTGTTAAAATGGTTTAATGATGCACTAATTTTTATGCACTAATCTGCAACTAACACAGGACAATGCAATATAGTAGTGAATCGAGTATCGTATCCATAGGGACTGAAAATATGACCACACTGAGTATTAAGCTAACACGTTTCTATTATCCAGGCTACCTAAATTTTATGTGGGATTACTAAAACTAGACACCAATCAAATCAATCAAAAATAAAAATGGAACAATTAACTAGAAACAATTAAATTGACTATCCAAAGCAAATCAACTAAATCAAATTAACAAATTCAATCAATTAATAGAGGTTAATCCTAGGGAATGCAATTCACATGTGTCTTCTATGTACAAATCCGATCCTAATTCTTCCCATTTTTAATCCGATTATTAGTCGAGAACTCAGAAAAGTTGTTACCTATCTCCGCCAGGTCTCAAGGTAATCGTTGATTAATAAATTTCCTATTACTTTTGTCTCTAGGTAAATTTAGTAACTCCCTAAAGCATCAGATTTTATCTCCTACCGATTCATGAAGAATTGTATCAAACTGTTCAATTAATCCGTCGGTTAATTATCTCCGCCAGGTCTCAAATTCACCAACTACACATGCAATCAATTATGGCTAGTAATCAAAGCATAAAATAAAGCAGTTGAACACTCGAACACAATAATCGGAAGGGAAGAATAACATAATTAGATTAATAACATCGAATCTACATGTATGCAAACCCCAGAATTAATATACGTTCAGCCGCTCATGGTGAAATAGAAATCTAGAGAGAATACTGTATTGATTACACAACTCATAGTCTAAATTAAAATAAAAATCATAAACAACTTATGCCGGGTGATCAACCTTTGTTCTTCGTGTTCTCCTTCTTCACAGCACTCTTCCGCTTCAATAGTAGGGTAAGAAGTATCCCCAAAAGTCGTCCAAAGGAAAGTCTTATATAGTTGAGGAAACACAGAGTCCAATAAGGAAAGAACACCAATTTTTGGAACAAGACGGCACGGTCCATGCCGTGTGACATCATGGTCCGTGCTGTTGAACAAACTCTCGACGGGGGTTACGGCATGGGGCACGGTCCGTGCCGTGCGACGGCACGGCACGGACCGTGCCATCTTACTCTCTCCAAAACCATGCTTTTCCGGCTCATTTTCACCTTCCCGGTCTCGACTCAAGTACTCCTTCCACCCGGTAACTATGTACACTTCAAAACACATCCAAAATAGGTGATTTTCTTGTCAACACTGGATAAACCCGTGATTGTACCAATACAACATAAAACTATTCAAAACAATCACAAACCATTACATTCGACTCAAAAAATACGTAAAAAGCACATCTGAAACACATGCAAATCCCGAGTTTATCATCTCCCCCAAACTTACTCATTGTTCGTCCTCGAACAATCAAATGAAAGAATTAAACTCAAGCATATAGAGAATGTTTGACATTTTCATTGCCTCAGACACCACAAACATCAATCATCCAAATCAAGTATACAATGAGCAAAAATATTCTTGCACAACACGACTACTAACTCGTCTTTAGCCTTGAACTTATGGCCTCATCGAATTCGTGTATCACTCACTCTCAAGTGTTTAAGATAACAATAAAAGCACACAGAACTGGATTAACTGAAGAATTAACCATAAGCTTGCCCAATATCTAATCTCGCCTTTACATGCAATGAACGTGGAATAAAGATAAAAAAGGACTTTCTAATTTGGTTGTAATGTAGGCTTTTGGACAAGGTAGGGAAAATATAGGCCAAGTGACTAAATCGGACTTATTGCGTTTAATTACTCTCAATACTTCCTCACTTAACACTCAACCCCAATACCAACCGAGTAAAACTAGACTTTGTCTAGTTCTCTTCCTCCTTTTCCAATACCATAAATCAAAAGCATCATCAAATTATGGAGATCGCCACTTAGCTATATTTTTTTTCTTTTTTTTTTCATATTTTTCATTTTTTCTCTAAGTGCCATATGAATATTCTCGCTCCATAATCCTTTTCACAAGCCACACTCCATCATTTTATCCTTCCTCTCCAAGTTCCACCAAAATAAGTCATCCCTCGTAAAATTGTTCTACCCACCCAACAAGTCCGAGTGAAAAGAAACATATTGACAACAGGATTGAATTACATTGGCTAACAACGAAATGACTCAAAAGCTAAACGGGGCTTACAATGGGTATTTGAAGTGTTTTGGCCAAGAATACACATGATAAGAAGAGGGTGAACAAAAATGGCCTTAAATCATCTCAAAATCCGACAACATTCTGTTAAACTTGAGCAGACAAGAGGCAAGTTCTAGACATTCAACAATAACCCAGAATTCACACACAAGAAAATGATAATAAGGCTCAAATTCTTACAGGACAGTCACAGGTCAAGACAACCAAGCAATTCATCGCAATTGCACCTATCATGCTCATAGTAAACTCAATAAAGACAATCAATTTCAACAATCCCAGAATTCATCATTGGCAACCATCATTCATCACAGTACATAGCATGAGATTAATCCAATCCAACATACACCTGGTATCATACTTAAAAGCAATAAACATGCCTACAACCTAAACCACTAAACTTATGCAAATGGACTAACTAAATGCAAAAAGCGATTAACAGAAATTCTTAGAACAGGGATTCAAGGCATAACATCCATCCACCCTCCCAAACTTACTCTTGAAAGAGCATAAGTTTGAAGAAACAGACGGGAAGACCTTGAATCGCTAACCTCAACAGAAATCACGGCGGAGGCGGGTTCGGGGGAAACTGCAACCCCCACTGCTGCATCATTTGTAACATGGTAGCTACATTTGCATCAATGGCTCCAACACGCGTGTTCATGTGAGTGAACTCGCCCCACAGCCCTTGTATCTCAGATTCGACCGAAGAGAGATGACCTTCCACATCATCCAAACGCTCCTCCTGAGAGCGGGGGCGAGATCGCCGACGTTCCCCCACTCGTGAACTCGAAGGG
Source organism: Perilla frutescens (assembly GCA_026008535.1). NCBI lineage: Eukaryota > Viridiplantae > Streptophyta > Magnoliopsida > Lamiales > Lamiaceae > Perilla > Perilla frutescens. The sequence goes on along the minus strand of BRKX01000006.1, from coordinate 5,746,539 downwards.
GCATCAGTATCCACCTATGAGGTGGCACCCCCGGTGCTAGCTCCGCCATCATCATCATCAGACTGCTCTGCTTCCTCCTCCTCGTCGGCCCCTTCATCCTTCGCTAACTCGGCAACACATGCTCGAAAGGGCAAGACCGGCTGAGTGGCGGCTATGGCGGCTTGATGGGCTGGCGAAGACATACTCCAATTGGCGGAATGATGCTAGTCGGACACTCTCGTCAGATGACGATTCGGCAAGGGAAAGTGGCCCGCTGCTTTCTGTGTGAAGAAGCACCGACTAGCCCGATCCACGCGTATGACATCCATATTGATCAATGTCTCTACAGATAATACCATATTCCCAGGCAGCACCTCCCAATCAGTGAAGTCAACACCGCAATACTCCGCAATAGGTGTGATGATGCCGCCACAAATGAGAATACCACTTTTCTTGGTGGCTGCGTGGCTCAAGTGTGAAGCTATGTGGGCCCCCAGATTAAAATGTTGATGCCTCAGAGCACATCACAAATAGAAGATATCTCGGCTTTGCACAGTGCTACTATCATATCGAGCAAAAATAGCATTTGCACATGCTCTTTGCCGGAAGCGGAAAATGGGGTTGCGGATCATGGAAGCCTTGGCCGTGTGAGGTCGGAAATTGGAGCCAGGGTCAACATCATTCACCCTCGTGATAGCCTTCCAGAATGAGTCATCTTCCCAAGCCGGCTCACTAGGAGTCCCGCACTCATTGTTGAAGATGCGATTTAAATCCTCTAAGGAGATAGTGAATGACCGGTTATCCAGCTGAAATGAAATACTGGACGGGTATCTGGCGCCTCTTCGCTTATATACCGAGATAGTAGTCAAAAACTAGCTGAAAATGAGACATACCTATAGGGGTTTTGTATGTAGTGCGATAGGCCCAAAGAGCATCATCGAGACGATCCGCCCAATCCTTTCGGTGCACCACAGTCTTCTCTAGAATTTAATTGATCTCCATATTGGCAAGCTCGGCTTGTCCATTGGCTTGAGGATGGTAGGAAGACGTCACTTTATGCTTCACACCATATTTGGCTAACAAATTTCCAAGCCATTTATTGTTGAAGTGCGACCCCCCATCACTAAGCAAAGCTCTCGGAGCTCCGAACCGAGTCAGAATATTTTTTCACAAAAACTTCAACACCACTTTGGAGTCATTGGTGGTAGTAGGAACGACTTCCACCCATCGAGACACATACTCCACAACAAGCAAAATGTAGAGGAATACTCGAGATTTAGGGAATGGTCCCATGAAATCTACCCCCACACATCAAACAACTCGACCATCATCGTGGATTTTTGAGGTATCTCGTCCCGTTTGGTAATATTACCAACTCTTTGACACCGATACACTTGGAGATGAAAGCATGGCAATCTCTGTAGAGATGAGGCCAATAAAATCCACTTTGTTGAATCTTCATAGCGGTTCTATTGGCTACGAAATGGCCTCCACTGGGCGAACCGTGGCACTGCTCTATGATAGCATGAATTTCGTCATCTCGAACGCATCTCCGAATCACTGCATCAGCACACATCTTGTAAAGAATTGGTTCTTCCCAATAGTAAAATTGGACATCATGGAGGAATTTCTTGCGTTGGTAGGAGCTGAGATCCTTGGGAATGACACGAATCACTATGTAATTCACAATGTCTGCATACCACGGAGTTTTGTCAACGGCTTTCATTTCTAGTACTTGTTCATCCGGAAAACTCTCATTTATGAGCAACTTTGGGTCCTCGCCTTCCACTGGTTTCTCCAAATGGGATAGATGGTCCGCCACGGTATTCTCACAGCCCTTGCGATCCTTGATCTCCATATCAAACTCTTGCAGCAACAAGATCCATCGAATCAATCTCGGCTTGGAATCTTTCTTGGGAAACAGATACCAGATGGCTGCATGGTCGGTATAGACAATGGTTTGCACCCCAATCAAATAAGCCCGGAATTTGTCGAAAGAAAATACCACTGCTAGCAACTCCTTTTTTGTGGTTGTGTAATTCTGTTGGGCACAGTCGAGTGTCTTGCTGGCATAGTGAATGACTCGGAAGAATTTATCCTGCTTTTGTCCCAACATAGCTCCAACGGCAAGATCACTGGCATCATACATCAAAACAAATGGTTTAGTCCAAATAGGTTGTATTAAAATTGGTGCACTTACCAGAGCCAACTTCAGTTTCTCAAATGCCTCCATGCACTCGTTATCAAACTCAAACTTCACATCTTTCTCCAACAGAGAACACAAAGGCTTGGAGATTTTGGAAAAATCCTTGATGATTCTCCGGTAAAATCCAGCATGGCCAAGGAAGCTACGAACCGTCTTAACAGAGATAGGATAAGGTAGCTTCTCGATAGCTACAACTTTGGCTTGATCGACCTCCAGGCCGGCAGTAGAGACTTTGTGGCCAAGCACCACACCTTCGCGTACCATAAAATGGCATTTCTCCCAATTCAAAACTAAATTCGTCTTCTCACATCGCTGCAAAACTTGGGACAGATTTTCCAAACAATTATCAAAAGAGGAACCAAAGACAGAGAAGTCTTCCATAAATACCTCCATAATTTTCTCTATGAAACCATGGAAAATGGCCATCATACACTACTGGAATGTGGTTGGAGCATTGCATAGACCAAACGACACACGTCGATATGCAAAAACACCATAGGGACAAGTAAACGCCGACTTCTGTTGGTCCTCGGGGGCAATCATAATTTGATTGTAACCCGAATAGCCATCCAAGAAGCAATAATACTCGTACCCTGCAAGTCTATCCAACATTTGATCAATGAAAGGAAGGGAAAAGTGATCCTTACGTGTAGCCACATTCAGAGCACGGTAGTCAATGCAGACTCGCCATCCAGTCACGAGTCACGTAGCAATCATCTCATCCTCTCATCCTTCACAACTATCATGCCTCCTTTCTTTGCAACACATTGTGTTGGGCTCACCCACTCACTATCAGATATGGCATAGATCATCCCAGCATCTAGAAGTTTCAAAACTTCTTTTCTCACCACCTCTTGCATCACCGGATTCAACCTCCGTTGTGCTTGCACTTTCGGTTTGTAATCCTGCTCAAGTAAAATACGATGCATACAAATAGATGGGTTAATCCCCTTTATGTTAGAAATTTGCCAACCTAAGCAGACTTATATTTTCTTAGCACTCTCAACAACTTATCCAACTCCACAACAGATAGAAAAGAAGATACAATAACAGGATATGTATCATTCTCACCTAAAAAGGCATACCTCAAATGATCTGGGAGTGGCTTCATCTCTAAGACCGGTGGTGTAGGTGCCGACTTAGTGGCAGGAGTCTCCATCTTTGCAATACCTTCTGACAGCAGATCTCGAATATCCAAGTATTGTACTGGTTCCTGCGGGAGTTCCTGCATAGAATCTAAAATAGCAAGATATTCAAAAATTTCATCACATGCAAAATCAAGAGAGTTATATGAGTCAATAGAATAAATAGAGTGCTGGATACAGTGCTGCAGAGGGTCTTCCAATGCAACTGGCACATCGGTGCAGGTAAACTCATCCTTCACTAACTCTATCACTTTGCAATCATCAAAGTCACTCTCGTGTGGCCTCTTCATAGCATCATACAAAGAAAATGTAATCTTCTCATCATTCATTCGGAATGTCATCTGGCCGTCTTACACATCGATCAACGCACAGCCTGTAGCTAGGAACGGTCTTCCAAGAGTCAATGGAATATTCTTGTCTTCCGGCATGTCGAGAACCACAAAATCTGCAGGAAAGATAAACTCTTCTACCTTTACCAGTACATCTTCTACAACTCCTCTCGGATAGGTAACTGATCTATCCGCCATTTGCAGTGCAATAGAAGTCGGCTTAATGTCACCAATTTTCAATCTCTTAAAAATCGACAACGGCATCAGATTGATGCTAGCCCTCAAATCGCACAACACTTTACCAAAAGTGCGTCCACCAATCACACAGGCAATAGTAAAACTACCCGGGTCTTTCTGCTTCAGAGGCAACTTTCGTTGCAAGACTGCACTACGTTCCTCAGATAAATTCACAATTTCAAATTTTCCCAACTTCCTCTTCTTAGAAACGGCATCTTTCAGGAATTTAGCATAGCCATGCATATCTCGTAAAGTATCTAATAGAGAAATGTTGATGTTTACCTTTTTGAAGATATCCATAAATTTCACGTTCTTCTGCTCAGTCTTTGCCTTAGCTAGCCTAGTTAAAAACGAGACAGTGGAACTGATGGGAACTGTCAGGGGTGCCGTGGTGGCAGGTGCCACTTTTGGTACAGAAGCGGATGGAACCTCTGAAGCTGGAACTACCTCATCATGCACGACTTCGACCACATGGTCATCTTCCTCATCTTGTAGCAAATGCTTGTGATTTATGTATTCCTTTCCACTTCTCAGCTGAATGGCATTACATTGATCCTTAGGATTGATCACTGATCGATTGGAAAACTGGTCTGGCTTGTGCTGAGTCGATGAATTATTGGCTATTTGTCCGACTTGAACCTCGAGCATATTCAACTGCTTAGACAGAGCACTCACAGTTCCCTCGATCTGAGTAATCTTCATTCCAGTGGCCCTGATAAAGCTGTTCTGGTTAGCTATTAGCTGACTCATCATATCCTCAAGTGAATGTTTCTTTGACTCTGAAGGACCTACAGAGGGAGCAGCAAAACCCGAAGGTTGCAGGGCGTTGTTGGGGTTAGCATAGGAAAAATTTAGGTGATTCCTATTGCTTGGATGATATGCCATGCTGTTACTTTGGAATCCTTGCTAACCTCTGTTGTAGTTTCCACTGTTGTAATTTTTCTGATTAACAAAATTCACACCTTCTACAGCAGAGGATTCAGAGCCTTGCTGTTGTACTGCATTCACATCCATGTGTGCGTGCCGCTCCTCTAGAACTTGCTTCTTCAGTTCTTCAATCTCGGCTCTCAGTCCATCCATCCCAGACTCAGATACTGCAGCTGCAGGCCTTGTTTGTCGTCTCTCCATCGGCCATTGGTAACTGGTGGCCACCATCTCCTCTATAATCCACAGTGCTTCAGATGCGATTCTATTCACCAGACATTCTCCAGCCGAGGCGTCCACCAATCTTTTAGTGTTGTTGGTCAATCCACTGTAGAAGTGAGTGATTTGCTGATCAGCGTTGAATCCATGTTGTGGGCAAGATCGCAGTAAATCTCTGTACCTCTCCCATGCTTCATAAATTGACTCATCTCCCATATGTGAAAAATGAGTAATCTCAGCAATTATTTTATGAGCTTTCGATGGAGGAAAGTATTTGGCAAGGAAAGCTTGGCACATTTGATCCTATGTGGTGATGGATTCCTTGTCCAGGCTCTTGAACCACTCCTTGCCTCGATCTCTAAGAGAGAAAATGAACATCCTCATGCGAATAATGTCGTCACTCACACCATTCATCTTGATGGTGTCGCAGATATCCAAAAATGCATCCAGATGAGCATTTGGATTCTCAGTAGCCTTTCCATTGAACTGTTCCGCAGCTACCATGTTGATCAATGTGGGATGGAGTTCGAAGTTGTTAGCGGCGATGCCGCCACCCCATCTGGCTCCTAAGTATCTGTCAATCGGTGACCGATACAGCTGGTTTAGAGGTGCGGCTTCTTGTTCGGGCGCAGCTTGTCTGGCCAATCTCTGCTACATCTCTCGGAGCCTCCTAGCCAATACTTCCACATCATTATTCTCATTGTTGGCCGCCATTTCTGCTTCTTGTCGCATGCGCTCCTTATTCCTCTGTCTATGAGCTCGATCAAAGGAACTTGGAACAGGATCTACGTATGACTGTGTAGACCTTGTTTTCATGCACTACCTGAAGTAATAAATTGATGTTAGTAATAATATCAATGTAAAATCAAATACAAGTCCCTGACAATGGCGCCAAAAAGTTGATGCACTAATCTGCAACTAACACAGAACAATGCAATATAGTAGTGAATCGAGTATCGTATCCACATGGACTGAAAATATGACCACACTGAGTACTAAGCTAACACGTTTCTATTATCCAGGCTAGATAAATTTTATGTAGGATTACTAAAACTAGACACCAATCAAATCAATCAAAAATAAAAATGGAACAATTAACTAGAAATAATAAAATTGACTATCCAAAGAAAATCAACTAAATCAAATTAACAAAATCACTCAATTAATAGAGATTAATCCTAGGGAATGCAATTCACATGTGTCATCTATGTACAAATCCGATCCTAATTCTTCCCATTTTTAATCCGATTATTAGTGGAGAACTCAGAAAAGTTGCTACCTATCTCCGCCAGGGTTCAAGGTAATCGTTGATTAATAAATTTCCTATTACTTTCGTCTCTAGATAAATTTAGTAACTCCCTAAAGCATCAGATTTTATCCCCTACAAATTCATGAAGAATTATATCAAACTGTTCAATTAATCCGTCAGTTAATTATCTCCGCCAGGTCTCAAATTCACCAACTACACATGCAATCAATTATGGTCAGTAATCGAAGCATAAAATAAAGTAGTTGAACAGTCGAACACAAAAATCGGAAGGGAACAATAACATAATTAGATTAATAACATCGAATCCACATGTATGCAAACCCCAGAATTAATATACGTTCAGCCGCTCATGGTGAAATAGAAATCTAGAGAGAATACTGTATTGATTACACAACTCATAGTCTAAATTAAAATAAAACTCATAAACAACTTATACTGGGTGATCAGCCTTTGTTCTTCACGTTCTCCTTCTTCACAACACTCTTCCGCTTCAATAGTAGGGTAAACAGTATCCCCAAAATTCATCCAAAGGAAAGTCTTATATAGTTGAGGAAACACAGAGTCTAACAAGAAAAGAACACCAATTTTCAGAACAAGGTGGCACGGTCCGTGCCGTTGAACAAACTCTCGACGGGGGTTATGGCATGGGGCACGGTCCGTGCTGTACGACGGCACGGTCCGTACCGTTGTTACCGAGACTTTTCAGTATGCATGTTTCATGGCACGGGCCGTGCCATCTTACTCTCTCTAAAACCATGCTTTTCCGGCTCGTTTTCACCTTTCCAGTCTCAACTCAAGTACTCCTTCCACCCGGTAACCATGTACACTTCAAAACACGTCCAAAATAGGCGATTTTCCTGTCAACACTCGATAAACTTGTGATTGTACCAACACAACATAAAACTATTCAAAACAATCACAAACCATTGCATTCGACTCCAAAAATACGTAAAAAGCACATCTGAAACACATGCAAATCCCGAGTTTATCATTTAATGACGAATTTTTTATGTTTAGCGATGGAAAAATCTGTCGCTAAAATGTGGATTTTTTTGTAGTGGTAGATCTTTGTATTGTGTCTTTAATCTTTAAGGATCTTTCAGATCCTTGGTAGAGTTCAGTGTGTGAACTTAAGAAATTTGATAAATTCATATTGCTCTAGATCTGGTGTTAAGTAAATCCCTGTACCCTCCGAATAGTGAGTGTTGTAAACTGGGTAATCCTCTCACTGTGAAGGATCTTGAGTGACACTATCTGTGTGTGAGAGTTTTTGTGTTATTCAATATGTATGTTTATCTCCTGGTTTATTTATGTGTCTGTTCTTGCCTCCGTGGTTGTCTTCTTTCTTTAATGGAATAATGGCTAACAATTTGTTTGGTGTTATTCCTTTTAAAGGTAAGAATGATTCTACCATCTGGAAGAAAAAGATAAAATGTGTGTTAGTTCACCAACATGTTGCTAAAGCTATTGATCAATCTTATACTACTACTGAAACTACTGAAAAACGGGCTGAAATGGATGAAATAGCATGTTTTAGCATTATTTTGAGCTTATCTGACTTTGTGATTAGAAAAGTTGGCACTATTGAGCATGTTAAAGCCCTCTGGGATAAACTTGAAGAGTAATACACTGAAGCTTCTTTCACTAGCCGTATGTATTTGTTGGAAAAGCTTTTTAAGTATAAACTTGATCTGTCTAAAGACATTGATGAAAATATTGACGGTTTTACTAAGCTTTTCCAAGATATTAAAAGGGCTGGTGATACTACTATTAATAACTATACTAGTATTTCCTTGATGAATGTTATCCCTGATTATTACTCTGATGTGAAATCTGCCATTAAGTATGGTAGAGACAGTGCCTCTATGGATGTGATAGTCAGTGCTTTAAAATCTAAAGAGTTAGATTTACTTGAAAATGGGGCAGTAATTCTCAAGAAAAGGCAATGAATATGAGCGGTAGGACTAAGATTAGGTCCTCTAATAATTCTGATAATAGTGGTAAGAAAAAGAAATGTAAAAGCAGGTCAAAATCTAGAAATAAAAGCTCTAGAAAATGTTATAACTGTCATGAGCTTGGTCACTATACAAAAGAATGTCCTAAGCCAAAGAGACATAACAAGAATAAGAATAGTAATGAATCTGAATAGCTAATGTAGCCACTAGTGACAAACTGGGTGATTGTTACATGGTTACTGATTCTCATTCTCTGTCTATTAACTCTACAAACTTTGTATCTAATTCTATGAATGAATCTGAATGGCTTTTAGATTCTGACTGCGCTTACCATATTACCCCATTTAATAATCTATTTTCTTCTTTTAAACAAGTTGAAAATGGTTTTGTGTCTATGGCTAATGAAAAGAAATACAAAGTTGTTAGAATTGGAGATCTATGCCTGAAATTTGAAAATGATTTTGCTATTACTCCAAGAAATATCAGATATGTGCCTGAATTATGTAATAAGTTGTTGTCATGTGCTACCCTAGAAGAGAATGGGCTAGAGGGGAGGTAGGAAATGGTTAAATGAAAATTTTGAAAGGTTTCTTGATTATTTTTAAAGCTGAAAAGAAAAATAATATGTATATTTGCAAAACATTTTCCCCCATGCCTGTTGCATGCTCTGTCAAAATGCTCTGTAAAATGACAAAACTGTGTTATGGCATAATATGCTTGGTTATATGAGTAACAGAGGTCTGGAAATCTTGAAAAAAGATGGTGTGTTTGAATTTGATGTGATTACTAGCATGCCCTTATGTGATGCTTGCATTTCAGGTAAATAGCATAAAGTTCAATTCCTTATTTCTGCATCTCCTAACTCTCCCAAATGCACTGAAATTCTTGAGTATTTGCATGTTGATGTTTGGGGTCTTGCTACTGTTCCCACATATAGTGGAAATAGATTTTTTTGTCTATAATTGATGATTATTCTAGGAAAGTTTGGGCAATCTTAATGAAGAATAAATTTGAAGTGTTTGATAAGTTCAATGCTTGGAAATTACAGATTGAAAACCAAACTGGTAAGAAAATAAAGAATTAATAATGGTTTAGAATTTTGGAATACTCAAGTTGATGATTTACATGTTAAATCTGGAATTAAAAGACACAAAACTATTCCTTATAACCCCCAACAAAATGGGGTTGCTAAAAGGATGAATATGACTATTTTAGATAGGGTGAAAAGCATGTGTGCTATCTCTAGTATGTCTAAAATATTCTGGGGTGAGGTAATATGTAGTGCTGCTTATTTGATCAATATGTCACCTTCTGTGCCTTTGAAGGGTAAGTGTCCTGAAAATGTGTTTACTAGAAAACCTGTTAATATGTCTAATTTAAGGGTATTTGATTGTGCAGTTTATACGCATGTTAAAAATGATAAGCTTGAACCAAGATCTAAGAAATGTGTCTTTTTGGGGTACCCTGAGGGAGTAAAAGGGTATAGGTTTTGGGTTAAAGATGTGCCTGGGTTTAAAACTACTGTAATTAGAGATGTTATATTTAATGAAACTAACTTCCCTTGTCTGTCTGAACCTCAACCTATTACTTTTGTGAATAATCTTACCTACACTGTTTTGTTTTTTTGGTGGAGCCTTTAAATGTTTCTGATAATGTTCAGCATGATGTTGTGAAAAATGATAATGATAACTACAATTTTGAGTATGAAATTGAGCATGAATCTGACACTGGAATTGAATCCGATGAAAATGATAATCACAATAGTGAGCCTGAAAATTTGAATGATATCAGATTTAAAGCTAGCTTAGTTGTTAAAGGTTTTACTCAAAAGAAAGGGGTAAATTATACTGAAATTTTTGCTCATGTGGTCAAGTTCACTACTGTTAGAATTATGTTGGCTCTAGTTGCTCAATTTAACTGGGAATTAAAATAAATGGATGTGACTATTGCCTTCTTACATAGTGATCTTGATATTCCTATCTACATGCATCAACCTGAGGGCTTTGTTGACTGTGATAAACCTAATCCTGTGTGTTTGCTCAGAAAATCTTTGTATGGTTTAAAGTAGTCTCCCAAGCAGTGGAACTTAAAATTTGATGAGTGTATGAGGTCTTTGAAGTTTAACAGAAGTATATTTGACCATTGTTTGTACTTTAAAGAAACTTCTACTATTCCAATGTTCCTTCTAATCTATGTAGATGATATGTTGTTGATTAGCCCATGCCTAAAGTCTCTGAAGCATGTTCAAACATGTCTAAGTGAAAATTTTGAAATAAAAGACTTAGGTAATGCTAAGAAAATTCTTGGCATGAATATAATTAGAGGCAGAAAGAATAATACTCTTGTATTAAATCAGACTACATATGTTGAAAAGATTTTGAGTAAATTCTGTATGTCAAATGCTAAAGCTGTGAATGTGCCTTTAGCTGCTCACTTTGTGTTGAGCAAAGAACAGTCTCCAAAAACTGCTTCTGAGATGAATGACATGAAAAAAATACCCTACTATAATGCTATTAGCTCTGTTATGTATGTTATGGTAAGCACCAGACCTGATATTGCCTATTCTGTGAGTTGCTTGAGCAGATACATGCCAAATCCTGGTGTTACTCACTGGGAAGCCTTAAAGTGGTTGTTAAGATATCTTAAGTCATCTTTACATGTGGGGTTAATTTTTTCTAAGTGTGTGAAGGGTGCACAATTATGTGGGTATATAGATTCCAACTATGCTAATGACAAAGATAATAGAAGGTCTACTACTTCATATATTTTCACTTTGTGTGGGTCTTACATAAGCTGGAAATCCAAGCTATAACATATTGTTGCACTTTCAACTACTGAGGCTGAGTATGCTGCTATAATTGAAGCTATCAAGGAAGTCTTGTGGTTGAAAGGTGTTTTATCTGAAATTGGTTTTCTAAAAAAAATGTTGTTGTGTTTTCTGATAGTCAGTCTGCCATACAATTGTGTAAAAACCCTATTTTTCATGATAGAACCAAGCATATAGATGTTAGGTTCCATTTTGTTAGAGAAATTGTTAAGAGTAAATGTGTTTTACTTGAAAAGATTCATTTTGATGTTAACCTAGCTGATATAGGTACAAAATCTTTGTCTCTTGAAAAACATGTTTCTTGCATGAAAATTTTGAATTTTGATCCAGGTTAAGCTTCAACTGTTATCTGTTTTAAGTCTTTGAGATTGATTTTATTTGTTGATTTTGTTCTCAAATGATGTAACCTGGTAATTTCTTATCCATTTGTCCCTTGGTGATTACCTGATTTTTTCCCTAAGATTTTTGTGATCTGATTCAGACTTTGTGTTTGGAACTATCTCACATATAGTTATGTTGCGTGATCTCTGTAGGTGGGATATATGTCAATGATGTGAACCCTACAAGTGTTGGCTCCAGTTGTAGTTAAGTTCAACTAGGCCAAGGTGGAGTTTGTTGTTAAGTGGCCCATTATTTTTGAAGCCTAGAAACCAAGTGGACCAGCCCAATACACTTAAGCAGCTTCGCCCAGATTGTGTATCCCTAACCCTAGATCTATGTTGACTTATTTAAATCTCACCTGTGGAATTGTTCTCACACTACACACTCTTACTACATGTTTTTCCAGAGAGTTCTAGAGAGATAAAAGATCGAGAGCTTGAGATGTAAACTTTGTGTTTTCCGTCTTCTTGTGCATCTTATCTGTGAGATCTTCTTTCTTCGTTTTCTTCTACTTCTTCTCCTCTTCTAGTTTAGAGCATATTCCACTCTCTGTGTGGAATAAGATGTCCTTCTCTGTGTGAGATTAGGGTTCGGTTGTGGTCGGAGGTGGTTGTGTGTTTGGGCTATGGTCTCTGGTTTATGATCTTCGATCCGAAAGGCTGTTTGAGTGTGTCACTGGGATTGGAGGCCCGAGTAAATTAGTAGGAGGGCCCGAGCCATACGTTCCACTCTTCAATTGCTGTAATCACCGGTAAATACATGAGAAAGACACTTGGGGGAAGTGGATCTGGTATCCAACAGTGATATCTCTTAAATGGTTTACGCTTATATAACTTCATAATTTAGATTATTGATTTATTTTATGGATATTAACTTGAGTTGCTCTATACGTAATTTTATTCAAGAAGAACGATGCACCAAAAACAGAGAGAGGGAGGGAGGGAGAGAGAGAGAGACTACATCATAAATTAATAATTCAAATGCTTCCCATCTCACTCTTTTAATTATAAATGATATAGGAAGTGTAAGTGACTAAGTAAAAGCAGAGCCCTCTCAAATATTTAGGGGCCATGTGCTCATTTTAAAATTTGGGCCCATAATATTAAAAAAAAACACTTAATTTTAATTTTAGCAATAAATTTCAAAATATTTGCACATTACAATTATATTTTGATGCTTATATTTTGGGCACCTTTTCAAAATAACCAACTTTTTCAAAATTAATAAAATAGAACCGACCTTTTAAAAAAATTTACAACTCTAACATTTTATTGGTCCCTAAATCCAATGTAATTGATTGTATTTTAACATCTATATTTTCCTAACTGCGTAAAAAAAATTCAATTAAAAACATTAAAATACAATAAATCACGTACAATTTTTGTGTCGTAAAATTGATTAGAAATTATATTTGTATTTTTGTTTAAAAAAGTGGATACTGTTTTGTTAATTTTGAAAAGAACACAAAATGTAGGTATTAAAGTGCAATTTACCCTTTTGACAGAAAAGAAAAAAAAAATTCAAACTACTTTATTTATATTGTTGACATGCCAATACAAACTCAACTTAACGTGGAAGAGAGAGATATAAATGAGATATTTAATATTTTTATTTATTAAAAAAAGATACATTATTTCTTTTTTGGCCCTCTAAATTTTTGGGTCTTGTGCCATAGCACACTTGGCATACCCACTTAGCCGGCCCTGAGTAAAAGTATACAATTTCTTAATGTAAAGGCTTATATATATACACAAGGGGGGAGGTAGTTACGATAAAATACATAATTTGTCACAATTTGCAATTTAGATATGCACTTTGAAACATTGCAATAAAAACACATTCTTACAATTTTTTACAAAATAGACATCTCTAAATTTTTCAACAAACGAAAAAACATATATATAACATGAAATATTGCAAAATTGTATAGATGTATAGCATAAATATCATAATTAATTTTAATAATATAATAAAGATTGTTATGAAATATCATGTTTAATTTTCATATATTATTACGAATAGTGTCTATTCTGCAAAAAATTACAAAATTTTATTTTAATTGTAATATTTCAAAATTTGTGTCTAAATTATAAATTTTGTCAAAATTCACGTATTTAATCATATTTGCGTGTGTTAAATTATTTATATGTACATACTATTGATATTATTATATTAACCGGATTGGGTTCTCGAATTAGCATGATATTCAAGAAAAATATAAAAATATACATATATTAGTAGTGCACAATCACCGGAATAAATTATTTTCTCAGATGCATAAAAAAAAATTAAAACAGCGTGGACATGCATGGTAAACTTGTTCATTGTTTATTTAGATGATTAATATAAAATGTATAGATGACTTTCAAGTGATAAATACTTAAATTTACGTGATTCTTCTTTTTGTAAGTGGGGGACTACATAAGAAGTGGCTATACATGATATAATCAATCAGTAAAGTAATATATCTTCTGCATTTTGCATTACAATTATCGCGATCATTATTATTCTAAATATATAATGAATAGTAACATCACTAATATATGCTCGACACGTGTTAGTAAACTGTCAATGGAATACACTACCAACTAAAAAAATTAGGTGCGAAGTTCGATTGAGAAAATAGAATTATTATATTTTAAACATAACATATGTATCACACGTGAGTTAAATTAAGTCATTTAAAAGTCAGATGTAAATATATTCCCAAATTGACAAATACCTAATTGTGATAAGGGATTGATTTAAAGAGTAGAATCGTGAGCAAATAAATAGGAGATATATCATTATATATATGTGGTCAAACAATTCTAGTCAAACATGGTGGCAAGTTTATGCTTCTAGATTGCATTGCTTTAAGCAATCAAACATTTTACATAGTTTTGTCGATAAATTAGTGTCTTCCTTAATCCATGAGAGAGAGAGAGAGAGAGAGAGAGAGAGAGAGAGAGAGTGAAAAAAGTAACGATTTCCTAAACTTTTGAAGAAATTAAATCCTGTATTTACAAAAACATTCACCGATCATATGATACTTTCAAGAAATAGTGACAAAATTCAAAATATAAGCAAAGATATCTACATCGTCATATTATATAATTAAAACTAAGACGAAATTCTGTATCTTTCATGAAAGAATGAAATTGGCTTGCAGAAAACTATTTTTTCTTCTTTTTTAGAGTCGGCTTGTAGAAAATTAAAGAGACCGACAAACACAAAATACTAGGATTTGACTTGAAGCCTTATTTGAAAAAAAGCTCATATCACTCCTAATTTATTTTGAAAAATCAATAATAGACCACAGACCTCCTCGTAGCTTAATCAATTAGTGGAATAAATTCCTAAAATACTGGACAAGAACAAGATACAAAATTAAATATCGACATTCATGCACATTAAAGTATCCAAATTAATTATATGCTTCATAAATTGAAGGACTAAAAATTAAATTAGATGATATCAAAATTTGTGGAAACCAAAGAAGTTTGAAAAGAGAGTGGAATAAGTTCATCAGTCTACCTTAGAAAAGAAAAAAAATTGGGTCATTGGGTTTCTGCAGAAAGTTCACGTACGATGTAACATAGTATCAAAATATCTTGCGACTAGTGGAAGGTCATATTTGACCCTCAACTGAAATGAGGTCAAATTAAATTGATTCATCCCACCACAAAATTAGTCAGTTTTATAAGATGACTCATCACGTTTTTTGCAATCACATATATATCTAGGTACCATCATCATCATCATAATATAATCATTATTACCAAGTGAGTCTCGATCATGGCAAAGACTTCCCTGCGGTGGATGCAAATAACACTATTTCAGACGAGTCGAGTTAAATCTGCGCTTTGATCCGGTCAACGCGGGTCAACCCGCTAAAAAGTAGAAAAAAACAGTTAAATTAGTATCAACAGTCTCACAAAAAAGTATCACCAAAAATTCAAAAAGTATCATATGTACCATTAAAAAGTAAGGGGTATGCTAGTTATTTTATACTTGTTTATTTAGTTCAAATTGTGATTTTTCCTATTCGAATTAATGTTTAGAGCTTATTAGTTTAGAGTTTTTTTAGGGTTCATGGTTTTTTAAAGGGTTCATGTTTTTTAGGGATATTTTTTAGGGTTCATGGTTTTTTAGGGAGGGTTTTTTTAGTTTTTTTAGGGGATTTTTTTAGGGTATATTTTATGTTTTTTAGAGTTTTTTTGTGGGTATTTTTAGGAGTTTATTTTGTGTTTTGTAGGATTTTTTGGGGGTGTTTTTAGGGGTTTATTTTGTATTTTTTAGGATTTTTTGGGGGTGTTTTTATGGGTTTATTTTGTGTTTTTTAGGGTTTTTTGGGGGGTGTTTTTAGGGGTTTATTTTGTATTTTTTTAAGATTTATTAATTCTATTTAATACTCATTTCAAACAAATTAAATCAATTTATTTTAATTTTAGAGTTCACTAATTTTTTTTTAGGGTATATATTTTTTTGGAACAAATAAAATTGATAAAAAAAAAGACAAAAAAGTACAAAACCCTACCAGAAAAATGGAAAAAAAAAGAGAAAAAATCGGCCAGAAAAAAAAAAAGAAGAAGACGGGCGCGTGAGCCCCACGCGCCGTGCGTGGGCTGCGCGTGGAGCACGCACGGTCTGAAATTGTCTGAAATAGGAGCTGCTGCATGGAATACCTTCTCCTCGATCATGTAATTTAATTTCTTCATTTTATACATGAATTTTTATTGTTTTGTTGGTACTGTAAAGATAGTCAGTAAAGCTAGTACTTCGTAATATAGTAGCTAGACCAAATCCTTTTTTTTCTTCTACAAATCGAGATTCAAATTGAAAAATTAACTTGTAGTTATGCTAGAATCAATAAAGAAAAAGACCTTCTGTATTATCATTGGTTTAATTTTCAGTTTTCATTATTATTGGTAAAATTGGAATTATTTACCTAACGTAAATAAATGATTATAACTTTGAAGATCTAAATCATTCCACTCCATCTTCTAATGTAGATCAATTGATTTTGGGCTAACACAGAAGGTTGATTTTCTACTTATAAGTGTGTGTGTGTGTGTGATAATAAAAATTGCACACTATTAACCATGTTCTTAATTGGTATGGGCTCTATCATCGTTAATTCCATTGCATTGAATCTTCTGGGCCTCATAATTCTAGAGACCAACTCACAATCACATTTATATATTTGATGAATGTTAGTCTACACCCACCTTAAAACAGACAATCACCTCATTAATAATTTTTATTATAAAGATAAAAATTATTATAACATAACCGATGATAATTATCATGAATTGAATTTCAATTTTAAAAACTACATATATATAATAATTATCAAATAATCAACCTTGGAAATCAATTAATGAGTAAAAATATGAAAATTAAATTCTAAAATATAATTATAAATCATGATTGAGTGGAATAAACCCTAAGTAATAATTATAAGATCTAGCCTAACCAAAATAAAGGTAAAAAAAAATAAAATAGAAATTAGTGAGATGACTGCCACATAGATGGTGCCCACATAGGTTGTCCATATAAGTTGTATAGGCTAACAAATTAACTCTATATCACAAATCAGATAAATTCTTTTTTCTCAAAAATATTTAAATATGTTTGTAAAAATAGATATCAATAAGTGACATTTTATTTAAAACTCGGATCAACTTGCAAGTGAACAAGTAATTTGTAGCACATAGTGAAACGAGGTTGAATCCATAGGGAAAAAGAGAATTAAATAAGCATGCACTATGACATCGGCTCTTATATGTTTCTAGACGATGAAATGGATATTTGTTTAATTAAGAACTAAATAAATGAACAAAGAAAATAAACAAACATTTTAACTAACGAGCTAGGCAATCAAATGAAGGAATACTCTAGGGGTTGGTTTATTTGTATTACTTAGTACAAAATTCGATTATCTAAGGTGTTTGACTCACGATTCAAGCTCACAAAGGCGATCACTAAATCATCCTAAACCTTCTCTAGAAGTATTTAGAAAGTAGGGCACACCCTTAGGATTATTGTCTCTAATTAATTCCTAGAATGCGCTTACCTAAAGCACAAATGATCTTAATTAAGCCTTAACAATTACCCTTAATCTCTCGATTTAGGTGATAATCCCATGTTAAAGCTCATCTCTCGAATTATGAATTAACATATATAAACATGCCATTTAATTATCAATTAGCTCTCATCAATCAACAAATAAATCCAACACTCAAGAATATCAATGGATTAGCTCCTCATTGTAAAATCAAAAATATTACAAGAATGAACATAATTTCAACAAAATTAAAGAACAAAGGAACCTAGATGGATATTTTGGTCTTCAAATCTTACTTCAACTTGCTCCTATTGCCCAATTTTTAATAGTCCATCTCTTCTCTCTCTTCCTACTCTCTAAACATTCTAAAATAGGCTAAGGGTGGAACTCTATGCTCTAATTTCAAAATGAGATAAGTTTATATAGTTTAGGAATAAAAGAAATAAAAGAAAATGAAAAATTGGTGAAAATTGACTAAAAATTGGAACATTAGTGTTCGAGGCGCGACCTCCTCGCGCTTTAGAGTCGTGTTTCAGATGAAGAAAATCAAGGTTTAGAAAGCTCTGCACCGTGGGATTTGGCTCGCGCTTTAGGGTTTCCTCTGCAATGCCCTAAGGTGCGACCCATAGGAGATCGCGCTTCCGGGTCATGCCTGGTGAAGGCCGAAAACACGATCCCGAGGAGGTTGTGTTTACAGGTCGCGCTTTGTGTGAGTCTCCAACAGCTTTCATGATTTTACTTCGTTCTCACTCGTTTCTTGACCGATTGACTCGATTCAACTTGCAGTGCGCGCTCCTTATTCGATTTACTATCATTCCATAGTTTTGAGTCCATCAAATTTACATTAATATAATTCATTCTTCATTTCCTATAAAATTCGAACAAGAAATAAAATTTTCAAATTTTGCAAAAACACCGCTCATCAATCCTAACTTTTTTAGAAAGTTAATTCTTAAATATGAAGAGAACCCACTCATGCTTTATTTATTTATCAATCTATAACTACCTTATTTTTTATTTATTTTTTTGAGTTGGGGATGGTTGAGCCTCGAACTCGAGATATCCCCTTCTACGCATGGTTCTCCACGTAAGTTCGTGTCTTGTCCCTTTAGCCTTAAAGAATTTGACCTTCTTTTAATTAAAAAGAAAATCTAAAATAGTAATTGCTACACTTGTATATCAAATGTGTGATGGAAGCTAACGAGGCGTCCTTGTCAATGTTCTGTATTTGTTTGATGAATGCTCCAATTTGCAAATATATATATAAAATTCTTCATTACCATAAATAAAGTGTAGCAGAGATAAATGCGTGGCCACTATCGCTATAAGCAAAAGTGGTATTCCAATTCCAACAAGTGAAGAAGAAGTAATCATAGTTTTTGATATGTACATGTACATGTACATGAACATGACATTAATTATGTTTTGTTCAAACTTCAAACATATATTGCTATATATTTGCTACCAGCAACTTCTTGGGAAGACAGAGCCAGTTGTTGAGCCCCCTGCATTTTCGCAGTAAGCAAGAGTAGGCCTTTTCAATGTATTCACATATGTGAGCTTAATGTCTTGCAATTTGATCCCGAAGCACGGCTTGCTCGAGCTGCAACGGAACGTCATGGCTGCCTGCGTCGAACATGTTCCTTTTATGTTTTTGTACGTTACTTGGCTCACTCGCACCCCTGAACTCTGCAAACCAGGCGAGCGAGCTATTGATTTAATGGTATAATTGTAATTTCATTTCAAGTTACTCGAAATAAATAATCATTAAGGTAATGCACCTCATGAGGGCAACTGTTACTAGGGCAGTATTTCTGATCAATGATGATGGGGTTTGCCACATTTCTCATTATGAGATTCCTGAACACAAGATTCCTCGCGTAGCTGCCGCCCGGCCTCGCCCACGACTTCACCCTAACGCCGTTCTGCGTTTTGGTGAAGACGGAGTTTGTTACCGTCACATTCTGCACGCCCTCTTCAATCAGACTGTTTCCCAGGCTTCCAATGCTGTCAGAGATCAATATAATCCATCATAGCTAGTTAGGTTTAATAACTAGGGGGAGCCATGAAAAAGGTAAAAGAAATTAGTATGTAGGGTTATTGGTGAAGAACTATTTGGCCTCCGTAATGAAGAATTTCTGGTTCTGCCCCTGTCCCTGTGGGCATATATGTCAGTAACGTACCTGATTCCATGTCCGGGGCCACATCCAATCCCCTCCATCCACAAGTTCATGGATCCAGGCCCGATGGATATGCAGTCGTCGCCTGTCCTAATGGTGCTGCCGGTGATGGTAACTCCCCTCGACGACTCAATGTGAATGCCGTCCGTATTGGGGCTACCACTCGGTGCAGTGATCTTCACATTCTGTATCTTGATGTTGTTGCTATGGTTGATGGCAATGTGGATCGTCTGGCTATTGAACGACGTCAGACCACGAATCACCACGTTGCTGCACCATTGGAGGGCTATCGACTGCATATATATATATATATATATATATATATATGACAATTAATTCATTCAAACTCAAGATTTAAATATATGTATGTGTGAATGGTTTAATTTGGGGTTAATTACTCTGGCTCCGGCGGGGCAGTGGGTGTTTCGCCTCCGGCACGACCAGAATTTGGAACCTTTAGCATCAATGGTGCCTCCGACGATTGATAGCCTGCTGACTTTGTAAAACAAGATCCAAAATTGGGAGTTGCCGATGACATTGTAGTTGTCGGGAGCAACAATAGTTCCACTGATTTCGAAGAGGATTCTGTTCCGACAAGGGCCGGTGAAAGACATGGATCTCACCAAGAATGTGCCGCGAGGGACGGACACTGCAGCCGGGGTGGCGGAGCTGCAGGCCGCCTTCCAAGTGCGGAGGAAAGCCGCGGTCGAGTCGGTTTTCCCATCGCCTCTCGCACCGTAGCTCAGGACATTGTAGGCTACACCAGGCGAGATCTGCAGGTGGATGATGCCAATAAGGGCAACTAACGATATTTTCCATGACTCAGGCATCTTATGTTATGTTAGAGGTACCACCTAATTTGGAATAATATATGGAGGGAAAATTGAAATATTATTGGAAGGGAAGTGGGATTGTTACTTCATACGGAAAATATTAGATTAGAAGTGAGATTATATATGTATATATCATGCATGAGCGATTAATATGGAGGATCCAAGTGACTTAGATCTCGATTTCACGTGGTGTACTCGAACATGTACGGTGACGTTGTGATGAAGAATTCTAGCTTAATTGGGATCATGGCTTGAAATAAATGCTCATATTAAATAAATTAAGCACAGATGTATTTATATATAGTATATAGTTATAATTATATATCATATCGATGAAGGGAATCACGAGACAGGAGAATTTAATTCTGTGATCTCAACACCATGTGACTTTTCATTTAATTAGCAATTAATTAAGAATCTTTATGGACTTGCAAACTCTTATTGTTTATGGGAACGTATGTACGTATATACTATCCTTAGAAAAAAAAAATTAAGTTTAGGTCTAGGCCAAAAAATCAGATTGATTAATTCATCCTTCTTTTCTAGGTGAGACGGTTCAATTAATTAATTACATGAATTTATTTGTTTATTTTTGCATTGTATATATATATATATATATTAGAATGTTAGAAGCCTCGAAAACAAAAAAGAATTCAGTTACGTTGCATGCATAAAATGGCAAGAATGAAGCATTATAATTTAGATTCGAATAAATAATAGTAATATTAGATAAAATAAATGTTAGTGAGGCATGAGGCATGTGCGCAGAATGCATAAACTCTGCAATTAATTAATTAAAGAAAAATGGAGAATAAATTATAGGATATATGCGTAATTGGCTTATAACGTGAGGACTACTGCATGGCGCCGAGAACACAGGCGGAGTTGCGCCGCTCTCTATCAATATTTATTTTTTTTAAAATTATTTTTAGGAAAAAATATTTATGATTTGGTTAAAAAAATAAAATTGTATGTAGACATTAATTTTTCTTCGATTACGCGGAAAAGTGAGGGAACCAATTAGAGAACAACTGGGGGAACAACTTCTTTTAAATACTTCGCGCGGTTACTTATTGGAAATTAATGTATAGTTCTACTTCTTCTTCTTCTTCTCTTTTCTTACTTTTCTTTTTTTAAATTTTAAAACAGCTCTATTTCTAAATTATATGTTATTATTTATTGTAATTAACGAATATTTCATTTTCGATTTTAGTTTTATATTAAATGTCACACATTAAATGTCAGGGTACATTGCTAAGCACACCTCAGAACTCATTTAATTATGGGAAGACATTTGATGTGAATTTTGTGTGGACACTTTTTAATTGAATGGTAACACCAATATTCACGTGATAAGACATGTCAAGATGAGAGTTTTTCATGTGTTCATGTATAGTATATTCCTTGCAAGGCTGTTAATGAATAGGTTAATTACAAATTAATTACAATTAATCCTTTAGGTCTAAAAATGTTCTACTCCTAATTAATTTAATTTGGTTTGAATCTAGCTAGGTTCATCCTCGTTATGATTCTTACATAAATTTTGATTTGAGGGTTTGGATTTTGATCCTGTGCAATAATTTTTTATTTTTTATTTTTGTAACGTACTATTACAGAAAACCTACCTCAATTATATATATCAAAATTCGAGAATTACTTCTTAATTTAATTAGAAAATATATATGCTTAGGATAATTAAATTGTCAGTTTTAGCCGTGTAACTACATATAGGTTGCAATATTCGACAGTTTGTCCTATTCAAATTTAAATTTGCAATTTCACTCTATAATGAATAAATCAGTGATCCAATGTCACCAATAATGTTAAATTACAAACATAACTCGATAAACATAAAATATAAGATAGAAAATTAACAAGTTCATGCCACGATCCACTTGGACCACTTCTGCATATTAAATTGGATGTCCCACCATCAAATCGATCATGTGTATATATATTCGAATTACGATGAGAGACCATTGAAATTCAATAATTAACAGATATCCAACTGTCTTTATATCTTATTTTTCCCGAACTTCTATCAAATTAATTGAGTGGGGAAAATTAAAAAAAAAAAGGCCTTGAATTAGACTCATTAAATAAATTAATAAAAACCCTCAATAATTGTTCGATGCTAAATAAAATATGTTGGTAGCTAGCTAACAAGTGCAAGTCCAGGTGAACCGAAAATCATGCAATGGCACCACCGCAGGCCCAAGCAAACAACTCTTTTCTACTTCATCAACCTAGCTAATTAGTTTCAATACAAACAACTTGATGGCTCGATCCGGCCAGCAGCTGTGCCGCCGGCGTTCGAGCATGACGCTCGAGCTCGTTCGTTTCTGTAACTCAAATCAACGTTTTCCAGCTTGATTTCCCGGCATGGATTAGCCTTGCTGCAATCGAATTTCACCGCAACTTTAGTTTCTGATGTACCTTGTATGTCTTGGTAAGTAACATCGCTAATTCTCACACCTGATACCTGTAATAACAATACCAATTTATTACAAACTCACATCTAATTCTTCTTCAAATTAAATACTATATATATATATATTTATAGTTGAAACTTCAAATATTTAAGACAAGTCACGTGTATGCAATTCTTGAAATTAATACTGTTGCATATATATAATTAATTGAAACACAATATATATACAAGAAATATAAAATTCAAATTAAAGTTCTATATAGGTCAAATTAATAAAAATAATGAAGCAATTAAATGAGAAATATATACGGACCTGCCCGGGGCAGTTTTTGTTGTTTGGGCAGTAATTTTGGTCAATGATAATGGGGTTGTGGACATTGTTCATGATGATATGTCCAAACATAACATTTCTCACGAACCCTTTGCTTTGTCTCCCCCATGTCTTTATTCTCACACCATTTTGTGTGTGTTTAAATGTTACACTTTTAACCGTCACATTTTCTACACCCGCTTCTTCAAAATCCTTGCCCAGGCTTCCAATGCTGCATGCGTGTTTTATGTGTTATAACACGGAATTGAAATACGATTTAAGATTTAAAAAAAAAAGTGTAGATTTTACAAAATAACTAATTAGATATCACATGTGTATATATACGAAAATGCAATTCACCTGATTCCATGCCCAGGTCCACATACGACGTTTTCTATCCACAAATTGGCCGCGCCCGGCCCGATCGAGACACAATCGTCTCCGGTACTGATTTGAGAATTCAAAATGGCGACGTCCGTCGAGAGCTGAACGTGGATTCCGTCGGTGTTAGGACTATTTCCGGCAGCCATAATTTTGGCTCCTTGCAACTTCACATTTTGGCATCCATTGATCACAATGTGGAACATTTGGCTATTTAGGGATGTCAATCCAGTTATTTCCACATCCCTGGATTTCGTAATGCCTAATGTCTGCACATGAAATTAAACCCATGCATCAATTAACAAATTTATTTGAAAGATTCATGTTCATTTGCATGATTCGTCACCGTTTAGAAAATTATTAATTTATAGTACATTTATTACTAAATCAAGATTTTATATGATCTTTTATTAAAAGCTGCTAATTTATTGTTATTATTATTATTCTAAAAAAAAAACTAGTAACCGTTACCCACCACTACCTCCACTAATTAACCTGGCATTACTTATCATCATCAATAATCGCTATAGCAGTTAATTTCTACTATTCTCCTCAGAAATACCACATGTACATTACATAGAACTAGAAGCTTCGATTTGATCTATTTTGAATCATAGTCAGAGATTAAATACATGCAGTTCAAGAAAAAAATTTATGAGAATTTATATATAGTGATCGATGATGAGTTAAAGTACGTATACCGTAGCACCAGTAGGGCAGTTTTTGGCGGATTTCTTGCACGCCCACAAGGGTGGGCCCCGGGCGTCGAGAGTGCCGCCGCGGATGGAGAGGCCGTCGGCGCCCTCGAAGAGCAGCCAATTGGCGGCGTTTCCGATGGCATGGTAGTCGGACGGAGCGACTAGCGTGCCGGAGATGGAAAGGGTGATGGCTGTGTTGTTGCATGGGCCTCTAAAGTGTAGGTTTTGAAGCAAGAATCTGCCTTGTGGAATATAGATTGTGGAGGGTTTTGCAGAGGCACAAGCTTTGGACCATGCTTTGGAAATGGCAGATGTGGAGTCGGTTTTGCCGTCGGATTTTGCTCCTAGGTTGATGATGTTCATGTACGAGGTCGGAAAAGTCGATGATTGGTGGAGAAACATGAAGTGAAATAGAAGAATGAGACTTGGCATATGCATGATTGGAGAGTGTTTTTTGGAAATGAGTAGGGAGTTACTACGTTGATGAAGAATATATTGGAGTGATATTTATAGTAGTGAGTCGGATGTTAGAAAGTAGGGTCAAGTGATGTGTAACATGAAAATGTCACCGGAAATCTGGTATGAGTTAGGTTGAGGGATCAGATTTCACACCAGATTCCCTATATAATTTTATGTGACATCTCATGTCAAATCTTTGTTTTTTTTTAATTTTTTTATTTTTAATTTACTATGATTTAATTTATTTTTTTTCATTAGGGTTCATCATTTTCTAATTATGACATATTATAAAAAATCAAAAAGCTAATTTAAAAAAAAAAACTAATTACGACATACATAAAGGAACACGGCAGGGCACGTCAGATCTGATTAGATTTTAGAGGGGTGGAATGTACTTTTGTGGGTCATACATTTAATAGAAAACTGGCATTTGATTAAATAGGAAACGTTTTATTATTATTATTATTATTATTATTATTATTATTATTATTATTATTATTATTATGTTTTGTGGGGATGAGATCCTCTATTATAATTTTTTTGTTTCATTATTTATTGCACACTTGATTTTTTTTTTCAATTTTAATTTATTTTACTTTAGTTTAATTTTACACTTGTTATTCTGGGTTCATCCTATCCAATTAGGTGCATTACAATTCTTTAGTATTTGATTTAATTTTTAGTTATTAATTGATCATTTGAAAATTTATATACTAAAAAATCATAATAAACTCTAATTGGGGAGAGACATGAAATTTCAATCCCAAATAACATCCTTCCCTTTGATTTTGGTTGCAATACTATCATTTTTCTGTCCAAAATTAAAAATCTCATGCATAAATTAATGACCCATAAGACTGAAATATGCAAATATAATCCCAATTTATTAATGAGTTTGTCAAACACTAACGGGAAATCGTCATGTGAGATAGACATGACTATGTTTCGCAAATTTATTCTCAATTTTACAATTTCATGTAAACCTAATTCGCCACCTCGCATTTTTCCTGCCAGGTCTCAATTATCCTATTCTTCGGTCTGCTTCTCCCACCCATGATCCTGATGCCACGTGGCTCAACCTTTCAGCAATTTTTTATTTCTTTTCATTTATTTTTTGGTATCAAATTTGAAGGAATCGCGACGAGTGTCCTTCTATTTCAAAACTAGCTGGTGGGCAGAGCAGACGAGTGTTCACACACCTACCCAAACGACGTCCAAGAGTCTGGCTTTTCATTTTCGAAATTGTTGTTTTCTCCTCTTTTACCTAAGTTTTTTCATGCCTTTTAAATTAATTATTGGTTATGTGCATATTTCTTGATGCTTGGTCACATTTGAATTTCGAAATTTCTGAAATTAATGATCACCTTTGGGATTAGGTTAAATTGATTTTTTCACCCAAAGAAGGGGACTGAATTTGCATCTTCGATCCCATGGAAAATTATATCTCGATTTTATGAAAATCGTAATGGTGGGACCATTTTTGTACATGATTTTCGACTAGGACTAAAAGTGGTAGTATATTGAGACAAAAATTGAAGAGATGGATGTCCTATGGGACTGAAATACTAATTCTCTCCTAATTGTGAAGAATGAACTCTAAATAACAAGTTTAAAATTAAACCAAAGTACAAAGAAATAAAATAGAAGAAGAAAAAAAAAATCAAGTGCAATAGAAAATGCAACACAAAACTTGAAATAGACTTTGAGAAGACATCCAAGTTATATGCATGACATATATGATGTATACTCTGTCCTTCCGTTTGAGATGTGTAGCGACCCGATTTATTTTGGCTACGTTCCTTTCCTAAAAATATATTTTATTCATTTTTTTTATTTATGTGATATTAAATCTAATAAGTCTCGCCTAAGTAATTTAATTTTCGAGCATGAATTCATTTTAGTATATAATAATTTCATAGCATGAGCATGCATTTAACTTAACTCTGTGCCTAAATTGTTGCATTTTATTTATTTGGTCCAAAGTTTATTTCCTAGCCCATTTTTTTTTATGAAAATTGAAAGCCCAAGTCTTTTTTCAAGCCCAAATAAAACTCTTCTTTGAGCCAACTGTGGAAGCCCAAATCTTTATTATTATTTTTTTTCTTTTATTTATTTTTTATCTTCTCCTCCAAGTATAAGATAACCACGAGAGAATCCTTACTTTATCAAACTCCTCCATGAAACCCTAACCATACTAGTATAAATAGGAGTCTCAACCTTTCATTTTTCTCACACCAAGAATAAAAGAGTTCGAAAGTTTTTCCCTTTTAAAGAGTTCCCGTCCAGAGGTATGAACTTTTCCTCTATTTTTGTCCTTCTCTGCATTTGCATATGTTGACCTGGAGTTTCGTGAAGTTATAGCAGAGAGAGAGAAAAGAATGATACTGTATTAAAGTCTGATGTTGGAAATGAGATAATATCACCAACAGATCTTTTGCAGCCGCTCGAGATTCCGGAGTGGAAATGAGAGAATATCGCCATGGATTTTATGGTGGGATTTCCAAAAACAATCAAATGAAACCACTCAATTTGGGTGATAGTGGATAGAATCACGAAATATGCACATTTTCTACCAATGAAAATGACGTTCAACATGGATCGTCTGGCCCAGCTTTACGTAGACGAAATTGTAAGACTGCATGGGGTACGAGTAACTATTATATCTGATCGGGGCATGAGGTTCACCTCAAATTTCTGGAGAAGTCTACAAGAAGCAATGGGAACGAAGTTAAGGTTCAGCACCGCCTATCATCCTCAAACGGATGGGCAGTCAGAAAGAACAATCCAGACGCTAAAAGACATGTTGCGAGCCTGCGTAATGGATTTTGGTTAAAATTGGGAAAGTTATTTAACGCTGGTAGAGTTTACCTACAACAACAACTACTAAGCAACCATTGGAATGGCTCCTTATGAAGCCCTATACGGGGGAAAGTGCAGATCGCCATTGCACTGGGACGAAGTTGGTGAAAAGAGAATTCTAGGACCGGAGTTAGTTGAAAAGACGGTGGGTGTGATCAACAAGATTCGTGAATGCATCAAAATTGCACAAGATCGAAAAAAGTCCTACGCTAACCTTAAGAGGAGAGATTTTCATTTCAAGATCGAGGATAAAGTATTCCTAAGGTTATCGCCTATGAGAGGAGTAGTTCATATTGGTAGAAGAGGGAAGCTGAGACCGAGATTTATAGGACCATTCGAAATCTTGGAGAGAGTTGAGGGATTGGCGTACCAACTTGCTTTACCACTATGTTTGACCTCGATACATTATGTTTTCCATGTTTTGTCCTTAAGAAGATATATTCACGATCCGGGTAATATCGTGAATTATGCCAAATTAGGGTTAAATAAGGATTTGACTTATGAGGAATACCCAATAGCTGTGTTGGATAGGAAAATTCACATGCTAAAAAATAGAGATACGCTGTTAATTATGGTCCAGTGGAGTAGACACAATGTAGATGAAGCTACCTGGGAAAAAGAAGAGGAAATTATGTCTAGATACCCGCGTTTCTAAGGTCAAGTAAGTAATTTCAAGGAAGAATTTTTTTTAGTAGGGAGGGATGTATTGACCCGATTTATTTTGGCTACGCTCATTTCCTAAAATTATATTTTATTCATTTTTTTATTTATGTGATATTAAGTCCAATAAGTCGCGCCTAAGTAATTTATTTTTCGAGCATGAATTCATTTTAGTATATAATAATTTCATAGCATGAGCATGCATTTAACTTAACTCTGTGCCTAAATTGTTGCATTTTATTTATTTAGTTCAAAGTTTATTTCCTACCCCATTTTTTTTATGAAAATTGAAAGCCCAAGTCTTTTTTCAAGCCCAAATAAAACTCTTCTTTGAGCCCACTGTGGAAGCCCAAATCTTTATTATTATTTTTTTTCTTTTATTTATTTCTTATCTTTTCCTCCAAGTATAAGATAACCACGAGAGAATCCTTACTTTATCAAACTCCTCCATGAAACCCTAACCATACTAGTATAAATAGGAGTCTCAACCTTTCATTTTTCGCACACCAAGAATAAAAGAGTTCGAATGTTTTTCCCTTTTAAAGAGTTCCCGTCCAAGGTATGAACTTTCCTTCTATTTTTTTTTCCTTCTCTGCATTTGCATATCTTAACCTGGAGTTTCGTGAAGTTATAGCAGAGAGAGAGAGAGAGAGGAATGATACTGTATTAAAGTCTGATGTTGGCAAAAAGCTTTTAGTAAAAGAAAATGGAGTGGGACTGTGTTATTTATTTTTCTGCTAGAGAATTGTCTCCTTTTGTTATATAGATGTAGGCACATTTGGCTTGTGTATATATATATATATATGTATTGTTTTATGTTAGTTAGTTCAAATAAAATTAGGACGTTACAGTTTGGTATCAAAGAAGAATCACGTTCCTGATACTCATAAAAAAACAAGTAAACAAGTAAGTTAATTTATGACCATCATCGCATCCGCAGCATCACTCCGAGTAGAGGTAAAAGAAAGGTTTTATTTCAAGTTTATGCACTTATGATTTTATGTATTGTTCATAAAAATGTTTTATAGTCCTCGAAGTTTTAGTTTAGATGGTACGATCAAAGAAGACTGCGAGAATGAGTACAGGTGGTCAAATTCCTGGGCGGCCATTAGCTAATAGAGAGAAGGATCTGAAAGATCACCTAATAGGAAATTTTTTCGAGCTATCGTGGGATGATACGGCACCGGAGATGCAGTTGTTGAAAATCCAGCATCTTTGGAAGAGAATGGAACAGTCAGGGTATGCGGTGGACGTAGTGGATGCAGCTCAGAGGGTCTATAATATCATTGGATCTCCCCTTATGAGAGATCTGGCTGGGGAAACAATAGAGGATTTGTTCCTAGAAGTTCGGAGAAGGCGAGCTGAATTTATAAATCAAATCCTGCAAAACTGGAGGGCAGAGTTCTATGGTCGTATTCTAGAGGAGTTAGAATAGGCCGCCAAAAGCCATATGAGAGCTCGGAGAGCCAGCAGTATCTAGAAAGTTTTAGTAGTTGATTTACTAGCAGTAGTATTGTTTATTTTAGAATCTCTAGTATTTGATTCATTCCAAACTAGTAATATTTGTTTTCTTTCAAATTATGGAATTAATAAAAGTAGTTATTTCTCTTTCCTAAAGATATTTTAACCGTATTGCTATGGTTGACAATAGGAATCATGCCACCAAAGAAGAATACGCAGCCAATTCAAGAAGATAGCAAGGAAATAGAGTCAATGAACAATTACAACAGTAATGAGAACGGAAAGAATAACAACAACAGTAATGAGAACGGAGGAAACAACAACAACAACAACAATAATGAGAACGGAAGAAATAACAACAACATGGATATATTTGCTCTAAACCTCGCAGATGCACTGAGGAGAGTTCTACATCAACAGAACCAGAATCAACAGCAACCTCAACACCAGGAACGAGAAGGTATCCTAACACATTTTCGTCAGTTATTACCACCCAAGTTGAAGGGAACTGGAGGACCTCTAGCAGTAGAAGAATAGATTCAGGAACTGGACCGAATCTTCAACTACTTGGGATGCTCAGATGCCCAAAGAGTTACTTGTGCAGTGTTCCAACTGACCGAGGATGCAAGTCACTGGTGGGAGGCGGTGAAGATCAGCATGAGCCCAGAGCAGCGGGACAACTTGACTTGGACCATTTTCAAGAAAATGGTCATGGATAATTACTTCCCAAAGGCGTTCCGGAAGCAGAAGCAGAAGGAGTTAATGAATATAGAGCAAGGTAGTATGACCATTCTAGAGTACGAGCAAAAATTCAACCAGCTAGCTCGTTATACTCCCCACTTGGTAGACACGGATGAGAAGAAGGCCTGGAGATTTGAAGATGGATTGTGACCTGAGATTGGAGCACATTTATCCGCACTCAATCTCAGTACCTACTCAGAAATTATGAAGCGAGCTCGGGCAATTTCCACCCGTCTAAATTTGGACAAGTCTGCTCCAAAATTTCCCAATAATGGTGGAAAACAGCAATGGGATGAGCGCAACAATCAAAATAGAGAAAGAAATTTCCAGCTTGACAAGAAACCTAGAACTGAGGGAGAAAGCAGACCAGATGCAGTGACAGAAAAACCATTGTTCCAGAAATGTCAAAAACGACACTATGGAAAATGTATGCTCAGAGAGAACGGCTGTTATCACTGTCACCAATCGGGGCACCAAACTATGAATTGTCCCCAGAATCGAAATTTTAACAACTTCAATGCTGCCATGAAGGGAAATGTGCGAGCATTTGCTATGAACTAAGAAGAAGAGCCCAAGACGATGTCAGTTATCTTATCAATACTCAACAAGTCTGCCGTAGTACTTTTCAATTCAGGTGCTTCCCATTCTTTTATTGCAAAGAGATTTTATGAAAAAGCTAATGTAAACTGTGACGAGGAGACTGAACCTTAGTACTCAACAAGTTTGCCTTAGTACTTTTTGATTCGGGTTCTTCCCATTCTTTTATCGCAAAGAGATTTTATGAAAAAGCTAATGTAAAATATGACGAGGAGACTGAACCTTTAAGAATAAGTATTCCGTCGGGCAAGACAATAAAGGCAGATTGTTTGGGTAAAGGAGTCAATATTAGTTCTAGAAGGAAGAACTCTGGAGGCTAACCTATTCATCTTAGAGATAAAAGATTTCGACGTGATCCTAGGGATGGATTTGTTGAGCTAGAATGATGCAATTATTAAATGTCATGATCGAGAAGTCATTTTCCAGCAATCAGGGGGAAAACAATTCTCTTTCAAAGGAACCAAGGCGAACAGATCACCTCACATCATTTCAACTATGAATGTAATGAAGATGATAAGAAGAAATGATTGCTAAACATTCTTAGTAAATGTGATGAGCACAAAAGAGCAGGAGAAAGCCATAGAGGACATTCTGATAGTATGAAAGTACCCTGATATTTTTTCCGAAGACATCACTAGTGTGCCACCAGATAGACAGGTGGAGTTCTCCATCGATATAGTGCCAGGAGCAGCACCTATTTCTAAAGAACCTTACTGGATGATGCCAAAAGAATTGGAAGAATTGAAAGTTCAAATCTAGGAGCTTTTAGATAAGGGATACATACGGCCTAGTGTGTCACCATAGGGTGCACCAGTTCTATTCGTGAAGAAGAAAGATGGGAGCATGAGGATGTGCATTGACTGCCGTGACCTAAACAAGCTCACCATAAAAAACAAGTACCTATTGTATAGAATCAAAGACCTATTTGATCAATTGAAAGAAGTTGGAGTATTTTCGAAGATTGATTTAAGATTGGGGTATCATCAGCTGAAGGTGAAGGAAGGAGACATCCCCAAAACAACATTTCAAACCAGATATGGCCATTACGAGTTCATACTAATGCCGTTTGGATTAACCAACGCACCTATAGTGTTCATGGATTTGATGAACAGAGTGTTCCACCAATACCTAGACCGGTTTATCATAGTATTTATTGATGACATTCTGGTGTACTCCAAGGATGAAAAGCATCATGAAGAGCATCTGTGGTTGGTCCTAGACACGTTGCGGAAGGAGAAGCTTTATGCCAAGTTCAACAAATGTGATTTTTAGCTAGATCGAGTCGTGTTTCTTGGGCACGTAGTAATAGCGCAAGGAGTGGAAGTGGATCCATCAAAGGTGAAAGCAGTAAACAATTGAGAGACCCCGACGAATGCCGGTGAGATAAAGAGTTTCTTAGGCCTTGTCGGATACTACAGACGTTTCATTGATGTTTTCTCGAAGATAGCCGGTCTTTTAATGCAGCTGACGAGGAGAGGTGTCAAGTTAGAATGGAGTGAAAAATGCGAAGAAAGTTTTCAATTGCTAAAACAGAAACTCACAATTGCACATGTTTTAATTATTCCAGAAGGTAGTGAAGGATTCGTGATATACTGTGATGTTTCCAATAGGGACTTGGATGTGTGTTGATGCAGCATGGAAAAGTGGTGGCCTATGCATCAAGACAATTAAAGACGCATGAACTCAATTACCCTACTCATGACTTGGAGCTAGCAGCAGTCATTCACGCGTTGAAGATATGGCAACATTTTCTTTATGGGGGAAAATGTGAAATTTTCTCTAATCACAAAAGCCTGAATTTCTTCACCCAGAAAGAACTGAACATGAGGCAAAGAAAGTGGCTTAAGTTGGTTAAGGATTACGACGGTACAATACATTATCACCCAAGGAAGGAGAATGTGGTAGCTGATGCATTAAGCAGAAAAGGAACCAATACATCTCAGCTGGTTCAAGAATTCACTAAAATGAAAATAGATGTGATTCCACCAGCAAAAAGTAGCACATTAGTTATGGCAGCCTTGACACTATGACCATTGTTGAGAGATCAGATCAAGGCAACACAAGAAAATGATAAATTCCTGTGCAAAATAAGGGAGCGAGTGCTGAAAGGCAATATTCAAAATTTCACATTGGCAAACGATGAAGCATTAGTCTTCGAAGGAAGAATTTGTGTTCCCAAGAATAGAGAGATAAGAAGGGAGATATTAGAAGAAGCTCATAACACACCATATTCCATTTATCCCGGGCAAACCAAAATATATCAAGACTTGAAGAAATATTTTTGGAGGAGGAACATGAAGAGATCTATCGGCGAGTATGTGGAAAGAGCATGACTTGCCAATAGATGAAAGCGGAACATCAGCGACCAATAGGTCTTTTGCAGCTGCTCGAGATTCCGGAGTGGAAATGAGAGAATATCGCCATGGATTTTATGGTGGGATTTCCAAAAATGATCAAATGAAACCACTCAATTTGGGTGATAGTGGACAGACTCACGAAATCTGCATATTTTCTACCAATGAAAATGATGTTCAACATGGATCGTCTGGCCCAACTTTACATAGACGAAATTGTAAGACTGCATGGGGTACGAGTAACTATTATATCTGATCGGGACACGAGGTTCACCTCAAATTTCTGGAGAAGTCTACAAGAAGCAATGGGAACGAAGTTAAGGTTCAGCACCGCCTATCATCCTCAAATGGATGGGCAGTCAGAAAGAACAATCCAGACGCTAAAAGACATGTTGCGAGCCTGCGTAATGGATTTTGGTGAAAATTGGGAAAGTTATTTAACGCTGGTAGAGTTTACCTACAACAACAACTACCAAGCAACCATTGGAAAGGCTCCTTATGAAGCACTATACGAGGGAAAGTGCAGATCGCCATTGCACTGGGACGAAGTTGGTGAAAAGAGAATTCTAGGACCGAAGTTAGTTGAAAAGACGGTGGGTGTGATCAACAAGATTTATGAATGCATCAAAATTGCACAAGATCGACAAAAGTCCTACGCTAACCTTAAGAGGAGAGATTTTCATTTCAAGATCGGGGATAAAGTATTCCTAAGGTTAACGCCTATGAGAGGAGTAGTTCGTATTGGTACAAGAGGGAAGCTGAGACCGAGATTTATAGGACCATTCGAAATCTTGGAGAGAGTTGAGGGATTGGCGTACCAACTTGCTTTACCACTAAGTTTGACCTCAATACATTATGTTTTCCATGTTTCGTCGTTAAGAAAATATATTCACAATCCGGGTAATATCGTGAATTATGCCGAGTTAGGGTTGAATAAGGATTTGACTTATGAGGAATACCCAATAGCTGTGTTGGATAGGAAAATTCACATGCTAAGATATAGAGACACGCCGTTAATTAAGGTTCAGTGGAGTAGACACAGTGTAGATGAAGCTACCTGGGAAAAAGAAGAGGAAATTATGTCCAGATAACCGCGTTTCTAGGCTCAAGTAAATAATTTCGAGGAGGAATTTTTTTTAGTAGGGAGGGATGTAGTGACCCGATTTATTTTGGCTACGTTCATTTCCTAAAAATATATTTTATTCATTTTTTTATTTATGTGATATTAAGTCTAATAAGTCGCGCCTAAGTAATTTATTTTTCGAGCATGAATTCATTTTAGTATATAGTAATTTCATAGCATGATCATGCATTTAACTTAACTATGTGCCTAAATTGTTGCATTTTATTTTATTTATTTGGTCCAAAGTTTATTTCGTAGCTCATTTTTTTTAATGAAAATTGAAAGCCCAAGTCTTTTTTCAAGCCCAAATAAAACTCTTCTTTGAGCCAACTGTGGAAGCCCAAATCTTTATTATTATTTTTTTCTTTTATTTATTTCTTATCTTCTCCTCCAAGTATAAGATAACAACGAGAGAATCCTTACTTTATCAAACTCCTCCATGAAATCATAACTATACTAGTATAAATAGGAGTCTCAACCTTTCATTTTTCTTACACCAAGAATAAAAGAGTTCGAAAGTTTTTCCCTTTTAAAGAGTTCCCGTCCAGAGGTATGAACTTTTCTTCTGTTTTTTTTTCCTTCTCTGCATTTGCATATGTTGACCTTTCGTGAAGTTATAGCAGAGAGAGAGAGAGAGGAATGATACTGTATTAAAGTCTAATGTTGGCATAAAGCTTTTAGTAAAAGAAAATGGAGTGAGACCGTGTTATTTATTTTTCTGCTAGAGAATTGTCTCCTTTTTGGGACGTTACAAGATGAGATCCTCTACTCCACATTCTCTATCACACTTTTGTGTCCCACCATTAAATTTAGTATTTTAAAAATATTTATTATAAAAATAAAATTATTTTATTATAGTATATCCAATCATAATTAATTTATTGCTAAAAAATAAAATTTTAAGAATTTATACCCTAATTATGGAATAATCAACCATATTAAATTTTAAGAATTTTTTTACCAATGTTTCATCCTTGATGCCAATAGAAATTTATTTTTTTAGCTTTTTTAACATAAGCTCGATTATAGGTTTAATTAGAGATTTAATTATATGTTCGATTATAAGTTCGCGAACAGGCTCGTTTATCTTTGAATTCAAACTATTTGTGAACTTAGCGAGCCAAATACTCTCAAGTTCGAGTTCGGCTCGTTTATTTAGTCGAGTTCGAAAAAGAATTCGAATTCGGTTCGTTTGAATAATCAAGTTTCAATCGATCTTTTTTCGAGCCGATACCCGAGTAGCTCACGAACCAATTGGTTCATTTACAAACCAAATATTAATCGGTTATATTAACTAAAACATGAAAATTAATTACTAAAAAATAATTATATGCCATAATGAGTGGAATAATCCCTAAATAATAATTACAAATTAAACTAAATAAAAAAAATTGAAATTGAAAAAAAAGAATAGATGAAAATCTAATAAAAATAAAAATGGGATACCATATGATATGAGATAGAGAAAGTGGACTAAAAGATTTCATTTTCTCTTGTCCCATTCATATATGCTTTTCTCCCAATATATAAGTTGATTTAATTCATTTACATTTCTTTTTCAATAATTTTTATAATCCAAGTGAAAAATCCATCCAACCTGTATGAATGAAACTGAGGAAGTAATCAATTTTTTCAACTTTCAATTAAATTAAACTAGTTTTGATTCTAAGAAGAAAAAATTATGGAAGTGAACGGACTTTTCGAATATGCTAGTTTTTTTATAACGTTTTATACATTAATATAATTAAATATCATAAAAGGTATAGTAAATAATAAATAACAAACAATTGACGTCATGTAGTGACATCATAAATATACAGTTTATATTATTAATAAAACAATATTAAACAATTTTAGATTTTCCTATTAAAAACTTTAGATGTATCTTAAAAAGGTGATATATATATATATATATATATATGTTGTAGTTATTATTTTTTAATTAGGTTAGTAATAAGGTAAGATATCTATACTATAAGTAACATCATAAATATATAGTTGATATTAATTATAAATAAAACAATATTAAACAACTTTAGATTTTCCTATTAAAAACTTTAGATGTATTTTAAAAAGGTGATATATATATATGTTGTAGTTATTATATATCAAAATATAATTATGTAAATAAAGGGTTAAAATAGAGATTTAAGTAAATTTTTTTATATATATAATTATGGAGCTTTAAAGAGTAAAATAGGGGCTGCATTTCGAATCACCCAAACTAAATTTAAGCAAATAAGATCTTTTAGTCCACTTTCTCTATTTTACTTAATGTGCCATAATGAACTTTTTAATAGCTTTTTTCAATCTTTCATTTCTTTCTAAAAATTTAATTTTTTTTGTTCAGTTTTATTTGACAATTATTATTTAATTAGAGTTTACTTCACCTAAATAGGAGTCTAATTTTTTTTTAGTATTTAATGTTCATTTTTAGTTAATAAAATTTCATTATTATTGTTGATTATTACATAATTGTTTAAAATTCGAATTATTAACAGCAAATGTTAATTATGATTAATTAAGTATAATGAATTTTATTTTTATAATAAACACTGTTAACATATAAAATTTGATAGTGAAACACTAGAATGGAATAGAAAAATTGGATAGGGATCTCATACGGAATTTGTGGCGCTGGAACTTTAATTGAACCAGCTTCACATTGTATTATTCTCTTTCATAAAGAAAAGTAACAAAATTATCACTAAAACAGGACGACGTACTACTATGCGACGTAATAATGGAAGCATAAACTTGCTTTAGTTAATCTAACACAATATATTAATTCTAATAACTAAATCTAGCTAGGTAGGGCCCATGCATATCTATTAAAAATTATACAGCCAATTTTTTGACCGTACGCAGCAGGAGGGCTGGGCTTCACCGTCGTCGACGTTTCCGACGGCATTGTCACAAAAAGCATTAGCCGGTTTATCTTGGTAGCTGAGGTTAACTTCAGCCGCAGTAATTCCGGTGCAGGGCTGTGTTTTACTGCAATCCAAATTTACTGCAACTTCTGTAGCCGATGTTCCACGTATGTCTTCATATGTCACGTCGCTTATTTTCACCCCCGAGCCCTATATATCAAACATTTCAAAAATTAACATATATATTAGTTTATTTTCATACAATTTAATTATTTCATCTACGTATATAGTTAATTAATTTACCTGACTGGGACAATTTCCATGGCTGGGACAGTAGTTCTGATCGATTATAATGGGGTTTTTGACATCAATCATGAAAAGATGCTGGAAAATTAAGCCTTTAACAAATCCATTGCTAGGCCTAGCCCATGTCTTCACTCTCACACCATTTTGAGTTCGGGTAAATGTCGCTGATTTTACCGTCACATTTTGCACTCCTTCTTCATTCAATTTCCAGCCTAGACTTCCGATGCTGCCAAATTCATTTAAATTATTAATCTCATATATGTTGGAATAGAGGATCTCATGTGGGATAATATTATATTGTTAAGTACCTAACACCGTGGCCGGGGCCGCAGGTGAGGTTTTGGATCATCAAGGAGGAGGAGCCCGGGCCGATGGAGACGCAGTCATCGCCAGTGCCGATGAGAGAATTGGTGATGGAAACTCCCGATGAGTGCTCCACGTGTATTCCGTCGGTGTTGGGGCTGTTCTCTGGTGCCGAGATTTTCATGTTGAACAGGTTGACATTGCTACTTCCATAAATAATTATATGAAACATTTCACTATTTAAGGAAGATAATCCATCGATGAGTATGTTGTTGGAACCGTACAACCCCAGTGACTGCATGGATCCGATATTCCACCAATATTCAATTAATATAAAGCTCAGAGAAATTAACTTTGAAGAAATAAAAATTAAATAAAGTAATAAGCATTTAATTAATTCCATGCATGATATTGATTAGTGTCTGGCAGTCTAGTACTAGTATATTGCTAATGACTATTCCAACATTAAAATAAGATAATAATAATAATAATTACCGCTGCTCCGTCAGGACAACTCTTGCCGGAATTCTTGCAAGCCCACAAATTGGAGCCTTGACCATCTAGGGTTCCGCCGTAGATAGAAACTCCGGTGACCCTTCGGAACAACAACCAAGTACCACTTTTTCCTATAACATCGTAGTCAGAGGGAGCTACTAGAGTCCCACCAATTGCAATACGTATGGTTATTGCAGTATTTTTGCACAAATCGCCACCAAATATTGCATTTCGCAGGAGGTATCTCCCCGGCGGCACGTATATGGTGGCGGGGGCCGTGGCGGCGCAGGCGGCGCCCCATGCACTTAGAAAAGCATTTGTGCAATCGGATATTCCATCGGATTTTGCTCCATAGGTCTGCACATTGTAGATGGGATCGGCTGCGAATAATGATGCTGAAGAGTAGTAGAAAAGTGTTGTGAAAATGAGAATTTCGATCTTTGTTGAGGTGCTCATTTTTTTCTTTCTTTCTTTTTTTTTTTTTTTTTATTTTATGTTTGTGTGTGATTTAAAATGGATTGAGAGATGGTATATATAGTCTTCTAGCTAGCTTGTGTATGGGAAGAAAAGCGCCTGCATAAATTTTCAATATATATTGAGTCGAATCTATTTATTAATTATGTATATATTGATAAATTTAGAGGGACAAATAAAATTTAGTCCAAAATCAAATCAATAGTCTATTGTAAATATATTGCGATCTTATATTATAAGAAAGAATCGATTTTTGATTCTCAACAGTACTAAATTTGGTTTTAGTTTACATGCCTATAATTCACTATAACAAACATGTTTGATTAGGCCGGCTTTAGTAATATTTTTGTATTAATGGATATTCTGAAATCTTAATTACTACCGGGATTTGCGCTGTAATTAAATTATCTAAATTTAAGATTCAAACTTTGTTTTACTAGAATAGAAGTTCAATAAATTCATATTTTCCAAATTAAATGAACTATTAATTACTCATTAGACCAGTAGCTATACTGACATTTATATATGACATAATTAAACGAGTCCATGATCTTGTAATCCATTCATTAATTGTCATAGATAATTTTGAATGAGCATAAGATAGTTTTTCCCATTTGTGGCGATTTTGAATTCCGGAAGCACGCACGAAAACCCATACATGCAAGAATTTTTATTTTATTTTTTTCAAAAAAGAAAACCCATGCATATAAGAATTACAAATATTGGCATAAACATTATTTTTTAGTTTTATTTCAATATTACGCAGATTTTAGTAGTATACAATGACGATTTCATATTAGATGGGGAAATATTTTAATAAAATGAAATAAAAATGTGGAATTAATGAGTGGTCTGAACTACGAATCATCTAGGCCTCATTTTTCTCAAATATATTATTTTTAGAATAGTTAATTTACAACCCCGATTAAGATTTATTTACTAAAAATTAAAACTAAAAGAATAATTACATGCCCTATTATGATATAATCAACTTTAATTAACACTTTTCAATTAAAAGAAAATTTTGAAAAGTAAAATAAAAAAATATAGTGGTTTAAACAAAAAAGTGAAATAGAGGATCTTCAATTTCATATGAGAACACGACGGCTAAGAGAATCAAGTCTATAATTTAATTGGTCTCGCCATATTAATATGGGGAAAGTCTACTATATTATTACAAATGGGTACTACCGGCCTCAAATTGCACGTATCGTGTTATGTCAATAACTTTAAAAAAGAAAAATACTAATACGGAGTTTTCAAAGATGAAGTCGGGTAGAATTTTCCACTAATATTGTTTTTCGGCCATGTATTTTTTTTGAAAGGGGTAAAACTGAAATTAAGTAGTCAATTAAAATTTTTAAAAAAAGTATTACTTTTGCTCTTTTGTTAGAATAAACCCAGAGAAAAACTTTTGCTCTTTTGTTAAAAAAAAATTAAGTCACCAAAAATACTTTTTATTAAGTGAATCTACTTCCTCCTAATATAAACTTCTGGTTAGATAAACCCAGGGCCCCTAGCTGGGTTTTCCAAGTGTGCCGTGACATAGGACCCAAAAATTTAGAGGACCCAAAAAAGAAATAATATATCTTTTTTTAATAAATAAAAATATTAAATATTCTTTCCATATCTCTCTCTCTTCTACATTAAGTTGAGATTATATTGGGATGTCAACAATATAAATAATGTAGTTTGATTTTTTTTTTCTTTTTTGTCAAAAGGGTAATTGCACTTTAATACCTATATTTTGTGTTCTTTTTCAAAATTAATGAAACAGTACCTACTTTTTTTTAAAAATACAAATCTAATTTCTAATCAATTTTACGACTCAAAAATTGTACGATTTATTGTATTTTAATTTTTTATTGGATAATTTTTTTTACACAGTTAGGAAAATATAAATGTTAAATCGCAATCAATTACATTGGATTTAGGGTCAATAAAATGTTAGAGTTGTAAATTTTTTTAAAAGGTCAGTTCTATTTTATAGGCATCAAAATATAATTTAACATTGTAAAAAATATAATTGTAATATGCTAATATTTTGAAATTTATTACTAAAATTAAAATTAAATGTTTTTTTAAAATATTATTGGCCCAAATTTTAAACCACCTACCCCACCCCAACCCCAAAACACCCACCCCGTTTCAATTTGTGGCAGAATTAATAGTATACACACACGCATATAGTAAAACTAAATTCGAGCGAGATTTGTATTTGAATTTATATATATCAAAGTTGCTTTGAGTCGTCTCTAAAACGAAATTTAGTTCAAATATGAGGTTTGAAATTTTAGATAATCTCATTTCAGTTTATTAATTAATTTATGTTCCTAACAAAGTCGAATTCCAATGAAACTTGAAAGGGCAGAAAAATCTCGCATTGTAAAATGGCGGCTGCAAAATTAATACAAGAATATATCACCAAATGCAAAAAGCAAGTATATATCATGTATGTGAAATTGTGAATGTAATGTTAAATCACACTCAATCTTCTAAAACTATATACAGTATATGGCAAAAAGAAGGAATCCCGGAAAATTTGGCAACGTGCATTTATAATTTATATTATCATAATAAATCTATCAATTCGCATTCTCAGAAAAAAAAAAAAAAAAATTGAATACACACACACACACACTTAATAAATAATACGTACATAATACGTCATTCTCAAGATTTTTTTTTTTTTTTGCTATGCAAAATATAAATATATGATGCAAATTTTTAGGTATGAAATTCGCTAAACGTCCCTATGTTATCGAAATTTCACACCAAATTACTCTTTTGTGTTTTAAAAAATATGCTCAACTTTCATTTTTTTTTTGGTTCAAAAAACCCCCATTTCCAAGCGAATTATTGAAGTGCTCAAGACTAATTAAATCAATAAGAGTATTTTGGTTCTAAATTTGAAAATATGGAAAATGTGCACACTTTCTTAAAAAAATGATTTTTTTTTATGAAATATTACCTCCGTCTCAATAGCAAGGCCCCCCTCTTATTAAAATAGAGAGAGTAATAAATAATAAAAAGGGGACCTTGCTATTGGGACGAAGAGAGTACAAAATAACGATGATAAAAAGTTTGATGGAACAATAATAAAATCTCCAATATGGCCCAACAAGTATTAGTTTTGTTATATTTAATCGTCGAGATTTATAATTGACCCATCAAACTTTTTTTCAAGTATAATTAATAATTCATTTTTCTTTAACAATTATTGCTAATTTTGTCCTGCTTAGTTGACAATGAGTTTTACACAACTAAGCCAACAATAGCCGTATATGGCACGGCCCATTAATATTTTTTGGCCATCCTCATCTAAAACTAATTGTAATTAATTATTAATATTTTGTTGTAACCAACTACAAATTTACAAATAAAATAATATTCACAAAATTGTTTCATCACTTAATTTAGAAGTATCACACATATATAAAAACTACTAATATAATATGATTATTTCGTGTTTTTTTTATAGTTAAAACCAGTTAGGAAAATATATTAGATTTTAAGAATGTGTTATATTTTTTTTATTATTTTTATTTAACTCACACACTCGATCTGTGGTATTAATGAGATTTAAACCTGTAACATTTGATCTCCAAGCAATCTCATTCCACCACTAAGCCATCCCCACCGGAAGTTAAGAATGTGTTAGTTTAATGTGATAGAATTAACATATTTTAATTATGTAATAAGATACAACCATTACTAAACATATTTTGTTATTAAAAAATAACGAAAAGGGCGAAAACGTGCAAAAACAATTTCTTAAAGAAAGGATAAAGAAGTACAATATGTACGAATTATTACTGCATAGTTACGAATTATTACTGGATTTAAGTTACGTAACCGAGTGGCGCCGCCATTTGTTGCCCACTATCTACTCTAGTTGTTGCGTCCGAAAAATATGATTGGATCCAATCCTCATATCATATAATTTTTTATATAATTTTATATATATATATATATATAGGTATAATGATTTATGATTGTATATTACGATAATTAGTGTAGGTAATACGTGAAAAAGAAGAAGCAAATACATGGTTTCCTTGAATATATATATATATTACAAAACAAGTTATATATATATGATAACAACACGAGTGTAGAATACAACACTCCAATGATTAAATGGATTGCGCCGCCAACAGCAGCCGGGCTTCGGCCCTCAATCAAGAATCCGTATATCATATAAATTTACTTAGATGGAAATTTAAATATCCCCATATATATAGTCACACATAAATTTCATTCTGTATATTAATTATATATTTATATATGTATAACCTAGCTAGCTAAGTGTTGTATAGTATAGTAAATTAGTAATAAAATATATTTATAAGCAGCTGTTGGGCTTGACAACTCCGTCGGCCGTGCCTCCGGCGTTGGCACAAGACGCGGTGGCTGGTTTGTCTTTGTAGGTGAGGTTAACTTCATCCAATGTAATTCCACTGCAGGGGTGCGTTTTACTGCAGTCAAATTTTACTGCTACTTCTGTCGCTGATGTTCCATGTATATCTTCATATGTGATGCCGCTAATTTTCACACCCGAGCCCTATAAATATAAATTTCAAAACAAAAAAAATTAATTTCAAATTCCAACATTATTATTTATTCTGGACGAGTAAACTAGTTTAATTTGAGACCTTTTTTGATTGAGCATATATATATATATGTTACCTGATGGGGACAATTTTTGTGGTCGGGGCAGTAATTTTGGTCGATAATAATAGGATTTTGGACGTTAGACATGACTACATGCTGGAAAAGAACGTTTCTAACAAATCCATTGCTTGGCCTTGCCCATGTCTTCACTCTCACACCGTTTTCGGTTCCGGTAAAAGTAGCTGTTTTTACTGTCACATTTTGCACGCCTGCTTCGTTCATATCCCAACCTAGGCTTCCAATGCTGCAAAAAGAAAAAGAAAGAGTTAAATATATTAATTTGATGTGTATTACTAAGTCCATTATCAATTGAAGAGTGATTAACTAGATCGATCACCCATGTGACCATGAAACCATGCATGTGCTATTCTGAATTAATATATATGATATCAAAAGTCAATATGTAACGAATTTTGTTTTGCTCGATAATTGAATCAAGCCCTGAATTGAATCGCTATGGTACTCTTTCAAATGTACGTTCGTGATTAGCTAGTATATATGTTATCAATTAGTTGTATTATATATAAGAACAACACAAAAATTATACATAG
The DNA here is from genome assembly GCA_026008535.1 of Perilla frutescens. NCBI lineage: Eukaryota > Viridiplantae > Streptophyta > Magnoliopsida > Lamiales > Lamiaceae > Perilla > Perilla frutescens. Next base: position 5,702,258 of record BRKX01000006.1, on the reverse strand, counting down.
TATAGAGTCATTAATAATATCTATATGTATATATATACCTTATACCGTGGCCGGGGCCGCAGGCGAGGTTCTCGATCCACAAATTAGTGGCGCCGGGGCCGATGGAGACGCAGTCGTCGCCGGTGCTGACGTGGGAGCTCATGATAGTGACACCTGATGACTGCTGGACATGAATTCCGTCGGTGTTCGGGCTGTTTCCCGGAGCTGATATTTTCACGTTCACGACATTGGCGTTGCGACATCCATCAAAAAGAATGTGAAACATTTGACTGTTTAAGGAGGCTAATCCGTTGATTCTTATGTTGTTCGAATTGTAGAAGGCTAATGACTGCAAGGAATGGAAGCAAATAAAATTTCATTATAATTATAAATTGAAAATGAAGACTTACATATATGATCATATCGAGCACTTTCATGCATGACTGCAATAGAAAAATAATTAAGTAAAATAACTAAACTCACCGTAGCTCCTTTAGGACAAGTCTTGCCGGAATTCTTGCAAGCCCACAAATTGGAGCCTTGACCATCTAGGGTTCCGCCGTAGATAGAAACTCCGGTGACCCTTTCGAACTTCAACCAGCTTCCACTTTTCCCAATAACATTGTAATCAGAGGGAGCTACTAGAGTCCCATCAATACGTATGGTTATTGCATTGTTTTTGCACAAATTGCCACCAAAAATTGCATTTCGCAACAAGTATCTTCCCGGCGGCACATATATGGTGGCGGGGGCGGTGGTGGCGCAGGCGGTGCCCCATGCACTTAGAAAAGCCTTGGTGAAGTCGGATTTTCCATCGGATTTTGCCCCGTACGACTGCACGTTGTAGGTGGGATTGGCTGCAAGAATTGATGGTGAGGAGTAGTAGAAGAGTATTGTGAAAATGAGAATGTGGATCATCGTTGAGTTGGCCATTTAATTTGTTGTGATAGGTAGCTAGCTTAGTGTGTTTTTGTGTGTGGTTTGAGGTGGATAAGGAGGTGGAGTATTTATAGGCCAACTTCAACAATTGAGCAAGGATAAGAAAAACGATTGCCTAAATTAAATTGGTCAAATCTACAGTAAATTTCTATAACTAACAAAAACTGTTTTGTGTTGGCTAGAATACCTAGTTTTGTTTAAACAAATGTTAGAAATATTCTGTTACGGGAGTTACGCAGGAAATCACTGAATTAGGGAGTCAAACTTTTAATTTTACGAAGTACTATAACTAAACTATATACACAAACATGCATGTGTGGAAGCAGAAAGGGATTAAATCAGAGGCTGATTGCCTACTTTACTGCATATCTTTGATTAATTATTTTATCATATAGTCAAGAGCGATCGAGAATGATAACTTGTTATATGATTGCATTTGTATTGCCATTCTATATATAATTTTAAGTAAGATATTAATACAAATGCACTCCTTCTCCATCACTTCATTTAATTTAATGGGGCGGACATATAAAACCACCCACTTAAATATGTGTGTTAATATAGAAAACTAGTTAGTGAAACTAAGTAAATGGTCACTTTAAAAAAAAAAATATTAGCAGTCATTTTGGAAGGGAATGTAACACCCTTAATAATAATACACATTAATTTTTAACCTAAGTAATTTTAAATATTAATAATTTAAAACACGGAATCACGCAATGAATTGAAGTGAAAAAAAAAAATCATGAGTTTTTCAGTTCTTCTCTTCCCTCTCTCAGGACAGTTTCCTCTCTCTCTCTCTCTCTCTCTCTCTCTCTCTCTCTCTCTCACCGCGTCAATCCTCAATCGATTTCTCTTTCTCACATCAATCAGAGAGACTGTTGCAGTAGTCGGAAGCCGGAGTTGTCATTTTTGTCGGACTTTATATGTTCCTCGAATGAAGAACACAGACCTCCTACCACCGTCGTTGAAGAATGGAGGACAGCAACTTGTCTGATGATTTCAAACAAATCCCATCCTAATGATGAACAATTGAACTCCATATGTTGTTTTAGATATTTAATTGTTGTTGAATCTTTGAATGGTATAGGGAAAAATAATAATTATGTGAATGTTTGTTTCACAATATGATTATTGGAATGATACACGAGTACTATTATTTATTCGTGCAGCAATTCAAAAATGGATTGCTACGCAAAAAAATACACGAGTAGATCCATTAGTGAACTTGTTCATTAGTTCAAAAATGAACTGATGCACAAATTCACGAGTATGTTTATTCACGCTCATGCATCTGTTAAAAATGGAGCTGATACTCGAGTTTAAGAGTATGCTGATTCACTCATGCAAATGGTAAAAAAGTGAGCCAATACACGAGTTCGTGAAAAGGTCAAGTTGGGGGGAACTCGTGAAACTGTTCAAAAATAAGTTGCTATACATGTACAAGAACGAACTTACTCATGTAGCAACTCATTTTTGAACTGCTGCACAAATGGACAGCTATACTCGTGTATATCAATTGAATAATTTTCGTGCAAACAACAACATTAACATAATATTTTTTTTCCACATGCTGAATAACAATTTAACCACAATTAAATATCTAAAACAAGAAATGGCCGGAGTTCAACGATGTGAATCTAATCATTTTTGTTGATTTGAGGATGCATGATAGAGAAAGTGATAATATTAGGAAATCATAATTTCCCTTAAAAAAAATAAAATAAAATAAAAATCATAGTTTTATTCCCTTCGAAAATGATAGGTGATAGTTTTTTTTTCAAATGAGAGAGAGAGAGAGAGAGAGAGCTCATTTTTTCGATATTATTGATATATGTGTATATACGAAGAATAATTTTTAATAATTAAAATAGAACTAACAATATTATATTGTGGTACTTTATTATTAAAATTACCATAAACATTATTTGGTAAGTTAGTAACTGTAATAAATAAAATTTACCAAGTTAAAATGCCTAAGTAAAAATTTAGCTCTAAACATATATATTTTGTTTTTAATTTTTCCATATAAGTATGATATGTCATAGTCAATTTTCTATACATTTGACTATGGGTTCAAGAATAGATAAATGAAAAAAATAAAGTTGGGGTGGAATCTGGTAGCCAAGGAAATCATGGCATGAAATAAGGTCACGTCGTCCATGCTCTTGCTTTTAGGCATGTGCTTTTTGAAGCTTAATTAAGCAACTAGGAATGGGCTTATATTTATCTCTCTGCTTCACCCCACCTAATAATTAATCTCCACTCCATCATCTTCCTCAAAATATATATAAATAATCAATAATCTCCACTCTTCACTAATTAACAATACAAACACAAATATTCCTTACATTTCCTTAATCCACGTTACCTATATTTCTTAATTATTAAGTGTGTTGTAAAATTTTCATCCAGACGTAATTTCTATTGTTGTGTGTGTGTAGGTGTATATATATGTATATGTGTCTGTGTATGTGTGTGTACAAACCTAGCTAGCTATATTAATATTCATGAATTCCAATTTGTTTCTTTATTCTTTATTATATTCTTATTAGCACGTACACACACAATATTGACACGAGATATATATTTAATAAAAAAAGTTGCGTACCCGTGTGTGTTTGTATACAATTAATGCAAGATCGATGATGCGATAAGATTTGCATGAATGAAAATGGTTTAATTAATTCCCAACAAAGTCCTGATTATCATTCAATGAACCAAAACTAGCTAGTGTAAGATACGAAGAATTACGTGTTACTAATTAACTTAATTACTAAATGAACAATATATAGGTGAACAACATTAATTGCATTGGTTAATTTTCATATGAATAATTCCTGATGATGTAAGTAATATTATATATAATTTTGGGGCATTCATCACTTTTATATAGATGAATATTCGGAGTTCAATCTCCAAATCTCCTCCCGCCAACTAAAAAGGAGAAGAAGAAGTTACTCATGACGTAATACTAAACAATATTAATCTTGTTTATCTTGTCGTTTGATCACGTGATTTTGTTTTTCGCATGTTTTCTGATTTCATGTCATCTAGCTAGCTTGCTTCCGTTATTCGTATATAATGTTTTCAAAACGGATATATAAATATTATATATATATATATACACACATACATTCAGTTGCTCAATGATTGATCCATGCATGCAAATATGCAATTGGCCTTTATATCCGAATAATTCAAAATATAATTGATAGGAGAGAATGTCAATCTCACGAGTGCTTATCACCATATGACAAAGCAATTAATTTAAAAAAATAACAGATTAAGATTTCAAATTAAATATATATATATATATATGTGTGTGTGTGTGTGTGTGTGTGTGTGTATTTTATGTAACAGAATGTGTAGACACGCAGATCTAGAGAGAGAGAGAGAGAGAGAGAGAGAGAGAGAGAGAGAGAGAGAGAGAGAGAGGCTAGCACATGCATGCATGGGGGTTTGGCAGGACATATAATATAATGCAATAATTTATTTGTTCTTATTTAGATAATGTGAATGCAGACATGATTTGGCAATGTAAACATGAAGCATGTCCTACGCAACTCCTAAAACGGCATATATATATTTTCCTAATCTCCAATCACTCCAAACTAATTGATATGTAAACGTAAACAGTTTTTACATCATATTAATGAAATTGAGTTTAATTTGTTCACACTTGATTTAGTTAACAATTAAATGAAGCTCAAATATTAATTAATAATACTCTCAAATGGGAGATAACGACCAACCACAGCGAATAAATTCAAGATTTGATATAATTCACAATCTGCACACATCTATAATAATTGCATGAAATGGAAGGCATAAAATTCTTTTATTGCCAAACTATATATATTAATATATATATATGGGTCTGAAAAGCAACGAGTATGCTAACGTCAAAATACACCACATGCATCTAATAAAATAATGAGAAAAATGAAATTAAATTACTGCGAAAAACCTGGAATCCTTGAAACAGGGCAACGTGAATTTATGGCTATATCATCATCATCATCATCATCATCAAAAATCAATTTAATTATTTCAGGTGATCATAAAACATAAATCCATAAATTTTCATGATTTTGTGGAACTAATTGGACAACAAATGCATATGGATGCCCCATTTCTTTAGGCAACATTACAGCCATTTTTCAGGCATCACTGTTCTCAGCCAATCACGTCGATGGGATTTATATATATAAATTTAAATACTTATATTATTATTTTAATTTCGGATGATGGGATAGATAAGATTGATAGGATAAAGTAGGATTGCACCGTTTGAATAAAAAATAATCTTTTGTTTGGATCGCTTGGATTACAATTTTAATGATTTAGGATAGATTATCAATATTTTGTTTGGATTGAATGATTAGGATTAAAATGTTAGGAAATACCTGAATTGCCCTTCATATAATATATTCATTTATAATTATTAAAGTTGTATTTTTCTATTAAAAGTGCTTGAAATCATGAAATTGAAAATAATTGATGCACAAAAATAATTTAGTAAACATTGGGAAATAAAGACAAAAATTTAATAAAAATATATTATTGGACAAAAATTTAATAAAAATATATTATTGGACAAAAATTTAATAAAAATATTTCAACAAAATAAAATTAATTCATAACTTTCTGAATTATAGAAATTTTTTAATTATTCATTTTTTTACTTATAACATATCTTTGTGTTCACTATTAATTTGATGCGACATAAATTAAAAACTAGAATATCTCCCGTGCGATGTACAAATATGATATGTATAATTTTATTTGTAAGAAAATATAATTATAAAAAAATATTAAAAAATATTACAACAAAATAAAAATTATTTTTAATAAGATTATATTAGTAATTTTACAAATGAATGAGAAGTGATAAATTTAATCACCCCAAAAATGGGGTGATGAACAATCACCCAATTGAGTGATTGGAGCCCGGGCCCGTCATCAATCCCGGACTCCAATCCTTCAAACCAAACGAAGGATAAGGGTGGATAATTTTATCAATCCCCCCTAAACTACCCTAATCAACCAAACCAAACATGCATGGATAAACTTTATAAGATCGTGTGAAAGTGATGTTACCAATTAAACATAAAATAATGTTAAAACCGAGAAGGGCACACAAAATATTTGTTTACCCAGTTTTATGATCCACTGCATGCCATGCCTAGTTACTCACTGGATATGTTTTTTGAAATACATTGTAATTAGGGATAATTTCACTTTTGATCCCGTTAAAATATGATGAAAATATTTTTAATCTCACAGTTCACTTTTTCGGTTCTAAGGTTCAGTTGCTCGACATTTTTTGTCCCAAATCTCATTTTTTTTGACTTTTTAAGTCTCAAAATTAACAATTTAACTCACAAATGGTTGAGGATGTTAATTTTGGAAGCAAAAAAGGTAGAAAAATAGATTTTGGGACACAAAAGTCGAGAAATTAAAATAAAACTTCGGAGAAAAAAAAATGTAAACATTGAGATCGAATAACGTGTAGAGAATGAAAATATAATTGGATGTTTTGTTGGAAAAATGAAATCAACATGTCATATCTGTATTATATCACGACTACAACGCACATAATACAATGTTCTCAATTGTTTGGTCCCAAATTTTGTTTTTAGCCTTTGGTCCAAAAACTAATAAACATAAACCGTTGTTAAGTGAGTTGTTAGTTTTGGGATCAAAAGAGGAAAAAAAATGAAATTTGGAACCAAATATATATGTCGAGTAATTAGTCTTTGGGAACAAAAAAGTCAGATGTGAGACTAAAAGTATTTTGATCTTTTTTTTACTAAATTTTGATCATGTTTTAATGTGACCAAAAGTGAAATTATCCTTTATAATTATATTGTGAAGCTATAACTATATTAATGGAAGAAATCATATATAATGCTACATCAGATCTAGAATTTGCCTAAAGTACTTTTACTGAAAGTTGGACTGATGTTCTTGTATTCATAGTTTTTATCAGGCCGATGAGATCCTCAGTATAGTCCGAAGTGTATGTCCCAACATTAAAAATTATGTAGTTTTAACAATGTTTATAGTAAAAATAACATTTATTATATTATAACTTATCGTTAATATTCATTGTTAAGAACTGAAATTTTTAAAAATTATATATCCTAAGTTTGAAATAATCAACACTAATAATCAATTATATTAACTAAAAAATAAAAAAAATGAATACTAAAAATAATTATAAACCTTAATTGGGTGAAATAAACCCTAAATAATAATGTAAAATTAAATTAAACCAATAGAAATTAAAAGTGGAGAAAAAGAAATGAAAATAAACTAATAGTTTTAATATTGGGACACAAGATACACGCTTTGAACTAGAGGATCTCATATGCTTTTCAAGCTCCATGACTCAAGAGGTTAGTGATAGTGTTTGGTGATTTTAAAAAATAAGGAAAAAGAAGAGACAAAAGAGGGATATATTGAGACAACATGAAGAAAAATGAAAAATGGGATGTTTAATTAATTATTCTTGAAGAAACCGAACTCTCGGTTTTAACAGAGTTGTGTATAAAGTTGAGACAACTTTGCATACGCAGCGGAAATTTAAAACAGAACAACGGATTGAAATTTTCACAAGATTATATTTCTATAATCTCATGAAATGCCTCAGGGCGAAATCTTCACTATATAGAATATGTGAATTACAAAAACACTACTAGAAAAACACTAACTAAAATATTAAGATACTTTATCTCTTCTTTCACAGAAAGTTGAGACTAAAGTTGTCTTAACCAAATCTAGTAGAAAATCTGCAGAATAAAAACTCGATCTCTAATCCAAATGTATATCTCTAAGACTCCGTATCTAACACTATACAATTGATCCCTATTTATACAAAAACAATATCTTGGGCTCTACTCCAAATAACCACACGAACTCCACATTATCTCTACTTCCTTGACTTTAGCTGCAAGCAACCGACTTCCTTAGATATAGGAACGACCCAATCTCTGATTTCATCCTCCTAGACTTGGTCAACCACATGTGTTCCTAAAATATCTCAACCACCTTTACTTCCTGCACAAATAAACAATAAAGAAAGAAAGACAAAACATATATATATCCATAATAAAATTCCAAACAGAAACTGACTTCAACAATCTCCCCCTTTTTGTCTTTCTTCTCAAAACCAACCAAACGTAAAAACAAATTTTCCCCCCCCCTAAAACACACACTCAGAAACCCAAAGTTCAGAGCACAGTTGCTCCCCCTGTCAAGCAAACTCCTCCTTTCGCAGAAACTTCATCTTCATTAACTCTGCTACTTCCAAGCAAACTCCCCATTTCGTAGAAACTTCATCTTCATTAAATCTGCTACTTCCAACCCCACCATCTCCTTGTTTGCTTCTGCTGGTGGACATCAATGTTAACACATCAATCTTAACGCCACCATCATCTCCCCCTTTTTGGGAAGAAAGCAAGCATTGAAACTTCCTCCGTTGTTGATCAAACTTCTGTATCTAATCTGTGCAAAAACTGATGTGTTCCTCGATATCTGACTCGGAGAGTGCAGCTTCTTCATCAGGATCAAGACACAGCTTTGTTCTCTTTGGAGTTCTGCTCACTTTGGCCTTAGCTTTCGAAGATGATGAGGCCGGCAAGGTGAGAGGTCGCGACTAAACCTCTGAGCAGCTATCAATTTCTGGAGAAATCTCCATAGGTGCGTTCCTTCTAGAAGGGGACAGAAGTACTTTAGGCCGGAGAATTGGAGTGGAATCCGGCGACAAAAACTGAAAACGGTTTAGCGGTTGTGGCGGAGAGAGAAACGAAGGCTGATGGGGAAAGGTAGACAAATGTCGAAGGTAGGCCAACACTTCAGGATCACTAAGCAACTCTTGAATCTTCTTCATTTTGTCAGAATCCATGGTGACAGAGATGAAAACGAAAGGCTTAGAGGAGACGAAAAGGTTTTTGTAAAATGATGGATGGGTCGAGAGAATCTAAGTGAAAAAGACTTTATATAAAATATGGAAGAATATAACTATATCTGGTAGATACCCGCTTCCAAATAAATAGGAATCAATAAATTAAAGATATAGTCAAAAATGAGTATTAAAGATAGAGTAAGATACATTTCCAGATACATTCAACTGACTTTCAAAATATTCATTTTTTTATTTAAGTTAACAACTATTGTCACCAAAATTTTATTTATCAGAAAACTTTTGATACATCATAGAAAACTTATTAAAAAGAGAAGCAGATGATGATTAGATGAATAACCAAAAGAATCTCATAAAAATCATTTATCTAAGATCTTTGATCTAGTTATATGATTTTATAAGAACAATCATGGTTTCACCTTAAAATAGGCTTTTTCATCCTCGAATCTGTTCAACTTCACAGTTAACGATGATATGCCAAAAGTTGTGACAACAGTTGGGTCAACTGTAATTTTCATATTGAACACAAACCAAGAGATTTTCTCAGAATTGAGAATCTCTCATAGCTTAAAGCTTTTGTAAATAAATCAGCCAGTTGATTGTCTGTACTAATATACTCTAACTTTAATAATTTCTTTTCAACTAAATCTCTAATAAAATGATACCTTAAATGAATGTGCTTGGATTTGAAGTGATGAACGGGGTTCTTTACAAGGTTGATGGCACTTGTATTATCACAGAGCATCACCAAAGAATTGCTTTCCAAGCCATAATCATCCAGCATCGACTTCAGCCATATTAATTGAGTTGAACAGCTCCCGGTAGCCACATATTCGGACTCGGCTGTGGACAATGAGATACAATTTTGCTTTTTGTTGTGCCAAGAGATGAGGTTGTTTCCTAAGTAACAACATCCTCCACTTGTACTCCGTCTATCATCAATTTCTCCAGCCCAATCAGCATCACGAAAGATCCTTTTTACAGCTTTTAGGTGCTCCTCCTTTGGACAATCTCCACATAGGCTTGGGCTTGATATGTTCAACTTTGCAATTCCAAGAACAGCATTGATCCTTTGGAGATTCTTCATATTGCGGAAATTTGTGTGGCCCAATTCTTGATGCCAAAGCTGCACCTCATGTACTTGCGCACTTAAACAGCTGTTTCTGTTAGTTTCATAGATATTATTGGAAGACCTTACCCCTGAGATCACATGATTTCCGTTGTTGTCCATCACAGTGCACCTTTCTTTATCAAAGATGACACTGAAGTTGTCATCACATAGTTGACTAATGCTAATGAGATTTGCCGTCAGCCCTTCAACATGTGATACATTGGCCAGCTTTGGAAGTCCAGGACTGTCCAAGGTTCCTCGTCCAACAATCTTGCCATTTGACCCTCCTCCAAAAGTTACTTCACTGCCATTGATTCTTTGATAGTTTGATAGATAACATCTGGAGCCTGTCATGTGACGTGAGCATCCACTATCAAAGTACCATGTGGTCGAGTCATTATCTATCGATGCAGTGAAGACCACTTGGCAGGTAACTGTTGGCGTAACTTTGGGTCTCCATACCAGTTTCTTGGACATGTCACCTTTGTTTGAGAGGATAGGATTTGATGCTTGGTTCTTCAGATGCATCTCCTTATGATGTTCCTGCAAAAACTTATGACAGAAGGGCTTAATGTGTCCAGGAAGAAAACAGAAGTGACAAATGTACCTCCTACGTTTTTTCTTTGCTGACGAAGTTGTGGGAACTTCCTTAGCTTTCACAAATGGTTTGCCATGAGTAGACACAATCTGAGTGAAGGCTGGTCTTGCACTCGAATCATACCCAAGGCCATGTGAAGTTATCTGAGTTTGAGACAGAACTTCATCTAGTTTTGAGGTTCCCGTGTTGAGTCTTTTAAAAGTTTCATCAGCATGATTGAGTTTAATTCTCATGCTGTCCAACTCAGCATCCTTCTTTGTCAGCATGACTTCCAGCTTTTGTAGTGAGGCCTTTTGCACAGAAACTTCCTCAGTTAGTGAATCCACCACTTTGCACTGTTTGGACCATTTGACGTACAGTTCCTTGTAAAGTTCTTGCATCTTTATCAGTAACTCCAGAGTTTCCTCTTCCGTGACTTCTTCCTCATTTTCTGCAGTGGACACAACAGTGTTGAAACAGAAAAGAGTGTTATAGTAGGACTCATCATACCTATCTGAAGTTATCTCAACTTCGGTGTAGTTTGACTTGTCCTCTTCAACACATACTGCAGTTAGGGCTGCGTGCTCATTTAGTGCATCATCTGGGATCTCCTCTACATAAATCCCTGAAGTGTCTAGCTCACTGTCACTATGAGATAGGAAATTAACTTATTTCCCAAGTTTTCGAAAAGTGTTCGGACACTCGTTTGCAAAGTGCCCATAGCATTTGCACTCATAACATTGAACAGTGGAGAAGTCTTTCACTTCCTTTGGTCTGAAATGATCTGATGCAGCACGCTTTATGATCTTTGGTTCTTTTCTAGGTGTGTTCAATCTTTCATGAGAACCAAGGATCCGGAAGAATCATTGCGAGGCTTGCGTTGTTCACCACCCCCCTTTTGTTGTTTCTCTTTGCTAGCTCGAATAAGAGTGTTAAGTCTTCTGATAAGAAGAGTATAATCGGGATTCTTTTCATTGATTACTTCAAGATCTTCATCCTCTTCTTCGTCATAGGCTGAAGTTGATTTTGAAGTTGTCCCGACAGTCAAGGCAATTCCCTTCTTCTTATGTCCACCTTTTTCATTTAATTCCATCTCGAATGTCTTCAAATCATTCATTAGTTTAGTAAAGTCCAGACATCCAGTATTCGAAGCCGTATCAATTGCAACAACCTTCATGTCAAAACGAGGTGTAAGTGTCCTCAAAGCTTTTGAGACTAACCTTTTGTTGGTGATCGGATCACCAAGATCAGTGCATTCATTTGCTATCTCAAGCAGTTTATTGCAATAGTCTCCAACGGTTTCATCATCCTCCATTTTCATGTTTTCAAATTTCGTGTTAAGAATCCGATGTCTGGATTCTTTAATTCCAACATCACCTTCGCAATGTTGCTGAAGTATATCCCACGCTTCCTTGGCCGACTCACAATTTCTTATGAGTTTGAACATTTGAACATCTAAGGAGGATTGAATTGCGTTGAGGGCCTTATCATTGTAGGTAGCTTCTTCATTTTGTTCCCTGGTCCATTCTGACGGAGGGGTGCGGAACGAGTCTCCATCAGCATCCACGGTCTTAGGATGCGTCCATGTCTTTTGTACGGCATTCCATGCTCTTGCATTAATTGATTTGATGCATGATCTCATTCGAACTTTCCAGAAAGAATAGTTCATTCCATCCAGAACAGGAGGTTTGTTGAACAATGGGTTCGTGTAATCCATTGTGCCTTACGAAAACAGGATCACCACTTAGTGTGTCAAGTGTCTGCTCTGATACCAATTGAAGAAACCGAACTCTCGGTTTTAACAGAGTTGTGTACAAAGTTGTGTATAAAGTTGAGACAACTTTGCATACGCAGCGGAAATTTAAAACAGAACAACAGATTGAAATTTTCACAAGATTATATTTCTATAATCTCATGAAATGCCTCAGGGCGAAATCTTCACTATATAGAATATGTGAATTACAAAAACACTACTAGAAAAACACTAACTAAAATATTAAGATACTTTATCTCTTCCTTCACAGAAAGTTGAGACTAAAGTTGTCTTAACCAAATCTAGTAGAAAATCTGCAGAATAAAAACTCGATCTCTAATCCAAATGTATATCTCTAAGACTCCGTATCTAACACTATACAATTGATCCCTATTTATACAAAAATAATATCTTGGGCTCTACTCCAAATAACCACACGAACTCCACATTATCTCTACTTCCTTAGATATAGGAACGACCCAATCTCTGATTTCATCCTCCTAGACTTGGTCAACCACATGTGTTCCTAAAATATCTTAACCACCTTTACTTCCTGCACAAATAAACAATAAAGAAAGAAAGACAAAACATATATATATCCATAATAAAATTCCAAACAGAAACTGACTTCAACAATTCTAGTTTTATTATTTAAACTAGTGCACTACCTGTGCAATGTACGATGATTTTACGTTATAACTAAATCTTAAAACATAATTCATTCATAAACATTATACAAAAATATTTAATTTATATTAATTTAATGCATTGAAATATCTATTTGTATATAGTATTTGTATTGCTAAAGCTATTCATCACTAAAGATTACACTATAAATTAAATTAGAAATAATAAAAACAGAAAAACATTGACTATTCCACTTTTGAGGTCATCCAATCACATCCCAATCAGTATGAGGGAACAAATAATCACAAATATGAAGCATTAGGTTTACAAAATTAATCACCAAATATTAAGTAAATGAATGATGGTTGTTTCATTCTTCTTCACTCCAAATCAGAAAATAAAATCACAGAAAGCTGAAAATTACAAATTAAATAACTTTCAATTGATTTGGTGCGGGTTTGGTCCAAAATGGACAATACTATATTAATTAGTGTAAGTGAAAGGTGAACTCTCACGGCCCACTCACTTTGAGGGAACGTATAATTTATATCATATATTATGTTACTTAGCCACATAAACACAAAAAATGGGAAAAGGTAAAAAATAGAGAATTTCGCTTATAAACGCCAATTTGAAAAAAAAAAATTCAAATTTTATTCAAGTATCGAGTGCATAGGGTCATAGGGATATGATAAGCAATTTTTTTTCCCTTTAGCCGACTAATTTCTCTCTCAATTATTTTTGCAGTACTACTTTGATCTATAAATTATTTAATACTATATATCATCGATAATGTACAGTAACATTGGTTAAACTTAAATCCATAGAAAGTAGTATATGACTGTTAAGATCATCATTCATGTGTTTGTGTTCAGATGCATAAAAATTGTGCAAATAAATAACGAAACACCCTTACTTCTCATATAAAATTAAATAACTGAAATATGAAGATTTATTCAAGAGCAAGTCCCCACAAAAACACCTTCAATGCATTCAGTCTAAAAACAAAATGTAATTAACACTAAAAAAACATTATTACCTTATTGGAGATGATTGCGGTGTGTGAACTGCAAAATTTTTCATGTCCGTCACAATATTGAATATCTCTATTCAAATATTCAATATGATGACTACCTCTGAATATTTGAACAATGAAACATTGCGAATTATTTCACATTAAAAAGTATATTTATTCCTATTTTTGTGAAAACAAACAATATTGGATTCGTTTCCATTAATTCATGCTTCATGTCAAGAATTAAAAAATTGATTATTTCACCCTACCACCTATACACACAGGGCTTCATTCTAATTAAGAGAATTGATAATATAATTGCTATTTAGAATCTATATACATTACATTTATTTCATCAGGGCTTCATTGTAAATCTAATTAAGAGAATTGATGATATAATTGCTATTTAGAATCTATATACCTTACATTTATTTCATCGTAAATCAGAACATTAAAGAATCATTCTATCAAAGATGGAGGGCAAATTACAAGTCAAATACCAAAAAACCTCCATGAACGAAGAAATAAATATTTGACCTCTACTAGATTAGAGACCAAAGTCAGTGATCAGTCAGCAAAGCCATGAACCATACACACACACACACAAAAAAAGGAAAGAAAGAAAGAAAGAGGGAAGAGATAAATTAAGAGTCAACAAAGCCACGAATCACAAAAAATAAAAATATATTAATAAATACATAAATAATTAGAGAAATTAAGCGGTCAACACAGCCATGAATTACAAAAAAAGGTCCAATGAGAACGGAGAAAACTTATTTTTTGAAAGTATTTTAAACGTAAACGAATAAATTGATTCTGACAATTATGAAACAATTCCACAAACCAAGACAATTAACATGAATTGCACACTGAATATTAAGGAAACTAGTACACCACCTGTGCCGCACAGGAAAGTGAATGTTATTAAAAATATACATGAATAATAATAAAATCATATTCGATCTTGAATTTAGTATGTGAATATATGAATTAGATCGACTGAATTATAAATTATTTGTATATTTTTCAAGGTTGTAGAAATCGACTTGGCCGGAAACATCCAAGTTGGGTGTAAAATCGGAGAGGCCAAATCCTCATCACCCAGGCGATCTCGGCGGCAATCAATTGGCCAATTAGGTACCGATCAATTTTTATTTGAACTTTTTAGTTCAAAATATGACTAAATAAAAAATTTGAGATTTTTCACTCTTTTATACAACCTATATCCAATTTCTTCAATCTACAATCTATATGAGATGTAAAAAAATTGAAATAAAAGTTGCAGAAATAATTTGAGATTTCTATTTCAATTTAAGATTACTCACTCATTTATACAATAATTCATATTCCAATTTGTGAATCTAACCGATGTGGGATATAGAAAATGTTGAAAAATTAACTTGAACTTTTATACAGCAACCTACATCTCAATTTTCATTATACAACCAATATGGGATGTAAAGTAAATGAAAATCTAATATGTAAATAGCGATACATAATAATATATAATAAAAAATAAAAGCGCTTAGAGCCTAAGCAAACAAAATGGATTGTTATATATTATTACATGTAATTTTATTAACTCACTTATAAAAAATCAAATAGTGTGATTCCAATGATTAATATGCAAGATTAGAACTTCACAAATCTACCAAATAAAAATTACGAATGACAAGTGGTTTAGACATGTATTTGCATATTTTTCGTAAAAATAAATATCAAATATTACATAAGACCGAGCCTCAAGATTTATTGATTGTTCATGCACAAGAATATATGTCAATTCTTTGATATTAGATAAATTTTAAAAATATTTAACATTAAATTGATAAGATCAATCAATACATTTAATTTAAAAAAATTAAATATATTTAATTTAAAATTTGGGTGTGGATTTTGATTTTTAAATATATTTAATTAAATTAAAAGGTAAAAAATTTTAAATTAATATTTTTAAAATGTGTATTTGAACTTTTTAATATATTTAACTTAAATTTTAATTTTAAAATAGTTAAATTTTATAATTTATTATTAAACTGATAAAATCATAAATTATATATCAAATATCAAAATATCACACTTGCTCTCAAATCAAAGACTGAAAAAGGTTGAAAGACTATTGTTTGGCCAAAAAATTTATAGTTTGTTTATTCTTAGTTCATCGATGTTGGATAACATTTTTTATAAAAAATTCAAATATATTGAATTTAAGGTTTAAGGTTTAGGTTTCATATATTTAAAATTTCACAAATTATATATATTGATTTGATTTTTTTATATATTTATATTTTTGAATTTAAAATTTAAAATTCTAGTTTAAATTATATATATATATTTATATATATAATAAGAATCCGATAGATATTTAAACGAAAAATTTTAAATATATATTTTTTAGTATTAAATTCATAGATCAAATATTATACTCGATCTCAACTTATAATATCAAGAAAGATTGTGAATATTCTATTATAACTATTAGAATTTACAATATGTTCAAGTAGAACAATACTTCTCATTTTTCAATATGAGATCAAACATTACACTTGAACTTAGATGAAATATGAAGAAAGTAGTAGAATAACTATTGTCGAGCCTCCCAATTTAAATTTGTTAGTTCTTCAATGTGAGATAATTTTTTACAAAAAAATTTAAGATATATAATTTAATTGCTTTAAGGTTTCATTTCGTAAATTTAAGATTATAAACTTATATATATATATATATATATATATATATATATATATATATTTAAAAATTTAGAAATTAAAATTATTTATTTGAATTTTTTAATTTAAAAACATACAATTAAAATATATATTTTTAGATATTTATTTAATAAAAAATTGATATGGATATTTAAACTCAAAAATTTTTATATGTATTTTAATATTAAATAGATAAGATAAATAGTACTATTCTCAATCTCAACTTAAAAGATGAAGAAAGGTGTGAAAATTTTGTTAATGACTTTTAGACTTTATAGTATGTTGAAATAGAACAATACTCCATATTTATCAATGTGGGATCAAACACTATACTTGATCTTAGTTGAAAAGTTGTATGGATACTATTGTTGGTGATGGTTTATAATTTGTTCATTAAAAACAAATTTAGTAAAATAATTAAAACATATGAGATTTAATTTTTTGAGATTTATTTTTCATATATTTAAAATTATAAACTTATATACATTAAAATTGCTGAAATTAAATTTATTTATTTGGATTTTTTATATCTCTTATTTTATTTTATTTTATTTTTTGAATTTAAACACATAAAAAATAAAATTTAATTATATATATATAATTAATAAGAAACTGATAAATATTTAAACTAAAAAATTTATATATGTAATTTAATATTAAACTAATAAGAAAAAATAAAGTTAAAGGGTCAAAAAAGGAATCAAAATTTCATCTATTATAATTTATAGTATGTTCAGGTAGAAGAATGCTCTTTGTTTTTTATTTTGGGATAAAACATTATACTTGATCTTAGTTGAAACACTAAAGAAGTTGTAGGAATATTATTGTTCGCCTTCACAATTTATAGTTTATTCATTCAAAATAATATTTGTTAATTATTCGATATGGAACAAATTTAGTAAAACTTCAAATTAAGGCTTGTACATGTAAATATAAAAAAAATTGAGTTATATTGGTAAAATCAATTTTCAAATATTCATATTTAATTTGAAATTTTAATTTAAATATTAAACTGATAAATTCAAACACACTATTTGTTCTCAAGTCTGAGCTGAAAAATCAAGAAAAGTGTGAGATGTGAACATTTTCATTATTGACCATTAAAATCTATAGTACATCCAAGTAGAATAATTATCTTCAAAATTCGATATGGGATAATTGTTCTTTAAAAAATTTGGCTTCTTACTACTTTTCAGTTTTTCCAACTCTGAAAGCATTTGAAACTTTGCAGACATTTTATCATTACATAATCCATTTCAAGTAATACTAATCGAGTAAATGTGTGATGTGTGTAATATATGTAATTAATAAGGTTATAAAGTGAAAATATTAACATCATATATATTGTTTGTATAAATAATTACACTAAAATTTACCAACTCCGATCTGTTTGAATGTGTAGCATATAATTTTGTCTCGCCTCTCGAAATGACATGTCAGTCAATACTGAACGCTGAATTTGTAATATACCAATCCCTAGTAATGCTATCAAGCTAGTAGGAATTCCAAAAATTCAAATTTAATAGCATACAAGGTTGTTAGAATTTGCAAAAGATTTGTTGTATTTACAAGGTTGTTAGAATTTGCAAAAGATTTGTTGTATTTTCAACCTGATTTCCTTTAATTATTTCTTTTTCAAAATATATATGATTTGAATTTGAAGGCGCAAACTCCAAAACTGACTTGTTGGTTGTTAGTATCATTTGTTGAAGCAATAAATTACAAACTATATTTCATAATTATTATTAATTCAGAATATTAGAAAATACATTGTTAATAAAATTAAAATAAATATATTTTAATTGATTAAAATATATTTAAATTACAAATGTGAACACTTTTTTAAATTCATACTGATAAGATAAATTATTGACCATTAAAAATAAATGTCCCAACAATCAGTCGGTAAGCCCTTACTGCAGAGTACAGCGGCGAGCAGGATCGTCTCCCAAGGGACTGGCGAGAATTACTCCTTATTTCCAATCTGTATAGCCAAACTTCAAACGGGGGTTTTGAGATTTTTAAACTGAATTTAACGAAAGCAATAATAAATATAAATTAAATAAATAAATACGCAGAGAACGGATTCTAACAGTTATTAAAGAGATATCCCGGATTCAAACTAACTCCACTCTAGCTCAATCAACCGATCCTTGATGCAAAGATTAATTTAATCAACTCATGCAAACCAGTTTTCCTCCGAATTAAACAACAGGACTTGCTGGCCAACTTCGAAACTTTTCCTCCGAATATATTTGTCATGTAAGAATTTTGTGCGCTCTTTGTAGGACCGAGCGTGATCATAAGCTTCCAAATGAATTTTCTCGAGTTCTTGCAATTGGTACTTTCTCTGGAACCCGGCGAATTGTGGATCGAGGCAACACTGTTTTACTGCCCAGAAGGCTCGGTGTTCCAATTCAACAGGAAGATGGCACTGCTTGCCAAAAATCAAGCGGTAAGGGTACATGCCGATAGGTGACTTGTATAATGTACGGTATGCCCATACTGCATCATCTAGGCGCAGGCTCCAGTCCTTCTAGTGAGGACTGACGGTTTTCTCCAAAATGTTCTTGATTTCTCGATTCGAAACTTCGGCCTGTCCATTAGACTGTGGGTGATAAGCTGTAGCCACTCGATGATGAACCCCATATTTCTTGAACAAGGCTTCCAATGTCCGATTGCAGAAGTGAGTGCCTTGGTCACTAATTATGGCGCGAGGAACACCAAATTGTTGGAAGATTTGAGTTTTCAGAAATGTAGCCACCACTTTGGAATCATTGGTGGGAGTAGCTTGAACTTCAACCCATTTGGAGACATAATCGACGGCCAAAAGAATGTACGATTTGCCGAAAGAGCTCGGAAAGGGACCCATGAAGTCCATGCCCCATACATCAAAAATCTCACATACCAAGATCGACACTTGGGACATCTCGTTTCTGGAGGAAATATTACCAAGGCGTTGGCAACGATCACAAGTCTTGCAGAAAAGGTAAGCATCTTTGAAAATGGTTTCCCAATAAAAACCACAATCGAGGACTTTACGAGCCGTCCGCTTTGGTCCAAAGTGTCCTCCACAGGCATGAGCATGGCAAAACTCAAGAATCGACTGGATCTCGTCATCCGGAATGCAGCGTCGAATGACTTAATCAGCACATGTTTTCCATAAGTAGGGCTCGTCCCAAATGAAGTACTTAGTTTGGCTCTTCAACTTATTCTTCTTTGCTGTTTCAGTTCCCTTGGGAAACATCCCAGTTGTGAGATAGTTTACCAAATCAGCATACCAAGGGGTTGCACTGGCTGCGGCCAGTAATAGCTCATCTGGGAAATCATCTGGTATGGGCATACCGTCGGACTGTGTTATCAGTCTGCTCAGATGGTCAGCAACATTATTTTCAACGCCCTTTTTATCTTTGATTTCCAGATCAAA
This sequence comes from Perilla frutescens, assembly GCA_026008535.1. NCBI lineage: Eukaryota > Viridiplantae > Streptophyta > Magnoliopsida > Lamiales > Lamiaceae > Perilla > Perilla frutescens. The sequence goes on along the minus strand of BRKX01000006.1, from coordinate 5,682,192 downwards.
TTCTTGCAAAAGGAGTATCCAACTAATCAAACGAGGTTTGGACTCCTTTTTGGACAGCAAATACTTCAAAGCGGCATGATCTGTATATACCACAACTTTAGATCCCACAATATAAGACCGAAACTTCTCACAAGTGAAAACGACAGCTAAAAGCTCCTTCTCCGTGGTAGTGTAATTGCATTGGGCTGGGTTGAGAGTCTTGGAGGCATAATAGATGACATGGCTCTGCTTTCCACTCTTTTGTCCAAGTACAGCTCCAACCGCAAAGTCACTAGCGTCGCACATGAGCTCAAAAGGAAGGCCCCATTGGGGTGGCTGGATGATCGGTGCAGAAGTAAGTTTTGCCTTCAAAATATCGAATGCCTCTTTGCATTGGTCATCAAAGAGGAATGGAGCATCTTTTTACAGCAACTTGGTCATCGGCTGGGCGATTTTGGAGAAGTCTTGAATGAAGCGCCGGTAAAATCCGGCATGCCCTAGAAAAGCACGTATCTCTTTCTCATTAGAAGGGTAAGGAAGCTTCACGATTAAATCCACCTTGGCTCGATCGACTTCGATCCCCTTTGCAGAAATGACATGGCCAAGCACGATGCCTTGTTGCACCATAAAATGACATTTCTCGAAATTCAACACCAAATCAGTCTCGACACACCTTAGAAGGACCTTATCCAGGTGCTCGATGCATTGCTCGAAAGAATCTCCATGAACTGTAAAATCATCCATAAAAATCTCAATGCAGCTCTCGATCAAGTCGGAAAAAATGCTCATCATGCACCGTTGGAAGGTACCGGGAGCGTTACACAATCCAAATGGCATCTTGCGGCAGGCAAACGTTCCAAATGGGCAGGTGAAAGTCGTCTTTTCTTGGTCCTCTTGGGCGACAAAAATCTGGAAGTAGCCTGGGTATCCGTCGAGGAAGCAAAAGAATGATTTCTCTGCCAGACACTCAAGCATCTCATCGATGGATGGTAAAGGGAAGTGATCTTTGCGTGTCGCATCATTTAGTTTCCTAAAATCGATGCACATGCGCCAGCCAGTCTGCAACCGCATCGGAATCAACTCATTGTTCTCATTCTTCACAAGCTGGAAATCGGATTTCTTAGGGACAACGTGCACTGGACTAACCCAGTCACTATCGGAAATTGGGTAAATGATCCCAAGTTAGAGCAGCTTGAGTATCTCGTTGAGAACCACTTCTTTCATCACCGGGTTCAATTTTCGTTGTGGATCACGAGAGGGCTTGCAATCTGGCTCAAGGAATATCCGGTGCATGCAAATGTCTGGACTAATTCCCTTGATATCAGCTAATGTCCAACCTATGGCGCCCTGATGCTTTTTCAGAATTTCGACCAATCGGTCTTCTTGATCGGAGGAAAGATCATTACTGATGATGACAGACAGTGTGCCGTCCTTCCCCAGATAAGCATATTTCAAATGCTCAGGCAGAACCTTCAACTCCAGAATAGGGGCTTTCACGTGTGATGGCAATATCGGCTATGTGGCCGTCGGTAAGGGCATACGACCTGGTATGTTCCTGGCAGGAAATTCCGCGGTGGCATACAACTGTTGGATAATCTCTCGAATTGCCTCTTCTTCTTCTGAATCTGCAATTGTGTCAGAAACTCCACCAAAAAGTACCCGCTCAAGTTTGTCCTCCCTGAAATTACACTCAACAAACTCGTCAACTAGAGAGTCAACAATATCAACCATATACAAATCTTCAGGGTCCTCGACATGTTTCATAGCTTCAAAGATGTTAAATGTGACTAAGTCCTCATCAAATTCAAAACTCAGCATGCCTTTATCAACATCTATCATAGTTCTTGCTGTTTTCATAAATGGACGACCTAACAAAATCAAAGGCCTATGAGCAGACAAAGAGTCATTCATATCAACAATATAAAAATCCACAGGAAAAATCAAATCATTGACCTTAACAAGAACATCCTCTACAACACCTTGGGGATAAGTATTAGATCTATCGGCCAACTGAATTATGACTCGGGTCTCCTTCATGGGACCTAACTACAGATCTTTGTACATAGACAGAGGTATGACATTGATGGATGCACCTAAATCTAACATAACACTGTCGACCTCTTACTCCCAATGATGTAGGGGATAGTGAACATACCTGGGTCTCGGCATTTCTGTGGTAACTTCCGTTGAATAACCGCGGACACATTCTCACCAACTGTAATTCGTGCGTCTTTCCCATACCTTATCTTCTTTGCACAAAGCTCCTTCAAGAATTTGGCGTATCTGGGAACTTGTTTGATAGCATCAAGCAATGGGAGATTGATCTCCACTTTCTTGAATAACTCGAGGATCTCCTTGTCATTAGCATCCTTCTTATGCTTCGCCAACCTAGAAGAAAAAGGGGCTGCATGAATAGGATTAGAGATTTTAGATGGTTCACGTACCTCAATAGGGGCATCCTGAGCAACAACTTGCTTGTTTTCAGCTTCCATTCTGCCGTCAGCATCAACAGTATGCCCATACTGCTGGGTGTTCTGCTTCTTTGGCTCAACTGCAACTAACTCTTTTCCACTCCTAAGTGTTACTGCACTGACATTGCCTCTGGGATTTTGTTCAGTCTGGGATGGGAGCTTCCCTTGATTCCCTTGCATCTTGTTCATCTGTGTGGCAAGCTGGGTAATTTGTGTGCCCATACTACCCAAAGCTGTCTGGGTCTCCTACTGGAAAGCTTTCTGACTTTGTGCCAAATTGTTTACCAGAGCACTGCTTTGCTCGAGGCATTTCATGATAACGCTCATGCTGGGAACAGGCTTGTCAGTATGGGCATACTGACTGTCTCTCGGGGGTCGCGGAGGTAAATCTCCAGCTACAGGCTGATCGCCAGGTTGTTTCCATCTGAAATTGGGGTGATCTCTCCAGCCCGGATTGTAAGTGTTGGAGTAAGGGTCATTGTTCCTCCTTCTCCTAAAGTTATCACCTCGTGGAGCATCATAGTAAATTCCCTTGAGTGCATCTTGTTGTGCATCACCCGAACCATAGCAAGCTTGTTCGGTGGCCGACTTGTGCAATGTAGGACACTCATCAGAAAAGTGTCCATCATCTGAACATACTCCACAGCGAGAGCCTTTTGTTTATGCAACAGCTAGGCCACGAACCAAAGATATTAGTGCATCAATTTTCTCAGTTACTCCAGAACCTTCTGCTCGATCAACGGCTTTCACTGGTCTGTGTCGCCCCTCATCTTCATCATCATACTGTTGTCCTCCGGACACCATGTCCATGATCAATTGCTTTGCTTCTGTCAAAGTTTTGTTAGTGAGTGAACCTCCACTAGCAGCATCAACAATCTTTCTATCAAACGTCGACATGCCACGATAGAAATAATTGGTGAATAGCTGATAGTCGGTGAATCCATGGTCTGGACATCTTTGGCATAATTGCTGAAACCTCACCTAATAATCAGCCAAGCTTTCATTCAGCTTCTGCTTGATGCTACTAATGGCCATTCGGAGATTTGCAGCTCTAGTTTCTGGAAAGAATTTGCGCAGAAACTGTTCTTCCATCTCGTCCCAAGTGGTGATCGAACCTGGTGGAAGATTAAACAGCCATTCCCTTGCTCGTCCATGCAATGTGTGTGAAAAAGTTAACAGATGAAGATTGTTGGCCGTGAAGCCTTGAGGACGCAAGGTAGAGCAAACCCAATCGAACTCTGCTAAGTGCGTGTGTGCACTTTCTCCAGGGGCATCACTGAACTTAGGTAATACTTGTATGAAACCCGGTCGGATCTCTGCATTATGAGCGATAGTGGGTAGAACGATGCAGATAGGCCGGTTGTTTCGATGACAACCAAGCTCTCGAATCAAAGGAGCAGGTGCCTCCGCGTCGGCCCTCACTATGACTTGATTTTCTTCTTGATTGGCAGGTGGTTCCTGGTTGTTACGTGGATTTGTATTGTCTGCCATGTTGAACAGTTGTTGAAGACCGAGGTCTCTTTCTTCAGATTCGAAAGTCTGCCGAGCTTCTCGAGCAGTCTTCCTCAACCGATGTAACCTTCTTTCTGGCTCTGGATCGTACACTAATTCTTCTTCCTGAGAGGAGCGGGTCGTGGACCAGAAAATTCAAAAAAAATAAAGTAAAAACACAAACTGAAAAACAAGAGTAATTGCTGCTTAGAACCAATCCGCGGCAACGGCGCCAAAATTTGGTGTGTTGTTTTTCACCAAAAATAAATGTCCCAACAATCAGTCGGTAAGCCCTTACTGCAGAGTACAACGACGAGCAGGATCGTCTCCCAAGGGACTGGCGAGAATTACTCCTTATTTCCAATCTGTATAACCAAACTTCAAACGGGGGTTTTGAGATTTTTAAACTGAATTTAACGAAAACAATAATAAATATAAATTAAATAAACAAATACGCAGAGAACGGATTCTAACAGTTATTAAAGAGATATCCCGGATTCCAACTAACTCCACTCTAGCTCAATCAACCGATCCTTGATGCAAAGATTAATTTAATCAACTCATGCAAACCAGTTATAGTCACCGAAGACACTTACTGACACGACCTAATTTCTCCATAATTTCTTGATAACCAGGAAGACACTTCACCAATTATTTCCCTAATCGACTGACAATCGTAAGAGACACTCTATAGGTTTAATGAGCCAACATCATTTAATTCTAGAGAAACTCGATTCAAATCCAACTGACTCTGACACAGGACAATCAAGACTTGACTGTTATTCCCCTGGTTCTGAAGAATCGTTTTACCACTAATTAAACTTAAACCACAATTACGGATGGCCGGTTTAATTGGCTGCTAATTAATTCTGGATTACTAAATATTTGCAACTACCTAGCAATACTAAAACAATTAACAACATGAAAATTAAGAACAGCAGATACATGCATTCGATTAAATGATAAAGCAGTTAGATCTCACGATTTAGTCGGTTAGAGCTTCATTAAGTTGTCACCCGAGATATGATCAAACTTAGCTGGAATTCATAACGCAACTTGATCGCATAAAATTATTGAAATCTTGAAACACGATGAAGTAGAAAAGAAAATATGAAACTGAATAAAATCGCGTCGCTCCGTTCTTCCGTTCTTGCATCTCTTCAGGATTCTCAATTGTTCGATTCCAATTAAAAGAGATCCTAATATATCTAATATCCATAAAGGAGTTTATCTTAACTAGGAAATAAAATCTATAGCTATCTAAACTAGGTAAGTTGACAAAAAAGACTCCTTAGGGTTGTGGACTTCTTTGTAACCGCCTCCAAGCAATTTCCGAGTTGTAATTCACGTCTAGGCCCACTAGAAATCTCAAAACGCATGGATCGGCTCAGTTCTAATCGTCAAAGCGCACGAACTGCGCCCAAAATTCTTTAGCTTCTGCAGTATGCCCTTACTGACTGCGACTTCAAATCTCTTCACATCAAAATGCGCAGCTTTAGTCTAGAATCTCGACTCTTTCTTCACTATGAGGCTAGCTACCTGCATTCAACTCAAAAGATACTTCTTCCCACAAAATAGAGCAATAGGGTAATTACATAGCAATAATAGACATCATACAGACCCCAAAACTTAGGAAAATATGGTCCAATCATATATGTACAATATACATATGATCTTTAACTATTAAAGAACAATGTAACATTAAAGAATTTGAAACATGTTGTACAAATAATTTATTGGATAAAAAGATAGCATAAAAATATTCAATTATGTGCTCTTACATATTTGAAGCTCATTATAATATAAATCTACTAAGTATAATAATTATTTAAGTATCCAACAATCAAGATTCTAAAAATTAGGTCGAAGTCTCGCATATAAATGAACGATGACATCCAATCTCATCTCATTATATCCATTTAAAAAGAACATAGAATTAAGAATATGCTCCTCTAAAATAGTACATAACCAAATATGTTCCATAAAAATACCTAAGTAATTCAAACTTCGAAAAATAAACACTTCATATATACGATAAATAAGCAACATTATAATTAAATGTACAAATTAGCAATTAGTCTTAATAATTTGAATCGTATAAAAAATTAAAAAATTCCTCACAAATATACAAACAAAACCAAAATGTACTAATCTTACCCAAGAAGATTATATATTAAACAATAAGAATTATTATTTTATGTATTATCTAGCAATGTAAAATATGATAATATTTTAATCCATTATTATCTAATCTCAAATAAAGAAAATTTCATTAAAAGTTTAAAACAATTCTTGTTGAAAACATATATCATCAAGATTTTGCAATCAGGAATTATTCACATAAAAAAGGATATAAAAAATCGATTAATTGATTAATGAAAATAAAATAAAAAAAAATCATAAAAAAACTCTAGCATTACCCCCACACATTGCATGACCAAATATGAGTCGATATGATTTTGGCCAAAAATTGGGATGTCTCACTTCTTTTTTCATTTCATGTGTGTGTATTTATGATGTCCCCACATCGGTGAAAGAATGAATGTATGATCAGTATATATGTGGGCTCAATGATCAACTCTCTAATAATTTGGGTTAACTATTTTTTGGTAATGGGAGGACGGATATCAAGTAGTCGCTAGTGTAACCAGTTGTGCTGTCATTTCATTAATGGGCCCCACCCTCATGGGCATGGGACATTATAAATGGTATTAAAGTCGACCCAAAGTTCGTTCGATTGGTCCATGTAGCTAGTTTATGTGTACTCAAACAGATACCCAGGACGGTCATGAAAGTATGATAAGTAATATATGTGAGCTCAATTGACTATCTGACAACTTGGGTTAACCATTTTGGTAATGCAAGGACGAATGTCAAGTAGTTGCTAGCGGAGCTCGATCATTGTGCCATCGTTTCATTAATTACCGAACCCCACCCTCATGCTTGAATAAGATTTGTTTCTTGCACATAAAAAATTTCAAACATGTAATAACAGATGAAGTGAGGACACTATTTTTTTTTTTTAAATCCAATGTATAACATGCAAAAAAAATAGTGAATAAGCATAACAAAAGAAAAAATCTGATATTTGATATAGATGAGCATATTAAAGAATTTTTTTTACATTTATAGACAAATATCACATTTTAAGAGATATATGGAGTGAAACATATGAATGAATTAAATTTGATGAGTATGCGTCACCGTTCTTCCTCTTCATAAATAAATAAAAACTCTCATTTTCAATTTCGAAAAAGCTTAAACACCAATTACACACCACTGCCAAACTCTTTAAATGGAAATGAGAATGCGATAAAATCTACATAATTCCCCGTTGGTCGTTAGATTCATTTGTCCAACCTGTTATTCTACTAAAAAATACTTTAATTAATTAACTTGATCAAGCAATGACTTTGATGAATTCTGAATTATTATAGTCAATTAAAAAATCATGTACAAAATTTTTTAACTGGTTGCCAATTTGACCTAAAAGTAAGCAAAATATTTTTAAGATCTAACGAAAAAAAATATGCTAGTGGTGATGCCTTATAGTAAGAACGCTATTAAGATAATAACTTTTTATTTATTTATTGTTTTGAGGAAAATATAATAACTTCTTCGATTTCTTGTAGTGGTTATAATTCTCCTACATGACTGCAAATCATGAACATAGAAAAAAAGCCATTGTGACTTCAATGTATGGTGATAGAAATGTTCAATCTACAAAATAAAAAAAATAGTACACTACAAATTTATATATATATATATATTGTATTGGAATGAAAGTGTACCTTTATAATATATAATAAATTAAATGTGAAGGAAATAAATTGAATTTTGAGTTATTCAACATTAGATCAATTAAGTTGTTAAATTGGGTATTTGATTTGATGATTATATCAATGCAGTTTTTACTAATTGTGTAAAATATGACTGATAACATAATTTATTAGTAGCACCGAAATTATAGACATTGAATAGAATATATAATTTTAATAATTAATATAATTAACCTTAATTGAGTTGCTAAATTTCCATCAATTGATACACATTTAACTAAGTTTTACCTATTTCACTCGATATGGTATAGTTAATTGATTGGTACATATTAATAATTTGATTAAGGTAAATATATAACATATTAAGTGATTGATGCTAGTATGCGAATTATAATTAAGTTACAAAAAATAGATATGAATATTATTTTATATTTATTGCTTCTTTGATAGAAATCATAGAATTACATACATGATGAAATTAATTGAAGCCATTTTTTAATATTATTGACAATTTTCATTATATACATTAGGGGCAAAGATGCGATATTAATATTGTCAATTTTTATTTTTAGATCAGGACAAATTAAAGAGATTTATATCTCCAAAGAGTAAAAATATGACCAAAAGCATGAATATAAATTAAAAATTTATCAATCTCCATTAATTTTGGTCAGTAACACTACAATTGAAACATCACATATAACTCAATAAGCTTAACACTCAGAGGTTGGATCTTCAATAATATAAATGTTGAGCGCATTGAAAATACCACGTAGTTGATTTACTGCAAATATGCACTTCACTTTAACTATTTGAAGACAATGCTTCATGAATCTGCAGTGTAAAATTTAGATCTATTAGAACTTCACAAACATGTGTAAAAAGATTAACAACTTAAAAAATATTTCTAGATCGAAATATAGGACTTATTATGATTATTACACATTCATGAAATTTTGCATTTTTCTTCATTTCAATAAAATGATTGCACACCACGCCAACTTGCAATCATTTCATATTTTTGTGAGATATAACAAAAGCTAATGCATATACAAAGAAATATAAATTAAATTAAGGCCGAAAATGAAAATAAGAAATCGAATCAAATGAAAGCACAAACTTGAGTTTTTGGTCATCAATTCGAGTGCTTGAATTATCTAGAACAAAAATATGTGTAAGAAAATTAAAAAGATAATACAAACAAACCAAAAGTTGCAAAGAAGCAATCAACATAGTTCAAAAATATTTCAACAAAACAAAATAATTAAAAAAATAATCAAAATAGTTAATAACTCATTATATTCCAATAGCATAAAATGAATTCGAGAAAAAACCTTTACTCGAATATCAATTTCAATAACCAATATAAATATTTATACTAATGACTTTCTCAATTTCAATCACTATTTAAAATGTGCATAATCATAGCTAGATTAATTAGCTATCAATAGATAACGTAATTATGGGTATTGTATCAATAACTAGATTAATTAGCTATTAATTGATTTGTTTGTGTATTGCATGTCATAATAACTAATGTTATCATATATAATATATATTATTATAAATTGGTAATATATAATATTATATTATATTTCTATTTGTGGAATATAGATTTAGGCGGAAAAAAGTGAGTTTCTAATTAAAGTATACTTATTTACTTTTAGATATACTAGGATAGGATGGTGAATAATTAAAATAAAATCAAACAATAACAAAATAAACAAAGAACCTTGGCTAATTGATGGGTAAAAACTGCTCGCACAAAACACTGTTTCAATATTTAGGGAGGGGGGGGTTTGCAATACACGTCACTTTGGTAATTAAATTCTTTTTTTAAGGCATAATTAAATTATTTTTAGAGGTGCACAAGTAACACTTTTTTTAGGAATTAACTGCATAAGAACGTAGGCACCCCAATATGAGTTATTTTTTAAGCACACAAAAAAAATAGCATAATTGATAGGTAGAACATTTACACATTTGTTTGTGTTATTTTCTCCAATTTTCTTGAATTTGTACTAATAATTTATGGATCTTGATTATATTTGTATTTTATTGGGTGAATAATGATGATATATGAAAAAAAATGTAAAAGTACAAGTATTGGTTAAAATTTAAACAAAAGAAATTTAAAGTCAAGTTACATCAGTAGATATATAGAAAATAGCCTTAGCCTGGAGTCTCATAGATGAAATCAAGTGAAGAATTCTAGTTGAAGACTTATCAAAATTTCTTTAAGGGTTATATATATTTATTTCCTTATTGGAGTACTTAAAACAAGAAAAGAGTCATGAGAAGAGTAAAAATTTACCACGTCGGAGGAGAGAATATATTTACCCTAGTTTATTTAGTTAGTGAGGATTGAATTCTCCTAAGATTTTGAGGGCTAGAGGACATGCCTCCCTCATCATCTTCTTCTTCTATTCTTATTTATGAGTTCTTCGTTTTCTATATCAAGACATGATTTCACAGAGATCGTGAGATCTAATCAATTTTATTTACTTTTATCTCTCTCTTTATTCTGCTTGTGATTTCATTATTCTTTTGATAATTATACAAATTGCACATTGTATTAATTGTTGGAGTGTTATATTGCTAGTTAGACAATCTGTAATTGCTTAGATAATCTAATGCAAGTAGTACAATATCATAGGTTGTAGGCAAACAATCCTACTTGCTATGGCATGGAGATATATAATCTAGTCTAAACATGTCATCCTATGACTTTTGTTGGCTAGACTTGGTGTTTCTCTAATTATTAAAGTGTTGGTAGATTAAAAATCATACGGTCATACCTAATTGTAGTGGCCTAATTTATGTATAGGCCCAAAGACCACGCCTATGATCATTCAAGGTCGAGAGATCAAGGGATCGGTAACAGAGGTTAAGGTGATCGAAGGCCTAGGGAAGAAACCAAGGCTAAACAGACTTTCAAAATAAGCAACCAGGTCAAAGGCTCATTGAAGATAAGGAATACTCCATCAAAACCCTAAAAAGGATAAGAAAGATCCCCCAAAAATCGGGATTAAGTTGAGGATCCCCTATATATATATTATATGATGAAGAAGAAAAACACGTACACTCGAGCAACACATACGCACAATCAAGCAACGTATTATAATCACCTTGCAATTACAAAATTCAACTCTGAAAGATCATTTTTATTGCTTGATTCAATTCTTTATCTTTCTTAGTTTTGATTCTGACTTGAACGTCGAAGTCCGTTCCATCGTCAACCCCCTGACGGTTCTTCAGCTTCACGTGTTTCTCTATCTTGTAGGTCGCCGGAGCCTAAACTCAAAGTACGATTAACCGTAGAGTTTTTGACCTCTACAGTTTGGCACCCATTGTGGGGCTCCGATCGATTGTTTCAAGATGACTAACAACAGTCGAAAGGATGCAGTAACCGTTCCTCAAGAAGCCCGAAAAGACGGGGTGACAGCGACCCCTTCACCAAAACGTAACGGTGATATCACATGACTCCTGCGTTCAATCCAGCGTCAACTAGACATCACCACAGTTGAACTTGCGGTGATTCATACGGAAAACTCAGCTTTGAAGGCCAGAGTAGAAGCTATCTCGCTACCGAACTATTTTCCTAACGGATCTCCTCAAATTCAATCACCCTCGCTCCCACGAACTCGAATGTCTAATGAACTTTGAGAGCAAGTACTCCTAATCTCAACCCATGAGTTTGCTAATTAATCTGTTGTAGGAACAAGTAAGGAACATGCACTTAAAGGTAAGGGGAAGGATGATCTCCCCTTTGGACCCCCACCTAGGTTTGAAGACTTTGATCCCAATCCAGAATCCGAGGTCGAAAAGAAAATTCAGAGATTGGAGGATATACTAACTCGGATTCTTGGGGTCCCCGCTCCCATTCGAAAGACTGCACCAACAAGCTTCACAAATTCTCCATTTACTGATGAAATCGGCCTCGTAGAGATGCCCCCGAAGTTTACCTTCCTTAGCATGAAGTTATTCGACGGTGCATCTAACCCCGATGACCATGTCATCCAGTACAAGCAAAGGATGTTCACTACCATGATACCTCGGCATGCCAGAGAGGCCAACATGTGCAAAGGCTTCAGATCCAGCCTCGTTAGCCCAGTGCTTCAATGGTTCACCAAACTTCCCAACTCAACGATCTCTTCATTCGCCCAACTCAATGATCTTTTCGTCGAACAGTTCACAAGCAGCCGTAAGATTGAAAAATATGCTGACGACCTCCACACGGTTGTATAAAGACTAGAAGAGCCCTTACGAAGCTTCGTGGGAAGATTTAATAGAGAAAAAGTATCGATTCCTAACTGCAACGTCGACACCACAATTTCAGCCTTCAAAAAAGGTCTTAAAAGAGACTCAGACCTCTACAAATAATTGACAAAATATCCATACAAGATAATGAAAGACGTTCTTGCCAAAGCCTGGGCCCAAATTAAATGGGAGAAAGATGAAGCAAATTCGTCCAGGTCTCATACTAGGAATGAACACCCAAGGAAAGAGTAGAGGAGCAACAGGAGATAAAGATACAGAATGGATCCTTATCCGCGGAACCCTAGATTCGATCCGCGAAACAGATGTGCTCAAGAACCCCAGATTGACAGAAGGCTTCCTGAATACAACCTTTGTATATCACCATCAGAGGCAGTTCATGCACTCAAAGAACTTGGGCAGAATGTGAAATGGCCTATCAAAATGAAAGCACTGGATGATGAATGCAACATGAGCAAGTTCTGTGAGTTCTATAATGATCATGGCCACAAAATCGACAAGTGCATCGCTCTTAGAATCGAAGTTGCCGAGCTCTTTAAGCGAGAACATCTCACCGAGCTTTTAACCCCTAAAGGGAAAGAAAAACGATCACGAAAGGAGAATTATAAAGAAGTACAACCACTTGAACCCTCGAAAATCGATCGTACCTTGAACTGCATAACTGGAGGTTCGGAAGTGAGCGGAATTTCATAGTCCTCAACAAAGAGACACTATCGTTCGATCAAATATAGCGGAAACATCCTTAGAGAAGCAAAGCAAGATGATCTTGTCATCCTTAACTTCACCAACAGAGAAGCATCCGAACTCTCAGACCTACACCACGATGCACTAGTCATCTCTATATTAATTTCCAACTGTTTAATTAAGCACATTCTCATTAACAATGTGAGCTCCTCTAATGTAGTCTTTTTGAGTACTTTGAAAGGAATGCAGATAAAAGAAACTAAAATTATTAAAAAATCAACCACTTTGATCAGCTTCAGGGGAGAACACAAAGCCACAATGTGAGAAACCACACTTCCTACCTACATTGAGGGGATGAATATCTTTACCAAATTCTAAGTAATTGACGTCCCCTCAGCTTACAACGAAATAATAAAAAGACCCTGGATCCATGAACTCCAAGCGGTACCATCAACCTATCACCAACTCATGAAGTTCCCTATTCCTTGGAGAGTTCGCGAAGTTCGGGATGAATAAATCACGGCACGAGAATGCTAAGTCTCCACCTTCAAACATAAGGGAACAATGGAAGTCAATCAAATCGAAGCAGAGTCGTCCTCGACAGATGTCGAAAATCACAGCTACAAAGAACCCGAGATAGAAAACCTCGATGAAGTACAAATACATCTTGATTTTCTTGACTATAAGGTGAAGATTGAGTCGAGGTTGACTGTAGAAATACGGGAACAACTGATAAGATTCCTCATCGAGCATAACAACTGCTTTGCATGGTCATTCGAAGACATGACAGGTATCGACCCTTCTGTTATAACACATAAATTACAGGTCGACCCGGACAAGACCCCAGTAAAGCAAAAAAGATGAAAATTTGCCTCAGAGTGAAATAAGATCGTGAATGAAGAGGTCAATAAATTGCTCAAGAACGGACACATAAGAAAAGTGCAATACCCTGAATAGCTAGCCAATGTCGTGGTAGTAAAGAAAAAGAACGGGAAGAACAGACTCTGCATAGACTTCACTGACCTCAACCAAGCCTGTCCCAAGGATTCATTCTCCCTACCTCATATAAACGCGTTAGTCGACGCAACGACAGGGCATGAATTGATGAGTTTCATGGATGCTTTTTTCAGATACACCTAGATCCTTATGCATCCAGAAGACCAAGAGAAAACTGCGTTCATCACTCATCGGGGTATGTTTTGTTATAAAGTAATGCCCTTCAGACTAAAAAATACAGGTGCAACATACCAAAGGTTGGTGAATCGAATGTTTGAAGAGCTGATAGGGAACACCATGGAAGTATACATTGATGATATTATTGTGAAGTCTCCTAGAGCTCAAGATCACATCGACCACCTCCGTCGAACCTTCAAGGTCCTTCGCTGCTAAAATATGAAGCTGAATCCCGCAAAATGCGCAGTCAGAGTGAAATTGGGAAAATTTCTAGGATACCTCATTACAAAGAAAGGTATAGAACCTGACGCTAGTCAGATCAGGGCTGTTCAAAACATACAACAACCTTGGAATATCAAGAAAGTACAAAATATAACTGGACGACTCGCGGCACTCAGCCGCTTCATCTCAAAATGGACTACCAAATGCTCGAAGGCCCTAGAGGACTTGATAAAATATCTGGCGAGCTCCCATTTACTATCGAAGCCCCATGACGGAGAGGTACTTTTAATATATTTATTTGTTTCCACTAACTCTGTTAGCGCAGTTTTAGTCAGAAAAGACGAAGGGAGACAACACCCAGTCTTCTACGCTAGTCGATCACTACTAGATTCCGAGACCAGATACCCTCAATTGGAGAAACTAGCATTAGCTCTCATCATGGCATCAAGAAAATGAAGCCCTATTTCTAAAGTCATTCGATCAAAGTGGTCACGGAATTCTCGCTCATAACAGTATTAAGAAAACCAGACCTCAAAGAAAGGCTCTTCAAGTGGGCCATCAAGCTCGGGGAGTATGGCATTCACTACGTCCCCTGAACCTCGATAAAATCACAAGTACTCTCAGACTTCATCACTGACTTCTTCTACAAAGTTCAAACCGGAGCAGAAGATGAATCGATGAGTGTCGAAGAAAAAGAAAATTCAAAGTTTTGGACCCTTCAAGTCGATGGCTCTAGCATTTTGAAAGGGAGTGGTCTGGGCATGGTTCTAACAAGCCTAACAGGCGAAAGCATAGAGCTTTCAATCTGGTGTGGATTCAAAGCAACCAATAATGAAGCCGAGTACGAAGCCCTCATCACGGGATTGAACTTAGCCAGTGATCTCAAAGCCATAATGATTCAAATCCAAAGTGACTCCCAGCTAATAATAAACTAATTTGAAGGAGATTTCCAAGTAAAAGACTCAAGAATGATCGCCTACCTTTCCGTAGAAAAAGAAACAGCTGTGAAGTTCGAAAAGATCAAAGCCCGACACATCACGAGAGAGGACAACAGACACGCCGATGCCTTAGCCAATTTGGGGTCGGCAATTGAAATAACTGAAGCTAAAAACATCCCAGTTCTATATGTAAAATGGTCTGCAGTGTCGAAAGAGGACGGCCCCAAAATCCTACCAATCGAGAACAGCACAAATTGGATGACCTTGCTCAGCAAGTATATAATGAAAAATGAACTTCCGGACGACCCCATCGAGGAAAGACGGATCAAAGCTAAGGCACCAAAGTTCGCCATGATCTCCGGGTCCCTATACAGAAAATCTTTCTCCAGACCTTACTTCAAATGTGTCAGCCCTATATAGGTTAAATATATCCTAATCGAACTCCACGAAAGTGAGTACAGAAACCACTTAAGATATAGAAGCTTGGCCAACCGAGCTCTAACATCAGGATTCTAATGGCCGACCATGAGGACGGATGTAAAGAACTACGCCAAAGTATGTGATCAATGTCAGAGGTTTGCACAAACAAACCACATGCCTCCAGAGCCCCTGCACATAGCGGCCATCCCTTGGCCATTCATGAAATGGGTAATGGATATCGTAGGTCCACTACCAAAAGGTGAAAACTAGAAATGCTACATTTTGGTGCTAATAGATTATTTCACCAAGTGGGTCGAGACCGAAGCTTTCGCCCGTGTCAGAGACACAGAGGTACCAAATTTCTTATGGAAATATATCTTATGCAAGTTCGGAGTCCCCAAAGAGATCATGACAGAGAACGGTTCCCAGTTTATAAGTACAAAATTCCAGGATTTCTGCAAAGAATGGAACATCAAGCTCTCATTTTCCACCCCGAGGTACCCCGCAGCAAATGGTCAAGAAGAATCACGAACAAGACAATCCTGAATACCCTAAAGAAAAAGTTGTCTGAACACAAAATTCAATGGATCCAGCAACTCCCGAGAGTTCTGTGGTCTTACCGAATGACCTTGAGAACAAGCACGGGGGAAACTCCATTTTCTATGACGTATGGGTCAGAGGCGGTACTGCCTGCAGAAGTCATGATTGGCACCGTCAGGACGGAATGATCCAGTCAATCGAACAACAAGGAGCTCGAGATGAACCTCGATTCGATCGACGAGCTCTGAGACTGGGCATCAATGAGGATAGACGCATACTGTATAGGCCCTATTTCTGCATAGGCTCAAAGACTAGGCCTACGGTCATTTGAAGGTTTAAAGAATTGAATAAGATCGACACCTCATGATCAATGTCTCGAGGTCCATATCTAGAGATCGACGTCTTATTTATCAAGGTCCAGAGTTCTAAACTAAGAGTTCACGGTTAAGCAGACTCCTGAAAGAGACCAGGTCAAAGTATCTGTTGAAGATATGTTAGACCCCGTTAAAAACCCTAGATGAGATAAGGTTGATCCCCCTAATATCGGAAGTCAGCTAAATGCTCACCAATATATATATCTCCATACTCTTCATAACGGAGGATCATAGAATAATCAACTATCACTCATGCAACACTCACTTCTGAGATTCATTTAGAAGCTTTCATCATGCAGTTCCGTATGCAACATATTCACAAGGGTCCACGATAATGGAGTTCGACCCCCCTAATTTTTGAATATCCCTTATCATTTTATCTAGCATTTATTCACTTTTCACCTTTATTAATTCGATTATGACTTGAGCGTCGGAGTTCGTTCGATCGTCAACCCTCCGACGGTCTTTCAGCTTCATATGTTTATTATCTTGTAGGTCGCCGGAGCCCGAACTTGAAGAATGATCAATTGTAGAGTTTTTGACCTCTACAGTTTGGCGCCCACTGTGGGGCTCCGATTGATCACTTCAAGATGATGAACAACAGCCGAAATAATACAGGGATCGTTTCTCAGAAAGCCCGACAAGATGGGGTAATTGCGACCCCCTCACCTGAAGGAGATGGTGATGTTGCACGGCTTCTGCGTTTGATCCAGCGTCAATTGGATACCACCATAGTCGAACTCGCAGCAATCCAAATCGAGAACTCGGCCTTAAAAGCTAGGGTCGAAGCTAATTTTCAACCAAACCTTTTTCCGAATGGATCTACACGAACCCAACTGTCCCCGCTCTCACGAATCTGCATGTCAAATGAACTCCGAGAGTAGGTACTTTTGAACTCGACACATGAATTCACTAACCATCTCACTGCAGACACAAGCAAAGAACCCATACTAAAGGGCAAGAGAAATGATGATTTCCCCATAGGACCCCCTCCTGGGTTTGAAGACTATGAGCTTGGATCAGAATCTAAGGTTGAGAGGAAGATTCAGTGATTGGAAGACATATTGACCCGAATTCCAGAGGTCCCGACCCTCAAAAGTCAATGAAGTTCTGACCCCGAAGTCAGCCTCATGAACAAAGAGTAATGTATATGTTCCTTATTTATCTTTCAAATTCTTATTACTTAAGATTTGTTTACTGACTTGAGCGACATAATAACTAACAGAACCCTAAGCACAGGGGTCTCAGTCTCATTGGGGTCGACAGGGCCCTAACTATGAGAACCTTGAACTCAACGTCGAGAATAAACTTTACTTTCGAAGCCAAATCGAAAGGACCCCGATACTCAAATCCATGAATTCAGAATATAAGAACGATTCTCGAATCCCAGTCATGATCCCAGAAGGTACTCTCGAAACTATCGTTATTTACTTTATCTAATCACTATCCTACACATATGTGCCAACCCCTGCAGCTTATATCATTTCAAAGGTGACAAAATAAAGCAGAATATGTAACATGGGCACACATAAGAGCAAAAAAATCAAAACTTCAGAATTAAAGATTGGCAAAATGCCAACTCGTCTAATTGCCTTCACGAGAGGTCATTCAAAAAATATTTACATATAATTGTTTGTTTGAAAAGCATGATAAAAAGTTTGTTCATGAAAAGATCAAATTTAGGCCTCATCCCCGGCCTTGGCACCATCATCAACGGGCTCAACGCCCTCCTCACAAACTTCCACCTCCTTCACAGCTCTGGTATCGGTCTCGATAGCGCGGCCACCTTCTTGTGTCTCAACGTCTTTCTCTACTTCAAGAAAGGATAAATCGAGATTTAACATCCTCTCCTTGATGACCTCCACGACGGTCACCCCGTCCTCCTAGTAGAGAGCCTTCTTAAAGAGAATGGAGTCCGTAAACTCCAGTATGGCATTCATATCGAGGGAGGCCTCCATGTCCCTGATCTTGGTCTGCGTGGCGGCTAACGAGGCCTGAAGTCCACCCTTCTCGGCCTCGGTCCTGACCTGAGCCTCGAGGCTCTTTTCCAGGAAAGCTTTAGCTCATGCGGCTTCAGTCCTGGCCGCGTCCCTCTCCACCAGGATGGCCGACTCCCTATCGGCCATATCTCTCTTCTCCTCGGCCAATTTGGAAACCCTCTTCTGCAGTCCTTCCTCATGGCTTGCGAGGTGCTGGCGGAGGTAGAACTGACTGAACAACACCTGTAATGAACAACGGGAAGGGATCAAAACCTCAAATTCAGAACCATGAGCGTATATAAGAAAAAATAACAATGAGAATATACTACCTTGGCCATTTGGTCAAAGAAGAGGAAAGCCTGCTGTTTGAGGCTGTCTTTTTCATACACCTCGGGGGTGTCGAGGCCAGCAATAGACTTCTGGACGTCCGTGATGAAGGGTTTGAGAGAGACTGATCAGGAGCTCGAAGAAGCGAAACCCTTCTTAGATGGGCGAAGAGATTCCAAGTTTACTACCACTGAAGAAAGAGGCATCACAGTAAGAGCGAGAACAGGAACATCATCCTTCGACTTCTTCGGCGGGGGCGTAGAGAGAGGGCTTACATCTCTATTTTTTTGTGCCGAAGGCATACACTTCGAGCATTCTGTTTTCATTTTCTACAGGGACAAGCAGGAAGACACCAGGCGGAAGGGCACATCAAGAAGAAATGATGCCAGAATGACCATGAAGAGGCTGGATGGCATGGAGAATGTGGTGTAACCCGGACAATTTGTACAGGATACGAAAACGCGCGGAAGACTTCTAGAATCGAACACGTCAACTTGGAAGGATTCAACCTTACTCTAAGCTCAAATATTTCGAAAATAGGCTGACTTGAAGGAATAGAAACTCAAAAACAATGATCGAACGAATCTAGACCTAAATACGATACCTAGACTACGACACAAAAACGGAACACAAATCCAACAAGAAAGGGGCTGATTTGGGATGAGAATTATAGCTAGGAGATGTTGATATTGGGGACGAGATTTAGGGGGTTAAGAATGGCTAGGGAAGATAGGATATGATAATGGTTCGAAGGACTTACGGTATAGATGAAAAACACGATGAATTTATGCTGAATGGAACCGAACCCTTGATGATCGACACACGATCAGGTCTTGATGGCTTGGGAGGGACACGAACATTGGTGAAGGATGTAGGATGTCGTTTGATGAAGGTCGAAGGTGGTAGTGTTGAGAATCACAACCCGATTAATCCCCGACGTATCTTGTACGACGAAAACGAATCTCTAAGTTGTTCTTCATAGCGAGTTCACCCTAATTCTTTGTATGAATAAGAAAGTTCCCTTGATGTAAGACTCAAAGTTTGCTAGGCTTCAAGAATGATAATTTTTGAGGAAAACAATCAAAAGCTTTAAACGGTTGAGACACAAATTGAATGCAAAAGCAATTTTAATCAATAATGTCTAAAATATCAAAGTAACATGGTTCCCCTATTTATAGGGTCTATTATGCACGAAAATAACTAATAAAAAGGCCTAAAAATCTGATCCAAAAGGATCTCTAACTATACTATAGAAATACCTAAACTAGAATTCTATTCAAGGTTGGAAATTGCCTTAAATACAATTCTAGTCAAACCTATACTAAAGGGAACGAAAATTACACTAAAAATTAATTAAAAAACTGACCTAAACTATAGTCTAAAGTAATTAAATAAATACTATAGTCTAGATAAAAATCAACCCTTTAATTAAATTAAATCAAGGGCGAAAACAGCTCCATGCACAAATGCACTTCTTCTTGCTCTCTTCTTCAACTCTTCAAGTTATATTCTCCATGGTACGATCTTGATCTTCATTAGTTAATAAATTAACTAAAGTATGGCTGCACTTTGCATCTTCTAATTCCTCAAACTTCTTGCGAATCATCACTTGGAAATAACCTTGTAATTTCTTCGCTCGAAGTCGCGTCATTGGACCTTTGAATTGCAGCTCGGGTTCAAGGCCTTCAATGCCTTGCATGGATGAGAGGAGAGCAACCCTATTTTTTTGTGCCGAAGGCATACCCTTCGAGCATTCTGTTTTCATTTTCTACAGGGACAAGCAGGAAGACACCAGGCGGAAGGGCACATCAAGAAGAAATGATGCCAGAATGACCATGAAGAGGCTGGATGGCATGGAGAATGCCCTGTATCAGACTGTTGATACCCTCTTGAGGAATATTGAGCAAACTCTCACTGCATATTTCAAACATGTTGGGTTCACTTACCCGACATCCACCAACCTGGTTCAATTCCTTTTCCTTTTTTGTTCTTTTGATTTTCATTCTTTTTGGTGTCGCCCTTATTCTACCCACTTTGCCTCAAGCAAAGTGTGTGGGTGGGGGCATTTGGGTTGTTGTCTTTGGTGGTTGAGTTTGTTGAACACTTTGCTTCGTGCAAAGTGTGTTGGTGGGTCGTTTGAGTCAGCATGCTATCTGTAACATCCCAGAATTTCAGAATATATTAAGGAGTTTTCTAAATTTATTTAGAAGAATAAATAAAATAATTGGAGCTAAAATAAAGTAAAACGAATGTAAGTCGCGACCTTTTTGTGTATTTTATGTGAAAATTGATTATAAGATTTTGCATTTACCGCCGGAAGATAGTCAATATTGGTCTTTTCTGGAATGTAACGACCTAAAGGAAGTTGTTGGTGCTTTCAGAATTTTATTCTGACCTCTACAGGAGTCCCGTAATTGAAAATCGTAAAGGGAAACCTGTGAATAGTAATTTCTGCGAGCGTTCGTGATTTGAAAAATTTACGAAATCCTCCTCATTGATCCGAGACTTGTTCTAACAAGCCTATCTTATAGGAAATGACCCGAGGAATCCGTTCGCGTGCACGGATTGCCAATCTGAGGTCAATCGAGCGTTCTAGAGCAAAATCTGCCAGTCAAAATGAATAGTAAAAGTAATTTTTGAAAGGGAATCTTTCTTCGTTTTTCTTCAGACGACTTCCTCATTATCCCGAGTCAGGTTGGTTCAATAGTACTCGATCCAACGAGTCTCCCGGTATTTTTGGATTTTGTGTTGGAGGTCATTTGGACCTCGCCATTGAATAAAGCAACTTTAATTGAATCCGAAAATCATTTTATCAGTATTTTATATCCGAAAAGGTTATACCCGCCCCGGAGCCACTTTTCCTATAAATAGGGGGGCTTGGGCTCATTTGCATTTGCTCATTCTCTCTCTTCTCTCTCTTTCTCTCTCGTTCGTGTTGACGAACGAGAGAAACCCGGGCATGCGCCGAGTAATTCGCGCATGCGGGCCCAGGTTAAGTTATATTTTGGGGAGGGGTGCTGCTGCTGCGGGAGCAGCTATCGAGCACCGGAAGGCTACCGGAGAGCCGCCGCTACCGTGGATGGCCGGAATTGTCGTCGTCGTACCGCTGTCGCTCCGCTGCTTCGGATGGTCTCGTTTCGGTCCATTTATCATCCTTTATAGTTGAAATTTTAATATGTTGTGTGTTTTAAATTGTGCTTCATTTCGTATGTTGAGTGTGTTGTCGTCCGGCCGGAAACCGGCGAAAAACGCTGGAAAATGTGAAAAAAAGGGGCGCCGATTAGTTTCGGTTTTTGCCCGTTTTCACCCATTTTGGGTCGTCAAATTGAAAATGTTTCTTCTGTAAAGTTGCTTGACAAATGATTTCCTATAGGACTGCCAAGTTTCGTAATTTTCCGAT
Organism: Perilla frutescens; assembly: GCA_026008535.1. Classification (NCBI taxonomy): domain Eukaryota; kingdom Viridiplantae; phylum Streptophyta; class Magnoliopsida; order Lamiales; family Lamiaceae; genus Perilla; species Perilla frutescens. Next base: position 5,660,137 of record BRKX01000006.1, on the reverse strand, counting down.
AAGTTTTGATTAAAGTCGATTATTTTAATCAGGCGGTTATTTTTATAACTAAAGCATGTGATTTCAGAAAATTCCAAAAATTATATAGTTTAATAAAGATATATGTGGGGTCATGTCTGATTATTTTCGTAATTTTTGGACAAGTAAAAAGTGCAATCGAGGTTTGTTGTGTAAAATTGGATTAAAATGGCAAGTTACGGAAAGTGACCTCTGTCAAATCTTTTGGTCTCATTAAATTAGAAATTATATTTTGGAATTTATTTCCTCCTGTGTGAAAGTTTTACGAGGTCTCTAGAGTCGCGCATTCTTAGTTGAAATATAATTAAAGTAAATAAAAGTTCCAATTAAATTAAAGTCGAGTTTTGAAAATTAGAGTAGCAGTCCTAAAATAAGATTTGACCTTGTAGGACTTGTTGAGCCAGTCAGAGGAGCTGACGGATGAGTATCGAGAAGTTTGATCACCTAAGTTGGTCTAATCGAGGTGGGTTTATTTGCAAAACCTATCTATATTTGAGTTATTAACTCATAAATGTGATAGTCATAGTTAGAATATCCAAATAAAATATTTGAGGAATGATCTGCTCAAGTCTCTGCTGAAGTAATAGTATTATACTGCTGTATAAATAATGAGAACATAGTATTATACTGATGTATAATTATTGAGAACATAGATTATGATGTGTCATAATTACTGAGAACATACATTATGCTTTATCATAATTAGCGAATATAGATTATGCTTTGACATAATTAAATAGAACATATTATTCCTTGTCATAATTAAAGTATATCTGTTAAAAGTTAAGGTTATAGTTTAAAGTTTATAGTTTATAGTTTATAGATTAAGGTTAGAGTTTATACTTAAAGTCTAAAAGTCATAATTTAAAGTTACAGTATTTTAAATGTTTATTGTGTATTTTATACTTGTGTATAATGAGTTGTACTTTTTAGCTTGTGCTTTTAGTATTAAACTCAAGTTAAAGAATGGTTTCCGTTTAAGGAATATGAAGCATAATTGAACTAAGTTGCTAGAGGAATTAAAGGTTAGCATAGTTGCTATATTAAGAGGATGACATAGTTTTGTGCTTATGTCATATTACGTGCTTTATAGAGAACATAGATCAAAGGATAGGCAGGAACTGTGATTCTTGCAGTTGTGATGTTAATCACTAAAGGTGTCACTGTGAGGTAACCCCTGCACATACACGTGATTTGGGCATCACTATAGGAGTCAATGCTAGGTAACCCCTGGTATACTCAGGGTCAATGCTAGGTGATCCCTGGTACACTCTTCTCGGATTAGCGAGGTAACCCCTCCCTTTTCCTATCAGCGACATGTCATAGAGTGCAGTAGACGACAGAAGGAGCTAAAGGGTACCAAAGAGAAGTAAAGGTTTGCATAAATGGGAAGGGCTTTCGCGTTTTGCTTTCCATTATCTGTATTTATATTTTGGATATTCTGTTACAGTTTTTATTAAAGATTGAATCAAAAGTTTAACCCACTGAGTGCTTTAGTACTCACGCCCAAAATATTTTCAAAATGTTTTTCACAGGTTGAGATGCTGGAGGTGATGGCTCGATGTACTGTTGTGGGTTGATCATGTCTTGCTGTCTCATTCAGACTAAATTATTACTCATGAGTATGTTGTTATGTGATACAATATTACTCCATTATTTTTCGCTTAAACTCTGATACAGTTGCCCCATAGTATGATTGCATGCTATGTTTTATTTTTGGGCTTATCTGAATTGTATTCTTTATTGAATCATGATAATAAAGTCTCACTTCTTTTCATAAATCCAAGCATGTTTCATTACAGTTTTCGACCTATGAGTTGGTCATATTTGGTTAAGTCTTGGATTTTGTTTATTTTCCAGTTGACCTATGAATGGGTCTTATCTTGACTAATTGCTTCTGTCCTATGAATGGGACATAAAATAGTTTATTTGCCTCTGACCTATTGATGAGTCTTAGTTATTGTGACCTATGGAGATGTCTTGTTTATTTGAAGAGTCGGAATCCTATCTATTAATTGTTGGATTCTGTTTGAATTTGATTAGCCTATGAATAGACATTCCTTCAACTTGTTTGAACCCTTTGACCCCTTTGATTTGTTGAAAATGATAAGTTCTTCCTAATCATAAAGTTATGTTGCCTAAGTTTTTGAGGCGCTAACTTAGTTTAATTCTAGAAACACCCACTGGATTTCTAATTTTTCATGCTATTTTACGCACAACAACCCTGTCCCCATCCTCGGGACTGGGATGTTACACTATCTGTTAAGATTTGGGGAGCACTAGTTTTTGGTTGTGAATATTGAAAAAAATTGCTAATCGAGTCAGCATGCCCACACTAAAAGCAGGGATGATGAATAAGTTGAGCATTAACCCAGTGAGATTTGAGCCTGCGTTGTTATGCCCATTTTACAGCATTCTCTTTTCATGTGTGTACATTCTATACTTAGAATTTCTAGAACTTGCTTTTGCTCTACTTTAAAATCAGAAAGTTTGAAATGCATATTTAGATGATTTAGGCATTTTCTTGCTTGAGCCCACTAAGCCAAATAAAACCAGCCTTTGACATAGCTTTGCAGCCCTTTTGAGCCAATAAAATGCCTTGGTAGTTTTGTTGATATACCTCACTATATAAAGCCAAGGCATTACAAAAACCAGAAGTAGAAGGAGTCTCTGGACGGTTTTGAAGAATTGAAATACAAGAAGAAAGATAGGGGGAATGAAAAAAAATGATGAAAAAAATAAATTCAAAAAAAAGATAAAAAAAGAGAATAAATTCCCCTAGAAATATTTAGAATGCCCATGATGATAAATTCAGTAACCTAAACGATAAATGAGGGCATGAGGAAGTAAGTTGAAAAATAAATGGTGGTATGTCCAGTGAACGCTCCTGAGAATTTTAGCCCAGTACCAAAAGAACCCCACCTTACCTAAAGAGCCCCATTATAGCCCATAAAAGTCCTTTTGATACTTATGCATTTTTCCACTTAATGAAATTGAAGAAAGACCATTAGCAAGCTTATGGAATGAATAAGTATAGAATGAATGAATTTGAGTGTAAATATTAAGCCTAAACACTGTGTGAAGAGAGTATGGGAGAACCTTTACGCTCAATTCAATTTTGACTTGCTAGGGCATGCTGATTATGCTATTAATTGGAAAAGTTGGTTGATTGAAACGCTGTGCCCACACGGATTAACAGGTTGCATGTTTTGTTTCTTTCGTGTCTGTTTCTTTTCATTTCCCTTTTATTTTTCTTTTTTTGGGTTCTTCGTACCCCATGCTTGAGGACAATCATGACTAAAGTGTGTGGGTGTGATAAGTCCATTTATTTCGTGTTTTTCTGGGCATTTTAGTCACTCTAAATGTCCTTTTTAGTGTCTTTTGTGTCGGAAAAGAACCAGGAAAGTGGTTTGGGCATGACAGGAGTGAAATCTGGCGAAAGAGGCATCTTGGCCTTCAATTTAACTGAAACGGATAAAATGGGCATATCAGATGAAAATCGACATGAGCAGAAGATGTCGTGCCCACAGTACTCGCACAGATTCAGAGAAGGCAGTGAAGAGGGCATTCCCGGAAAAAGCGGGATTCTGTTGAAAGAAGATAAAATTTGGCGCTGGAGCTTTATCAGAATTGAAATCTGAATAGAAGAAGGAAAGTTTATTCGTAGATGGACTCTTGGGCAACAATTTGGAAGATAAGGATGAGATTCCTTAAATATCGGGATTTATCCTACAGATAAAGAAGTTTTCTTATCCAGTCAGAGTCCAGCGGGCATAGGAGATCCAGCAGATAAGGAAGTTTCCTTATCCAGTCAGAGTCCAATGGGGCACAGCAATCCGGCAGATATGGAAGTTTCCCCTTTTTGGGGGATTTTTATTTGATCTTTTGTACTCTTTTAAATATTAGTTTGATAGTGAGAAAAGGATAACTTCGGACCATATAGTTTCTGCACTTTTATTTTCGCACAAAGTTTAGTTTCAACGCTGCTTCGGCAGCAAGACAATCTGGGGCCTTATGCCCACAGAGGTTAGGATTTATATTTAATGTTGTTGCAGTTCATCATTGGTGTTGGACAAGTTTTAATTCAATTCCAGTAAGTTTTTATTGTTTATCATGTCTTTATTTTATGTCTTTATAATTCCATCTAGCATGAGTAGCTAGATTTATATTCCGGGTTGAACAAAGATGAAGATTTAACACACACTTAAAACTGGTGAGGCCGTGTGGGCATTTTACTGTAAGAATGGGTTTCTGTCATGTTTTGTTCCAATGTTAGAAAAAAGCGTGTTTAATATGACTAATGTGGCTTATCACTCTTTAGTCGTAATGGGCATTCTAGAGCTAAAATAATTAATGAATCGTGACTGTGTGTTAATTCGATAGTAGCTGGGAACTTGGTGGATTGTTGTGGGCACACGAGGAATCAGTTAACACAACAAACTTGGGTTCGTCTAGAGGTACAATGTTTCATATCATTTACATCTCTTAGGGGAACCGGGAGGTGGGTGGTATGTTAGGGATTTAATTGACGAGTAATCACTTTTAAATCTAAACCGAAAGGATGAATGAGGAGATGCAGTGAGGAATCCGATCTCCATAACTGGGTGATTCAGTCATATAGGAAAATCAGTGTGCCCATGATCGAGTGAGTGTGAGTTAAATTGAAATCTAGTTCAATCCCGGAACCTTTTATTATTTGATATTCTTTTTAGTTTATTTTTGTATATTTACTTTCAGTACAGTGACAAGACAAAACCCCCCCTTTTGATTGGTGACTCGAAAGTGGAATCACATCAGCTCTCTGTGGGATCGACCCTTACTCATAGCTAACTACGCTCGCTTTGGGCACAGGAGCATACAAATTCATTTTGAGCGCGAAACAACCGCGCGTCACCCGACCAATTGACCGGAGAACAACAACTGATGGCCTCTTACCCCTGGCCTTTTCGGTGACCCTAGTGATCACTGAGGAGTCAGAACTGTTAGAGGGCTTCCACCTAGAAGAAACATCATCTTCGTCTCCACCATAACTTCTCGTTTCTTCTGTGTTCGAATCCCCACTCGCGCTCATCGTCAAATCAAGAATGTTCGACAAACTAAGCAAGAACTGATCGAGAAAATTCTATATCCGCCTAAAAATGTTGAATCCCAGAAACAATCGTCACCCACCGATAAACCCCAAAAGCCCAGAGAATCGATAGAATTACCTAGAAATTGGCAATACCTCCAAGAAACCTAAACCCTAGAAAATCTATAAACTACCGCGGGTTTCTTCAAAATCCTAAAAAATACAAAAAAGCACTACTAAATATCCTCAAAAATTATTAAAACTTATGAGAAATACTAAAGCTACATATCCATGGCATGAAACGATTAAAGAAGGGAGAAGAGACGAGAAAAATAACCTAGAAACCGTGCAACAATGGGAGTCTGAAGAATCGATAGTGACCGTAGCAAAAACCCTCAAGCAGCGATGTAAAGGCGGAGACGACAGTGGAAAATACGGAGCAAAAATCTTTTGGAAGATTTTCACGGTGGCAAGGATTTTCTTGCAAAGAGATTCGGTTGGAAGAGGAGACTGTTGAAATTATGAGAAATGAGGAGAGAGGGAATAGTTTTTCCTCGATATTTGAAATACAGGATAGAGATGCCGCGATCAGGGCATACGTGTCTTGATCTAACAAAGAGCATTGTCCTAGAGAATGGGAAAAGTAAAATCAGTACTTAAGGATTGGAGCTCCACGAGGTCTGCTCTCACGACCTCTTAAGCTCCTCCAGGACGTGCCTTCAGGTCTGGAGCGCCACGAGGTCTACTCTAATGACCTCACGAGCTCTCTCGGACATACCCTCAGGACCAGAGCTCACGGAATGAGACTTTACAATCTAGGATCCTTCCGAGGACTCATCCTTAGGCATTGCCTATAAGCCAATAAAAATTTAGAATCTAAATGTGGAGCTAAATCAAGATAACAATTGAATAGAACTCTAAAATTCATTACCCGATCCTTGAAATACAAGAATCAAGTAATGAGGAGCTAACTGTAGAGGCCCTATTTCTGCATAGGCCCAAAGACTGGGCCCACGGCCATTCGAAGGTTTAAAGAATTGAATAAGATTGACACTCATGATCAATGTCTTGAGGTCCACACCTCGAGATCGATGCCTTATTTATCAAGGTCTAGAGGTCTCAAGCAAGAGTCCACGGTCGAGCAGACTCCTGAAAGAGACCAGGTCAAAGTATCTATTGAAGATATGTTAGACCCAGTCAAAAACCCTAGAGGAGATAAGGTTGATCCCCCTAATATCGAAAGTCAGTTAAAGGCTCACCAATATATATATCTCTACACTCTTCATAACGGGGGATCATAGAATAATCAACTATCACTCATGCAACACTCGCTTCTGAGATTCATTTAGAAGCTTTCATCACGCAGTTCCACAGGCAACACATACACAAGGGTCCACGATAGTGGAGTTCGACCCTCCTAATTCCTGAATATCCCTTATCATTTTATCTATCATTTATTCACTTTTCACCTTTATTATTCCAATTTTGACTAGAGCATCGGAGTCCGTTCAATCGTCAATCCCCCGACGGTCCTTCAACTTCACGTGTTTATTATCTTGTAGGTCGCCAGAGCCCAAACTTGAAGAATGATCAATTGTAGAGTTTTTGAGCTCTACACATACCAACAGATGATAAGCCGACATTTCGACAAAAACTCAAGGCTAGGACCTTTCAAATCGGGGATTGAGTACTCAGAAAGGTGTTCCAAAATATAAAGGAAAGTGGAGCTGGAAAATTAGCACCGAATTGGGAAGGTCCCTACCTGTAATACCCTGAAAATTAATTACTGTTCAATTGCAGTAAACTGTTGCAATTACTATTTAGTATAGTAATTTCCAGTCAGATTAGGGTCGAAAGTATCCGTTAAGTTCCATGGAATTCAAGGTCAATTAATCCCCGTAGGTGGGTTAATTATTTCAGTTAGGGTTTAATCCCCTTTTTAGTTATGGAAAGCTGGAATTGTAATTTCAGATAAATTCAATTCCTATTCTTTTAAATTTACGGTGTGTGTTTATCGTGAATTAGATATTCCGATAAATATTTTTAGGACTGGGAGAATCAGATATTCTCCAGTCATTAGTGTTTAAATTCAAATAATTTAAACAGGGTGATTTAAAATTCAAGAGAATTAGATATCCTCTAGTTCGGATGTTTTAATGGTCAAGAAATTAAAACCGGTATTTCAAAGTGGTGTTTTAAAAATTAATAATTTAAAATAAACTATTATTCTAAAATAAGTAAATTATTTCATCAAGCTTGGATAAGTTCGGAATTTTTCCGGAGATGAAAAATATCACGATAACCGAATAACCGGTATTTAAAACGGGTATTTTCTTGGTCAACTCCCAAGGCATTGGAGGCCATACCTCTCCCCTCACCTCTCCCATGCCACTCCCACATCCCCTTTATCCCCCAAGTCAACCAAAATAGCAAAGTGGATATATTGTATTGTATAGAATTATATAGTGATAGCCAAGCCATTCCACTCCACTTTTCTTGCACACATTTTCGAGAAAAGAGAGAGACAAAGGCAGCTGCATTTCCTTCTTCTTCTTCTTCTTCTTCTTCTTTTTCTTCTTCTTCTTTCTTCTTCTTCTTCTTCTTCTTCTTCTTGTTCTTCTTCTTCTTCTTGTGGAAAGTTTTAGAGGGGGAGCACCAAGAACATTCACCTCCATTGTTTTCGAAGCAAGAGAGAAGGAGAGTAGAAGTTGCATCCATAATCAAAGCTCGATCCAACCATCTTCAACCTCCTAAAGCTTCTCTCCGTTGTTGTTTAAAGGTATTTTTGAAAAATATCGATATATTTAAGCTTAAAAAGTACATGTGTGGATTTTGGTAGTTCAAATGATGTTTGATGATTTAGAAATGAGTTGTTTATGTACAAGCATGTTTAGTTGAGTTTTTTATATATGTTTTGAGGAATTGAAAGCTTGTGTGTCGAGTTCATGGCGGTTGTGAAGTTTGGTTTGAGTTCGCGCATTCGCGCGCGCGGGTCGGCAGTTTTGCCACCATTTGGTAAAACGAGCATAACTTCCTCGTTAGATGTCGTATTGAGTCACCGTAAATTTTGCCGGAAACTAGACTTAAGTGGCTTTCCAATGGTATAGGTCTCAGTCTTTAGTTCTTCCTGGGTCGATTTTGAGAAATCGGCAAAATCAAGTCATATGTTCTGTTTCGGAAATTCGTGGCGGTTCTGCCACCTTCCAGTGAATCAGGTATAACTTTTCCATTAGTTATCATCTCGAGTCACCGTAAATTTTTCTGTAAACTAGACTAAAGTAGATTTCCAATGATATGTATCTCTGTTCATAATACATCCTGAGTCGATTGTGAAAAATCGGTGAAGTTGGGTCATGTTTCTGTTTTCAGGAAGTCATGGCAGTTCTGCCACCTTTCAGTAAATCGGGTATATCTATTTCATTTGTTATCATCTTAAGCCACTGTAAATTTTTAAAAATTTTAGACTTCCGTGGCTTTCTAATGGTATATGGCTCAGTCTATAACTCTTCCTAAATCGATCATGAAAAATCTTCAAAGTCTGGTCACGAGTTCGTTTTCAGAAATTATGGCAGTTCTGCCACCTTCTAGTAAATCGGCCATAACTTTTTCATTAGTTATCATCTTGAGTCACTGTAAATTTGTCCGTAAACTAGACTTTTGTGGCTTTCCATCGGTGTATGGCTGATCCCCTGTATCATAACGAGTCAAAACAGAAATGTTTTTAAAGATAAACGTTGTGCAGAACGTTGTTTTGTCTACGAACTTGGTGATGACTTTGTTCCTAGAATCTAGTTGTGATGATGTTAAGGTATTTTTGATACCTTAAATGATGATGATGTATGCCTTAAGATGTTTAAAAGCTAGGGTTGAGAATAACCCCTCATTAAGCTAAGATAAAATTTAGAACGGATACTAGACCCTAATAGGCCTTTGTGTCGTGTTGAGTCTTGTCAGATTTAGGATCAACATGCTAAGTATATTTTTATATATTGAAGACTAGCAGATCCGCAAGGGATAAGACCAGTGAGGAACTAGCAGCTGCAGTTCAAGTATTAAAACATTGGTGAAAGGTGGGCTTTCTTTTCAACGGACTCTTAGTCCAAATAATGATTTGAGTTTTTACTCACCTGAAGTTATTTATTTCTGATGCAAATAAGTTATTGTCATGCATAAAATGTTTTATTTTGTATGATATCCTTATCTGTATTTAGTTAGCTCGCAAGGGGCTTTCTAACTCTTAAATCGATCGGGCCTCGTGCTAACTTAGCGTGTTAACCGAGGTTAGTGTACACTTAAGTCGGTGATATTAGGAAGAGGGAAAGGCTGAGTGGAGCTATTCCTGACTAAGACATCGACGATGCTAAACGTCCGTGGAAAAGGCTGAGCGGAGCTATTCCTCGGAGTTTAGTTCAGATATGTATTCGTGGAAAATGCTTTAGCGGAGCTATTCCTCGACGTGTGCGGAAAAGGCTTAAGCGGAGCTATTCCTTGGCACTCAGTTCAGATACGGATGATCATACAACAGAAAAGCGTGCGCAAAGACAGAAAATGATTTAGTAAAACATAGGGTCTTTTCAGATAACACCCCTATGTGTTTACTCAGATGCATGACAATAAAACCAGTTTTAAGAAATGTTCATAATATCAGATATATTATGATATTTTTGGCAATGTGTTCACTGAGTATACTTGTACTCAGCCCTGCATGTTTGTTTTTAAATGTGCAGGTTGAGTGTTGATGGTGCAGAGTGAAGTGCTGAGAAAGAAAGTTGTTTTGTACAGGACTCGGAATATTTCCTGTATTTTGTTATGCTATATTGCTTCCGCTAATTAAGTCTGATCGAGTCAAGTCTTCAGTATGTCTTGAACTCACTGATATCTTTTGTTATTCCGAGGTATCTATATATCTTCAGTTACATTTTGAGAAATGAAAGTCAGTCCAGAATTTGAGTTCACAGCAAATATCGTTCCTGGAATATAGTAGTTCATTCATTTACTCAATTATTTCTTGTTCGCGCCTTGATCTATTCTTCATTGGGATCGAGTCGTGCCAGTCACACTTCATATTAATCGGATAGTAATTTGGGGTCGTGACACTACCAGGTCAAAAAGGTCATCAGAAATGAAGCTTACAAACTCCGAATTAAAGAAGGCTGACCCATAGCCAATAGCTAGAACGCGCTACATTTAAAAACAGTGTCATTTCTAGTACTCTTGAAATCATTTTTATTATTTAGTTTAATATATTTTTAAGTTTTATTTACTGACTTGAGCGTCGGAGTAACTAACAGAACCCCAAGCACAGGGGTCCAGACCCTCAAAGAAAACAATGGGGTTCCGACTCCAATGTCACCTTCACTGCCAAAGAGTAATTTATTTGTTCTTTTAATTTACAAATCTTTGTTATTTAAAATATTAGTTTACTGACTTGAGCGTCGGCGTAACTAACAGAACCCCAAGCACAGGGGTCCCAACCCTCAAGAATACAATGGGGTTCCGACCCCAAGAACCTCGAGCTCGACTTCGAGAATGGGCTTAATTTCCAAAGTTAATCGTGAAGATCTCGACACTCAAGATAATAAACTCAAGTACAGGACAACCCTCGAACCCCGACTATGACTTCGAGAGGTACTTCCTAAACTAGCATTATTTATCTTGTCTAATCTCAATTCTATAGGTGTTCCAATCCATGGAACTCACCTCACATCAAAGCGTCAGAAAAAGGCAAACCATGCAACATAAAGACTTTTAAAACAACAAAATCAAACCAAAAGGCAAATCGGATTGAAAAGAAACAGTAAAGATGTTTGTCCATGCCATATTCACCTTTACGTAAGGTGAATCAAAAAATATATATACATAATATTGTCTGAAGAAAGAAAACGTGTTTGAAAAAAGTTCGACTATAACAGATGGGCAACGGTCTCATCTCCGGCCTTAGCAGTATCCTCGATAGCAACATCGCCCTCCGCCCGAACCACAACCTTGATGATGACCTCAGTTGCACGGTTCTCCTCTGGAGCCTTAGCCTCCTCCTCGGTCTCCAGGAAAGACAGGTCGATATCCGACATCTTCACCTTGATGGCCTCAACCACTACAGCCCCTTCTTCCTGGTAGAAGGCCTCCTTATAAGGGCCAAACTCAACAGATTTGACCCACGCGTTGAAATTCAGGGCCTCGTCGGTCGATGTCCCAGCCCTGAACGAGGCCTCGAGCTCCTTCACCTTCACCTCGGAGATAGCCAGCCTCAATAGCAAATTCCCCTTCTCCTGCTCAGTCATCACTTGGAGGTTGTAGAGGCCCTATTTCTACATAGGCCCAGAAACCATGCCCATGGCTATTTTGAAGGTCAAAGAAATCAAAGAGGTCGACACCTCAAGGACAACAACTAGAGGTCGACGCCTCAGTAACCGAGGTCCAGAGGCATAAAAAAAAGAAATCGAGATTGAGCAGACTCTTAAGGAGACCAAGTCAACATATTCATTGAAGATAAGTGATACCCTGTCAAAATCCTAAAAGGGATAGAAAGGATCCCCTAAAAATCGGAAATCAGTTAAATCCTCATTTATATATATGCTCCTTTCATAATAAGAGGGAGGATCATTGAATCATACACAATCACTCATGCGACATTGATATTCACATAATACTTCCACACAATCAAAGCCCTTCATACATATAATCCGACACTCGGCTAGTTCATAACATTCGATAATTATTTAAATTCAGATTCTCAATCTTTATTTATTACTTTCATTCGATTTTGTGTTATTGCTTGACTAGCTTCGGTAGTCCATTCGATCGTCAACCCTCCGACGGTCCTTTGGCTTCACGTGTTTTTTGTCTTATAGGTCGCCAGAGCCCAAACTCAAAGAATGATCAATTGTAGAGTTTTTGACCTCTACAGAGGTCGAGGCTCCTCTCCAATTGCACTTGGGCGCCTGCCACTGTGGCCCACGCCGCATCCATCTCAACCTTCAAAGCGGACTCTCTGGCCGCCATATCCCGCCTCTCCTCGGAGATCTTCTCCAGCTCCTCAGACAGCTCAGAGACCCTTTTCTCGAGGCCTTTCGCATGATTGGATATGCGCTCCCTCACGAGAAACTGGCTGTAGAGGACCTAAAATCAAAACCAAGGAGTTAGTAAAAAAAAGGGTAAAAATAGGACTTATGTGGAATTTACCCGCGCCATCAGATCAAAAGATAAGTAGGCCTGCTACTCGAGGCTCCCCTTCTCGTAGTCCTCAGGGGTGCTCTGACCAGCAATGGACTTCTGGTTGTCCATTATGAAGGGCCTCAGTGAGACCCCCCGAGAGCTCGAGTCGGTAGAGGCCTTGCGCGGAGCGCAGACAGCCTCCACGTCGATAACTTCAGTAGGAGCTGGAGATTGCAAGACGACAGTAAAGGCAGAATTGTTGCCCTTTGACTTTTTCGATGATGGCAGAGTCAGAGGCCTATCCTCCGAAGGCCTCTTAATGCCCGAAGGGCGAAGACCCCTCTCTCCTAACAGCCACCAGAGCCTTGACCTTTGTGTCCGAGGGCTTGATTTTGCAAACAAGACTTGATCGTTATGAACCTTCTCGAACTCTCGAAGTTTGTCAAGAAAGAGAAAGGCTTCTTCGATATGAGCAGCTTTGATCGCAATAGGCTCATGGGGTGGAGGAAAGCCTGCACAAAAAAACTTCATGAGTCCCGAATAAAGGAGATCGCATAGGAGTTCGGCTGGAGAACCCACAAGCTTCACAGAACTCGGCATGGATGATCGCGTCAGTAAAAGTCCGGGCAAGGACGAAGATAAACTTCGGCTTCCAATCACCAGAAGAAGAAGACAGCTTTGTTGCCGATCCCCCACCCACTTTATGAAATAATAAAAATCTGACTACCCAGTGTTGGCCACCAGTCATGCCATTCTCTAACCCTGGGCTCCGAAAAGTCGAGCTCCCCCCATAGATAATACATGTCCATCATGTGAAACCACCCTATTGGGATGATTTGGGCAGGAGCTATACCTTAGAAGTGGATAATCTTTGCGAACAATGGATGGATAGGGAGCCCGATCCCCTTCTCAGTGACCAATGTGTAGAAAGCCGTAAAACCCAGTAGAGGTTGATGTGCTCGTTCAGTAGGACAAGGGGATTGAACCTCGACCCGAGCACTCAAAATTGGCGGCGAGGTTAGCCTCTTCAAAAGCTCCTCTTTCACCTTAGAAGCGATCTCAGAGTCTTTGAACCTCTCCCCCACCGACTTAACCTCTCGGATGTGAATCGTCCGTCCCCCTAACGAATCACCGATCATTGCTGTCACCTGACGCTTGCTTATCACCGCTCGGACGACCGAGCAGGGGACAATGGCCGATGGTTGTATGCCTTTGCCCTTTCTCTTTCCGGTAACCTTGATGATCACGGGAGAATCAGAATTGCTGGACCGTTCCGACGTAGAAGAATTCCATTTTTCTCCACCACCGCAACTTCTTCATTCCTCCTCAATGTTAGAATTCCCACTCGCACTTATTGTAATCAAACATCCAGAAATACAACAGATAATGCAAACCTAAAATTGAGCCAAGAACCCAGAATATCGTCACCCGCTTAAAGTTCCGAAACCCAGAAAATTAATAATACCATCCAGATTATCAACAGTACCACCCAGATAATCAATAGTACTACCCAGAAACCTAAACCTTAGAAGTCCTAAGATATATCACATATTTTCCAGAAATCCAAAAAACACCAAGAAATACCTCTAAATATCCCTGAAATACTCTTAAAACCCTACGAGAAACGCTAAAGCCATATATCCACGGCACGAAAAATTAAAGAGAGAGAAGGAGGCGAGAAGATAACTTGGAAATCGTGAATCAGATTAAGTCTGAGAAGCCGGTAATGTTTGTAGCAAAACCTTCAAGCAAGTCTAGAACGCGAGAAAGGCAGAGACGGTTGACGGAAAACGCGGAGCAGGATCTTTTTATGAAATATTTACGCAGCGGATAGGATTGTTTGTGAAGAGTTTGGTTTGAAGTAAAAAACTTTTGAGATTCTGAAAAGAACAGAGAAGAAGAGGGGACTATTCTCCTCGATATTTGTAATATGGGGAGAAGGGACAGCGCGATCTAAGCCCACGTGTTTTGATCAAATGGTGGACATTAACATAGGGAACGGGAAAAGTAAATCCGTACTTCAAGTCTGGAGCTCCACGAGGTCTGCCCGAGGTCTATTTTCACGACCTCAGAAGCTCCCCCTGGACCTATCTTCAGGTCCGAAGCCCCATGAGATCAGCTTTCGTGGTCTCATTAAAATCCTTCCAAAACTCACTTCCGAGTACGCCTCCGAATGTAATAAAAAAGAAAAATCAGCATCTAACGTAGGGCTAAATCAAGCGAACACTGACATTCATTACCCGATCCTTGAAATTCAAGAATCAAGTAATAAAGAGCTAACTGTAGAGGCCTCATTTCTGTATAGGCCCAAAGACCAGGCCCATGATCATTCGAGGTCGAGAGATCAAGGGATCGGTAACAGAGGTTAAGGGGATCGAAGGCCTAGGGAAGAAACCGAGGCCAAACAGACTTTCAAAATAAGCAGCCAGGTCAAAGGCCCGCTGAATATAAGGAAGACTCCGTCAAAACCCTAAAAGGGATAAGAAAGATCCCCTGAAAATCAGAATTAAGTTGAGAATCCCCTATACATATATATATATATATATATCATATGAGAAGAAGAAAAACACGTACACTCAAGCAACACATACGCACAATCAAGCAACGTATTACAATCACCTTGCAATTACAGAATTCAACTCCGAAAGATCATTTTTATTGCTTTATCCAATTCTTTATCTTTCCTAGTTTCGATTCTGACGTGAGCGTCGGAGTCGGTTCGATGGTCAATCCCCCGGCGGTCCTTCGGCTTCACGTGTTTCTCTATCTTGTAGGTTGCCGGAGCCCGAACTCGAAGTATGATTAACCGTAGATTTTTTGACATCTACACTCATTATTATCACAAATTATATTTTTAGAAGTAATTATATTTTTGTTGTGATTTGACACCAATCAATAATTGTTAATTCTTTTCAGAAAACTAAATTAATTGTGAATTGTCTAAAATACCCCATTATTCTGTTTCTATAATATGTGCATATACACACATATACATATAGAGAGAGATTAACGATAAAAAAAACATTTTGCATTAGGTAATTTTTGTAGACATTTTTGCATTAGCACCGTCTCATAACAATTGTTTTTAGAACTTGTTTATAATTCATATTAGACGTTAATTACAAATTAAAATTAAAGGTAGTGAATTTGTCAGATATACAATGGCTTTATCGCATTAATTAATTACTTCCTTTTCAGTCGGTATTATACATCTGGCCAAGCTCCTGCGTTATGAAATATTTGTATTCTACTCCTATACACATATGGATTTGTTATATATCTAAGAATGACAATGGGTAACGGACCCTATGAGTACCCGTAAAAGTTATTCACGATGGGTAGAGTAATTACTCATTTAATGAGTACGGGTACGGGTACGGGTACGGGTACGGACACGGACATGAGTAATTACCCGTAAATTTTGATGGGTACGAGTGCGGGTACAGGTACCTTAGTACCCAATTTGCCCCATACCCACATATATTATTATTATTATTATTATTATTATTATTATTATTATTGAATTGTATTGTGATATGATATTATTTTTGAAAATTTCATAACATTGTTATATTTGTATTTTTTTTTATGAAATGTTGATTTTCATGAAGGGTCTTTGTATTATATTTTAATCGAATTATGATTTACTTTTAATCAATATTTTTAAAATTATAAACTATTTAATCATAATTTTGAATTATTTAATACAAATGATAAATTCTAAATTAAATATTCAATAAATAGTTTGTGATAAAGAAATTTGTATGTTTATATACTTTATTTTTAAAAATATGACCCTTGTTAGAACTAAAATGATAATTGAACACGAATAAAATTTGGACTAATTAAAATATTAATTTATAACTTATGTTATTTATTCTTACACACACACACACATATTGTAAACTTGATAAATAATCTAATATTATTTATTATAAATATATAATATTTGAGAAGATTAATTAAAATGATCTAATATTAAATAATGATGTAATATAATTATATTTTACAATAAACATATAATATTAAAAATTATAATAGATATTTAAATAAATGAAGAACATTATAATCATTTAATTTTAAAAAAAAATTCACTAACCTACTTGATAAGAGGTCATGGATATAATAGCGACTGCGAGTTAAAAAAAAAAAAAAAAAAGCCAAATCGTAACACTAAAATTATACATACATCTTTCGCTCAAAAATAGTAAATTATGGGATATCCCCTTACAGTTAACGAATTTGTATTTGACTTTGGATAATGTTCATTAATTAATCAAACTGTAAATATACTCCACCATGTACAGAAACAATGTATTTAACCTTTCTTTTCCAATAATACACTGTATCTTTGACTCTTTGTACGCAAGCAGTCTTTCCATAATTCCATTTAAGAGGAGATAATTTTCAAATCATTAATTTGGGAGATCACTTTGTGAGAGAGTCTCGTGTGATTTCCCTTTTTTTTTTCAATAGTTCCCCTCCTTTTTTTTTTTCCTTACAATTTTTTTTGTATGTTTTTCATACAAATATATACGTTGAAATGAAAATATTAAATCATAAACTTATATCACTGTTGTTTCATGCACCGCACTCATTAATTAATTACTTTGAAATAAATGTATATTCTAAAATAGAATTAGTGAACCTAAAATTTAACTGAATTAATTTAATTTTTTTTATTCGATGTCTCGAGCAGTGCACTAGCCTAACACTAACACGTGGGCTCATGCATTGCGTTAGATTTTTTTTTAAAATAATTATTTACCCTGAAATGGAATTAGTGAACTTTGAAATTAAAGTGAATTATTATTTTTCTTATCTGGTGGCTTGTGCAGTACACTCATCTGATGCTAATGCGTGAGCTTGTACACTGTGTGCTTGATAATTAATTTTTTGAAGTAAATAAAAAAAATCATAATTGGTATAAATAAATTGTAGATGTCATTTTTCGTAGGACCAAAATAATGCGGCACAAAGAGGCTCAATATTGATACGAGATCGAATGTAGGTAGGAGAGGTTGTATTGTGGAAGTTCAAGGTTATAAACCGCCAGAAGAGAAGATTGGGTTAAAACCTTGGCAGCCGCTAGAAGAAGACCGAGTCAAAAGCCCCATTCAACAATAGATTCCTAGATAGCTTGGAGGAACTGCAGTCAGAATCTTCCCATAAAGAGGAGAGAGTTTCATTTAAGGAGGGGGCGATTACAGAGGCCAAACTCAAAAACTATCATAATGGGATGGCTCTTGAACCCCAAATTCTCTCTACACCAAATATCACTTTTTCATCTTTCAGTAGTTATATTTTTCGAATTATACTCTCTTTTTCTAATGTTGACTTGGGCGTCGGAGAGTGAACGAAGGCCACTTCTCTGGCGTTCCTCACTCTAATGTCTTTTTTGTTTGTCTATGCAGATTGTCAGTGCTCGAACTCCGATACAGAATCAATTGCGGAATTTCTGTTCTACATAAACCATAATTGAAAATAAATTAAAATATTTTGAAAAAAACTCAAGAAAATAAAAAATATCTCTTAACGAATTGTGACTTGGTAGATTACTGTTTAACGTAAGTCTTTATCTTAATTTCGGGTAATCCAATTCTTTCTTTTCTTTAGGTATAAATAATCCTTATAAAACTCCAACATTTAAATTATATTTTGAAATTGTAATCAAGTGGGTTTTTAGAAAAAGAAAAAAAAAGCTGAATTTTTCACCCAAATTGTCTCGATAAATGGATATTTGGCCCACCCAATTAAATATAAGGGCTCTCGCTAAATTACAATTTGAGCCCAAAATTATGATAACACTGCGATTTGCGTCAAGGCCATAATTATTTGCCTCATAAATAGGCCATCCATCCGTCATGATGACACATACTTTCTCTTATTGGAAATCCTCGATACTCGAAATAATCCAAAAATAGATATATAATAAGGCAAATTACGTTGATGCCTGACATTTCAATTTTTTTAATAAAAATGTCATAACTTATGAACATTTACAGTTTAGTGCTTGATTTGGTAATTTTTTTTATTAAATATATTCTAAAGTTAACTTTCCAAT
This sequence comes from Perilla frutescens, assembly GCA_026008535.1. NCBI lineage: Eukaryota > Viridiplantae > Streptophyta > Magnoliopsida > Lamiales > Lamiaceae > Perilla > Perilla frutescens. The sequence goes on along the minus strand of BRKX01000006.1, from coordinate 5,641,832 downwards.
ATCTTATTGTTATATGGATCGTCAGAAATTTAAGGAGGATTTTAATAATGCCATATCACATAAAAAAAATTAAAAATGTAAATTTAAGACATAAACAATGTGTTCACAAATAGAAATAAAAATAAGAACATTCCCAATTTTAATTTTACCTAGCCATCACATTTTTAAAAATTAAAATCGTCTCCTAAACATGATGACCCATTATCTAGAATTTGAAAGTAGAAATTAGTTGTGATCATGACCATTATTGATTGAAAATTAAATATAAAATATTTCCTACTTAAGTTTTTTTTTTAAAATAATAATATTGACAAGAATATACACTACATGAAAAACACGATTTAACTGCGGATGATATTCCGTCGTTAAAATAACGATAAATTAATGACGGATTAAGATTTTTTATTTAACGACGGATTAACGATGGATTTTTCCGTCTCTCAGTTAACGATGGATTTTTCCGTCGTTACACATCATATTTTAATTTTTTTATTTTAATGACGGACTAACGATTAACTTAGAGACGCAAAAATCCATCGTTAAACATTATTTTTTTATTATTTTTATTTTTTTAAATTCTAACAACGGATTAGGTACATAATTATTCCGTAGCTAAAATTAATTTTGATGTTTTTAATTTTTTTTTATTTTTTTCCATTAATACTCAATTAAGAATTTGAAATTATTTTTAAAAAAAAAATTATTGGTTTTATATTTTCTGATTTATTTGATTTTTTTTATATTTTATATTATTTTTTAATATTTTATATTATTTTTTTAATATTTTTAATTTCAAAATTTCAATTTCTAATTAATTACGAATTTGAAATTAATCTTTTTAATATTTTTTTTTACATTTTCAAATTTATTTTACATTAATAAATTTATTTTATTTTTTAATATTTTTTTTAATTTGACTTTTTCCGATTTATTTTATAATTTTATAATTTTTTATTATTTAATATTAAAAAATATTTTTTATATTTTTATATTTTGTATATTAAATAATGGTATAATAGAATTATATTTACAATAAATATATAATATTAAAAATATTAATAGATATTTAAATCATTGAATAAAATATAATTATTTGATTTAAAAATAAAAATTCAATCAAAATGTGTTTCGTGTGTATGTGTATATATATATATATGTTATTTCAATAGTTTAACATAAATGTACACTAGCACACATGGTTAGAAGTAAAAGACGTGAACCTAGAGGATTGGGGTTCGAATCTCATTTACACGAAGGGTTTCCATGATTTATTCCTGACTCGCTCGGCTCGGCTGGCTCCTGCGCTCATCTCGGTCCAGTTTTTTTTTTAGCAATGGAAAAAACTCATCTCTGATTCCGTTGCTAACTTTAATCCGTTTGTAGTGATGAAAATATAAAATAAATGAATATGTTGATATATTCAACATCATAATACACCAAAATAAAAAAACTTGAATGCTATATTTCCCAAACACATGGTAGTAGTTAGAGTTCATCAGATTGCCACTATCATACCGAATCTGATATGCTGAGAAATTAATTCACTTTAATTTTAAAATTCAATAATTCTACTTTTAAGGTATAAATTTTGAGAGAAAAGAAAAGGAAACACATGTTTCATCGATTAGACGGTATCACAGGAGACCATCACATAATATAAAGATATAAAATGTCAAATAAGATTAAGTGCCTCAAAATAATGAAAGATTGTTGTTCTACCTATAATTTTTATTTTGGATTTTTCACCCAAATTGTCTCGATTAATGGATATTTGGCCCACCCAATTAAATATAAGGGCTCTCGCGAAATTACAATTTGAGCCCAAAATTATGATAACACTGCGATTTGCGTCAAGGCATAATTATATGCCTCATAAATAGGCCATCCATCCGTCATGATGACACATACTTTCTCTTATTGGAAATCCTCGGTACTCGAAATAATTCCAAAAATAGATATATAATAGGGCAAATTACATTAATGCCTGACATTTCATTTTTTTTTTAATAAAAATGTCATCACTTTTGAATATTTATAGTTTAGTGCTTGATTTTATAATTTTTTTATCAAATATATTCTAAAGTTAACTTTCCAATATCCTATTGCCTACATGGATCATCGAAAATTTGAGGAGGATTTTAATAATGTCACATCAGATAAAAAAAAGTAAAAATGTAAATTTAAGACATAAAACAATGTGTTCACAAATAGAAATAAAAATAGGAACATTACCAATTTTAACTTTACCTAGTCATCACATCGTTAAAAATTAAAATCGTCTCCTAAACATGATGACCCATTATCTGGAATTTGGAAGTAGAAATTAGTTGTAATCATGACCATTATTAATTGAAAATTAAATACAAAATATTTCCTACTTTTTTTTACACAATAATATTGACAAGAATATGAAAATATACAATAAGTAAATATGTTGATATATTCGACATCATAATACACCAAAATAAAAACTTGAATGTCATATTTCCAAACACATGGTAGTAGACTAGTAGCCAGAGTTCATCAGATTGCCACTGCCATACTGAATCTGACATGCTGAGAAATTAATCCACTTTAAATTTAGAATTCAATATAAAGATATAAAATGTCAAATAAGATTAAGTGCCTCAAAATAATAAAAGATTGCTGCTCTACCTATAATTTTTATTTTGTTTTTAATAAAGAGCATTATATATATATAGCAATCTGGTGGGAAGTTAGTAAAATAGATTTGGTGTAGTAGTAGGCACCATTTATTTGCAATTTGCATGCCTTGAGTCGACTAGTCAAAACAAACAACATAATTACGTACTAAATTCATAAGTGATAATAGTAATCTTTTGAAAAGAAAAGAAAGAAGAAAAGCAAACAAAATATTTGTATTTCAACATCAGAATCATGGTAGTTAGAAGAGATCGATGTTGCAGCAGGTGGGTTTTCGGTGGAATTAAAATAATTAGGTGGGACTATTTTCATAAGAATTGAGACAAGAAATTAAATAATGAAAAACAGAAGGATAGACCGTCAATATCTCAAAAAGCAATGTTTCCACAAATTTTGAAAAGAGGTCCACAAACAATGTCTCAAATTTGAATTTTACTATTGTTTTTATAGACTGAATTTATCTAACATGGTTTTCTCAGTATGTTTTATTTCTCTTGTATTATATGCTGACTATTAATATAAATGATGGTACGCTAAAATTCCTGTGCATAAGTTGTATGGGACCCGCTCCAATCCGATCGATCCGTCCTCCAAAAAAAAAATCGCCACCCATAATACCATTTCGAACACTAAATAGTAACATTTAGTGTTTTTTTGTATGTTTAGGGTTTTATTTTGTTTATTTTGTGTTTTTTGGGGGGTTTTTTACGGGTTTATTTTGTGTTTTTTGGGGTGTTTTTAGGGGTTTATTTTGTGTTTTTTATGATTTTTTGAGGGGTGTTTTTAGAGGTTTATTTTGTGTTTTTTATAATTTTTTGGGGGAATTTTTTAGGGGTTTATTTGTATTTTTTTTAAGAAAAAAAGAAATAAAAACAGAAAAAAAGAAAAAAAAACAGTGAGCCAGAAAAAGAAAACAGAAAAAAGCAAAAAAAAAAATCAAGAAATTGAAAGAAAAAAAGGTCGGTGAAAAGTCATTTTCATAATTCATGGAACTCTCTTCCGAAAATTATTACTGCCAAAACTCCTCTCTACGATAATAACAATTAATTAACAAAGCCATATCCTTGTATTTTAGACTGAGCGAATAGGTTCAATCCAATAATTCAGTATAATTCCCATTGGTATAATGTAATACTAATTACATATATAATATATATAGGGGTTGATTATAATGGGGACTGCGCTTTGCGTGTAAATGTGAAAATATATTTATTTACTGTAATTATTTTATTATTTTTCTTATTGTATATCGGGACTAATAAAATACCGAAAAAAAAAACACTAAAATTACAGTAAAAGACATATTTTCACGTTTACGTACCAACCATCAGTCTTCATTTAAACAAAATCTTATATATAAATACACACGTGTGTATAAAGATCAAATGCCACTTATATCATAATTTAGACACTTTTTTTTTCAAGCCGACCTTAATCCAAAATTGGGGAAAACTGAAACTTAAAATAGATATCCGAATCCAATTGGCCATGAGAAGATCTTTAAAATATTATTATATATTTGGATTGAAGATTTTTGGTAGTGAGAAGTGGAGGTACGACGTGATAATGCCATTACAAAAAAAATGTTAAGATCATGTCGTGCGCGAGACAATTAATGTATCGTGTTATAATTAAAATCTGATGAAATTCTCTACTACATTTCGTGTGACACTCTATAATATAAATTTAAAAATATTAATTTTTATTTTATTTTTTTTCTTCGATTTCAATTAATTTTACTTTAATTTAATTTACATTTATTGATTATGATTCACATTTCTCAATTAGGGTATATAATTACTTTTTAGAAAATAGTCAATTATTAATTAAAAAATGAAATTAAATATTGAAAAAATCATTATATATCCTAATTATTGAGATAAGTGGGCCCTAATTAACAGGTATAAAATTAAACTAAAGCACAACCAATTAAAATCGAAAAAAAAGGAATAAAAAAATAATATTTTAAATGTGTACAATAAAATGTTGCACAAAATATAGCAGATGATTTCTTCCGAATTAATACCCGGCAATCCGGCATCAAGATTGTGATGTTTGGGACAACCTGCAAAAACATATATGCATACAACTCGTTACCCACTTGAGATTTCCATTTACATTCCTTATGTTACATTTTATGTTGCACTTTCAAATTATGAGTTTTTTATATATTTTTTTCTTCAATTATATATACACACACACACACACATATATATATATATATTGTGATTTAGTTTAATTTTAAGATTTTTTTTGGGTTCACCCAACCTTAAATTATTTTTTAATATTTAATATTTAATTTTTAATTCATTATTATAGTTGATTTATTCTATATTAAATTTTATAAATTTTTTAATTCATTTTTTTGTTGATAAATGCTGACTATGATTATTTATGTTAGAATTTAATTTTTATTTTATAATAAATATTATTAAAATCATGATTTTGATAATAAAATGCGGAGTGAAACACGGAGAAATGTAACATGAAATTTGAACCCTCATTACCACATGTATATAAATAGTAGGTGCAATTGTGGTTTATTAGTTGTTACAAAGGTGCATGCGGAAGGAGATTACCTAATATACCCTCTCAAGTCTTAATTAGCGGTTATATTTGAAGGGGCAGATTTGGGTGAGACCGTCTCATACATGAGACGGTTAATACTCACATGCGGGGATCATTAACTCACATGTGAGTATCATTATTTATACCCGCATGTGAGTATCATTATTTATGGGTGAAGTATCATTATTTATGAGTGCAATATTATTAACTCACATATAATGATCCGTCTCATTTATGAGACCGTCTCATACAAATTTTTATCACATTTGAATTATTACTTTCATAGTACGTATATTAAAAATAAAAGACAGTCTCACATCTCTTAATCTGCTATGGATCTTATATTTGATCCAGTGCCCCCCTTCTCCTCTTCTTTTCATTTTTTCTTTTTCAATAGTCCCTCCTTTTCTTTTCTTTTTTCTTTTCAGTTTTTCTTTTTCAATTTTCAAATTTCATCTTTTCACAAATATATATATATATATATATATATATATATAATTTTTTATCTGATGTCTCACGCATTGTCCTCGTTCGACACTAACAACCTATCTGGATGGATTTTCTGAGCTGATTAAAATATACATGGCCCGTCTAATGAATTATAACCTGTTAGACCGTCATATATAAATTTTTGCCAAAAAATAAAAGATAGATGGTGTAGCATAAAAGAATCGGAGTTTAATTAGATGCCCATCCTACACATTTAGCCGTACTCACCTCCCCAACAAAAAAATAGAAACCAACTCCAATTTTGATTCCGGTCTTATTTTATTCATTTTAGCCGTATTTATTTATTCAGAAAAGCCACCTGCTGCGTCTATAAAGCGACAAGAAGCTAATATTAATTATAATCAGGTCACATTATATATTAATAAACACACACTGCACACACATTGCAAGCAAGAGAAAGGTTAGAAAGAGAAAATGGGTGGGGAAGAAGTGAGAAACAAACAGATAATATTCAAGGATTACATAAATGGATTTCCAAAAGAATCAGATATGATCATCAAAACCTCCACAATCAAACTCAAGGTGCCAGAAGAATGCAGCGACGCCGTTTTGGTCAAGAATCTCTACTTGTCCTGCGATCCCTACATGAGGAGCTGCATGAGCAAACTCGACAACAACTATGTTCCCATCTTTACCCCTGGCTCGGTCAGTCTTCTCAATCCCACTCATTGTTACATCTCGTGTTTTACTATCATCGATACTCACTGGATGACATCATTAAAACATGTACATATATCGTGTATATATATTGGGGAAGGTGAAACACCGTACAAAATATTAATTATTTTTTATGTCTTAAATAAATATGGCTAGAGAAATTAAGCTAGCTAGAGATCAAAACATGCAATAAGAAATATTAGGGCGTTGGTGGAATTTCAAAAATTCTAGTTCTGATGTTGATGCATATATCGATGTACATTGTAGGAATTAATTATATATGTTTTTCAATCGAATCGACGGGAGTTAAAGATTTCAGATAAGGGAAAAATAGAATTGCGAGAAAATTTTCATATTATGACATATGATAAAGTTCAAAATTAGTACTGTATGAGTTATTTGTGAGCAAGGGTTGATTTAAATCCGTAAATTGTCTAGATCTTATTAATGTTTCATTTCTAATTATTTATTGAAAAATATAGGTAAATTCTATTATTCCATAAAATTAAATTGATTACTTTTGTTTAATGAGTAACAAATATGAAATGTGGTAATAAATTTTTGTAGTAAGACTTAGATAGTAAAATCCTTTTCTAACAAAAAAGATAAAATCATGTTTTTAGTCACCCAAAAATATCAGGTGCGTATGCACCCAATAAAACTCCTATGCACCCGTTGATACCCTCGTACCCAATATTTTTTGTTAACAGGATAAAAAAAAACATAATTTATATTTTTGTTAAAAAAATATTTTTTTATCCACCCCTCCCCCCACCCCCTTTGTTAAAGTTTCTCATAAAGGTTTATAAAAAACTCTTAACCCCGTTTGATTGACACGATATCTGACTGGGGAAAGTATTCTAATTCTTTATTTTAATATTAATGTGTTTGGTTCATTTTTTTATGTAATATGGAAAGGAATAAGATTTCTCAAAATAAGAAAAATTGTGCAACTTTTCTAGAATGTGAATACCTATTCCAAGTAGGTATTCTTATTCCTTGTTTCTCCAAATATGATGTTAAATGGTTTAATTGTTCGATTTCTTTACTTATTATTATTATTATTTAATTTTTTTATAAATTATTATTAAGTTTGGATTCATATTTTTAACCCAAAAATAATTTTTTTAAATTAAAAAAAAAAAGATTTATTTAGATTAAAACATTTCAATAAAAAATGAGTAAAATATAAAAAATGGAAAAAATAGAAAATTTTATAAATAAAAAAAATTCAAAAATGTGATGATACTTTTTTATTGACGAAATTCCCATCAAAATTCAATTATTCTACCCATCATTTTTTGTCATTTTCAAAATTCCAATAATATCATTTTTGAAGCAATAGTGCAGATTAAACGACGATCATGCGTCCATATCATTATCAATATAGATAATTTTACAAAATATTTGCCTTAATTGATCATAAAGATATTAACCCAAAATTATGAAATAATTTTCTTGATTATTTTTTAGTCATATAATTTTGTTTAAATTGAAATAATGTGTTGCATTCAATATATATAACAGTGTTACAAATTGAAGAATTATATATTATACTGTTCGTAATTTAAAATTATAAATTATTGGTAATATAAAATAAGATACACACACACACAGATATATAATTCTCTACTATTGTTTAAATTTAATCCAATAATAAAATAAAAATCCTAACAATTTTCTTATTATGTTTCAAAGACAAACTAAAGATTCTATTAATAATCATTTTTCTCAAATTCACATTCTCAAAAATCACAATCCCGAAATATTTTACTTTTCTGCCAACCAATTGAACCAAACGAGCCCTTAGGGTGCGATTATTTAAACAAAAGGGTGATTTAGATTTAACATTATTTGTGTAATTATGATATAGCGCCAAAATAGCCTTTGGGTCCCCACGACATACCGCCAAAAATAGCATATGGGTCCCACCTGGAGTGCTTCATGATATACTCCCTCCGTTCCGATTATATAGTCTCTTTTACTATTTTGAGGTGTCCCAATTATATAGTCTCATTACTAAAAATATCATTAATTTTCATAGTAATGTACAAATAAACCCTTGTTGAATCTTGAAAATTAAAAAAATATCAACTTAATGTTAAAAGTCATAAATATTTAATGAGGGTATTATTGGAAATTTAGTTTTGATGTCTTGTTTTCATAAATATTTTTAATCTACGTGCGAAGAGAAAAGAGACTATATAATTGTGACGGAGGGAGTAATATTTACCCACGTGCCATGATGTTACTTAATTTGCCAGGCCAGTGATATATCATATTATTCTTTTATTTATTTATTTATTTGTTTGCTTTTAAAATCTTTGAGGAGTAGATTTGAATTATATAATTCAATTGATAAAAAGAAAATTAGACGAGTTTATAATTAAACAATAATTTAAATCCAAAAAAGATTTGCATACAAATATTGTATCTTTATTTTTATTTTGAGAATCACATGGAATTAATAGTAAAGGGCTCGTCATTGTCAAATTAATAATCGTTAACCGTTCTTAGCTTCTCTTAAATATATTGCATTATACATTAACTGTTCACCCTATTATATTTTTAAATCCATTTCTAAATAAATTGAGACATATAAAATCTCTATCATATATAGACACATTGATCCGTGATCTAGGATGTAAGATTGTATTTGATGACACATATGAATTGTCATTTTAAAAATTAAATAACATCGATCACATATAAAGGGGCGCACAATGTATAGATCTAGATTACCATATTCATTCCACTATATATATATATATATGTAGATGTATAATAATGAGTTAACATACATTAATTATTTAATTAATTATGTTTATAACACGCACAGCCCATAGTTGGAAATGGAGTGGGCAAAGTTGTGGATTCTTCTCATCCCGATTTCAAGAAAGGTGACTTAGTTGCGGTTATGGTTACTGGTTGGGAAGAATATAGCCTTATTCAATCTACAGACTTCATTACCAAAATCCAACATACTGATGTGCCTCTCACCTACCATCTTGGAATTCTTGGTAATTTAATTACTAGCTTTCAATCTTTTCCAACAATTAATCTTATAATTAACAGCATGTACAGTACGTATTCAACTAGATTCATAATTTGGCAATGAAAAAAATAATACATAAATACACTCTAATTTATTAACAGCGCCTTAATTTTAGCAGAGATGAGCAAGATAAGTAAACAATAATCACAAAATATTTGCAAGTCAAGTTGAATATAGGAAAATTAAGTTCTGGATATATATATATATATATATATATATATTGCTAATTAATGAATATGAATTACTTAAAAGGCATGCCTGGGATGACTGCTTACGCTGGTTTTTATGAGATATCATCTCCTAAACAAGGAGAGGCCGTCTTCGTTTCTGCTGCATCTGGAGCCGTCGGTCAGATTGTCGGCCAGTTTGCAAAGCTCTCCGGCTGCTACGTCGTCGGAACTGCTGGAACCAAACATAAGGTTCTCTCTATATCTCTCTCTCTCTATATATATATTGCTAATTAAATTTATCCGTCTTTTATGATGGAATATTGATATATATATATATATATATATATATTAGGTGGATCTGTTGAAGAACAAATTCGGGTTTGACGATGCATTTAATTATAAAGAAGAAGCCGATTTGGATGCTGCTTTAAAAAGGTAAGTACATATATGTATGTATATATATATATATTGTGTACGTAATTAGCTTCAACTCATATAATTAAACGTACGTACGTTGTTTGAATTGAGATGCATATGCATGTTGTTGTGGGGATTGGGTATTTCCCATATGGAAATGCAGTGGTATTACATATGAATCAATCACATGATGGTAGTCATATTATTTTCTAATCAATTTAAACGAATCGAATGAGATGAGTTCCTAATTAACACGTACATGCATATATACACACGGTATGATTGATATGAGTGTGGTGTGGGATATAATTAATTAGGTATTTCCCGGAAGGGATCGACATATACTTTGAAAACGTGGGAGGAAAGATGCTGGACGCTGTGCTTCCCAACATGAAATTCAATGGTCGAATAGCGGTGTGTGGGATGATCTCACAATACAACCTGAAAGAGGGAGAATCCGAAGGAGTGAGAAACTTGTTAAACATTATGGCCAAACAAATTCGGATGCAGGGATTTCTGGTATATTATTACCGGCATCTGTTTCCAAAGCTTTTCGATTTAGTGATCCCACTTATTAAACAAGGGAAGATTAAATGTGTGGAAGACATAGCAGAAGGTATCGAAAGTGCACCGGCTGCCCTGATAGGCCTCTTCTCCGGTCGCAACGTTGGGAAGCAGCTTGTTCGTCTTGCTTCCGATCACTAGCTACGTACCAGTACTTCATTATATATATATATATAGGTATTTTCGTTGTCACGTTTTATTTTTCACTCGATGATTTTTATTTCTTAATTTGGGAGCTAGCCATTTTTCTTGATCGAATTATATGTGCATGATCATATCTTCACCTCGAGGATATATCTATATAATGTGGTTTAAAAGCGATTGAAAACGATACTCCCCAAAGCCTTTATGGGTTGGTGTTTAATTTCCTTCCAATTAAATAGCTAAAAGATTATTTCAAGCGCTTTATCGAGTTTGCATTTGGTATTTGATAATAGTTAGGATTGTATTCCTCCTGTATATTATTTTTTATGCAATCAGCATATTGTGTAGGTCCATTAACGGGTGAAAATGAAGTCTACACGGGTATATTTTTATTTTTATCTATTTAATAATAAAATCGTAGCTAAAATTAGTTTTCCAGTCAAAAAAGTCATTGCTAATTTTCAAAATTAATTTTTTTATTATAAGTTGATCTCCTGTGCACAAAGTCTGATGGGTCGGCCCATCAAACGACCCGACCCGGCCCAGTTAAAAAAAAAACCATTTTCGGTAGGCGCGTGTACCACACACGCGCGGACCACGCACGGCGCGTGGGGTACACGCGCCTGTAATATTTTTTAATTTTTTTTCAATTTTTTTAATATTTTTCAATTTTTTTCTGATTTTTTTTTTCGATTTTTCAGTTTATTTTTGTGTTTTTGCCCCCAAATTGTATACCCTAAAATACAATTAGTGAACCCTGAAAAACACAAAATAAAATCCTAAAAACACCAAAAAAAAACCCTAAAAAATACAAAATAAACCCCTAAAAACACCCCCAAAAAAACCATAAAAACACAAAATAAATCCCTAAAAACACAAAAAAAAAACCTAAAAACACAAAATAAACTCATAAAAACACCACAAAAAAACACAAAATAAACCCCTAAAAACACCCCATAAAAATACTAAACCCTAACCCCCCCCCCCCCCAAACCCTAAAAAAAATTAAAAAAACACTAAACCCTAAACTCCAAACCCCTAAGCTCTAAACAATAATTGATATTAAATAAATCATAATTTGAATTAAAGAAACTTGTATACGACAAGTTGCAAACTCAATACTTTTTATGGTTACGGGTCATACGTTTTGTACTTCGGAATGATACTTTTCAGTGTTAAGAGTGATACTATTTCTGACGAACTTTTTTTTAGGAGGGGGCGGGTCAGGGTTGACCCACGCGTTGACCCGCAGACCCGCCCCGATAGATCTGATTTCCTCAATTTTAGTTTTCAAAGTCTGATAGGAGACTTTGCCTTTTATTATTAATGTCAATCCACTAAATAATATGTTATCATTAATTATGAATCACTTTAACAAAAGTTTCACATGTATGCTTTGAAATCAAAAAATATTGTTGTATAGTAGTGTAACAATTCACACATTTCTTCATAATTCAACTCTAATTTGAATTTCAAACTTAGATTTAAATAACAATTTTTTCCCTTTTTTGGTTGGACTTAATCTCAATGACCATGATGAAAAACGTAAAAATTTATATAATTCACTAAAAATAAAATTATACATATCTCATGCGTGTATCGCACGCGCGAGAGTCACTCTCGTACTGTTCTTATAAAATTCGATCCATTAATTTATCTATGAAAAATGAAATAAATAAAAAATAAGCAAGGATCTTGGTTTAAGCTAGCATATAATTAATTATCAAGAACAGTAAAAATTTTACAATCAACTATATAATATTAGTAATAAAAAAAATATAAATAAACTAAATTTGATTTCATAATACGTCTTAATATTCATTGTTGCACAGAACTATAATAAAAGATCTTTAATTAATTTAACACAACTGCCAATAAATTAAAATAAAAAATATATTTTTTGACAGGAGAAATAAAATAAATTTAATTAACTAATTACAAATAATGTTAGTGTTGAATCTTTAAGCTAACAATAAATAAGAACTTGAATTGTTTAGTCAAATTTTTAGTGACAATATTCCAATAGCAATTAAGTAAAAATTCATAATAACCTCAATAACTAAAACAATCAACATTCAAATGTAAATAAATAAAGTATAGTTACCAATGTAAATAATTTTACCTTAGAAAGCTCAAATCTTGGTTTTTTATTCATCAACTACAAATCTACAATAAACTTTGAATTCAACTCAATCCCGTGAGAAAGAAAAAAAATATTAAACAAAACAGAATAATAATGATAATGAATTTGAACTTGATATATATATATATATACATATGTTGTAAATATATCTAATAGATATATATGATATGAGTGATGGCCAAGTTACTAACTCTAAAACCCTATCTCTTGTACTATTATAAATAGAGGCATTTGATCCTCATATTGAATACACACAATTCATATTTTCTCTCGCCTCTCTCTAGTTCACAACACGTTATTAGCACGATTCTCTAGCCAATTGACGATTCACTAGCCAATTGAGTTTGAGAATTTGAGTCAATATCGGAGGTATGCCATATGAAAGAATCGTGTCTTTCCTGCGAGGTAACTTCTAAATCAAAATTATGAAATCAAGAATTTGATTGTGATTGTGGGTTTGAAAAATTGTATAACTAATTGTTTGATTTGCAAAGAAGATGTGAATTAGTACTGAAATCATCAAAGATTTAAAATAAAAAAAATAAAAAAAGCGTAGAATTCGAACACTCCTAAATCTCTTGTGGTTAGCATGTGTTATCAAAAGTTTTAAATTGATACTTTTATTTGACTTATAAATTTGTTTAAGAATGATCGATTGATATAATCTGATAGAATATATTATTTGATTATATATGTATGCTAGGTGATGATGGTCTCTGATATGATTTGAAATTTAGTTTAAATCTGTATGTTAGAAATAATTATTTTGAATGCTAGCATAAAGAGAAAATCCATATATTTCACATGAATTATTTAATTGCAAGTTTAAATCAGATTTCTCTATTCTGGTTTGATATTGCATAAAATATATGAATTACATTTCTGTAATTAATTTATGATATTAATACCCCATATAATTTTGGGATCGATTGTCTCATTCTCAATTTATAAGCATTGCCCAGTAGGCAATAATCTTTTTATGATACTACTTGACTTTATATTTGAAAATAAATACCATATTGCATTTCATGATTAATATATAATTTCATTGTTAAAAATGAAATTATTTGTCAGTAAGACTAAATGGTGATGTCAATGATTACTTGAACATCATTCAATGTATTTGATGATATTTTTAAATTAATATTTATTAAATATTATATGTCCATTTGAATATTACTCTAGTTAAGTTTCAAAATTTATCAAGGTTGTAATGAACCTTTATCCAACCAAACGTTTTATGTTGCGATAAATTAAAAAATTTAAAGACCCAAAGTTTGGAATTATGGCATGAGTGTTTGGGCCATTCCCCTTTTATATTAGTGTGTGAATAACTAAAGAAACATTTCCCATCTGTGAATTCTTGTTATCACCACCAAAACGTACATATATTGACTTTCTTTAATTAAAGAAAAATAAATAGTACTCTATCATATTTGACCTATTTAGAGCCAAGAATTGGGGATCAGTTTATTGGTACGTTGATTTTATGATCATTTATCGGCATTAGGGGGAGATATGACTGAAATAATGCCACAAAATTCTCATTGAGTTAAATATTTTCACGCACTACATGAACTAGAAGTTCATAACTGTCAAAAGTTATCATAATGGAGTTATTATTAAATATATTTGCATTACAAATTGTGGAAGTTCCACATATATAGATTCGAGTTCGGATTACTCAACGCCAGAAGCGAAAGAGTTCATTGACGCTAGAAGCGAAAAAGTATGTGAAATGTAAAATCCGTGGAAAACAAAAATCAAAGACATGCAATAACTCCTAGAACCTCCTGAAGAGGATCGTCTTGAAGACGAAAATCTCAGTATATTTGCACGTGCACCAAATAATCTTAATACTGAGATTGCGGAGCAATCAGATCGAAATATTATGGGAAATGACAATGATCTGATTAATTTTAATATTAAAGGTACCATATATTTTATAAATATGGGAGAGATATATAGCATAAATAACGTAGTTGTCGACAACATATATTGTCTCCACAATTGCTTTTATAATTTGGATCCAAAACTTACGATGAAAGCAGATTGCCAGAAGCATTCTGATATTCTAATTATGTAAAATGAAAAATAGCAATTGAGGTAAAGGCATAAAGCTCAACCGCGAAACAATTATTGTCTCAATAGGACACAAATGAGCATTTCTATAAATGAGAAATGACAAAATTAATAAGGTGGTGAGACATACAAAGATGTTGTAGCTTATGGGTTTACGCAGAGACCCATATTCCATAAATTATATTCTCCTATTAACAATAGTATTATGTTCCGCTACATAAATGGCAGTAATTTTAGCATTGGATATACAATTAATGGATGTTGTGACCACATACTTATATGGGTCATTGAACGATAATTTATATGCAAATCCTGATGGATTTAAAATTTATTGTATAACATCGCAACATTTATGGTGAGAAAAGTTAACTCATGCCTAAAGACAGAGTATTTGAAATAAAAGACTTGGATAGCACCAAGTATTGTCTCGGCTTGCAGATCGAGAATCACCTTATGTGGTTTTATATATACACCAGTCAATCTATTTCAAAATTTATGGAGATTCTATCTATGAATAGCTTCACACATTTAACACACCAATAATTGTTAGATCACTTAAAGTGAATGAGTATTTATTTAAACTCAAAGATGATAATGAGGATATTTTAGGACCAGCAGTTCCTTACAATATTTTATCTTGCAAGATTACCTGGCCAGGTACCATATTTATAAATAACTTGCAAGCAAGATTTAGTGTTTTTCTACAATGAGACACTAGCATGTCAATTACTATATCCTTCATTATTTTCAAATTATAGATATTATTTATTGAAATAAACAGTGGCATGACATTGGTGGACTATTCAAATGTTGGCTATATTATGATCCTCGTATTGTCATATTTGAGACTGATTTTTTTTTTTTATGTTATTTTTATGTGTAGCGCGACAAATGATATTATCCCCTATTGTTTATTTAAAGACAATGTATTTGTGTTGCACAAATGAATAGTGGGTGAGTTAAAGGTTACCTGACGTAACACATATTATTTTCTTTTACCCACATATAAACTCTAGAAGAGTTGTGAAATTTAAAGTTCGATCCAATGATTGTAGTTTTGAGGGAGAGCAATAATTTTCAAAATAATCTAGAAGATTAGGCCCTGAAGGTCAGACCCTGTAAGTCTACATTATGCTCTGAAGGCTCAATGGTTGTACTTTTTTTTCCTTACTAAGTTTTTCGCACGGGTTTTCTTAGTGAAGGTTTTTAATGAGGCAACTAATGCAACACATATAAACGTATGTCATGTACTCTTTTCCTCGACTAATTTTTTCCCACTGGGTTTTTCAGCGATGTTTTTAACGAGGCATGAACATCACGTCGTAATGTCTAAGGGGGAGTGTTATAAAATGCCTGAAGCATTAAAATCAAAACCCAAAAGCATGTTTTCGATTAAACTGCAAAAATCATTGTATGGGCTGAAACAGTCTGGCCGTATGTGGTATAATAGATTGAGCGAGTATCTGTTGAAAGAAGGATACAAAAATAATGATATATGCCCTTGTGTTTTCATAAAGAAAACCGAAAGTGGATTTGCAATTATAGCAGTTTATGTTGATGATTTGAATTTAATTGGGACTCCTGAAGAGCTCAATAAAACTGCTGAATATTTGAAGAAAGAATTTGAGATGAAAGATTTGGGAAAGACAAAATTCTGTCTTGGTTTGCAAATTGAACGTGTCCGAGGAGGAACGTTTATTCACCAATCCACATATACAGAAAAAGTGTTAAAGCGTTTTTACATGGATAATGCACATCTATTAGCATCACCAATCGTCGTTAGATCACTTGATACGAAGAAAGATCCATTTCGACCTATTGAAGATGGTGAAACGATACTTGGTCATGAAGTACCATATCTAAGTGCAATTGGAGCATTAACTTATCTGGCTAATTATACTAGACCAGATATAGCTTTTTCTGTAAATCTTCTCGCAAGATATAGCGCTGCACCCACTTTGAGATATTGGAATGGTGTTAAGCACATTCTACGTTATCTGAAGGGTACCATAGATCTTGGATTATATTATTCAGAAAATTACGATTCTTCTCTGGTAGGGTATTCGGATGCAGGATTTTTATCCGATCCACATCAAGCTAAGTCACAAACTGGCTATGCTTTCATATGTGGTGGAACTGCTATATCATGGAAGTCTGTGAAGCAAACCTTGACTGCAACATCCTCAAATCATTCTGAAATCATTGCAATCCATGAAACAAGTCGAGAGTGTGTATGGTTGAGAAATATGACAAGTCACATCCAAGAGTCATGCGGATTACCTTCATCAAAGATCACTCCAACTGTTTTGTATGAAGACAATGCTGCTTGCATTGCGCAACTCAAGGAAGGATACATCAAAGGTGATAGGACAAAGCACATTTCTCCCAAGTTATTCTACACACACGATCTCCAAAAGAATGGCGATATCAACATTCAACAAATTCGCTCAAGTGACAATTTGGCAGACTTATTCACAAAGGCATTACCAACATCAACATTCAGAAAATTGGTATACAAGATCGGCATGCGCCGACTCCAAGATCTACAATGATCTCAAGATCAGAGGGAGCAGTTGTACTCCTTTTCCTTCGACTAGATTTTTTCCCAATGGATTTTTCTAGCAAGGTTTTAATGAGGCAACATTTGTTTTAGAGGTTGGTCACTCAAGGGGGAGTGTTGTAAATATATCTAATAGATATATATGATATGAGTGATGGCCAAATTACCAACTCTAAAACCCTATCTCTTATACTAATATAAATAGAGGCATTTGGTCCTCATATTAAATATACACAATTCATATTTTCTCTCGCCTCTCTCTAGTTTACAACAATATATATATATATATATATATATATATATATACACCAGCGTACCACTTGTGCGATGCACAGTGAATATTATTAAAAAATATTTATATAATAATCAAAATATGAATTATATCGACTAAATTATAAATTACTTGTGTATTTTTTTGATAGAATATGTGTCAATAACCTCTTCAAACTTTATAAAATTAATAAAAAACCATCAACTCATATAAAATGGATTGTAATTATATTTTTGACTTTTGAAATAGATTGCATGATATTACATGTAACGTCATACCCAACTGTAGAGAAACAAAAAAGGAAGGAAAAATGCACGTCTTCTTCTCCATCGCTAGCCCACCCCCTTCTTCTCCATCCTGCAGCGGTGTAGCCACTATCTCTCCCCTCTTCCTCCATTTTTGCACGTCCACAACCATGAAGTCAATATAAAAGTGAAGAAAGCTAACAAAAAGCAAAAAATATAAATAAAAAAAGATGGTCGGTCTACAGACTACGGTGACCTAGCTAAGCTCCCATCCCCTCAAAAATTCTGAAAATTTTCGACCCTCGTTGGAATTTTACAGTTCGAATCCATTTTTTGGTTTCAAAAACGTTCTTCGAACCCCCTTCTTTGGTTAACTTAATATATTTAAATTATTTTATTCCAACTTTTTCATATACTAAATACCACATTTTAATTTTAAAATATATTTACTATTAAATTGATAAAATCAAATATCAATATATTATACGTGATCTCAACTGAAAGATCACGAAAGGTGGAAAGACCATTGCCGAATGTCGGTCTCATAATTTATAATTTGTTCATGTACGATAATATTATATTTTATTTTAAAAATTAAAAAATATAAGTTTTAACTATTTAAAATATATTTAAAAATGATAACTTAAATATTTTAGCTTCAAAATTTTAAAATTGTTTAATAATAAATTTATAAAATCAATTAATACATTTATTCCGAAAATTTAAATATATTTAATTTAAAAAAATTATGTGTATCTTGATTTTTTAAATACATTTAATTAACTTAATTTCTTTTTACAATTAATAATTTAAAATATTTAAAATATTATATTTGAAATTTTTAATAATGTTAATTCAAATTTTTTGTACTTTATATCAATTGAAAGGCCAAAAAAGGTGGAAAGACTATTGTTGGACCTCACAACTTTTACAATTTGTTCATTCACAATAATATTTGTTAGTTCTTTAACGTGGGGATAAATTTTATTTCAAAAATTAAAAATCTTAACTATTTAAAATATATTTAAAGTTGATAACTTATTTATGTTAATTTCAAAATTTTAAATTATTTAACATTAAATTGATATTATCAATTAATACTTTTAAAATTTAAACATTTTTATAAATTAATAGTATAGATGAATTGATTTGTGTGTGATCATATATTGATTTCCATATTTAATTCAAAAACATTCATAAAATTATATGTAATTCAAAATTTTAATTTAAATATTTAAATATTAAATTAATTAATTCAAACACTATATTTGTTCTCATGTATAAACTAAAAGACCAAGAAAAATGTGAGGTGTTAGAAATTTGATGTTAACCATTATAATTTATAGCATGTTCAAGCGGAATAATTATCTTTAAAATTCAATGTGGGATGATTGTCATTTGTAAAATTTGGCAGCTTACTACTTTTCCAAATCTAGGAGCACTTCCCAAAAAAAATACTTTTTTTTATAATACAACAAAATCAAAGTGGGCATTATAACAACATAACAGAGATAAAAAAAAAACTCTTTATAATACAAAAGATGCAAACATTATATAAAAATAAATTGACGCAATACAATTGTAAATATTATATTACCCTATTCTCAAAGTTTTAATTTGTGATACCAAGCTGAAAATTTGAATCCTACAAAATAGAAAACAAAATAATCTTATCAGAAACAACTAAATATTAATGCAAAAAAAAAAAAAAAAAAAACTCTTGAACCTTGCAAATAATATATACAATGATAATCATATTCATATTTAAAGAGAAAATGACTTTAAAAAAAAAACTCCAACATGCATATTTTGACACTTGTTTGAAATTCAATCAATTAATATTATTATAAAAAATAATACTCACAAATATAATGAATTTTATTTATATAGATTGTCGGTGTTTTACACACACATATAAAAAATTGTACATATTTAACGTAACTAATTATACACACAGACACACATGTATATTAAGAATTGAAAAAAAAAGTTTGTTAATGTAATTGGGGTCTTTTGATATATATACATTTGATGTTATAATTATATAGACACTTATCCCACTAATTGTAGTCTCCATGATTAGTTGCATGCAATCTAGTATTTATAGAAATATATAATCATATATGTGGAATATATTAATATTCAATCTTTTAAATGGAAAATAAATCATTGGCGGTAATATAAAATATTATTTTCCATTTTTGGAATGTGCAAATGGACGGGAAAATATTAAATTTCTATTTGCGGATGCGGTATTGTTATTATATATTATATAAATATATACACATATACATAGTACAAAATGAGAAATTTAATTTTTTTATTTTTATAATAAATAATGAAATTACCAAAACACCGTCCAAATTTTCTGAGATTCCAATGGAGGGCCAGTTTTCCATCTCCGATAACAATCGAAAAATTTCTACCATAACTCTATACTGATGGGCCAGATCTCATAATTAAGTCAAGGATATAATTTATAGAACCTTAGAAATTTGTATTTACTCCTACTTCACATCATTTTTTATTACAAGTTTTATTACAAGAAATAACATTTTCGAATTATTATAATCAAATAATAATCTAAACCTGACACTGCGTAGGCCTTCGTCAATCCTCACCACAAAATTAAACTTATTTCTGCCATACATATTCCAAGAAAAAAAACCTCGCTATATCTGAAAATTAATAAGGCACGTACACAGATAAACACACACAACACAGAGTGAAACAATAATGGCGGAGGAAGTGAGCAACAAGCAGATAGTATTGAAGGACTATGTGGAGGGATTTCCGAAAGAATCGGATTTGATGCTCAAAACCTCCAAAATCAAACTCAAGGTGCCAGATGACTGCAACGACGCCGTTTTGGTGAAGAATCTCTACTTATCTTGCGATCCCTACATGCGAAGCCGCATGAGCAACCTCATTGACAACTATATTCCTTGTTTTACCCCTGGTTCGGTCTGTCTTTTCTCTCCTCTTTTTTTATTTTTTTTTTATTTTGTCATTCGATGAATGGAGAAGTAAAAATAAAGAGGGACATTCTCTTATAAAATGATGTTTTTTTTTCGTGTGATAATTGGAAATTAGTTCATTAATAATTTGGTGATAATATTTTGGAAATAAATAAAAGTGGGACAACGATTTAGGAAGGTAGAGAATATTTAATTAGTTAATATGAATGACAAATATTTACTCCATCGGCTTCATAATATAATTGTACTTCATTATTCATGTCTGAACGGCTAAAAATTAGAGTCATATCTCTTAATTTTGAATTGTATTTAAAACAATATTTACAAACATAATCTTATTTAATATTTTTTGAAATCTAGTATGAAAGAACGTACTGATACATAAAGAAGAAAATAAGGCAGTATAGGACAATTGCATATATTTTTAATACATATTAAATTTATTTTCGTAAGTTGTGTATTTATTTGTTTATAACTATATAAATACTGATATAAATTCAATCGTTGAAATATAATATGAAACACTAAATTAGAATAGAGGATCTCATGTGCCAATTTACCTATACGACATATATAGAAGCATACAAAATGTTTTTCTATGTATTGAAAAGTTGATCGGTGTAGTTTCTACAAAATATTTTTCTATGTATTGAAAAGTTGATCTGTGTAGTTTCTATACATGTTCATTGAAAAGTTGATTTTTTTCATATGTATCGTAGTGCTAATTGTCACGTCCTAATTTTTGTAAAATAAAATAATAACAATAATAAAGAAGGGACGTCACTTTTATTAAAATATAAAATACTTATCTTTAATACAGCGAAAGCTAAATAATAAAAGTTCTTTAATAGACCATTATCACACGTCATCATGCACATCGTCCGAGTAAATCATCAACCTGAAAAATGTAATAGTTTTGGGTTGAGTGCTATTGACTCAGTGAGATATCCTTACATTTATCCAAATTATAAGAAATAAACATTTAACACAAAGCCATAATATCGCTCAACATAACACCAAACCCGGAGGTAAGGATCATAACATAACACAAACCCATAGGTAAGGATCATTCCATAACATCAACTCCGCAGGTAAGAATCACAACATAACACAAAACTCGTAGATTAGGATCATTTAGCCTGTAAACTTGCTTGCATAATGTATATAACATATAATAAGGATAAATGAACTTTTAATTTCACGTTGAATTCCCCACCTTGACTTGAACTTTGATTTTTGAAAAAATAACACGGGTTAGTTAACTCCACGCGCCGCTTAATAATATAAAATATATAATTATTAACATAAATAATAAAAAATAAATAAAATAGATAATTAATAATAATAATTAAATAATGCATGGATATTTAGTTCTCCCAATCAACTCTCTCCACCCAATCCAAAAATAAACACAAAGCCAACTTTAAAATTAATCTAACTTATCCCATTAATTAAAACAAAACTCAACTACCACTTCTCTCTCTCTCCTATTTTTCATTTTTCTTCACACCACTCTCGACCATCTCACAAAGAAAAGAGAAGAAATGTTTCTCTCTCATCCCTCTTTATTTTCTCTCTCCCCACCCCCAAACCCCACACTCTCTCATCTCTCTCGCCTTCTTACGACACACACTATAACCCATGATCAAAATCAATTCTCCTTCCACCGCCCCCCCCTCCTCAGAAACACTCACAAATATCATCTTCCTCCCTCCTTACTCTCACTCAAACCCAATGCATGCATGAACTCATGAAAATATACATATATCTCTAAGGAAAAAGTTATGCTTTCTTGAAACTCTTAGAATATACTTCAAGAAATGATTGGTGTGTTTTTTTTATAGTGAAACTTTGAAGTATGAAAAGTCATCAATTAAATGAAAAATTCAATTACTTTGAGAAGATGAAAGAGCTCAATAAATATTATTATTTTGTAGGGAAATATCTTATCCTCCAATTTCATAATTCATGTGAAGATGAAACCTTTAAAATGATCTTATTTTAGGTTCAAAATTAAATACTTTGGCTCCTTAATATATAATTAAATAATTAATGGACTCATTTAAAATATTTAAGAAAATCCAATTAACATTACAACATAAAATAGAGATATAATAAATGTACAATCTTAAATAATTATTCAATGCAATAATACTATATATGTAATAACTTCGAAAAATGGATCATTTTAAATAAAAGATTTCAATTTTAAAAGATATAAAAGCTCCACAAAGCTTAATAATAATAATAATAATAATAATAATAATAATAATAATAATAATAATAATAATGAAAACATAACAATTTAGGCGCGACTTATAGGAACGTAACAAAATATTTTAAATTAACATGCACTAATAAATAATATTTTCGAACCACATTTTATAAAAAGGTAACGACCAATTTTAAAAAGATCCGGGTCGTTACACTAATACTGTTGTGTGTGTGTGTGTGTGTGTATAGACAGAGAGAGATGTGTTTGTTATAATGGGTACTAATTATTCATGTTTATATATATATATATATATATATATATATATATATATATATATATATATATATAGGGGAGGGTTACAATGCAAACCAATCCTAGTGTAAGAATTAGGAACTCATTTTACACCATACAATCAATAAATATCTATGGCCTAGATTTACTTAAAAGGGGTGGTGACAATTTTGTAATATTTGAAAAAAATTCGCGCGGGGGTATTAATGTAATTTGGTAATTCTTATAAAAATCACGAAGGATATTTGATAACATAACGTCATGCTAACGAAGTATTATCATCATGCTAACGAAGCGTTATCGTTATACTAATGAAATTTTTCCTTATATTGTTAACGAAAAATTAAATTCTAAAGTGTAATTATAAATTCTAATGGGATGAAATAAACCATAATTCAGATATAATAAACTCTAATGATCTAAAAAATAGAATTAAATTCTAAAAATTAATTATAAATCATAATTGGATGGAATAAATCATAATAGCAATATAAATATACAACATTAGCATAATGATATTGTTTTATCAGCATTGTGAATAAACTATATTAGCATATGACAATTTCATCGTTAGCATAAGGTATAAACAATAAATGGATGAAGAAAATCCTAACTAATATATTCTAATTTGATGAAATAAACAATGTATAATAATTAATTAGTAACCAAAACATAAAAACTAAATCATAAAAAATAATTATAAGTCCTAATTGAAATGTAATAAATCATAATAGTAATAATATAAGTATGTGTACTATGTTAACATTGTGATAAGCATTCATTAGCACAATAAATGCAATATGTTAGCATATAACAAATGCTTCGTCAGCATAAGTAATCAACTTATCATAATGCTGACGAACCATTATTTAAAAGCTAACAAAAACATTTTTCGCTGGATACGAGTAAAAATTTATATTTTGTATTTTTCGTCTATATTTATTTGAACAAACATATCCATGACTGATCTTGAATTAAAGAGCATGAAAAGATCTTTAATTTGGTATATTATTTGCATTGATCTGATTTGAAACGAGTGAGTTATGATCGTTCAAAGTTTTTAAGATTTTTTTTAAAAAGTGATGACATCAACTTTTTTATTAAGACTGGACAACTATACCCCCACCTCCTTCTTTTTTGCCCTGACTTTGACATTTAATCTCAGCATTAGATCATCTAGATAGACGATATAAGATGGGTTCCTAATTCCTACACCAGAAAAAGGTGTATTTTTGATCCAACCCCTATATATATATATATATATATATAGCCATATAAGGGTTGTGTTTATATATACATATATATACACACACACACACACACTTTCGAATACTATATTTCTAGTTCAATTAAATGGGTGGATAATTCCCTTGTTTGGCCCTTTGATGTTGTATCTTTGAATTTGGAGGAGTAGTTAAAGACCCATATCAATCTATCACTATAAAAAAAATCACGTTTTCGCTAAACATTAAAAATCCACTGTTAAATCATTCTAATGATGGATTAATAACGGATTAGATCCGTCATTAAAAATTTCATCGTTAACCATTTTAACGATAAAACTAACAATGAAAAAATTCCGTCTGTTAATTTTTTACTATTCACAATCCGAAACCTATTTTTATTTATTTAAAAAACATTTTTTAATGTTTTGAAAATTGCAAATTGATCTCTTATGTTTTATAAAATTTATAAATCTAGTATTATTCAATATTAATAATTCTTTTAGTTATTTGTATATTCTACTTTTATGCATTTAATTACTCTTTTTAGTAAGTGTTTACTAGGAGAATAAGCATATTTTTAGTTGTAAAATTAAAGAACAATATTGGATAAATTAAACATATAAACGTGCATATAATCTATCTAATCTTTGTTAAATATTTATATATGCTACAGTGCTTAATTAGTTGACAATATTCTTGATTTTTGCATTGTATAATTACAGCCAATAACAGGAAATGGAGTGAGCAGAGTTGTTGACAATATTCTTGATTTTTGCATTGTATAATTACAGCCAATAACAGGAAATGGAGTGAGCAGAGTTGTGGATTCTTGTAATCAAAATTTCAAGAAAGGTGACTTGATTTGGGGTATGACTGGATGGGAAGACTATAGTCTCATTAAATCTACAGAGGGCCTTTTCAAGATTGATCATACAGATGATCATGTTCCTCTTTCCTACTACACTGGAATTCTTGGTTAGTAATTAATTACTTCAAAACGTCTATCTCTAATTCTGCACCAACATTATTTACAACTTCATTTAACATTACCACAAATTTTATGCGCTAAATTTGAATGGTGTTTCTTCTTATATAAATTTGCCTCTACATGAATTAAGGCATGCCTGGGCTATCTGCATATGTTGGATTTTATGAAATATCGTCACCGAAAAAAGGAGAACCTGTCTTCATTTCTGCTGCATCTGGAGCCGTTGGTCAGCTTGTTGGGCAGTTTGCAAAACTGTTAGGTTGCTACGTCGTTGGAAGTGCTGGAACCAAACATAAGGTTTGCTCGAATATATATCTTCCTAGCTATAATGTATATGCTAATTAATTAGTACACGTAGAAATTAGTTTTTTGAATGTTTCTTTGTTGCCTATATATATATGCGCGCGCATCCGCGTGAAATAAGCAGTTGAACATATATAGATGGCAAAATTTTAATTGTCATGGATTATGGTTTATCATATCATGCACATATATAGGTGGATCTGTTGAAGACTAAATTCGGATTTGATGATGCATTTAACTATAAAGAAGAAGCTGATCTGAATGCAGCTTTAAAAAGGTCAGTTAATTAGTTACTTCACCTTCATATGTTACGTTGTGGAATCCATATATATATATATATATATGTATGTATAGTTGTTAAATTTTTTTTATCACATGCAGTATATATATTCTGAATTTATATATACGATCGAGTATTATATATATATATAATGTTTTAAATTAATTAAAATTACGATTAATTAGGTATTTCCGAGAAGGGATCGACATATACTTCGAAAACGTGGGAGGAAAGATGTTGGAAGCAGTGCTTCTGAACATGAAACTCAATGGTCGCATTGTTGCATGTGGAATGATCTCACAATACAACCTCAAAGAGGGAGAATTAGAAGGTGTGAGAAACTTGTTTTCGATTGTGGCCAAACAAATCTGTATGCAGGGATTTCTGGTTTCTTCTTACCTCCATCTCTATCCAAAGTTTTTCGATTATGTTGCGCCGCTTATTACAGAAGGTAAGATTACTTACGTCGAAGACATAGCGGACGGGCTTGAAAATGCGCCCGCTGCTTTGGTAGGGCTCTTCTCCGGTCGAAACGTCGGGAAGCAGGTTGTGCGTCTTGCCTAGCTCCGACTAGCTACCTAAGATTGCATAGTCTTCATCAAAGTTTAATGTTGGGCCTGGGACGATCAAAGAAATAATAAATTATATATAGGGAACAAATCAAATAGGTACCCAATATCCGTGTGTGAGAACTTAGAAATCAATCGAAACCCTAAAAATTAGTTAAAACAAGATGTCAAACTTGTAATATTTAAGAACTAAAAGAAGGTATGGTTATTTTCGTAATTTAGAAATTAATTATGTTATATTTTTTAGATTTTGGGCTTAATTCCCGATATTTAGAAAGATGGTTTATTTTCATCCTCTTCATCATTTACAACCATTGTCAGTACATATGTGGCAAAACATTGATGGTGCATAGAATGTCTCCTAACTCAGCATCAGCATAGTAATGAATTCGAGAAAAATTCATTTGTGGTCCCACTGGACAAGGTCGAATCCGAAAATGGTCCCAATTTTTTCAAAAATGGTCCTAGGACATCAAAATTGGTCCTTCCATCACGTTTACCATTAACTTTTACTCCCATTTTTTGTCCTAAACGTTAAAAGTAGCAAATTTTTTTATTTCTCAACTAAAACAGTTGGATTGACTGGTCAATCAACTTTGGAGGGAAAGTTAGCATTTTGGAGGGAAAATTGAGTGCAGAAGCTGAGGGAATACATTTGTATATATATACACTCTCCACAAACAATCAAAACACACAATCAAAATGCTGAGGGAATACATTTGTATAAGCTATGAAATATATTTCTATCTTTTGCCTACTGATCCTTGGAACTTCAGTCAAATGGCCAAAAAAAAATGACCAAAAAATCTGGAGACTTCAATCGCTAGTTGATGATCAGCCATCAAGAAATGACCAAACAAATATGAGACTTCGTCGATCACTAGTTGATGATCAGCCATATCCATGTCATTCACTGTCTTGAAATCTTGCAATCACAATCTTGGTTAAGTCTAAACGAGCTTTCACGAAAATATCAGCATCAGCGCATGGACATCAATGTCTGGACCCTTTTTTCCCTCTCTGCTTTCTTAGCAGAGGGAGTCCTCTTCAGCTTCCCGAGCTCCTCCATCACCACCTTCTCGATTGTCTCGATGTTGTTCAAGAGTTGTTTCTGAGGTGTCAAACAAGTTGTATCTCCTTTGTTGTGATGTGTGACATTGAGCAATATCTTGGGAACTTTGCCTATACTTGGCGGGCAACGCCTATTTGAAAATGATAGACCCTCCGAAACCATGGCAGTTTTGTGCTCAGGAAAAGCACCTGGTGTACTAACAAAATGATCATGAGATGTCCTATCATGGATTAGAGGACTCTGAGTTTGTAGCCCTTCACCATCTCCACACTCTCTTCTTCTTTCAATTGCCCTTACTACTGCAGTAATGTCATTAAGAGGCCTTCGAGGATACCAAGTAGGCAAAACTCCACCTCCACGGCCACGGCCTCCACCACGACCACTTCCCACCATAGGTGACAAGTTCTCAGGCCCCATCAATGGAGCAATACGCCTAAGTCAAGGATCCCAAAAGCCCACTTCCCACCACCAGTGACAAGTTACCGTGCCCTGTCAATGGCCTAATTCTTGGAGTCGCAACAGCACCTCCTATCAAGCTGGAGTTACCCGCCATTGTCGTATCTCGCCACCGGAATGGAGTTCTGGTAGCAGCCTGCCCCTCTTCATTGTCATCTTCTAGAACAAAAGCTATCGAAATGCCACTCCCAATATTCCTTTTGCCACTTCTTGAAATTCACCTTTGACTGTAAGATGCAACAATGTTTTCTTCCCTTGATAATCGATCTCTTGATTCAGGCATTTTGTCGAATATCTTTGAAGAACTTTCTCAGGGTTTATCGTATTACTTCGCTTCTTGGAAATCAAAGGGTTTTGAGACAACTAGTAAGCATAATCAACGGGAAATAATTTTTCCTTCTTTTTACAGTGAGTTATTGTGAATCTGTAGAAAGGAGCTTCCGAGGAAGAAGGTGAAATGGCAATTTGTGAGTGAATTTTGGGAATGAAATCTGAAGAGATTAGAGATTTGAGCGAGTGGATTTGGGGAGAGAATGAAATTAGGGCAAAATACAAAATTAGGGATGAATTTTCGCGCCTTAAAAATCACGTGCAACTCACTTGGAGGGCTCCCGTCTATATTTGACGGACTCGTTAAATAGTTGGGACCACAAATAAAAATTTTAATCAACAGGAACCATGTTTGATGTGAAAATTTTTATAAGGACCATTTTTGAAAAAATTGGGACCATTTTCAGATTCGACCGTGTCCAGTGGGACCACAAATGAATTTTTCTCTAATGAATTCTATGTATTCTTTATTGGAAGATGCGAGCACAATCGACCATGTAGCATCATCAGGATCTTCAACATAAAACACTTGTTTTACTTAACTACCCAAAACAAAAAGATCATCCTTGTACTTAATTCTATTAAGGTTGACTAATTTAAAACCAAGATGATCTACTTTGACACCACCATTGTTATCTATCTAACTACACTTAAACACTACATTAGTAAATTATCGATAATTGGGCTCCTATATTTCATCAATTCTTCCATAAAACACCATGTCTGCCTCGATAGGATTTTTATCCTCTGCACTGGCTACTTGCATAGTTTTTGCAACTATAGCCTAACTCCAGAATTTTGATTTGCTCGAACATCATCACGTTCTCTTATATGGTATGTAATGTCATTAATCATATAACTCTGATATTTGAGAACTCGGTTGAGGGGTCTATGTGCCATACACTTTAACTTGGACGATATTTGACACGTGGAATGTGTAGATATAACTGCTATCTACACAGAAAACATACAAGTTAATATATTGCTTACTTTGTAAGACTATTATATAGATAATATTATGCAACTTACACGATCATGTAGCCAATAAATAAATGATCGATTGTGTTCATCTTGAAACCACTTTTGTCTTTTAACTTTAGGAAATGAAGTCCTCAAGTGTGTCTTATGTTACCTATTTAGAAGAGCGGTCATTTAGTAGACAAATATGATTACGTGAAACTAGCATATCAAATGAGTTTAATACCATACTTAATATACATATCGATCTCATTATCATTTGCCAATACATATTCATGTGCTTGCACCCACTCTTTATCACTGATTTGGAGCACCTAATGCACAAATAAAGGTTTTGTTTTGTATGCTTCAATTTTACTAGTTGGGATTCCAATTGTGTGCATATTAGATATGTAGTGAGCACAAAATTCCACAACCTCTTTTGTAATATAACATTTAGCAATGCATCCTTCGGGTCAATTACGATTGTGTACATATCCCTTAAAGATTCTCACATATCATTTAAAGGGGTACATCTGTACTAAACTAGCCCACACAATTTCACCTCTCGCACTAGATGAACAACCAAATAAACCATTATATCAAAGAATGATGGAGGAAAATGTCAATAAACACAAAGTCTTCACAATAACTCTTTGAATCTCATCCAACTTTGACACATCAATGACTTTGTTACATAAAATATTAAAGAAGAAACATAACCTAATGATTGTAAACCTTACTTTTTTCGGTAAGACACCACGAATGGCAATCAGGAGCAATTGTTGCATCAAAGTGTGACAATCATGAGTCTTAAGTCCAGTAAGTTTCAAATCGTTCATCGATACCAGATTGGCAACGTTCGATGAATAGCCTGCGGGGAACCTTCATTTGAGAAAAAGAGTTGCACAATTTTCTTTTGTCCTCTTTACTTATTATATGGCATGCGGGCGGTAAAAATGATCGTTTTTTCCCAATTGTGGGTGCCAACTTAGTCCGCACCTCTATTTCCATGAGATCCAATCTCAATGCAACTCCATCATTTATCTTTCCTGGGATGTCAAGTAACGTTCCAATGAGATTCTCACACATATTTTTTTCAATATGCATCACATTGAGAACATGTCGAACATGTAGATATTTTCAATACACAAGATCAAAGAATTTCGATTATTTCTTCCAGCATGATCTATCATCCTCCTTTGATTTCTTTTTTACCTTCCTTTTTCCCAAAGAATAATTGATGTTTGCCACTCTTTCATAGACCTCACGTCCATTCACTACTACAAAAAAGAGGCTAGGACAACACATGATTTATAACAGTTTTCCAATAAAACCGTTGTAATTTAAAAATTTACAACGGTTTTGACAAAAACTGTTGATTATGTGCGTTTTTTTAAATTTACAATGCTTTTAAAAATTACGTTGTCTGATAACAACGGTTGTAATAAAACCGTTGTATAATAACATCAGTTTTATAAAAAACGTTGTCTATGAGCGCATTTTTTTAAACAACACAACTATAACCGTCTAAGTTTCTTCTTCTCCTTTTCGCCGTTGAAGTTTCTTCTTCTCTGAAACATATAAGCCACTTTCTTCTCTAATAATTGACAATCCAATTTCGATTCTTATTTTTGGGGAGTTACAGATATCATAAACCTTTCTGCTCTCCTTCCACCCTTCTCTCCCGCCGCCCTCTTTCACCTCTTCTCCAAAAAGTCCTAAATTCCTTTACAGCCACCGTCTTCTTTTCTTCAATTTGAAAGCCCTATGCGTCCTTCTTCTTCGATTCTTCAATTCACGCACAATTTATGCTTAAGCTCAGAAGATTCTAGTGAAATTTTGCTCTCCCACAGTCCCTACCTCTTCTCCACTAACAGCGGGAACACCACATCCGATTTCAACTCCTCCGCTTGACTCCGTCGCGCCTCCCTCAGTGGTCACTGCTCCACCGCCAGCTACTCCTCCTCCTCCTACACCGGAACCGCTGATTTTTGCTCCTCCCTTGTGAGCACATAACTTTCTTTTGGCGACCTGAATGGTGATTCTTCAAAGTTTGAATTGGCCTCAAAAGAGGTTCGCGACGGCTAGGGTTCAATCTCCACCATCACCCATCCCTCCCTATTTCCTAACCCGCAGTCGCCACTTCCACTTGCCACAGAAGCCAAAACAGCCTCGAGGAAGAGTGAGGCGAGCTTCATCGCCGCCAAGACCACGAGCCCAATCTCCATCGAGCTTCATCACTGGCTATGAACCCTGTCCGGTGATTTTATAGCAGGTATTGATTCATTTTGTTCAAATTATTTTTAGGGTTTATTTATTTATTTTGATGGTGTTGTGTTGTTGTGGTACATTGATATTCAGTTTTTCTTTGTATTTTGAGTTTTGTTTTGGTGTAGGCACATAATTGATACAGAGTAGTATTCCTTTGTATTTTTAGTTTTGTTTCGGTGTAGACACTTTCACCCTGATGTGTTTTAATTAAAATTTCCAGCTTGCATTACATAATTTTGGATCTAAGCAAGTAATATAGTAGAATTAATAATACAAAATCTCTAGCCTAGATGTGTGGCACTAGTTGGTATGTGTAGTTTATGTGAGATAACATTATAATAACGTTGTGATGGTTGGTGATGCTCTCTGCTAACATCTTAAGAGTTGATGTTATCAACTTAATTTATTGTTCTTCCCATCCCCCTTCCGGGCTGGTTAGACGACTCTCATATATCGTTCTGACTTTATATGCAGCATCTTTATGATTGCAGTGACATACAAATGCTTGAATATTTTGGGTTTGATTGATGTTTGTGATGATCTGTTGTCGATTTGGTTGGACTGTGGTGGTCGTTTCTCTTTAGAGAATTTATCTTGGATGCTCTTGTAACACGTTATTTGTCATGAGAATGATATTCTCAGTTGTAGCTTCCTTGCTTTTACTCGACACCTTACATATATTCCTAACCCCTCTTTCCTTTTGGTAAACTGAGGATTTAGTTTATATGCAACTCATTCTCATTTTCTTAATATTAATGTTATATACTTTAGCTTTTCTCAAGAAAGAAATAATGAGTTGAAAGATTTTTGCAGATACTTGTAAAAG
The DNA here is from genome assembly GCA_026008535.1 of Perilla frutescens. NCBI lineage: Eukaryota > Viridiplantae > Streptophyta > Magnoliopsida > Lamiales > Lamiaceae > Perilla > Perilla frutescens. The sequence continues at coordinate 5,609,017 of BRKX01000006.1, read as the reverse complement.
CTTTTAGGGTAAATAACTTGTTCTTTCTCTATTTTTTTTTATTGTAACTTTGATTTAGGTTTGTGTGCCAATTTTGATATATTATTCCCAGTTTCAGAACCATATGACCTATATATCATATTTAGTTATTCTACTTCTTCATCAATCTCAAGCTTTCAAATCCATATATAACCAATTAAACCCATACTTACCACGATAACAATATATATATATATGCACGTGTGTATGTACAAAACTAAGAAATAAATATATATATATGCAACAAAAACGTATCTAAATCCTCTTACAATAATCAAACTTTGCAGAGTAGTTGATAATTTTGTAATGTCTTTACTCCAGTAGTTTCTGAAAGTCCTTGTAATCTATGTTGGAGATGAGTATTGAATTCCAGGTAATTTCAAGCATAAGCTATTTATGGTTTCTCAAAGAAACTATAAAGTGATCCTGTTGTCAATGACATTAAAAGCAATTCAGAGATATCTCTTATCACTATATCTTACTTTGCTGAAGTTAGATACTTTGCTTCAATCCTTTAGGACTTTCAAAATCTATAGTTTATGTTCTGTATAAGCTCATTTATAGTTCTATATTCTCAATGGATTTGGTGTAAGCTTGGTTATGGAACTCATCAATATGTGGCTGTGACTCATTTAATTTTCATTCAATTTTCTCATGTGCTAGCTTGAAACAAAAGTAAATCTGTGGCTGCTCTCATCTCATGTCTAAAATATGAAGTCTTGCATATTTAAGTGTGTTTTGTGTCGTTAGTTATTGGTAGCTCGATTAATCCCATGCTATGATGTTGTGGTTTAAGTTGTAGTTCCTAGCCTATTTCTGATCTCGAGTTCCATCTTTTTAGCTGTGAGTAACCTGGAAGTTGATGATTATGATCCTTATCTGCTATGTTTCTTTTTTCGACCTGTTGCTTAACAATTTCTGAGTAAACTGGGTTGGCTAGTGTGCTGGAATGTCTACTTAAGCCCTAGCCTTGCCTTGCTTTTACCTCTGTTCTCTGATGTAGTTTTGGAGACATTGTACAGTTGTGTTATATGATTCAAGATAATTTAAATCCTGCTCACATGCGCTTAAATCTGCATGTGTTCTTTCAGTTAAAACTACATGATCTTAAGTGTTATAAATGCATGGAAGGTTGCAGCACACCTATCTGCTACTAGAATTTATTTAATGTAATCTGGTTCTCTGATATGAACCATGTGTGCCTAAGAGTTGGTACCTGTTTAATGGGTTAATTGTCTAAAAATGCACCACCTATCAACGAATTTACAAATTAGACATCACTTTTTAAATGTTTCAATAATGATATAATCTTTCATTTCGTAGCAAAATAGACACCCTTTTTTTTTTCCGGCCACCGACAAAATGACGTGGCTTTACTCATTTCCTACGTGGACTGGGACTTCTATGTGTACTTGCCACGTTAATGTTTATTTTTGGGTTAATTACCAAAAAATGCGCCACCTCTCAATGAATTTGCAAATTAGACACCACTTTTCAAACGTTTCAATAATGACACAACCTTTCATTTTGTAGCAAAATAGACACTCCATTTTTTTCCGGCCACCGATAAAATGACGTGGCTTTACTCATTTCCTACGTGAAATAACAAAACAATGAAAAAAAATCACCTTTCAATTTGGGCATCGGTAGAAACCTCCAGTATGGACTTTCAATATTCGAAAGTTTTTGACAAATTCAAGAGGATCTCTCGTGAGAAATTAGGGTGAAGAATGTGTGAGCTTTAAATTTAATGTGTTTAATTCCCAAATCTTTAAGCTGAAAATGACGACGTTTCCTCAAGTCGGAGTCCCAGTCCACGTAGGAAATAAGTAAAGGCACGTCATTTTGTTGGTGGCAAAAAGAAGGGGGTGTCTATTTTGCTACAAAATGAAAGGTTGTGTCATTATTGAAACGATTGAAAAGTGATGTCTAATTTACAAATTCGTTGAAAGGTGGTACATTTTTTGGCAATTAACCCAAAAAATAAACATTGACATGGCAAGTACACATAGGAGTCCCAGTCCACGTAGGAAACAAGTAAAGCCACGTCATTTTGTCGGCGACCGGAAAAAAGAGAGGTGTCTATTTTACTACAAAATAAAAGGTTGTGTCATTATTGAAACGTTTGAAAAGTGGTGTTTAATTTGCAAATTCATTGAAAGGTGGTGTATTTTTGGCAGTTAACCCTACTTTAATTAATAAAAGACGATAATTTCATGAATTAATTAAAATAAAACATTGATTAAAATTAAGACTATAATTCCATTAAAATATAATATAAAAATATGACATTAATTACATAAAAAAATTACAAACATAATCTATATAATATATAATAACGACTCCGCATCCGAAAATGTAAAAAATATGGGTTTCCCGTCCTTTTACACCTTCCAAAAAAGAAAAAATAATATTTTATATTAAAAATTCATTTTTCTTCTTTGTAAATGAATACATATTAATATGTTATAAAAATCTTATATGAATACACAAATCTATATTATCTATTGTGTTCCACTATTAATTATGGTGACTGTGTAGATATCAACAAAAATATTAATTATATATAGTGTGTATATATATTATAATTAAATTACTTTATAATTTACCTTAATTAGGTACACTTACTAATGCTATAATATAATATATTGTATCTCAATCCAATATAACATACAAAATATAAGTATGTAGTATGTTTATTTGCATATTAATTCATATCTGAAAAATGAAATATTTACCAAATCAAATAATATAATTTCCATAATTAAAGAATTAAAATATGTTTGACTATTTTAATTAAATTAAATTTACACTAGGTAAAATTTTCAGTTCGACGAATCTTACGAAGCGAAAAATTGGATTAATTATTATTATATGTAGTGCTAATTACTAATTACAATTAGTTGTTTTATTAAAAAAATTTATTCTTTTATTAGATTGATTGATGACTGCATATAAAAGATTGTCTATATTACAATCAAACTATAATTTTGTGACCCTTTGATTGACATTTTATAGCTCTGGTTCAACATACCGTTTGCGATAAAAAAAAAAGAAAAAGACATTTATATGGAGGTTGTTTTTCTTCCTCTGTACATAGTGGTTTTTATAAATAATTTATTTATTTATCCGTCACTAATTATAGTTTTTCTCTCTTTGTCAGTTGCTTAGAGCATTCTTTTTTTTTTTCTTTTTTTTTATTATGGTCAATAACATGAAACCATCTCAACATTATATGGCTTTGAAGCTTTATCTTTCATCTTTTCATGATCGAGAGGTTAGACTAATTTATTTAGACTATGATATACATGCAATTCTTTACATCGAAGACATGAAATATACATTTCCCATGTGTTTTTTCTATATATATATATTATTTGTTATTATATTCATTTTGTAAATTTTTTGTACTATTTCATGTTTAGTGGCGTTTCTGTAATTTTTAGAGGCTGCAGCGAGGTCGTAATGTCTACCTTATGTAAATACATGTTAAATCTTTTTTCGTTCAACTAATTGATTTTTTATTGTTAATATAATTTATTACGAATATATATATATATACATATATATATATATTAGTAATTGAAAATTAAAAATTGGGATTATAATTTTAGTTTATCAATGGAAGAGGATCACGTGTTGTGTCCTGACACTCCAGACTATGCGGTGTATTTTTTGATCTTTTTTGTCTTAGATATTTTAATTTTAATTTTTTATTTTGTAGATTTTGAATTAATTCATATTAAGGTTTTAGAATCATTTATTCTCTATTAATTTTGCTCATAATTAGGACTCATTATTTCATAACTAGGATTATTCGTATTTTTTAATTATTAATTAGTATTGATTGTTCAAAATAGGACATATAATTTTCTTTATATATTTTAGTTTATAATTAAAAATTAAGTTTAATTGTCCGAAATTAGTTGATTTTGTTAAGTTATTAGTTTTTAGTTTATATTTATTAATTTGAGTTGATTATTTCTTAGTTAGAATTTTTAAATTTTTTATTTTTAGTTTTTACCTACGATTTATTTTTTTTCACGATTAGGGTTTAATATTTTAAAGACTTTTTAGTTAATATATTTTTATTTACGATTGATTATTTTTTACATGATTATGATATATACTTACTTTTGATTATTTAGTTAATTATTTCAATTAGGATCATTTATAATTGAATTTGATATTTTTTAGGTTTAATGTTTCAATTAATAAAGAAAAAAAATTCAAAGACATCAAAACGAGACAATTTTATTTTAAAAAATTACACAAGTAGTGTTGTGCCCCTTGCACTATAGAGGAAGTCCTTTTATAAACACATCAAGAAGTGTCCTAAAATTTCTTATGGTTATACTTTAAAAATAAAATAGTTTGTCCACTTATTTCAAATGTAACGTACGATTGATTATTTTTTACATGATTATGATATATACTTAATTTTGATTATTTAGTTAATTATTTCAATTAGGATCATTTATAATTGAATTTGATATTTTTTAGGTTTAATGTTTCAATTAATAAAGAAAAAAAATCAAAGACATCAAAACGAGACAATTTTATTTTAAAAAATTACACAAGTAGTGTTGTGCCCCTTGCACTGTAGAGGAAGTCCTTTTATAAACACATCAAGAAGTGTCCTAAAATTTCTTATGGTTATACTTTAAAAATAAAATAGTTTGTCCACTTATTTCAAATGTAATGTTAATCCTATCGGTTATAACCAACAAATTAGAAAATTTAATTAAATACATAAATAAACAAAATAATATTACTTTCTCTTAGTTGTGGGCTCTTTTTTTAAATAAATTCATAATCCTAAAAAGAAAAAAAAATTCCAAGAAAAAATATAAATGGTAATCCTAAAAAGTATCACCCATAATCTCAAAGTATCATCAGTTAGAGATTATCACATCTCAATTAATTATCGAGTGCAATGCACGAGCCCACGCTTTATTCACTTTATTAATTTTAAGATTCACTAATTTCATTTTAGGATTTATATTTATTTCGGGAAAAAAATAATATGGGCTTTAGTATGGGTAATCAGCGTGGTGACAAAGTCACGCTTGAGGGCTGATAAGTGCACCACGCGAGCCAACCATATTCAATTTTAGGGTATATATTTTTTTGCGGGAAAAAAAATCAGAGTCCATCTGACAGGCTACCCAAGTCCATCTTAAATTTATTTGATTAATATTAATTAATCATTGTATAAAATCATGGAATGAAATTGTAAGCATAAGACATTTTAAATGTTACTTGGATCAGTTGTGAAAAGTGAGTTCATTTCAACCTAAAAAGCTACCATATTTAGCGTTTAAACACCTGTATATGCAATATTCATCTTCTATATTTTAACATATTTTAATTTTACAAAAAGATATGTCTTTGTCATAATGTTCTATACAAACATGTTTATTGAATTATTCATTATTAAAAAAATTGAAAAATATATATATGATAGTCCGTGCATCGCACGGGCGGAATATTGCTAGTAATATATACTATGAATCCTTCAAATAATACAATAATACAGTACAAGAAAACACAACAAATTAATTTATAAATATATATATATATATATATATATATATATATATAGAACAATATTAATTTTAATATAAATAATTAGATATATGTGGGTATGGGTGGGGTTGGTACTATAAAGCCTTGCATTCCAATAATAGAATACGTAGATAGAATTATTATCTAAATCAATCAAGCCATATATATATATATATATATACACCTAAAGTATTAAAAAAAACAAAAAAAAAAAACAGAAAGCTATTATCTAAAGCATTTGTGATTAGCATTAAGGAACCTTTACCAGTGATGAAATTGAAACGACGGCAAAAAGAATGAAGAAACTTGTGGTGTGACTCTCTCCATTTATAATTTTTCTTAATCTTGAATATAATATGTGATAACTCCCCTTTTAATACTAGATCTTTGGGCAAATGTAGTCTCGTGTTCCCCTTTTTTTTCTCAACATAACCACTTATTTATGAAACTTTAATTTACTTAATATAACTCTATATAATATTCTTAATTTAAAATTAACAATCCTTTTCTTTTGAAGAAATAAATAAGGTCATAATATGGTTTTTTATGTATTTTTTACTTTTTTTTAAATTGTTAATCTTTTCTTATTAGGTGAGTATTGAAATTTTATTTTCTTAATACCCTCCTATATATTTAATGTTTTTGAAACGAACAAGGTTTTTCTTTCGAAAGAATAAATAAGTGTACAATAGGAAGTTCAATTCTATTTATTTTTATTTTTTAATAATATTAGATAGATTTTTTTTAACATATGTGAATAACGGATCGAAGAAGACTATATTTGTGGGACAACGGGATTGCATGAATTAGTCAAATACATTCTTATTTTCAAGCCTATAACTTCAAAATGAATACACTCGTCCTACCATATTTTCATTTTCACAAAAAAAATCAATACAATTTGTAGTCTCGATCAATCTCAAATGGAAATAATATGAAATAAAGGCCTGAGGTTCCCATGTTCAGCTCACACTCTAATAATTATGTACGATAAAAAAAATATTGCAACATAATTTTGTATATAGTTGTACTAACAAAGCTTATCCCGAAATAGTATTAAAAGCGACAATTATACGAAGCCTTGGAGTTATATTATATGATGTTGTTTTCATGTAAATATATTTATAGTTAACATGCATGTGATGAATTAAAGAGACACTTTTCCTTAAGAAACTAAACACGCCTAAAGATAAAGTTATCAATATTATCTGCAATTGTATAAAAAAATTATCTCCAATTTATAACTGAGTGGGTACTAACCAATTAGTCAGGATATTAATTACTGTTTAATTTTTACAAAGCAATTCATTAGTACCAGGACCTAATGCCAATGATGAGGGTTTTGAACTGTAATTATGTGTACATTATTTTTCAATTTTTTTAATTGTACTTTATTAAATTTCACTCCAACGTAATTGTTAGTATTTATAAAATTTCATAGTGAAAAATACAACATTAACCTCCAATTCTCTCTTAAAAACTCCAGCAACGTAACTATATTTGTACGTACAAAACCTTATATAGTTGTGTGCTCTCACAAAATGTAAAAGCATAAATAAGTGGTGTAAACTATACACTATTTCTTCTTGCGATAGTTTAATATCGAGAACTAAGTACGTTAGATATATAATTCCGAATTAAAATCTAGCCACTTAAATTGCAAAAAGAATTATTTTCTTGGGTAGAGTTTTATTTTAATTTTTCCTTTGTAACGAATAGATTTTGTTATCAATTCTACCCTTCTAGCCTTCTAGGTTTTGGTGAATGGATTGTGTTGGCGTACGTTCAATTTGTCTATTTTTTTTTTTTATAATATTGTACAATAACGTAACAAACTAATTTTGGATATATGGTAGAAGCTGGCCTAGCTAGGTGTTAAATAGTGATACCGTTGTTGAGCTTTGAGTAAGTATTTAGGCTCTTAATTAAATAACATTAAATATCATGATTTATTCTCTAATTCTAATAATAAAAGCTTTTCGAAACATAAAAAAAATCCAAAATCTAGAATTGATTATGAAAAAATCCGACACCAACTGGTTGAATATATCCAAGATTTTAAAACATTCCTTGACTTCAATTAAATGATATTTGATGCAGCAGAGCACAAAATTATCATCAAAACCTAAGCCTTCAGCTCCAATTGAACTAACATATCCTTAAAAACTCACGGCAATCACACTCCCAACACAGCAAAACTCCAAAGTTTTTATCTTCTTCCTTACCCATTCTACTCCCTACGGGTTCCATAACACAACAACTACTATCGATACAAACTCAAGACAACAACTAAAATAGATAATTAACTATAACACAGCCCATAAACTCCGATTATGAGTTAAAAATCGAAATAAAGATTTTAAGAACAAGGGGCTGATCTGTTTTTGGAAATGGATAAAAAAAATGATATCAAAATGGAGGTGAGGGTATTTATATTCTCCATTTTACTAACCCTAATTTAAAAACTATGATAGAAAATAAATTATAAATTGATCAATTGGGCTCCTATTTAGGTAAAATAAATTTCTACGAGTTTGAATTGACGAGTACTATCGTCTAATGTATTCGTTCACCTTGTCCGATAATAATTGGGCATCAAATAAATATATTCATACATGGGCTCAAAAGCCCAATACTTCACCATTTTAAAATAAAAGGACTTAGTATACTAATTGGGCCCTAAAAATAAAGAAAAATTGGGCTTGTGTGTTTTTGGGGCTATCTCTGTTGAGGATGGATATTGTTTTCCATAAAGAATATGCAAGAGAGTGGATCGAGAATAATAAATTAAATCTCATTGCAGGCTTGAATGTTATAGTTATCTTATATTAGATAATCATATTATATTTTTTTCGCAAAAACTCCTGTGCATAAGATGTATATGAGACGGTCAACGCGCGTTGACTCGGTCAAAGCGTTCACCAAAAAAATTGTGAAAATTGGTGATATTTTTTAGGGATACAATTGATACTTTTTTTAATTTCGAATGATGCTTTTTAGTGTGTCAATTGATACTGATCTTAACAGTTTTTTTCTTTATTTTTTTATTTTGTCCAATACTTTTTATTGATACAAATGATACTTTTTAGCCTTTGAAATGATACTTTTCAGTATTATGAATAGTACTAATTTTGACGGATTTTTTGGTCAAAGTATTGACCGGGTCAACACGCGTTGACCGTCTCATGTACATCTTATGTACAAGAGACTTGCCCATATTTTTTTCATAGAAATTTTTCGAGGACCAGAGTGAACCGAGACTAATCTATTTTTTTTTAATATGTTATACTTGTCTTAGATTAAATAGTTATATTTTTTCATAGATTGAATCCGAGGGAATGAACCAATTAAAGATGAACTATGTGTGTTTTGTATTTTCACGTTGATCGACTTATAGTGAAGTTTCACCATAGGGCAATCTCATGTATATATTGTTAAAGCTTGTGATTTAAAATTATTTTTCTCCAAACTGATTTACTTTACTACTGCATGTTTATTGTATAATTATAACACTAGCGTCAATATTAACTCTATTTTTTTTTTCCGCAATGGTTGGAGCAACCAATTCTAATATAACATAATATAAAATAAAAAATGTATACGTTACAATCATGTATTTAATTATACTTCTTTTTTCGACTAGTGATTGCGAAATTCATTTTCACCTTGCAAACCCTTGTACCTCCATTTATGGTATATATGAGTCGTTATAGATAATTAATAATCTAGATTGTTAGTTGTAAAAAAAAAATATTCTAGATTGTTAATTAGAAAAATGATGATATAAAGATTAATTTTATGATAACCACTGTGTTAATTAATTGTGCCGTGGTGTAAACTATCTTTTTTTTCCCCCAAGAACGGTAGCCTAAATTATATAGCTCTGCGGTAAATTGTATGTAATATCTATCTGAATTAATTTCGTAACAGTAATTATCTCTCTCTCTTTTCTTTTATGACGAGGGAACCGAGTAAAGTCTGCATTTTGGTTTTGAGAATAGGTAAATCACACTTTAGCAAAAAATGGAATGGTTTAACACCGGACGTAACTAACATCAACAGCCTAATAAACGATTCCATCCAAAAAAAATTAACTGAATGAAGTAGATTGACGTATACCCCATGCCATTTTTTGTCGTGATGAAAACTCAGTTGCAACAACTATGGTTATTACTTAGGTAAATCCCGGTCGATCGATCACATGTAATAATGCACAAATTAACCGCACATCAACTTTCTTCAATTTCAATAAATTATCTTCTCAACTTAAATCTATATATATAACCCACGCGCCAGCTTGCGAGATCATCAAACAAATTGAGATATTGCATTGAAATTCTCTCTCATTTTCAAAACGTTTCTGCAAATCACTTGTCTCCTCCATTTCATGATCTTGCTTCTTGCATTACCCTCTTCCTCTTCCTCTGGCTCAATCGCAAGGCCGGGGTGCCCGGGCCGATGTGGAAGTTTAAAAATTCCGTATCCATTCGGAGTCGGGCCGGGTTGCTCCATGGGGCCATCTTTCGAAATTAATTGCAATGTTTCCTACAACCTGCCAAAAGCCTACCTCCCCAGTATGAATTCAGAAATTATTGAAAGAAACCGTTCAATTATTCGGGTAAAGTCATGGAAGGTGGCGTTTTCCAGCTACGGTGAAGGAGGTCTCCAATTCAAGAGACTACATTTTAACTTTTCTGCAACTCAATATACGTTTTCGGATCACAATTGGCTCACCGCCATTGGCTGCGATGATGGGGTGGCGATGATCGGTCTTGCTAACAAGCGGAGTTTCGGAGGCAGCTGCATATCGTTTTGTAGGAGCTGGAACGACTCTGGCGGGGTCGCATTTTGTGCAAATGACAATAACGGGTATGGATTCGAGACTGGCTGTTGCCAGACACCTATCCCTAAAGGTAACCCACTGATCTAATCGTATTTCTACACTTTTTTTTAAAAAAAAATAGAAAAAGAATTTTTTTTTTTCTTCTTTTAATATGTAATTTTCGGTGATTAATAGTGAAACATAGAGTTAATCGATTACTTCAATCAGCAGTAGTCAAAACTCAGACTTGATGACAATGATAATCTTGAATCTTGATAAATATTCCTTTTCCATTTATAGATTGTGCAAGGCTGGTTTGTTGTTGCATATTATGTGTTGTTATAATAATAATAATAATAATAATAATAATAATAATAATAATAAGTTTGTTTAAATAACAATGAATGAATAAGCATGTTTTATTATGTACAAGGCTGATTTGTTCTAGTCCATCCATTTGCTAAAATAAAAATAACACAACTCATGCCAAACAGTACTAGTTCTCTTATAAGCTTACTTAATTAAATTCGAATTCGTAATTATAGGATGCCATTCTAACATGATTTTTGAATAGGAAAATATAAATTAAATCTTCTCACTATTTGCTATTGAAGGATGGCAAGGGCCGCATTTCGCGGCCTCAGTCCAAAGTAATTACAATCTTGATAGGCAACAATATAATATTTTGAGCTTAATTCAGATGAATTAATTTTGTAACGTCTATATATTTTCATAGATCTCATGTTTCTAACATATATAGAATTTGGTGTTATAAATAGATATGTTGTGTAGTAACAAAATGAAATATGAAATAAAAACATGTCAGGATCAATTTGAGGGTCCTTGTGCATATATTAATTAGTAGGTATTAGTTCTTTGTTAATTACTTTGTTTTTTAGATGAGTTATTTTGTGTGCAGGTTTGGGCATTGGATTGGGATTTATAACAATAATTGCAATATGCCTTATGTTGTGTACTGTATTCCAGAAAAGAAAGAAGAGAATCAACGAAGAAAAATTCTTTTCATATCTTCTGTCACAGCATGAAACCAATGGAGGAATGCTCGAGAAAACTGAGTTTTTTCCAGCAAAATTCAACTTCAGTGAAAATCGAATTCTTGGTCAAGGAACTCAAGGAATTGTCTACAAGGGAATGTTGTCGAATGGCAAGATTGTGGCTATTAAAAGATTGAAGCTAGTTGATGAGAACCAAGTGAAACAACTGATAAATGAGGTGGTCATATTATCACAAATCAACCATAAAAATGTTGTCAAATTGTTGGGTTGTTGCTTGGCAACCGAGGTCCCTCTAATCGTATATGAATTCATCTCTCATGGGACACTTTTCGGCTTTCTTCATGATCCCAACACTGAAATTCCACTTTCATGGAATATGCGTTTAAAAATCGCAGCAGATATAACAGGTGCATTAGCCTACTTATACCATGCATCTTCTGTCCCTATTTACGATAGGAACATGAAGTCCACTAATATCCTTCTGGACGAAAAATTCATTGTAAAGATATCAGATTTTGGAATTCCAAGAGTTGTTGCAGTGGATGAAACTCACATAAACACAGAGGTTAGATGGACTTTTGGATATTTTGATCCGGAGTATTGTCGTTTAGGCAAATTTACGGAAAAAGTTGATGTTTATAGCTTCGGAGTAGTTATTAATGAGCTTTTGACCAGATAAAAGGCTATGTCTTCAGAGATAACAGAAGGTGACAAAGATTTAGGATCATGACGTTTTCTTGCATCAATGGGCGCCAATGATCTGAGCAAGATGTTGGATGCTCGAGTCTCTGCTGAAGGTACAAATGAAGAAGTTATTACAGTTGCAAAACTTGCAGAAAGGTGTTTGAGTCCAAAGGGGCAAACGAAGCCGACGATGAAAGAAGTAGCAAGAGAATAGAAGGTATAAGGATATCTCAAATGCCTTCTATTTGATGTAGTAAATGTGAAATCTCATCACCATCATATATATATATATGAACGCGTCCTTTCATTTCTGAAACAATGTTGACCCATTTTTCTCTACTAGTTAGTGATTTTTTATTATTTTTTTTAAAAATAAAATATGGATATCAATGTCAAGAGAAATCAAGAGGAAAAAAAAATGAACACCCCTTTGTATTATGATAAGCGAATCGAATGCAAACCGAGACTGTAACCTTAATTATCTATGATTATGATGATAAAAGTGGATCAATTTTTTTAAAAAAAAGGGCTTCAAATTCTTGATTATATTATTCTTTCCCACTCGGCTTCGGACATTATTTATAATGATCGTTCAAATAGACTAAAAAATGTGTAAGAAAATTTCCAACATTGTAGTGAATCGTGAAACTCTTGAAAAATCCGCCTTCCATGTACATAGTAAACCAAAATTATTTGTTGATTCTCGAATTTTAATTTATAAAAATAAATTAAATAGAGATTTGAAATCGAAGTTTTGAGTAGTTCATTTTAATTAGTAAATGCTCAAAATCCAACTTTTGCTGAATGAGCAGTTGTAACGCCAAGTCCCATAGAGGTGGGGTTCAGTAACGAGTCGGCGACAGGACATCGTACACCGCTAATTACTACTTGGCATTCGTCTTCGTGTTGCGAAACTAGTTAATTCAAATTGCTAGAGAGACTATTGAACTCGCTTATATATTCATCATACTTTAAATAATATGAACTAAATGTCCGTGGTTCCCATGTTCAGCTCATACACTCAAATAATTATATGTGTACAATTAAAATAATATTGCAATATATATAATTTTGCATATAGTTGTATTGACAAAGCTTATCCCGAAATATTAGTAAAAGCGACAAATTATATACGAAGCTTGGAGTAATAATAATGCTCTTTTCATGTAATATATTTATAATTGACATGTGATGAAAGCGAGACTTTTCCTTAAGAAACCAAACACGCCTAAAGATAAGCTTAGCAGTATTTTCTGCAATTGTCTAAAAAACAAATACCTGCAATTTATAATTGAGTGGCGGTACTAATGCCAATGATGAGTTTTTAGAACTGTAATATTAATGTAATTTTAAATTTCACTTCTTAATTATGCGTGCATTATTTTTTCAATTTTTTTTTAATTTGACTTTATTAAATTTCATTCCAACGTAACTATATATAGAAGTTGTAATTGTTCGTATTTATAATTTCCTAGCTAGCGAAAAAAATACAACACTGACCTCCAAATCTCTCTTAAAAACTTCAGCAACTATAGTTGTACAAAATCATATAGCTGTGTGCTTTCACAAAATTTAAAAGTATAAATAATTGGTACGTGTAACTGTAAAGTGTAAACTATATACTATTTCTTCTTGCGACTATTTAACATGCATCGAGAAGTAAGTACACGTTCCGATATATAATTCCAAATTAAAATCTGGCCACTTTGCAAAAAGAATTGTTTTCTTTGGTAGAGCCTTTATTTTTATTTTTTTTCTTGGTACGAATATATTTTGTTGTCAATTTTTTTTTATACTCGCACACCCGACCTATAATATTGAAAAGATTCGAATCCGTGACCTTTGATCTCCAACCAATCTCACTCCACCACCAGGTCATCCCCACCGGGACATTTTGTTGTCAATTCTACCCTTCTAAGTTTTGGTGAATGGATTGCATTTGTTGGCGTGAGTACGTTCAATTTGTCCATTTTTTTATATTATACAATAATGGTAACAAACTAATTTTGTGGTGGAAGCTGCCCTAGGTGTATGGGCTAAAAATACCAAAATATATTAAAATGCTCAATCTATATTATATCTAAAAGTAAGATAGTCACTATAAATAGTAATAATAAATTTTCCTGTCTAATTACATTTTCTATATATAGAAATAAAATATTAATTAATTAATTAATTAATCTTTATATTAAATAGTCATTCAATACTAGAATTTCAATATTATATTTTTTTATAACCAACTTGAGTGTTTCCGACACAACTAGAGACAACAAGGCTGATTTCTCCGATGATGAAAAATACACAAGTAATTTATAATTCAAATGATGCAATTCATATATTTATATGTGAAATTGATGATTAAAATAATTATATAGGAATAATTTCAAACACAATTATATAGGAATAATTTCATATTTGGTCTTGTTAGGATCAAAATACTTTTGATCACGTATTTGATTTTTTTGTCCCAAATTTAATTTCGATTTTTTTGTTCTAAAATTAACAACTATTTCACAACTATTTGGGGTTGTTAGTATTGAAACCAAGAAGTTAAAAAATAAATTTTGAGACCACTAAAATTGAGAAAATAAAACATGGAACAAAAAATGTATAAAAGTTGAGATCGAAAAATTGTGTACATAATGAAAATATGATTGAATGTTCTGTGGGATAAATAACGAAGTGACTTATGTCATATCTATATTATATCAGACTATTATAACACACATGACAATGTTCTCGACGTTTAGTCCGACATTTTGTTGTTAGATCGACTTTTTTGGTACCAAAAATAACAGCCCCAAACGGTTGTTAACTTGGATGTTAGTTTTAGGACAAAAAGGTCAAGTAAAAGTCAGATATAAGGCGGAAAAAATATTTTGACCATATTTTAACGGGACCACAAGTGAAGTTACCTCAAATTATATATATATATATATATATATATATATATATATATATATATATATAGAGAGAGAGAGAGAGAGAGAGAGGAGGGTTCAATTGTGAATAATATCCTAATGTGTTAAATGTGAATTCATCTCATCCATTAAATATTGTTTCATAGATGGTTAAGATTTAGTTTTTTAATGATGGATGCATACTTAATTTTGGTAATAAGGGCAAAATTGTTATTTTAGTTATAAGCATCATAATCAAATCATTATTTCCCATGATCACGTCTATTTCTTTACCGTCTCTTCATCATTGCATTATAGATGTTTGATTAATGTACAATCATATGCTATTTTTTAAATTTCAAATGCATTCACGTACTGTTATTTAAACTTATGATGCTATTTTATAAATTTCAGACGCTAATTTTTAAATTTTAGATGCTATTTTTTAAAAGTTTGGGGTGTTTTTTTGTAAAAAAATTTAATTAATTAATTCATAACATTTTTGTATGTGTTTCTAATGCTATTTTACACGATATAGTTATACGATAAATTCCATAAGCAATAATGTTGAATGTTCAATGTTCATTCATATGTTATTTTTAAAATTTCAAATGCATTCGCGTACTATTAGTTAAACTCATGATGCTATTTTTTAAATTCAAGACGCTAGTTTTTAAATTGTAGATGCTATTTTTTAAAAGTTTGATGTACATTTTGTAAAAAAAATTAATTAACTAATTCATAGTATTTTTGTATGTGCATGTGATGCTATTATACACGATATAGTTATATGTACGATAATTTCCATAGGCAATGAATGTCCAATTTACATTCATATGCTATTTTTTAAATTTCAAATGCATTCACATGCTATTATTTAAACTTCTGATGCTATTTTTAAAATTCAAGATGCTATTTTTTAAAAGTTTGGGGTACTTTTTATAAAAATTGTTGATTAACTAATCCATAATATTTTTATATGTGTTTATAATGCTATTATACTCAATAAAATTGTACGATAATTTCCATAAGCAATAATGTTCAATGTTCAATGTACATCCGCTAGCTATTTTTTAAATTTCAAATGTGTTCACGTGCTATTTTTTAAATTTCCAATGCTATTTTTAAAATTTAAGATGCTATTTTTATAAAAAAAATAAAGTGCTTTTTTAAGCTTAAGGTAATTTTGTTGGGTTTTATTGAATATTCACCAATATTTAAAATTGCAAAAAAAAAAACATGGAATATTTTTTTTTAATGATAATGAAAGAATATGGTAGTATTATTAAAAAAAATGAATATTCCCATAATAATTAAATCCTCATTTGAGTGGGGGTTACTAAGCATTAAATTTCCAAAATTAATTGCAAAAAAAAAAAGGGAAACGCAAAACACAATAATGCAAAAATTCATCTTTACCCTTTCACATTAACATATGACAACTTTCTACAAATTTATCAAAAATCAATATAGGCCATCCAGATCAATGTATCAATGGCTTAGATTAATTCACATTTAACACACTAGGAACATTTTACACCATAACCCTCCCCTATATATATATAGGGATGATATCTGGTGAGAACCGGTCGTTAGGTGAGAACTGGGAACCGATCCCATCCGTCCATCCTGCAAAATCGACGCCCCAGATCCATCTAGATTTTCGGTGGCATTTTTGTAATTATCGCGAAAATCTTCAATTCGCACGTCTCATTAAGGGTAAAATCGGAACTGAACTCAAAAATTGCCCAGATTCAATTTTAGCATCCGACTTCACACATTTTAGCCTCATGCATTTCTCATTTTAGCATGTGTTGATAAATAAAAATGGAACGATGATTTCATTGGAATGAAATGCAATACACCCTATTTGGGGACAGTGAACCCTAATGAGAATCTCATAATTACAAGTTGGGATCTGGAACTTAATAAACCCTAATTGGGAACGGTGAACCCTAGTGGAAAATGTCACATCAATTTTAGCCTCATACTTCGATAATTTTAGCATTATGCGATTCTCATTTTAGCCTCATGCGATTCTCATTTTAGCCTCAGAACAAAAGGGAAGAATTATTAAATTAGTATATTACCCCTCCGTCCAGAAAGTTGCCAAAAATTACAGGAATGCCACCGCCCATCCACTTAAATCTGATTTAATCTGGACCGTCCAGATTGAGTCAAACAAGGGCTAGGATTGGTTCCTAGTTCCCACCTGGGGGAAGGGTTCTCATTTGATCATTTCCCTATATATATATATATATATATATATATATATATATATATATATATATATATAGGAGAATTATCAATTCAGGACCTGAAAGATGGGTAATCTATTGATTTAGGACCCGAAAGATGAAAAATCTCAATCCAGGACTTAGAAAATGAAAATTTTCAATTCAGGACCTCAAAAATCATGAATTTAAATTTGATTTCTTTTTATTTTTAATTAATTTTAAAAATTCCTTTATTAGATTTAATGGATAACTAATGAAGGAATTTTCATTGAAAATTAATATAATATTATTTAAAAAATAAAAAGAAATCAAAATTCATGATTTTTGAGGTCCTGGATTGCGAATTTTCATATTTCGGGTCCTGAATTGAGAGTTTTCGACTTTCAGATCCTAAATTGATAGATTACTCATCTTCCAGATCCTGAATCGACAATTCTCCATATATATATATTATCTAATCCTACCTAATTAGAGTAAATAATTTTTAAATCATAATTGTTAAGTTTGAGTTGGTTGGGAGTCCCGTAAGCCGTACCCAACCTTTTACAAACTGATGAAATAATTCATTTTCTTACACTATATTGATCGAGTTGATACGTAAGCCACTTGAATACATGAAAAATTAATAATAATCATGCATTCATGCTAAACTCGTGTAATTAATCTTGATGGCCACATGATTGAAAAGATTATATATGTAAATTGAATTATTTTCTCGCGGTCATGTGATGTGATTGATGAATAAATCAAGTTAGCTAGCTTCCTAAGGAAATACTTAAAGTGACGAACGGAGAATTAATCCTATATAATTTATTTCTCGCTATATAGTTATCATAATCACACATGTATATTTTAAGGCTTGATTTAGATAATCGGCATATCTATGATCACCAATGCAAATCCATCCTACTTCATTAATTACCCACATATATAATAATATATATTAAGTATTATTGTTATAAAATCTTATATTTCTAATTAAATTTGGTGTGTAATTCAATAGTATTGTAATATTGTATTCTTTAAATTGATCAGGATTCATGCTGTATTGTTATGTGATTGTAATTTCATATGCAATGCCATATTCTTACTAAAGACTTTTAAATATGCTTTGTTGGGATGACAATTCAAGTCCCACATCGAAAATATATTCAAGAGTTTTTTTGGTTATAACGAGTTCACCTATTCCCTTTTGAGAGATGTTTAAAGTGAAAATCGTGCGGACTTGGTTCAAAGCGGAAAATATCGTACTAATGTGGGAAAAGTGAACTCGCGGTCCACTAGTCCGTGAACGGGTGCTCAACATACTTTAATTGAAATGTGATTTTAGTTTTAATTGATATTTTTTTTTTACTTCATAAAACTTTCGTAGCTAATTGGTTATAGATAATAGGTGGGGTCGTGGGATATGAATTCTTAGGTACCCAAAGAACTTCGTGAACGGGTGCTCAACATACTTTAATTGAATTATGATTTTAGTTTTAATTGATATTTTTTTTTACTTCATAAAATTTTCGTAGCTAATTGGTTAAATTCCCTCCATTTCTGAATAAGTGTCATTCTAACATTTTAATTTTGTTATAAAAAAATGTCATTCTATAAATTCGAGACAAAAAATTCACATTTTTCACATATTTACCCTCATTTAATGTATTCAAACTTTTATATTTAACTCATTTAATATATTCAGACAAGAGTGTATTAAATAATTTAAATAGTTTATTAATTTGTGTGCATTCATTCAAAATTACATTTATATAGAAACGGAGGGAGTAGATAATAGCTGAGGCCATGGGATATGAATTCTTAGGTACCCAAAGAACTTATGAGAAAGGTATGGTGACATATATGTGCGAGTTTTATTATTATTATTATTATTATTATTATTATTATTATTATTATTATTATTATTATTATTATAAAAATACGGTTATTGTGATGAGTATCATATATAGATGACAAAAATTTGTATGAGACTATTTAATGAGCCTCTTATGTTAAACGAGTCAAATAAAACTCACACCCGTGCTAAACCCACCCCAAACCCATTTTCGCGCGTAGGCGCGTGAGATACACGCGCCCGCCCACACGCGTCACTCGGGCATCACTAGGTGTAAGCTAAAGTATCACTATGTGTGAAGTATTACAAACTGTGAAGTGAGTATCATTAACTATGAAGTAAAGTATCATTATATATAAATTTGGCGAAATATCATTAACTATTAAGTGAAGTATCATTAGATATATATATATGGTAAAGTATCATTAACTTTAAAATGAAGTATCATTAGATATAAATTTGGCGTAATATCATTAACTATTAAGTGAAGTATCATTAGATATAGATATATATGGTGAAGTATCATTAATTATGAGATGAAGTATCATTAACTCTGAAGTGAAATATCATTAGATATACATTTGGTAAAATATCATTAACTATTAAGTGGGGTATCATTAGATATATATATATATATATATATGGTGAAATATTATTAACTGTGATGTGAAGTATTATTAATTATAAGATAAAATATCATTAACTCGGAAGTGGGGCATAATTTGATATTATTGATGATTAAACATTAATTATCAAATCAAGAATAGAGAATTAGGTCTATGAATACAATAAAACTAATTCTTGAGTAAAAATATTTATTTTATTATCATAGAGAAAAATATAATTGATTACAAAATAAAGTATCACTAATTACAAAAGAAAGTAAAAATAATTAAAAATAAAATTATCATTAAAAATCTTCAATAAGATCTCGATCTTCCACCTTGTAAGACCAACAATGACATCCTCCAATGCACCAGTGACAACAGATCAGAAGGGGAATTGGATGGCGGAGTTTGGATTCGAAAACTAAAAAAATTATAACACAAAAATCACCCAAAACAAGATCTGTGAAATTTAAATCCAACAAGTAATGAACAACAAGAAAATAATAATAATAATAATAATAATAATAATAATAATAATAGTAGTAGTAGTAGTAGTAGTAGTAGTAGTAGTAGTAGTAGTAGTGATCTGTGAAATTTAAATCCAACAAGTAATGAACAACAAGAAAATAATAATAATAATAGTAGTGGTAGTAGTGGTCGTAGTAGTAGTGGTCGTAGTCGTAGTGGTAGTAGTGGTAGTAGTGGTAGTGGTAGTGGTAGTGGTGGTAGTGGTGGTGGAAGTGGTAGTGGTAGTGGTAGTGGTAGTAGTGGTAGTGGTAGTGGTAGTAGTAGTGGTCGTAGTGGTCGTAGTAGTCGTAGTGGTAGTCGTAGCAGTAGTGGTCGTGATAGTAGTAGTGGTAGTCGTAGTAGTAGTAGTGGTCATAGTAGTAGTAGTGGTCGTAGTAGTAGTAGTAGTAGTAGTAGTAGTAGTGGTGGTGGTGGTGGTGATGGTGGTGGTAGTGGTAGAGAGGGAGCTGGAATTTTAATGAATTCCTTTTAGGGGAACATATTATCAAACAATTGGAATGCATAATTTCATATACCTAATTATTGTTGAAAAATTGGAACAAAATTACAAATCTCGTAAACTAAGAATACATACAGTTTGTTGCTAACGTTTCTTCACCGGAATTGACCGAAATTCCATCGGAGGGAACATTACTTGGTTTTCCCGACTTATCCATTAAATCTTCCACAAAATCACGTTGATTGCAGACGAATTTATCTTGATTTGTGTGAAAAAGAGCAGCTGGGGATAAAATCGTGTCTTTCTTGGATGGAAATCGTGATGGTTGAGATTAGAAACATCGCGATGTTAAACACCGGCACGAGACTGAAAGAAAACCTGATAATGTTTTTTAAATATATGGCCGGATTGGATCAGATCGAATTCAGATCGGATTAGGTGGAGATCCGTCTAATATAAGAGACCCGTTAAACGTCTCACACAAGCGTGCCCCTATATAAATATTCTACTTGTTATCTATCCTAGGAAGGTTAAATCATGCGAATGATATTGATCTGATAAGAAAATGAATTTATTTTTTAATTTAATTGTGTATTAAATTGCATGTACGGATTAATGGATATGACACCAAACGTCCAAACATGGGTGATGGCAGATGGGGCTACTGTGGATAAAAACTGAAAAATGCATAATCGATTTTGGTTTATGCCTAATTCCTAATGGCAAACATTCTGGTCAATTTTTGGACCCTAAAATTAGGTCCATTAGAAAAAAAAAAAATAGTTCCATTAGATTTTTAGACGGTGGGCTGCTCACGGGTCAAGTCAGGTTGACCCGTCCCACTCTTCTTTAGAGGAAAAATTTGTGCGCAAAAAAGTATTATTCATTAGTGTAAAAAAATTAATTAGTCATATAGTTTTAAAAAATATCACCGTGCTATTTTAATTATATGAATTCATTACATGTCAATTATGGTTTAATACATCTTAATTATGATTTTATTATCACCTTGTGTTTTACTCCATGTCGAGCTAGGAGGCTAGCCATTTACTTATTGCAAAAGTGGGTGCCTCCATCACTTATCAAAGCTCGTGATGCTCCGAATCTTGTTAAAATATTCCTTTGAAGGAATTTCAGCACAACTCTCGAGTCATTAGTCTTTGTAGGAATGGCCTTGATCCACCTTGATAGATAATCCACAGCAAGAAGGATATAGAGATTTCCTTCGGAGGCCACAAAGGGGCCCATGAAGTCAATCCCCCAAACATCAAACAGTTCAAATTCAACAATGGCATTCATCGGCATTTAATCTCTTTTCAAAATCGACCCCATCCTTTGGCATCTCTCACACCCTTTCACAAACTCTCCACAATCTCTAAAGAAGGAGGGACAATAGAACCCGCTTTGTAGAATCTTTCTTGTGGTTCGATTGGATGCAAAATGGCCTCCACAAGATAAATTGTGGCATACCTTTAGAATCTTGCTCCATTCCTCCTCCGGTACACACCTTCTAAGCATGGAATCGGCACACCTTCTAAAGAGATACGGCTCCTCCCATACATAGAATTTGAGGTAGTGGAAGAATTTCTTCTTTTGGTAGCTTGTCATCTCTACGGGCACTACTTTGGCAACAAAATAGTTGACAATATCCGCAAACCATGGGACTTTTGTTGATGCCGACATGATTATGTCGTCGGGAAAACTCTCATTGATTGGCCATGTGTTCTCTTCCTCTAATTTCACGTGCTCCAACCGGGACAAATGATCCGCCACCACATTCTCGCAACCTTTTCTATCTCGGATCTCCATATTAAATTCTTGGAAAAGGAGAATCTATCTTATGAGCCTCGGCTTTGCATCTTTCTTTGCAAAGAGATGCCTCAAGGCGGCATGATCGGTGTACACAATAATTTGGGCCCCAATGAGATAGGGCCTAAACTTGTCGAATGCATATACCACCGCCATGAGCTCCCTCTCCGTGGTGGTGTAGTTCACTTGGGCTGGATCCAATGTTCTACTTCAGTAGTAAATCACCCGGAAGAGTTTGTCCCTCTTTTGTCCAAGAGCGGCTCCCACCACAATCTTGCTTGCGTCACACATCACCTCAAATGGCTCACTCCAATCGGATGTGATAAGCATGGGTGCTGTGATGAGGGCCTTCTTCAACGTCTTAAAAGCCTGCAAATAATTAGAATCAAAATCAAATTCAACGGCATTTTCAAGTAGACGACAAAGAGGTTTAGAAACTTTGGAAAAGTCTTTAATAAAATGCCTATAAAACCTGGCATGTCCCAAGAAGCTTCTAACTCCCTTTTCATTTGACGGAGAATGTAGTTTCTCAATGGCAAGGATCTTTGCCCGGTCTACCTCAAGACCTTCACCCGACACCTTATGTCCTAGAACAATGTCATGTCTCACCATGAAGTGGCATTTTTCCCAATTAAGTACAAGGTTGGTGTCTTCACACCTCTGTAAGACTTGTGTTAGATTATCAAGACATATATCGAATGAATCTCCAGATAAGGAAAAATCATCCACAAACACCTCCATGATGTTTTCAATCAATCCATGAAAGATGGATATCATACACCTTTGAAAGGTGGCGGGTGCATCACACAACCCAAACAACATCCACCTATATGCAAATATGCAATATGGACAAGTAAAGGCGGTCTTCTCTTGGTCCTCGGGAGCAATCATGATTTGATTATACCCCGAGTAACCATCAAGAAAGAAATAAAATTCATGACCCACTAACCTATCAAGCATTTGATCTATGAAGGGTAAAGGAAAATGATATTTTCTAGTATACGCATTCAAAGCCCTGTAATATATACACATTCTCCAACCGGTCACCATTCGAGTAGCAATTGTTTCTTTATTATCATTTTCAACAATAGTCATCACCCCTTTTTTAGCAACCACGTGAGTAGGACTCACCTACTCACTATCCGAAATAGTAAAAATTATCCCGACATCAAGCAATTTTAATATCTTTTTTCTAACCACTTCTTGTATAATGGGGTTAAGTCTCCGTTGATTTTGCACTTTCGGCTTATAATCTTCTTCTAACAGAATTTTATGCATGTAAATAGAAGAATTTATGCCTTTAAGATCTGAAATAGACCACCCTATAGTGATTTTAAATTTTCTTAACACCCTTATCAACTTATCCAATTGCTCATCCGATAGAAGTGAAGAAATAGTTACCAATTTTTTATTGTCGTTATCTAGATACGCATACCTCAAGTGTGTAGGTAGAGGCTTCAACTCCATTTCCTTCTTTGTTTTCAACTCTTCTTTTTCCTTTGATGTTTGGTCCTCATCTCTTAATGGCAAAAACTTTAGCTTCCTCAAGTAGGATTCCTGAAAAGAATTCATCATAGAAACGGAATCACATAGACCAAAATCATCATTAGACAAAAATTAAAGATAAAGTTAGAAATGCAAATCTCAAGATGATCTTTTAATCTACACAAATCCTCCTCTTCTACACACTCATCCATCATTTGGAGCACCTTGCACTCCTCTACGTTCTTCGCCTTTTCTTCAGAATGTTGCATTGCTTTTTGAAGGGAGAATGTAACTTTTTCTTCGTTGACTCTCAAGGTAAGCTCCTCTTTTCCACATCAATCAAGGACTTACCCGTGTTCAAAAACGGTCGCCCAAGGATAAGAGGAACTTCCTTGTCTTCTTCCATATCAAGTACCACAAAATCAACCGAGAAGATAAACTTGTTAACCTTCACAAGCACGTCTTCTACCACCCCTTTAGGATATGTCAAGGATCGGTCGGCCATTTGAAGGAAAATGGTGGTAGGCTTGATCTCCCCCATTTTCAACTTTGAAAAGAATGAATCTCCCCCATTTTCAACTTTGAAAAGAATGAATCTACCCCATTTTCAACTTTGAAAAGAATGATAGGTGCATCAAATTGATGCTTGCCCCTAGATCACATAAGGCCTTGCCCACATGATTCTCTCCAATGGTGACCGAGATGTTCAAGCTTCTTGGATCTTTCATATTTGCGAGCAACTTGCTTTGTAGTAGAGTACTACAATTCTCGGTCAAGTTGACTGTCTCATACTCCCCGAATCTCCTCTTCTTTGAAATCACATCCTTCAAAAACTTTGCATAGTTTGGCATTTGTTAAAGTGCTTCAACAAGAGGGATGTTGATTTGTACCCTTCTAAAGATGTCGAGGAACCGAGAGAATTGCTCATCACTCTTCACCTTTTAGAGTCTTTGTGGGTATGGTATAGGAACTTTGTACTCCTCCGGTATCTTCTTGGTTGATACTTCTTTCTCTTTCCCTTTCTCATGTTCATCAATTTTCTTCAATTTTGGACTCAAGTTCTCTTGACTTTGTCCCTCTTCTTTCTTCTCATCACTAGGTTACTCATCAACCCTTTCTTGATTCTCTTCTTCACTCAGCATAACGGGGCCATCATAGGCGGTTCCGCTTCTCAAGGTAATGACCTTGCATTGATCATTTGGATTCACGGTTGTATTGCTTGTGAACTTGACTTGTTGATGTTGGCTTCGCAAGATGGTTGTAAATTGTCCCATTTGCTTCTCCAACATATTGACTTGGTTGCCAATCGCTCCGACGGTATTTTCGAACTTCCCAACACGAGTTTGAGATTCTTTCATGTAGTTCTCCGTCTTCCCCATAAATGCCATCAAGAGATCATCCATTTTTAGCTTTTTCTCCTCATCAATCACGCCATTTGTCACTGAAAAACCAGGAGGTGGTTGGATGGCATTATTTGGGTTACCATAGGACAAGTTTGGATGTTGAGCCCTATTTTATTAACCTTGGTTTTCGTCATATTGACCTCCATATTAGGGCTTGTACCCCGGATTGAATGGCTTTTGTTGATTCGAATAGCCTCATTGGTTTATATAGTTAACCTCCTCAAATTAGCTTTGAGAGGTCTCGGCTTTTGGATTGGTGAAGGCTTCAATCTTTGAATTTAAAGTTGTCATTTGAGCCGCCAATAGCCCAAGTGCATCCGAACTTGATGTTAATGCAACCTTCTTCATAATTTGGACTACCTCTCTTACCACCGGATATTGAAATGAATTAGAGGCCATTTTCTCTATGATTCTCATGTCTTCGTCCGGGCCTCTTGCTAATAAAGATCCTCCCACGGCCGCATCCATTAGTGTCCTCTCTTCGGGTTTAATTCCACCATAGAAGATGCACACTTGGTGATCGGTTCTAAAAACATGTCTGAGGCACTTCCATAGCATCTCTCTAAAGCGTTCCCACGCCTCATACAAGTTGTCTTCATCCCATTGCTTGAACACAGTGATATCTCTTTTTAATTTGAGAGTTTTTCCGGGTGGGAAAAACTTATGAAGAAACTTCGTCACCAATTGGTCCCATGTTTGGAACGACCCTTAATCTTGGTTCAACCACCATGTTTCCGCCTTGTCGGTCAAGGAGAATGGAAAGAGCCAAATTCGAATTGTATCTTCCGGGACTCCATTCATCTTCATTGTCCCACTATACTCAAGGAATTTACGGATGTGCTTGTATGAATCCTCCATAGGTGTCCCTCGGAAATGGTTTTGTTGGATCATAAGTATGAGAGAGGTCTTGAACTCGAAATTGTTGGCTTGAATGGGTGGTCCATTGGCCACCCCTTGATCAACTATGGCTTGGAAGAGGTTTCGGATTGGAGCCTCCACATTCCTATTTTGAGCCTCCTCTTGGGCTCTCAATTATTCTTACATAACTTCTAATTTTCTTTGCATTTGGGCAATCATAGGATCTTGAACCGGTGGAGGATTATCCGCCATTCTTCTCCATCTACGTGCATTGTTATGCGCACCGTTGCTTCAATTTCTGGATCCAAGTCGATAAGTGGTGCACCTCTAGATCGAATGTGCATACATTACTTGTCAAAGAACCAAGAAATCAATGCAAATTTTACAAATAAAACCAAAATAAAAATATCTAAACAAATCCACACAATCATTATCACAATATTGTATATATCAAATTAATTCACAATTCCCCGACAACGATGCCAAAAACTTGATGCGAGAAGATTTTGTCTCTACTATGATGTTTCAATATTTATAAACTCGTGTCAATGCCTACAAGTGTACAAGAATATGTTTGTAGCAACGATGATACGAGATCGATCCATAGGGAAAAAAAATTAAAACGTGAAAATGCAAGTACCATGACGATAGACGAGTGAAATATTTAGACTATAACTAGGTGAGGGTTGATTATCATCCATAATACCAAACATAAACTTAAATGACAAACACCAAACAACAACTAAACAAACTAAATATCATGCAAGAAACAAGACCAAAAAAAAGGGAGATTTGAAGAAGGAAAATTTAGGCAAGACTCTAGAACATGGATTCACAATCTTCCTCTTGATCAAACAACAAGGGTTAAATATATGATCATGCTAAGTTCATAGATAGGAAGACCACGAATATGAAAAGAGCATCTCTCGAATATCTCTTTAATTACGAATGCGACAAGGATGACTATCACTAATACATTCCAAGGTCACACCTACCCAAGGCTCTAAGGGGTCACATTTCCTTCCACAAAATCGACATTCGACAAAGAAGACAAATATATAGATTTAATCCAAGCATGCTTATGATCACGGGATGGGCAAGATACAAATGATTCATATATTTGATGTTAGAAAGAAGGTCATTCAAACAACACCATTCAAGAACAAGCATGGATTAAAATCTTAACAAAGCATAACCATATATATCAAACCCTAATCAAGATCAAGATTCATATTGTTCCTCCACATCCTAGAGTCCTAAGGCTCTAGCCAACCATATTGACAACAAGATCAAGAATACAAAAAGAGGATCCAAAACCCATTCTAAATACAAGAGTAAAAGAGTGAAGGAGAAGATAAAACCCAATGTAGAACAAACTCCTTCAATCTCTTGGCTTAAATCATCCAATGGATGGTTGAATATTCATCCTCCTCTTCATGTTCTTGATCTTCAAAAATCCGAAATGGAGAGTGTTTCTATGTGTATTTACGAGTGAAAGTTGGATGGTTTGAACTCCCCAAGAGTTATATGATATAGTGGACCAATAATGGAGTGCAAAAAGTCAAAAAGCAGATTCGTCAGTCCCGAACGTGACCTCGTCAGACTCGCGGCTGGAGGTCGAGTTTGGAACAAAGGAAAACACGTCCCTGAAGTGGCTGAAAAGTAGGTAAACCGGTCACGCCCAAAGGCCGTGTTGCAGAGGCCCTGGGGCACGACCTGCCCTGTGCTCATGCCCGGAGGCCGCACCCAGAGGTCTCTGCAATGCGCCCCCGGGCTGGTCACGCCTCATGCCCGCGCCTGAGCCTCATGTTTTTCAGCTGCTGAAGTGCTCTGCAACGCGACCTTTTAATCGAGTTCTGAGGCCGTGTCAACATGCATTGTGAGTGCAATCGAGTGCAATTGAGTGCAACACTTGGTTTTCTTTATCTTTTCAAGTCTCGTGCGGCCTTTGTTGATCAAAATCCCATTTCGACTTTAATTTGCACTGTATTAACCTGAAAATTCCTATATTGGCCACTTATAACAAAATCAAAGATTAAAGACAATATTTACATTATTAACATACATATATAGACAATCCTAGTGCAAATGCACTCATAAGTGAGTGCAATTTATGCATTCATCGTTTGGGTCACAGCAGCAGCCTTACACTCCGTCTCAGCACCATAAAAAAAAGATGACCCCCTATCACTCCTACCAGCCGCAGCAGCATTTTCAGCAGCAGCAGCAGCCATTCCAGTCGATGCAGCAGTTCCTGACTGGACAGTTTTTAGCGTCCTCATCCTCCTCACAACACTTCCAACAGATGCCGACGGTATAATTCATGGCGACCTCCTCTCAGCAGTTCCAGACCTCTCAGTTCATGCCGTCATCCTCTTCACAGCAGTTTCCGCACCAGTCTCCACATCACCAGCAACATCCTCTACACTGAGCAGTTAGTGACCCTTGCCACCATCTTTTTACCTCCAAACTTATTTTCTCACTTGGATCAAAATAAGTTTGGGGGAGGGGGAGAGAGTAATGGTAGCAAGGATCTTTTCTGCTCATTGTTATCGCTTTATTTAAACAATGTCTGGTTAATTTATTTATGTTTTCGGATAGTTGAGCATGCTTGCATGCTTATGTTTATTTATGCTTTGAACTATGTTAGGATTTCTAAGTTTGTTTTATTTTGGATTGTTCGGATAGAGGCATTGATGGATATTTAGTGGCATGTCATTTTGTTTCATGAACATGTGATGCTTTATCTATGTTTTTGTTCAATTGCCTTATGATAGGTGGTTTGAAATTGTTTTTACTTAAATAGGTGTATGTTCTTGTAACATGATAGGAGTCATGAGCATGTTATTGATTGAGTTGGAATCTTTGATGATGATGAGCTTATGTTGAAAATTTTTGAAAAATGTTGATAAAAGGCAATATTTTATAGCATGATAATCTAAACAAGACTCTTGTTTTGTCTCAAAAGTACAATTATTAAAGGAAAAGCTTACCTTGGGAAGATTTTGATCCAAAGATTACACTAAGTGTAATCTTTTCTTTGATGAGTGATTAATGGTCCTCTTGGTGCACTAGTCTTTCTCTAGAACTTGCTTTGTGACTTAATTAAGGTTACAAATTGTGTGTTTGATTTCTTGAAAAGGATTTAAGGCCATTCTTTATTTAAACTCATTTTTATCCAAATATGTTCCTTCCAATACAAATTGAATCCCTTGCAAGACCTTTTTGAGACTTGAAATGTTTTCTTGATTTTGTTGGGTCGGGAATGAAATAAATGGCAAGATTTGTGTATATTCTTTCAAATTGAACTTATGAAAAATCTTGTAGTTGGAAAAAAGTAAAATGTTGAAATACTCTTGTGATGAAAAGGAACAAAAAGAAGTGAATTATCTTGATTTGAATTAAAAATTCTTAAGTGAAGAAGAGAAGAGATAGGTTCACATTAAGATCACAAACAAAAAGAGTAAGAAATGATGAAAATTTTGGAAAAATCTCAAAGAGATTGGGTTGTGAAACAAAAGGGTAGAAGAGAACTTGTGTTGTTCTACTTGTTTTAATAATGTATTGATTTTGGTATTTTGGGAAGCCACTAGCCAAATATGTACCTACCTTTTCGAAAAAACATCACTACAACTCGGAAGCCCTAAATGATTCTCGATTAAGAATACACGTGAAGTAGTGGAGATGTTAGTCACTTGCAAGCTTATAGTAGAAATCTAGTGCACTCTTGACCTTGAGCGAATACATGTTTTGCCTATACACTCGAGAGTTAGCGTTCTTTCATCCTTGTGGGAGCTTGTACTTCGATAATTGAATCATGATGATTTTATTGTATTTATTTATGTTTGATTGCCAATATCATCTATGCAATGCTCGTCTTTTGATTTTGAAGCAAATTATCATCTTGATTCTACTTAAATCAAAATCCTTGCCTTGCTACTCTTATTTTTGTTTGAGGACAAATAAATATTTAAGTTTGTGGGAGTTGAGGAGTGCATAAATTGCACTCATTTGCACTCATTTATGAATACATTTGCACTAGGATTATCTATATATGTGTGTTAATAATGTAAATATTGTCTTTAATCTTTAATTTTGTTATAAGTGGCCAATACAAGAATTTTCGGGTTAATACAGTGCAAATTAAAGTCGAAATGGGATTTTAATAAACAAAGGCTGCATGAGACTTGAAAATATAAAGAAAACTAAGTGTTGCACTCAATTGCACTCGATTGCACTCATAATGCATGCTGACACGGCCTCAAAACTCGATCAAAAGATCGCGTTGCAGAGCACTTCAGGAGCTGAAAAACACGAGGCTCAGGCACGGGCATGAGGCGCGACTAGCCCGGGGGCGCATTGCAGAGCCCTCCGGGTGCGGCGTCCGAGTGCGAGCGCAGGGCAGGTCGCGCCCCAGGGCCTCTGCAACACAGTCTTCGGGCGCGACCAGTTTGCCCACTTTTCAGCCACTTCAGAGACGTGTTTTCCTTTGTTCGAAACTCGACCTCCAGGCGCGAGTCTGATGAAGTCGCGTTCGGGACTGACGAATCCACTTTTTGACTGTTAGCACTCAATTATTGGTCCACTATATCATATAACTCTTAGGGAGTTCAAACCATCCAACTTCCACTCAAAAATACACATAGAAACTCTCTCCATTTGGGATTTTTGAAGATCAAGAACATCAAGAGGAGGAGGAATATTCAACCATCCATTGGAAGATTCAAGTCAAGGGATTGAAGGAGTTTGTTCCACATTGGGTTTTATCTTCTCCTTCACTCTTTTACTCTTGTATTTAGAATGGGTTTTGGATCCTCGTTTTGTATTCTTGATCTTGTTGTAAATATGGTTGGCTAGAGCCTTAGGGCTCTAGGATTTGGAGGAACAATGTGAATCTTGATCTTAATTAGGGTTTAATATATATGGTTATGCTTTGTCAATATTTTAATCCATGCTTGTTCTTGAATGGTGTTGTTTGAGTGGCCTTCTTTCTAACAACAAATGTATGAATCACTTGCATCTTGCCCATCCCGTGATCGTAAGCATGCTTGGATTAAATCTATATATTTGATGTGACCCGGGACTAATGACACGACGAGACACAAAAATACGCGGAAGCTAAGGATTGAAACTACGTCGGTGAAGTAAGGATTATATACTCGAATATCTAGACGACTACGACTCAACTAAAATACCTAGACAATATCACACAAAATAACACAAATCCAACAAAGTGAGGGCTGTTTTGGACGGCTATGATATTGGTAAGGATGATGGAATTTCGATGATGATGATTAGGTTTAGAAGAGTTAGAGTAGATAGGGTATGATAGAGTTGTAACGGACTTACGGATTGAACGAGACGAACATGAACTTGAACACGAACGTGGCTGGACTTGAAACGGACGTGGATGGCTTATGGTTGACATTGAAGATGGTGGCTGGGCGATGGAGGTGTTGTGATTTGCAACCCGATTAATCCCCGGTGTATCTTGTACGACGAAAATGAATCTCAAAGTTACTCCTCGGTAGCGAGTTCACCCTAGTTCCTCGTGTGAATTAGAACGTTCCCTTGATGTAAGACTTAAAGTTTCTAGGCTTCAAGAATGAGTATTTTCGATAGAAAACAATCAAAAGCTTTGAACGGTTGAGACACAAATTGAATGCAAAAGCAATTTTAATCAATAATGTCTAAAATATCAAAGTAACATGGTTCCCCTATTTATAGGACCTATTATGCACGAAAATAACAATTAAAAAGGCCTAAAAATCTGATCCAAAAGGATCTCTAACTATACTATTGAAATACCTAAACTAGAATTCTATTCAAGGTAGGAAATTGCCTTAAATACAATTCTAGTCAAACCTATGATATTATGAACGAAAATTACACTTATTAATTAATTAAAAACTGATCTAAACTATAGTCTAAAGTAATTAAATAAATACTATAGTCTAGATAAAAATCAACCCTTTAATTAAATTAAATCAAGGGCGAAAACAGCTCCATGCACAAATGCACTTCTTCTTGCTCTCTTCTTCAACTCTTCAAGTTATATTCTCCATGGAAGGATCTTGATCTTCATTAGTTAATAAATTAACTAAAGTATGGCTGCACTTTGCATCTTCTAATTCCTCAAACTTCTTGCGAATCATCACTTGGAAATAACCTTGTAATTTCTTCGCTCGAAGTCGCGTCATTGGACCTTTGAATTGCAGCTCGGGTTCAAGGCCTTCAATGCCTTGCATGGCTTCATCAATATTTGTCTTCTTTGTCGAATGTCGATTTTGTGGAAGGAAATGTGACTCCTTAGAGCCTTTGGTAGGTGCGTCCTTGGAATGTATTAGTGATAGTTATCCTTGTTGCATTCACAATTAAAGAGATATTCGAGAGATGCTCTTTCTATATTCGTGGTCTTCCTATCTATGAACTTAGCATGATCATATGTTTAACCTTTGTTGTTTGATCAAGAGAAAGATTGTGAATCCATGTTCTAGAGTCTTGCCTAAATTTGCCTTCTTCAAATCTCCCTTTTTTTGGTCTTGTTTCTTGCATGATATTTAGTTTGTTTAGTTTTTGTTTGGTGTTTGTCATTTAAGTTTATGTTTGGTATTGTGGATGATAATCAACCATCACCTAGTTATAGTCTAAATATTTCACTCGTCTATCGTCGTGGTACTTGCATTTTTATGTTTTAATTTCTTTTCCCTGTGGATCGACCTCGTATCATCGTTGCTACAAATATATGCTTGTACACTTGTAGGCATTGACACGAGTTTATAAATATTGAAACATCATAGTAGAGATAAAATCTTCTCGCATCATTTCCCTAAAACCAACATTTTTCCCATTAATAGTCAAGTTATTTTGTGTTTTTATTAGATTTTAATTTTAATTATTTTTTCTCTACCGTCTCTGTGGGTTACAATACGCTTGCTCACTATGTATTGTAATAAGACCGTGCACTTGCGGTCACTTATTTGTCAATAAATAGCGTATCAAAACACTTTAAAATCGTTGTCTATTTTTATAAATTTTATTATTCTAAAATGAAGATAATATAATACTATTATAAACATATATACATGCTATGAACATATACTAATGCTATTATGATGTTAGTATTAACAAACAACACTATTACTATTATCAGTAACATTTACATATTTTGTGAGTATTTTTCATGATGTTATAAGTATTTTTTTCATGTTATTATATGTAAGGGTGAGCATTCGGTTAGTTCGGGTAGAAACCAACTGAAAAACTCAAAATTAATGCCACTGATGAAACTGATGGTGGCTGACCGACCACTGACATGTCGGTTCGGTCGGTTTTTGGCAAGCAACTGAATCTTATTAAAAAAATTGACTTGTTTTCTGCAAAAAAATTTAAAGAATTTTGGTTGATTTTCACCAAAGAACTAGCAAGCATTCTCTTTCAAACTAATCTAAATAATGTTAAACAATATTCAAGAAACACATTTAGCTACTTATGGCATGGATCATCGATCTTCAAAGATGACGAAGTATTGAGTTTCAATTGTAGTAGATGAGTTCTAAAACGTCAAGATAAAGTTTAATTTTGATTATAGCAGGAGCAATCCAAGATGGCTTATGAAAGATAGAAGAGAGAAAGAGAGGCATAAGAGAGAGATAAAGAAGGAAAGAAAGATGTGAGTCTCTAGGGAGAGAGAGAGAGAGATAAATTCTACCGTTAGGGCATCTCCAGTGCTGTAGAGAGAAAGGTAAATTTCACCATTAGGTCATTTCCAGTGTTATATCTAGTTTTTAGGTATAAATTGCGGCCACATTAAAAATTTCTAAACCCACTAAATTGCTTTCCAAACCTCATCAATGCATCAGGTACAATTGTTTATTTTTGAAGGCCCAACTATTATATTACACATTTTATTTTTACATTTTTATTTATTAAAAGTTTTATTACATTAACAATTATAATAATAAAATACCTTTTAATATATTGATTCATTAAATAATTCATTTAAAAATAAAAATTTTGTAACAACTAACTTTTAATGATTAATTCGTAATTCTTGGTAAATCATATATATATATATATATATATTTAATTATCCATCTTTTATATCTTTCAAATAATTATTTGAGAACCAATGTTTTTATGAAACGATTTGAAAAATGAAAACTAGAAGAAAGAGAATGAAAAGAAAAATGAGAGAGAAAACAAAGAGAAAAAGCTGCAATTGGGTCCCTTTTTTTTAATTCCTACATGGTAGCAATTTCGCTACCAACGAAATTCTTGTGCAATGCTACACAACCTCCCCAACGCAAATGCTACATCTACAGTAGATAATATTTGTGTAAATAGATAATAGTAGACAAAAGTAAACGGTGATTGAAAAAAAAACCAAGTTTTACTAAAAGGAAGTTTTGTGGACAATTTGTACTATGACACTCTTGGTCTCCATAACCAATTATTGGGTAAATGTACTTTGACATTTACTACTTAATTACACAACAACTTTATCTATATATATCTATATATATATATAGTGACCCATATATACACACAATATTAAACTTTATCAATAATAATAATAATAATAATAATAGTAATAGTAGTACTAGTAGTAGTAGTAGTAGTAGTAGTAGTAGTAGTAGTAGTAGTAGTAGTAGTAATAATAATAATAATAATAATAATAATAATAATCTATACTATATATAAAAAGAAGGTTTCAAATTGAAATTGATTTCAAATTGATTGATGGCAAGTTTGTAATAACAATTAAATTCTGAGGTCATTAAATTTATCTTTATTATTCACTTAAAATATTATATAAATATTATTTATAATCAACCACGAAAAAGGACGTGTATTGAGAAGTTTTATTCAGTGCAGTTACCGGAGAAAAATCTTATATTTACGCACAAATTATCAGAGTCAGTTTACGTACACAATATCTAAATCTAATTTCAGAATCTTCTGCGTCTTCTCCCCTCCCTCAATCTCTCTCCAAAAATCTCTCATATCACCCGACAACCATCTCTAAATTTCAATTTCATCTTTTTGTTTGGGAGATTGATTTTGTCCAATATTTATTTCTATGCTCTACTTTGAACAAACTTCCAAATTTGAACGCACGGACAATAACATACGACAGCGCCAATGATGAAACAATGGATCGAAGATAACGCCGAGGACCCTGTCGGAATTGTTGAGCGAAAAGACTCCTTCTCCACACAAGGTACAAATCTCATCTATGATAAATCCCTTTTCATATTATTTACGGAAATGTGTCTGGCTTCTTCTCATTCGTCGTGCAAATCAACTACTTCTGCTGTAGCTTTTCGAGATTACGGCCCATCTCGTGAGTCCTGCTTCAATTTTCGCATTCTCTCCCTGCAAAATATTTACTTTTCAGTGACACCGAGATTATATTTTAGGTATGTACGTGATCTCGATGAAGCATATATACTCCGATAGTTCGATTGAATCATGAGTCGATCGAACTTGATTTATGCTTCGGGTTAGTCTTTTCTCTTTAGAATTTCATTGATATCGATTGAAATTCAAGGTGGATATCTGAATTGACATGATTTTAGTTGGAAGATAGGATATTTAGTTATTTTTTTAACTATGATGTTGTGCAATTGGGTATTGTATTTCCACGATCAATCGATAGAGATCAGAAACTATCGGTCGTTTGTTCTAATCACAAAAATTACCAGCTCCTCATTTGTGTGATGGTAACATGAGTTGAAAAGCCAAAGGCGGAACGCCTGTTATTGTACATGTTATTCATTTTTATTTTATTTTTTTGCATTCCATAACTGGAATTGCTTCTCGATCTAATTGTTAATACTTATTTCCTGTAAATAAATGATATCCGTTTATTAGGTAATCATTGTAGAATACGTGTCTAAATTTTTGTTGATTCAGGATCCTCACACATGATATGGAAACAAAAAAGGGACTCGGAGAACAGAAAGATAGTATCAATCTGTGGAAAGGTGAGTTTATGTTTTTGCACATCTTGCGAGGTTTAGTTAATTATATGCATGTAAGATTTTTTAATCCTAATGCAATAATGTGTTGCCCTTTATTTTTGAAGTTATTCTTCATTCAGCTTGCAAAATAGCTAAAAAAAACATCTATTTTCATGTAGTTTAATGCAAATTGTTTGATGATATAGGAAATTTACTGATTTTTGGTTGAGTGTAGACTGCTCTGTTTTTAATCTATCTTTGGAATTGATGTTGCTCAGTTTTTGTTTCTTATTGCTATTAGATTTTTCACTAATTGAGTTTATTTTATTTGAAAATAAAAAAAAAATCAGATTGTAATATTTGTGTATATTTGGAGAAAGGTTCTTCCTGCTAATATTAGTTTAGTACAAGTTTGAGTTGTTTATGATTTCTTTTAATATGTAGAAAATTGTGATTTTCTATTGTGTTGTTTGTCTCATTGTCATTGTTGGATGTTAATTTGATAAATCTATATCATACAACTTTTGGACATGCTGCTAGGTATGATGATTCAGACGATCTCACGAGTATAGCATCTGCTGGTGTTTCTCCGGATTCAAAGGATTCAGAAGGCCGCACAGGTTCTTATTGAGACATGCTTAGGCGGCTTCCTTCTTGCATTGATTAATAAAACAATTTACAATAGTTAGTTTTATAACTTATGGTTTTCGATCAGTTGGTGTTTGAGTTGGTTCTTTGCATTGTCTGATTTTGATGGCTCCTTCAATACTGCAGCACCGCATATGGCTTCAGCAAATGGACATCTTGGCATTGTTGACTTTCTTATCCACAATGGAGCAATGAGGGCTACTGGTAACATTTGAATACAGAAAGCTTGATTTTTAGCTATTCAGCTTAATTTATTTCGATGGATTTATTTTCCCTTTTCCCACTTTTAAGCTGAAGAAATATGATGAGATATCACCTGAGTAATGCCTATAGATGCAATAGAGAATGGATTCCCAAAAGAGGATATCACTGAGTAATGTAACATTCTAGGCTGGCTGCGCCTATGACTTTGTATGAAAGCGTATGCAGCTGGACATCTTAAATTGATGAATTTTGGAAATGTTAGGTATATAGTTTTGCTGCTTAGTATAGAAGGGATGTAGAGGTCTCTTTGATGATAACATTTATCTTGGAACTGTTGTCCTACGAGTTGCCTAAAACTATCCGTCTTCTTTTGAAAACTGGTATAGTTAGGTGGCATCAAAAGATGCAAGTCTTGTGGGTTTTTTTGTTTTAATATTATTTGAGGTTGAGGAAATTGGTTTCAAAAACTCCCATGAGTGAACAACGATGTAATGTTATTTTCCATGGTTTGGTATTGCTCGACGCCGCGTGATTTTTAAATGCATATTTTACAATGTCATCTCTCTCCATCTCCTTGTGTATTTTATTTGTTTTTTATACCAGTAGTAAATCATATGCGATTTTTTTTTTAAGAAATTATAATTTTCTTTTCCCGGGAAAAGGGAAAAAGAAAACAGGGCAGAGCAATTTTTTGGGGACAAAGTTTATTTCTCTAGAAATAATCTATTTTAAGAACTCCAAAAGTGTGAGAGTTGGACGGAGATTAGTTGCTGCGACGATTCGACAGATCGATGTTAAAATATTATGCTGAAGATTGGGTGCATGTGATTTATTGTAAATTTTGATTATATCCATTAAGAAAATGGGTATTGGGTTTTGTAATTTTTCTATTTCTTTTACTGTTTTGGAGGCCATCAGGTTCACCAATTTTTTATTTTATTTTTTTATGTTTTTTATACATTAATATTCAGTCTATTAGCCCAATTTTGGTTTAAGCTCTTTTCAAATTATGAAATGTGAAAAGATTTTATTATTTTTTGGTCTGATAAAAATATCATATACACTAACCATAATTATATTTGAATGATCATTACTTAGTTTGTAGTTTATATTTTCAAGGCCTACTAATTATTTTCTTTGGTACCTTGCTAATAAGAGTTTTATATTAGGACATTTTAGTTAATCTTGATTGAGCCACCTAATATGTAATATCATGTTATAAACATGATGGGAATGGTGTTAATTTTTCCATTATATATTATGAATTAAATGTTGCATTACAAAAAATAAGTTTTTTTTTCCTTACACTATAGCTCCATGTTTTTAATTATGGCTTAGCATTTAAGAAAATAAAATTTGTAATAAAACTCCTGTGTCTATAGATGTAAAAAGAATCTACACTTATTTTCTATATCTTATGTGCCCAAGATTGTAATTATTTTATAGTTAAAGGTGTTCATACTTACACACTCCATTCTAATTTTGTGTTTTGAAATTTTATAATGCAATGAAATAAATCTCATTGAAAATGAACATTATTATAAAAATTATATAATTGAAACGAGACATTAAGGGACACGTCCGTTAGTAAAATTAAATATTATCATGACTTATTTTGTCCGGCTGGCGGTTATGTTGCGCGGGTGTAATACTAGTAATAATAATAATAGAGAACGGACTAGAAATGTCGTCCCATATTTTAATCATAGTACAATAGAACATATCATAAATTAATAATTATATCGTATGAAAAAGACCCACATAATACAAGACGTGACACTGCTATATGCAGGGTGTTACACGACTTCCTCGATCCTCACCACAAATAGATAGTCCACACAACTTTTTCTTCATTAATTTCGGCCACACACATACAAATTCAAGAACAAACCCCCTCTCTGAAAAAGGGCATCAGATTACTCGAGCTCTAGTAAAAACACACACACAGACACACACTAGATAGAGGGAATAAAATGGCGGAGGAAGTGAGCAACAAGCAGATAATATTGAAGGATTACGTGGAGGGATTTCCAAAAGAATCAGATTTCATGTTCAAAACCTCCAAAATCAAACTCAAGGTGCCAGATGACTGCAACCACGCCATTTTGGTGAAGAATCTTTACTTATCTTGCGATCCTTACATGCGAAGCCGCATGAGCAAACTCGACGACAACTATGTTGCCTGCTTCACCCCTGGTTCGGTCTGTCTTCTCTCTCTCTCTCTCTCTCTCTCTCTCTCCTCATTTTCTTTTTCTTTTTTATTTTACTATGAATCATAACTATTTGACGAAGGGAGAAGTAAAATTTGGAACGATGATCTCTGCTTTGATAAAAGACAGGATTTTAGCTGCCTCTTCGAGTGGGGATAGGTATTTTTATGTCTAAGACACGTGTCTGAATATGGCATCGCAAATATATACTTCACTTTGACGCATTATTCAAACTGGTTTTCATGGGCTTTTTTGCGTTTTCATTTTTCAATTATCTTTAATGGGCTTTTGTATTGGTATTTAATTGGATTGGGGATAGTTCGGACAATTCATTTTCAATAATTATTTCGTGAATAGACACTATAGCAAAACTAGTTTAAAACGAGATATGTGAATTTTTAATGTAAAATGAATTTGTTCAAACAACTTTAATGAATTGATTATTGATTTTAATCCCAAGTCGTGCGTGTTAAGCGTGTGCGAGCATCAAAATTGTAAGTGTTAATAATGCTTTTCATAAACATAAATTTTAATATATTATAACTAATCCTAATTAATATTTATTGCTAAAAATTAAAATTTTAAAACATTATATAGCCTCTATGAGTTTGGAATAATCAACCCAAAAATCAATTATACTAACTAAAAAATAGTTATAAACCTTAATTGAGCGGAATAAAATCTAAATAAAAATGTAAAATTATAATAAACCAAACGAAATAAAATTGAGCGGAATAAAGCCTAAATAAAAATGTAAAATTATAATAAACCAAATGAAATTAAAATTGAAGAAGAAAATGGAAGAAAAATTAATAATTTTGATGTTTAGTACACAGTTAACACAGGGCTACTAGAGTATCTTATGTGTTGATTTTAACATGTTATTTTGGCCACTGTTTTTTTTTCCCACTTTTACATACATTCAGCAAAACCTAAGTATACATTATTTAGGAAATCCAACGTAAATTTCTTAACATTCAGTCTTTGATTCGATATTTATGCGATTATGTACCATTATTAATTCTTCATTTTTGCATTGCAATATATCAAATAAAAGCCAATAATAGGATATGGAGTGAGCAGAGTGGTGGATTCTTGTAATCCAAATTTCAAGAAAGGTGACATGATTTGGGGTATGACTGGATGGGAAGACTATAGTCTCATTAAATCTACAGAGGGCCTTTTCAAGATTGATCATACAGATGATCATGTTCCTCTCTCCTACTACACTGGAATTCTTGGTCAGTTAATCTAAAATTTCCACTATATATTTCGTCATCAACATATCTACAACTTATTCACTTAATACTTAGATATATTAATATACATACTCATCTCATGCATGATGTTATTTAATCTGCTTCTGCAAATTAAAGGCATGCCTGGGCTATCTGCTTATGTTGGATTTTATGAGATATCGTCTCCGAAAAAAGGGGAAACTGTCTTCATTTCTGCTGCTTCTGGAGCTGTTGGGCAGCTTGTTGGCCAGTTTGCTAAGCTCTTAGGCTGCTACGTCGTCGGAACTGCTGGAACCAAACATAAGGTTTATTTATTAATATTTGTCTGCGTGCGTACAAATTATTATATTTTTTTGACGATTATTCAAACTAATTTTTGTTTAATTATCATGCATGGACATTATTAATTCGTTTATTATATATAGGTGGATCTGTTGAAGACCAAGTTCGGGTTTGATGATGCATTTAACTATAAAGAAGAAGTTGATCTGAATGCAGCTTTAAAAAGGTTAATTAACTAATTAGTTGCTTAATTAGCCTTCACATTTTTGCCTAGCTAGGAAGACCTTAACCGTACCCCCAATCTGGGATTAATATATATCAATTGTTGTTTAGATTGTATACATATATATGTTGTGTTTTAGCATTGAATTTTCTAAAACATGGATTTTGTTGTTGTGCTCGTGTGGGATACAATTAATTAGGTATTTCCCAGAAGGGATCGACATATACTTTGAAAACGTGGGAGGAAAGATGCTGGACGCGGTGCTTCTGAACATGAAGCTCAATGGTCGCATTGTTGCATGTGGAATGATCTCTCAATACAACCTCAAAGAAGGAGAATCCGAAGGTGTGAGAAACTTGTTTTCGATTGTGGCCAAACAAATTCGTATGCAGGGATTTCTAGTGTTTCATTACTATTCCCTTTATCCAAAGTTTTTGGAGTTCATGTTGCCACTTATAAAACAAGGAAAGATTGTTTATGTGGAAGATACAGCACAAGGCCTTGAAACTGCACCGGCGGCTCTCATCGGCCTCTTCTCAGGTCGCAATCTTGGGAAGCAGGTTGTTCGAGTCGCTTCCGAGTAGCTCATGTTATCACACGATCATAAATATTTTATCTTTCTTTTTTGTAGCATGTCTGATTTTGTTGAGACGTGCATACAAGATTTGTGTGGTGTTGATGCAGGTTTGTTTTAGCTTTTAATGTTTTTTGGTTTTATATATGTAGCATGATGAAAGAATAAACCATAAGCAAGCTTGCTCTGCCTTTCAAATAATTGATTATATTTTTGTTTATCATCAATAAATACTGGCCTCTTCTTCTAAATATATATATATAAACGATACTGGCCTCATAATGTACCCCTTATAAAGGAACTGATGATATAACAAAGAAAAAAAAAACAAAGAAGCAGCCACCATCTGAAAAGTGATTTCGGCATACAAAAGTGCACGTTGGAATTGCCATCCACTTTTGAGAGGTTAACACAATTTCGAATAACACATGCACTCGCGCTAGATGAATTGGAGAGCTTCAACTTCGATCAACTGCATGTGCACTCGCGGTAGATGAATTGGAGAACTTTAATCAAGCAATCATCCAAATATTTAGAGTATAATGAAATTAGAAGAATAACAAAAATTATCGTTGAAATCACTTAGGAGAGTAAATTTTGAGTTTGATCTCACATGCAGGACATGTGTTAGTTCGCTTTGGGCCTCGATACTCTCATTTTTTATCCCAAATTGAGTAAATTTTGATTTTGATCCTGTTCTTACCTTAAAATCGTAAGACCAAATTCAAAAGCCATAAACATATGGGACTCAAATTGGATAATTTTTTTCAAAAATGACCAAAAATGATAGTATATATAAGGACCCAAAGCGAACTAACGCATGTCATGTAATGGGGCACTTTTATGATGCTTATGTATCACATTAGATTTATTGTGACACACCATAGAATTTCCCACGTAATGTAATACCCGGGAAAAATATGATATTGAATTATTTTCAAGTATTATTTGTAGGTTTAAGAATGCGAGAGAATAAAGAAAAGGGACAGTTTGTATGCACTATATTCTAGAATCGAAACAAATATTTGTTTGGTAGAATTTGATGTGAATTAAATTTTTTTGTTAATTTGATTTATTTATCTATTGAAATTCATAAAGAAT
This sequence comes from Perilla frutescens, assembly GCA_026008535.1. NCBI lineage: Eukaryota > Viridiplantae > Streptophyta > Magnoliopsida > Lamiales > Lamiaceae > Perilla > Perilla frutescens. The sequence goes on along the minus strand of BRKX01000006.1, from coordinate 5,566,357 downwards.
TGAAGGATCCATATTGAAATTCGCAAAAACTATTATTTTCAACGCTATGTCCATATTTATTTCATTTAGTGTAATAATGTAGATCATATGGTACTACAGTGTACAGTCATCTATTAATTGCATTCATTCTTTTGATATCAATAAAAAATAATATGAATTTAATTAATATTATTAAAATAAAAATATGTGCATCGCACGTGCTAGTGATATAATAATATTCCTAAACTATTAATTGGATTTCAGTGTTTTGGTTAATTAGTTTATTATTGTATTTCTGGTATTGTAAATTTGTAATTGGATTTTTAATTTTATAATTTTAGTTACAGCTTATATATCAATACATAAAGAGGGCTTTTAAGCTACTAGTCTATATGTATATATACTCTTCAGTAGACTATACAGTAGATATTAGCTAATTGGTTTGATTATGAAAATTTGATGCATTGAAAATCTTGAATTATGTGATTGTCTAAATTATGACTGACTAATCTTGAATTTAGAAGGGGGAAATAAATTAAAATTTAGGAGGAAAAAAAATAGAAAAATCAATCGATTCTCAGTCCGGTCCTAAAATCCTATTCGATCGGTCCGATTCAAATAAAATTTTTGTTCAGTCCATTGGGTCCTAATGTCTGGTCCGATCTTGGACCGAACTGACCGGTTGCACACCTCTAATTGGGATGTATAAGGTGGGTTATTTTTCACTAAGTTATTTGGGCGAACTTTTTTTTTAATCATTTATTTTACATGGTTTTTATTTTTGAGCATAAATTTTAAATTGTTACACCAAAAATATAAACTTAACACATTTTGAAAATTCAAAATTATTTCCAATTTCGGCGAAATTGAAATCCATGTAGATGTGGAAAAAAATACGTAGATCGATCATCCAATCACTAAAAACATCATTTTTTAAGAGGTTTTTAATTAAGGTCAATTAAAGTCATTTTATAAACAAATTAAAATTCGGTTTAATTTCATTGAAATTGGAATCGAAGTTAGATTTGCAAAATGTATCGAGTTTGTGTTAATTTTTTTGTGTAATGATTTAAAGTGTATGTTAAAAACCAAAATTCCTCATGTAAAATTCATAATTTTAAATAGAGGTCCACACGGGTTGGGTTGGCCGGGTTGAAGGTCTTTAAATAGGCCAACTCATGAACTACGGTTTGAAAAAATCATAGACCATTAATAATTTTTTAATTGCACAATCCAACCCTACTTTTCACAAGGATACAAGGGTTGGGTTGGGTTGGGTTGGGTTGGGTTCATTGGTTTGTGAAAAAAACATGGATTTTTAAACATTGTTTCAATCTTCTTAATAAGTTCTCTCCGAAAATTCCATCCAAATTGATTTTTTTTTTATCTGAAAGACAATGCATATAAATTTAAGAAGATTATTTAATTATTCAATGCAAGATTAAAAAGATTACGGAGTTCCAAAGCAATTATAGAACAATTAACTCAAATATAGACTCATTGGTTTGTTGTACACTATAGTGAAAGTTGCCGATGCCGATCTTTGGCGGAGAAGAAAGTTGATAGACTATCTTACGTGGAGAAGAAGAGTGAAGTTTTGAAGTTATATATTTAGAGTTTGAGTGTTTGAAATTAAATAGTTGAATAAATGCATCGAAATGAGACCATAATTATGTACATTTAAGATTTAAAATACATGATTATATACATTTTAGATTTAACATATAATAAAAACATAAAAAAATAAATAAAAACTAACGGGTCGGTTTGGGTTAATTTGGGTCGAGACTTTGAAACCCGTGAGCCGACCCATTAAGGTTGGCCTACAAAATATACAAATCGAAATAATTTCGGTTTATTATTATAACGGGTCATATGACCTAATTCCGGTTTGAATTGGCCGGATTGGACGGCCCACACCCATTTTTGTGCACCCCTAATTTTAAAAGCATTTAACCCATACAATTTAAAGTAATGGTTCATGTTCATCATGATTTGAATGTGTTATTACTAGCATTTATTTTTTGTTAATAAATCTCTTGTACTTTTAGTTGGTATTTTAATTAATAGGTGATCCCTTTTTAGCAGTGATATTAACGGTTCAGGCAAATTTGTAAAAAAAATGTTCTATTGAGATAAAACATAAAAATATAATAATTTACGAAAAAAAGTACAAAGATCTACAGAAACAAACTTTAGTAGTATATGAATCCAAAGACCATTTTCATGTTTTGCCTTCTATTTTCTTTCGACGATGAAGAACCCGAAGCAACTATAACTATTAGTGTCATAGTGTGCTTTAAATAAACTCGCAATATATAATCACACAAATAAGATAAATCACATTATAAATTTATATCGTTGTAGTGCGTACTTGTATATGGAGTCAATATAACTATATCATTCATTTCTCCAACTAGTCTATATATATATATACTTTTCAGTAGACTATACAGTAGATATTAGCTAATTGGTTTGATTATGAAAATTTGATGCATTGAAAATCTTGAATTATGTGATTGTCTAAATTATAGACTGACTAATCTTGAATTTAGAAGGGGGAAATAAATTAAAATTTAGGAGGAAAAAAAATACAAAAATCAATCGGTTCTCGGTCGGTCCTAAAATCCTATTCGATCGGTCCGATTCAAATAAATTTTTTGCTCAGTCCATTGGGTCCTGCTTTTTTTATTTAAAACAAAAAAAATGAAAAAAATGTAAAACCTGCTTTCTTTATTAGCAAATAATGATAAATAAATCAAATAATTACCAATGATCTTAGTGAAATTGAACCACTTCCTTGAAGCCCTTCGATGATTTCTTTCATGAATCACAATACATAAAATCTACATTGCTTGCAATCGGATTGACGAGGAGCCTGTGTAAAAAAAATATTAGTAGCCAAGATATAATTACACAATACCTAATAATATCAAATGAACATACCTTTATGATTTCCCAAGTTGGTTGTTTTTTACCCTTCTTTCCCAAACTTGAATTGAACAAATTTATTATCCTTCATACCACACAAATTCAACATGAATTAGTAATCCATCAATGTGTTATATATATAATTCGAGATTTTTTTACATACATGTCTATAACATTTTTCCAACTTTCATCATGGTTTTGACAACTGAGAGGGTTGAGCAGGTATACAAGTTCCTTGTGAGGGTCAATTATTGTGAGTATCTAGGGCTGTAAATGAGTCAAGCTACTCGTGACATACTCGAAGATCGACTCGAAAAAAACTCGCTCAAATATGACTCGGATCGTAAACGAGTCGCTCGAGCTTGCTAAACGAGCTCAAGCTTTTTGTCGAGCAGAGCTCGAGCTTGGAGGTGCTCGGTTCATGAAGCTCGCGAGTAGTTAATCGAGTTGTCTCACGAGTAGTTAATCGAGTAGTCTCGGTAGTTAATCGAGTAGTCTCGCGAGTAGTTAATCGAGCAGTCTCGCGAGTAGTTCTCACGAGTAGTTACTTGAGTTAGTTCATGATACAACTTTCAAACTATACTCGATTTGAAACTCGAAATATTTATTTTTTCTAATGTTTTTAAAATAAAATTTATTTTTGTTAAAATCCCAATTAATAATAAAATGGAATCAATGGTAATATACATTACTGGTATTAGATTTAAAACTTCTCAATTAATTAAATAAAAACTATGAAATGAAATAATATTTCAATTCATTAACAATATGATATGTGTGCATCGATCAAGGTGGATTAAATAATAAATATAAAATAAAATAATAGTTTTATTTAATACTATATTATCAAAATAAATATTAATATTAACCAAATATTATGAAAAATAATACTTTACATGAAATAGTAATTGAAATTAATAATTTTTAATTGATATTAACAAAATCAATTAGTTCATCAAAGTCAATATAAGTTAGTAACAACTAACAATGCTATCGAAATCAATAGTAATATATCATATATACATTGTAAATAGTAATTTATATATTTATATTATTCTATTTTATATATCCGAGAATCGAGATAATATATACTCTGAATATATATATATATATATATATTGTTAAGTATGACGTGTTCCAGATGATGTTATCACTTCGTCGATAACATTGCACTCAATGTCGTACCGAATGTTGTTCCGTCATTCTCATCACTTTGAGTATAACACTCGGATTCTTAATCTTATCATTTCCTAGTTTTTTGGAGTAATTTATTTTAAATTAATCTGAATAAATTATGATTTTTGTCACATATCATTTTCCACGTATTTAGGGATTTATTAGATATTTTATTATGAATTAAATCATGGATAATGTTAATTGTGACTTGTTCAAAATCTATTCCGAGTTTCAAGGGACGTGATGTTCCCCACTTCATCTTAGACACTAACCGTTGCAGAGAACGTGGGTCGCTGGAGTAACCGCCATTGTTACACAATGTTGAAGAACGTGTGCCACGCAGTGCAGAGGCCGGTTATCTCGAGTCCAGTTTAGCAAGGGTAGTGGAAGGCGGTAGTTTTGCATCCAACCCATTAAGGATCGTGTAGAAACTACCCAGCCGAGATGGAGGAAGTATTTAAGGTCTCCTTAAACCTTAGAATCATTTATGCAAGCAGGTTATCACCGTGGTTTGTGAGAAGCTCTGAATCTTGCATCTAGTGTCATCTCTGAAATCCAAGACATCTTCCTCGACATCTGCCTAGCATCCCAATCAGCTGGAGACTTTCATTCCAGTTGTGTGTGTAGGTTAGATAGTCAACTTTGAGAAGTCTAGGATTTAGAGTGACTGATTGTAATCTATCTATGTGTTTAGATAGGTTTGTTTTTGAGTGATTATTCGAGTGAGTGAAGGTAGGATAGTCCTGTGTATGTTTTATGCAGTGTTGTCAAGGAAGTGAACCGAAACAACATCAGCATTGTTTTTGTGTTTCACTTGTGATAGTTAATTTCGCCTTGAGGCAATCACACACCGTAAGGAGTGTGATTTAAAACTTATTTTGTGCAAAGTACTATTTACGTTTCCCCTGCATGTTGAAGGCAATGTGGTAACACTAGCTTCAACATTACATTTAACTTTGCAATTTACATCCGTAATTCACATTGCTTCAGGCAACAAATTCTAACATACATATATATATATATATATATATATATTCTTTCTTAACTAGATTTTAAATTATTATATCTTCTTAAGTAATAATGAAAAAAAATAAAATAACAAAAATCAAGATTAATATTGACAAATTAATATTCTTCACTCTTCAATCCATTAAGAAATAAATATAAAATAAAAGTATATTTTTAACTAATATAATGGAAACAGTGACTAATATTAACAGAAAATTATACTGAAATATTAATTGAAATCAATAATTGTTATTTCTTAACTAATATTTCAAAGTCAAAATTTTAAATTAATTAGCAATAATAAGACTTTACAAATAAAAGACAAAATTATTGAATATATGATATATCAATATTATATATGCATAGTAATTAGTAATAATATTTTATCCTATATTCGAAATAATATTTACTCTACCACTAACACACTATATATATAATCTATCTTAACAAGATTTTAAATTATTATATCTTAAGTAATAATAAAAAAAAAGAAATAAAAAAAATCAAGACTATTAATATTGACAAATTAATATTCCTCAATCGATTAAGTAATAAAAATAAAATAAATCAAAATGATAATTTTATCTAATATTAAAAATAATGACTAATACTAACAAAAAATATATTTTACCTGAAATATTAATTGAAATCAATAATTGTCATCTCTCGATTAATATTTTCAAAGTCAAAATTTCAAATTAAGGAGCAATAATAACACTTTCATAAACAAAAGTCAAAATTATTGAATATATCCTACATCCTATATCATATATATACATAGTAATTACTAATTAGTAATTAGAAATTTAGCATAGTAGTATTATTCTATCCTATATTCGAGATAATATTAACACTAACATTATATATATAATCCATCTTAACTAGATTTCAAATTATATCTTAAATAATAATGAAAAAAAAGAAATAACAAAATCAAGACTAATATTGACAAATTAATATTCCTCATTCAATCAACTTAGAAATATAAATAAACCAAAATGATAATTTTGTCTAATATAATCAAAATAATGACTAATGCTAACAAAAAAAAAATATGACGTATGTTGAACTTTGTTTGAAATAAACCAAAGTTATAATTTTGTCTAATATAATCATATTCGACTTTGTCACATATGTTGAACTTTGTTTGAAATATTTTAGGAATTTTGTTAATATGCGGGGTTATTATTGTCGATTTTTTTTAGTTTCACCTAAACGAGTCGAGCTTAATTTCGAGTCGGACTCGAATATAACATAAACGAGTCGAGCTCGAGTTGGACTCGAATAGATCATTAACGAGCCAAACTCGAGTCGAGTAATCGAGCTCGAGCTCGAGCTCGAGTCGAGTGTTCGAGCTCGAGTCGAGTCGAGTGTTCGAGCTCAAACTTGAGTCGAGTATCGAGCTCCAGCTCGAGTTAGGCTCGAATAACAGTTAAATGAGCCGAGCTCGAGTACAAATTTTTCTTCTCGAGCCGAGCTCGAGCTCGAGCTCACGAGCATTTAAACGAGCCGAGCTCGAGCTCAGTGATACTCGACTTGACTCGGCTCGTTTACAGCCCTATGAGTATCCAGTGGTGGCTAACAGTAAAAAATAATTAATTATTAATTTGTAAACACACTTAATAGAAATATTTAGCGATAGTTTAGGATCAAGAAATCAGCAATTGTAACTTACGCTACATTGCATTGAACTATCACTAGTTGATTTGTGCATACACCATGTAATCTATCTGCCAAAAGTTGAGTTCGCACATTCATTGAGCTCTTTAGCACATATGATATACTAAATGGATTCACAAATTGAAATCTATACGCTACACTCAATTTCTTGTACATTTTCCTAACAAAAAAACATATTTTAGTATAACATAGCATGTTATTTTTAAAATCTAGGCAAAGAAACACTTACCATATATAAGCAACTATGTAGTTGCCTGAAATGGGTTCCAATTCACAACATAAGCAGTATACCCTCTCCATTGTTCAAAGCACCCTCACTATAGTAGTACAATGCTTTTAATGATGGATTAAAACCCTCATAACCCCTTATCAACTCCTTTTTAGCCACTCGTGCCTTTTCAACTACCTTGTCAGTGGGCCTCTAATAAACACGACACCATAAATTTTAGTTGTACTCTTATCCATATATGTGAATGAATACATAAATTAAAATTTACCTTTTCTTTGACTACCACCAGATGTGTAGGCCAAACAACGTGGGATCCTATAACATTTGCCACATTCTCATAGGCATCCGGGATAGGATATGGTAGCAAGGCATCGGGGTCCACAACTTCATCAATTGAAACACATGTGCAACCTTTAGGAATTGGATCAACACTGTTGGTTTTGTATACTAGAAGACTTGCCTTTGTATACTTTTCTAGATGATATGATGATATGAAATGAAAGTTATTGCAGTCACTGTTTGCATTTAGATTATGTTCTATAATTTTTCTATGCAATGTTCCATATACTTACATTGTAGATGATATGGTGTGGGGAGTCACACGGTAAGATCATATCATTAGAATCTTGTATTGTATTAAAGAGCTCACGGCTTAGATGGTCCTGAACACACCATCGGTACACCGTAGAATAATCTGATAAGTTAGTTTATATTGACTAACTGATTATTCTAGTACACTCATTGTGTATTGAGGAGGATCACGATAGGATACTATTCTCTGTCTCTAACCCAGTTACTGAGAGAATAAAGATCCACAGAGTTCGGGTTCTAAACTCATGTGATATTGGCGAGCATATGTGTGTGTTGTTTATTACTTTGATTTATCAATGAGTAAGATCTTTTCGTAGATCGAGTTCGATATCTTGGGTAATAATAATGTATACATGATGTCTCGAGCAGTGTGCATGAGCACCGTGTCCTAGTGCGCCAGGTTGATGATGTTCTCTTGAGGAAACGCAAGTTCATGTTGAAACCCTGCAGGTGGAATTTATTCCTTGGTAAAGCTTGTGTGGTACTACTCAAGGATTTAGATGTTAATTAATTATAGCTGTCAGAGGCTGACATAATTAATTAATGAACATTATATCTTAAACACGGAGAATGACTGGACTAAAGGAGAAAGCATATTCGTAAATATGTATTAAATTGGTAGGTCAGTTTTACTTCTTTAGTGGAATAAAAGTAAAACTTAATTTATTTAATTATATCCTAAGTTTATTGGATATTAGATATTAAATAAATTAGTGGGCCAATTTAATATTCTTCTAGATCCCTGTTGTAGCCCAATATGACTGAAAGTGGACTGGATATAGAACTTGAGATAGAGGCTCAGCCCAGTAGGGCTGGAACATGAAATTTCGCCCCTCCCTATATATAAGGGGAGGGGGGCACGAAATTTTGATGATAATAATAATAAGAAATCAGCCCCTCTTTGTCTCTCAAAGTTATCCACATATTTCACAATTCTATCTAGTAGATTTCAGCCCACTCTGAATCTAAATACAGTCCGGGAATACAACAGAAGATCTTGGAGTAGAATTGTGCAGTGGCCGTGTGTGACATAAGTGGTGCCATTATCATTGTTCATTCAACAGCAAGATTAGATCTATAATCTTGTCCACAGACCGTCTGTCGATTTGTAAGTAGATTCGTTTTATATGTCTTCCGCTTTATTAGAATCGAATCTATTTTACATGCTATTTGATTAGACTGTGATAAACATGCATGTTACATAAAATTATGATTTGCATGAATATGGATTAATGAACAACCAAATAGATCCTGCGGTGGTTTAATTCGAAAAAACCCCAACAAACACTTAGTGTACCGATAGCAGTTCCATAAGCAACGATATCAGTGGAAGATGCCAATGATAACGCAACTAACTTTCCCTGTGTCAATAACTTTGTAGATGGTTATACTAATCAAAATTATGTCAATAACCTGTAAAAAGCATCGTGCTTATCCACTAACATCACATCAGCATTGTCACGACCGTCATCTGTAAGCTCACATCCCCTTGATAGAGGAACTTCCCTTTTCATCAATCTCTTTGTCTTTCACCATATTTGATACTAATTTTCCAATTATGTCATATAGTTCACTTATTAAAGCTTTATGGTCATCTAGTTGTTTCTTCGTCTCTGCGACTCAACATGTGCACCATGCTTCATGGATCGTCTCCCTTGTTTAGGATACTTGAAGTAGACAGAGGGAGAAAAATAACTCCCAACAACTCTAACACGCCTAGAGTGCTCTGTTTTCTCGAGAACACATGTAAGCAAATCTTCGCCAACTCTCGGTGAAGTAAACACTCCTTTTGTCATATGTAATTATCCTTGCATACAGAAAATAAAATTTCATTTTAAAATCCTACAAGAAGAGTGAATGTGTAATCTTACAATCCTTATTTTTCCTCAAATTATCATCTACTATCTCTTCATCACTTCTCACCCGTGATTTCTTCCACGTGATAGCCCTATCTATGTCATCATCACCACATAGCTCATCTTTCTACAGTTAAATAAGAAGATAATTAGTTAGTATGATAAGACAAAAACATGATTCACTTAAAGAAAAATATACCATTTTCTCGACCAAACCGCATAGCCTATACGTGAAAAGTCGATGTGGGTAAATGTTATGCTTTCTTTTCTCTTTCTACTTCTCACTCAGTTTCTGATATGTAAAAAGTGACAAAAGTTAACTGTGCTAGCACAAGTCACCTTTAGGTGTACATGTGAGGTAGATTACCTTAAATTCATCGGACAAATGACTTATGACAAATCGACTCCAATCTTCAAGAGAAATACGACTAGTTGGCGGTGGATCATTCAACATTGAAGGATTATATTTGTTTGGCAAGATAAAGTCAATATATAGCTTACTTTTCCACTGTCTCCATTTATCATTTGCTGATTCAAGACATCCTAACCACTTGGGGTCAACTATGTATGATAACTGCCAAAAAAAAAAAAAAAAAATCAAGAGAGTACAAACACATTATGATAAAAAAAAGTTGAAAAAAATATCATAAACAATATTACATTCTACATGCTTACATTTACAGATTCTCATATAAGCTCTTTCACCTCCGATGGCACTTCTCTCCATGTCTTATATGTTATCTTCACTTCTTGTCTCGCAAGAACTCTAATGTAACTTAGCATTTCTGATGTAGCTTGTCTGATTGGTTCTCCAAGATTATTAAAATCAACTTCTTGTCTATATATACATGTATCGTGTATTTAATTTTGCATTGGATTACACAGCCAATAACAGGACATGCAGTGTGCAGAGTTGTGGATTCTCGTGATCCGAAATTCAAGAAAGGTGACTTAATTTGGGGTAGTATGACTGGATGGGAACAATATAGTCTTATTAAATCTACAGAGGGCTTTTTCAAGATTCACCATAATACAGATCATCATGTTCCTCTCTCCTACTACACCGGAATTCTTGGTCAGTTCCATCTCTAATTTTTCATCAAAACACACACACACACATATATATATAACCTTTCTTATAATTAATTAATTAATTAATTAAGGCATGTCTGGGATAACTGCATATGTTGGATTTTATGAGATATCAACTCCGAAAAAAGGAGAAACTGTCTTCATTTCTTCTGCTTCTGGAGTTGTTGGGCAACTTGTTGGGCAATTTGCAAAGCTCTTAGGCTGCTACGTCGTTGGAAGTGCTGGAACAAAACATAAGGTTTATTTATTTATTAATTTGCACAAATTAATATTTTTCTGCGTGCATACAAACTATTATATTTTTTGACGATTATTGTAACTAGTTTTTGTTTAATTATCATGCATGGACGTTATTAATTCGTTTATTATAGGTGGATCTGTTGAAGACTAAATTCGGTTTTGATGATGCATTTAACTATAAAGAAGAAGCTGATCTGAATGCAGCTTTAAAAAGGTTAATTAATTAATTAGTTACTTAATAAGCCTTCAATTCACATTTTTGTATACATACATATATATATATATATATTGTATTTTCTAAAACATGTATGTGGTGCTCGTGTGGGATACAATTAATTAGGTATTTCCCGGAAGGGATCGACATATACTTTGAAAACGTGGGAGGAAAGATGTTGGACGCGGTGCTTCTCAACATGAAACTCAACGGTCGAATCGCTGCGTGTGGGATGATCTCACAATACAACCTCACTGAGGCAGAAGGTGTGAAAAACTTGATTCCAATCATAATCAAACAAGTCCGTATGCAGGGATTTGTAGCGGGTAATTACTTCTCCCTCTATCCAAAGTTTTTGGATTTCATCTTGCCACTCATAAAACAAGGAAAGATTGTGTATGTCGAAGATACAGCCCAAGGCCTTGAAGCTGCACCTGCGGCTCTCATAGGCCTCTTCTCCGGTCACAATCTTGGGAAGCAGGTTGTTCGAGTTGCTTCCGAATAGCTTTTTTCATGAAGATTAATTAATTAATTTGGTCTCATATACATTTAGTACTTATTCCTCCAAATTGAACAGATAAAGACATATATTATAATTAGCATCCATATTTCATATGATGCATGTATATATTCTATTAATTGTAAAATAAAAGATATGATATATATATATATATATATATCATATCATATCATACAAATTCTAGAGTTAATATGGGAAAATAGCCACTTGAAATTTTAAAAATCTTTTTTTAGTTTCTTTTTTTGTAAATATTTAATTGTAAAATAAGGCCATATATTATAATAGCATCCATATTTCATAAAATACACACGTAAGATGCATGTATATATTCTAATTATAAAATAAAAGATATAATATATATATATATATATATATTATAAATTCTAGAGTCAATATGGAAAAATAACCACTTGAAATTTAAAAAAAAAATAGCTATTTTTTTAAAAAATATTTAATTTATCCACATTTACTATAATACCCTCTCATTAATATTTTCAAAATTACAAAAAAATGAAATAATATTTTTAAATAAAAAATTAACGATGGATATGAACCGTCATTAGAGATAACGACGGATAGTCCGTCGTAAGACCGCCGTTAACTGAAGGCGGGAAACAATCCCACCATTTTTAAAACTTTGAAAATTTAGTGACGGACTAAACGTCGCTAGTCTGTTGCTAACTGCGACGGAAAATTAGCCGTCGCTAAGTCCGTCGATAAACCGTGAAATTCTTGTAGTGAAAGAAACAATCTTTCTATTCTCCTCAACACAAACTGAACACCACCCTGCAACTATTTTGAAGTTTGGCCGGAGAAGAAGATGAGAGGTGGATAGAAACTTGCAAAGTTTGGCCAGACAATATACTTGAAAAATAAATGATTGATAAAGACGGGTGGAGAGTTCGATCTATATTCTTTTCTTTATCTTTTCGAGAAAATGGTGTTATCGGAAAAAAGTTCACAACCTCGTCGGAAAAAATGGCGTTGATGAAGGTTCATCTCTGCCCCCATCATACATGTCCGTCGCACTTGTCCCAGAGCCGCCAATCCCCTCCCCTGCCCTCTCTCTCTCCTCCCAAATCCCTCTTTGATCTGTTGCCGGAAAAGATCCTCCCCTCCACTTTCATCTGCACTTGGTTGCTCATTGCAGCCCGCTCGCTGTCATTGAACTCCGATGAGATGATGGTGTCGGTGATGGCATCGCCGCGCCGGTGAAGATGTTGTTGGAGAGTGGAGATGTGGGGTGGGGGTAGGGACAAGGCCGTCTTAAAAATTTAATGGGACCTGAGCTAAATTTAAAAATTAGCCCCCGAAAAAACGCTAAATTTTAATACAAAATATCAAACTGCATTTTCATTTAGCCTGCCATTAATCCAGACTTACTATTGTTATTACATATTAAACTCCGCTAATTTTCTCTTAGATATCATCATTAATAGCTAAATAAAAATATGAAGAAATCACAAAACCATCAAATTTCCACCACAAGTTTCTCTACAGGTTAAGATACAACAAAGAGCAAGGTAAAAACTTGGGTTTTGGAGGGGGCTGTTCCCACGGTCCTCTCCGAAGCACATCAGTTTCTTGATTCATTGTCTTGCGTTTTGGTTTATTTGGATGGAGAGGAACATCCGCAAGCATCGTGGGGTTCCTTTCCTTGTTACTTATATTGTTTGGCAGGTTCAGCGCCATCTTCACCTGTTGGTTTTGGTTGGGAAGCTCATTCCGCAGCACTAGTTAGGCTGCTATCGGCAGGTGCCTTTCATGCCTGTCTCTGACCCTGTTCCGAGATCTCTCCGGTCTCAAATGGTGTCGTGGAGACCTTTTGAGGCACCCTGGGTCAAGCTCAATATGGATGGATCCTTTTCGGTAGATCTTCAGATGGCGGCTGATGGTGGAGGCTTGGTTCGAGATTTCACGGGCACTCTTCTTGCTGGTTTCTGTGCGCCCCTCCGGGCTACGTCGAGTTTTGATGCGGAGTTCCAGGCACTTCTTCACGAGCTAAGACTTACTGTTCAGTATTCAGATCATATTTGGATTGAGATGGATGTTGCTTCAGTCGTGTCGGTATTACAGTCGGGCCGCCCTGGTTCGGCTGTGACTCAGCACACGTTGATGTCCATTCGCTTGTTGTGTCGGGACGACATGTTCGGTTCTCTCACATTTCTCGTGAGGGAAATCGGGCTACTGATTTTCTTGCTGATAGGGAGACCCAGACCCTTACTCTCACCTTTTATGATCCTGTTTTTGCCTCACGTCATCTCCTCTCCATGGTTCGAATGGATCAGTTGGGTTACCTCAACTTCAGATTTCGGTATAGTTAGATGATGGTGGTCATTCTTTGCATTGTCTATTTGTGGATGTTTTGTTCTTGTTTAGAGTTGCAGTCAGTCTATGACTGTGCTTCACGTTTGAGTCCTTCCTTTAGTTTAGGGGATAGCATTCGGTCTGTGGCTACATCTTCTCATTTTTGGTTCTTTCGTTACATTTTCTAGTACTTGGTTAGGGGTATGTTCACTTTTGGGACACATCCTGCCCATGACTTTGTACGAGATGATTTATCATATATATACTGGCTGAGCATGGTGCCAAATGCCCCACCCCTTCTAGGGGTGTTCTTTTGAAAAAAAAAAGGACAAGGCATAAATTGCTCCATTAGTTTTAATCTCATAAGATCAGTCACATAATTTCCCATTTTAAATTCATACAACTTTTAAATATGAAATGGAGGAGAATTTCTTCCCTCAACTAAATCAAAATTTGGATTTCTGCATACACTCAAATAAAAATAAATCAGAACCTTGAAATACAAGATTTGTTGTTGTAAGAATTAAGAAAAGTCCTTCTGCTTGGAGGGTTCTGCAAGATGTTGATTATTTACAGTCTGCAGAATTCATTTTTTTTTAACTCTTGTCGTTTTCTGATTCGTGAGCTTTTTTTGAAAATTCAACTTTCCCTTCATCCCCACACACCCTTTTGGCTTCGACCCATAAATGCCCATCTTTCTAATTTCAAGCTCGAAGAAATTGAAGAAAAATATTACTCGAAGTTGAATTGCACTATGCAGTAGTTGCAGCAACAGAAGAGATGCACGGTAGTTTTTTTGCAGTACCGAAAGAGATGAATGACAATCTTTTTTTTATAAATATTGAACAAGCAGATCTAAGGAGATCAGCAGCGGAAGAGATGATAAATCATAACTTGAGAGGAATAGTTTCTTCTATGGAAAGGAGAGAATAAATAAAAGAGAAGCACTTGTGTGCACTAGGTGCAGCATCAGGCGCATTGACCGGGTCAACGCTGAAAAACGCGTGTTGACCCGGCCAACTAAAAAAAAAGAAATGCTTCAAAATCAATATCAAATGTAACACTAAAAAATATCATTCAAAAGCCCAAAAATATCACATATATTCTTAAAAAGTACCAACCAAAATAAATAAATAAAAAAACCTCTCAAAATCAGTATCAATCATAACACTAAAAAGGATCACTCAAAATTCAAAAACTATCAAAAAGTATCACCTATTTTACCATTTATTTTTTTGCGGGTTAATCAAGTCAACGCGCGTTGACTCTTTTTGAATCGGTCAAATGCATTGACCATCTGATATAAGCTCATATACATCTAGTGCATGTAAGTTTCTGCCTAAATAAAATTGTTGAGAGTTCAACATGAAAGATGAAAAGTTTCAGAATCAAAGTCTGAAAATTAAATTTTTTTTCTCTAAATTGTCGATGAATTAATGGAGAGGATATATATATATATATATATATATATATATATATCTGAATGATGGTAATGGCGCCGCTGTGGTGTAAAGGAAGAATTTATTATTTTTATATTTTAATTTATTAGGTTTACAGTATTTAAATGTATTTTTTTTTCCCTCAAAAATGTTGGGTCCGGTGCAATGGATCACCTTGCACTCCCTTATAACCGGGCCTGAGTAGGGGTGGGGGTGGTCGTAGGCTTCAACTTAGGGTTTTCAAAGTTGTATTGGTATTAACTCTATATATCCTTCAAGAGTTTATTATAAAGGGTAATTCTATTCACAACCTCCCAATTTTCTATTCACAACCCCCATAAATTAATTAAAATATAAATATATTTTTTTAGACTTTTTTGTTCTCACAACCCTTACTATATTAAAACTCTAATAAACTAAAATACAACCATTTATGAATAGCTAAAGACGCCAACGATTGTGTCACACCATTAGCAATTCGTCTGACCCAACTTTAGATCGCCTATTCCAAGTGAGACGCTTCCAACTGAATGATCGTCCGCCATCGCATCTCCATGCAAGGCCTTCGGCAATGTCCGGTGCATACATATGTAGAGGGTAACTAAAAGTCATATGATTTAATTTAAAATATAATTAACTCTCTCTATTATTTTAGTAGTTGTTACAATTGTTATTATTATTGGTTGTGCAACTATAATTCCCCCAATTCGTCCCAGTGGGGATGGCCTAGTAATGAATTGATATTGCTTGGAGACCAAAAATTATGGATTTCAATATCCTCAATGCGATCAGATCAGGTGTGTGAGTAAAAAAAAAATCCCTAGTTCACCCTCAAGAAGGGAAATAATTTTGATTTGATAAATTTCATGTCATCTAGAAACAGAAAAATTAAAAATATACGTACGAGGCCATATATATGAAAATTCAAAACCAAATATATTATATATGTAGATTTTGTGGCATATGTTGTGAATTGCCGTAAAAAAATGTTTTGTTTTCTGTAAACAAAAAAGAAAAATATACTATTATTTGAAAGAGTAGAGCGTGCAAAATCCTCGGCTACTATATATGAGATGTAAACAGCTTCATTAATATTCTTATATAATAATCCATAAATCACACGGAGAAATATACGATCTTAACAAAAGGAAAATCATAATTAAGGGCTGAATTAAAGTAAAAATGAATAATAATTGAAATTGGAAGTGTCGATGTCAACTGCGAAATCGACGTGTGCGCAAAATGTGGACGAAATATGCCACATGGCTATCTCCATGGATGCTTCTTATTCACTCTCTCACAGATCTCTTTCAATTCTCAAATTATTTAGATATATCGAACCACGATTTTATTTTATTTTTTGTTTTATTATATTTATTACTTTAAGAAATCAAAGTTGGAAATTCTAATATTGGAATCTGTCCGATTTTTGTATATCTAGGTCTGAATTGTCTTTGATTTCAAATAAATTTAGTTTGTAACTAGTTGCAAATATTTAAGTGATCGAATTCATACGTAAATACTAGTATTAAAATCCAATAGCGCGCGTGTATTTTTTATACGTAGACTTTGACCAATTCAATCTGATTAATCAAACTTCAAATCATATCACCATATTAAGAAATACATGTTCCCTAAATAAATAAATTGATCATATATATTAATTATAAATAGCTACGGTAATTAATTATTAAACGATTATATATCATGATTTCATACTCTTGTGTAAATATATATGACAAGGTTAATAAAAAGAATTAAAAATCCACCTACCTACCGACAAATTAAATAGATTAGTGTTGGATCTTTAATTTGGGAGAAGATCCTTAAGAAATTAACCAACTTCTATGCCAAGACCTCTCATGTGGATTATCAAGATCATAACACGAAAGCGGAAGCGTACTTGAATCCATGCTTTGGAGATTCTTGTGTTCAAGAGATGGTTTGGATCTTCCAAGTGAGTGGCTCCCTTAGTTTGTCTTAGTGAGAGCTAATGAAGGAATATAGCCTCAAGACTATGTGTGTGAGTCATCACTTGGGGACCAAACCCTACTAATATATATATAGTAGTCCTTTATTTGCAGTTTGGTCCCTCAACAAATTGCAAATCACATTATGGGTTGGGTTCCACACATTTTAATTCCATGATCATATGATATCCTCATATCCCTTTAGTCCAAATTAAAACTTTATTTAGATCACTTTAATTGGACAACATTAAGACAACTTATGCACATTTAATTTAACATATGTGTGTCCACATTAGATTATTTCCAACAATCTCCCACTTGGACTACATATGTTACCGAACAAATATGCAATACCTTATGAGCTCAAACTTTGTTGTCATATATAGGGGTATCTCAAAACAACCTCGTCCATTGATCATGCAAGCATAGGACTAGAGAGGTTGTCATCACTTTATGCGCGAATAAACCCAACAGTAATCACATATACAAGTATAACCAAATGACATAGATCAATCATGGATGTGTGGCATGGAAATTACATGTAATGTGATCTAACATGCCTATTTCCAACTGGTCCACCTTAATCCTTAATGAGATCAACCTTAATCAAAATAAAGAGACAGAGTGTTATAACTGAATACTTTATTTCTGTACAGAAAACTGAATACACAAAATGTGTCTGAAGTACATTATAGAGCAATATCATATCACAGACTCCCACTGAACCAAAGTATCCTAAAATGATGTAACACCCATACAAGCAGTATGCTCATGAAAGACCTTGGGTGTTAATCCCTTAGTTAGTTAGTTAGTTAGTTAGTTAGTTAGTTAGTTAGCGGATCCGCAATCATTAAGTCTGTACCGATATGCTCTATAATAATTTGTCCACTCTGTACTCTTTCCTTCACAACCATGAACTTAATGTCAATGTGTTTTGACTTACAAGAGCTCCTGTTGTTATTGAAATGAATTATTGTCACAATTTAACCTTAATGATCTTTCCACATTCTCAATAATGCGCAACCCAGTGATAAAATTTCGCAGCCATATTCCATGATTGGATGCCTCAAAACATGCTACAAATTCAGCTGCCATGGTAGAAGATGCTATAAGTATCTACTTAGCACTTCTCCAAGAAATGGCTCCCCCACCGAATAAGAAAATGTAGCCTGAAGTGGATCTCCTACTATCTTGGCATCCAGCAAAATCAGAATCAGAATACCTAATGATCTCCAATTGATCTGATTTTTCTGTATGTGAACATGTAATCGTTCGTTCTCTATAAGTACATCATAACTCTTTTGGCTGTTTTCCAGTGATCCATTCCTGGGTTGCTTAAATATCTTCCTAACATACCAACCACAAACGCCATATCCGGTCTTGTACAGACCCGAGCATACATTAGACTTCCAACGGCTGAAGCATATGGAATCTTCTGCATCTTCTTAATCTCTATATCACTTTTAGGGCACTGATTGAGACTAAATTTGTCTCCTTTAGATATAGGGGTATCACATGGTTTGCAGTTCTGCATGCCAAATCTTTACAACACTTTCTCAATGTAGCTCTTTTGTGATAATATTAGAATACCCCGAGAACGATCTCGATGTATCTGGATCCCTAATACAAAAGATGCTTCTCCAAGATTTTTCATTTCAAAATTCTTTGATAGGAATTTCTTAGTTTCGTGTAGCAAACTTGAGTTATTAGTGGCAAGCAAAACGTCATCCAAATATAAAACCATAAAAATACATTTACTCCCACTAAACTTGTGATACACACAATCATCAATAGTGTTTGCCTTAAAACTGAACAAGACTATCAATTGATAAAAGTTGTGGTTCCACTAACGAGAAGCCTGCTTGAGCCCACAAATGGATTTCCTTAGTTTGTAAACTATTAGACTTTGGGTCTCCAGACACAAAGTTTTCTGGTTGCACCATATATATCATCTCATTAATGTCATCATTAAGAAACGATCTCTTTATATCCATCTGATGCAACTCTAGATCAAAATGTGCAACTAATGCCATAATTATCCTGAAAGAGTCTTTCGAAGAAACCGGAGAGAAAGTCTCTTTAAAATCAATGCCTTCCCTCTGAGTAAGTCATTTTGCTACAAGACGGGCATTATATCTTTCCACATTACCATGTGAATCCCTCTTGGTCTTAAAAATCCATTTGCAACCAATGGGTTTCACACTTTTGGTAATGAGACAAGATCCCAAACTTGATTGTCTTGCATTGACTTATACTCATCATTCATGGTATCAATCCACTTTAGAGAGTTTGAATCCTTCATGGTTTGATGGAAGTTGATAGGATCACTTTCCATCAATCCATTATTTTCCTTATTTTCTTGGAGATATACTTCAAAATTATCCGAAATATGATTTCTCCTCTCTCTAGTGGACTTCCTTAATGGCATTAGCTCTTGAGGTTGTTGAGTTTGTTCTTCCTGAATTGTTACATCAACCTGAGTGGGGAGATTTTCAACATCACCCTGTTGAGGTTCCAAACCTACTTCTCGAGTAATGATAGGTAAAGAAACCTGAACATCACCAGAAGCAGTAGTAGGAATCGAAACTGATTCTTCCTCAAAAGTAATGTCTCTAACCTTATTTCTCCCCCAAACTCAACTTCCTCAAAGAATACTGCATTTCCCGTCTCAAAAATAGATTTTCTAGTAGGATCATAAAACTTAAAACCCCTTGATTTTTCTGAATAACCAACAAAGTAGCTGCTAACTGTTTTGGAGTTCAATTTTTTCTCATTTGGCCTATAAGGCCTAGCCTCAGTTGGACATCCCCATATATGAAAGTGCTTCAGACTAGGCTTTCGCCCAATCCAAAGCTCAAAAGGTGTTTTAGCAGTTGCTTTAGTTGGTACCCTATTGAGAATATAAGTTGCAGTCTTTAGTGCTTCTCCCTAGAGTGATACTGGCAAGGATGAATGACTAATCATACTCCTCACCATATCCTTTAGAGTCTCATTTTGTCTTTCAGCAACACCATTCATGCTAGGCGTCCCCAGCATTGTGTACTGTGGGACGATTCCACATTCATCTAGAAAGATAATAAAAGGTCCTGGACGTTGTTCTCCTGAACCATCATATCTGACGTAGTACTCACCACCACGATCAGATCTGACAGACTTAATTCTTTTGTTGAGTTGATTCTCAACTTCAGCCTTAAAAACTTTGAACATGTCCAATGCCTCTGATTTTTCATGAATTAGATATAGGTAGCCAAATCGTGAGTAATCGTCTATAAATGATACAAAAAACCATTGACCATTCCAAGAAGCCAAAGGGAATGGTCCACAAATATCTGTATGCATCATTTGTAAGATGTCCGTAGTTCTATTGGCTCCTAATCTCTTTATTTTTGGTCTGTTTTCCTTCGATACACTCAACACAAACATCAAGATTTGAAAAGTCAAGTGTATCCAAAATACCTTCTGACACAAGTCTCTCAATTCTGGGTTTTGAGATATGACCTAAGTGTTTGTGCCATAATTTTGCCGAATTTTTCTTATTTAATTTTCGCTTAGTACCTCTAGATTCAACATGCAATGTTTTATTATATGAAGCAATAGTATCAAGCATATATAGATTATCATAAACACTTAATGAACTAGTACCAACTGAATTTAAATTTATAGAAAGACTAAACTGGCTATTTCCAAATGAACAAGAAAAACCGTATTTGTCTAATAAGGAAATAGATAACAAATTCTGTCTAAATGACGGTACAATAAAAGTGTCTTTCAAATCCAAAAAGTAGATGGTTCCTAACAATAATCTAAAATGCCCTATCGCCTCCACTTCTACTGATTTGTTGTTGCCCACATAGATGTATCTTTCACCATCAATTGGCTTTCGGTAGCTCAGGCAACCCTGCATTGAAACACTTATGAGTGGTAGCACCAGAATCTAACCACAAAGTGTTTCTAGGTACTGAAGCTAAATTAACCTCAGAAAGACCAAAGTAAGGAATGTACCATTTTTAGCGCGCCAAGCGCGATATTTGGTACAATTCTTCTTCATGTTTTCAAGTTTGTCACAAAAGAAACAGTCATCTGAATTTTGATCTTTATGTTTCTTTTGTGTTGGACCCTTATCCTTAGCAGCTTTCTCAAATTCTTTCTTTCTTTTGCCCTTGTCTTTAAATGTACTAGCCAGTTGAGCAACCTCAGTTCTTTCACGCTTCAATTTTTCTTCCTCTTGCACACAGTATGAGATGAGCTTATTAAGAGTCCATTTCTACTTTTGACAGTTATAACTGACCTTAAATTGACCAAATTGTGCAGGAAGCGATATTAGCACTAAATGCACGAGTAAGTCCTCAGACACCTCAAGCTTTAGTGCCCTTAATTTTGAAGGGATATGAGATATCTGCATGATGTACTCCCTTATGTTTCTCTTGCCCTTATACTTTAGTGAGATCAAGTTGGCTAAAAGCGAACTTGTCTCAGCGTTATCGTTTTTCACAAAACGCTTTTCAATTTCTACAAGGAACTCACTGCCCATAGCAATCTCTTTAGATGTTGTGCCTCAAAAGGCTACTAGAATGCCACGCTTAATTATCATCAGACTAACGCGATTTGAGCGATTCCACTTCTCAAAGTTCCGTTTTTCATTTGCAAAACTTGCATCCGTCAGAGAATGGGTTGCTCAACCCTTAGTGCATAGTCAAGATCCATGCAGGCCAAAATGATTAGAATGTTTTCTTTCCAATCCTTGAAGTTTGACCCATTAAGCATGGGAATGTTGTTGGTATTAGCAGAAACAGAAGTAGCAGATACCATAGCTGAACAAAGAACGAAACCAAAATTAACTTCCATGCTCACATTAACCTTAACATTCAATCATTAAGTTCAAATAAGTTGGTAACATCTCGAGGCACCTGCACAACATTAATATCAAATCTTTGGACAATAATATTAACTTATAAGTGGTCGCCTCTTGTAGTGATCAAATGCTGACAATAAATCATGTCAAACAATAGCCTTCCTTTGAGCCGAAATATTGTTCACATAGACAACCTGATAATTGTCACGTATTTATCACCACAGGTGTTTGTGTACTTCGGCCAAGTATTAACCTTCCTAAGGGTCGGTTAAATACCCGCATGAATATACACTCACACAAATATCTAACATTTTTCGTGAACAAATCTACACAGAGAGGTCACTTTGGCAAATTCATGTTTCAATTAGTTCACTTCCAATATTAGACCAAACAAATAGAAACGTGAAATGTACCAAACAAATTGAATAATTAATGATCGAAAACATGTATTTGCACATAATACATGTATTATTTAATTATAGGGGGTCCAAAAAAAATTTCAGAAAGCACGTGGCCTTAAACTTGATTCTGAAAATTAATTTAGGAAGAATCCTAAATCCTTAAAGTGAATCCTAAGTTCGATGCGAGCTCTATGTTCACTAAACACTTCAATTGACTCCCAAAATGTTGACGAATCCTAAAATTGAGAACACCATTAGAAAGCTCACTCCGAGTCCATTAATTTCAAGTGTTCATTGTCTTAAATTCATCACTGAAAAGTCCCAAAATCTCAGCTGCAAGATCGTTGATCAGTGCACAGGTCAGTCTCTGTTCTTGCCTGGTCTGTGTCTGAATCGGCTACCAAATGCTACAAACCCAAGAATAATGTGTTCTACACTCAAGGGGATTTTCCAACGGTAGGTCGCACGTTGAAATCAGACATTTGGAGTGGAAGGAATCGCGTCTGCAAGTTGACCTTGTTGCTATTGTGCGAACAGCGCGATTTCTCAACTTAGCCGTTGAAATTTGTCGGCTACAGGCTGAATTGGGGGATCATGCCATACATCAAAACGTTTGTCTCTTCGAGAAGAACAAAGCCCAGCCTTCAATTGCCCAAGATGTTGACTTGAATGGCCAGAATCTGATAAAAAAACGCGACTGATGTCGCCTGCATCGAACATCAACAAACTCCGTTTTGCATGTTCGAAAATCTATGTCTTCGACCTCTGATTTTCATCAATCCACATACCAAAACACTCATCTCGGCAAGATCGACATTTCTCCTCAATTAATAGACTGATTCAACACCATAATCGACTGAAATCTCGCTTGGAAACTCATAGCCCCAAAACCCTCAATATTTTTCGAATTTTCTAGGTTTAACAACAGAAGCATAAATCCAAAAATAATTCTAGAAATTCAAAAAATAATAAATCATAACAGATCCAAATCAACAAATCCAAAGCATAATCTAAAGATCGAGAACATAAATCGATACTCGATAATCCTACATGATAGGCTTTGATACCACTTGTTGGATCTTTAATTTGGGAGAAGATCCTTAAGAAGTTAACCAACTTCTATCCCAAGACCTCTCATGTGAATTATCAAGATCATAACATGAAAGCAGAAGCGTACCTGAATCCATGCTTTGGAGATTCTTCTGTTCAAGAGATGGTTTGGATCTTCCAAGTGAGTGGCTCCCTTAGTTTGCCTTAGTGAGAGCTAATGAAGGAATATAGCCTCAAGACTATGTGTGTGAGCCATCACTTGGGGACCAAACCCTACTAATATATATATATAGTAGTCCTTTATTTGCAATTTGGTTCTATCAACAAATTGCAAATCACCTTATGGGTTGGGTTCCACACATTTTAATTCCATGATCATATGATATCCTCATATCCCTTTAGTCCAAATTAAAACTTTATTTAGATTACTTTAATTGGACAACATTAAGACAACTTATGCACATTTAATTTAACATGTGTGTCCACATTAGATTATTTCCAACAATTAGGTCTTAAAGAAAACCAAATAATAAAATGTATGCCTTAATGCAATTTGGACGAAGTAGATAGTGACAGTATGTGAGGGTTCTTAACTTTGGAAATATACTTCGTATTTTTAATATATATATATATATATATATAGGGTTGGGTTCTAGAAGGAACCACACCCTAGATGAGAATCGAGAACCAATCTGAGTCATAGATCTCGCCTATTTGAAAAGCCAAGATATGTTCTAAAATTCAAAAAATACGGTGGCAATCCCGTAATAACGCCCAACTTCCCTGCCCCTGAATCTTAGTAAGGGTAAAATCAGAAATTTTGAAAATATATGAATAGTCAGAATTTACGTGTATATTTTTCAATTTAGGGTTTTAGCACTGTCATTTTCTATTTTAGCATTATCATAGCCTTTTTTAGCATTGTCGTGACTTATTTTAGCATGACTCTTTTTTAGCATTAGCATAAAAAAATATCATCGACATTGTAAAAAAACTACGAACAAACATTGTTACATGTTAAATTATCAATATAGTGCAACCACGAACTTAGGCAAACTCAGGAGCCAAAAAATTTGAAGAGAAATTGAAAAAAACTCGAATTCAACCGTCAAACTCTCCCGAAAACATCATTAAAATCTTCAGAAAGCATGAAAACTCAAGGTAATATGTCGTTCATTTTTATTTTTCAGAAATTTCGTTTGATTTTTTAGCAATTATATTATGTTGATTTAGCAGTTTCCGTTTGCTATAAACATTCATTTAGCATTATATTATGATGTTTTAGCAATTTCTTTCGTGTTTTTGTAAGCATAACACATACAAAATCTAATATTCAACAAACTGTGTTTATTTTATTGCATGATAATTTATCAGTTTCATTTATATTTTTAAATTTCGTATTTTAACATTATCATTTCCTATTTTAGCATTGTCATGACTTATTTTAGCACTCTGATGGCTTATTTTAGCACTCTCATGACTTATTTTAGCATGACATTTGTGTTAGCATTATCATGAAAAATGTGTCGGCATTTTAAAAAACCCATGAACAAACTGTTACAAGTTGAAATATTGTGATTTTTTAATTTTAGCATTGTCATGACATATTTTAGCATGAGTCGTGTCTCAGTATTACCATAAAAAAATATCATCGGCATTGTAAAAAACCTATAAACAAACACTGTTACACGTTGTTCAATTGTCATTTCCTATTTTAGCATTGTAATGACTTGTTTTAGTTTTGTCATAACTTATTTTAGAACTAACATAATCGTTGTTTAGTGTGACACTTGTTTTAGCATTAACATGAAAAATGTTATCGGCATTTCAAAAATCCATGAACAAACACTAGTGTTACATGTTGTTGAATTTGTGATTTTTTATTTTAGCATTCTCATGGCTTATTTTAGCATTGTCATGATTTATTTTAGCATTAACACGGATCCTCTTTAGCATGCCTACTGTTTTAGCATTAGCATAAAAAATGTCATTTTCTCCCTAATTAACCATACTCCCACTTATTTTTAAGCACTATTATTTTACAATTTTAACATAGTTATCTCTCATTTTAGACTTATCTTTCACTCAAAAAAGAGAATATAAGCAGTATGTATATTAGCATTATACAAAATTAATATTTTGTAGTAATTGAAACATATTATCATTAAAGTAAACATATAACCTCATAATATTGTTAATAACTAAATGTAATGCATTCTCATTAAAAGTAAACGTCTTATTAGCAGTATAACGAGCTATATTAGCACCACAGACAGTAAAATTAGCATTATCAAGACATTTATTAGCAATGCAAAAAAAGAAATATTAGTTATGCCTATTACCATTATAGGGAAGAATATTACTATCATTAATAAAAAAATCAGTATGAAAAAGTACAAAAAAATGTATCTACTTCTTCCCACAATTCCTAGAATTATGATAGCATTTCTTCCCACACTTCTTGCAGGTCCTTAAAGGTTTCTTGCAAGTCCTTAAAGAAATATCAGCTATGCCTATTAGCATCATCGTAGCCTTGCGAAGAACCTATGAATAACATTCAACAACCTCACCCAACATTAAAGCAGTCCCAAAGGTCACAAGCTTCCCATGATTATTCTTTCCTGTAAAGAGTGCATAAATCATTGAATACCTACAACCATATAAAAATTCACAAATCTATGTTATTATAATGTCTTTCTCATCATAAATAAAAGACTACAAATGCTAACATTATCACCTACCAAAATATTCAAACATTAACGAACAATGCTAAAAAAGACAATGGAAGTGCTAAAATTACAACTACCGGTGCTAAAATAGTAGAATGCAAATGCTAAAATAAACAAACGGCAAGTGTAAATAATAGTAGACTAATAGCGAAAATAGATATCTCAACTGATCATTCTTATTAACTTCATAATCAAATGTAAAAGTAGAGTAGAGTTCATGTCTTTTGCCCATTTTATCCAACAAAACCGAAGAGAATCGTGTGGAAAAATCGCAGAAAAAGTACAACTAAATTTTGCTCAATGCAGGCTTCAAAGATGGTTCACATTCAGGTGTGTAAAATTCAGAAAACACAAGTGAAATCTCCAAAGTGGAAGAAACACAATCTGCACATTAATCAATACATAACTAATCACGTTAATGCTTAATAATGCTAAAATTGTTCACAGTAGTGCTAAAATAAGTTACAGAAGTGCTAAACATTTTAATACTAGTGCTAAACTATTTAATGGCAACATGTTTTTCTAAATCTCAATTATTTTTACAATTTGTAATTCTAGTAAATATGCAAAGATACACAAACATAGTAATTACAAATCTGGAGAGATACAGTACATAGAAATATGAAATCACGATCTACAGAGCTAAAAATACATCTTGATCCTCAAAAATCAAAAGTTCAACTTAATCAGCTTAATCAACATTATCGAACAAATCTAAAACATAACAAAATCGTAGAGAAGAGAATCGCGTGAAAAAATCACAGGAAAAGTACAACAAAAATATTTTTACCCGGCATCATCATCCAAGAACAACAAAACAACGAAAATTCTAGGGGAACTCGCATGAACAACGATCGATTAAGATGAATCGACTGGAATCTGGATTACATAAACACAACAAAATCAAAGAGAAATCAAAGAGAATCGCGTGAAAAAGAAAACGGATCTGAAAGGAAAACAACTTACGAAAGAAAGAGAGATTTCATTCCATAAATAATAGAGTTCCTAAATTACAAAAATACCATCAGTTCATTAAAAAGTTGATAATATTACAAGAATGCCACCGCGTTTTTTAAATCTTAGAATGTATCTTGACCATCCAAACAGGCGAGATCTATGACTGAAATTAGTTCTCAATTCTCACAGAGGGTATGGTTCTAACATGATCATCTCTCTATATATATACACACACATATATACACGTTACTCTCTATATATATACACACACACGTACACGTTACTTGTCCAACATATGGGCACTCCAATATTTCTGCCATGATTTAAGTAAAAGTTGTTTGTTTCTATTATTCTTTTGATAACTATATTCATTCTACTATTTATGGCATCTCAATATATTCATGTTTAATAAAGTTTAGCATTTAAATGTTAAAATAGGTTCAAATACGTACTCAATGGTCAATACTCGAGTCATAATTAATTGGTAAGAGTTTATTTAAGCTTGGTCAGAAAATAATCAAAATCATGTATCGCATATAAACTTGGATTGGATAAGTAAAAGAATAAGGTCAATTATTTTGTACATTACTCAAGGCTCAACAAGGCCCAATATATGAGTTGATTTCTATATATATTTAGTTCATTTATTAATATATATCTCTATTTTTAATATGTTTACATTGAATATTAATTTATTGTAAAATAAATAAATATGGGCATATTCTGAAATGTAATTGTTTAATTGTCTTTTTAATAATTTTCTTCATTTTAGTGAAAAATCTGATCAATCAATATAAATGAGATGGATGAAATATATTTTTCTGTATTTAATATTAACACTTTACTTTGAGATTTATATTTTGTATGTTTAGTGACTATATTTTTTGCCAGTTAGTGAGTTATTGTTTATTATTAAATTAAGTAGATTGTTGAGAGATCTAATGATAGAGTGTAGACAATATAATTGGCGTGTCTAGTTGACTGAGTCAACTTGGCATATATTTGCAAGTTCGACTACTCACTCTATTAAAATTAATTAACTACCCAATGATGTGATGGGGCAAAGAAAAAAGTGAATTCTATCACTTTCAATTATGTAAAATCTCAAAATTAATTAATAAACAAAGTGCAATAAGCAAACCCTCACTCGTTTACTCCTAGACTTGGATATCTCTATTTATTTATTTATTTATTTTGGAGTAAATACACCCCAACATGTACTTGGAGGTGCAAGTTTTTTTTTAAAAAAAAAATACATATTTTTATTGCAAAAAAAAAAAAAAAACCTCGGTCATTTCTTTTTACAAACAAATTCTTAAGTACAAACCTAAAACTATATTTATAAGTTTAAAATTAAATATTACTTCTAGTATTATTTGTTCGTGCGTTTTGTGAATGGAGCTTTTTTTTTTATATTTTCACGTTTGAATTTTTTTACTAACATCTTTTTAACAAATGTTAACAGAAGGGTATAATTAAATTCTTTTATGTTTTTCACAAAACATAATCAAGGTTAAATAGGCAAATGAATTAAGTTGTTAGGAATGAAAAAGATGAAAACAAAAATTTTCAATTAGGCAAATACCAATTACAAAATACGCGGAGTTTCTGTATCTACTTATATTTTTGTAGGGAAATTCGTGGAGTTTCGCATGTGACTTCATTAAATCAAATTTAGAAATTAGAATATTATTTTGATCCATACGTATCCAAGAATGGATATAAAATATTGAACAAGTCAAACATTGGCCCACGTTTTAATCTTAGCCAAGTTGGCACTAATCATATCTAGCTGGATTTAACTTTGCCTTTGCCCCATAAACAATTTAACAAACAACTATTCTACTTTTGTCCACTTCCCAACAAATACCCCACCCAAAATTCAATGCAAATGTCTTTACACTCAATCATCCACTTTTTTATTTTCTCAAAAAATAAAAATAAAAAATCATCATCCACTTTTTTAGCTTTCATCAATTTGTTGCCAATACTCTTAATAAAATGATTGACAATCCCCACTTTGATGCCACACTTTTTAAGTTTTGACCCTCTTTTACATTATTTCACATCTTGAATTTGGGCTTGCCCTTCCTTTGTTAATCAACATTTATCACACATCAAATGAGATAATTATGAATTAATATTACTTCTAACAGACAAACAAAATCTTACCACAAAATGTGAAATCATATATACGCAATAGTTTGAAAATATTTACGGAGTTTGTTCTATGTAGATGATTGATTGCATGTGGAATTTTAATCTAAAAAGCATATATTAAGACTAGAAAGAAGAAGAAAAATACATAATAATGGGTTATAGATATTGAATTTGGCTATATACACATTTTGTCTACCTTATTTATTTTAGAGTAAATTTTTAAAAAAAAAAAAAACAATTTTGTCAATTTTTTAGATTTAATTCAAAGCTTATAATTTCTAGCCATTTTTTCTTTTCTTACAAATCAATACATAATTTGATATCCAATTAATCAACTTGATGTGTGTGACATCAATCGGCTGTGTACTGAATTTGTACAAATATTGAATACGTGTATCAATATGCAAACAAAACTTAAAAAATTCGTGTATGTAATTACTAAGATTAAAGAATTTTGTGGATTAAACAGTAAAATGCCGAGAATTTGCACATATTTTTACAATTTTAATCCTAAATTTGATCTACTCCTATTTATGAACGAACGTTGGTGTAGACAACATAACTGCAATCTAGAAGATACTTGGACCAATCAATGGCAGATTCAAGATTAGTGGAGCTGCAGAAGATCCTCCCTCTTAATATTACATTTATATATATATATATATATATATATATAGAGAGAGAGAGAGAGAGAGAGAGAGAGAGAGAGAGAGAGTTATAACGTCTTTTCCGGTGAATCGAGTGGAATAAAATACATGCAAATTATCGTCTCTTCATTTCAACTTTTTTTCTTCCCCCAAATTTCTGATCCTCCATCTGTTTGGCCACTCTCACTCAGATCAATTCCTTTTTCATTCCCTTGATTCCTTTCCATTTCGTTTGAGGGCTCTTTTCTCCAGCTCTCTAAGGATCGACTCTCCAAAATTCGCACCAATTCAAGATTTTCCATAGCTCCATTTTTCACACAATACAAACGTTGATATTTATCAACGCGAACTATGCTGGTTCTGCCTTCTTCCGGCACCGATTTCGCGAAAACAATATTTGGAGAGAAATTAGATCACGTCAACGTTTACACGCAAACATACACCCAAAGCTCATTGATTATTGCGGCCGCGCTGTTGCTCTGAGGAGGATTACCTTTTCGAATTCCGAGAAATTACGATTAATTCGAGAAACGAGACGCCGAAAAAATTCATTCTTCATCAGGAAATTTTTGTCAGGCCCTGAAAGAGTGAATTCTTGAGGGGTGGGTGATGGATATTGCGTCGCAGTTGAAGCGTGGGATATCGCGGCAGTTCTCGACGGGGTCGATGAAGATTAGCAGGAGATTTAGTTTCCAGCGGCAGAACTCGCTCGACCCGCGGCGGAACAATTTCCGGTTCAGCTTGGGGCGGCAGTCATCGCTGGACCCTATAAGGCGGACGCCGATGGCCGAAGACGGCGATGATGAGGGGCTGACGGTGCCGGGCAATCTCGATAGTACAATGCAGCTGCTGTTCATGGCGTGCCAGGGTGACGTGGCGGGAGTGCAGGACTTGCTCGATGAAGGTATTGATGTCAATAATATCGATTTGGATGGCCGGACGGCGCTGCATATCGCCGCCTGTGAGGGGCACGTGGAGGTCGTTAAGCTTCTGTTGAGTAGGAAGGCGAATATTGATGCTCGGGATCGATGGGGCAGCACGGTACACTATTGTTGCAATTGTTTATTTTAGTTTCTAATCATTTGTGGTTCTGTTTTTGGTTTATTTGTTGTATTCTGCATTTTGTTTGTTTTTGTTTTTAATTATTTGTGGTTCTGTTTTTGGTTTATTTGTTCTATTCTGCATTTGGTTTGCCTGTGTTAGTTCTGGTGTCTGTTTTTAAGTTGGAATGTTCAGTTGAGAAAGAGGGGCGGGCACTGAAAGATGTTGATTTGGCATTTTCAAGAATTCCATTTGCGCATTTTTGTTGCATTTTTCAGTCAACTAGTCCTTGCATTTAAGGTAGATTTCTTCATGGAACGGGCTCATTCATTTACATTATAGAGAACTGATACTTCTTCAATCTTCATGTCATCTCTCTATTACTCGAGGAAGATTCGTACGTTATTCCTCTGTATTGAATATATTTAAAGAGTGTCTATTTTAAGATGATAAGTTGGTTCTTTGCCAAATGAGAGAGCATGCCAAGAAAAGTCTAGGAAGGGATTTGCAGTAATGAATTTATTAATTACTATATTTGGGATGCTAAAAAAGAAAGACATAATAAGTGCTTTGTGATGGGTATGGTTTAATAAGTTTTCATGTCACCAACCTTATTCTTGCCTCCCTGAGAAGTAGTTCTCTTCTAAAATGATGGACAAGAATTTTCTAAAACTAGCAAAATAGAAAGACTAAAGTGCATTTTTCTCTCTGATTTTTTGTAAGCGGTGATATTTAATCCTTGTTTTGCTTCGATTTTGTGGCAAGGATTAATGGAGTATCATGCGTGTTCTAATGAAACTTGATAAGGCTGCCGCTGTATTAATTTTGATAGATTTGTTGATCATGACAGGCTGCCGCTGATGCCAAATATTATGGAAATATGGAAGTTTATAATCTATTGAAAGCTCGTGGGGCTAAAGCTCCAGTAAGTACGAATGTCACTTTGTGGAGATGCTAATTTCCTCTCTGCTTCCATTAATAAATGTTTGTATCGTATTCCTAGAAAACCAAAAAGACACCCATGACAGTAGCAAATCCTCGTGAAGTTCCAGAGTACGAGCTAAATCCATTGGACATTCAAATACGAAGAAGTGATGGCATATCTAAGGTATGGTCTTCCATGCAATGGCAGGAGCATTTTTCTCCAATTAGATATGTAATGCCCTGTGAATATTGTGTGCATGAACATATTGCTGAAATCTAACAGATAATCCAGCACAAGGCGTTATTCTGCTTTCTATGGTTTGTCAATTGTCAAGGCCTCAAATAATTGTCATGGAAAAAAATCATTACATGAGATCACGTATTTACTTAGTTAATTTTACTGCTTCTCTTAACTCAACCAGTTTGATTGCCTGATATACGTGTGTGATATCTATTGACAGGGATCTTATCAAGTTGCTAAATGGAATGGCACTAAAGTTTCTGTAAAGATACTTGACAAGGATGGCCATGCAGGCCATGAATCGATGTATATGTTGCTTTCATTTCAGCTATTTATTTCTAGTTTTTTTTTCCATTTTGTATATTCTGTTCATTTTAATGCCGACTACTTATGCTTCCACCTCATGCAGTGTTTCCCAACTTATATATAGAAAGAGAAATGAGCTAATGCTCATAATCTATCATTCAACTTAGATGCACTTTAAGACCTTGGTCATGCAAATAGCATTTAACACAGGGCAGTTATGTTTCATGGAAGCGCATTATTGGCGTCCTTATCTTGCAAGATTGGCATATCTTAGTTTACCTGCTAAGAATGAAAGCTTTCAGTAATTTCAATAATGAAAACTTTTTACTTGCAGTTTCTTTTCATATTTGAATGGAAGTTTTTGGGTGTAAAGATTTAGCCTGCACATTTGTAGATTAGTCTTGTTACTGTTATCTGTTGTTCACTAGAAATTTTAAACTATTTCCTCTGATCATTATCCAGTGGTTTAATAGCCATATGCTGTTAGGTAATTATTTTACTTATATCATACCTGAGTGTATACATTTTCTTTTTGAGAGATGAGTAATAATTCCAAAATCTTGTAATACTTGACATCAGTTTCTTTACCTATTAGCATACTCTGATGTGTTATCAAGAGCTTCAATCTGAAAGTACTGTTCAGTATAAATGCCAGGAAATCTGATATTATTTTACCAATCATGTTTGCTTTCTTTTGTTATACTATTGCGTAGTTATTTTATTTTCCTATTCGTGTCTTCATGAACTGGACTAATTTATTCTGTACTACTCTGCAGAAATGCATTCAGGCATGAATTAACCTTGTTAGAAAAGGTTCGCCATCCTAATGTGGTTCAGTTTATTGGTGCTGTCACCCAAAATATACCTATGATGATTGTTTTGGAGTATCATTCAAAAGTAATAATCTCTCTCTCTCTCTCTCTCTCTCTACCCAACGATGCATGCATATATTGTACCTCTCTTAACCAATTCTAGCTCTTTATGTTGATTGTTTGCTTTCATGCAAATGTATTCCTGTGAATTCATCCTTGATTAGTTAGATATATGGTTTCCATGTATTTTTAATTTTAAGCTTTTTTATCCATATTGTGGCGCTTTGACTTATGCATTGCCCATCATATGCAATACAATGTTGAGGATGAAGTTGGTTGAATGATATTCTTTGGCTTGTTTAGTTTTTATAATTTCTTGTTGCGGTGGATGGATGTGCAATGTGAGAATTATGTATAGCTTTGCTAGTATCCACTTTGCTTATTTTTGCTATAAATTTTCAGGGTGACCTTTTTAGTTATCTTCAGAAGAAAGGGCGTCTATCCACATCTAAGGCATTAAGATTTGCTCTTGAAATTGCCAGGTAGCAACCCTTTTGCTGATTCACATAGACATAGTTCATTCGTGTTGTTAATCTTCAGAAGAAAGGGCGTCTATCTACGTTGATTCTTTTAATGTTATATGCTACTTGCTGCATTTTATTTTCATAGTGATGTTTGTTCAGTTTGCATGCCTCTTTACTTCTCCAGCTATCCGGTAGGGTTTCGGAGGTTAATTCAGTATGTTTTGCATTCTGGACTTTAAGATGATATTTTTTATGCAGGGGCATGAGTTGTCTTCACGAGTGCAAGCCCGAACCAATCATACACTGTGATTTAAAGCCAAAGTAAGGCAACGGAAAGCTTAAGTTGGTCAGAATGTCTGAATACTGTCCACTTACATGAAGTGTTTCCTTTCCAATACACTCTTTTTTAATATTTGCAATTTTCGTAAGGTGCCAGAAATATTTTGCTGGATTTTGGAGGGCAGCTGAAGGTTGCAGGGTTCGGTGTTATTAGGTTGTCAACAGCCTCACCTGATAAAGTAACACTATTGCAGCCTGAGGTCATAGATCGTTCAAGTGAGTCTTCACACAGAGATTATGATGTTTCTGGAAATTCTCTTTACCAGATTTATTAGTTTCTCCAAAATATGCAAAAATTCTTCATCAAGTCTTTCTATCTGCAAGCTGTCATATCTTCGTCTACCAAGTACCATTCGATCTTACTCTTTTCTGTCTGTGCTGCATATAGATGTCTACATGGCACCAGAAATTTATAAGGATGAAACATTTGACAAAAGTGTGGATGTGTACTCTTTTGGTGTTATGCTATATGAGGTATGCTTATACTCCTAACTTAATGATACATTTTTATAGCACTTTCAGTTCACTCATTAATTCATGAATGTAATCTATGACTGCATAATATTTTGTCACAAAAACCTATTGAAATATTTTGGTTGAATCTCTCTCCTATGCACTTGCACTTTTTAGATATATGATATAATTAATTTTCAAAATATTTTTGCATCCTTCTTATGTCAGATGATGGAGGGGTCTCCACCATTTTCTTCAAAGTCTCCAGACGAGGTTGCTAGGATGATCTGTTTAGAAGGAAAGAGACCAACATTCAAGTCAAAATCCAAATCTTTTCCTCCTGAATTAAAAGAGTGAGTCATCCGCTTGATCAAAGAAGAAATGTGATGATTCATAAAATGGTTTTAAAAGAAGTTGCTGTTGTTCTCCACTACTAATGCTGGTGTATCCCAGGTTGATCGAGGAATGCTGGCATTCAAATTCCAGTGTGAGGCCAACATTTACACAGATCATAGTGCGATTGGATAAAATTGT
Organism: Perilla frutescens; assembly: GCA_026008535.1. Taxonomy (NCBI): domain Eukaryota; kingdom Viridiplantae; phylum Streptophyta; class Magnoliopsida; order Lamiales; family Lamiaceae; genus Perilla; species Perilla frutescens. The sequence goes on along the minus strand of BRKX01000006.1, from coordinate 5,531,155 downwards.
TACGAACTGTTCCAAACAAGGATGGTGGAAAGACACTTTCAAACTTCCCTGGTATGCTGCTCTGTCTCTTGCTTCAGCAATTACAAACACCCACACATGTGCATTATCTTCTTTTCAAATATTTATTCCCTGTTATCTATGGAAGAAGATAGATGGATGCTCAGTAATAAGTCAGAAAGTTAAAAACTGCAGCTATTAATGGCAACTTAACTAACATTTTATTGAGACCTACATATATTGAGGCACTGTATTTTGCCTGATAATGCTGCAACGAGTGTCATTCATTGAGTTGGAGTCTTGTTATACGATGTACTACCATGAATACAATGATCACAACTTGTGTTTGTTCTTGTGCAAGGCTTCGTCTATTATCTGAATTATATGTGCTGGTTGATGAGTGATGACTAAGAAATGTCCTCGTGCAGGAAATGAGGGGTGCTCGAAATCTATCAGACGGGAAAATCCAATATTTTTCAGTAAATGGATCTTGTACAGTACACATGTTGAAAATAATATTGATATAGAGGATCCGGATTAACCCGAGTGAGAAGGGCAGATAGAAACTTGCCGTGTCATGTTCGTGTATGCTGCACCAGTAATCTGAACTGTGGAAGAAGATGATCTGAGGAATAATCGAGGAATGGACAAAAATAAGCTGAGAGCCATCTGTATTTAACACATTTCATATCATCGTTTTAACAACGCTTTGCGTTTTATATGCATAATTTTGTTGTCGTGCTTGTACATAGGTGTCGTTCCTGTCTCTCGTCTTTTTTTAGTTGCAATATATTTGGTTTTCCATGCCCTTTTATTATGACAATGAGACTATGAGGTTCCGACGGTTCCAACCCGTGTTTGGGAACCCCGGTTGGATTCGAACCGTGGTTAACGGTTCTGAAATCGTTGACCACGAATTTGGCTCGAAATCATACATCATTTCTTGAAGGTAAATTCACCCATTAGACGTAGGAATTCAAAAGCCTTAAAAACAGACCTTAAGAGTTAAGACGGTGTGGGCCGTGTACGGGGCGACCCGCTCCCGCCCAGCTTCGAAAAAAAAAACTCTCGGCCGAAGAAGTATTTATCATTACACTAAAATGTATCATATATAGTATTAAAAGTATCACTCCTAATACTTTAATTATACGAGTTTAATACATCTCAGAGTTTATTAATCTCAGTTACTATTTATATATATTTCGGCCGTTTATTAATGTCAATTACATTTATATTTATTTCGGTAAAAATAATTTTTGAGCACGTATTAATGTTTGATAAGTGCACCGCTCAAGTCACCAGATCAAAAAAATTATATTAATCCATTTGAATTTTAAGGTTCATTAAACCCATTTTAGTGTATATATTTATTTTGGAAAAAAATTAGGCGAGCGTGGTGTTTTAATTTTTTGGTTTAATAATTCCATTTTAAGGTATATATTTTTTTGGTAAATAAATTAAAAATAATCAGAAAATAGAAAAATAATATATATATATATAGGGATGGGATCTGGTGGGAACCCTCCCCCAGGTGGGAACAAGGAACCCATCCCATCCGTCCATCTTGAAAAATCTACGCCCCAGATCAATTCAGAATTTCGGTGGCATAATTGTAATTATCACGAAAAATTTCAATTGGCGCGTCTCATTAAGGGCAAAATCGGAAAAAAATAATACTGTAGACATTGCTAACTTTTCACGAAGAACAGAAATAAAAAAACTGCCGAAATTCAACTTCTTTGCTGCGAAACTGAAATCACCAACCAAAAAACGAGATTCAAAGTGAAGAAATCGAAATCTACGACGGTTCGAATTAAAATCGAACTAAGCAAAGCAAAAATGGCGGAGAAAAAGACCAATTCAAATTCAAAACTGGAGAAAGGTACAAAAAAGAACCCTACCTTTTCAGATTTCATTACTCTTTAATCGCAAATTCAGAAAAAGTTGTAAAAACAGTTTTTCGCATTGATCATTCGTTGATTTTCGAAAAAATACAGGATATAGTATCAATATACGCAATAGTTAAATTCATTGAACTGGTTTCGAAGAATTTATGTTGTTTTAACTGTATAAGAAACGTTGATTTTAGCATACAGAGAACACAAATTTCCCTATACATGATTTTAAGGCGTGTTTGCAAAATCCTCATTTTAGCATTTTGTGTAATACATTTTAGCATGTTGTATAACACATTTTAGCATTTTGTGTAATAAATTTTAGCATTGTTTAAATTGAGTGGGATTGTCTTGAGCATTGTTTTGAGCGTTTCCTATAATACATTTTAGCGTTCTCTGTAATACATTGCTCAAATTTATTGGGATGGTCTTGTGCATTGTTTTGAGAGATCTATTACTAAAATTGCATTTTAGAATTCCATGTCATATATTTTAGCATTCTGTCCAATACTTTTTAGCATGTCGTATTATGCAGATACAATAAAACGAAAAGCAATAGTTGTTAAGGAAGATCAAGAAAGAACGCAAAATGCAAGGAATGAAGAAGATATGAAAAAAGAAACAGCTACAACTGAACATGACTACAGACTTGTTGAAGATGGCTACCCACTTCTGACAAGCAGAGCAATCCCATCCCCACTGACTAATGCAATCAAGAATTTCAATGAGGCACAAAGAGAAGCAGTGATCAATATGGGATTTGGTGAAATCCTAAACCTACAAGTTAAAGAGTTACCGCACAAGATGACATACTGGATTTTAAACAACTTCAATCCAAGAAGGTGTGAAATAGAACTTGCTGACAATGGAGGTCGAGTGCACTTAGATGAAGATGATGTGCTATTAGTTCTTGGATTGCCGAAGGGCAGAACCTTGATAAGAAAAAGGACTAGAAACACAACATATGAGCTGACTGAGACTTGGAGGAAAAGATTTGCCAGGCACAAATATAGGATTGTGCCATCAAATGTTGTGACGGATATGCTTGAAGATGTTGAAGGAGGAGATTGGTTCAAGAGACAATTCATTGTGCTTCTGACATGTTGCTTGATTGAAAATGGTGGCAATGGATACATATATCCTAACATCATGCACCATTTACAAGATATTGACAATGTGTCAGAACTAAATTGGTGTGAGTTTGTAATCTGATGTCTGGTGGAAGCGTCGCTACGGTGGCAAATAAACAAAGAAAGGGATTTCAGAGGACCAATACTATTCCTCACGGTAAAAATCCTCACAATTATTGTACTCTTATCATTTTAGCATATATTTACAATAATTTTAGCATATTTATATACAGATTTTAACTTCTTCTTTCTGCATTGTTTCATATTACTGAAATTCGAATTCTAACAATATTTCCAAATGCAACAGCTTCTATATGTTGATAGGGTAGTTTTGTACAAACGATATGTGCCAAGATCAGTGCCAATTATTAGAGAATGGGACACGAACTTCTTGTTTGAGAGACAAGTTCTGGAAATTGATGCAGGAGGATTTGGTTTGGGTTTTATAGAGGATGCATTCATGGAGCTCAATGATGATGCTAGACAGGAGTATCAAGGAGCTGATGTTGCGATTGCAGCAATAGAATATGGAGAGCCAAGCAATGCTGAGACGAGCAACGCTAAGAGACTTCCAAGATGCCGATCTCCAACTCTGAAAGATAAGCAATCTATAGCTCAAATGATCATTGAACATTCGAAGACAATAACCACATCAATGCAGGCAATACTTGATCTAGTTAATGATCTTCCCAATGAGATGTTGAATGACAGTCTCTTCAAGAAGATGATTGATGCTGCACTTATGGTCACAAAAGCTGATCCATCAACCTCACCAGCACAGAATACACATAAATCATCATCTCAGAGTGATGATGAGTTCTGGGCGTGTCCAGAACACATCAATGCAATAATTGAGATGGAGCAAGCTGCACTGAGGAGAGACGCTTTTAAGAAAATGATGGCTTATGATGCCCCAAGCTTCAGCATAGGACTCACACAAGAAGAACAGAATGAAAAGTGGAATCAGATTTTGAAAGTATCAGGACTCTATGAAGTAGTGTATGCTACTGAAAACATGGGTGATGAAATAAATGAAGAAATGGTTGAAGGTGAAGATACTGAAACAGAAAATGAAGAGGTACATTTAATTTTAGCATCACATGTATTCCATTCCAGTACACCTAGGCATGACATGGCATCTGATAATCATATGATCACATTACACAACAGATTCAACGGACAACATGTAAGCTTACAAGAAATGAAAAGGAATTATACTACTGGTTGATGGATAATGATGAATCAATTTTGTAAGTTCTTTATGATAATGTTTCATTATGTTTGCTATGTGATAAGTGAAATTACTTAAAAAAAGAACACACTGATTTTACAGATCTCAATTTGTATACTCCGATGGTCGTGTGAGTATTACAATGCAGGACATGGGGACGTTGAGTGCAGAATCCTATATTTACTTATCTGTGATCGATGTCTGGAGTACAATATTGAACCATAATGAAGGAGTAAGAGATCCATCATGTTGCAGAAAATTCTTTGCCACAACAGTTCCCACTATAAGTGAAAATACAAATCTGCATTTATATTATAACATTATAAAAATAAACTATAGCTTTTTAAAATTTTAACTGACAGTGCTTCTCCGTTTCACACCCACCAAAACACTTTGATGTAAAGAGAAGAATGATACAGTTCTCAGAACTTCTTCTTATGGAGATGAAGAGCTTCAAACACTTGAACATTGATGACATAGATCTGGTAAAATAATACTTATTCTAGCATGAAGAAATTTCAGGATAACCATAACATCTTACATTTTAGCATCTTATCTAATCCATTTTAGCATCTTATTTAATTCATTTTAGCATCTTATCTAATACATTTTAGCATGTTCTTTTGCAGTACCTATTCCCAATATATTACTCACAGCATTTCTTCATGATAGCAATTGATGTTGAGAAACAAAAAGCAAAAATAATTGACAATTCTTCAGCCATGGATGGTGATGAGAATGAAGAGAAATATGGTAGCATCCCACAAACTTTGGTAAGCATATAATTACAACATCATTGTACATTTCAAACCACATAAAACTAATATTAAGAAACACAATGCAGGTTGAATTTTTAATTGATTTTCTCTACAACAACGGTCAAAAGAGAAGAGCCACAAAAATGTCAAAGCAGATGAAGCCTGCTGAAAGACTGAAGATGTCATGGAGAGATGACTCAAACAAATCTGACTGTGGGGTATATGTGATGAGACATATGGAGACATACAATGGGAATGAGTGGCAGAATTGGAACTGTGGCATAACTCCAAACAATTTGAAGCAGTTGAAATACATGAGAGCCAAGTACTGTGCTGCAATACTTGCTGCGGACAGTAACATTGAAAAGGAACGAATCATAGCTGAGGCAAAAATCCGCTACAATCCTTCAGTTGACATTGATTCTATTATTCTGAACAAGAAAAACTAGTTTGTGTTATGTGTTTTTTATATGAATATGTTTTACCACAATCTTTGTTTGGATTTTGGTGTTTCATTTTAGATTGCTATATTATACAAGATGACCAGTCAGAATTAATTTTTGCTTCATAGTCCTCTCATTTCAGCTTCATAGTTCTTTCATTTCAGCATTATAGTTGTTCCATTTTAGCATCTCTAAAAATGAATTGGGAAATAACGAATCAAGAACCAGAATGTAATGTAATGTTGAGCAATCTAAAATAAATTTAACAACATATTCCTTTAAGTTTAGCATAATAATCCTTTCAATTTAGCATCAGTGAAAAAGATTGGCATCGAATATAAAAATATATGAACCAGAGTATCGTATTCAACATTCTAAATTAATTTTAGCATCATAGTACTATAATTTTAGCATTACAGTATTCTCATTTGAGCATGTTAGACCCTGAACTGTAATAGTGTAATAATGTAATAAACACGATTATTAGAAGCTTAATATTAAAAATAAAAATTCCTAAAAATATTAGTATGTGATGTAGAAATTAATCTAAAGAAATAAAAAATAATTAGTATGTTAAAATACTTATAAATTATCGAATAAAATAATTAATATGTTAAAATATTCTATCCCGCCTAAATTATTAAGGACAAAAATGTAATTTTAATTAAATTTCGTAAACAGTTAACATATTGAAATTAAAAGTTCTCTGATTAGAAACCTGCAACTGCAACACGCATATATTGATTCTTTTCAAACTCCGATTTTCATAGAAGTATCATTCACAGAAACAAAAAACAGAAGGAAAAAATCTAAAAAAAAAAACCGTAACCTATAATCTGAAAAAATGGTGGACAAGAAGAAAGTTGAAGCCTCTACCAACGAAAACAGTACACTTTTCATTTCTGTAACAAGAACACATATTCAAAAGAACTGTACAAAAAAGTTAGGGTTTGAACATATTTTAAACTTGTTGCGGGTTTTTTTTTTAACACTAGGAAAGCAAGCATAAACTTGTTATAATTCTAGCATGATTCTCGTAATATAATACCATACGTGTGCCGAATTTTTAAATGGTGAAAAAAGTAAGACAGTAAAGTTAATTTTTTTTAAATGCCATAATAATCAAGATACCATGTTTAACATAACATAGAGAAGCCCCATTTTTAGCATGTTCTAAAACCTAGTTTTAACATAGTTTTAAAGGTATATTTAAAATCATTTTTCTAGCGTACTCTTTAATGGTGTTTTAAATGATATGTTTAACATTGGAAAGCGTACACCAAATTTTATCCAGATTTAACGTACTTTTACAGTTATATTTATAAGAATTGTTTTAGCATAGTCCATAATGTTATTTTAGCATGAGTAAATTCCAGTTTTAGCATCTCTCTGTGAGTTTTTGATATTGACAATGTTGAGTGATTGTGTGTTATGTAAACGTATGTAGATACTTTGAAGCGTAAAAATCGAGAAACAAATTCATCTGGAGAAATTGATGCAACAAATGCTGAAAGAAGAATGAAAGCAAGGAATGACAAGGAGAGAGAAAAATAAATTAAATCTCAATTTCTTGCTCGCATTCTTGAAGAAGAACTTGATTCTCAAAAAGATAAAGCTCAGTGTTCATCATCGAAAGTTGAGATGGTCATGGAGAAGAATACAAAGAAGCCAGAAGTTTGGCCATCACTGAAGAGCAGAGCACTCCCAGCACCTCTGACAAAAGCAATTAGGAGAATGAATGATGCACAGAAGGAAGCTGTCATTAGTATGGGATTTGGAGATATCCTACAGTTGAATGTGATGAATATGCCTCAAAAGTTGAGCTTTTGGATTCTAGATAATTTCAATCCAAGGCGCTGCCAGATTGAACTTCCAAATAATGGATGTAGTGTTCCAATTACTGAGCATGATGTTACAATCACGTTTGGGTTTCCACAAGGTGAAACACTTGTCGAAAGAAGGAAAATGAATCATCCATGTAAGCTTATGGATAGCTGGAGAAAGGAGGTGAAGAAACAAAAGTACAAAATCCTACCGTCTGACATTGTTACAAAGATGATCGAGGATGTTGAAGGTGGAAGGTGGTTCAAGATACATTTCATGGTCTTGCTGACAAGTTGCCTTATAGAAAATGGAGGCAACGGTTATTTAGCTCCAAAGATCATGCATCTGTTAGATGATATTGAGAATGTGTCGAAATTCAACTGGTGTGAATTCACACTTAGAGCCTTGGTTGAGCATGCAAGTACCTGGCACACAAATAAGGAAAAAGACTTCAGAGGCCCTATCTTGTTCTTGACTGTAAGACTCCATATCTATATTTCATTTTAGCAAATATTTGTATAAATTTTACACTATTTTTTATTATTATCAATACTAATTAGTAAAATAATTGAACAATGCAACAGCTTGTGTATGTCGATAGGGTAGTCCTGTACGAGATATGTACCCAGATCTGTGCCGCTGATACAACAATGGACAAATACTTTGTTAGTTGACAGAGAAGAACTTGAAGAGAGTGCAGGTGGATTTGGGTTAGGGTCAGTTTCTGAACCTTATTATGGTGAGGAGGATGAGACAGATGAAGATGAAGGAGACGAAGTTGAAGAAGAGGAAGATGAAGGAGAGGAAGATGAGGAAAATGAGGAAGAGGAAGAGGAAGAGGATGTGACTCACCATTCTGATCCCAGTCTGAGCTACTCCCAACAACCTATTGAGCAAATTCGGAAAGGGATAATGAAGAATGCAAAGATAGTTGTTGCAGCTATCGAAAAAATAATTACTATTGTCAATGATGCTCCGCATGAGATACTGAGAAAAAAAGAATTCAAGAGGATGGTTCAAGCTGCACTTCTGGTGACAAAGGCAGAATCATCTGAGCAAAATGTAAACACAACACCAGAAATTGATGATGATTTCTGGGCCTGTCCAGAGCACATTGCTGCGATTGAAGAGTTAGAGAAAGCTGCATTGAGAAGAGATGATGTCAAGAGGAAGTTAGATGGTTTCCCTACTCTGAGCCTTGATGATAACTATGAGAGATGGGACGCAGTCCTCAAAGTTGCTCAGGAGAATGAAATGATGATGACGGATGAAAATGAAGAAAGAATTGCTGGAGAGAATGAGCCATTGGTACCTCTTCACACTCAAGATGAAGATGAATATGCTACTCCTATTCATTTTGGACCAACTATGAGTGATGAAGAGCATACAGAGAAAGGTACTGCTGAGGAAGGAGATGAAGGAGAACAGACTGAGAAGATACTTGAGGAAGAAGGTGGAGGTGAAAAGAAAGATGATGTAATTAATATTCTGCCATTGATTTTGCATTGAATATCTTGCTCAGATTATTGTCATCTTAATATCAGAAGCATACTCCAAACTTACAGGGTGTTCATAAAAACACAGACAAAGAAGATCAAGCTGTGGAGCAAACTGATGACACTCCACACGAAGAGGAACAAGTTTCTACTGCTGAAGAAGAATCTGTAAGTTACATTTTAGCATTCTGTATAAATCATTTTACAAATTTGTCCAAATTTACTTTAGCATGCACTACCTTTCCAAGCAAAACATTGATAAGATATTATATAAAATTTTCAGCGTCGTCGCGCTGTGAGAAAGGATAAGAAAAAGATTGTTGAGAAGGATTCTGAGGCTGAGGTAAATAAATATTAAATGATTTACATATTATTATACTTCATAAAATTTTATCATGATAACCAATCTTGGCGTAACAACTATGATTTCGTATAATCGTGTAGGGATACACAAGGATGGTCACAAGGACTAAATCATCTTTGAAAAAAACTGACAAGATTGTATCTCCTTACCAAGAGAGAGCAATAACAACAAATGAAAATTTGACCAAGATTGAGAAGGAATTGTACATGTGGTTGATGATGAATGAGGAAGCAAATGAGTAATTTTCATATATGGTCCTTCAATATTTTTTCATATTATAAAATAAAATTATTTTGAAAACATCTCACAAAGAACTGATTTTCGCAGAAATGATTTTCTTTATTCGGATGATGATGTCTTCATTGGAAGGAATGAATTGAAGACATTAGCTCCTAGAGCATACGTTAGCTATGCCGTTATCGATGTGTGGAGCACCATCCTGAATCAGAAAGAAAAATTGAAAGCTCCGAACTCCCCGAGAAGATTCTTCAGTTCAACGGACACAACTGTAAGTGATTTGGAGATCTTCAGTCCGATGCTAAAATGTTTATATCTATATGCTAATATGTGCATTGCACGGTGCTAAAATTGTTGTACTAAGGCTTTTTTTGTATATTGTACAGTGGAAAACAATTTCAGAGCCTGTTGCAGCATGGGATGAGGAGAAAAGAATGTCCAAATTTTGTGAGACACTGCTTGGAGAGATTCAAAGGTTCAAAACGCTCAACATTGCAGAAATTGAAATGGTAAAACAAATATATACATAAGATTTTTAATTATAGAAGAACAAAACTCACATTATCTTACTATTCATGTGCAGTTCCTCTTTCCCATATACAAGTCAAACCATTTCTATATTGTTTCCATCTGTCTTCGCAAAAACAAAGTCGACATACTCGACAACTCTTCAGTGCTAGATGGTGAAGAAAGAGTCAAGTATGGCGACATCCCCGAACTCACGGTATGAACAACTAAACAAATACAAATGTTAAATATTCATCAGAACACGACTAACAATCAAAAATATACAGGTCAAATTTCTGGTACAATTCTTGAGGAATAATGGACAAAGTAGAAAAGCGGCACAACTGTTGAAGAATTTCAACTTTGCTGAGAGACTGAAGATGCCGTGAAGGAATGAAACCAACAAAATTGACTGTGGGGTATTTGCGATGAGACATTTGGAAACATACAAGGGAGACGGCTTGAAGAATTGGAAATGTGGAATAAAGCCAAACAATCTCAAACAGCTCAGGTTTATGAGAGCCAAATATTGTGCTGCAATTCTCAGTGCAGACAGTAATATCCGAGCTGTGAGGAACAAAGCAGAGGCAAGTTTATTCTACAGGATGTTAAGTCAAGATGGTCCGATCAGTGCTGAAGAATTTCTTCTGTCTCAGTGATTTGTAATCTTAAACAAATTCTACTACTATTATTCTCAAGATAATTTATCATGAACATTATGTTTATTAATATTAGATTAGTTGCATAATAGTTAGTTAGGTTAATGAATATTAATATTAGTATTAGTATTAGGTTAATGGATATTTTCTGTGATGGATATTCGCAAGTCTTACTTTTAGTATTTAAGCCGTTTTAATCATCATGTTATTGTTCTTTTGATTTTGGCATCATAGCATTTGTCTACTAATTTAGCATCATAATTCACTCGTTTTAGCCTTATTTATTACACATTTTAGCATGAGTTTATAAACAAAATATGCAACGATGATTTAACTTGAATGTGACACAGTACAACCTATTTGGGGACGGTGAACCCTAATGGTAATCTCATAGTTACTAATTGAGATCATATAAACCCTAATTTGGAATAGTGAACCCTACTGGAAAATGTCACACCAAATTTAGCCTCATACGTTTTTCATTTTAGCATGTTCTCATGAACGGTGATTTCATTGGAATGAAACCCAATATACCCTATTTGGGGATGGTGAACCCTAATGGGAATCTCACAACTAGTAATTGAGATCATATAAACCCTAATTGGGAATGGTGAACCCTACTGGAAAATGTCACACCAAATTTAGCCTCATACGTTTTTCATTTTAGCATGTTCTCATGAACGGTGATTTCATTGGAATGAAACCCAATATACCCTATTTGGGGATGGTGAACCCTAATGGAAATCTCACAACTAGTAATTGAGATCATATAAACCCTAATTGGGAATGGTGAACCCTACTGGAAAATGTCACACCAAATTTAGCCCCATACGTTTTTCATTTTAGCATGTTCGCATGAACGGTGATTTCATTGGAATGAAACCTAATATACCCTATTTGGGGATGGTGAACCCTAATGGGAATCTCAAAACTAGTAATTGAGATCATATAAACCCTAATTGGGAATGGTGAACCCTACTGGAAAATGTTATACCAAATTTAGCCTCCTATTTGAATAATTTTAGCCCCATGCATTTCTCATTTTAGCATCTTCTCATGAACAAAATATGCACAAGGAATCTGACAACATATTCTGCATAGTCACTGTGATTAATAAAACTTAATAGTAATACAATTACTGCAAAGGAAATGTAATAAACACTTTTATTAAAAATCATATATATTGTTCAAAATGAATTTACTGCAAAAAATTCACAAACATGATAAAACATCATATTGAACTATACCCAATCACTATAATAACATCAAAATGGACAGTTCCTAGCATTGTGATCTGACAAGTTATGACAATTGCTGCACATTCTGGGTGCTTTGTTCTCCTTTCTCTTCCTTGCCTCATTCTTAGATATCAAACGACTGCCGCTACCTTTTGTTTTAACTGGAAGTGGTGGATGAACAACAACTTCAGAAGGTGCATGTAAACCGTAGAATTGCTCAAACATGACTGTCTTTCTATGTGAAGTAGAACCCTCCATATCACCACACTGAAACAATACTTTCAACTTCTGCAAGCCCGCTAAAAATGAATTCATCTTCTCCACATCACGCTCAACATAGCCCAAACAAGAATAAAACTCTGAAAACAACTGATTTAGCAAACTCCTATTATTATCCGAGATAATAGATTTACCAAATACCTCAACACCACTACCATGAATATGCTTAACTAATGCAGTTCTTGTCCAACGGGAAGCAATATATTTAGATGGTATTGAAACTATTTTCAGATGCTTTAACAAGAGGAAAACATGATAACACAATATGACATCCCTAATAAATTTCTTACAGCTACATTCAACAATATCTTCTTCTTTGTTGTATGTCACCGTGTGAGTAATCTTACTCCCATCATCAACATCATACAGCAGTCCAAAATCACAGTGATTAATTCCTGAAACATTACATTTAAAACACGAAGCCACAATTTCTTCTTGCACCTTGTTAAACATTTCAGAAGTGTAAATACTAGCTGCATGTTTTTCAATTTCCAATGGAGTCTTTGTTATTGGAACGGTTGATTCATCAAGACTCTCTTGCAGATCATATGCATGTCTCTGTGCATCAATAGCACTATCAAAATGCATAAAAAATTCAACTAGATTTGATCTGAAATTGATGTAGCGGTTGAATAGACTGTTAGAACTCTCTGAAATTGAAGTTGTTCTACAGAGACCACTCATTGGTAGTTCCCTAAAATAGGCAGGAATCCAATATTCTCGAATGCTAAAAATAGAATTGAACCAACTATCAGTAGTCAGACAATAGTCCACCATGATATTATTCCATTTCAAATCAAAATCTGAAGGTTCATTGTAATCTGACCAAACAGCATCACTTAATCTCTTCATGAACGATTCATCTTTCCTCAGCGTACGAGGAGCCTTTTCAGGAACCTTCATCATGATATGCCACATACAGAGCCTATGCCTAGAATCAGGAAAAGATTGTTCTACTGCAATCTTCAATGCAGGGTCTTGATCAGTGATTATCATACCAGGAGAATTCCCCATACATTTGAGAAACTTCTCAAATACCCAAGAATACGACTCATTATCTTCACCTGACAGCAAACTAGCACCAAAACATACGCATTTACCATGGTTGTCCTTCCCAGTGAAAGGAGCAAATATCATGTTATACCTATCATTAAAACAAAAGAGAAAACACTAAGTACTACTGGAAGAAATAAAATACATCATGGGTTCAATGGTAACATATATGAAACAGAATGCTAAAATGGTGTATACACAATGCTAAAACTTTATACCCGAGATGCTAAAAATATATTATACCTCAATTTATATATATAATGTTAAAATTAGAACAGAATGCTAAAACTCTATACCCAAAGATGCTAAAATTAGAAAACATGACATACCTGTTCAAACTATATGTTGAATCAAACGAAACAACATCACCAAAAGCAACATAATTTCTCCTTGACAGAGCATCAGCCCAAAAAATGCGTGTCAGTCTGTCCTCTTTGCCAACACAATACTCAAAAAAGAAGTCAGCATGTGATTGTTGCCTTAAATGAAACTTATCCAATACCATTTGAGCATCAGCCCCATGAATGTATGCTCTCAAGTCACGAGCATAATTCTTGAAATCAACTCCAGTGCAACCTACATCAGAATAGCTCCTAACACCTTCCTTAAAAAGCCTATAAGATCTCATTGCACCTATGTTTGCTCTAGCACAATTCAAAACAAAATTCTTGTGCACATCATCTAAATTTTTGTTCACCTTCATAAATCTTTTGAAATCATCCGAAACTAACGGGTGAGAATGACGTTCTTCAAATAATTTAACAATGTATCCTTTCTCACAACAAAACCTGAACACAATACGAGCCCTACAATTAGATCTTTTAGAGACTCTACGCTTCTTTGTTTTAACTGCATCACTTGAATCACCAACCTTAACTACTGCATTCTTCTCACCCTCTCGACTACAGTAAACATATTTCCATATAGTTGTACCATCTTTAGATTTCTTCTCTGATCCAAGATGAATGTCAAAACCAGATGATTGTGCATAGATCCTATAAAATTTCACACCCTCATCCAAAGTTTTAAAATGTTGTTCAACAGTTGGCTTCAATTCACAATGTGCTATAAAATATTCTGTCATGCCAGGAGATATCTCTACAGTCATATTACTATGCTCACTTGAAACAGAAGACTCTGAAACATTAAAATAAAAAAAATTATAAACTGAACAAGATAAAATAATAATACAATCACATCAAGAGATATTCAGAGACACGAATTTTAGCATTAGCTATGTAACATTCTAGCATCGTTCAACATACATTTTAGCAACAAAATAATCTAATGTTTGCATGGTGTGTGTATATAGCCAAGTCACAACATTTTTTGTAAATGTTTGAGAGAGTGCGATATAAAACCAGCATCTTATAATGCTAAAACACATGTTACGAAATGCTAAAACAAATACATTAACATGCTAAAATGTCTTATATTACGTATTCAATAAACAGATCAAATTGATGCATCTGTATATTCTCAAACTAAACCCTAGCATTCCTAACAATTAGAAAACGAATGATACAACACAAAATTGAACAAAAACAGATCAAATCAATAAAAATAAAAACGTAAATAAACTCCAATAGAACGAATTGTAGAATCAATAGGATACAACGAATTCGAAATTAATCACCATTAAAACTGAATCAAACAATGCAAAATTAAAAACATACCTGGAGTCGCCATAGAATCAGATATGTAGAAATTTCACGACAAATTGATTTTCAACAATTACAGAAAAAAAACGATCTTCACAAATAAAAAACTGTGATACAGTTTTTTATCTTCGCTGCAAATTACGAACGAACAAGATCAAACTGAGATTTAAGGATTTAAGGAAAAAAATTCGACTGAGATTAAGAATTGAAGGAAAGAATTTCGACTCCAAAAAAAGCGGAAGGATTAAGATGGAAACAAAAACAGAACAAAAGGTAAGAATTATTAAATTACTATATTACCCCTCCGTCCAGAAAATTGCCTAAAATTACAACAATGCCACCGCCCCATCACTTAAATATGTTTTAATCTGGGCCGTCCAGATTTACTTAAACAAGGGCTAGGATTGGTTCCTAGTTCCTACCTAGGGGGAGGGTTCTCATTTGATCATCTCCATATATATATATATATATATATATATATATATATATCACCACGCTCCCACAATGTGCTTCTTTTTTTGTTATTTTTATAGACTTGGGTCAATTTGATGGGCCAACATGGAAGACCAGCCCTTTCTTGAAGGAAAAATTCTAAACACAATCTCCATTTTACTCTTTATAGTCTCCATTATATTTTAAAATAGGATTCATTTGTTTAAATATCATGAACTACACATGATTTTTTATTTTTAACATGAACTTACATTGTTTTGCAATTACAACATCAGATCAAAATTAAGTACACTTACAAGCATGAAAATTATGCAAAATACTTAATCAATTGAATAATTTTTAAGTAAAGATTGAAGAGGCGAATTTGTAGGTGTATGCATATACATCACACTTGTACACAATGGGTGGTACGTCAATTTTTTAGTTGGTCGAAATTCAAAATGATGCTATAATTTCAAAAGAAATGTAAATTTATGTTGTACGTATAATATTTTAAAGTTTGTATTAAAACCAGAATTAATGTATAATTCATTATATTTAAACCAATTAACTCTTTAAAATATAAATATAAATTACCCTTAACCACTAATAACTAAAACAATCTGATAGCCCCCATCTTTTTTTTATATATTTAAACCCCTAATAATAAAGTAAAATCCCAAACGTGTATCCCCATTACTTTTGGAACTTCATCAGAAAAGTTTAGAAAATAACCCCAGCCATAACTTAATTACAAATAGTTGATGATTAATATGATTTTAGATGATAATTAAGCAATATTATGTTCCTAGTTCCATCCAATATGAATGCATTATGTTCTGATTTGAAAAGATAGAATTGATTCCATCGGACTAAAGTCAAGTTTTCCTAATTGTTCTATCATAAAATTGAATCCTTCACCCTAAAAATCTCATCAATTATTTTCTCCACTTCCACAAATTTCTTCATATAAAGAAGAATGTGAAAGTGATGAGGATGGTGGAGGATTTTCTAAAAGAGGTGATTCGGGAGGCTATGGTGAACTTGATTGATGTATTTTTTTTATTATTATTTTAAAAGACATAAATTTTTAGAAAAAAAGGAAAATAAAAATAGAAATCTAGCAAGATGCATAATTTATTTGGGGAGAAATCGTCAAATAAAGAAGATTCAGGAATGATAAATTAATCTCATATGTGCATAACTGCTTTCGTGAAGATTGTGAGTGTGTTTATATATATCTTTTATTCTTGGAGTTCTCTATAATATTGTTTCAAGGCCTCCAGCCGAACAATTGATGGAAGAATTGATAAAGTTAAGAAATATTGCAGAAAAGGTTGTTCAGAAATTGATCGTGCTCAAGGAAGAAGAATGGTGGGGTTATATATTGGTCACTTTATTTTATTTGTTAAGTGTGGGGTTATGAGGGCATAAAAGTCTAATAAATTTTTTAATTAATTTAGGAGATTATGAAGAGAAAATTGGGGATTATGAATAGAATTATCCTTCTTCAATAACATAGGGAAAATTCAATGATACCTTTGCGGGCACTGTGCCCGGATTGGGCATTTTATTTGTTTTAAGTTTTTGAAAAAAAAAAAACAAAATTGGAGAAATATCTTACTTTTTAAGTAGATGTTAATTATGTAAGTTTTGATTTTTTTTTATTTCCTACTATGTAATGATAATATTATGATTTTTTTCCACACGATATCGTTAAAAAAATACCTATGATGTTTACATAGCAGAAAGAAAAAAAAAATCATGACGAACATAATTAACAACTACTGATGTCGCCATTTATATCCCTAAAATATTTTTTTCAAAAACCTTGTACAAAAACTTAAAATAAAATAAAATACCAATTTTTCCAATATCCTATGTTGGTGTTGTGCTCGACACCAATCAAAGAAACTCAGTCAGAATGGATCAGTGGTGTCGTGCTACACACTATGGTTATTTATCAAATGCTTTACATTGCACTTGCTACAATGATTAATTGTCATTCATCTGTATGATATTAGATAATCACTTAAGTATTTGGTTTTTTCAAGTACATAACTACTGTTCTGGACAACGTTCATAAAGATGTACATGAACGTGAACTGATCTTCTGAAGACAGCTCAAGCAAGAAGTTTGGATTGAATTGAGATGAAGACTGTTGTGCATCGTGCCACAAGAGAGATTGTTCAACATACTGAGTACTATCAGGTAGCTTGAGTGATAATCTGAAGTCAGCCTGTGAACATACAAGACATTTCTCTGTGCTACCTGAAGTGAAGATTCAAGATCAACAATGTTCATCGGAATGTGCATGAACATCTACATAAATACTCGAAGAGAAAGATCAAGATCAACAATGTTCTTAGCAACGTTCGTGAACCTTTGCATGAACATCTTTTGTCTAGATTATTCTTCCAAGATCAATGAAGTTATTCTAAGTTTCCCACCAAGAAGAGATTCAAAGATCAATTTAGAAGTTCCCTTATCCAACCTGAAGAGCACGAGATTGAAGACAAAGGTAGATTTCTAAAAAGATGGAAGAATTCCTAACATGGATTATCCTAGGGTCATACTTTCAATAAGAAAATTTTCCTTATTTGTTTCTGATTCAAATTAGGACATCTGTTCCCTTGTTGAGGCTATGTTTGTTCGTCTATAAATAGCCTGGGATACAGACCTGTTATATGCAACACTGAACAGAAGAATTGCACTAATTATATTAAGAGTTCTAGCTATTTTGAGCCACTTAGTTTTGATTGTGATTTAGACTAGAGGTTAGTGTTCTAGTCATCGTGTATTGAAACTCTTTTTTCATAGATTGTCGAAAGGAATCTCGGGAGAGATTTCCTGTGGGAACTAAATAGGTTAGACATCTAGGTTGTGAGAGAATCTCACGATTCAATTCAACTAAAGAGGATGTATGGGTAGAAAAGGTTTCGAGTGACGGGAGGTTAGTTTTGTGTAATAGTCTAAGTAAATGTAACACCAGTTTGAGTAGTGAATTAATTATTTTCCACAGACTTGACAAGTCCCCTGACATAGATTGGTTGATCGAACATGGTTATCAATCTATTGTGTGCTTTACATTTTGCAAATTACATTTAAGTTCACAATAACATTCCTAAACTTTATTGTGAACATTATCCTACAACGTTCGTGTACTTTTTCATGAATATTTTGCAGACAGATACTTATCACACGAGGTATGCACTTTCATCCTAGCTAGAACTTTTTATTACTCAATTTGACCTTAAGTTAAATAGTTTTTGAGTTAAAGTAGCTAATACTTGACTTAACTTGATCCATATGTCTATATATATATATATATATATATATAAACACAATGGACCTATTAATAGTAGTCCCACATTTTGCCGCCTAAATACGCTTACCACATTTAATAAGTTTTTTTATATACCAATTTAATTATATATTAATCATATAATATATACATATATAATAGTTTATATCTATACCGTAGTATATATTTAATGTAATAGTGCGTGTATATATGTGTATGCCCCTACAATTTTTATGTATATAATGAAATTGATCAATATAGAAACTATACTTCATTTTATTAGATCGTGACATACCTCATATATTTTATTAATCTATAGTTTTTATATTTGTGTTGATGCAAAAGTTAATTAATCGATAAATATTCATTATTGCTATTGGTCTAAAGCCCATCTAAATGTCCGTGTATGTAAAAGTCCTATGCAATGCTATATATGTATAATAACGGTTAATTTGTCAATGTGATGAATGTAATTTGAGTTCCATTCAATTGTTTATTAATCTTATCGTGTGATAAAATTGTAAATTTTAATATCAATCTACTTTATCATTGCTTTCATGAACCAATTTTACACTTTAAAAGCATAATTTATAAATCATTTCCAAATTTGTAAACATGACCTTTTTAATTAATGTCACCCTTTTCATTATTTTTTACCTCCATTTACTTTGGTTTTAATCTTATTATGTGATAGAATTGTAAATTTTAATATCAATGTACTTTATCATTGCTTTCATGAACCAATTTTACACTTTAAAAACATAATTTATAAAATATTTTCAAATTTGTAATCATGACTCTTTTTAATTAATGTCACTTTTTTCATTATTTTTTTCCTCCATTTACTTTAGTTTTAATCTTATTATGTGACAAAATTGTAAATTTTAATATCAATCTACTTCATCATTGCTTTCATGAACCAATTTTACACTTTAAAAACATAATTTATAAAATATTTCCAAATTTGTAATCATGACTCTTTTTAATTAATGTCACTTTTTTCATTATTTTTTTACCTCCATTTACTTTAGTTTTTTCACAACTCTTACAATATAAGTTTGAAAATAATATTATTTTTAATACGTTTACACAAACAATTATGAGTGTAATTTTTAAAACATGTAGGCATATATTTCTAATAATATTTTGGAAAAGATACTTACAAGTTAATATGTATTGTTCCTATTTCCATTTTTTTTTACTTAAATATTAAAATATGTGAATATCTGCATCACACATGAGAAATACCACTACATTCTAACATTCCTAAATCAATAAAGTAAGGGCATTCCTAAAGCCACTTGTCAAAGTTTGAACCATAATTAAAATAAATAAATAAAAGGTAAAATATTATTTTGGATCCATGTATTTTTAATTTTTTTTGAATTGGGTCCATCTACTTTATTTGGTTAAAATAAAGTCCATATACAATCAATTTGTTTAAAATCAAGTCCTTCTACAATCAATTTAGAAGAAGTCAAGTCCCTGTGGAACTTGATTTTATCTAAGGGGGTATATTCAATCCGGATTTTGTTGGATTTTAAAAAGTTTATGAATTTTATAAATTCATATACTCCACATGGAGTCTCCCAACTCCACGCAGAGTCTCCCGGATTTTGTGTATGGATTTCAGACCAATTTCGCACGATTTTAATGGATTTGAAATCCTTGTTTCCAGCGCTCGATGGAACATAACGATCACTCGACCCCCAAAAAAATAGAACCCAGCGACCGCTGGGAAGCGGGCCGATTACTCCCAACGACCGCTGGAGCCGCGAACTAAGTGAACCCAGCGACCGCTGGGAAGCGGGCCGATTACTCCCAACGACCGCTGGAGCCGCGAACTAAGTGAACCCAGCGACCGCTGGAAATAAGTTAAACAAAAAGGGCAAAAAGCCCCAAATCGCGACATAACCAATATCCCCAAATTGAGAACAGCGAAAAAAGAAATTTTCTCCTAAAAAATCATCCAGCCGTCGCTCGATCCAGCCACCATTCGACCCAGCCCGTCGCCGACCGTTCGAAGCCCACCCCACTGCCAACACACAACCATGCCTCCTCGCATGAAGAATCCCAACGTCGGGGCACACGAAGAAGTCGAAGAGGAGGACTTCACGATGAGGTACGAGTGTCCATTTCATCTCAAAACTGAATGGGAGGGTCAATTTTATGCAAAATTTAACAAGTCTATGGTTACCAACCCTCGTTATTTGGATTGTGATTTGTTGAAAAACCATCTTCAAAAAACTATCTTTTTTGGACTTGGTGTCAAGCAAGTCAAATGCCTTGAGCTGAGTGTCTTCATTCAAATTTGGGATCTCTTTAATTGCATCTCAAATCGTATAAGATATTTCTTTTTCTATTTTCTCTAGTATGCTATCTCTTTTCAGTAAGAGATTATGAACTCCCTCACAAGTATTGGATAGTTTTTTAATCTCTTCCATGATATTTTCAGTAGAGCCATAAGTTGATTCATACTGAGTTCTACTTCTTTTAGGTTGATTTCTTCTTTGAGTGGAGCCCTCAGGCACTTCAGGCAGCCCAGAAGGTGGTGTGGAACCAGATGATGGTAGCTCATCTTGGGATAGTGTGACAAACACCTCATTTTCATCATCAAAAGTCAAATCTTCTATGCGTGCATCTCTGTGCTCATCATCTCCTAATGTGCTTGCATCAGTAGCACTACCCAACCCAATTGAGCTTTTTCCTACGACAACACCATTTTCCACAGCAATTAACAAGTCCTCATAATCAGGACATTCTCCATAGCGCAAGTTTGCGTCTTTTGAGTAAGCCTAGAATCAAATAAATAACAAATTTATTAATTCACTATATTAGTTAAATAAAAATAATCGATAATATTATTACAATATGATACTTACCTCTAAGTACGCATCCCATACTTCATCTGAAGCCGTGAACTTTTTCGTAATGGGGTCATATCCAAAACTATAGCTAAACCTCAAAAGGTTTGAATAAGAAGTCCAATGATTTTTAAACCATTTCAACCGGCTTTGGTAATTGCTATAGGTCTTATTATAACGAAGTTTTTCATTAAGCACATGAAGTATTCTTTCTTCCTCAGTGGTTTTGCTAAAGATACCACTATTTCATGCCATCCCCGACGCGCAGCATCAACCATAAATTCTAACAGAACGTCGGTCTGTTCCTTAGTTCATGGTTCATAGGATGTCTTTCTTATCGAATCTTGTTGTGAGTTCCCCATGATAATACTAATATATTATTGTGTATAAATGATTAATCATCGTAATATAAAAAAAATCTATATATTTATTTTTGGTGCTTCATTTAAAAAACTAAAAAATAAATCCAAATCTCATCAATAATCAGTCAAAGTGTATCAAAATAACGGCAAACAGTAATTCAAGAAAAACGTACAAAATTGAGTTTATTCATGCAATAAATTCCAAAAAACAAAGTCAAATCCAATCAATAATGAGTACATGTGTAAAAAAATAAAAAAATCATAGTGTAGAGAGTACCTCTGTCAGAAGAATATACTAGAGTTAAATTGAGCACCTCAGAGCAAATTGAAAAAGAATTGAGCAAGTTGAAAAAGAATTTGTGGAATTATGAAAAAAAAATCGCTGCCTAGAGCTATTTAAAGTGGTCGGGCCGACTAAGTCCAGTGGTCGTTGGACCGCTGGAAGCAAACCGCCTTGCTCCCAGCAACCGCTGGCATCCAACGGCCGTTGGAGTACCATCGTCGGCTACTCCAGCGGCCGCTAGATGCCAGCGGTCGCTGGAGTGCCCGAGTTCAGCTCCTCATTGTTCACTGAACTGCACCGCGCGCCGGATTTTTCAAATCCATCAAAATCTCGTGTCCAGAGATCGGATTTCATTCTATGTTTTTTTAACGTGATTTTGAGGTGAAATCCAATTAAGTCCATGACTTTTTAAAGTCCATGGATTTTTGAATACACCTGGATTTTAAAAGACTTTTAAAAGTCTGGATTGAATACACCAGGATTTTAAAGAACTTTTAAAAGTTTGGATTGAATACACCCCCATAAATTGATAGTAGATGGACTAGATTTTTAGTAAAATTGATAGTACAGAGAACCAATTTAAAAATAAAAATAAAAATTCAATTTTTAAAAAAAAACTAAACTAATAAAAATTGAAAAAATAATTAAATAAAAATAAATTAATTATTTTAAGTAAAAAATTAAATAAAAATTAAATAATTTAATTAAATTTTTTGAAACACTGTAATGTTATGTTTTATTTTTATTTATTATTTAAAAAAAATCAAAAAATTGTTAAAATTTTTTTTATTCATTTTTTTAATTTTAAAAATAAATTTTAAAAAATAAATAATTTAATTTTTATAATATGATGTAATTTAATTTATTTTCAAATGAGTAAATGAAAAAAAATCAATAATTAAATAAAATAAAAAAGTCAATTAAATAAAAATCAAAATTTTTAAAACTACTGTTTGAATTTTTTTTCAAAAAATAATAAATCATAATCAAAATATAAAATTATAGTGGTTTTAAAAAAATAATTAAATTTATTTTTTAATTTTTAAAAAATTTAATATATATTTATTTTTTATTTTTATATTTTTTATTTTTAAATTGAGTCTATGTACTATCAATTTGGTTAAAATCAAATCCCTATACTATCTATTTATATAAAATCAAGATTTTATCTACATTGATAGTACATGGATCTCATTTTAATCAATATGATAGTATATGGACTTCATTTTAACCAAATAAAGTAGAGCACCCCAATTCAGAAAAATTTAAAAGTATAAGGACAAAAAACAGGGTTTTGCCTAAATAAAATAACATTAAAATTGATTGAGAGATGATATTGAAATTCTTTCTAAATCCTAATCGATGGAAGATGGAAAATAAAACTACAATTTTTTTATTTTTTTTTGTCTGTATCACATTGATACAAGTTAAAAAAACTTTTAAAATTAGGGGCAATTTCCTCTCAAAATTGGTCCAGATTAATTATTTTTTTGAATAAAAAATACTAAGATAAACTAAAATTTTAAAATGAAAAAACTAACCCTTTTCAATATAATTGCATTTACAATATAAAACCAACACTTTTCAATATATATAACCAAAACTTTCATGGGATTAAAATTATAGTCAATCACGACCATTAACTGCCCAAAAATCCAATATACATTGGATATATTTAAATCTTCAATGAAAAAAAAAACAAAAACAAAAAACAGAGGGAACAATCATGTAATTTTGTTTGCCTCCACATATGGAGGACTTGCTATCGTGCCAAAAATGGGATGATAATTTATAGAAAGAGTCTTGGGTGACATGTCTTATAGGTCAATATTCGGATCTGTCTCGATGGAAATGGCCTAGTATTGGAGTGAGGTTGTTTGGTGATCAAAGGTCACGTGTTCGAATCTCCTCAATACCACAGATCGGGTGTGTGAGTAAAAAAAATAAAAAAAATATTCGGATCTAAACACAATTAAATACTAATAAATTATAATCATATAATTGAATATGAGTGGATTTAATTTTGGCTCTGTGAAATAATTTCACACAATTTTTTTATCTAATTTATAATATAAATAAAGGATATGAATATACAATACTAGTCGGGTTCAATATCCATCACATATTTGACTAATCGTACCAAACACCAAATTGATGAGGATAATTTTTAGAATAATTCTAAACACAATTCCATTTTACTTTTCATAGGCTCCATATTTAAATATATTAAGTACCATAATGAAAATCTCTATTTCACCCTTGGTTTTAAAATAAAAGTCTCACACATAGCCCCCCCTGCTCGTTGCATCCAAGATTCTATGGAATCCTTCCCAATTTTTGTGAAACGAATTTGTAATGACATAATTTACCACTCCCTCTTTCTTTTAATATATAATTCCACTTTTAAAACTTTCTCACTCTGGAGTCCCTGATAAAGAAGAAAGAAAGTATACAATGTTTATAAGATGAGTAAATTTGAAATATATTTTATATTGGAGTTGGAATATGATAATATTTAGAAGTTTGTGATATTTTAGAGTAGAAGAATTTCATAACTGCGGAGAAGGATGTCACCTCCAATCCAACCGATTATTATGAAATCTTTGATTCAGAAAATAAAATAATGGCATTTCGTATAGCCTCTCCAATTCTGCAAATTTAAATCAACTTTTTTTTTTTATTATAATTATTAAAAATATCAACGTAATCCCGTATAGAAAAAAAGAGGAGAAATTGAAAAGAGAAACTAGATTTCAGTTTTCAATCATGACTACGAAAAACAGCAGTTGCATCTCACTCGGAAAAGCACCCCAAATCCCTCTGTTTTTAGGAGAACAAACACACGCTTAGATTATGATTATCAGCAATCAGACAAATATTCCAATTGAGCAAATAGATTCAATATTTAATTAATTTCTCTCTCTTCAACATCATTAATATTTTATCCAACTCAATCATATACAATTTGATAGTTTATCAGCAATCACCCCAAACACCCAACCATAATATTATATATGATTTTTCTTTTCTGTTATTAATAAATATAATATAATTAATAATAATTAAAATAAATAATAATTATTCTTAAAAATTGTAACAACATAAAATAACAAACTTTTATAAAATAGACAATGTAGAGGTCTATTTTATCAAAGCCCAATAAACAAGGCCCACATTCATTCAATGGTCTTGGGGCCTAATAAATGCGCGTCGAGGCCCAACAATCAGAGGTCGAGAGGATTGATGACAAAGAGGAGATAAAGAGCAAGCCGTTGTAGAGCTCGCAGCTAGGAGACCAAGTCAAAAAGGGAACGTTTAAAGATAGACGAGACTCGGTCAAAACCCTGGTAGGGATAAGTGTTTATCCCCGGAAATAAGGGAGAATCCCTTATTTTTAGGAAGAGAGGTTACAGTCCCATCTATATATGTGAAGCTAAGGAGTGAAGCAGAG
Organism: Perilla frutescens; assembly: GCA_026008535.1. NCBI lineage: Eukaryota > Viridiplantae > Streptophyta > Magnoliopsida > Lamiales > Lamiaceae > Perilla > Perilla frutescens. The sequence continues at coordinate 5,505,686 of BRKX01000006.1, read as the reverse complement.
GCATTCGAATTTTGAACAGTGAAGCTAGTAATATACTTGATTCTCTATATACTTGTTTAATCTCATTTTGACTTCCTTCTTCGGCCTCGAGGAATCTATTAGGTTGCCAGAGCTCGAACATAATATCAAAGTTAATTGTAGAAATCGTCCAACTACAATTTGGCGCCCACCGTGGGGCTCTGACCAACCATATCTAAGATGACAGTCAACGGCCGAAGCAGTACGACCCCAAATTCTCAAGACAATCGAAGGGATTCGCCATCAATAACCCCTCCCGCAGGAGGAAACGGAGATATTACCCAAGTGCTGCAAGCGATCCAACAACGACTCGACTCCACCGTTGTGCAACTCGCGGCCATTCGAACAGAAAACTCAGTTCTCAAAGCTCGGATGGAAACATTCGGTTCACCAAATCAATTCCCTAACGGATTTCATCGATAACCCCCTCGAACTCGAAAAGCCAGTCAGCTACGCGAAAAGGTACTTTTAAATTCTGCTAACGAAATTGCTAACCAAAATGTTGCAGGAACTAGCGAAGGACAACAGAACAAGGAGGATGCCAGCGATCCGTATCTTAGACCCCCTCCAGCGTTTGAATACATCGAAATCCAACCCGAAATCGAGATCGAGAACAAACTGAAGCAGTTGGAGGAAATGCTCACACGAAGCCCCGAAGTTCCCACCTCCATTCACAAAGCGGCCCCGACGAGCTTCGCAGATTCACCCTTTATAGAAGAAATCAGCCTTGTGGAGATGCCTCCGAAATTTACCTTCCCATCTATGAAACTGTTCGATGGCACTGCCGACCCTGACGACCACATAGCACAATATAAACAAAGGATGTTCACCACTTCAATCCCGTGACAAAGTAGGGAAGCCGGGATGTGTAAGGGGTTCGGAAGCAGCCTATCCGGACCAGCACTCCAATTCTTTACAAGTCTACCAAACTCATCGATCTCCACCTTCGCTCAACTCAACGACCTGTTCGTTGAGCAGTTCGCTAGTAGCCGGAAGATCGAGAAACACGCCGACGATCTCTACATCGTGATTCAAAAATCGGAGGAAACCTTACGAAGCTTTGTAGGACGATTCAACCGAGAAAAAGTATCGATCCCAGGATGCAATGTCGACACCGCTGTATCGGCCTTCAGAAAAGGCTTAAAAAGGAGTTCAGAACTTTACAAAGAATTAACAAAATATCCGTACAAGATAATGGAAGACGTCCTCGCCAAAGCATGGGCACAAATCAAATGGGAAGAAGACGAAGCAAACTCATCCAAATTTAGACCCCAGAATGATCAACCTCGCAAGGAACACAGGCCTCACATCAGAAACGAGAGGTATCGAGCAGATCCATATCCTCGTAATCCCAGATTCGACCCCAGAGATAGAAGGTTACCCGAACGCCCAGATAGAAGACTACCCGAATATAATCTCTGCATAACTCCTTCGAAAGCCGTAAATGCGTTGAAGGGGCTCGGTCAAAACATCAAATGGCCCCCAAAGATGAGAACACCTGAGAATGAGCGAGACAAGAATAAATTTTGTGATTTCCACAACGACCATGGGCATAGAACAGACGACTGCATTGCGCTTAGACTTGAGGTGATCGAGCTTCTCAAAAGAGGTCACTTAGCCGATCTCCTAACCTCAAAAGGAAGAGAAAATTGGAATAGAAGAGACAATCATACGGGAACTCAGCCTGTCAAACCCCCGAGAATTGATCGAACGCTAAATTGCATAACCGGGGGTTCGGAGATCAGTGGCATCTCCCAGTCATCGGTGAAGAGGCATTGTCGGTCCCTTAAGTATACAACGAACATACCTAAAGAAGCAAAATCTGATGATCAGGCAACCCTCAGCTTCTCTAGTAGTGAAGTATCTGAACTCTCACTCCCACACCACGATGCATTAGTTATTTCTCTTTTAATATCGAACTGTCTAATCAAACGAACTCTCATCGATAACGGGAGTTCCTCTAACGTGATCTTCCTTAGCACTTTAAAAGAAATGCATGTGAAAGAAACAAACATCGTGAAGAGATCTACAACATTGATCGGCTTCAGCGGAGAACACAAAACAACCTTAGGAGAAATCACGCTTCCCACTTACATTGAAGGGCTCAACCTTTTCACAAAATTTCAGGTAATAGACGCACCTTCAGCGTAAAACGTGATTATAGGATAACCCTGGATCCATGAACTTCGAGCAGTACCCTCAACATATCACCAAATCATGAAGTTCCCTACCCAATGGGGAGTCCGATCAGTACGAGGAGAACAGATCTCGTCAAGAGAATGCTACGTCACTACATTCAAACAGAAAGTATTCATCGAGGTTAACCAGATAGAGGTCGGCTCAACCTTATCAAGCGCTGAAGATCGAAGTTACGAAGAACCAAAAGTTGAAGACCTCGACGAAATACAGATTCATCCTGAATATCCAGATCATAAGGTATCCATCGGGTCCAGATTAACCTCAAACATCAGGGGAGCAATTGATCGAATTCCTCAAAGAACATCACGACTGCTTTGCATGGTCGTTCGAGGATATGACAGGTATCGACCCATCCATTATAACTCACAAATTGCAGGTAGACCCGGAAAAAACCCTAATCAAGCAAAAAAGACGCAAGTTCGCCCTAGAAAGAAACAAAATCGTGGATGAGAAAGTCGACAAACTATTAAAGAACGGACATATCCGCGAGGTTCATTACCTTGAATGGTCAGCCAACGTCGTAGTGGTCAAAAAGAAGAACGGAAAGAACCGCTTATGCATAGACTTCACCGACCTCAATCAGGCGTACTTTAAAGATTCTTTCCCCATACCACACATAGACGCACTAGTCGATACAACGGCAGGCCACGAGCTCATGAGCTTCATGGATGCATTCTCAGGATACAATTAAATATTAATGCACCACGAAGACCAAGAAAAAACAGCATTCATTACACATCGAGGTATGTTCTGTTATAAAGTTATGCCTTTTGGACTAAAAAATGCAGGTGCAACATACCAAAGGCTGGTAAATCGAATATTCAAAGAACTCATCGGGATAACAATGGAGGTATATATCGATGACATGTTAGTCAAATCAGTACGGGCTCAAGACCATGTCATGCATCTAAGACGAACCTTCGAAGTACTACGACGATACAACATGAAGTTGAACCCCACCAAATGCGCTTTTGGAGTAACTTCTGGGAAATTTCTGGGATACCTAGTAACAAAAAGAGGAATCGAAGCCGACCCCAGCCAGATCAGGGCAGTCCGAAACATCCAACATCCTAAAAACCCTAAAGACGTCCAAAAACTGACCGGTCGGTTAGCAGCTCTTAGCCGCTTCATATCCAAATATTCAGAAAAAAGCCGAGCATTTTTTCAGATTCTACGAAAAAACAAAGACTTCGAATGGACTCTGGAATGCGCCAAAGCCCTCGAAGACCTTAAGGAATATCTCGCAAGTCCACCTCTTCTATCCAAACCAATCGACGGAGAGGTACTCCTTGTTTATTTATCTGTTTCTACTAACTATATCAGTGCAGTGCTTGTTAGAGAAGATGAGGGGAGACAACACCCCGTATACTACGCCAGCTGATCGCTGCTAGATGCCGAGACCAGATACCCACAGCTCGAAAAGTTGGCCTTAGCACTTGTAATGACTTCCAAGAAAATGAAACCCTACTTTCAAAGCCATTCAATAAAAGTGGTCACATAGTTCCCCTTAAGAGCAGTATTAAGAAAACCAGACCTCGCGGGGAGATTATCAAAATGGGCCATCGAACTCGGGGAGTACGATATTGACTTCGTTCCACGAACATCAATTAAATCACAAGTCCTATCAAATTTCATTGCAGACTTCTCCTATGATCCAGAAGGAAGAGTATTAACGAGCCTCGAAGATAATGATTCTAAGTACCGGACCCTCCAAGTCGATGGATCCAGCACTTCGAAGGGGAGTGGAATGGGCTTAGTACTAACTGATCCAGAAGGAATAATCACAGAAAGATCTATTCGATGTGGATTCAAAACCACCAACAACGAGGCCGAATATGAGGCCCTCATAGCAGGATTAAATTTGGCAGCCGACATAGGGGCTAAAAAACTTCGAGTTATGAGCGATTCGCAATTGATAATAAATCAGTTTGAAGGAGAATTTCAGGCAAAAGATTCAAGGATGGTATCGTACATCGCGGTCGCAAAACAAGCAGCAACCAAGTTCGAAAAAATCGAAGCCCAACACATTACCAGAGAGGAAAACTGCGACGCCGACGCATTAGCTAATCTGGGATCAGCCATACAAACGAACCAGGATAAAAACATCCAAATTCTATACGCCAAATGGCCCACCGTGTGGAAAGGTGACAACCCCGAAGTCCTTTCAATAGACATCGAGGTAAACTGGATGACCTCATTATGCAGATTTCTAACAGAAAATGAACTACCCGAAGAACCTATCGAAGCAAGACGGATACAAGCAAAAGCTCCAAAATTCGCCATGATTTCTGGATCCTTATACAGAAAGTCATTTTCAGGACCATACTTGAAATGTGTAAGCCCGATCCAAGCAAAGTATATTCTGGCCGAGCTCCACGACGGCGAATGCCGGAACCATTCAGGACATAGAAGCCTGGCTAACCGAGCATTGATAGCCAGCTTTTACTGGCCAACTATGAGGAAAGACGCCAAAAACTATGCCAAAAAATGTGACAGATGTCAGAGGTTTGCCCAAGCGAATCATATGCCACCAGAACCCCTGCATACCGCATCCATACCTTGGTCGTTCATGAAATGGGGAATGGATATCATGGGACCGCTACCGAAGGGATCAAATCAGAAATGCTTTATTTTGGTCGTAACGGATTACTTCACCAAATGGGCCGAGGCAGAGGCCTTCGCACGAATAAGGGATGCCGAGGTATGTAATTTTTTTATGGAAATATGTTATTTGCAGGTTCGGAGTCCCTAATGAAATAGTCACCGACAATGGCTCCCAATTTATAAGTTCAAAATTCCAAAACTTTTGTCGTCATTGGAACGTCAAACTCTCTTTCTCCACACCAAGACATCCGGCCTCAAACGGCCAGGCCGAAGCTACTAACAAAACAATATTGAATACCTTGAAGAAGAGACTCCCCGAACACAAAGGACAATGGGTCGAACAGCTCCCAGGAGTCCTTTGGTCTTACCGGACCACCGGACGAACCGCTACGGGGGAGACTCCTTATGCCCTCACCTACGGTTCGGAAGCGGTCCTCCCGGCAGAAGCAGAAATAGGGTCAGCAAGAACTCATTGGTCGGGTAGAACCAACAATTCTGACCTCGAACTCAACCTTGACACCATAGATGAACTCAGAGATAAGGCCGCAATAAAAATATCTGCCTACCAACAGAAAATAAAGAGACACTTCGATAAGAACATTAGACTAAGAACGTTCAAGGCATGAGATTGGGTGCTAAGGAAGGTATTCCAGAACACAAAAGAAGTCAGAGTAGGGAAACTAGCCCTGAATTGGGAAGGCCCCTATGAGATCGAGAAAGTCATAGGGAATGGAGCCTATAAACTTCGATCTAAAGAAGGACGTTCAATAGCCAACGGCTGGAACGCCATTCACTTGAAACAGTATCATTTCTAAACTCTTCGACCCTCCATTCCTTTTTTATTAATGTTTTTTAAAAAGGGTTTGTTTACTAACTTGAGCGTCGGAGTAACTAACAGAACCCAAAGCACAGGGTTCCCAACCCGCAAAAGTCAAAAAGGCGCCGACCTAGAAGTCAATCTCACGAATGAAGAGTAATGTATCTGCTCTTTATTTTTTCTTTCAAAATTCTTAATATTTTTTAAAAAAGGATTTGTTTACTGACTTGAGCGTCGGAGTAACTAACAGAACCCGAAGCACAGGGTTCTCAACCCGTAAAAGTCAAAAAGGCACCGACCTCGAAGTCAATCTCACAAACGAAGAGTAATGTATCCGCTCTTTATTTTTTCTTTCAAAATTCTTAATATTTTTTAAAAAAGGATTTGTTTACTGACTTGAGCGTCGGAGTAACTAACAGAACCCGAAGCACAGGGTTCCCAACCCGCAAAAGTCAAAAAGGCGCCGACCTCGAAGTCAATCTCACGAACGAAGAAACCTGAAGCACAGGGTTCCCGACCCGTAAAAGTCAAGAAGACGTCGACCTCAAAGTCAATCTCACGAACGAAGAGATCCCCAATTCACGAAAGTCAATAAGACATCGGCCTCGAAATCAGTTTGCGAACGAAGAAACCTGAAATCCAGGGGTCCTCCTCATTTCTATTTTTTTTAGCGAAGGCAGGAAGATAAAGCATAGACAGACTTGAATAAGCAGGGCTCACACCTCACACTTAATCTTTTCTAGTTTAATTTCAGGTTGAATCTTTAGAAGAAAACCAAAACTATTTGTAACCCCATCACAACGTCACAAAAGCAATCAGATATGGACGTCATACGAAGTTCCCATTCAAAAAAGGAGATATACAAAAACGTCAGTCAATGTTTGAAACTTGTCCTTAAAACTTTTACAAAAAATAATAATAAGAAGCCTACAAAGGGTCTTCTACTCCCTTCTCGACCTCCGAAGCGGCCGTCTTCGCAGCATCCTCCCCGGCCTCGACCCTCTTCTCTCCCTCAGCCCCATCTATAGAATCCTTGACCGTCTCAGCCTCCGCCTCGTCATCTACCTTAAGGAAGGAAAGGTCGAGATCGGACATCTTCTCCTTGATGGCCTCGACCACAGCAGAGCCTCCCTCCTGGTAAAAGAGTTCCTTATAAGGTTCAAACTCGACAGAATCAACCAACGAGGAGAAGTCCAGGGTCGCATGACGGGCCTCGAGCTCCCCTATTCGTACCTCAGCAGCAGCCAACTTCGATTCCAGGAAAGCCTTCGAGATCTCGAGCCGGGCTTGGTGATCCAAAGCCCGGTCAAGTTGCGTCTGAGCCCCGGCGGCCAACGCACGAGCTGAGTCCCGCTCCACGAGTAAGGCTGACTTCTCAGCAGCGAAGTCACGCCTCTCCTCGGTGATCCTCTCTTGCTCCTCAGAAAGCTCCATCAGCCTCTTCTCGAGGCCCTCAGCATGCCCCGAGACCCGACTCTGGAGCTGGTATTGGCAGAAGAGGGCCTATAACATAGTAGACCGTTCTAAATCAAATATCCATTTGAACACAAAGTATGAAACATAAAAAAAAAGGAAGATAGATAAAAAGAGGTAAATAAACCTTCGACAGCATCTGGAAGGCGAGGCGAGTCTGCTCCTCCAGACCTTCCCTTTCGAACTCTAGAGGAGAACAGCCATCTGCGATCGTGGACTATACATCCAGAAGAAAAGGCCTCAGAGACACCTTTAGGCTGCTCGATCCCTTCGAAGCCTTCTTCGGAACCAAGGCTTCAACGTCAATCACGGATGGAGGCACTGTCGAAGGATTGGAAGCCTCGAGGCCAGACTGTTCTTTTCGCTTCTTCGAAGGCGGTGAGGTTGAGGGAGTGGCCCCAGCGATCCTTTTGACGCCAGAAGACGAGGGGCTTAACACCTTAGAGGCGGCTAAGGCTTTAACCTTGTCATCAGAAGGGCGAATCTTCAGTTTTCCCATGTCGAAAGGAGTACGACCGCGGTGAACAACTTCGAACTGACGGTCTTCTTCGGAGAGGGAAAAGGCTGCTTCGACTCGTTCCGCCTCAGTACCTGATACGTCTTTTCATTTGTAGAAGCCTGCAAAGAAACACGAAGCGTAAAAATTAGATAACACTGATACGTATAGCAAAAAAGGAGAAGAAGTAGAAAGAAAGGGAGACAGGCTTCGAGGACCCATGGGCTTCAGCGAACGACGATGGCAAGATCCTATCGCTCGAAGTCTCCGCCGGAACATAAACGAATTTTGGCTTCCAGTCCCCCGACGAAGATGGAAGAGTGTTTATTAGAGGGGCTCGTTCCCCGACCCACTTGGTAAAGTAATAAAAGCCTTTCTGATTTGGGATAGCCACAATCCGGTATGAGGAGTGCCACTCCCCGACACTGGGTTCAGGAAATCCTAAGTTCTCCCAGAGGTAATACATGCCCAACATATGATACCATCCTATTGGTGATATTTGGGCAGGGGCTACTCCATAGAAGTGCGAGATCTTGGTAAAGAAATGGTGAAGAGGAAGTCCTATACCCTTGTCGATGATTATGGTGTAGAAAACGGTGAAATCGAGAGGAGGTCTGCTGGCTCTATCTGAAGGCCTAGGGACGTGGACCTCTACCCCTGACCCCGAATATTCAGGAGGAGTAATTTTCCTAACTAGGTCATCTCCTACTTGAGGGGCGACCTCGGTAGCTTTGAAGTCTGCATTCGAAGAAGGAGATTCCTTGGCTTCGGCTTTTCGCTTCTTCGATTTACCCATGTGTTTCTTGGTGGCCACCTTCGAAGCCTTGAGGCGGCTCACCACCGATCCTTCCCCGATACGAGGGATAGCAGTGGGCTGGGACGGAGGGATAACAAGTCCCATAGACTCAGAGACCGAGCCAGAGGATTGCTCTTACTCGGCTGACCTAGCTCCACCGCCCCAGCTTCGGGTCCTCTCATCAGAATCATCACTACCCGACATACTCATGATCCTAACGGGAATACAAATCTATAAGAATATGCTAAGAGTACCCAGAAACGCCAAAAAACCTTTCCCCTGTTTCTAACCCAACTTCGTCGACAGAAAACAAAAATTATCAACAAATCCACAACTATTCCAAAGACCGCCACCAAGTCTATTCACGCAAAATCCACGTAAATCCAAGCCTAAAATATCTTATTTCTTTAAGCTACTAACAATAAAATAGAGAGGGGATTGAGGAGTAACCTGAAAATTTGGAATCCGGTACTAGAATGAGGAATCTTGAACTTCGGGAAGATGGAAACGCACGACAATCAGAGAGGATTCGAGCAAAATCTTCAAGGAGAATTATAATTTTCACGTGTTTGAATGAGAGAGAGGAGGGAATAATTTGGGCAAATTTCTATTTTAAAACCCGTAAAGCTAATCTGAGCCGTATATCCCGCATACGGGTGGTTGAGATTAAAAGGGAGTTGGAAAGTTGGCAAAAGGAGTTTTAAAAGACTATTTCACCCTCAGCCTAACGAGGTCTGCTCTCACGACCCTTTTTAGCTCCCCAGGACCTTTATTCAGGTCTGGAGCCTAACGAGGTCTGATCTCACGACCATTTTTAGCTCCCCAGGACCTTTATTCAGGTTTGGAGCCTAACGAGGTCTGCTCTCACGACCTCTTTTTTAGCTCCTCAGGACCTTCGTTCAGGTCTGGAGTCTTACGAAGTCTAAAAGTCAAAGCTTGAGGCTTTAATAGTCATCAGGAATACATTACGATCGTTCCTTAGTGTTACAAGGATATTCATTACATGATCCTCGGTCCTCGAGCATCAAGTAATGAGGGGCTAATTGTAGAGGTCTATTTTATCAAAGCCCAATAAACAAGGCCCATACTCATTCAAGGGTCTTGGGGCCTAATAAATGCGCGTCGAGGCCCAACAATCAGAGGTCGAGAGGATTGATGACAAAGAGGAGATAAAGAGCAAGCCGTTGTAGAGCTCGCAGCTAGGAGATCAAGTCAAAAAGGGAATGTTTAAAGATAGACGAGACTCGGTCAAAACCCTGGTAGGGATAAGTGTTTATCCCCGGAAATAAGGGAGAATCCCTTATTTTTAGGAAGAGAGGTTACAGTCCCATCTATATATGTGAAGCTAAGGAGTGAAGCAGAGACATTCGAATTTTGAACAGTCAAGCTAATAATATACTTGATTCTCTATATACGTGTTTAATCTCATTTTGACTTCCTTCTTCGGCCTCAAGGAATCTATTAGGTTGCCAGAGCTCGAACATAATATCAAAGTTAATTGTAGAAATCGTCCAACTACAGACAATATGATAAATTTGAGATTGAGATATTGTGAAATTTGTGAGGTGCGTGAAAATTTAGTAAAAATGGTTTCTATTTATAGAGAATGAAAAACACGAATTTTGATATTTTTTATTTTTTTTAAATTATTAAAAAAAATATATGCACTATATCTACATGTCCAAATAAAATTTACATATCCAATAAAATAGAGACAAATGTCCAAATAAAATTTATATATCCAATACAATTTAAATATAATGGATATATTTTATTTTAATAATACATACAACATTACAGAATATAAAAAATAATAAAATAATAGAGAGAGGAGAGAGAGACCAATGTTCAGCTGGTCTCCCTCGGTTGAACACCCATTTCAGCTTTTTTTCATTTTTGTTTTTTTTTCCTAAATGCCAGCTTGGTGGTCAAACGGTCAAGCAGCCGATAATTCCAATCTTACAACCCGTTCAATACATGTGCGTGTGTGTGAGAGAGAGAGAGATGAATTAGAAAAAGCATAGTGATAGCAATTCTTATTTTTATTTTTGTATTTTGTCGACTATGTTATGTGAGGGACAAAAGATGATAGTTAGGGGTGCACACGGGTCGAATTGGGCGGTTGAGAGTGTTTATATACTATATAGGCAACTCATAAATTACGGTTTGAAAAAATTATAGGCCATTAGCATTTTTTTTATTGCACAACCCAAACCAACTTCTCATAAGGATATAAGGGTTGTGTTGGGTTCATAGAGTTAATTATGATAAAAAAATTTAAACTTTGAAATTAATGTTACCAGAACTTATATATAATTTAAAAAGAATTGGCATTCTAGATCATTAATAACATATTTTAAACAATATTGATTAAAAAACATATCAAATAAAATAAGATATTAGACATGACATGCATCATAGTACAGACATAATTACTAAACAAACAAATTATATAAGCAATTTCTTTAAAAAAACATATATACAATTATAATGACCTACAATCACCCATAAACCAAAATTTTAATAATTAATATTAAAGTTCTGAACAATAAATAAAAAAGTCTTAAAATTACAAAAAAAAAGTTTAAAAGCCTTAACTAGCTTCATGCATTCAAAAAAATTATTTGCACACATGTTTATGAATGATTTAGTAATAATTGTAAAGAAATTAAATTACATTTAAAATTAGAACTTTTTAGTTTGTATACGGGCTGATTGTTTGAGTCAATACACTTAAAACAGTGAGCCAACCCATTAAGATCAGTCTACAAAGTGTATAAATCAAAATAATTTCAGTTTATTTTCGTAAGGGCAAAACTGAACATTCAAATAAGATTTTTATTTAATTTAAGTATGATAGTTATGACTTATGAGTAGTAAGATGGAATTACCCTAATTTTTATTATAAAAGGCTTATCAATCGATCCAGAGGAGCCCAACAACAAGGGTAGTCACTAGTGAATAACATTAGGAGTGCTATTCATAATTTACCATAAAAGTAGGGAGGCAAATGACATATGTGAAAAGTGGGATGCCCTAAATGTTATTATTGACTCATACAATACAATACAAGTAGCCCCACTTCGGCGCAGTGCCTTCCTCACTCCAAAACCTCCCTAAACCCCTGAATCGATTGATCAACCCCCTGCGCAAGAAACACACGCACATGCATATATGATATATATATGTATCGATTCTGATATATGATTGAATGTAAATTCTCAAGGCAATCGATTTTCTTTTCCACCTGTTTTGATCATTTTTCTCGCTGCTTTTATTAGCAACTGTAAGTAATCTCTTTCTCTTCTTCGTCTGTCTCACGCCTATATGCATAATAAGCACCCATTTAGCTCGAAGACTAGATTTTCTTTTCGGTTATTGTTTTTCTTTATCTTATTTCGGAATTCAATTGCCGATTGCTTGAAATTTGGGTTTTCTTGCGCTAAAGGTTAGATGGTTAATGAGTTCTGTTAAGTTCTATGCTTGATTTTTGTTTTATTTTTTTGTACCTACGAATGTCTGCATTTACTGATTGTTTCTGCCAAGGATTTGACCTTCTAACTCCACGATTTCAGGTCTGTATCAGCAGAATGTTGTTGTATATATGTGCTTGTTTGTTGATTCTAGGGTTTTCTTTCGAATGCACCGACGAGTTGTGTTTCATTGGTCTGATGAAATTCAAGGCATACTCATTCTACCCTTAATTATGGTGATATACACATATAGCAGGGGTGTCTCTGTCTGTGTGGTGCAAATCTTTTTTTGAGTCTCTCAAGAGAAGGATAGCTGCCAGACAGCGTGATAGGAAATAAATTATGCAGTAGCTTTTGGTGATTGCTATTTTTCCGAGTTAGCAATGGGTTTTATGGATTCCAGTATAGTGTTCAAGTATATAAAATGCAATATTTTAAGTGAAGATGATTCACTCAATTTATAGACTTATAGTAAGCCTATGCCAGTATCTTACTTTACATAGCCTCTGCTTAAGGAAGCCAAATTCCAGAAACAGTAATGTTTCTCTCCAATAGAACTACAACAATTGACAGCTAAGTTTCTTAGAACGATTGAATAAATATGGTCCCTATTTGGAAGATACCTTGGGTATACTTGTTAGTGTAGAAATGGTACATTAAATAGGTCCATTGAAATATTGTTATCTTATGTCGGGTTTTCGGGAAATTGTTGCTACTACTTGTTAGTGTACAAGTGCTTTGTGAAATTTTGTACCCGTGTCAAGTCACTCAGATCTTTCTGACATGAACCCTACTTTTTTGTATAGGATCTTTTCCTTCTTGTGTTATTTTTATATCATATTTGTAATATGAATCCTAGTGACACTTAATATTCTGATTCAGTTTTCCTATTGATTTTTCTTTGTTGTTCCAATGCTCAGCCATAAGGTTGGCAAATTCTGACTTTGTTTTTATTTGTGAAGAGAGGAAATGATGGCCTCTGGGGTGATTTTGAGAAGGAGAAAGAATCATTCGGATTACTTGAATCTCTCTCTTCGTTCTATTCAAACATTCCATACTTTGGGTAGTGGTCAATCTTGTTCTCCTGATTACACCGCCATTACGGACCACAGTCCCCAAAATTTAATTCATTTGAGAGAAAATGACGAAACATCAGTTTTGTGCAAGAAGCCGCTGGATCCCATAGCCTTAGGAATCTTCAGGCATAAAGCTCATGAAATCACATCACTAAGATATGGGAACAGAAGGTCAGATTTCAATTACCTGATGGGTGCTAGGATGATATCACAATCCAGATGTTATGCTTCAACAGCAACTGCGAGGCAGCCTGACCCGGGAAGGGATGATGAGGATAATGAGGAAATGGCTACACAAAAGAAAAAAGAAGCTTCCCCTGAAGAATGTGACCAAGCTGTGGTGGGCCTGAGTACTGCAAAGGCCAAAGCAAAAGCTAAAAAGCTACAAGAATCTAAGAGTACTGATAAGACGATCTTAAAGAAACTATGGGCCACATTTCTGGGTATTGGGCCAGCTCTGAGGGCTGTGGCTTCCATGAGCAGGTCAGATTTTTTTCTCAATCTAGTTATCTGCTCCTCTTGGTTGTCAAACTAACAAAGAAAGATGTCCCTTATGATCTTCTTATCGATACCTACAGGGAAGACTGGGCCAAAAAACTTGTGCACTGGAGAAGTGAGTTTGTATCAACATTACAACATTACTGGCTAGGTAGTAAGCTTCTGTGGGTTGATGTGAGGATCAGTTCGAGATTGTTGATGAAACTTGCTAGTGGAAGGAGTCTCTCCAGGAGGGAGAGGCAACAGCTTACAAGAACTACTGCTGATGTTTTTAGGCTAGTTCCATTTGCTGTTTTTATCATTGTTCCTTTTATGGAATTTTTGTTGCCCGTTTTCCTCAAGCTCTTCCCGAACATGCTTCCATCAACTTTCCAGGATAAAATGAAAGAAAAGGTATGGATTCAGAAGTCTATTGGTGTATGAGAGGATGTATATGCAATCACTGTGTGCGTTTTCATTTTGGCTTCCGATAGTGAAATCTTATAGTCCAGATCACAATAGTCGTCAGTTTGTGAAATCTTTCTTGTCATCAGGGAAATAAGCTAATCACTGCCTCTTTATTTTTGTCCGTGGAGATTCCCTATAGGAAACTTTTGTAGATGTGTCCGCAAGTATTCCTGTATCATTTCTTCCAAGAAGAGACTTGTTCAAGAAGAAATCCAGAAGATGTTGATCGTAAATGAAAAGATTGGTTACAAAGAAAGGAGAGAATAGATCCTACTTCTATTCCATCTCTGTTATCCATTTGCCCTGGCCTGAATAATGCTCTTTTAACCGGAATATTGCCGATATAATCATTAGAAGCTAATTCTGATCAATTCAAAGATAATTTGGATTCCATTAGTAACGAGGATTCGGAATATCATACATTGAACAATCAAAGAGGGATTCAACCACTTCATATTGCACATATACAGTTATCCTCCCTGCAAGTTGTAGTCCTTTTTTTTTTTTCTATCATTTCTGAAAAATAAAGTTGAAGCCTAGGACTCTGAGAGACTCCGAATTTTTGCTTTGGAGCTCTGTCAATGAAATTTTGAGACAATTCATGCAAAGTGCATGCTGTGTTTGCCAAACATCCTTCATTTTTGTTTGTGAGACATCTCATGTTTTTAGCAAGCATTGGAGACCGAGCTTGTTTGACCTATTAATGTTATTTCTGTGTATAATGGTGATTTATATGTTATAAGCATTTATCTGCTATTTGTACCTGTTTCTATCCATGGAAGTAAGATTTTGTAATCTTTTAAGCTATTATTATCTCCTCTGGCATTTGTCCAGGTAAGCTAGTAGGTGGGTGCCAGCTCGTACAGGCCTTAAATTAGGTTGAATAATACAGTACTGGGCTCATGCAGATTCGTGCTGAATGCTTACCCTTTCCCTTTATTTGGTTATATTTCTTCAAGCATTCTTCATTGAGATTCTTCATCCGCAATGCTTGCAGGAAGCATTGAAAAGGAGGTTGAATGCCAAAATAGAATATGCAAAGTTTCTACAGGAGACTGTCAAAGAAATGGCAAAAGAAGTTCAAAATTCACGGACTGGAGAAGTTAAGAAAACGGCTGAAGATCTTGATGGATTTCTGAACAGGGTCAGTGCAAATTATCAATTCGTCAGAAGAGAGTCCTCCAGTCATAGTTTCATTAAATTTTGATGTGTTTCTTGTTCGATACAGGTCAGAACTGGTGCTGGTGTCTCAAATGATGAAATTCTAGGATTTGCCAAGTTGTTCAATGATGAACTCACTCTAGATAATATTAGCAGGTTTGCTCTCTCATGATTATAATTATATCTCATTGCCTTTCTGTTGAATACATTATTATTATATTTGCTTGGTGTTAGTAATATAATTTTGCTGACAGGCCACGCCTAGTTAATATGTGCAAGTATATGGGAGTAAGCCCTATTGGGACTGATGCTTACTTGCGTTATATGCTTCGGAAGAGATTGCGGAGGTGAGCTATTTCCCTTCCTGTAAAGTGTTCGATATAGAGTCTTTTCTGTATTAGAAATTGCACGTTTATAACAGTTTAGGACATTAAATTATCACTGTTGAGTGTTGTGGGAGTGTAACTTGAAGCAACTATGCAACTGTTTTACCTTTGGAAATTGGAAGGATATTTTTATGATGATACTGACATACACCTTAGAAGAAAATCCCCACAGTTACTCTCCGAAAATATATCCAGACATTCCCTTCGTTTTATGTTTCTTTCTTCTATCTGTGGAGGTGATCAATTTTTATGCTTTGGCTTGGTCTAAAAGCAGCAAGTATGGACATTAAATATATACCTTTATTTTGCATATTAACCCAATAAAGAAATCTGTTAATCAAATTCTGTTATAACTGAATACTGACTTATTGAGGTCTATTTGGGTACTCTTTGTAGGATAAAAAATGATGACAGGTTGATCCAAGCAGAGGGTGTTGAATCTCTATCAGAGGCAGAGCTTCGTGAAGATTGCAGAGAGAGGGGTATGCTTGCAGAACTTTCAGTGGATGAAATGCGTCAACAGGTCTGTATGACAACAAAAGTGCATCACTCATTAAAAGTGATTTTGGGTTGTAGGATTTCTGGGAGACACACTTTAAGTTTCTTGATATGTGAATTTTATATATATTAGAACGTGTATGCTGATGAAAGCTTTTACTAGTGAGTTACAGGACATACATTGGTGTTAAATCTGTTTGCATAACCAAGCTTCACTCCTCTTTCTATATGCTTGCATGGAAGTTCTATATGCTGGCATACCTTTGAATGTTGTTCAAACTACATTAACTAACTGTCCTTTTTTCAGTTGCGAGACTGGCTAGATTTATCTCTGAATCACTCTGTTCCATCTTCTCTGTTGATTCTTTCCAGGTTAAGATTCTCTTATAAATTCATCACTTTCCAATTTGAAATTATCATTATCTTCTTACGCAGCTGTTGATATATCTGCTAATGATTTTCTCAGAGCCTTCACATTATCAGGAAAGCTGAGGCCAGAGGAAGCAGTTCAAGCTACTTTGTCCTCGCTTCCGGATGAGGTTGTGGATACTGTTGGTGTTACATCACTTCCATCTGAAGATTCTCTTTCCGAAAGGAGGAGGAAGCTGGACTACCTTGAAATGCAGGAGGAACTTATCAAGGTTGATTGGTTGTTTTACTGTTTACATTTTCTCCTATGAAGAATTGTCTATTTTGGTCTGAAACTGTTTTCTTCTTGATCTCATGTTCCCATTCTTTTCTTTTATTCATCTGACATTAGGAGGAGGAAGAGAAACAGGAAGAAGAACTAGCCAGGAAAAATGAATCTTCTGATGCTGAGGTGGATGTGGCTTTGAAGGAGATGATCAATCCGACTGCAAAAGAAGCTCAAGAACAAGCTAGAGCTCGAGCTCTGGATAAACAAGAACAGCTTTGTCAGCTTAGTCGTGCATTAGCTGTTCTAGCTTCTGCATCGGTAATGATAATAATAATAATAATAATAATAATAATAATAATAATAATAATAATAATAATAATAATAATAATAAAAATAAAAACTTGCTTTGAGTTACTTAAGAATTTGTACTCTTCACATTTAGATTTTTATTCTCCATTTCCCATTTTCATTCTTGTGCTTTATTATCGCAGTCGGTGAGCAGGGAGCGTGAAGAGTTCCTAAGGCTGGTCAATAGAGAGGTATCTGTTGACTTTTGATTTAACTATAAATGAGTGTTCATTGGTTCACTTGCAATGATGAACAAAATATCTAGCTGCCATTTATTCCTTAACCAAGTCTTAATGAATTATTACTTTCTTGTTATGGTTTGTACCTTGTTGCCTTGAAAGGAGATAAAAAATCTTTGTTGAGCACTTTTGGTCTCTGATACTTGTTTGGAGATTACTTTTGTTGTTGAGTTAATATTTTCTTGACTTAGCTCCATTCGGATTAATGAACATGTGCATATCTGATAATGCTCAAATTATATAATTTAGTTATAGTTTCATTATAGGATTCATTCAAGCAAAACAGTTGATTTGCCCATCACTTCTTGTTCTTGGAAGTAATTGCTTCTACAAATTGCTTTTAAATATGGCTTTAAAACTCTGCATTCATATATATAATTGAAAATTTTGTTCAAATGTACTCCATTATGTCATTATATTCGATTTCATTTATTTTAAAATCCATATGGACGTTTTTGCTTGAATGTTTTCAATTTAACTGATTTTTTTCGTAATACAATGGTCAGATTGAGCTATACAATAGCATGGTGGATAGAGATGGAACAGATGGTGAAGTAGATGCAATGAAGGCATATAAAGCTGCTCGGGATGAAAGCGAGGATGGAGCTGAAGTTCCTGAGCACAAGGTTTCATCTGCTCTTGTAGATAAGGTATGCTTCTCCTTAACATTCCCTAAGAAGTAATGGACTCACACCTAGCCCGACACGCCGACAAAATGCAAAAAAAAAAAAAGCAACACCACCCAAGGAAAATGCAATGACTGGATTGAATAAAAATTACTAAAAAAAATAGTTACCCATGCAGCTGATATGAATGCATGCAATTAACTGTGTCCAATTTTGTCTAGGTTGAGGCAATGCTACAAAAACTTGAGAAAGAAATTGATGATGTCGATGCAAAAATTGGTGATCAGTGGCGAATACTCGACAGGTAGACCCATGACCTTTTCTGTTATCATGATTTTTTTTTCCATGTTAATTCAGTTTAGGGAATTATGGCTTTTCGGTGCATGGTTGTTATTCTTTGCTAGTCAGGTTTTGTATATGATTTCTCCTTTGGTCACAATTGAATGTTTCCATCTCCTTTTAGAATGTTCACATAGTGTTACATTTTTTAAAACATTATTTTTTAACCAACATCTTACTTTAAGTAATGATGTAATTGTACCAACTTTAAACAATAATTGTTAATGCTAACATAGTAACCCATTATGAAACTGTATAACATACTCTGAAGGAGCCAAGTTATGTTGTATATGTTTTGCTGATAAAGCTCCCCATTAATATTATGATCCTTGCAGAGACTATGACGGTAAAGTGACACCTGAGGAAGTTGCATCCGCTGCTGCATATTTGAAGGACACGTTAGGCAAAGACGGGGTGCAGGAATTAATCAGCAATCTTTCCAAAGATGCAGGTTAGTTGTTGACTTGTCGCACGTTGAAAATGTCCAACACACGACCAATCTACTGATCTGAATACCCCTTTGATAACTCTTGCTGGTTTTCTTTGAGCCCCTCGTTTCCCGTACTCATTATGTTATTTACTTCAGATGGAAAGATACACGTCGAAGATATAGTGAGACTGGGCAGTCGTATGGAAGGTGGCAGATCGGCTGATTCTGACGATATGTAGATGATAGAAGCGGTATAATTTTTGCCTTCGGCTATACCGATGTAGGTCACAAAAAGGTTCTAATCCCATATCAACACTTATTTTCATTGCTTTCTACCTTTTTGTGTACAATAGCTGAAACCTACACCACCACGAAAGATCCTTGTCTGTATTTGAGCATGAAAAGAGATCTATGAGCTTGAGTAGCAATTAATGAGAGGTTTTTTTACTAGTGTAAAAATAACCTTTTATATAGAAAGCATGTAAAAATCATCTTCATGTAGAAAGCCATTACTCATAAAATCTCATCTTATGAAATCTGTTCTTTTACTTCCTGTAATACTAACTGGAGGCAGAGATTATTGCTGTTTTGGGAGGGGAGAGAAAACACTTAAATTTTGAGGATCTTTTTATGATGCTAAGCTGCCCATTTTGTTCAATTTGGATTTTTAGCTACAAAAATGTTTACTCGTTTAATGTCTCAATTGTATTTTTGCGCGACTAATGAAGTTACTGAATACTTTTAAATATATATATTTTTTCATTCATATCGTAATTGACGAGTACACTAGAGAAATGAACTAACTACATGTAGTATAGTAAAAAAAATAATGGACCTAGACTTAGG
The DNA here is from genome assembly GCA_026008535.1 of Perilla frutescens. Classification (NCBI taxonomy): domain Eukaryota; kingdom Viridiplantae; phylum Streptophyta; class Magnoliopsida; order Lamiales; family Lamiaceae; genus Perilla; species Perilla frutescens. Next base: position 5,486,279 of record BRKX01000006.1, on the reverse strand, counting down.
AAGATAAATCAAAATTAGCTATTCAGAAGTTTGGAAACAAATTCCTCAATGTTGTTAGCAGAAGTTCCACCTATTTCGACTGCCTCATCAGCCAATTCCTTCCACTTGCAAGCATTTTTCTTGAGCTCAGTCCCTTCATCTCCTTCAACAACTTGTTTGATGCGCATTGCAATCTCGTCTCTACCAATGATCCCATTTTCACCACTTTTAACTCCGATCCCAATTCTCCACACATCCTCTATAAACTTGGCATTCGTAGTCTGGTCATACCGCTGAGCCATGGCCACAAGAGGCACGCCATGGCTCAGTGCCTCGAGAGTAGAGTTCCATCCACAATGAGTCATGAAACATGCTAATGCGCGATGAGCCAAGACTTGGGGTTGGTGGCACCATTCGACAATTAGGCCTTTTTTTGAGTCCAAAGAATCGAATATCCGAGGAAGCTTATCAATCTCAGATGATCTTACTACCCACAAGAAGGGGCAGTTGCTCATTACCAGGCCATACGCCACTTCCTCCATTTGTTCCTTCCCAAAAGAGGCTAGGCTTCCAAACGACACATAAACGACGGACCCTGTTTCCCTCGAGTCCATCCATTCTCTGCAGGCTTCATGCTTTGGCTCAAACATGTTGATCATATGGCTCTTGTTGGAAAATCTCTCAGTTTTATTGACTAGTAAGTACGTAGGTCCAATAGTCTTCACGGGCCATCGACTTGCCATCCAATCCAGTACCTAATTGAAGGGCAAGTTCAGAATTGTTCAATTCTTCAAAGGCCAATTCTAAACATAGTCACGATTTTTCTTATGATAGCCCCATTTTTTAAAATAAAATAAAAATATTATGTAATTATACTATATTACCCTCGTAGCCCAAAATTTTAAATCAAGATAAAAGAATAAATCTTACAACCCCCAACCAACTTTTCCATAAAATTCGAGGGTTTGAAACCTTAATTGGAAGAAGAATATTGTCTTGTTCATCTAGTTCATCGATTAATATCGAGAAATTAAAGCATGAAATAAATAAATTTGATAAAAATTGGGCAGATAATTTGAAGGCCTTCACTTTCTAAGAAATTTTAAATCCATGATATAATATTATATGAGAACTTAATTCTATCTTTTTTCTTCTTGAATAAGGTTCCATAAAAATGAAATGCAGCAAGGCGAAACAATCCAAAATTTTGGGGGAAAAAACACACCTAAAGTATTGGATCTTTATCAAGAACTTGGCTTGGAGAAAGATTCTTTTTTTTTTTTTTTATGATTTGATTTTATGTCCATTTTTATTTGATTATGTATTAATGGAAGAATTGCCTATTTTTCCATTCAACAATGATTTTTTTTTCCCGGAAGAGTTGGAGGCTATAGATAAAACTTTATTTCTTTATTAGGGTTTTCAAATAGAAAGCTATAGTGCTACACTATAAGGGTAAAATAGTAGAAATAAATTATCTTTTTATTTTTATTTAAATATGAAATATCCCTTCTTCAAAGTATGTAATGAATTAACGTGTTCTATTATTTTTACATATCTAGACTAATTAATCATTCAAAGTAGACAAGGCCGAAGTGAATCAAAATTTGCATCCAAAATAGTATACAAATTAGTCATATCATCTCTGTCTTAATTAGTTGTGCTATATTGATTGCTATTTTGAATTATTATCATGCATGTTGCACCATTAACTCACAACTACTTGTAGAGATAAGATGCTTGTGGCTAAAATCATCCTGAAAAAATGTGCTCACAATCTCTAACATTCATCATGAGATTTCCTGATCAATAAACAGTAATACAAGAAAAAAAAAACATATATCCAACGGAAAAATTCCAACAGGTAGTAAACCCGTTGGAATATTTTTTAATAATCCAACGGATTCTAGCTCTAGCTACACCCTCATACGTACGTACCTCAGATTCCAGCTTGTGGAAGGTGTTGAAAAAGATCCAATCGGCCCTCTCAAGATTCAAGAACTGATTAGCAAGAATATCCACAGCAGTCTGCTGCGAATCTACTGCATGAGAAAAGCAAGGCAGATCATTCATTCCAAGAGTAGGAAGAGCAGGCAACGACACCGTAGAGTCTTGGTATGGAAACCTCAGTAACCCTTGTTTCAAATGGTAGTATACGGTGCAGGCAGCGCATGACTGCGTGAAAAACGAAGCTCCAAGTAAACCCCGCTCATGTGCAATATCGAGAACCCAAGGCATTAGAGAGTCGTATATAATCACTTTAGCCCAACCTTGGTCTAACAATTGGGCTAAGTTATGCGAGAGATTAGTCTTCATGCGACTCAAGTAGGCTTCCACCGTCTCGGGTTCCTTAACATGCTCGTAGCCATCGGAGATATTGTGAATGGTGATCGAGCCGGGCTCGTAAATCTTTGCGGACATGCTCAGAGCTGTAGTCACGACGAAGGTGACGACGAGACCCTTCGCGGCTAGAGACTCGGCAAATGCTAGAGAGGGATTAATGTGGCCTTGTGCTGGGTATGGGATGATCACCACATTTGGCTTTGCCATTTTCTTGATTTTATTTTGTATGTCATGCAATTTTCAATTTAGCGAAGTATGTTATGCAAAATTGAATGTTGCTCAAGAAACAAAGAGGTCTATTTATATAACTTATAGCCTAGCTATACTTTGGTAAAAAAAAAAAAAGAGAGAGTGAGCACGTGACAACCACACGAGGTTTCCTGCTTGCACTGTGTTGCATTCCGTATTGCACTCTCAAATTACTTTTTTTTGTATTTTTTTGTGATTTAATTTAATTTTATGATTGTTCATTAATTAGGGTTTATAATTATTTTTTAGTGTTTAAGTTCTGATTTTCAATTAATAATTTGATAATGAAACACAAAGAATCGCAACAAAAAATTTGAACCGTGTGACAACACGTACCACTAACACGGGAAATTCCATGACATCCTAACACACACTATATACCCTAATCTACACATTAAATTTTGGACGTAATTTTCAAAATTTTGTGAGAAAGCTCGCAGCCGAGTGCATAGGGTAGGCCGGAATCGTTAATATGTAGCTCTGCCGGGGTCCGCCTTATATATGGGCTTCAATGTTGCAATATTTTCTAATTCGGAACAATTGATTGCGTCACATAATTGCAAAACGACTCAAAATACAATTCGAATGCGATCTTACGTTTTGTTCGGTTTTATTCCGTATTACGCTAAGTCCATTTATTTTCTAGGTTTTTAGCTAGGTTCGTTTTAATTGTATACATGTCCTTTATTTTGTGCCTTGAGTCGAAAAGAGCAAGATTAAGGGCACGAAGAGAGTAGAATCTTGCGATATGGGAATCCTAAAGCTGAAATACCATGATGCGGACAAAATGATATTTTTATAGAATCAAACTTGATAAAATCATGATTCATTCATATCGAGAATTTTGGTACAAAATATCTGTTTTATAAAATATCTAAAAATCAACTAGAGCACATGTGCTTCTCTTTATTTATACAATAGTAAGTGGTGGGAACAAAGAAGATCTATGGCTATAATCTTGGATCCGCAACTAAGCTCTATCAACGGTGAGATATGCAGCAAAGGATGCGAGTGAGTGGTCCTGGATTGCCACGTAGGCATGCATGTGCATGTATGCACTTCATGCATGCAGTGAGACAGAGACTTGTTGTAGTGTTACTCTTGCTATCTTGCTGGCTTGATCCGTATTTCTAACAGCCCCTGCAGACCCGACGCGGTGCAAATCACCAAGACGGAGGCTGGAGAGTAATAACCTGAAACGAGGACCCGGTAGAGACTTTGTGAATAAATCCGCAAGCTGTTGAACAGAAGAAACATAGCAAGGACGAATGAACCACGTTGATAGTGAGTTCTAGCAAAATGGCAGTCAATGTCCAGATGTTTCGTACTTTCATGATAAACTTGATTTTGCGAAATCTGTATGACGGCTTGGTTATCACAATAAACAGGAATAGGCAATGCAAGAGGGATAGAAAAATCATGGAGCATGTAGAAGAGCCACATCAGTTCTCTTGTGGTGTAGCTGAGACTACGGTATTCGGCCTCCGCGGTGGACAAGGACACAGTGTCTTGTTTCTTACATCACCATGACACTAAACAAAATCCTAGAGAAACACAATATCCAGTTAAGGAGCGTCGAGTGTCAGAACAGAGCCCCAATCGGCGTCACAGTGAGCTTTAAGATCAAAGGTGGAAGAAGAGGTATATAAGAGACCAAGAGAAGACGTGCCCTTTAGATATCGCAGCACATGTTGAGCAGCATTCCAATGATCAACCGTGGGGGAATTAACAAACTGACTCAACTGTTGGACGACATAAGAGAGGTCAGGCCGTGTAAGATTGAGATATAAAAGCTTCCCCACAAGTCTCCTATACAAATCAGAATTGTCAAGCCTATCTCCCTTCCGTTGCAGAGTGAGACCAGGGGGAAATGTTGTACTAGCAGACCTACTCCCACTCATACCAGCTGAATCTAAGAGATCTAAGATGTATTTCCGCTGACATAAGAAATTCCCCGAAGTAGATCGAGCTATTTCAATCCCAAGAAAGAATTTAGCCCCTAAATCCTTAATAGTGAAAGCTTGATGAAGAGACTCTTTCACAGTAGCAATTATGTCAAATGAAGGTCCTAGAAGTAATATATCATCAACATAAACAAGGAGAGCAATAAAGGAGGATCCTGAACCCTTTAGATAGAAGCAATGGTCACTAGGTGACTGAGTGAAGCAAAGGGAAAGAAGATGCTTACCCAATTCATGGTTCCATTTCCGTGATGCTTGCTTCAACTCGTATAAACTTTTGATAAGCTTGCAGACCTCTCCCTGAATTCCTTTGCTATATCCCTGTGGCAATTGCATGTAGATTTCATCAGATAGGTGCCCGTGCAAGAAGGCATTATTGATATCAATTTGATGCAAATGCCAAGAAAATTGTGTTGCCAAGGCAAAAAACAATCTCACTATCACCATCTTGGCTACAAGAGAAAAAACTTCATGATAGTCAATTCCAAAGGATTGATTGTATCCTTTGGCAACTAAACGAGCCTTATAACGCTCGATAGTCCCATCTGAATGCAACTTCACCTTGAAAACCCATTTGGATCCTATGGCAGTTTTCCCTACTGGGAGAGGAACCACCTCCCAGGTGTGATTGTCTTCTAATGCTGCTAATTCCTTATCCATAGCAGCTCTCCATTCTGGTGATGTACAAGCTTCAGAGTAAGTAGTAGGCTCTTTGACAATCTGTACATTCATCAAATAAGCAATGTACTCAGGTGATAAGGCTGGTGAGATATAATGAGGAAAAGTTTGAGGAGTGAGGCTAAGTGTAGGATCTGCAATATCTGAAATGCTGGCAGAGTTACAGACATAATCTTTCAAGTAAAGTGGAGTATGACATGTTCGAGTACTCCTCCTGACTACTGATGCAATGTCAATAGGAGAAGCTTCATCAATATCAGTTGGAGATAAAGTACAAGACTGTTGTTGAGCTGGGAGCTCAATAAGATCAAAAGATTGTGACTGATCTGGAACCTCACATTCATGGTGAGGAGCATGAATATCTCATCTGGAAACATCACATTCATGATGAAGAGTATGAATATCTGATATGAGAACATCTGTACTGAGTTCTGCACCTTCATCAATTGGTGCTAGGGTGACTGATAAATTAAAACTCTGGAATGGTAAAGAAGGAACCTGTGATTCTTGTAATAGAAATATATCAGGAACAAAAACAATATCTCTGCTAGTGCAGATCTTGTGACTCACCAATTCATAGACAGTATATCCTTTGTGTTGTGGTGAATGCCCGAGAAACACACACTTCTTGCTTCCGGAATCAAACTTTGACTTAGTAGGCAGGATATTTCCCATATAAACTAAGCAGCCAAAAGGTTGCAGACCAGTAAGCTGTGGAGCAGTCCCAATCAACACACTATAGAGGGTAGCCTATTAATAAGCCATGTGGCATGAATGATAGAAAATGGCAAAAAATGAGAGGGCAGATGACTATGGAACATCAGGGCTCTTGCCACTTGCAAGAGGTGCCTGTGTTTTCTCTCTACCACCCCATTTTGTTGGGGTGAGTAAGCACATGTCCTTTGATGATGAACACCATGCTCATCTAAGATTCTCTTTACATTATGATTAAGGAATTCTCCTCCATTGTCTGTTCTGAGAGTTTTTATGTGTTTCCCAAACTGAGTGTGAACCATATGAATGTAATTCTTGATGAGATTCCACACTTGCACTTTGGATTTGAATAAAAAAGTCCAAGTAGCTCTGGTATGGTCTTCTACCACAGTTAAGAAAAAAGAAGTTCATGTCAGATTATTTTCATGACATGGACCCCAAACATCTATGTGTATAATGTCAAAGAGATTCTCACTTCTTCTATGTAACAAAGGAACTGGGTTCCTCTGGTGTTTTGCCTGGTAGCAAACCTCACAGCTTTTCAGGCTTGCCAAGTCTTCTTCTCTCAATCTTTTTTTGCATTGAGGGATATGTTCCATGGTAGTAGCTGAAGGGTGACCAAGAACCTCATGAAATCTGATAATATCCATCTCTGCAGCAGTAGCATATACTTTGGCATCTGTAGAAGATTCTTGTGGAAAGACATATAAAGATCTCTTCAATTTACAGATTCCTAACACTTGATCATTTGTCCTCTTCTTCACTATACAGTGGGATGCCAGAAAATGCACCTTCCCATCAAGATCTTTAGTCAATTGGCCCACTGACAATAAGTTGTGTGTAAATTGAGGAGCAAATAACACATTATGCAGCAACAAGTTCTGGTTAATCCTTGCAATTCCTGCAAGATAAACCCACACACTATTCCCATCTGGTATGAATATCTGCAAGGAATGTCTTAACCTTTTCATTTCAGTTAGTAATCCAATGTTGTAACACATATGGTGATGAGCTCCAGAATCCACAATCCAATCTGTATTATCCACCTCTGCAGAAGCTCCAAAGGCATAATGTCCTTTAAAAGCTATAGGAGAAGAGCCTAAATCAATTTCTCCCATGTTTGCTAAGTTTACAGCTCCTTCAGACATAGCCTCTCCTTTATTTCCCTTTTGAAGTAACTGTGATAACTGTTTAGCTAGTTCTGTGAGCTGGATTCCATTAAATATATCATTTGGATCACCAAATTTTCCAACTTTGGTAGTATCAAAATCAGGACTATAGCTTTCTTCTTCCTGTTGTACAGCACAATGTGCTTTTCCTTTGGTTTTATCTGCCCTATATTTCCTGTACCAATCTAGAATCCCTACATTATCAAAGCAATCTGCCTTAATGTGTCCTATCACAATGGTCACATCTCAGTTTACTTTTCTCTTCTTTAGTTAGCCTTTTTTTAAATGTGTCGCCCTTATATCCTCCTTTTTGGGAACTATACAATGTAGCATGATCCAAACCCTCAGTTAACTGATTTGTGACTTTTATTTGTTCCTCAACCTGTAAAATCATGGAGTAAGCTTGACTGAGGTTTGGCAAAGGATTCATGATCAAAATTTGTTGCCTTATAATCTCATAGACATCATCCAATCCCATTAAAAACTGCATAAGATGTTCTTCCTCTAAATCAGTTTTAATATCCTCTTGAGCCTCACAAATGCATGATCTTGAGTTCTTAAGCAAGGCTAAATCGTCCCAAAGAGCAGTCAAGTTATTGAAGTATATCATAACACTCTGAGATTGTTGACTATATGTAGCAATTTCTCGACGCAATTTATATATGCATGGACCATTTCTCTTCCCAAATCGACGCTGTAACTCATCCCATAACTGTTGTGATATCTCGAGGTTTTGAAAGCCTCGAGCAATCTCCTTAATCATAGAATTACAAATCCAGTTGAACACAATATAATCAACACGAAGCCATTGCATGTAGTCTACTGAATCTCTTCTAGGCTCATGTTACGATCCATCAATAATCCGTAATTTATTTCTAGACAATAACCCGCCTAATCGACCGACACCAACCATGAAAGTTAATTCCATCGAACAAATCTGAGGTAAGATTCATACCGGGATGCTCGCTAGGAGCTAGATAGAGTTCATCATTAGCAAGGGATCGATGATTGGGAGTCTCCGCCTTTGTATGGCCCAATTGCAGTCCTTCCGCTCGCTCAGCATGATGATGAAGAGTATTATTGAGCTGCGGTGTTGATTCTACCTCTGAAGAGGCAGGATTTCTTCGAGGATTATTAGTTCTATTATGATCGCCTCGCTCGAGAGGATTATTCCCCATAAAACTGAGCTCCTCGTCACGCGTCTGCCGCCATGAAAATTGAGTATTCTTCTTGGTCATAATCGATCGATCAGAGATTGAGAAATCAGAAATGATCAATTGATGTTTGTGGAAAGAAATCAATTATATCTAGAACCAAGCTCTGGATACCATGATAAAATCACGATTCATTCATATCGAGAATTTTGGTACAAAATATCTATTTTACAAAATATCTAAAAATCAACTAGAACACATGTGCTTCTCTTTATTTATACAATAGTAAGTGGCGGGAACAAAGAAGATCTACGACTATAATCTTGGATCCGCAACTAAGCTCTATCAACGGTGAGATATGCAGCAAAGGATGAGAGTGAGTGGTCCTGGATTGCCACGTAGGCATGCATGTGCATGTATGTACTTCATGCATGCAGTGAGACAGAGACTTGCTGTAGTGTTACTATTGCTATCTTGCTGGCTTGATCCGCATTTCTAACAAAACTCCATGAAAGATGGCAACTTAAAGAGCTCGTATATCGCACTCCAACTCTTTAGAGTGGTTGTCATGCCAACAAGACCCGAACATATTCCAATCCTGACAGAGGCAGACTTGGTGTGAGCACAACACGTGAAGTTCGAAGACAGTTCAATTAAGAAGAAAGCCCGAGATGATTGAGATAAACTAAAGATTAGCTGAAGTCGATAAGATTCGGGATTTGATCGAGCCTACTAGAATATCAACCTTATCTACTGAAGAGATATAGGGCACAAGAAGATATAGCTTATCGAAATCTAGAAGAGATATACTTTGAAGAGAAGATAGCTAGGCTTATCTTTGGGGCTACTTCGAATTTTAATCTATTTGCAGCCCACGATTGCTAGGTTTTCGATTCAATATCGGTATAAATACCACTAGAGAGAGCTTTTCTTGGACATGAATTCACTTACTTTCAGATTTTAGTTCAGATTTTTGTTCATTCTTTTCCAGCGGTCTCCTGGGGCCTTATGCCCACAAGATGTAAGTTTTTCAGTTTATGTTGTTAAATTCGGCATTGGAGATGATGAATCTCCTTTTGTTTTATTCTAGTTAGTTTTACCTTTAATTCTGTCTTTCAATTCAATATTTATGTTTTTATCCGGCATGTGCTTAGCTAAATCTTTTATTCTGGATTGAACATGAGATGATAATTTAATAAACACAAAATATGTGAGGCAGTGTGGGCATAACACTGTGTGATTTGGTTTTCGTCGTATATTATTTTCTTTATTGTAGTAAAGGGTGTTAAACTGATTAATGTGGTTGGCAACTCATTAATTAGGATTAGGCACGCTTAAGTTAAAACAATTAATGAATCGTGACTGTATGTTAACCAGATGGTAGTAAGATATATCATGGGTTATCGTGGGCATATGAGAAATCAGTTTCCACAATAGATCTGGGTCTATATAGGACATAATGTTGCTTATCACTTATAATCTTCTAGGGAACCATGGTTAGATGAATAAGTTAGGGGATAAGGGACGAGAAATCACCCTTAGCCTAAACTGAAAGGATGAGATTGGGCACGCAATGAGGAACCTAGTACCTATAATTACATGATCATAATCATTTAAGGAAATCGGCGTGCCTATGATCAGGTGCTTTTATTAAGTTTGATTCAAAGTTCAAATCCGGAATTCTTTGTTATTTGATTTTCTTTATTAGTTTTGCATATTTATTTATTATTGTGATCAAGGATTGAAATATCGTGAAATATCGCGGATATTGACATTGCGATACAGATATTAGGGAGAATATCTTTTTTTCCGAGTATCGGTGAGATATCGCAATTTTTTTTATATTTCTATAATATATTTTGATTTTTATTTAATACTATATATTTTTGTGGTCTTTTTTAGGTCCTCAATGTAATTATTTGAGTTGCAATATTCTTTGCTTTATAAAGACACTCACTTTGCAAAAAATTATAAGAGAAAAAAGATCGGGAAACCAGCGGATGTCTTAGATTGAAAAGTGAGATGCGCTGGCTTTATTTTTTCATTTTTTCAGTTAGGGGACATGATGGACAAATCACTAAAGTTTTTCTCCCCATATATCATACGAAATTGCAATCTAAGAAATCAAGAAATATATCAAGCGCATGTGCATAATTATATCCATAATTACTCTAATGTGATGAGTTGATACCAATATTATGTAGAACAAGATGACATTCCATCTACTATATTTGAAGGGATAAAATCTTCTAGTCCACTTTTCATGTCCTACTATTATGTCCCACTATAAAATTTAATATTTTAAAAATCTTTATTATAAAAATAAATTTTATTATAATATTACAAATCATAATCAACATTTATTGCTAAAAATTAAAATTTTAAAAAATTATATACCCTATTTTTGGAATAATCAATCATATTAATCAATTATATTAACTAAAAAATAAGAAATAAATATTAAAAAATAAATATTAACCCTAATTGGGTGGAATGAACCTTAAATAATAATTATAAGATTAAATTAAGTCATAACAAATTGAAATTGAAGAAAATTTTTGATGAAAATCGAATAAAAATCAAAAGGCACACCAAATGGGATAGAGAAAAGTGAGATATATGATTTCATTTGATATTTGAACCTCATAGATCTTCATTTTGGTATTAATTGTACTTTATAATATTTATTTTGTTATTTTATGTTGTATTATGTATTATTTTATCAAATGTATTGTCTCAGACGGTATTTATATAATATATTATTCATATGTTTGCTTTCGAAAAACCATTTTATCAAAAAAAAATAGTGGAATATGTGAATAATAATATGTCATAATAGTTCCTAAAATTTCTCGCTAAATTTCCAAGATTTTAATATGATTTATGTCATTTTTTTCAATTTTCTGTGATATCGATATGCAATATCGATATATCCGGCGATATGTCCGAAAAATTGAAATTACGATATATGTTGTGATAGCGATGTTTTCATCCTTGATTGTGATCATAAAAAACTTAAAACCCCCTTATAATTAGTGACTAGAAAGAAAAGTTACATCAGTTCTTTGTGGGATCAAACACTAGTGAGTGAAATACAAAAAAAAAAGAGATCTTGTCCACTTATCATGCCCCACTTTGTGTCTTACTTTGAATTTATTAGTTTCTCTTTCATTTTTTATTCAATTTCCTTTTTCTATGGTTCGGTTTAATTATAAAATTATTAATTAGGATTTAATCCACCAAATTAGGGTTTATTATTATTTTTACTATTTACTTTTAAATTTTATAGTTAATAATTGATTATTAGAGTTTATTATTATTGTGATCTTGAAATTTTCTGATATTTTTTTATATTTTCTAGAATATATATAGAATATCTCAATAATAACAAGGAAAACTGGTATCTTACTGATTTAATAAACAAAACTGGGGTAAGTTCGAGAATAATTTATAAGGAGAAGTGGAGAGGAAATGGAGGAAAACTCAGAGCAACTTTTCTATATCTTCCGTAAAGCAAGAAACATGGTTTTAACCTACAGTATAGGGGAAACAATAACATAAATACACTATGCATTAACTAAATAAATGCTAGCCCTCCTCGGAAAATTCGGCGGTACCCTTACTGGCAGCGTGTTTGTATTTCTTTTTTCTTTTTGCATATTTTTGGTACATATTTTATTTCTTAAGTAGGCGTCAATTATATTTGTCCTGATTTTTTTATTTCACCTCTTACTATGTAAAGATAATATTGTGATTTTTTACAACACGATGTCATTAAAAATACATACTATATCAAATTTCCAGCCCACTAAGACTACAAGTAGACCTGTCAAAACGGGTTGGGCCCACCGGGCTGGCCCGTCCCCGTTTTAGGCGGGTAGGGCTTTAGTTTTGAGGCCCGTTTCTCTGGCGGGCCTTGGCGGGTAAGCCCGCGGCGGGGCAGGCTTTGGTAGGTAAAGCCCGTGGCGGGGCGAGTAGCCCGCCAGCCCCTTTTTTTATAATTTAAATTTATTTATAATATTCTATATAATATAATACTCAATACTCAATTACTATTTCCTATTTAAAAAAATAAAAAATGGATGATGAAAAAATGAGTTTACCCTAAATCCCTAATTGAACTAGCACCGCTCCAGCCATACTGTTCTCGCCTCTCGATCACTCTCCAGTCTTCTCTCGCTCTTCCCGCTCTTCTCTTGTCCATCATGCTGCTCGGCGTCTCTAGACCCTTTCCGTTTGCTACTCTCCATCTCATCTTCTGCTCCGATCCCCCCCCCCCCCCGTTCTTAGTCTTTTGCTCCAATTAATCTCACCGTTCGTCTTCTGCCCCTCACTTTCTCAATCTTATTCTCCATTACAACTCTACAAGGAGACAACATGAGTGGCTACTCTCGCAGCGCAGCTCTCTTGCAAGAACTCTTCTAAGCATCTCTCTTAGGTAAGTAAATAAATGAAAATTCTGAATTAATATTTCAATTAGTGTTTTGTCTGACCAACATTTACAACAGCAGCCAACAGTCTCGCATTGTTCATCCTGCAGCAGCCAACTTGTCTCGAAACAGCTCTTCTCACAGCAACAATAGCCCTTCTCGTAGTAGGGCTATTGTTAATCTCACAGCAACACAACAACTTAATCTTAATTTATGAAGTACTTTAAATTTTATATTAACTTTAGACAATTGTTATGTTTGAGTATTTGACAGTTTGGGTGGTAGATAGACATTGAACTGTGAGTGATTTTTGAGGCATAAATCTGCTCCTTAGATCTGTCGTTGGTTGCACTGGTTGCAATGAGTGATTAGTGTCGCCCCGCCTCACCAAAGGACGGGCTTTTCGAGCCTGCGGCCCGCCCCGCCCCGCCGGCCCTTTTTGACAGGTCTAACTACAAGTGATAATTAAGATGGGATGCTACTAATAATTAGACCCGATCCGCCAATCCTCGACCCGGTTCTGCAAAATGGATGTGTGCACCAAATAATCAACTCCCCTAAAATTGATTATTTCATTTCAAACACTAAAAATGCAATATTTTCCTCTGCCTTGTCCCTTTTCCGGCAACTTCAACAACTCCGACTGCATCATGCATCACAATTACTTTATTTCCTTCCATCTTGCGATCTATGTTCACAACAATTATTTGATAATTAGATTATATCATTTTTTAATTTAATATTAATTATAATTAGGGTTGTGCAAAAATCGAACCGACCGAATGGACTGGACCGGACTAGACTGACCGAATTTTTGTAATTTTGATCGGTCTTTTAATTTAGTTCGGTCGGTCCGGTATTTATTTAAGGAAACTGAAATTTATTCGGTCAGTCCGATTTGTGTAATCGGTCGAACTCGACCGACCGAATCCTACTACTAAAATAAAGAATTAAATTTAAATATAATAGTATATTAGTAAATATTAGTAATTGTAGAGGCTCTTTTCAGTAAAAGACTTAATTCAAGGTCAGTATACAAGCAAAGGTCGTTAAATACGAGGTCGAAGATTCGAACCGAGTTCAGCAACCGGGGACCTCGAAGCAGTTGAGGTCAAAGGTCTTCATAATAACATAATCAAGATATCTCGCGAGACTAGATCAAAATCCATGAAATAAGGGAACGACTAAAGTAAACCCTAGAGGGGACTAGCCGTTCCGAAAAAGAAGGAAGTTCAATTGTATGGTCTCTACCATATAAGGTTGTGGAGCGTTATGGGGGCGGTACGAAGAAATTTACATTGAACGACGTATACTCTGAGGAACATTCATAATCAACATCCACTATATCAATCTAAAGTCATATATTTTATCGATTCCATTCTTTTCCGTTCAACGGATTTCTGATTTGAGTGTTGAAGACCGAATGATCGTCAACCCCCCGCCGATCTTTCGGTTTCATGATGTGTTCTGTTTTGTAGATCGTCGGAGCCCGAATCCATCACTCGTTAATTACGGAACGAACCCGAGTTCTACAGTAATCATAAACTAATTACTAATTATATAATGTATAGTGCATAATATTAATATATAATAATATCAAAATTCATATATGATATATAAAATAATGGTATATTAAGGAACAAAAAAAAGAGTGACAATCGGCCGGTCTTCGGTTCGGTCATGTCTTGTGAATCGGTCTGGTTCGATCCAAAAAAAATAATCGGTCCATGAATTTGGACCGGACCGACCGTTTACTCAGCCCTATTTATAATAAATATAATACTCTCTTCATTTTCTGGATAAGTGTCATTCTATCATTTTAATTCTGTTTAAAAAAAAATATTATTCTACAAATTCGAGACAGAAAAATCATATTTTCACACATCTGACATCATTTAATGCATTCAAACATATATATTTAACTCATTTAATATATCCACATATGAGTATATTAGGTAATTCAATTAATTTACTAATTTACGTGCATTCGTCTAAAATGATATTTATATGGAAACGGAGGGAGTAATAATATTTTTGTTAAAATTAAATATTATGTTAAATAATATGAAGATGTTCTGGGAGTAGGGATGGCATGGGTAACCCGTAAAAATTACCCATGATGGGTAGGGTAATTATCCACTTAATGGGTACGAACACGGACATGGGTAATTATCCGTAAATTTTTATGACTTAAGGTGATGATGAATAAATCATTAACTTGATCATTTGTGATTAAATATGCTGAAGTGAATATGTGAATAAGTATGGATTATTGAGAATATATTTTTGTTCTCAATCTATAGTGAATTTATGAATTCAAATTTTGGTTTAATGCTTATGGTATTGCATTATTTGGATTTATTTTGGATAATTTTTTGAATGATTTGGAATTGTTAAATTCAAAAAATATTTATGGTTTTAGACTGTGTGGTTCTAACCAAATTCCTATTAATTGATTGAGGGATAATGATGCGCTTAGTGACACGAGCATTTTGGTATATGGCTCAATGTCTGATTCCACTTGAAATCGATGAATTTTGTTGGAGAATGATGTGCACAGAACCGGGCAATATGAGAGTATCTTCGACATAAGTCACGCTGGGAATTAGATTTTCCTCAAATGAGGATAAATTAGGTTATTATAATGATATTGTGTCAATCATACTCGATTCTTGTGTTCAGCAATATGAAATTTGAAGAAAACTCTGAAATTCACCCTGAGCCCTTCACAATAGGTCACACTTTTTGCCACAATTTGAAAACCTTGTCAAATGTTATTCAGAAGGCGTAAGAGTATAACCACTACATGGTTGGATATATTTTTGAGTCAGAGTCTCAACGCAAAATAATTTCAAGAAAATACTATCTAAGGAGAGATTAATCTCATTTTTACTAAAGACGTGTTGTCACAAAACAGGGCGATATGAGAGTATCTTAGGTATAAGTCACGTTGGAAATTAAATTTTCCACAAATGAGGATGAATTAGGTTATTATAATGATATGGTGTCAATTATACTTGATTCTTGTGTTCAATAATATGGAATTTGAAGAAAACTGCGAAATTCACCCCGAGCACTTCACAATAGGTCACGCTTTTGGCCATAATTTGAAAACCTTGCTAAATGTTATTCAGAAGGTGTGAGAGTATAACCACTACATGGCTGGATAGATTTTTGAGTCAGAGTCTCAATGTAAAAATAATTTCAAGAAAAAACTATCTGTGGAGAGATTAATCCAGTTTTTACTAAAGACATGTTGTCACAGAACGGGGCGATATGAGACTATCTTAGGCATAAGTCACGTTGGAAATTATATTTTCCTCAAATAAGGATGAAGTAGGTTATTATAATGATATGGTGCCAATCATATTTGATTCTCGTGTTCAGCAATATGGAATTTGAAGAAAACTCTGAAATTCACCATGAGTCCTTCACAATAGGTCACACTTTTGGCCACAATTTAAAAACCTTTGTCAATTGTTATTCGGAAGACGTAAGAGTATAACCACTACATGGTTGGATAGATTTTTGAGTCAGAGTCTCAACGCAAAAATATATATAGTATATAAAAATAGAATAGTGGGGATATTTTAGACAATTCACATTTAACTGCATTTTAAAAAATATATATTATTCAAGCGGTACTACTGTTTCATTTAAGCGACACCTTTTTTTTTTTAATTGGATCACAAATTGGATAAAATTTTGATTAGTGAAGGGGTGCCACCAATCGAGAACCAATTTCAAACTAAAAAACATTGCAATTTATCATGTTGAATTATATTCTCTCTTCCAACCCCTTTTCAAAAATCTCTATTTACCAAAGTTGAATGTTGCCGACGTTAGAGAGAGTAGATTTTCATTGCAAACTTGCATGAGAATGCTTCAGCTTTTCCAATATCCCTGATTCGAGAAAACAAAGGTTAGTGAAGGAAATCAGAAACAGATGCAAGAATCCGAAAATCCATAAAAAACTTGAGTAATGAGAAATCTTCCTATTATATGTACACTATGAAATGAAATAAAATAAAATAAAATAAAAACGCTAATCAACGGAGGTGAATGTTACCATCAAATTTGAGAGTTTTTTTGTGAATTTGATTCCGAGAAAGATGCCGCCGCTGCTCTGATGAAATACACAATCAATCTCTCCAAGAAGTTCGTAAAAATAACTCTTTCTCCATTGTTCTCGTAGTCGGCACTCTATCGACATGTTCAGGTAAATTTAGGTTCATCGTTTATGTTGATGTGAGTCATGTGCGCCAATTGTTTGAGATAATGAGATTATGAGCTCTTTCTGTGTTTTTGTCTTAATTTGATGGGTTTCTAAAGTAAAGATTGATTTTTTTAATTACATTATTTTTTGTTGCATTTAGTTTGATTGATTCTATGTTGTTGTGTGGTTTGGATAGTTGGTGAAATCTCCATTTGAGGAATCTATGAATTGGTTAAAATGGCTTATTTTTTGGGTGAATGAGAGAGTGGTTCATCTTCATCACAAAGCAACAAATTTTTGCTTGCCTAGAGGGGTTTTCTTTCGGATGTAGTGTCAAATGTTCAACATTAATAATTTTTTTCCAATGTGAAATTGTAGATATATATAATGATTCAAGATTGCTACAAGATAAATAATCAAGAATATCAATCTTCTTTTTCGCTAGGAACAATTTAGCCGCCGAGCACAACACCTAAATCAGTCGAAGAAAAAACCAGGGAAATTTATATATTCTTCTTCATGTTCCAAAAACAAATTGCAGATGCAATTTACTACAAACACGGTGATGTTATAAAGCTTTTGGAAGCAGATGGAGCAAAACCTCAAGTGAGTTTCACATGTCTGTCATGTGTGGATTGCTTCTTGCTTATCCTGGTATCTATGCTATGTCCCAGTCATCTAACGGGTGGAATAAGAGATGTAATAACATTACCTAATAAATGATTCCGTCTGATTTTGTTTTGGATATCGGTTCAAAAGAGAATTTTGGTTTGTGTACTTAGTAAGAAGTGAGAGGCTTGCTAAATCCTATGTGCAGGGTAATATTATCCATGTACAACACTCATGATGAATTATCAAATAAATTAAACCATCTTTAAATCAAATTTTTTTCATTGTAGCTTCTTAATAAAATTCATTATATAAATAATTATGATAAATTAATGATGTAAAATTAGGCATTATATATTAAAATTATTTGTGTATAATATTTACATATAATAATTAACTGTAACGTAATGAACACCGTGCATCGCACGGGTGTAATTCACTAGTAATTTCATGAAAATACTATCTAAGGAGAGATTAATCTTGATTTTACTAAAGGCGTGTTGTCACAGAACGAGATGATATGAGGGTATCTTAGGCATAAGTTGCGTTGGAAATTAGATTTTCCTCAAATGAGGATGAATTGGGTTATTATAATGATATGGTGTCAATCATACTTGATTCTTGTGTTCAACAATATAGAATTTGAAGAAAACTCTGAAATTCACCCTGAGCGCTTCACAATAAGTCACGCTTTTGGCCACAATTTGAAAACATTGTCAAATGTTATACCGAAGGCGTAAGAGTATAGCAACCTGAAACTTTTTAATTTAAAATGATATTTTTTGACTTGTGCATCTTATATTATTTTTGGTTACGTTCTTATAAGTCGCGCCTATATCATTTTAACTATATTATTATAATCATCAATGTTGTTGTTGTTGTTGTTGTTGTTGTTGTTGTTATTATTATTATTATTATTATTATTATTATTATTATTATTATTATTATTATTATTAAATGGTAAATATTATTTTATTTATTTCAAAACCGTAAGCTCTATGTTTTATTTGTGTAGTTCAATATTTATTTTATACCCAAATGATTAATTATTGTTTTTCAATTCCAGTATTTTAATTCAAGCCTAATATTCAGGTATGGGCCCAAAGTAAATATTTTCTAGCCCAAGATGTTTCCAGATTTTCTATCTTCTTCTTCCTTATTTGAATCTAAATGCGGCAAAACCTTCTTGATTTTTTAAATGACAAAAACTCTTGGATTCACGGAGCCTTCTCACTAACCACTATCTCAAGAATTTATGTTTTATAATTAATCCCAATCTTTTTTTCTACAAAATTCACAATTCATCAATGCCAGCTAAACGAGGATGAAATTAGATTTTCAGAAAAATCTTCAGAAAAATGTTATTGCTTTTGGAAATGCTCAGAAGATTGATTTTGTTTTTGATGTGTTAGAATGAACCATTTATGTTAGAATGAACCATTCAATATTATAATGAATTGGGTTATGAAAGAGGGGCTAAATGGTTCATTCTAACACATCAAAACAAAATCAATCTTCTGAGCATTTCCAAAAGCAATAACATTTTTCTGAAGATATATCATAGCGTGTGTATGTGTGCGCGTGTGCGTTTTACATTCATTGGGGAGAGTGGCAGAGGGTGGTGGTGTGATCGACAATGTCGGGAGGGGGTGGTTGTGGCAGAGAACTCTTTGAGGCAGCTGTCTTCCATGGCGTTGGTTTTGCCGTTTTCAATTGTTCCCGGCAGCGATGAGGGAAAAGGCACAGTGGGGGAGGGGAGATAGTTTCTGGAGAAAAAGAAAATGAAATGAATCTGGTGGCTTCAATTGCGAATAGACGTTAATGAATAATTTTATATTGGGGAGAGTGTGCTAGATGTGGGGTTTGGTATAGAGTGAGAGTATTATATATATATATATATAGGGTAATTCTTAATGCAGCTCCCGTTTTACTCTTTATAGCCCCCAAAATTAAATAAAATAAAAATATTATTTAAATGCCAAATTTACCCTCATGATGCACTAAATTATTATGCACTATACTGCAACTAACACAGGACACTGCAATATAACTGGTGAACCGAATATCGTATCCACATGGACTGAATGCTTGACCAAACTGAGTACTAAGCTAACAATTCACTATTATCCAGGTGACCTATTTCTCGGGTTTCTAAGACACCAAATTAAATGGCAAATAAACAGAAGAATCAAAATTAAACACTCGACTGATGTAAACAAAATAACTCAACAAATTCAGATAATCAACAAGGTATTAATCCTAGGGAATGCACATCAAATGTATCCGTTATACAGTAATTCAATCCGAATAATTCCCAATTTAATTCGATTAAAGGGAAGAAACAGAAATATAACTACCTATCTCCGCCAGGTCTTAAGGTAGTAGTAGATCAACAAAATGCCTATTACTTTCGTCTCTAGACAAATTATTAACTCCTTAAATCGTCAGTTAATTCTCCTACAGGTTCCTCAGAACATGCATGAAATTATTCATTTAATCCACTAATTAATTCTCTCCGCCAGGTCTCAAATTAATTAGCTAACATACATAAATTATAGCCACTAATCTATGCATGAGAGATAAGCACATGAATATTTGAACACAATAATCGAAAGGGAAAAATAACAAGATTAAATTAATTCCATAGTTTCAACATTCAATTGCAAACCCTAGAATTAATAAACGTTTAGCCGTCCATGGCAAAATAAAAATCGAGATAAAATACGGTAGAAATCATACAACTCATAGTCGAAATTAAAATAAAAATAACATAAACAACTTATGCCGGATGGATTGTCTTTGTTCTTCGTGTTCTTCCTCTTCTCCGTGCTCTTCTTTCTTCAATAATAGGGTGAAAAATCGTACAAAATTCGCCCAAGAAGAGGTCTTAAATAGTTTTGGGAAAAACCGATCCGCAAAAGGAAATTTCTAAAAATCCGAAATAACGTGGCACGGGCCGTGCCATGCGACGGCACGGTCCGTGCCGTTGGACAATTCGCGTCGCCAAGTTCCAGCTCGGGGCACGGTCTGTGCCATTGATCCAGGGAGTACGGCCTTCGGGGGTTCGGGGGCACGGGCCGTGCCGTGCGACGGCACGGTCCGTGCCGCAGTGCATCTCTTGAAATGTTGTTTTTTCGGCCTTTTCTCGCCTTCCCGGTCTCAACTCAATCACTCCTTCCGCCCGGCAACCATGTACACTCCAAAACACGTCCAAATTAGGCTAATTTCCTGTCAAAACTTGATAAACCCGTGATTGAACCCACACAACATAAAACAATTCAAAATAATCACAAACACATGCATTCGACTCCAAAAATACATACAAAGTACATCCGAACGCATGCAAAATCCGAGTTTATCAACTCCCCCAAACTTATCCATTGGTCATCCTCGAACAAATAAAAGAAAGAATTAAACTCAAGCATAGAAAGGATGTTTGACAATTCATTGCCTCAGACACCACGAATATCAATTATCAAAATCAAGAACACAATGAGCAAAAATATTATTGCATAACACGACTACTATCTTGTCTTTAGCCTTGAACCAACGACCTCACCGGGTTCGTGTATCACTCACTCTCAAGTGTATAGGATAGTAAAATATAAGTACTCAAAACTGGACATATTGAAGAATTAACCATAAGCTTGCCCCATTATCTTATCTCGCCTTTACATGCAATGCAATGTGGAATTAAGATAAAAAAGGACTTCATAATCGGGTTGTAATGTAGGCTCTTTGGACAAGGTAGGGAAAATATAGACCAAGTGTCTAAATTGGACACATTGAGCGAGATTGCACTCACTACTTCCTCACTTAACACTCAACTCCCAAGCGCTCCTCAGCTGAGCAGGGGCGAGCTCGACGACGTCCTCCAACTCGGGAACTAGAGGGAGCATCAGTGTCCACCTGCGAGTCCGCACCCCCGGTGCTTGCTCCGACATCATCCCCAGCAGACTGCTCGGCCTCCTCTTCCTCGTCATCATCTTCCTCTTTCGCTAATTCGACCACTCGTGCGCGGAAGGGCAACACCGGCTGATTGGCGGCCATGGCGGCCTGATGGGCCGGTGAAGACATACTCCAATTTTCGGAGTGGCGCCAGTCAGAAACTTTCGTCAGATGACGATTAGGCAAGGGAAAATGGCCGGCCGACTTTTGAGTGAAGAAGCACCTTCCAGCCCGATCTACACGTATAACATCCATGTTAATCAACATCTCTACAGACATCACCATATTTCCAGGAAGCACCTCCCAATCCGTGAAGTCAACCCCGCAATACTCCGCAATTGGAGTGATAATGCCGCCACAGATAAGAACACCGCTCTTCTTGGCGGCCGCGTAGTTCAAGTGTGCCGCTATGTGGGCTCCCAGATTGAAGTTTTGCCGCTTCAGAGCACTCCACAGGTAGAAGATCTCGCGGCTTTGGACAGTGCCGCTATCATATCGTGCAAAAAGAGCATTGGCACACGCTCTCTGCAGGAAGCGAAAGACGGGGTTGCGGATCATGGAGGCCTTGGCCGTGCGATGCCGGAAGCGAGATCCAGGGTCAGCCTCATTCACCCTTGTGATCGCCTTCCAAAAGGCGTCATCTTCCCAAGCATACTCGATAGGACTTCCACACTTATTGTGAAAAATTTCATTCAAGTCCTCCAAAGAAATGGTGAACGGACGATTGTCTAGCTGAAAGGAAATGCTAGACGGGTACCGGGCTCCTCTCCGTTTCTGACACGAGACAGTGCTCAAAAATTCCAACATCATTCTTCGATAGGAAGGCCATTGGCCTTCCAACACATAGCCAACCCCGCCCCACTGGCAAAGGTTCCAAAAGTCATCATTCAATCCGAGAGCGCGAAGCACGGTAGTGTCCGGGTAACGCGAGGGGAGGCACTCCAATTGCACAAGCCGGTCCCAACGGTCACGATGCTCAAAATCATTCAAAACGACCCCAAAATTGAGGGGGTCATTAGGGTTCTCGGGGGCCGCTCCCCGTCCTCTACGTCGACCACGAGCAACTCTTGGTGCCATGAGAGAAAAATGGTACCTATCATCTTCCAACAACACCAAACAACGAGAAAGAGGGAGAGAGTAAGAAATTTCGTACCTTCGGGGTGAAATTTACCAAAATCCGACCTAGGGCACAATTTGGGGCAAATCCCAATTTTTCTTTCAAAATCCTCAATTGGAAAGAGGGGAGAGAGAATCCAAGGCAAAAGTAGAAGATGGAGATGTGGGGGGGGGGGCGGCAAGGAATTTAGCTCTAGGGGAGTGGGAGAGGAAAAGAGTATAATTTGGGGGAAAATTTTCATATGTGCTCGTGTGTGAAAGTGAGAGAGGAAGAGAGAGACGAACCTGAATTAAAACTGATGTGGGCTGGGCGTGTACTGCGGCACGGGCCGTGCCGTCACACGGCACGGTCCGTGCCATCCATACAGGGGGTTCGGACTTTTTTTGTTTCAGGGCACGGTCCGTGCCATTCGACGGCACGGGCCGTGCCGAAATACCTTTTTTTTTTGCCGAAAATACAATAAATAGAAAAAAAACGGAAAAAGCAACCAACACACGAAAAAAACTAAAAGAAAAAAGGAAAACAAAACAAAAGAAAAACAAAACTGAAAAGAAAACTAAAAACGGTGGGTTACCTCCCACCAAGTGCTTCATTTAACGTCTTTAGCTAGACAATACCTCATGGATGCTCATGGATCATTGAGAAGTGTGACCCGTAAATCTCTTTCTTCAGTTGGGTGCCGGAAGTAGTGTTTTAGGCGGTGTCCATTGACTGCAAATGTGCTTCCATCGGCGCGCAATAAATCACAAGTACCATTCCAACTTGTCTTGTACACCACAAATGGACCCATCCACCTAGATTTAAGTTTGCCCGGAAACAATCTCAATCTTGAATCATAAACCAAAACTTCATCTCCAGGGGCGAACTCCTTTTGCTTGATGACACGGTCATGGAATTTGCTGGCCCTCTCCTTATAGATGCACGAATTTTCAAAAGCTTCGTTTCTCCATTCTTCCAACTCCAACAATTGATGAGCTCTCTCAACTCCAGCTCCTTGGAACTCAAAATTGATTTTTCTCACAGCCCAATACGCCTTATGCTCAATTTCTACGGGTAAATGACAGGATTTACCAAAAACAAGCTGGTAAGGGGACATACCAATTGGAGCTTTATATGCCGTACGATAAGCCCACAGAGCGTCATCAAGGCGATCCACCCAATCCTTTCTATGCACCACAGTCTTCTCGAGAATTTGCTTGATTTCTCGATTGGCCAACTCGGCTTGTCCGTTTGCTTGAGGGTGATAAGGAGATGTGACTTTGTGCTTCACACCATATTTAGCTAGCAAACTTTCAAGCCACTTGTTGTTGAAGTGCGACCCCCCATCACTAAGCAAAGCTCTCGGGGCTCCGAACCGAGTTAAAATATTTTTTCTCAAAAACTTCAACACCACCTTGGAGTCATTGGTGGTAGTAGGAACGGCTTCCACCCAACGAGACACATACTCCACAGCAAGCAAAATGTAGATGAATCCTCGAGATTTAGGGAATGGTCCCATAAAATCTATCCCCCACACATCAAAAAGCTCCACAACCATCATCGCCTTCTGCGGCATCTCATCCCTCTTGGTAATGTTGCCAACCCGTTGGAGATAAACGCATGGCAATCTCGGTAAATATGCGGCCAATAGAATCCGCTTTGTTGGATTTTCATGGCGGTTCTATTGGCTGCGAAATGGCCTCCACTGGGCGAACTGTGGCATTGCTCTATGATAGCATTAATTTCATCCTCTCGAACACATCTCTGAATCACCGCATCCGCACATCGCTTGTACAGAATGGGCTCCTCCCAATAGTAGAATTGCACATCATGGAGGAATTTCTTGCGCTGGTAGGAACTGAGATCCTTAGGTATGACACGAATTACTATATAATTCACAATGTCCGCATACCACGGAGTTTTATCAACGACCTTCACTTCTAGCACTTGCTCATCTGGAAAGCTCTCATTGATGAGCAACTTTGGATCCTCGCCTTCCACTAGTTTCTCCAAACGGGACAGATGGTCCGCCACAACATTCTCACAACCCTTTCGATCCTTGATCTCCATGTCAAACTCTTGGAGCAACAGAATCCATCGAATCAATCTTGGCTTGGCATCCTTCTTGGCAAACAAATACCGGATAGCGGCATGGTCGGTGTAGACAATGATTTGCACCCCAATCAAGTAAGCCCGGAATTTGTCAAAAGCATACACCACTGCTAGCAACTCCTTTTCGGTGGTGGTGTAATTTTGCTGGGCATAGTGGAGGGTCTTGCTGGCATAGTGAATGACTCAGAAGAATTTATCCCTCTTTTGTCCCAACACCGCTCCAACAGCAAGATCACTGGCATCACACATCAAAACAAAAGGTTCAGTCCAAATAGGTTGAATTAAAATTGGAGCACTTACCAGAGTCAACTTTAATTTCTCAAATGCTTCCATGCACTCATCATCAAAATCAAACTTCACATCCTTCTCCAACAGAGAACACAGAGGCTTGGAGATTTTTGAAAAATCCTTGATGAATCTCCGGTAAAATCCAGCATGGCCAAGGAAACTACGAACCGCCTTCACAGAGGTAGGAGGAGGTGGCTTCTCAATAGCTACAACTTTGGCTCGATCGACCTCGAGGCCAGCAGCAGAGAATTTGTGGCCAAGCACCACACCTTCACGTACCATAAAATGGCACTTCTCCCAATTCAACACTAGATTTGTCTCCTCACAACGCTGCAAAACTTGAGACAAATTCCCCAAACAATTATCAAAGGATGAACCAAAAACAGAGAAGTCGTCCATAAATACCTCCATAATTTTTTCGATGAAACCATAAAAAATGGCCATCATGCACCTCTGAAAAGTAGCTGGAGCATTGCATAGACCAAACGGCACACGTCGATATGCAAAAACACCATAAGGGCAAGTAAATGCCGACTTGTGTTGGTCTTCCGGGGCAATCATAATTTGATTGTAACCCGAATAGCCATCCAAGAAGCAGTAATACTCGTACCCTGCAAGTCTATCCAACATTTGGTCAATGAAAGGAAGGGGAAAGTGATCCTTACGAGTGGCCAAATTCAAAGCACGGTAGTCTATGCAGACACACCATCCCGTCACTAGCCGCGTAGCAATCAACTCGTTCCTCTCATCCTTCACAACCGTCATGTCTCCTTTCTTTGCAACACATTGAGTCGGGCTCACCCACTCACTGTCAGATATGGCATAAATCATCCCGGCATCTAGAAGTTTCAAAACTTCTTTTCTCACCACCTCTTGCATCACCGGATTCAACCTCCGTTGTGCTTGCACTTTCGGCTTGTAATCCTGCTCAAGTAAAATACGATGCATACAAATAGACGGGCTAATCCCCTTTATGTCAGAAATTTGCCAACCTATCACAGACTTGTACTTTCTCAGTACTCTCAACAACTTATCCAACTCCAAATCAGAAAGAAAAGCAGAAACAATCACAGGATAAGTGTCATTCTCACCTAAAAAGGCATACCTCAAATGATCCGGGAGTGGCTTCATCTCCAAAACAGGTGGCGGAGGTGCCGATTTGGCTGCAGGGGCCTCAAAACTTTCAATGCTTTCAAGTGGTGGATCTCGAATATCCAGGTATTGGACTGGTTCCAACGGGAGAGCCTGCATAGAATCTAAAACAGCAAGATATTCCAAAATTTCATCACAAGCAACATCAAGAGAAGTATATGAGTCAATAGAATAAATAGAGTGCTGGATACAGTGCTGCAGGGGGTCTTCTAACGCGACTGGCACCTTGGTGCCGGCCTCCACTAACTCGATCACTTCACAGTCATCCAATGCACTCTCGTGTGGCCTCTTCATAGCATCATACAGAGAGAAAGTAATCTTCTCATTGTTCATCCGGAATGTCAGCTGACCGTCTTGCACATCAATCAAAGCACGGCCTGTAGCTAGAAACGGTCTACCAAGAATCAATGGGATATTCTTGTCTTTCGGCATGTCGAGGACCACAAAATCTGCAGGAAAAATGAAATCCTCTACTTTCACCAACACGTCTTCCACTACCCCTCAAGGATAGGTGACTGATCTGTCTGCCATTTGCAGTGCAATGGAAGTTGGCTTGATATCACCAATTTCCAATCTCTTGAAAATTGACAGGGGCATCAGATTGATGCTAGCCCCCAAATCGCACAACACTTTACCAAAAGTGCGTCCCCCAATCACACAGGCAATAGTAAAACTACCCGGGTCCTTCTGCTTCAGAGGCAACTTCCGTTGCAAGACTGCACTACATTCCGCAGATAGATTCACAGTCTCAAATTTGCCCAACTTTCTCTTTTTTGAAACGACATCTTTCAGGAATTTAGCATAACCAGGCATATCTCGTAAAGAATCTAACAGAGGAATGTTGATGTTTACCTTTTTGAAGATCTCTATGAATTTCTCCATCTTCTGCTCAGTCTTGGCCTTAGCTAGCCGAGTTGGAAACGGAGCGGTCGCACTGGTGGGCATCGTCTGGGCTGCAGTAGTGGCATGCGTCACTTTTGGTGCAGGAGTAGGCAGAATCTCTGTAGCTGGAACTGCTTCATCATCGACTATCTCGATCACATCATCCTCTCCATCATCCTTCAGTAGATGTTTATGATTTGTGTACTCAGTTCCACTCCTCAGCTGAATAGCATTGCATTGATCCTTTGGGTTGATCACAGATTGACTTGAAAACTGGCCTGGCTTGTGCTGAGTGGATGAATTATTCGCCATTTGACCAACTTGAACCTCTAGCATATTCAACTGCTTTGACAGAGTACTCACAATTCCCTCGATTTGAGTAATCTTCGTTCCCGTGGCTCCAATGAAGCTGTTCTGATTTGTTATCAACTGTCCCATCATCTCTTCGAGTGAAGGCTTCTTTGGCTCAAAAGGACCTGCAGTGGGAGCAGCAAAACCCGAAGGTTGCAAGGCGTTGTTGGGGTTAGCATAGGAAAAATTTGGGTGATTCCTATTGCTTGGATGATACGCCATGTTGTTGCTCTAGAATCCTTGCTGGCCTCTGTTGTAGTTTCCACTGTTGTAATTCCTCTGGTTGACAAAATTCACACCTTCTACGGCAGAAGATTCAGAGCCTTGCTGTTGTACTGCATTCACATCCATGTGTGCGCGGCGCTCCTCCAGAACTTGCTTCTTTAGTTCTTCAATCTCAGCTCTCAGATCATCCATCCCAAAATCAGATACTGCAGCGGCTGGCCTGGTTTGTCGTCTCTCCATCGGCCACTGATAGCTAGTAGCTGCCATCTCTTCTATGATTCTTAGCGCTTCGGCTGCAGTTCTATTCACCAGACAACCTCCAGCTGAGGCGTCCACCAATCGCTTGGTATTGTTAGTCAAACCACTGTAGAAGTGAGTGATTTGTTGATCGGCGCTGAATCCGTGTTGTGGGCAAGATCGCAGCAAGTCTCTGTACCTCTCCCATGCTTCATAAATTGACTCATCCCCCATCTGTGAAAAATGAGTAATCTCAGCAATTATTTTCTGAGCTTTCGATGGAGGAAAGTACTTAGCCAGAAAAGCTTGGCACATCTGATCCCAGGTGGTGATGGATGCCTTGTCCAAACTCTTAAACCACTCCTTGGCTCGATCCCTCAGAGAGAAAATGAACATCCGCATGTGAATGATGTCGTCACTGACACCGTTCATCTTGATAGTGTCGCAGATATCCAAAAATGCATCCAGATGAGCATTTGGATTTTCTGTAGCTCGTCCACTGAATTGCTCTGCAGCCACCATGTTGATCAATGCGAGACGAAGCTCAAAGTTGTTGGCAGCGATGCCGCCACCCCATCCGGCGCCCAAGTATCTGTCAGTTGGCGCCCGATACAGCTGGTTTAGAGGTGCTGCTTCATTCTCGGGCGCAGCTTGTCTAGCCAATCTCTGCTCCATCTCTCGGAGCCTTCTAGCTAATGCTTCCACATCATTATTCTCATTGTTGGCCGCCATTTCAATTTCTTGCTGTCTGCGTTCCTTATTCCTCTATCTATGAGCTCGATCAGGGGAATTGGGCACAGGATGTACGTGTGGCTGTGTAGATCTTGTTTTCATAAACTACCTGAAGTAATAGATTCTTGTCAGTAATAATATCAGAATAAATCAAAGTCAAAATCAGTCCCCGGCAACGGCGCCAAAAAGTTGATGCACTAAATTATTATGCACTATACTGCAACTAACACAGGACACTGCAATATAACTAGTGAACCGAATATCGTATCCATAGGGACTGAATGCTTGACCAAACTAAGTACTAAGCTAACAATTCACTATTATCCAGGTGACCTATTTCTCGGGTTTCTAAGACACCAAATTAAATGGCAAATAAACAGAAGAATCAAAATTAAACACTCGACTGATGTAAACAAAATAACTCAACAAATTCAGATAATCAACAAGGTATTAATCCTAGGGAATGCACATCAAATGTATCCGCTATACAGTAATTCAATCCGAATAATTCCCAATTTAATTCGATTAAAGGGAAGAAATAGAAATATAACTACCTATCTCCGCCAGGTCTCAAGGTAGTAGTAGATCAACAAAATGCCTATTACTTTCGTCTCTAGACAAATTATTAACTCCTTAAATCGTCAGTTAATTCTCCTACAGGTTCCTCAGAACATGCATCAAATTATTCATTCAATCCACTAATTAATTCTCTCCGCCAGGTCTCAAATTAATTAGCTAACATACATAAATTATGGCCACTAATCTATGCATGAGAGATAAGCACATGAATATTTGAACACAATAATCGAAAGGAAAAAATAACAAGATTAAATTAATTCCATAGTTTCAACATTCAATTGCAAACCCTAGAATTAATAAACGTTTAGCCGTCCATGGCAAAATAAAAATCGAGATAAAATACGGTAGAAATCATACAACTCATAGTCGAAATTAAAATAAAAATAACATAAACAACTTATGCCGGATGGATTGTCTTTGTTCTTCGTGTTCTTCCTCTTCTCCGTGCTCTTCTTTCTTCAATAATAGGGTGAAAAATCGTACAAAATTCGCCCAAGAAGAGGTCTTAAATAGTTTTGGGAAAAACCGATCTGCAAAAGGAAATTTCTAAAAATCTGAAATAACGTGGCACGGGCCGTGCCATGCGACGGCACGGTCCGTGCCGTTGGACAATTCGCGTCGCCAGGTTCCGGCTCGGGGCACGGTCCGTGCCGTGCGACGGCACGGTCCGTGCCATTGATCCAGGGAGTATGGCCTTCGGGGGTTCGGGGCACGGGCCGTGCCGTGTGACGGCACGGTCCGTGCCGCAGTGCATCTCTTGAAATGTTGTTTTTTCGGCCTTTTCTCACCTTCCGGTCTCAACTCAATCACTCCTTCCGCCCGGCAACCATGTACACTCCAAAACACGTCCAAATTAGGCCAATTTCCTGTCAAAACTTGATAAACCCGTGATTGAACCCACACAACATGAAACAATTCAAAATAATCACAAACACATGCATTCGACTCCAAAAATACATACAAAGTATATAGCCCCCAACATCTTTAACGGTGTCATGCCCGGCTGATGGATGCTCAGCACGCTCAAGTCTATATTCTTTTTTAGCAACTAACTTTTTGAGCAGATCTCTTCCAACAATACTTTCGGTGGCATGATGATGCGGAAGGTGAACTTGCCCGAAAATAATTTTTTGAGTTTCAGGCTGAAAATGTGAATTTTTATTTGCCGGATCCATTTCGCGGCCAGGAACTGAGGAAGAAAAGTTGGATTTGATTTTTAAATCAAGTGATTCATACTCGTAGGTTTTCTCCCAGAAGTTGTGATGATGTTATGAGATGGAAGATTGATGTCAAAATCTAATTTAATATTTTTTATGATTTCAAAATTCAATTGAATATTTTTTCTTTGAACAACCTTAAATATAGAATACGTCATCAATAATAGTATATTTCACGCCAGAGCAGACGGACAAAACTAAAGTTCACAACTTTATTCATTTTTTTTTCATTTTTTTTCTATTAAAAGAAAATTCACAACTTTTCTTTTAAAAAAAATTCAACGGTGAGGATAAAAAAGTTAAATGAAATAATATTTACAATATAATATTTTAAGGGCTATGAAGAGTAAATCGGGGGCTGTATTTAGAATTCCCCACATATATATAAAAATATATAAATAATGAACTATATTGATTGAGAAGAAAATTAGCTGGGTTGATATTTTGTTTTATGTGGGCCGAAAGTGGTAATAGGATTTGGGCCACATTCATGCATCTTTTTACTTATCTCTTTCATTTAAATTTTATGTTAATATTTATATGTTTAATTTATTAATAGGCGGCGCGTGGAACTAACTAGTGTCGTATTTTCGAAAGTTAAATTCAAGTCAAGGTAGGGGATCCAATTTGACGCACATTTTGTGTTTATCCTTATTATGATTTTATGCAGATTCATAATTATTAACCTATGAGTTACAACAATTATTGGTCGACAGGCTGCATATGGTCCGAATTTAGCCAGGGGCTACATATAGTTTAATTTGTTATAATTGTATAATTTGAATAAATGCGGTCACCATTAAGTCAATAGTACTCACCTCAAACTATTATTTATTTTAGGTTGATGTCGGGCGATGTGCGTGCATGGCGAGATAATGGTTGTCAGAAAAATAAAATATTTATATTTTATTATTTTCGCTTAAACACTCTGAATAAATACTTTGTTGTTATTTAATAAAGTGACGTTCTTCTTCTTCTTCTTCTTATTATTATTATTATTATTATTAGAGACGTGATAATTGGTATCAGAGCGGGCCTACATTTCTATAGACTTGCAAAAAAAATTATAAAACACCATCATCGCATCAACCACATCACGCCGGAACAAGGTACAATGTCTATAGTTATTTATGATATAAATTTTCTTGTAATATTCTTTTCTTGGAAAAATAATCTTGAACTGTGTGATAGATGGAGAGATGACCATTGGAAAAGTTTGAATCCAGGCTTCGCACTGTTAGGACCCCGGTGTTGACCCGAGAGGAGTATTTGTGGAAGGAACTGGAGTCCTATGTGTGGAAGAAAACACGAGGGATTGAGTGGAACCTAAGGAAGTTATTTAAAATTTGGAAAAAGATGAAAATGGTCGAGGGAGGCTGGAGGGCTGTCGATATGGGTTGCGAAATAGTGGAGGTGCTCCCAAAATTCATGAGCCCTAATGATGATAAGTATTTTGAAAGATATGTTGATTATAAGGTAGGGGTTGGAGGACTTTTTAATGTTAAAGCATTCATGAAATATCTCCTGGCTTGGTGGCATAAAAAGGTTCATGGAAAGGACTCCGATGATGAGGAGGATGCAAGCTCACAGGTAAGCTCGAATGATGTTGAGGTGCATGACGTTGCTGGACTAAGTGGCATAGTCAAAGTACCAAAAGATGAAATTGTAGTTGTTGACTAATTCTGATGTCTTGTTTAAAAGTTTATGTCTCCAAAATAAAATTGTTGACTTTGGATTAATAAAATAAACTATTATCATTTGTGTTTTTCAAAATTTTCGTTCTGCTCAACTAATGGATTTGTTAATAGGATTATGGTAAGAATTCGCAGTTCGCATTTAAATAGTGAGGCTATCTACTGAGTGAACACCCCACGATATGTTAAAAATAAAAGACCAAGCCTTGCTCAAGAGTTAGCTCACGAGCTGAAAGAAGTGCTTCCTCACCAACGAAGTGGAGAAAGTTTCATTGTCTCTCAATTCCGCCAGATGGGGCCGCCCAGATTAAAGGAGAAATGAAGGGCCACTTGTCACGGAGGAGTAGATCTTTGATTTGGAACACATTTTTGAACATTTGGATTGCACTGATGCAGAAAAAGTATCCTGCGCCATTTTCCAGTTAGCTGAGGATGCGGGTCATTGGTGGCAGGCACAAGTCCAGCTCATGATGCCAGAACGCTGTCGGACCTTAATCTGGAACAATTTCAAGGGACTGATAATGGGAAAGTTTTTCCCAAGGGCTTACCGCAAGCAGAAGGAGACAGAGTTGATGAATCTCGAGTGAGGAACTATGACCATCCTTGACTATGAGATGAAGTTTAACAAGTTATCCTGCTATGCTCCACATTTGGTGGACATCGAGGAAAAGAAAGTATGGAGGTTCGAGTATGGTTTGAGATCCGAGATTGGAGGAATTCTTGTAGCACAAGGGATAACAACAACATTTTCTGAAATGGTGGAATGAGCTCAGATAGTTGCTACATGCTTGAATTTGGAAGGCCCATCGTCTAAGCAGCCAAACACCCCTATGAAAAGGCTTTGGAATGATCGCAACAAGGGAACGAGTTTCCCACCTAAGAAAAGATCCAGATCTGTTGAGAACAACAATGTCAGGCCATCATCTGAAAACAAAGCCAGGCCAGCAACAGTCAAACCTTTATGCTCACAATGCCAGAAACATCACAAACCACCTTGCTACTTTGGGAAGAATGTCTGTTACCGTTGTCACCGATATGGATAGAGAGTTTTAACTGTCTCAGGCAGAATGAAAGAAACGTCCCTAGAGGAGGAACTGCATGTGCTTTTGCTATGGCTGATGAGGAGAAACAAAATGAGCTCAGAACTATGTCATGTATACTACAAGTTCTTAAAGTACATGCTTTAGTACTTTTTGATTCAGGCACTTCGCATTCTTTTATATCTAAAATATTTTATGAGAAGACTGGTGTGAAATGTCATGAAAGAACTGACCTTTTAAGAATAAACATCCATCGGGTGAGAAGATGGAAACCAGTTGTGTAGCTATGGGAGTCAAAATGAAAATAAAAGAAAGAATTTTGGAGGCAGGTCTATTCGTGTTAGAAATGCAGGACTTTGATGTGATCCTCAGCATGGATTGGTTGAGCCATAACCATGCAATCATTAAATATCGTGATCATGAGGTGATGCTCCAAGGAAAATGATGAGATAAATTTTCTTTTGGGGGAAGTAAAGTGAAGCCAGCAACACATATCGTGTCAGCAATAAAAATGGTCAAATTGTTGAAAAAGAGAGACTGTCAGGCATTCCTAGTGAATGTGGTAAGTACGACATCGATGAAACTAAAAATGGAAGATATACTAGTAGTTGAGAAATATCCAGATATATTTTCGGAGGACATAACTGGTATTATGCCAAAGAGACAAGTCGAGTTCACCATTGATTTGGTACCTGGAGCGCACTATTCTCCAAAGCCCCCTATAGAATGGCACCGCTCGAGCTGCAAGAGCTAAAAGTTCAAATGCAAAAATTATTGGACAAAGGTTATATCCAGCCAAATGTCTTACCTTGGGGTACACCAGTGTTGTTTATCAAGAAGAAGGATAGGACCATGAAGATGTGCATTGATTATCGCGAGCTCAACAAACTCACTATAAAGACTAAGTATCCATTACCATGAGTTGATGATTTGTTCGATCAGTTAAAGGAGCTGGCGTATTCTTAAAGATCGATCTGAGATCGGGTTATCATCAGCTGAGAGTCAAAGAAGGTGATATTTTGAAGAAAGCTTTTCGAACGAGATATGGACATTAGAAATTCACAGTAATACCTTTTGAGTTTTCCAACGCGCCAACAATGTGTATGGATTTAATGCACTAAGTTTTCCACTAGTACCTATATTAGTTTGTCATTGTATTCATAGATGACATTCTGATTTACTCAAAGGATAGGAGTCAACATGAAGAACATCTTTGGATCGTATTGGAAACATTGTGGAAGGAGAAAATATATGTAAAGTTTAAGAAATGTGAGTTTTGGATAGACCGATGTGGGTTTCTCGGTTATGTGTTGACATCAGAAGGGATTGAAATGGATCCAGCAAAAGTGGAAATGGTGAAAAATTAGAGCACGCCGAAAGATGCAGGAGAGGTTCGCATCTTTCTAGCTTTGGCGGGCTATTACCGATGATTTATTGAAGGATTCTTGAAGATAGTAGGCCCTTTGACCCAGTTGACCAGAAAATGAGCAAAATTTGAGTGGAATGAGAAATGCGAGGAAAGCTTCCAAGAGCTGAAGCTACGATTTACAACTGCTCCAGTATTGACTATTCTAGATGGTACAGAGGGCTTTGTTATATACAATGATGCATCCAAGCAAGGATTGGGATGTGTGTTAATGTAGCATGGAAAAGTTATCACTTATGCATCAAGGTAGTTGAAGGTGCATGAACGGAATTATTCGATACACAACTTGGAACGTGTAGCTGTAGTCCATGCTTTGAAGATATTACATCATTATTTGTATGGGGCAAAGTATGAGATTTACTCCGATCACAAGATTCTTAAGTATCTGTTTATCCAAAAGGAGCTAAACATGAGGTAGAGAAGATGGCTAGAACTTGTCAAAGATTATGATTGCACTATCCATTACCACCCCGATAAAGCCAATGTGGTAGCAAATGCTCTAAGCAAAAAAGGCAACATGGTGGCAATCCATATGAAGCGGTTAACTCAAGAGTTTTCAAAGATGTGAATTAAGGTGGTCCCAACAGTATGAGACACCACATCAATTTTGGTGGCACTAACAGTTCAACCTCTACTGAAGGATAAAATCATGGATGCACAAAAGGATGATCAATTCTTATATAAGATCAGTGAAAGAGTTTTGAAAGGCAAGATCAAGAGTTTTGTTATAGCTACGGATGGAGCGCTCACTTATGAAAGATAGTTGTGTGTGCCGAAGAATGATAAGTTAAGAAAAGAGATCTTGGAAGAAGCTCATAATACTCGTTACTCTATTTATCCAGGATATACAAAACTGTACCAAGATTTGAAAAGTTATTTTTGGTGGAGAAATATGAAGAGGTCAATTGGAGATTTTGTCGGGAGATATATAACGTATCAATTGGTGAAGACGGAACATCAACGGTCAACATGTTATTTGAATCCACTTGAAATTCTAGAATGGAAGTGGGAAAATATCTTGATGGACATCGTGACGGGATTGCCAGGGACCATGAAAAGTAATCACGTGATTTGGGTGATTGTGGATCGACTGCCAGTGAAGATGACACACAATACGGATAGACTTGCACAATTATACATGGATGAATTAGTAAGGTTGCATGGAGTACCTGTTTTCATTGTGTTTGATCGTGACCCAAGGTTTACATCTAAGTTTTGAATGAGTTTACAAGAAGCTATGGGAACAAAATTGAGATTGAGCACGGCTTACCACCTGCAAACTGACAGACACTTGAAACAGACGATCCAAGTGTTGGAGGACATGTTGTGGGCATGTGTGATGGATTTTGGAGATAGTTAGGAAAAACATTTGTCATTAGTGGAATTCGCTTACAATAACATTTTTCAGGCATCTATTGGGTTGGCTCCTTATGAAGCCTTGTATGGGAGAAAGTGTCGATCACTGTTGCATTGAGATAAAGTTGGAGAGAATAAGTATTTTAGGACCCAAGATTGTAGAAAGAACGGTTGTTGTTATTAGTAAGATACGTGAACATATCAAAGTTACTCAAGATAGGCAGAAGTCGTATGCCGATTTAAAAAGAAGAGATATACAATACAGTGTGGATGACAAGGTGTTTGACAAAATAGCCCCGATAAAAGAAGTTGTACGATTTAGAGTGAAGAAAAAGTTGAGGCCTCGTTACATCGATCAATTCGAAATCTTGGAAAGAGTTGGAGAAGTAGCTTATAAGCTTGTACTACCACCGAGTTTGACCGTAGTCCATGATGTTTTTCATATTTCGACGCTGAGAATGTACATGCATGACCCAAGCAATATTGTGAATCATAGCAATCTGGAGATAAGAAAAGATCTATCTTATGAAGAATATCCGGTGGCAGTGTTGGATAGGAAGGTTCACGGATTACGAAATAAAGAGATCTCGTTAATTAAAATATAGTGGAGTTGGCAAGGTAAAGAAGAGGATGATGTGATAGCTAAGTATTCACAGTTTATGGGACAAGGTAAGTAAATTTCGGGGACGAAATTTGTTTTAGAAGGGAAGAATGTAGCGACCCGAAACTGTTTAATTTAAAATAATATTTTCTGACTTTTGCATGTTATATTATTTTTGGTTACGTTCTTATAAGTCGTGACTATATCATTTTAACTATATTATTATAATCATCAATGTTTTATATAATAATAATAATAATAATCATAATAATAATAATTATTATTATTATTATTATTAAATGAAAAATATTATTTTATTCATTTCAAAACCGCAAGCTCTATGTTTTATTTGTGTAGTTCAATATTTATTTTTAAAATCCAAATGATTAATTATTATTTTTCAAGCCCAGTTTTTAATTCGAGCCCAATATCCAGGCTTGGGCCCAAAGTAAATATTTTATAGCCCAAGATGTTTTCAGATTTTCTATCTTCTTCTTCGTTATTTGAATCTAAATGCGGCATAACCTTCTCGATTTTTGAAACGGT
The DNA here is from genome assembly GCA_026008535.1 of Perilla frutescens. Lineage (NCBI taxonomy): Eukaryota > Viridiplantae > Streptophyta > Magnoliopsida > Lamiales > Lamiaceae > Perilla > Perilla frutescens. The sequence continues at coordinate 5,449,295 of BRKX01000006.1, read as the reverse complement.
AAAAATTCTTGGATTCACGGAGCCTTCTCACTAACCACTATCTCAAGAATTTATGTTTTACAATTAATCCCAATCTTTTTATCTGTAAAATTCACACTATAAAAGGGGGGCTAAATGATTCATTCTCACAAATCAAAACAAAATCAATCTTCTAAGCATCTCCAAAAGCAATAACATTTTTCTGAAGGTATATCATGGCGCGCGCGTGTGTGTGGTTTTTTTTTCCGCATTTATTGGGAAGTGTGGCAGAGGGTGGTGGTGCGATTGGCGGTGTCCTGAGGGGGCGGTTGTGGCAAATAACTCTTTGAGATAGCCGTCTTCCATGACGTTGGTTTTGCCATTGTCAATTGTTCCCGACAGCGATGAGGGAAAAGGCCTAATGGGGGAGGGGAGATAGTTTCTGGAGAAAAAGAAAATGAAATGAATTTGAGAGCTTCAATTGCGAATAGGCGAGGGAGAGAGATTGGAGTTAGTGAAAAATTTTATTTTGGAAAGAGTGTGCTAGACGTGGGGTTTGGTGTAGAGTGAGTTCGTTTTACATATATATAACATAATATATATAAACAATGAACTATATTGATTGGGAAGAAAATCAAGTGGGCTGGTATTTTATTTTGTGGGCCAAGAGTGATAATGGGATGTAGGCCACATTCATGCATATTTTTACTTATCTATTTTATTTAAATTTTATGTTAATATTTATATATTTAATTTATTAATAGTCGGCGTGTGGAATTAACTAGTGTCATATTTTCGAAAGTCAAATTCAAGTCAAGGTGAGGGATTCAATTTGATGCACATTTTGTTTTTATCCTTATTATGCTTTTATGCAGGTTCACAATTATTAACTTATGGGTTATAACAATTATTGACCGACAGACTACATATGTCCCGAATTTAGCCATGAGCTACCTATAGTTTAATTTGTTATAACTGTATAATTTAGATAAATACGGTCACCACTGAATTAATAGTACTCACCCCAAACTATTATTTATTTCAGGTTGATGCCGGGCAATGTGCGTGCATGGCAAGATGATGATCGTCAGAAAAATAAAATATTTATATTTTATTATTTTCACTTAAAAACTCTGAATAAATATTACGTTGTTATTTTATAAAGTGACGTTCTTTTTATAATTGTTATTATTTATCTTTATGAAAATTTGGGGCGTGACACATGCTCAGTATATATGCAATCGTAGTGTATATAATTGTATGCTATAGTTTAAATAATCGTATGATATAGTATATGCGCAATCATATTGTATATAATTGTATGCTATACTTTAAATAATCGTATGATCTAGTATATATGCAACCATAGGGTTATATTTTAATAAAATTAAAACCGAATATACTAAAAATTAATTTCTAGAATTAATTAATTTAATTGTAAGTTTGGTTTAATTATATAGATAAATATACAATTATTTTCTTGCATATGATTTATTCCTACAATTAATCGTATGCTTATGATTAATTCTAATTAATCAAATCATGGCCTAAAATTAATAAAATCTGCGGTATGATTTAATTCCTTTATGTGTGTGTGTGTGTGTTATGTAGTTAGTAATAAATGTGAAAGTACATTTACACAATGATTGGGTGTGAAAATCAAGTATGTCATAAGAGTATTTGACACATTTAAACTCCAAATTACCGAAATAACTCTTTATTCTTAATTTTTTTTTTCCGATCACTATTTATTTTTGTCTATTTTTAATTAAAGATTAAAGATAAAAATAGCCTATTTTATTAGTATTTATATTTATAATAATATGGAGACTATAAAGACAAAATTAAAGGTTGCTCATAGAATTACTATACCCAAAATGGGTACATTGGGCCCAATCTGGCACTTGTGGCACTAAAAAATTTAGCATGCCCGGATTTTCTGGCCCACCGGCCGGAGATGGCTGGCCGACTTTTTTTTAGTTGAAAGAATAGGACATTAAAAATCCAACTTGTGATCTCTCATCCTTTTAAAGGTGATATCCCGAAGTTGGTACATAGGTAGTATTTGGAAAAAAATAATTTCAAGATTTTTTTTAAAATTTTTTCACTTTGGAAGTAGCATAATGTAAGTGTTCGATTTTTCAACTTCTCACTTCAAATTATCTATTGAAAAAAAAAATGAAAAAAATGAATTTCAAAGTATTTAGGGATGCTTTTTACAGATTCTAACAAGTGATAATAGTGAATGATTAATTATATTTTTTTCGATAATTTTACCCTTCATAAATTCTCCAGTAGTCGCCGATGTAGACTCGTGAATTGAGATAGTACCTCAATTATCTTAGTTTCATTATTAGGGTGCTTGCAATGGTTGAAAATTTTTGAAGTTTAAAAATCAAAGCTAACTCTAAAACCTTTGCAGAGTGATAATTTGATTTGATTTTCATAGACACTGTCAAAGCCAAACTTAATCAAAAAAGTATCGTGACTATAGATCCCACTTCTCTCTCTCTTCCCTTGGCACCGTCCCTCTTCTCTCCTCTCTCTTCTTTTATGTTCTCTTTTGCACTTCTCTCTCTCTACTTCGCATTCTCCCTCACCTTTTGTCTTTCTCTCTCTTCTCTCCTCATTTTTGTTCTTTTTTTAGAACACACGCATATACTATATATACATATAATATAGTATTTATTCAATTAAATTATGAATATTATGAAATTAAATTGATTTTTATGAAACATAAATTAAGAATATTATAAATAAATAAAAAGTAGGATTAATTGCAAAAAAATGCACCACCTTTCAATAAATTTGCAAATTAGACACCACTTTTCAAACGTTTCAATAAAGACACCACCTTTCATTTTGTAGCAAAATAGACACCCCCTTTCTTTTCCGGCCACCGGTAAAATGACGTGGCTTTATTTATTTCCTACGTGGACTATGATTCATACGTGTACTTGCCACATCAATATTTATTTTTTAATTAATTGTCAAAAAAAATGCACCACCTTTCAATGAATTTGCAAATTAGACACCACTTTTCAAAACGTTTCAATAATGACACAACCTTTCATTTTGTAGCAAAATAGACACCCATAATTTTTCATGAGACGTGGTTGCAATTGATGGTATTGACATGCTGATGTACAAAAGGCCCATGACAAATTAAATTTAATCAAGTCAAATTACAGTAGATTTTACGCAATATTGAATTAATTGGGAGAGTTTCTATTTGCACCACTTAATTTACTGTTTGCACTACATCTACTCTTTGCACTACAATTTTTACTCTTTGCATCCCAATATTGACAATAATACCATCTCATCTAAAATATGTTTTTTACATAAAAAAACATAAAAATAATAATTTAACTTTATTAAAAAAAATCTTCTTCTTCCCCGCTTACCGCCGGCCGCCACCACCCTCCCTCTCAGCCCCCCGCCGGCTGCCACCCTCGTCTGCTCTAGAATCCACCCCACCCCCTCGTCGGTTCTCCCTCCCCTCCCCTAAATCCCTAAAATATGTTTTTTACATAAAAAAAACTTAAAATTAATAATTTAATTTTATTAAAAAAATCTTCTTCTTCCCAGTTTACCGCCAGCCGCCGCTCTCCGGAGGCGGCCATGAGGCCTGAGACACCGAACTGCCGGCGGCAGGAGAAAACGCAGGAGGAGGAGAGATGTTTTTTTTTTCTTTTTAATATTTTATTTTATTTTATTTATTGATTTTATTATATTTTTATTTAATAAGGATATTTATGTAATTTTATAATTATTTATTTTTGACTTATATAATTTAGTGGTGCAAAGAGTAAACTAAGTGGTGCAAATAGAAACACACTTAATTGGAGACATTCAGAATGTCTCATTCTCTTCTAATTCAAGCAATTCTGAATGTCTCCAATTAATTCGATTTTGCGTAAAATCTATTGTAATTTGACTTGATGAAATTTAATTTGTTATGGGCTTTTTGTACATCAGCATGCCAATACCCTCAACTGCAGCCACGTCTTGTGAAAAATTAGGGGTGTCTATTTTGCTACAAAATGAAAGGTTGTGTCATTATTGAAACGTTTTGAAAAATGGTGTCTAATTTGCAAATTCGTTGAAAGGTGGTGCATTTTTTGGCAATTAACTAAAAAATAAATATTGATGTGGCAAGTACACGTATGAATCATAGTCCACGTAGGAAATAAATAAAGCCACGTCATTTTACCGGTGGCCGGAAAAAAAAGGGGTGTCTATTTTACTACAAAATGAAAAGTGGTGTTTTTATTGAAACGTTTGAAAAGTGATGTCTAATTTGCAAATTAGTTAAAAGGTGGTGTATTTTTTGGCAATTAATCCTAAAATGTAGTATATGTATAATATGTAGTGATGGACCCGACATAGAGTTGTCTTTTGAGTTTATAATTATAAAAATAAATTTGGAATGATTGGTGGATTTGAACTTTTAACCTGACGCTGATATGGTGGTGATATTAAAGTTACTTTTCTAAGTTAATGGTTGCAACTTGCAAGCAACCTTAGGCTCTGCTAATGATTGAAAAATTCAAAATTTAAAAATCAAAACCAACTCTAAAACTATTGTGGGGGTAATGATATGATTTAATATTGAAAATTGACTGTACCCTGTGAAACCAAGTTTAATGAGAAAAAATAGTATGAATATGGGCTCCACTTCTTTCTCCCACTCTTTGGAACTCTCACTCTTCTCTCTTTCTTTCTCCTCTTTCTTCCTTTTTGTTATTTTTTTCCCACCAGGACGTATCTACAAACACATAATATATAATATAATATTTATTCAATTAAATTAAATAAATTAAATTATAAATATTATAAAATTTAACTGCTTTTTATGAAACATAAATTAAGAATATTATAAATAAATAAAAAATAGTATATAAATATTTATATATATGAAAATGATATGTTGCAGTAGTACTCAACGTAGCGTTGCTTTTTGAGTTTATGTCTGTGGGGGTTTAATTTGAAAAAGTTGGCGGGTTTAAACTTTTGATGTGGCAAGATTAGAATTATTTTTCTGAGTATTTGATTACAACCAACTATCATTCTGACCTTTTTTTTTTCATTGTTATTTCATATTTCTCTCCTCTATTATGCAATACTATAGTCTCTCCACTTCAATTTAATCGTCATTTATAATATTTTATACAATTAATTAATATTTAAATTAATATGACAAATAGATACTCTCCATCCATCTCATATGAAAGTCTATTAATTATATTTTCATAATATATCTTCATGAAATAGATTTTATAGGATTTTGATGCGAGTAAAATTGAGAAATAGTGTGTGTAAATGTGGTGAAAGACACATATATTCAAACGCAAACACTTTTGTACATAAGATGTACATTAGACGGTTAACGCGCATTGACTCGGTCAAAGCGTTGACCATAAAAATCATGAAAACGGGTGATACTTTTTAGCGATACAATTGAGACTTTTTTTCTAATTTTGAATGGTACTTTTTAGTGTTTCAATTGATATTGATCTTAACAGTTTTTTCTTTATTTTTTATTCTGGCCAATACTTTTTATTGATACAAATGGTACTTTTGAACCTTTAAAATGATACTTTTCAGCATTATGAATTATACTAATTTTGACAAATTTTTTAGTCAAAGCATTGACTGGATCAACACGCGTTGACCCGATCAGCACGTTGACCGTCTGATGTACAGGAGACCTGCCCATATTTAAAACAAGTTAAAAATTCTAAAACTACCGTTAAATAAGAACAAAAGTATTCTACTAGATTATATCTTGTCGAATATGGCAATGTACAGTATATTGTTTCAATATGAAATTAACATGGGACCTAGATTTTAAGCTATATATAGACTTCAAGTTGCATTTTCTGAACGTTCACATCAACTAGGAAAATCGAATCCCCTAAAACCCAATTTGTTATTTGAGACCTGAAATATCCAAAACCAAAATTACAAAAATAAAAAGATGAAATATCCATTTGTTACTTTTTATTTGAAAGATGAAGTATCCAAATTATCTAAAACTCACTCTCACTCGTGAAGCTTTGGCATCTTGAAATTCCGGCAGAGTGGCCGCCGGAATCAGTTGTTAAGAATTGAGGGATCAGGGATTCCGATTTAAATGAATGTGCAGCATTCCTTTACGGAACAGATTTTAATTAAGGAGAAAAAAAAATGCTCAAATTTGATGCATCAAATACTAAAATTCTAAAACCAAACAAAACAGAATGTTCGGATAAGCAAAGAAGCCTCATATCTTAACTCTCAAGTTCTAATTTCTATTTTCTACAAGCAATCAGATGAAATACAGCGCTAGCTACATCAAAATTAAAAAAAAAAAAAAAAGCTTACAAAATGTACGCAAATACGTATCTACAGACAAAATACGTACAGAGGCGTAAAAAACTAAGCTAGAGCAGTAGCAGGAGTGTGTTGAAGGCGGAGGGGAGCCGACGGCGGAGAAGCGAAGGGAAGATTGCGAAGAATGAGGAAACGCACCCGCCGCGGAAAAGGCAGCGGCGCGTCTTGCAGCATGTGCTCCAGCACACGCGCCACCACCACCGTGTACTCCTCCAGTAGCTCCGCCACTATTGCCACCAGTATCATGATGATTGATGATTGATGATGCAAGTAATTTTCTCTCACAATAACCTGTTGTGTTGCCTTATAAACTAATTGTTGGATTTAAATACCCAATCTCAGTCTAAAAGAGGAGGAAGAAACCAGAAACTAGAAACCTAGAGAGAGAGAAACAGAGGGCAGTGTTGTATTTCCTTTTCATTTCCAGATTGAATTATCCAAATCCAACGGCTGAGTGCAAAAAACAAAAAATATAAAAATGAAGTAAATGTTTATTTGATTAGTATTATTAAGTAATAATTGTCGTTTTGTTTCGAGAAAACATCAGTCGATTACCTTGGGCTGGCTTTGGACTTCCACGTGTCCTCACATCTACAAGTAAAGATATTATTATTTATTTTGTTGGTCTTATCTTCGCAAAATCAATTAAATATCTGTCTTACAATATGTGAGAAGTAGACAGTGGCTGGTTGGTACAAAATTTCATCCTCCTTAATATGCTTTCTACACATGTCATGCCTTCTCAGATCGAAGTCTGCTCCATAATTTTTAAGAATTTTTAAGAAAATGTTGTGTAGTTTCCATCTACATTTTATCTGTATCAATATATCAATGTTTTAAATTTTTATGTAATTTTTGAAATTATTGTCGATGTCGATAGTACTTGTTCAGATAGCCAGTACACTCATGGCAGACAGCATTAATTGACTTTTCCAATGTATATTATCCAATTTCTCATCTTCAATCCCTATTGATGAGTCTCTGTTGTAACCTCCAATTCCAAACAATATTTTATCACTAAGTTTGGGAGCCAAATTAAACTTTAGTATAAGGAAAACCGAACTAAAAACACCTTTGATAATGTTTGAACAATTACAATTTTCTCTAACCAAGATGGAATCCACCATTAAATCCCAATTGCAAGCGGATGAGTGATGCGCTGTCGTGATGCGCTCAAAATAAAATTATTTTTCAAATGTTCAAATTGGTGTATTAGGTGAAAACACAAATTTTTTCACAGATCCGTGTAATTCTTCTTTCTAGTGTAGGGGGTGGGGTTGAAAGAGTTTAATCTACTAATTAACTGAAACTAATTAAGATGTAAACAAGATCAATAATAAATGAATACAGATCAAATCACAAAGTTATAATGATATGTCTATGTCGATCATCAATGTATAAATATTATCCACATAATCAAGCAAATCAATTATGGAATACTGAAATCTACTTGAGCACTCCTCATTCCTCCATAAGTGTTATCGAATAAAAGAACCTTTATTATTCGTCTTCTTATTAATTAACAACTCACAAGACCTTAACAAATTTAATTAGTCAACAACTTTAAAAAATAGAGAAACCCAGCTATATTATAGGCACACGGACCATATGCACACAATATCTCCGTATGCCCGTTGACAGAAAAATTCAACTCTACCACTTATAGAACCAATTCAAGAATTACGAATCCCTTTTAATTAGTTTTAGGCCTTAACTAATCAATTGTATATTGCGCACTACACAACTAATTAATAAAGAACATGAGCTTACCATCTCAAAGCATTAAAAGGATTAAGTGTGTGAATTTGTAAAAATCAATTTGATCTCACAATATGGGGATATCAAAACTAATGTGATTTCATTTCAAAAATTAACTTAGCGCGCCACTCATATTGAAACAAACAAGTGGTGATTGTAAGATACATTTGCATTATTAAATAAAATTAACTTATATAAAATAAAATGAAACTGGAATAAACTAATCACTGATTTATCAAACTTTATAGATAATTATCTAGAAAACTGTAAAGAACCGGGATGCCCTTTCAGAATGATATGATACCACTTGTATATGTAAAGCTTTCATCCACCATTAAATATCTATGGCATATCATGATTTTACGTATGTGATGGCAGATTCCTTCCTCAAAATCAATTGCTAATCACTTTTTTCATATCTTGATGATTCTCCTTTCATATTTACAACATTATTCCATTATAGTGATACACACCTTCTAACTCCACATTATTCCCGCAATAACTAAAAAGATAATGATTTAGGTCCTAAATATATAAAAATATATCTATAATTAATATGCAATATTTAAGACTTATGGATGGGGAAGTAAAAAAGCAAAATGAGCCAAGTTTTATTAATTATGTATATAAAATTAAACAATCAGCATATATAAATGAAGCATTAGATTACGTACAATCTCTCTTTTATTAATTCAAATAAGAAGAGAGCCGAGGCTAATTGGGCCAATTAATGTTGGCTTGCTCTACAAAGATGAGTTTTGAAACAAAATGATGAATGTTGTTAATTGGCAGAAGTCTCAAATCCCCACACATCCTCTACAAACTCATATAAGCTATGAGAGGCACCCCATTGCTCAATCTTCGAGAGTCGAGTTCCATCCACAATGCTCGTTTAAAGGCCATATGCGAGTTCCTCCATTTGCTCCATCTCTTCCAATAGATGCTATGAGCCAGTTTCCATCGAGTCCAGCCATTCGATCCCTATCTTTCGGCTCAAACAAGCTCATGCTGTGGCCGGAAATTACATTTATCGTCTGTCTAATTATTAATTTGTGGTCTAGTAAGAATGTAGGCCCCACGGTCTTCATCTCCCATTGCCTTCTCATCCAAACAATTATCTAGCACGAACATGCATCAAATGGAAATCAAATTTATAATTCAATACTTGTTGGTAAAACAAGGCTAGCTAGCTAGCTAAGATTTGAGTTTTGAAATAAAATGTTGAATGTTTTTGGCGGAAGTTCCACCATATTCTACAGCCTCATTAGCCAATTTCTTGAACCTGCAAGCATTTCTTTTGAGCTCAATGCTTCTCTCTCCTCCAACAACTTGTTCGATGCACATTGCAATTTCTTCTCTACCGATGATCCCATTTTGACCTACCCCAATCCCAACCCCAACTCTCCACACATCCTGAATAAACTTAGCATTCGTGGTCTGGTCGACCCACTGTGCCATGGCTATAAGAGGCACCCCATAGCTCAGTGCTTCTAGAGTCGAGTTCCATCCACAATGGCTTATAAAACATGCCAAGGCGCGATGAGCCAAGACTTCCGGTTGATTGCACCATTCGACTATTAGGCCCTTTTCCGAATTGAAATTCTCCGGAAGCTTGTCCATTTCAATAGATCTTACTACCCAAAAGAAGTAGCAGTTGCTCTTTATTAGGCCAAAGGCGAGTTCCTCCATTTGTTCTTTCCCAAGAGATGCAGTGCTTCCAAACGATACATAAACGACAGATCCAGCTTCCCTCGAATCTAGCCATTCTTTGTAGGAATCATGCTTCAGCTCAAACAAGCTGATCGTTTGGTTCGAAAGTTTATCATATTTCTGTTGTAGTAAGAATGTCGGCCCCACAGTCTTGATCGGCCATCGGCTAGCCATCCACTCTACTACCTGCAGGTAAGAAATATATGAATTTCTATTCGTGAATATTAACCTGCAAAATATATGGTGGTCTCTTTTGATCAATTATTTGTCTCGTACATAGTTAAAATATATATATGATTGGGACACTAATGTGATCATATGAATGAGTCGCCTAAAAAAGAATTCTATTACTTTTGTGACAGAGGGATAAGGATGTATGGCCAAGAAATAACCAATCTTAATGTGCATGAAATGAAATAAACAGATTAATCACCGATTTACTACCAGTATTAGCTAGTCATTAATTTACCACATACATACAAGAAACTAAACTAAATTGAAAAGTGTATTTATATACATACCTCTTTTTCCAGCATGTCAAACGTGTTGATAAAGACCCAAACCGCTCTCTCGAGATTCAAGAACTGATCAGCAAGCATTTTCAAGACAGTTTGATTGGAATCCATAAACTTGGAAAGAGAAGGCAAATCACTAATTTGAAGCGCAGGCAGGGCAGGCAACGACACCGTAGAACCTTCATAGGGAAACTTCAACGACCCTTGTTTCAAATGGTAGAATATGGAATTAACAGCGCCTGACTGAGTGAAAAAGGGTGCCCCGAGCAAACCCCGCTCCTGAGCTACGTCGAGAACCCAGGGCATAGTAGAGTCATAGATAACAAGTTTAGCAGGAGAGCCGGTGCTCTTCTGTCTCTGAATGAACTCGGCCAAGTTGGCTGAGAACACGGCCTTGATGCGCTTGTAGTATGCCTCGATCGTCTTCGGCTCTTTCACTTGTTCCTCGGAGCCATCGGAGATGTAGTCAATGGTTATTGAGCTGCAGTCGGAGATTTTGGCGGACTTGCTGATATTTGTGGTGATGATAAATGTGACATCTATACCCTCCGACGCTAGCCGCTTCGCGAATGCTAGCGCCGGATTGATGTGGCCTTGCGCAGAGCGTGGGACGAAGAGAACATGAGGCTTTGTAATTGTAGCTGCTGCCATTTTTCTTTCTTGTCTGATTTCATCTGTTGAGCAGCACTATATATTGATGCTTCGCCTAGGCCGGCACCACAAATTCTGCCTATTCTCATTAATTAATTTTTATTTATACCATCCATTTTTTTCATAAAATAAAATTCAATACACATAGGATAGTAGTCATACTCACATCTAAAAACAATCAAATACTAAAAAATTTATAAATATATTATTTGATACGAATCACTGAACTGAGAAAGTCACATCACCATTAAAGAGGGATTGGGCATATATTTCCTAAGCTAGATTGGGCTATTATTGGATTATTATTGTAACATTTTAAAAGTTATGTTTAAATTACAGATTCATTCCAAGGTGATGAATTTTATTCTAATTAGCTTTAAAAAAACATAGTATGAAAATCATATACCATCATTTCACAATAAAATACATAAATTAATGAAATTAGGTTCGGGAATATGCTTCTATATCAATATATATATAGGGTCTGTGTTGACGATGAAATTAAAATTAATTAATCTTTTTAAGGTTATCTTAATCCTGCTTTTTATCAATTTTTGTATGGGAGTTCTAGATTTCCGGGAGCAAATTGAGCCGGCATATAATTTAGATTAATTTAATCCCATTGCAAACATCCAAGCGATCAAAGCCCGTTGTAAAAGGGAGATGATGTGTCCAATTTGAGACTCATAATTCCTCCTTTCTCCTAAGTCCTAATTACTCATAAAAAATTAAAAAAGTAAAATAAAATAAATTGAACGATTTATATTCACAAATCTAAAGTTGCCAACCTACTCCCGTCATGTTTACAGTTGGGAGCGCACAATGTGAAAAATCAAAGTGGAATGGCTATATTTCGACAAAGGTTAGGACAAAATGCAATAGTTAGTTAGGTCCAATAAATAATTAAGGAAAGTGTAACTAATTTTGTAGCCAATAATATTTCATTATCATGGATCTCTTTAGTCCTGGGTCATGACCATCAATCACTCAAGTGTGTGTGAATATATATTTCTAAACAAAAAAACTTAATCTCATAAATCACAATTCATTAGACTAGTCAAACAGCCCTAAAATTCAGTATTCACACAGATTAGTCTAGACTTGTCCATTTGAACCCAACAAGCCTGACTCTTCCCCCACACCACACCACAAGATTCGATGGTCCAATTTAATTAAAAAAATATTTGTAACATGTTTTTGTAATTATTTTTTTAGGAACATATATTACTCTTTAATTAAGTGAATGTTAATTATATTGGTCCATTTATTTTTTAGCCTTCCACTATATTAATGATAATGTTGTGTTTTTTTATACGACATCATTAAACATACAATAATGTTATTTACATTTACATAGTAGGAGGCGGGAAACAAAATTGCGACCAATATAATTAACATCTAATAATGTCACCATTAATGTCTCCAAAATTTTGTTTAAAAAAAATATTTTATAAATATTTTTTTTAATTAAAGTATGAATTGAAAGGCACCATCGAATCCCTCCGTCTTTTTTTTTAGTATTTTTAGTTTTTATTTAGTTTTTTTTTTTAATTTTTTCAAAGATTTTTTTTTATTTCACCCCAATTAATTATCAAATGTAGTGCTTGAGCCTCACACATTAGAGTCGGGCGAGTGCACTACACGAAATGACAGATAAAAAATAAATAAATTGATTCATTATAATTTTAAGATTCACTAATTCCATTTTAGGGTTTAGGGTTGCTATTTGTTCTGATATTTGGTCTGATAAATTTATCCGTCGTCATTATATGACTGTTACATTGCATTGGATTGATTATTCATGGAATTTGAATAAACGTTTAATTGCTTTTCGGAGATTTAACTGTCAACATAGTGCTGCTAATATTGCTAAGGTTATTATTAAACTTTGCAATCAATTTAAAATGCTTGATAAAATTTTTTCTATTGGTTTTGAAAATGTGAGTGCTAATAGTACGGCTAGTATTAGAGAATTAATTCAAGCATGTAATCCAACCTTGCATGGTAAATATTTTCATACTCGATGTATTGCTCATATTTTAAATTTATGTGTTCAAGATGGACTTAAAACATTTAATAACTCAATTCAACCTATTCATGATGCTATTGATTATATTCATGGTAGGGTTAGAGTTAGACGTAGGTGGGAAAAATTCAGTAGGGAAAATGGTGTACATGCTAAAATTTTTAACTTAGATGTGCCTAATAGGTGGAACTCTACTTATGAAATGCTTTCTGCAATATTGGAATATTGTGAATTATTATGTTCTTTTTTTGCTACACATATTGAATCATTTATTTTATTATCTTCGTATTGAGATGATTGTATTGAACTAATGAAGCTTTTACAAGTTTTTCCATATGCAACAAAAGATTTATCTGGTGTGTATTACCCTACTGTTTGTAAATTTATGTATCATTGTTGTTTAATTGCTGCAAAATTTAATTCTTGTAGTCATAAGCCCAATTTGCAAGAGATGATTCTAGCCATGGTAAAAAAAATGGCTTAAATATTTTGATCATGTGCCTAATATTTTTTTGGTTGCAAAAATATTGGATCCTACTTTTAAACTCAGTGGTACTAACGAGATGATTGATATGTATTATAGATTTTTATCTACTATGAGTTTTACAGGATCCGATCCCGACGGCGGAGGTATGAATATATGTGCCACCTGTTGAAGAAATTAAAAAAGATATTTATGAGTCTATACATTCACTTTATAAAGGATATGAGATAAAATATGGTGATAGTATAACTCGTCAAACAAGTCGTTCTTCAAGTTCTAGTAGTACTTTTTCGTTAGGATTAAATACTTCATCTTCATGTGGTAGTGGTTTACAAGAATTTCAAAATTTTTTCCAAAGTAGAGGAAGTGTTAGGCGTAGTCAAAATGAATTAGATATGTAGTTGCAAGACCCTATTGTGCCCCCCCAATGATGAAAATGCAGGACCCAATAATTTTGATGTTCTCAAGCGGTGGTCCCGAAATCAAGAGCGGTATCATTTGCTTACAATTATGGCAAGGGAGATTTTTGGAGTCCCGACATCAACGGTTGCGGTCGAGCGAGCTTTCAGTGAATCCGTTTACATGTTGGACGAATGGAGATCAAATTTGACACCAGATCACCTCGAAGCTCAAATGATGTTGAAGGACGAGTCCAAAGCCGACCTAAGAGAGCAAGAGAACCGTTGGGATGACTTGATGGATGGTCTGCTGATTGAAGTTGGCTCGGAGAGTGAAGCCGGAGGAGGAGCCAAACCGGGGATGATTGGGACGACGACTTCGAATTCTAGACTCCCCGAGGAAAAAAGATAAAATGAACTACGAGGGCTTTGATTCCAAGAAAAGGGATACATAGGCAGCTTCATATGAAGTGCAAACCCAAATTTTAATTATTTCTTTCCCCCTCCTAAATTAGTCAAATTGTTAAATGTTAATTCTAGTTTGTAAATTGTAATTTAGTGTTAAATTGTAACTTGTAAATTTGTAAATTGTAATTTCATATTTTCATAGTTTGATTAATATACAATTTGTAATTTGATAAATTAAATTGTATTTTCATTTCTCAATATTCTTGTAAGTTGTAAGTTGTAAAGTTGTAACTTGTAAATTGTAAGATATAAATTATAAAGTTATATAATAATATCAAAATTCAAATAAACTTGTGTTTAATTTGTCATACTTCTTAGTTTTTAACTTGCAAATTAGTAATTTTATCGATCTAGTACTTAGTAGTTCATCCAAATTCAATCGTCTGTTCAAGTTTGAATAAAAAAAATTGGAAACTGGCGGTTAACCGAATAACCGTCGGTAACCGGTGCTAACCGCCGATGCTCCAAACCGACGGTTCCGGTTACAAAACCGTAACCGGCAACCACCAGAGCACGGTGCGGTTTCGGTTCCGGCCATTCAGAACCGTGTAATCGGCGGTTACAAACCGGAACCGTGGGCGCCACTAAAAAGTAGGAAATGAGACTCAAAGTGGTTTTGGGGATATTTATACCACCTCCTAAATAAACCCTAATTACAATTTAAATTAGAGAAAAAAAATCATATCTTGGTCAATTGAATTCCTATATTAGTAAGATCAAGTTCTATAAATTCGTATCGATGAGAACTATCGTCTAATGTATTCTTTCTTCTCAATCGGATAATAATTAGGTCGTAAATAACTAAAATCATAATTGAGTTAGAAAGCCCATCATTTGGGCCTTTTAATAAAATGGACTCAACTTAAGCATTTGAGCTATAGAAAAATTCATTGGGCCTTTATAATTGTATTTGGGGTGATTCTACTCACAATCCCCAAATTTTTCTTTACAACCCCCGTAATGCTTTTAAATAAAAATAATGATAATTTAGACTCTTTTACCCTTTAAATTAACATCCCCGAAATAAAAAGTGTTAATATGAGAAAATAGTCATTATTACTTAATAAATAATGTAAAAAGCCGCTTTTTAAAAATATAATGTTTCTAGCTTTTTAGGATGGGAATATACATCAATACCCTTAGTAATAATATAAATAATTTTTAACATTAATTATTTTCTAACATAAAAACACCCCAATATATTAACAAAAAAAAAAATATGGACGATGATTTCAGAATCTATCTTCCGCACCCTAAAAACATATATATTTCACTGTCGTTCTACGTCAAAGTCCCAAAAGTCATAACTATCAGGTTTTTGTTGCCGTCTTCTGTTGTTGTAGTTGTCATCTTGTTATTGTTGCCGTCTTCGTCACTGATGTTGCTGAAGATGAAAATTACAAGATTCAACTGCTGTCTCTGTCAAGGTCCAAATGCCCTCATCTCTAAACAATTATGGATGATGCTTTTGAACAATCTCATCCTCATAGTGAATATACGAGTACACGAGTGCAACAACACGAGTAATCCAAGTCGTGTTCTCGTGCATTAGTTCAATAATGATTTACACGAGTACACGAATAGTTCAATGTGTCAGTTCAAAAATAACTCATACATGAAAACACGATTAGGATCGTTCGTGTACACGTGCAGCAGTTGACTGATACGTGACTTCATGAGTATGCCTATTCATGTACTCATGCACTAGTTAAAAAATGCATAGATACACGAGTACATGGACTTGCGAATTCATGCCCTCATGCAATAATTAAAAATGAGATATTGCACGAGTTCACAAATAAATTATTGCACGAATAAAATTCAATACTCGTGTACTGAAAGAAATTGATTCGTGCACCAAAGAACATTCAATTTCTTTCCACCCATTCCAAAAAAAGATTCAAAAAACTTAAATATCTAGATCGATAAAAAGAGTGCAGATCCGTAAATATCATATACCTTATTGCTGCAAAAAATAACACGCACGATGTCAACAAAATTTTAAAAAAATCCCAAATTCACAAAGAATATCTAATTTTCAATATTGCAACAGATAATTTATTACTGAAACGGGGATTAGAGAGAGGAAGAATCGTAATAATCTTCAAAAATCATAGCTTGATGGTCTCACCAATGATAGTTTTGTTTCAATTAACAAAATAAAGATTGAAAAATGAAAGAAACAAGAGAACGACATTAGCAGAGGGAAGAGAGAAAGAAAATAAGATTTTTCCCTAATAGTATTGATATATGAATATATAGATATACATAAATAATAATTCATAATAATTAATATGGAATTAAGGGTATTATAGTACTTTTTCATGATAATGGATAGAAACGTTACTTTTTAAAAAAGTGGCTATTTACATTATTTACTAAATAATAATGACTATTTAAAAATTTTTCCTCAAATAAAAACCATACAACCATCTGCATACAACCCCCAACCTATTTTATAACTAAAAAGGTGTTTCTATTCACAAACCCTATATTAATTAAATAAAGTATAATAATTATTATTATTTTAGACATTTTCCCTGATATCTCTCACTATTTAAAATTTTTGAAAAAACTTAAAAATAAACTAAACCCCACTCCCTCTCATAATTAAAAAAGAAAATAGAATCAAATCTCTCCACAGTCAAACCAACGAGTTCTCATATAAAATCATAAATCCAGAAAGAGAAAAATGAGGACTTTGCACATTGATAACAATACAAGAAAAATCAAAGGAATCTTGACTTCACATAGAAATAATTTATCATCCTCAACTACAATCTCTCTCAACAAAATCAAGAAATGAGCAAACTCTTGACAGGAACATCCTAAAATTTAATCATCTAACAAATAATCCTAAGTGTAAAATGAATCAACCGATTCGATTGCAGCAAAAATAAATTACATCCAAAATTAAACATAAATGTCGAGAACCTAGAACAATTAATTGGTATCTTTGACCATCTGCTTTAGTATTCGTGGGATGGACAATTAACAAAACTAAGTTTTAAATTTATGTCATCAACAATTGATAGCACTACTCGAATTGCATGCAGTGAAACAACAAAGCTAAATAACAAACTTTTTTTTAAGAATCAAAATTTGGACACTTGAATAAGGAAACATGAGTGGCTATGTATATGTATTGAAAAAAGCTAACGATCCATTCATCAAATTTGTTTGCTCAATTGTCCAACTAAGGGCACTACCGCATGCTTCAAAATCAGAACCAAAGTAGAAATCCAACATCGCTCTACTTTGATCACTTTCACAAAGCTCTAAGATCCAAAATCACCAAATTCAATGCAGGGGTTGTGCATTGAGGGTTTTTATTTTGTTTTTCTAGGTTTTTAGATGGTGAGGCTTATATAAGGGTAAAAATGTCTAAGAAAAATATATTATTATTTTAATTAATTTCGGGGTTGTGAAGAGAAAATTGGGGGTTGTGAATTGAATCACCCTTGAATTTGGGGTGTTACATTGCCGTAATTGAAATCTGGTATAAAATTAAAAATAAAATAAAAGGATATGATAAAAATTACTCCCTCCGTCCCAATAGTAAGGTCCTCTTACTATTGGGCACGGGTATTAAGGAGGAGCTATTGGGCACGAGTATTAAGGATGATGATGAGTATTATAATAAAAAATAATATAAAGTAAGTGGGTTTCATTTTATTAAGGAGTATTATAATCAAAAGTAATATAAAGTAAGTGGGTTCCACATACTAATTATTTCCTTATTTGGAAAGGGACCTTGCGATTGGGACACCTGAAACGTTCTACTTCAGAACGTAACGATTTCTCA
Organism: Perilla frutescens; assembly: GCA_026008535.1. Taxonomy (NCBI): domain Eukaryota; kingdom Viridiplantae; phylum Streptophyta; class Magnoliopsida; order Lamiales; family Lamiaceae; genus Perilla; species Perilla frutescens. The sequence continues at coordinate 5,431,144 of BRKX01000006.1, read as the reverse complement.
CTATCGAGTGCGAGAAAGACTCATAATCCTTACGATCACGCAAGGCAAACCCTAGGGTTACTTGAATAAGAATATTATTGATGATCCAAAACGAAACATCTAAGCAATACATATAAAGGAGAAATTCTAATCCTATTTGGACAATGCCATCTACGGCCCAATTCTAAACTTAACAAAACTAGGAAATAAATTAAAGGCCTAACAAGGAAATAAATTAACAACTAAATAAATAATTAAGAACTCAATAATTTAAATATCTCTCGTCAAGCATAACGAGCTGGCTTCCTACGATTGCGTTGAGCCCTAGTTGACTGTTCGACATCAGTTGTCTTCTTGATATCTTCTGTCAAGTCTTCTTGCAGCAGCTCAGAATCTCCCATCGTATCAACTCCCACTCCCTCAAAATGCACCTTGTCCTCAAGGTGAAACATAGGAAATTCCTTTTGAAAATTATCCAGTGACTCCCAAGTTGCATTCTCTGGAGATTGCCCCTGTCCTTGTACCAGTATTTGATGTTCTATTTTCCCTTTACGCAACACCTCTCTTTTCGAACAAACGACCAAAGGCTCGACCACGACTCGTCCCCCTTCACCGGCAAGTACAGGATTAATTGTTGTTTGTTCTGTCCCGACATAAGGCTTGAGTAATGAAACGTGAAAAACAGGGTGTATTCGACTATCCTCCGGCAATCCTAACTTGTATGCAACTTTTCCAACACGTTTTATGATCGTAAAGGGACCATAATACTGTTTGGCTAATTTATAAGAGCTTCTATGGGCTACTGACTTTTTCCGATAAGGTTGTAATTTTACCCATACCCTGTCTCCGACTTGAAATTCCACTTCTCGACATTTAGCATTTGCCTTTTGCTCCATGCGATGTTGAACCATGCATAGAGTCGTCTTGAGGTCGAGTAATAGTTTGTCCCTCTCTAGCAACATTTCCTCCAATGCTTCCACTGATGTTGATCCTGGAATATATTGTGGAATAATAGGGGGACTACGCCCATAAACCGCTTGAAACAGACTCATATTGATACTAGTATGAAAACTAGTATTATAGTTAAATTCAGCCCATCCCAAAAATTCACTCCAACGCTCCGGTCGATCTCCCGTCATAGCTCGCAGATATTGTTCCAACCCTCGATTCACCACCTCTGTTTGGCCATCAGTTTGGGGATGGTACGCAGTACTATGTTTTAGAGAAGTCCTACTCAATTTAAACAATTCACTCCAGAACTTGCTAAGGAAAATAGCAACTCGATCAGAAATTATAGAGGAAGGGAAACCGTGTAACTTAATCACCATATCGACAAACAAACTTGCAGCGTTTTCTGTTGTGAATCCCGTAGGAAGTGCGCCAAAATGAGCTGCCTTTGTTAACCGATCCACCACTACCATGATCACGGTATTCTTGCGAGAAATAGGTAAATGAGTGATGAAATCCATTGTTAATTCATGCCAAACCATAGCAGGAATAGAAAGGGGTTGCAACAATCCTGCAGGAGCTGTTGTAAGAAACTTAATTTGTTGGCAAACTTCGCACTCTCGTATAAATAATTCCACGCCTTTCCTCATTTTTGGCCAATAGAACAAGGTTGAGACTCCCATGAGTGTTTTCTTGATTCCCCCATGTCCCGCCGCAGGCGAACAATGAAATTCTTGAATCAACTCCTGCTTTAACCTCGAATCAACAGCAATATAGTACCAGTTTTTATAAACCAAAAATCTGTCCCTTACTCCAAATTCTGAAGGTAACTCTCCTTTTTCCCTTTGGTTGTGTAATTTCAATAACTCTACATTGTGCGTGTTTTCTCCCCGTAAACGTACTAGAAATTCTGATGTTGGACTACTTGCTATGGATAACTCACTCTTGATCACTTGCTCCTTCCCGACACCTTCTGCAGCACAAGACAGAGCATCTGCTACTTTGTTTAACCCTCCAGGTTTATATTCCACTACAAAATCGTGTCCCAATAATTTCCGAACATACTTCTGTTGCTCCGGAGTGTGAATGGTTTGCTGCAAAAACTCCTTCAAACTTTTGTGATCAGTTTTTATAATAAACCGGCGTCCGATCAGATATTGTCTCCACTTTCCCACAGCTTCTGTGATTGCGTGAAATTCTTTAATGTATGTGGATGTACTCATAAGCATTGGGCCTAATTTCTTGTTGTGAAATGCAAGATGATGATTATTTTGAAGTAACACCGCACCAGTACCCCAATCTAAAGCATCCGTTTCTACCACAAATGGTTGGTTGAAATCTGGAAGTTGTAGTACGGGTGTCTCAGTCATGGACTTTTTTAGAGCCTCGAAAGCTTTAGTTGCTGCCTCACTCCAGACAAACGCATCTTTGCGCAACAATTCTGTCAATGGCGCAGCGATCGATGCGTAACCAGATACAAACTTTTGATAGTAGCCCGTGAGTCCAAGAAATCCCCGTAATTGCTTGACAGTTTGCGGCTTTGGCCACGAGACCATAGCCTCAATTTTTGTGGGGTCAGCTCTAACTCCACCTTCCGACACAAGGTGACCCAAATACTTCACTGTTTTTTGGCAAAAACTACACTTTGGCATTTTAACATAAAATTCATTAGATTGTAAACAAGAAAGTACCTCACGTAAATGTTCGACATGCGACTCCTCATCAGCACTGTAGATCAATATATCATCAAAGAACACGACTACAAACTTTCTCAAGAAGGGCTTTAGAACATAATTCATTGCCGCCTGAAAAGTAGAAGGAGCATTTGTCAATCCAAAAGACATAACCAAGAATTCATAATGCCCCTCATGCGTGCAGAATGCCGTCTTGAATATGTCATCCTCAGCCACCCGTATTTGATGATAGCCTGCACGTAAATCCAATTTTGAAAAGACGCGTGCCTTCCCCAACTCATCTAGCAGCTCATCTACTGTTGGGATTGGAAATTTGTCTTTGATAGTAATGGCGTTGAGTGCCCGGTAATCTACACAGAATCGGTATGAGCCATCTTTCTTTTTAACCAATAATACTGGCGATGAGAACGGACTTTGACTCGGGCGAATAAGCCCTGCTCCAACATCTCTCCTACTAGCTTATCCATCTCATTTTTTTGAAAATATGGGTACCTGTAAGGTCGAACATTCACTGGTTTTGTGCCAGATTGGAGATGAATTCGATGCTCGAATTGTCTTCTTGGTGGCAATCCCTCGGGTTCTGTAAATACCTTCTGGAATTCTTTCAGAACTCCTTGTGCTATCTTTGGAATTCCGCCAAAATCTTGACTTAATGTTGTAGAGTTGTGACCTTGTTTCAATAAGTGAATCTCATATATTTCTGAGGCTTCATTCCTTTCTAACAACCCTTGTAGTGCATGAATGTTGATTTCCTTGCTTTCTACTGAAGGTTCACCGTGCAACACGATTTTCTTTCCTTTCCAGGAGAACTCCATTCGAGTTTTCTCATAATCGTGTGTCACTCTTCCCAAATCTTGTAGCCATTGTACCTCTAGAATTATGTCAGGGCCTTGGATGGGTAATACAAACAAGTCTATAGGAAAGGTGATTTTCTGCAATTCGATCTTCACATTTCTACATATTTTTTGGCATGCCATTGAGTCACCATTCCCAATATACACGCGGAATCCAGGGGTCAAATCTACACTAAGCTGCAATCTTTCTGCTAGCTCAGGTTTGATGAAATTGTGGGTACTGCCGTTGTCAATGAGTACTCGAAAAACTTGTTTACCTATTCTACCTTTTAATCGTAATGAACATGGTGCCCTTTTTCCAAACATTGAGTTGAGGCTAGATATATCTCCTATAATGATATTTTCATCCTCATTCCCATCATCATTCTGCCCATCTTCTTCATCTAATGTGTCTTCTCCCTCTTCCATCTCTAATATCATTAGGGATATGTTCGGACAACGATGGCTTACAGACCACTTTTGATCACAGTTAAAACATTCTCCCTTCTCACGTTTTTCTCGAATCTGAGCAGGTGTCAGTCGTCGGACAAGTAATGTGTTGGTTGCTTTTGAATTCTGCCCCATAGATACTCCTCTTGCTCCTCTAGACTCCGATCCTCCTGCACCAAGAGTATTGTTTTGAGTCACAATGCCATTGGCTCGGTTTGATGTTCTTGAGATTAAACGCCCGTCCGCATAACTGTCTTGATATTTTTCTTCGAACACACGAGCTAATTCGAAAGTTTCTTCCAGGGTGGTAGGTCGATTCAACTGTAGCTTTCGGCGAATATGTGGCCTAAGTCCAGAGATATAGAAACAAATCAACAAGATTTCAGAAACTCCTTTTACTTTATTCATGAGTCCTTCAAACTCTGTTTGGTATTCTGCTACCCCTCCTTGTTGTGCTAATTTAGCCAAATTTCCCTCATGGTTTTCAAATTGTGATGCCCCAAAATGAAATTGCACACGTTGTAGGAAATTATTCCAAGTAGACAGTAGTTTGTTTGTTTTAAGCCATTTGAACCATGATGAGGCTCTTCCATCTAAGTGGAAAGCCACAATCTGTAAACGTTGATCCTCTGTAGTATTGTGATATGCAAAGTATTCCTCAATTTGGAATATCCAATTATATGGGTCATCGCCATTAAATCGAGACACCTCTAACCTCATATGGTTGCTGCGATTTTGCGTCGCTACAACTTCTCGTTCGTACCCAGCTTGCGGCTCCCCCTCTTGTGTTTTGTTGTTCTCCTGTGTTAACTGTCTCTCTTCTGATTTCTTAAGCAAGGCTAATACCTCCGACATCTGTTTTTCGTATATTTCTTGTTGGGCTTGAAATCTATCATCCAATGACATCTGTAGATTTTGTTGCCCCTGCGAATTTAGAATAAACTAATTCATCCATTCTCTCGCTCAAAGAACTAATCTTCTGTTGCAAATCTCCTTTTCCTTGATCCGCCATGACGCTTCGCCACAACCTCTCAATGAAAGCACCAATGAAACGTTCTGCTTCAGAATGTAACGATTTCTCACTATCGAGTGCGAGAAAGACTCCCAATCCTTACGATCACGCAAGGCAAACCCTAGGGTTACTTGAATAGGAATATTATTGATGATCCAAAACGAAACATCTAAGCAATACTTATAAAGGAGAAATTCTAATCCTATTTGGACAATGCCATCTACGGCCCAATTCTAAACTTAACAAAACTAGGAAATAAATTAAAGGCCTAACAAGGAAATAAATTAACAACTAAATAAATAATTAAGAACTCAATAATTTAAATATCTCTCATCAAGCATAACGAGCCGACTTCCTACGATTGCGTTGAGGCCTAGTTGACTGTTCGAGATCAGTTGTCTTCTTGATATCTTCTGCAAGTCTTCTTGCAGCAGCTCAGAATCTCCCATCGTATCAACTCCCACTCCCTCAAAATGCACCTTGTCCTCAAGGTAAAACATAGGAAATTTCTTTTGAAAATTATCCAGTGACTCCCAAGTTGCATTCTCTGGAGATTGCCCCTGTCCTTGCACCAGTATTTGATGTTCTATTTTCCCTTTATGCAACACCTCTCTTTTCGAACAAACGACCAAAGGCTCGACCACGACTCGTCCCCCTTCACCAGCAGGTACAGGATTAATTATTGTTTGTTCTGTCCCGACATAAGGCTTGAGTAATGAAACGTGAAAAACAGGTTGTATTCGACTATCCTCTGGCAATTCTAACTTGTATGCAACTTTTCCAACAGGTTTTATGATCGTAAAGGGACCATAATACCGTTTGGCTAATTTATTTCCTTATTTGGAATGAGACCTTGTGATTGGGACACCCAAAAAAGGAAAGAGGGACCTTGTCATTGGGACGGAGGGAGTATAATTTATGGAAAGTTGGGATAGAATTTAAACTTTGTTGAATTAAGCTTGGAATAGAATATAGTAATAACCCTATCTTTTTTTAACTATTTATTTTTAAAGAAAATAATACAAAATATGCATCTATATTTTGCTCATTATTTTTGTTATTTGCTTAATATTCTTATATTATTATTTGATGTTGTTTGTTAAATATTAAATTATGGAGTTTATGGATTATAGTGGAAATTTTGAGTTTTAAAATTTAAGTTAAGATTCATGAATGTTACTATATAATTAAAATAGTTTAAAATTTAGAAGTTTGTTAATTTTAATATATACTATTAAGAAATAAAGTAAAATATAGATAGAATGATGTCATCATCTCTGAAAAATAATAAGAAAAAATATATTCCCTTAATAAAACAATATTGTTTCATAACACTCATATAACAAGAAATAAAATACAAACAAGTTAACCATCATTCCTTACACTCTTTTTTTTTTCTGTGCCGCGCTAACGGTTGCCAAGTCACCAATAATTTGCCCTCCAAAATCCTGGATCCGCCGTTGCATTCATGTAACAATATTTGATACTTTATTTAATTTGAAAGGGAAAATGTTGAAGTAGTTAAAGCATATAACAAAAGACATGTTTTTAGCTGCGTGAAAAATATGGGTGCATATGAGCCGTCATCACCTTTTCTGGGTGCATATATAGCCGAAATTTTTCATGCGACTGAGAATGGCTAAGACATGAGTTTTGAAACGAAATCTTGAATGTTGTTGGCAGAAGTTCCACCATATTCTACAGCCTCATTAGCCAATTTCTTTAAGTTGCAAGCATTTCTTTTGAGCTCAATGCTTCTCTCTCCTCCAACAACTTGTTCGATGCACATTGCAATTTCTTGTCTACCAATGATCCCATTTTCACCTATCCCAGTCCCAACCCCAACACTCCACACATCCTGAATAAACTTAGCATTCGTGTTCTGGTCGACCCACTGTTGCATGGCTATAAGAGGCACCCCATAGCTCAGTGCTTCTAGAATCGAGTTCCATCCACAATGGGTCAAGAAACATGCCAGGGCACGATGAGCCAAGACTTCCGGTTGATTGCACCATTCAACTATTAGGCCTTTTTCTGAATTGAAATTCTCGGGAAGCTTGTCCATTTCAGAAGATCTTACTACCCACAAGAAGTAGCAGTTGCTCTTTATTAGGCCAAGTGCGAGTTCCTCCATTTGTTCTTTGTCTAGAGATGCAATGCTTCCAAACGATACGTAAACCACAGATCCAATTTCTCTCGAGTCTAGCCATTCTTTGTAGGAATCATGCTTCGCCTCAAACAAGTTGATCGTATGGTTCAAAAATTTATCATATTTCTGTTGCAGTAAGAATGTAGGACCCACAGTCTTGATCGGCCATCGGCTAGCCATCCACTCTACTACCTGCAGGTAAGAAATATATATATATATGAATTTCTATTCGTGAATATTATTAACCTGCAAAATTTTTGGTGGTCTCTCTTTTGATTAATTAATTATTTGTCTCGTACATAGTTAAAACATGTATATACCTCTTTTTCCAGCATGTCAAACGTGTTGATAAAGATCCAATCCGCTCTCTCAAGATTCAAGAATTGAGCAACAAGCATTTTGAAGGCAGTTTGAGTGGATCTCATAAACGGATGAGAAAGAGAAGGCAAATCATTAATTTGAAGCGTAGGAAGGGCAGGCAACGACACCGCAGAATCTTCATAGGGAAACTTCAAGGACCCTTGTTTCAAATGGTAGAATATGGAAACAACAGCACTCGACATAATGAAAAAGGGTGCCCCGAGCAAACCCCGGTCATGAGCTAAATCCAGAACCCAGGACATTGTAGAGTCATAGATAACGAGTTTTGGGGGAGACCTCTCAATGAACTCGGCCAAGTTGGCCGAGAACGCGGCCTTGAGGCGCTCGCGGTAGGCCTCGATCGTCTCCGGCTCCTTCAATTTCTCCGGCTCCACTTCCTCCTCGGAGCCATCGGAGATGTAGTCAAAGGTTATTGAGCTGCAGTCGGAGATTTTGGCGGACTTGCTCAACTTTGTGGTCATGATAAATGTGACATTTATACCCTCCGACGCAAGCCGCTTCGCGAATGCTAGCACCGGATTTATGTGGCCTTGCGCAGGGAATGGGACGACCAGAACATGAGGCTTTGTAATTGTAGCTGCGCCCATTTCTCTTTCTACTCTTATTCCATCTGTTCAGCAGCACCATATATATAGATGCTTCGCCAAGCCCACCTCAATTTTTGCCAATTCTCATTAATGAATTTTTTATTTTTTTTTATTTATACCATCTTGTTTTTATTTATTTTTTTAAAAATCGATATTCATCATATATTACTTATTGTAAATCCAAAGACAATCATATGCTCATAAAATTATTAAGGCAAATACTTACGTGACTGAACGTGACTATGGCAACAGCTAGCAACGTAACAATTATCAAACCAATCTAGTTGGAATTAAATATATCTATACAACCAAGGGTAAAGGTTCCAGAATAATTAAATATTATCCTATGGAAATCGGAATATTTTTTGTTGAGTGATCACCTCCACAATTCTCCACAACAAATGGAAACAGATGCATGTAGTCATTAATGATGGAAAGGAAAAGGATACGGAAGCGGGATCTTAACACAATAATTGTTGAAATTATCATATTACTCGTTCTACGTAAAGTTGCGATATATTACAAAAAATTGTCATAGTCCATTTAATTAAAATTTAACTGAATTACGGTCACCTAGATCAAATCAATGAAGGGAATAGATGAATTTCCTAGTTTCCACATAAGAAATGGTACTCATATGATCCACTTCCATATATATAGTAGTCGAAATATATAAAACTAGCCGGTCAAATTTTTAAAAAAAATATTTTAGCACTAATTTTTAAATATATTTTTTTTAGTCAGAATGACTATTTTGCTCCTGCTTGTTGCACGCATTGTTAGCGCGCAGCCAGCGCGCACAGGGGTATTTTCGTCCAAAATGGCTAAAATAAGTATGTTTAAAATTTACTGACTAAAATATGTATGTTTTAAAGTTTAAGTCGATAAAATAAGTTTTGCCTCTATATAGTATGTGCATGTTGTCATTTAATTTAGTATTTACATATAATCATAAAAAAATCACAACTATACAATATGTGTGTGTGTGTAGCACACATATAAAAAACGGTTAATTGCCAAAATATTTACTACTTTTGAACGAATTTACAATTTAGACACGATTTTTAAGACGTTGCAATAATAATTCAACCTTTTAATTTAATTATAGCAAATTCAACACTTCTAACTTTTTCCCGACGTTCGAAATTATAATGAGTGAATAATTTTTCCACGTGAGCAGATTAATTCAATTAAGGGGTATTGAGAATGAAAATTTTTAGTGTACGTGCAATACTTTTCAATTGTCAAAATTTTATTAGAGTGTACGTCTATCTTGCTACAAATCAAATATTGAATTATTATTGTTGCAACATTTTAAAAGTCAAGTCGAGGGGACCGATGAACAAACTGCAAACCGGTGAAGACTGCAGATTTCCGGGATGTAAGCTGAGTCGAGGGGACCTTTCTCCGCAAGACAAATACGCTCAGGCTAGTGGACGGTTTTCATCCTTCCGACAGTAGCACCAAAGTTCTGGCAAGGCGACAAGGCTCCAGCGAACTAGACAACGTCAGAACTGGAAAGTAGACACGACGCTCCGACTAGTGCTCATGGTTTGACCTCTTTACTAAAATATAGTATAAAAACTATTTAAGATTACAAATTTATCCTTATGAACAACTAACATAAAATAACCAGTGCAGCCCATTTCTCTGCACTTCTCTGGTTGTTCACAGCCCCCGATTGATGATTAGGTATTCGAATTTTGAAGAAAATAAAATCAAATTAATCAATATTCTTATGATCTTGTTTCTTGAAGACGTGTCCTAACTGGTACATATATATATATATATAATTAAGAAAATAAATGTAAACAAAAAAAAAAGATAAAATGAAATAATTAATGAAATCAACGTTTTCAGCAATTCGATAAATTCACAATAAATTTGATATCAATATTTTGGATTCAATCCCATATAAAAAAGGGATTCATCAATCAATTCACTTTAGGTATTTTAACATAAAAAGTAGATCTTTCATCAACAAATGCTTTGAGCCATTGGAGTGGGTTTTCTTGATTTGATTGATGAGTATGAACTACGCGCAAAGTTTTAATTTGAGGGGAAAAAATCAAGGTAATTAGGAAAAGATGAAAGAGAAGAGGTGTGAGTTATGTGTGCAGCTGGGCAACGCCATCACATGAAAGGTGAAGAGAAGTTGAAGATTCATAAGGGTGGAGGGTTACGGTCAAAAGGAAGAAGAAAAACTGAAATTCAAAAGACAAACATTATTTATTAAACTGATATAATAGGTATTAAATAGGTTATTTTATTATATTTAAATATTAGTGGCTGGGGTGAGTAAAATATAGTTATGTATAGAATCACCCCTTTTTTTGAACAAAAAAAAAACTCAATTTACGATTTTTTAGATGAAGTAAAACTTGATGATTGGGTGATTATCTACAATTAAATTCAGTTTTTGACTCTCTGTGAATACGATATTATATGCTCACACACTTTAAATGATTTGCACCGTACAGTTGCGGTAAATGAAATCATCTATCCCGTTTTTATCTTTTTCATTTGGTGTTCCATTTTGATTTGTATTCGATTTTCATCAATTTTTTTCTTCAATTTCAATTTGTTATGGCTTAGTTTAATTTTATAATTATTATTTAGGGTTCATTCCACCCAATTAGGGTTTATATTTATTTTTTTAATATTTATTTCTTATTTTTTAGTTAATATAATTGATTAATATGGTTGATTAATTATTCCAAAAGTAGGGTATATAATTTTTAAAATATTTAATTTTTAGAAATAAATGTTGATTTGTAATACTATAATAAAATTTATTTTTGTAATAAATATTTTTAAAATATTAAATTTCATAGTGAGACACAATAGTAGGGCATGAAAAATGGATTAGGGGTGTATCCCCAGTTGCGGATACAAAATTATAGAGAAAGAAATAAGAAAATAAGTTTTTCAAGATTGTTATCTGGACATAATTAAATAATTGACGGCTAATATTTTATTATTAACTATTAAAATATCTATGAATGGCACGCAAGTAAGGAAATGCATGCCCACAAAGTAAAGTAGTTGCATTCACGAATGTATTGAAAAATGTATACTACATGACTGGATGTTAAAAAAATCCCCCTCGTTCTTCAGGTTTGCAATTTGAATAATATATATATATATGTGTGTGTGTGTTGAGAAAAGATTAATATTTTGGTTTCGCTATACTAACATATATAATATATTGAATTATTGATGGCATTAAACCAAATCTAAGATTTGTTTTTTTATCGACTTTTTCTAATTATTTTTATTCGAAATGTGTTGTCCTCCACGCCTCCACCTCGATCTATTTTGAATCTTTGATATAATCAGTTGAAATTTAAATTGATAAAACTAAATCTAAATTCTGTACAAAAAAACAACAATAACCCAACTGGCTAACAACCAAATCCCTTCTCTTTTGGGACCCAATTTTGTTTTACAAATAATGATATAAACTATTACAACTAATTTTCTCAAAAAAAAAAAAGATAGGTGTTAATGTATAAAAAATAATCACTTTTATTTAGTAAATAATGTTTCTAGTCATATTTTAAAAAAATATTATTTATAATCACATTTTTGCTGAAAATTCTTAATTACTCTTCATTAAAATTGTGAGTTGCACCACTAAAGTGCACTATATATTTGGGTACAAGAATGAAATGTGATCGTGTAACTGTACAAATTAATATTGCCACACGAGTGGGGTGCACGACTGAGTACATTCGTGCAACATTATAAATTTATATATTGTTGCACGAATTGAGAATACACGATTGTAACACCCCGATTCCAGAAAGTCAAGGTGCTAGCACAAGATTAAAATAAATTTTCTAATTTCATAATCATTTTACCTTTAAAAGAAAATATTTTTAAAGTAATTTCTTTAAATATAAAATCAACCAATCACCGGAAGACTTTTCAAACAACCAATCACAAACATATTTCACAAACGACTAGTCAATGATGAAATACTGATATTTAAATGGGTCCAAAATAACGACGAGTCACGTAAGATTTTAATATTCAAAATATTCAACGGAAGCATAATATGATAAATTATTGACCGAATTCAATATTCAACATTCAAAATATAATTTTTGATCTAGTTAAAAACTTAGATAACACATATGTCCACGTCAGCTGTCTGCATTACCTTGTACCTGAAAAATATTTTAGAAAACGTGGGATGAGTGCCAAAAACACTCGGTGGGCTTATCGTGTTCGTCCAAACACATGTACAAATTTATAATATCAAAACCATATTTATAATCATGTCAATGCGTTTAAGAATATTTTTTGAAAAGTCAATAAATCAATATTCATTCAGATGCCCATGCGCTTAAGAATAATTATTCAAAAGTGAACAATCCAATATTCATTCACATGTCCATGCACTTAAGAATATATATTTATTCAAAATCCAATGCGCTCAATTTACCATGTATGGATACAGACCCTATGTAATCACATAACTATATCTCAATAGAATTGACAATGCTTGAGTTCATCATGCATGTCAAATCATATCCATGAAGAGCAAAAATAGTCGTAAATCATAAATGGACGAAAGCATTTTAAAAATAAAATTTTTAGTTAGCAAAACCCACCTTATAGCTATAATAGCTAGAGCTTTACACATGTCCTGCAAATCATATTTAAGTCTGGGTCTCGGGTTCGGGCCTACAAATGAGAAACTACCTATTAGTATTATGCTAAGCCCTAAAATTATAACATAAGGTAAGTTTGGACTTAATGAACGAGTTCTCAAAATTTGGGCTCAAACGGACATCTCTCAAAAACTGAATAGATTAATATTGGCTCAAAAGGCCCAATTAAAGTATTGGTCATTTTAAATATTTAAAGAATGAACTATTGAAATAAATTGAAATTATCCACGATTAAATGATAATTCAAAATTCCTCACTTAAAACTTTTAGTTATTTTATTTTAATAACCTTTGGAAATCTTAATTAATTGCAACTTATAAAAGAAAAATGAAATAAATAAATCAATAAAACTCACACACACAACAGACACTCACGCACACACACATTAATGAACAATCTCTCTCTCTCTCTCTCTCTCTCTCTCTCTCTCTCTCTCTCTCTCTCTCTCTCTCTCTCGTACATTGCACTGTCTGCAAAAATGCACCCTCTTTAATTAGGAGGAAATAGATAAAAAAAAAGGCAATTTTTTAAAATAGGAAGTTTTGTGGGCAATTTATCTTATGACAGACTTGGTTAGGGATGATAATGGGTAACAGATCTTATGGGTATCCGCAAAAATTATCCATGATGAGTAGGGTAATTACCCAATCAATTGGACGGGCACAGACACGGATAATTACCCGTATTTTTTTTACGGGTATGGGTACCTTAGTACCCAACCCGCCCCATACCCATATGTGTATTTATACATATAATTTTATATATAATTGTGTTTATGGAAATTATTAACATTACTATTATAATTCAGAAAATAATAAATATTTAAAGTTGATTTTATTTTATATTTTATTTCATATATATTATGTTTTAGTTTGTTTCCTAGTGTATACTTTTTATAGGAAATTAATTATATATACATACATACACATATATATATTATAAAATTTGAAAATATTTATTGATAATTGAAAATAAGGTAACATTATACCTTTATATGGCCACTGCCTAATTTGTAGACATTTTGTATTCATTAGTCTACGTAATTATAATTTTAGAGAAGTTAATTGAAGATGATTTAATTTGTGTTTTTTTTCCAAGTTAGATTTTTTAATTGAAACACATAATACAAGAAGTAAAGAAAATTAATTGATTTCGTACTACAGGTTCACATAAATGTCTTTTTTTTTTTTGTTATTCATAATATTGTAATGTTTGTAAAGTTATTTATTTAATATAATTTTTTATGAAGATGGTATGAATCAAATGGTTATTAAGATTTTAGTTTTTTAATGTTTTTAAATTTATAATTTCTTATAGTTAGTTAAATTGTGGGTAGTGGGTACGAGTATGGGCAGTTAGGTACCCAGAGGGTATGGGGACGGGCATAACAATTGCTATCCACACGGGTATGAGGACGGGTACGGGTATTTTTTTAAACGCGGGTATGGGGACGGGTACTATAGTACCCTACCCATTACCATCCCTAGACTTGGTCCCCACACTCAATCATTGACTCGGTGTACTATTGATATTTATTATCACTACACAACAGCTATATATAAATATATATATTTGAAAGACAAGAGTTGATATTTAAAAATGTCACGATAATTGGATACATTGCCACGATTAATTTAAATGAGCCACTATTAATTGTGTATATTTCCTGGATTAATTTAAAATGATCTACAATTACTTTCAAACATTGTCTCGAATCTTGATTAATTTGTAATGAGTCTCGATTAAATTGAATGATCCACGATTAATGTACCATTAATCGTGAATCATTCAATTTAATCGAGGCCTTCATTAATCATGGTTGCTCATAACAATTCAATTTAATCGAGGTCTTCATTAATTTAATGAATACCTCGATTAAATTGAATGATCCACGATTAATGAAGGTCTCGATTAAATTTAATTGTTATGAGCAGTCATGATTAATCGTGATTTTTTTATTGAATGCATTTATTTCTTGTGTAAGTGAGGTAGTTACTGACTTACTGAGCTTCATTAAATAAAAAGAAGAGGATGTTTCTAAGCCTCATTAAATAAAAAGAAGAGGAAGGTAGGAATTTATTGACCGAATTTAATACATGTTTTATTGTTGTGTAAAGAGGTAGGTAAATTTTATAAATTAATCGTGGATCATTTGAAATTAATCGAGACGATGTATTAAATTAATCGTGGATCATTTAAATTTAATCGATGCTCTCTTAAATTAATAGAGGCAATGCTTAACATTAGTCGTGGCGCATTTCGAAATAATCGTGGTTTTTTTATATTAATCGAGGCTCATTTAAATTAATTGAGCCTAGATTAATTTAAAAATTGTCTCGATTAATTTAAGAGAGCATCGATTAATTTAAAAATTACCTCGATTAATTTCAAAAAGCCACGATTAATATAATAAGTCATGATTAATTTCAAAACGCCACGACTAACATAATATAAACCTTGATTAATTTCAAAAAAATCACGATTAACATAATATAAGCCTCGATTAACATAATAAGCCACGATTAATATAATAAGCCTCGATTAATTTAAAAAACCCACGATTAACATAATAAGCCTCGATTAATTTCAAAAAATCACGATTAACATAATTTAAGCCTCGATTAATTTCAAAAGCCACGATTAACGTAATAAGCCTCAATTAATTTCAAAAGGCCACAATTAATAAAATTTAAGCCTCGATTAATTTCAAAAGTCACGATTAATATAATATAAGCCTAGATTGATTTCAACAAGCCACCATTAATGTTTTAATTAACTAGAACAATCAATTATTACTATTTAATAAGCCATGATTATTTAAATTAGGGTCGCGATTATTTTCTAAAACTAATCGATGGCAAAATTAATCAACCAATTAAAAAACAATCAACTTATTAAATATCAAATTTAACATAATCAACAAATTTAAAAAGAAGCCTACTTGAGAAGATAACGTCTCCGATGGTTCTCCAGGTTCTCGATCCATCTCTGGCGCCGGCTTCGGTGAAGGCACAGGCATGAAGAGTGAGAGAGTTGAAGAACGTGAGTTGGAGAGAGAGGGGGGAGGAGGGAGGGAGGAACCAACCTGAATCTGGCGATAGAGAGAAGTAGTAGAGAGAGGAGTCACGAGGATGATATCTTCGATGTCTTTAAAGTTCAAATATTCGAGTCATAGGACTCGATTATGTCAATCGTGGAGATGTGAGAGAGAGAGATGAGAGACGGGCAAGAAGGTGGTTGTATTTCAAAACCCTAATCATAAATAGATATGATATGGCAGTTACTACATTTATTCTCTGATTATGGCAGTTGTGATTCAATCCTGTATTTTATTAGTACAAAATTGTCATAACTTTTCAGATTTTGTGGGTCCAAGTGAAAAGGAATTGTGTAAGATAAAGTACACTTTACCCAAATAACTCCCTAATTTTAAATTTTGTTTACCTGTACCAATTTTAATATATTCTTACCTATATATATTTTTCTCCCCTTTAATTAACTCAAATCATTTTCTAAAATGAGAAGCAACCAAATTCTAATTCTCTCTCGTCATATATCTATACACTTTCAAATCAAACCTATTTAAATATTTAAAATATTTTAAAACTGAATATGTACATTTTTCTCACTTCTACACACATGCACCATTTTCAATCTAAACAAACCCATCACTCCCTTTCTCTCTTTTCCAAGTAATTATATTTGTAAAAGAAATTTATGCATCTCTCTAATGTACATAACATGTAAAAAAAACAATCATTTTTACTCTAATACATATTCATATCCAATGATCATAGTTCATAGTAGTTTAAGTCACGCAAAAACGGGTTTAAAACTGAAGAAAACATGTTGGTGCAATTGCTTTATTTCATGGTTTTCTGAAATCTTACGATATAAAATCGATAGACCAAACTACATCAAATTTAAAATCTGAAAATATACATAGATGTCTTAAAAAGATAGGTTTCTAAACAAGTATATTAAGTAAAGAATATCAGCTGATAGAAAGGTCTAAACATGCAGTCGAAAAAGCAGCTGCGGATTTCGGCGTTCGACAATGGTTTCACATAAATCTTCGACGTAAATTTAGAAGATCAAGAAAAGTTGGATCAACGATCCGTGACTAGATTATTGTAGCCAGCAGCGTGGGGTTTAAAGCTATATAAACTTTTGAGCAAATCCAATAGACAGATTGACCGAAGATCGCATCGCAAGAGGGCTGCCTTAGCGGCGGAACAACAGCCATCGACTGCTTTAAACTTTGTTTAGCAATTTTCTTGGCACCTAAGCTCATGATCTCTAGCAAATGTAACCTACTTGAGGAGAGGAACACAACGATATAATTTTCGTGAATTTTAGTTGAGATTTGGAAGTAGAAATGGACAATGAACACTACAAAAAAATCCCGATCTAGTGACGGAAACCGGGGGCCCAGCCCGTGAATGAGCCCTTGCTCGACCCGATAAAAGGCCCATGCCCAAGCCCGCCGAGAATAATTGTGTATAATATGCACCTAAGAGGATTCGAACATGTGACCTCCTAGAAGTTGGGCCAAGCACTTATCCATTGGGGCAAGTTCAATTAATGTTATATTGATAGTTTAAATAATATATATACTTATACGATTTTTTTCATAATTTATTTTTCTTTATCTCTATAAATTAAAAGTGTTATATTATTATTAATATATTTATATCTATTTGTGCACAAATATATATATATATATAATATTGATATTATATTTTATTATATATATGTATATAAGAACTATAATTTAAGGTGATACTTATTAAGTATCCATGCATACAAAAATTATATCTCTTATTTAAATTTAGTATGGAGAAAGATTATAGAAGTTTTTAATTAAATTATTTTAAAAATTATATATATATATATATATATATATATCATGGTGAAAATGTGGTTAACTAGTCTTACTTTGTGTTTCATACTAAATATCATGATGAATTAAATTATTTTTACTTACATAATAAATAACTATAGTTTATAATTAAAAATTAAAATTCATTATATACTATATTATGTATATATTTTCATAGTATATTTTAGTTTGTTAATGTATAATTGATTAATCTTGTAGTAGTAACTATAATAAATATTATGTTAAACTTAATACATTTTTTTAAATATATAATAATATACTAATTAGTTTATTTATGAGAATAGTAATAAAGCGAATTTGTATATATTTTTATTTAATAAGGAAATAATATAAATTTAAAGATGTGATATTAATAAATGTGTATAGTTGCGATATTATTTTTTCAAAAATTAAAATAAATGAATAAAAATATAAAAATGATTTTAATAGGGATAATATTTGTATTAAAATAGATTGAAATCATGTTTAATTATTTTAAAAATAATTAAATAAAATTTAAAAAATAAATAAAAATTTAAAAATTAAAAAATGAATAAATTTAGCTACGGGGGTTCCCGTCACTAAGTTGTAGCCCGTCGCTAGAACTAGCTACGGGAAACCCCGTCACTAGCCCCGTCGTAAAATTTTCCGTCGCTAGTGGCGACCCGTATCGGCCCCGTCGCTAGCTCCCATCACTAGAATGGACTTTTTTTGTAGTGGAAAAGGGCCTTGCCGGCGGAGAGAGCAATAATGGAGGAGAGAGTTGAGCTCCTACTCTCTTTTCATTTATTGCACTCTTTTCATCTCTTAGAATAGCCAACAACTGTATAGCTAACATAAGAAAGTGTAGGACATGCAATAGATTAGGTGGAGTAGATGGTGGGCCAATCAATAGATTATGGGTCAAAGATGGGCCATTAATCTTGAATAAGAGAAATAACATGTGTTTCAGAATGATTTAATGAATTATATCTCGTTAAATATTTAAACGATGTCTGATTTTAATGTTCTTGGTGTCTATGGATTCATATCGACACAATCTATGGTTTGGTGAGATCAATGAGTTGATTTTATGCCCGTTTCTAAACGAGAGTATTTAAAAAACATGAAACATGTTATTGGACCTTAAAATTCATTAACTTGGGCCCATGTCACTTCGATTCATTTGGGTTATATCATGTTTAGCTTAATTAATTTATTTAAGCCCAATTCATGATTTTGGGATATTACGACGGCTGAGAGTAGTCGTGCAACAATTCAAATTTACACTCCTACACGAATAGAATTACACGACTAAGTATATTCGCACAGTATTCTAATTTTATATTGTTGCACGATACATGGTTATTTTGTCCAAGTTGCTAAAAACATACTTTTTTTTAAATAATGACTAGAAACATTTTTTATTAAGACAAAATTACTATTTAAAAATTTAAAATATATTACTAAGCACCCAACGACATAAATATTATTCCCTCCTTTTTTACCCGAATTAAAAATAAAAAATAATGAATGACAAAAAGTCTGTTTGCTCTAATCACGGCACAAACAAAAAAAAATGTCAACCTTAGAAAAAATCAGTCTCAAACAAATACTGATTTAACTTCAGTGCAAAAAAAAAAAAAACAATTGTTTTAGCGATTTAGGATACGAAAGGTAGGTTAGCCATCAATTTAGGAATTGTAAAAATGAAAAACATAAATTTAGGGCTTGAATAATTGAAATTATCAATATACGAGACTATGTATTTCCTTTTTTTATTTTTACATTATTTTTATATTTATTTTCAATAAAACTTCAATCATTAATTAACTATTAAATTTATTTTAAAAGAATTAGAAAATAAATAAAATCCAAATATATGAGTGTGAGAATCTTGGATTGAAATTATGTTTCAATTATTATAGTCATAAATTATACATTTCATATTTTAGATTGATAGTAAATATGTTTTTGGATCCTAATTCGATAAAATTTCTATTATATAGGGAAGGGGTTAGGTAAAAACCAATCCTAGTGTGAGAATTAGGACCACATCTCACACTACATAATCCTTAAAAATTAAAGGCCCAGATTTAATGAAAAAGACGGTGGCCATTCTGTAATATTTGAAAAGTTTTTTGCGCGGGGTATTAACGTAATTTGGTAATTCTTATAGAAATCACGAAGGATTTGATAACAGATTGTCATGCTAACGAGGTATTATCATCATGCTAACAAAGCATTATAGTTATGCTAATTAAAATTTTCAAATATTATTTAGGAAAAATATATTTTAAAAATTAATTATAAACCTAATTTGATTTAATGAACCCTAATTAAATGGAAAAATCATAATTGGATGAAATAAACCTATTTAGATGAAATAAACATTGACTGGATGTGGTAAACCCTAAATGAGTTGGAACAAATTATAATAATAATATATTTGTACTACGTTAGCATTATGGTTTTGCTTCATCGGCACTGTGAATACACTATGTTAGTATATGACAATACTCTACCAACATACGTTATAAACCATAATTAGATGGGATAAACCATAATAATCAATTAGGAGGTATAAATGAAAATTTAAATTAAAAAAAATAACATAATTAGATGGAATAAATCCTAATTGAGATTAAATAAATCATAATTGAGATTGAATAAACCATAATAAATTTGTACTACACTAGCATTATGATAATTCTTTGTTAGCATAGTAAATACATTATGTTAGTATATGACAAATGCTTCATTAGCATATGTTATCATATGTTATCATAATGCTGACAAAAAATTATTATATGCTAACGAAAACATTTACAACCTGAGCATGCGTAAAAAATTATCTTTTTTTTTTATTTTTCATTCATAATTTTTCATCTAAACATAGCCTTTCGACATCTTAAATGAAAGAATACGAAGAAAGCTTTAATTTGATATATTTTTTGTGTGCATTGGATTAAAAACGAGCAAGTTATGGTCGTTTAAAGTTTTTAAGATTTTTTTTAATTGCTGACATCATCATTTTTAATGGGTTTGGACAAAACTACCCCCTCTTTCTTTATTTTTTACCCTATTATTTACGAAATTACCACCATATCTACATTAAATCTCAATCATTAGATCATTAAATTGGATGGTGTAAGATGGGGTCTTAGTTCTCACACTAAGAAAATGGTCTCATTGCTGAGACGGGAAATAATTCTCAATTGCAGAAAATTGAGGAAAATAGGGAAGACAAGCAAAATGAAGAAAAAAAAAGAGGCTAACGTGGCAATCACGTCAGCGGCGCCCATGAGTGTTTCTCACACAAGGTGGGTAGCATATCAAAACTCTCTCTCTCTCTCTCTCTCTCTCTATATATATATATATATATATATATATATATATATATTCTAGAATACTTCAGAGACATAAATAAACATATCAAACCCAATGGCTCATTTGATTATGAGGAAAGTAAAGTTGTTTGAGAAATGATTGTTATGAATGTAATTTTGTAGAAAATGAATGTTACAAATTATTTATCTAGTGTTTGGAGCATATCAAGGAAAATGTCATGATTCTCATTTTAGTATTTTTTTTATTCAAATTAATCAAGTATGTTTATTAAGATGAATTAATAATATTGTAGACTTGTAGTAAGGGGTATTCTTCACCCATTTTATAATAAAGATCGAAGTCCGATCATCATTCTCCTTCCCCAATTCAAAAAAAGAAAATAAATTAACAATCAAGAAAACATATAAATAAATAAAGATAAATTAATAAATAAAAATATGTAAAAGTAAAATTGTATAAATGCAAACCCACGCAAAAAAAATTGATTTTAGAAAATGCATTAATTTACAAAAGTAAATCTAGTGTGTGTGTCTGTGTCGAATTCTGGTGTTGCTTGTTGTTTTGAGTATGTCATTTCTCTACCACAATTACCAAAAACAAAATATTATATATGAGACTTGAATTTTAGTAGGATTTTTATCTTTTTATTTTTCATTTTTTTGTTGAAAGTCAAAACTTTATAATAAAAAAAATTAGCAATAATCCACAAAAAAAAATTAAGATAAAAAAATATTTTCAATTTTTTAGTGCAAAATTATAAATACAATTTTAATAATAATACTAAAAATAATGGATGAAAAAATTGAATAATGAATTGGTTCTTGAAGTAATCAAATTTCCAAAATTTTTGACCAAACACATAAATTTAAAAATAAGAAATCAAATTACTTTTTAAACTCAGATTCCTTACCAATCAACCATGTCTAAAACTTAAGTGGTTAATATTGAGGATCAAGATTAATTTGAAGTACTTGAATGTAATTTTCTGGAGTTGTAACATCTATTGATTGAAAAAGATATCATACCAAATTCTTCCGCGTATAATCGAATCATGGTCTGCTACATTAGTTTTGTCCTTCATTGTCCAAATTCTTTATTCCTTTGATTGTCAGTATTCTACCTTCCATTTGGTTATTTTGTAGGCTTTAAAAGTCGAGATTCAGTTGAAGTGATTCTAAACTGAGATTTTCACATTTTTATGTTTCTTACATTTGTAGTTGATTTCAACTCGAGAGTTGAGTTCAATAAAGTTGTACGCTTTTTGGAATGCCGGATGCAAATTACAAAAGGGGTAAAATACCTACTGATAAAGGGGGGAAATGTTTATTTCGACAAAAAAGAATGATTTCAATTAGGGAAACAGAAAAAAAAAACCAGCTCCCTCTCGATTAAAAGCTTGCCGATGTCTTGCAAATCCATGATTGAAATCTTGAAACCTCACCGTTTTCAGGTATCTCTCTCTTGCTCTCTTTCTCTCTCTCCCTAACGGTGTTTGTCTTTTCTTCGAGTTGAAGACTTACCGTTGCCGGTGCCGGAGATGGAGCGAGGACCCATTGATCGACTAGAGACCTCATCTTCTCAAGTATGTTTTTTTTTTAAATCTGTTGATTTTTTTTTATTATGGCATCGATTAGTTTAGAATTTAATCGAGGCTGTCATAAATTAATCGTGGCTTAATTTTTTGAAATGAATTGTGTCTTTTTATGTTAATTGTGGAATTTAATGTTAATCAAGGATATTAAATTGTTAATCGTGGAGTTTAATGTTAATCGAGGATATTAATTTGTTAATCATGGAATTTAATGTTAATCGAGGATATTAATTTATTAATCGTGGAATTTAATGCTAATCAAGGAAACTAATTACAGTTAATCTGACTTGTAGTTTTGGAATTAATTGTGGATTATTATGTTAATCGTGGATATTAATTTATTAACTGCGGCTTTTGAATTTAATCGAGGATGTCACAAATTAATCGAGGCATGTTTAAAACTAATCATGACCCAAATTTATATTAATCGTGGCTTGTTGTTTTCAAATTAGTCGTGTCTTATTAGGCTAATCGAGGCTTGTATTATGTTAAATCTTGCATGTTGAAATTAATCGAGGTTGTCATAATGTAATCGAGGCTCTTTTTAACTTAATCGAGACAATGTAAAAAATTATTCGAGGATCATTTTGAAAATAATCGAGGCTCGTTTAATCAAATCAAGAAAATGTTTAAAACTAATCGAGGAAATTAAAAACAATCAAGGCTTATTAAAAATTAATCGATTCAAGCCTCGATTAATTTTAAATAATCCTCAATTAATATTAAATAATCCTCGATTAATATTAAATTATCCTCAATTAGTTTTAAATATTGCCTCGATTAGATTAAGCGTGCCTCGATTGTTTTTTAGAATGATCCTCGATTATTTTTTAACATGTCTCGATTAAGTTTAAAAAAGTCATGATTATTTATAAAGAAGGCTCGATTATTTTTTAACATACCTCGATTATTTTTAAATTTCCTCGATTAAAATATTGTCAAGATTTACATAAATTTAACAGTTTTCCAGATTATATGAGATATTAAAAGTATTTATTTTAATTCTAATTTTATAAATCTTGTTAGATTGATTAGCTTAGACAGCCGCTACAGCACCTGAGGCCATCGGTTATAGTCTATGCCATACCAGGGATACTTAACACGATCAGAGTCACACTGCATGCAATAGGTGGTGATGAGGCCCTGCAGTTGTCTAGATCTAGATATTTCAGACATTTTCTGGACTACAGTGCCGGTGACGTCCAGAAGAAGGCGATTCACACTTTGATGAGTCGTGAGGTGTGCGTGTCGAGTCGTGCACTGGAGGGACGGGAGGCCCGGTTTCATGTTTATCACTCTCAGCTGTGATTTGGTCCGATCAAGTGCAACGTGGGCCAAGAACCATATCCAAGATTTGTCGTTATCTATCTGTAACAGCCCGGTCCCGAGATAGGGGTTAACGAATGGGGACGAGGTGTTATTAAGGGATTAATAAAGTAAGATGGAAGATTAATAATGAGGTTTTACAATCGGGATATGCTTTTGAGGAATAGACGATGGTACTCGGGTTCACTTTTATTAAAATGGAAGCATGCTCAAGCGGAATGAAACGGTTAATTAGACGGATACCATTAAGTATAGACCCATCCATAGGTCGAAACGATAATAGATATTAATACGTATAAGCCCTTTTATAGGCGAAAGGAAATCATACTCGAGAAGTAGAAATAAAACTTAGTATGCATCTTATACTCAAATAATCATGTTTGGGGAAATATTCATAGAGTCTTGATAATCATAATAGAACTTTAAACGGAATTAGAAAGAGTGTATCAGAGTAGCAGATCACATAGGTAGATTTCAAAGGAATATTAGATAATAGCAAAACAATCTTGGCAGCCAACCCACATCCACAGCCACCAACATCCTCAGCATCTCAACCTGTAAAACATTTGAAAAAAAGGGGGCATGAACACTAATGTACTCAGTGGGTTTTAATGAAATACTTTAATAAACTTCAAGATATCCAATAATCAACTGACGGTATATGGAGAGCAAAACGCAAGAGCCCTTTCCATATCCGCAAAATCTTTTCTTTTCTTTTTGGGCCCATCCTGGCTCAAACCTGACATCAACTGCACCCTTAGGCATACCATAGGATAGAAGAGAGGTTACCTCAACTATCCAAACGAGTTTGCGAGGGAATTAACCCAGCAGTGACTCCCTTAAAAGTTATGAGCTCAAATCCTGCTTACGTGAAAAGCTAAGTTCCTTCCTTTCTTAACCTTGCCAGCAACACCAAACTTAGAACAAGGTCTAAGGGCTAATCCTTTAATACTGTATGATCTTGGCCTACAAGGGATTTAACGCTACCCTAACAAGGCAAACCTTAATTCTTAATTATACGAGCTTAACAAGCATAAACATTCAATACCAGGAGATGAACGTAAATAAATACGAATCGTAACTAAAGACAATTTTAAACATCTCATGCAAAGTATAAACAATACTTTAATATTTCTAGCATTTCTAAACATGCTCGAGAGTTCAATTAAAACATAATATCTTCCTTTCCTTCCTTCCTTGCACAGAGATCAATCAGGCAGAGCAAAAATACTTTATTGGATAGCTCATTTGCCCTAACATGCTTCTAGAGCTCATTAGCTCAAACTTTAGATGAGTATAGATTTACCCACCTCGATTACTGGACAGAAGATGAGACAACGAGCTGGTAGTCTTCCTTAGTATTCCTCCGAGGCTCGATTCCTCCTACAAAAGTCGAATTATCGACTTAGCGGCCTTCTTCGAAGATTTCTAACTACAACATGAAATTAAATAATACCCAACTAAAATACCCTTAGCTAGGACTTAACATGGATAGCACGAATTTTTGACTTTATAAGGATCCGAGAAGGATTTATTTGATTTAAGGAACTTCTCGACTTGATTTCTAAATTTTTAGACGAAAAATAACCTGAATAGCTTATTTGAAATAAATCAAAATAACTTGAATGCTTCACTAAAATTTAAACTTGAAAATAGCTTGAGAATAACATGATTTGAAAAGCTCGAAAAGGTCGGGAAGAGGGTACGAAAAATAGCCGAAAACGATGGAAAACAACACGGAGGAAGGAGGGGTGCCACGACGCACATAGGCACCGGCGGGCAGCCCCCCCGCCGCGGTGCATGGGTGCGCCGGCGGGGCACCCTAGCCCCGGTGGGCTATGAGGGCCGAGGGGGGTGTGGCGCGGTGGCGCACCCCCCTCCCCCCCCCCCCCCCCCCGCGGGGCTCTCTCCCTTTCTCTCTCTTCAGCCTAGTTCTGGGCGATCTTCAACTGGGTTATTCGTGTTCGTTGATTCTTTTGATGAACACGAAGAACACTTAACCCGAAATTTCTTAAAAACAACGTACTTGAAATTAACGTGCAACAACATGCTTTAACTTAAAAAGAATTTTGGTATTATAATGGCATAAACACGATAATCCTCCTTAATATTTAGAATAACGATGAAATCGTTAAACATGGCTGGAACGGAATTTAACGGAATAAACGAGGCTAATCTCTAGAATAATAATAACGGGAGTAAAATGAGAAATATAACGTAAACGTTATTAACCATCATGCGAAAAAGAGGCACGTTTTTCCTAACAGTCATACGGCGCTTAACCATCTAGAAGAGAATAACTTAATCAGTCTAGATTATAAAAGGGAGACCTAAGGTTCTCCTGAGATCATACTAACGTCTAGATTTTATATTGCATGCATAGTTCCTTTTAAAAGCAGTTGACGTTTTTATAAGAAAAATTTTAGCGCCCAAGGTCTTTTAACATACATGTTTACCTTTTCATTGAGTTAAAATTTTTTAGTATGAATGTAAACCTTTTTGGGATCGAGAAATCTTTTTCACAAACTTTTCATTCTCAGAAATCGTCTTACCCGAACACCTTTTACTTGGAATTTCATTCACACGGTTTTTCTCTTATCCATAAAATTTAAACTTGAAAATAGCTTGAGAATAACATGATTTGAAAAGCTCGAAAAGCTCAGGAAGAGGGTACGAAAAATAGCCGGAAACGACGGAAAACAACACGGAGGAAGGAGGGCGCCACGGCGCACATAGGCGCCGGCGGGCAGCCCCCCGCCGCAGCGCATGGGTGCGCCGGTGGGGAACCCTAGCCCCGGCGGGCTATGAGGGCCAGGGGGGTGTGGCGCACCCCCCGTGGGGCGCTCTCCCTTTCTCTCTCTTCAGCCCAGTTCTGGGCGATCTTCAACTGGGTTCTTCGTGTTCGTTGATTCTTTTGATGAACACGAAGAACACTTAACCTGAAATTTCTTAAAAACAACGTACTTGAAATTAACGTGCAATAACATGCTTTAACTTAAAAAGAATTTTGGCATTATAATGGCATAAACACGATAATCCTCCTTAATATTTAGAATAACGATGAAATCGTTAAACATGGCTGGAACGGAATTTAACGGAATAAACGAGGCTAATCTCTAGAATAATAATAACGGGAGTAAAATGAGAAATATAACGTAAACGTTATTAACTTGGAACTTTAATAAAAATCGAAATACAACTTAGATGGAAGGTAAACGAGCAATAATAAAGGATGGAAGGTAAATGCGGAATTTAAAAGACAGAAAACAAATGGCGCCGAGACCGATGAACAAGAATGGACGGGGTTAGGTGCGTCGAAAGAATGTGGCTAGCTCGGTGTCTTGTCGAGTCGCAACGGTGGCAAAGCCGCCTGCTACAAACCAACGGTGCCCCTAGCACATTCCCTCACCGCATCCCTTCCAAGCCACTCCGCTCGTCATTTTCAAGAACACTCACGAAGAATGCCTTTACTTCGACAGAACTTTTTCGGTTTTCAAAGCTTCTCACCCTCTCGATTTAGAAGTGAATGGGTGGTAAATGAGCAAATGAAAGGTAAGGAGGTGGTCCCTTATTTTTAGGAGAAGCTTTGGCTTCCCTTGGAAGCCATTGCAGTGTGGAAGTACTGCGAAAGTTACCCCGGGTTCGGTTAAAAGCTGCTTTATTCAATGTCGAGGTCCAAATGACCTTAGACACGAAATCTAAAATTACTGGGAGGCTCGTTGGCTTGAATACTAGTGAACCAACTTAATTCGTGAAAAAGACGGGGTCGTTAGAAGAAAGACGAGCAAAGATTCTTTTTTTGGAATTACTTTTTAATAATCACTCAGACTGACAGATTTTGCTCCCAAGCGTTCGATTGACCTCAGAATGGAAGTCCGTGAATGCCAACGGAATTCTTGAGTCATTTCCCATAAGAGGGGCCTAATAGAACTAGACTCGGATCAACGAGGAGGATTTCGCAAATTTCTCAAAATACGAACGCACGCAAAAGTTACTATTCATTCGCCTTTTAAATACGCTTTTCAACACCGGGAACTCAAATGACTTCAAAATTAAAATTCGAAAACACCGGCATACTCCTTGAGTTAAAACCTTTCTAACGAGACTCTGAATGGCCATAAAAGAATTAAGATCATATTTTCCGAAAAGATGATTTTCATGAAAACTGACTCCTAAAGTCGTGACTGACATCCAACCTTAATTAACTTATTAAATTTCTTCATTAACTAATTAATTAACATGAATCAATCCTCTAAATTTTATCCAAAAATCTGGGGTGTTACATCCTACCCCCTAAAAAAAATTTCGTCCCGAAATTTACTAACCATGATAAGCGACATCAGGGTACTTCTTGAGCAGTTCGGATTCAAGTTCCCAGGTTGCCTCTTCTGAATCATGATGGTTCTAGATTACTTTCACAAGAATGATCTCTTTGTTCCTTAGTTTCTGGATCTTTCGATCTACAATGGCTTGAGGCTTCTCTTCATAGGCTAAGTCCTCATTCAGGACTATTTCTTCCTTGCTAATCACGTGCTTTGGGTCGAACACGTACTTTCTCAACATTGAGATATGAAAGACGTCATAAACGTCACTCAGGTTGGGTGGTAAGGCCAACCTGTAGGCTACTTCATTCACCTTCTCTAGAATTTCAAAAGGTCCGGTAAATATGGGCCGTAACTTGCTTCGTTTGCCAAAATGAACTATTCCTCTTGTCGGAGACACCTTCAAGAACACTTTATCTCCTACGCTGAAGCTGAGCTCCATTCTTCTTTCATCCGCATAAGCCTTTTGTCTATCTTGAGCCTCTTTGATTTGCTGTCGAATAAGCTCGATCTTCTGGACAGCTTCCTGGACCATTTCAGGCCCAAGTATTCTTCTCTCTCCAACCTCATCCCAAAACAAGGGCGATCTACACTTTCTTCCATATAGGGCTTCATAAGGGGCCATGCCGATCGATGACTGGTAGCTGTTGTTATACGCAAACTCTACTAATCGATTAAAAAGGCAGTAATTCTTCTCAACTGCCTCCTTGATCGATGACTACTCTTCTAAGCATGTCTTCTAGAATTTGGATAGTCTTTTCGGACTGACCATCCGTTTGAGGATGAAATGCTGTGCTGAAATTCAGTTTCGATCCCATTGCTTCTTGCAGGCTCTTCCAGAACCTTGATGTAAATCTCGTATCACGATCTGATGTAATGGAGACCGGCACTCCGTGCAAACGCACAACTTCCTTAACATACAGCTAGGCTAATTGATCTAGCCCATCCGTCATTTTAATAGCAACAAAGTGTGCTGACTTAGATAATCGATCAACGATTACCCAAATAGCGGTATTCCCCTGCTTAGACTTTGGCAAACCTACTACAAAGTCCATATTGATATGATCCCACTTCCATTCAGGAATTTAAAAGGGTTGGAGCAAACCGGAAGGTTTTTGATGCAAAGTTTTCACTTGTTGACAGTTTAGACACCTTTCCACGAAGGCGGCTATTTCTCTTTTCATGTTATTCCACTAGAAGTTCCTTTTGAGGTCTTGATACATCTTGGTGCTTCCGGGATGTGCCGTATATGGCATGTCATGTGCTTCGCACATGATTTCCTCTTTTAATTCAACCTTACTTGGCACATAAAGCCTTCCTTTGAATAAGAACGCATTATCGGCGGCTTCTGCAAAATCTTGCGAGCCATCGGCTCGTACTTCTAGTCTTTTCTTTTCAAGAAACTCGTCTCCTCTTTGCTCTTCAATTATCCTTTACCTTAGGTCAGGTTGAGCGACTATCGTGGCAACTTGAGCTTGAATGGTCTCGGGTGGTGTAACGCGCTGTCGTTTCGCGCTCAAAAATATATTTATAAACTCCTGTGCCCACAGCGAGCGTAGCTAGCCAATGAGTACGGGTCGATCCCACAGAGAGCTGTTGCGATTCTATCTTCAAGTAATCAATCACAAATGGGGGTTTTGGTGTCGTCACTAAACTGAAATTAAATCTGGAAAAGAAACTAAAGAAAATATCAAATAACAAAAGGTTCTGGCATTTGAATTAGATCTTGGTTAAACATAAAACAACTCGATCATGGGCACACCGATTTTCATACATGATAGGTTATCTAGTTATGGTGATCGGATTCCTCTCATGCGTCTCCTCATCCATCCTTTCATTTTATATTTAAAAGTGATTCCTCTTCGATTAAACCCCTAACCAGTTACCCACCTCCCGATTCCTCTAAGAGATGTAAGCAAACAAGCAGCAGTGTGCCCTAGACGGACCCAGATCTGTTGTGTTCAACTGATTCCTCTTGTGCCCACAACACCCCATTAATTTCCTTATTACTATATGAACCAACACACAGTCACGATTCGCCAATTCAATTAATAGTGGTGTGCCCTCTTTACCTAACGAGTGATCAGCCACATTGGGCACTTCAGACACACACTCACGTGGAACAAGGCAAAAGAATTAATGGAAACTAATCATGCATTACTATTCCCATTTTGGCCTCACGAGTCCAGATTTATGCTTAATCCAATTTCATCATTTAAACGCCAGAATTAAAGATCTAGCCGAGAAGGCTAGACATAATTAAAGTTGCAGAATTTAAAGACATAAAAATAAACGAAAACTTACGGAATTAATTAAGTAAAAACTCGACTCCAACGTCGATGAACATAAACATAACCTAAGTCCCAAAGGTTTAAGACCTTTCGGATTGTTTTGCTGCCTAAGCAGCGTACTGAAATAAAATGCAGAAAATGTAAAGTGTTTTCAGAGTATCTAAAGCTTGTTTTTCCAGAAATTAAACTTGTTTAAATAGTTACATTTTCGAGTAGAGTTTCCCCCACATGCGGGGGTCTTCTGCTGAAAATCCGGAACGGCGTGCCCTCGCTGACTCTGACTGGATAAGCATCATCTTCAACAAATCCCTATTTTTTAGGGATTGCGCTTATCTCCTTAGATTGAGCTTATCTCCTCGTCTGAGCTTATCTTCTTATTTGCAGCACCTTCCAGAAGTCCAGCTTAGCTCCAACTCTCATGCAGATAATGTAGCTATCTTCCCACCAGCTGTTCTTCAACTAAATCCTGAATTTCATTGGAATGCCCATTCTGACCTGTGGTCGAGTCTGTGCGAGTACTGTGGGCACGGCATCATCTGTCAGCTCCATCCGTATTTGATATGCCCACTTCACCGACCGAATGTGGGATGGATACTGAGGACGTCCCCTGTGCCTCTGATGAATATATGTGCGAGATAATCGTGAATATTTGGGCATAAAATGCCCCTTCCGCCAGACTCGACTCTTGAAATGCCCTTTGACCGCAACCTGGTTCTTTTCGACTCAAAACACACTAAAAAGGACATTTATAAGGGATAAATTGCCCCTAAAAACACGAAATAAATGGACTTATCATGGTGTTAGCACCTTGATCCTTAATTTCTCGAACTCTTTGCGAAGATCTTCCTAGACTAATATAAGTCCTAGCTCCGCTTCCTCTTTTCGACTTAGGGCATCTGCTACCACATTTGCCTTGCCTGGGTGGTAGTGAATCGTGCAGTCGTAATCCTTTACAAGTTCTAGCCATCTTCTCTGCCTCATATTAAGATCCTTATGCTCGAAGAAATATTTCAAGCTCCTGTGATCTGAGAAGATCTCACACTTAGCTCCGTAGAGGTAGTGTCTCCAAATCTTCAGCGCATGCACGACTGCTGCTAATTCCAAGTCATGCGTAGGGTAGTTCTGCTCGTGATTCTTAAGCTGCCTTGAAGTATAAGCAATCACTTTTCCTCTCTGCATTAGCACGCATCCTAATCCTTTCTCCGATGCATCTGCGTAAACCACGAAATCTTCATTCCCTTCCGGAATAGTCAATAATGGGGTTGTGGTTAGCATCTTCTTCAAAGTTTGAAAACTTTCCTCGCACTCAGGCGTCCACTTGAACTTGGAGTCTTTCTTTAACAGTCGCATCATTAGCTTAGATATAGTCGAAAATCCCTCGATAAATCTTCGATAATAACCCATGAGTCCTAGAAAACTTCTTATCTCGTACACATTCCTCGGAGAATTTCAGTTGCTCACTGCTTCAATCTTAGCTTGATCCACCTTGATTCCTTTTGCTGACACTATATGTCCTAAAAACATCACTTCCTTGAGCCAAAACTCACACTTACTAAACTTAGCGTAAAGTTTTTCTCTTCTTAACGTTTTCAGCGCCATTCTTAGGTGCTCTTGATGCTCCTCTTCGTCCTTGGAATAGATGAGAATATCATCTATGAAGACTAATACAAACATATCCAAATACGGGTGGAATACCCGGTTCATCAAATCCATAAACACTGCTGGGGCGTTGGTCAATTCAAATGGCATTACCACAAACTCATAATGTCCATAACGAGTTCTAAAGGCAGTCTTAGGGATATCCTTCTTCCTGATCTTCATTTGATGATACCCAGATCTTAAGTCGATCTTGGAGAAGACACTTGCTCCCTTAAGTTGATCGAAGAGATCGTCTATCCTTGGGAGAGGGTATCGATTTTTGATGGTTAGCTTATTGAGCTCTCTATAGTCAATGCACATTCTTAATGTACCATCTTTCTTCTTTACGAACAAGATTGAAGCTCCCCAAGGTGACACATAGGTTGGATAAAACCTAGGTCTAATAACTCTTGCAGTTGAACTTTGAGTTCTTGCAACTCCTTAGGCGCCATTCTGTAAGGGGCTTTCGAGACTGGGGCGGCTCCTGGTTCCAACTTGATGGCGAACTCTACCTGCCTGTCTGGAGGCAGTCCTGGTAGTTCCTTTGGGAATACGTCGGAATATTCTCTTACAACTGGGACGTCTTCAATTGAAAGCTCTCCTTCTTCTTTCCTTATTAAGTTAACTAAAAATGCTTGGCAGCTATTCTTCTTTATCATCTTGGTGGCCTTCAGGTCGGATATCACTGGGATTCTGGTCCCCAGCTTTGATCCGTAGATCTTCACCTCGGGTTTCCCGGGTGGACGAAACACTACTTCCCTCTCAGGGCACCTTATGGAGGCATAAGCTAAGGCTAACCAATCCATTCCTAAGATTATATCAAAGTCCTGGATCTTTATTACATAAAGATTTGACTTAAAGTTTTCCCCTTCTATGTTCAATTCTAGGTTAGAGCAGACCTTCCTAGACATTATTCGCTTTCCAGAGGGAATACTTATCTCAAGAGCATTCTCAGCATTCTCGGGTTTTATCTTCAATTTCTTACAAGCAGACTCATCTATAAATGAATGTGATGCTCCAGTATCAAAGAGAGCTAAAACTGGCGTCTCGAGGAGGGTAATCATACCTGCTAGATTACCTGGGGCCTTAGCAGCTTACTATTGAGTGAGGGCATACGTACGAGCTGGCTGAGGTGGCCTTTGTCCTGGATTAGACCTTTGATCTCGTCCTTGGTTGGGTCTTGGATTCATTCCCGGCCTTTGACCCGGAGGTCCTCCTTGCTGCAGCCTTAGCTGATTTCTAGGAATTTGCTGAAGCGGCTGCGGGTACCGAGGTTGTTGGAGTGTTTGGGGTCGTCTGTTGTTTCCCTTCGGACACTCCCTCTTGAAGTGCCCTTCTTCACCATAGTTGTAGTACCCAGTTTGATTTGCCCTGCAGGCTCCAAGGTGTGTCCTTCCGCACTTTGGGCACGACCTCAGGTTAGGGTTATGGTCGGGCTGACTTCGAGGTACCCCTGACTCTCGGCTTTGCCAGTGGGGTTTCTTTCCTCTGTCATCTCTTCTTCCTCCTTCCGACTTTCTCTTTCTCTTTGGATCATTAGCTGACTGAGAGGGTTGAACCTTCTCTCGAGGGAGAATGGCTTCTATGCTTAAGGCTTTGGCTAAGGTTCGAGCGTAAGACATGTCTTCTTGCCCAGCGAGGGCTATGCCTATCTCAGATTTAAGTCCTTTCTTGGACTTGCGTTCTTTCTTCCCGTCTGTATCCACTAGATGTGGAGCATGTCTTGACAATTGATTGAACTCCCTGTCGTATTCCGATACTATCTTATTTCCTTGCCTTAGGTTTTAGAACTCCATTTCCTTTACCTCTCGATAACAATCTGTGATATACTTCTGATATAAGTTGTGCTTGAAATCTTCTCAACTATAGTCCTCTCATTGCTCTGGGGTTATCGTCCTTCGAACAGATTCCCACCAGTAGTCCGCATCATCCGTCAGCATGAAAAGAGCGCAACTTAACTTCTCTTTCTCTGAGCAAGCTATAAAGTTGAAAATTTGTTCTAAGGAACGAACCCATTTCTCAGCATCCATTGGATCTCCTAAGCTATTAAACGATGGAGGGTTGTGTTTGAGAAACTCACTTTCGGCTCTTGGTCCTGGGTTTGGGACTTGCTCAGGTTCGTTCTCGTCTTTATTCTCAGCTTGACATCTTCGAGGCGGCATCCTAAAGAACTAGATATTAGCGGCGCTTGATTGATTTCGCACTAAGCAAGAATGCCTTTCGATAAGGTCTTTAATTTACGCAAGAAAAAGTAAACAATGCGGGAATTTAAACAATCATTCATCATGATGGGGAAAATTACCTCATTAAGAGGACTTTTGGCATTGATATCATAGAATAAGTTATGGGTTACATTGGGATAGGGCAGTCTATTGGAAAATTCACTGCCACTATTAGAGTCTAGAAAGTTTAAAACATATATTACATATTAGGATCTTGGTTAAAACGGATATCAGATAACAGACAAACAGACAGATGGATTAGATAGCTAGGTGTTCTAACAGCAACACCTCCTACTACAGCTTAATTGTAGGCTGGAGCCTTTTCTTTTCCCTT
Organism: Perilla frutescens; assembly: GCA_026008535.1. Lineage (NCBI taxonomy): Eukaryota > Viridiplantae > Streptophyta > Magnoliopsida > Lamiales > Lamiaceae > Perilla > Perilla frutescens. Next base: position 5,396,496 of record BRKX01000006.1, on the reverse strand, counting down.
GCATGGCGATCCTACTTCCTCATCGCATCCCTCTTCCGGGTCATCCTCTTTTTCCTCATCTTCAACTGTCTCCAGCACGCTGAACTTGAATGTCCTCATGTGGACATTCCCTTCAGGGTACTGATGGGACATACACTGCCCCAGACTCTGAGAAGCGTATGCAGAGGTCCACTGGTTCATTTGAGGAGTGCAAGAAAACAGGGACTCGGTGTGGTTCACGACCCGGACATTTGAGGGTCTCGCTTCTGAGGCTCCTTCATCGTGGGGCGCGATACTTGGAATCCAGGGGGACTATTGAGGGTTGTCCTTTGTAGTTCCAGCTCCACCACTAGAGATGGGTTTCGTTCGGCCGCTTCCTGCTCGGCTAAGGCTTCCACGTGGCCATACTCCGTCACCCAACGAGCCATCAAGGTTGAGGAGAACTCCGTCAGATTCCCGATTTCAGCATACGTTATGGGATCACGGGTGATGGTGCTTTGCAGGATGCGATACATTGTAGGCCTCCAAGCAGGCGGTGCGTGCTCGTACATGCGGATGCATGTTTCCAAGTCAGATACACTCCCGGGCTCTCCTCCGTAACCATTAGTCCAGGCCCACCTCTCCAGATACCTTGCCATGAAGGATAGTAATTGGTCGTTACCGTCCCAAGTTTCTCGTCTGAATCTTTCAACTCTTTCTTGAACCGGACGAAAAAGAGGCACGCTTTTCCTAACAGTCATACGACGCTTAACCATCTAGAAGAGAATAACTTAATTAGTCTAGATTATAAAAGGGAGACCTAAGGTTCTCCTGAGATCATACTAACGTCTAGATTTTATATTGCATGCATAGTTCCTTTTAAAAGCAGTTGACGTTTTTATAAGAAAAATTTTAGCGCCCAAGGTCTTTTAACATACATGTTTATCTTTTCATTGAGTTAAAATTTTTGAGTATGAATGTAAACCTTTTTGGGATCGAGAAATCTTTTTCACAAACTTTTCATTCTCAGAAATCGTCTTACCCAAACATCTTTTACTTGGAATTTCATTCTCACGGTTTTTCTCTTATCCATAAAATTTAAACTTGAAAATAGCTTGAGAATAACATGATTTGAAAAGCTCGAAAAGCTCAGGAAGAGGGTACAAAAAATAGCCGGAAACGACAGAAAACAACACGGAGGAAGGAGGGCACCGCGGCGCACATAGGCGCCGGTGGGCAGCCCCCCCGCCACAGCGCATGGGTGCGCCGGTGGGACACCCTAGCCCCGGCGGGCTATGAGGGCCGAGGGGGGTGTGGCGCACCCCCCCGTGGGGCGCTCTCCCTTTCTCTCTCTTCAGCCCAGTTCTGGGCAATCTTCAACTGGGTTCTTCGTGTTCGTTGATTCTTTCGACGAACACGAAGAACACAAAGAACCCTTAACCCGAAATTTCTTAAAAACAACGTACTTGAAATTAACGTGCAACAACATGCTTTAACTTAAAAAGAATTTTGACATTATAACGGCATAAACACGATAATCCTCCTTAATATTTAGAATAACGACGAAATCGTTAAACATGGCTTGAACGGAATTTAACGGAATAAATGAGGCTAATCTCTAGAATAATAATAACGGGAGTAAAACGAGAAATATAACGTAAACGTTATTAACTTGGAACTTTAATAAAAATCGAAATACAACTTAGACGGGACGTAAACGAGCAATAATAAAGGACGGAAGGTAAATGTGGAATTTAAAAGACGGAAAAGAAATGGAGTCGAGACCGACGAACAAGAATGGACGGGGTTAGGTGCGTCGAAGGAATGTGGCTAGCTCGACGTTTCGTCGAGTCACAACAGCGGCAGAGCCGTCTGCTATAACCCAATAGCGCCCCTAGCACATTCCCTCACCACATCCCTTCCACGCCACTCCACTCATCGTTTTGAAGAACACTCACAAAGAACGCTTTTTACTTCGACAGAAGTTTCTCGGCTTTCAAAGCTTCTCACCCTCTCGATTTAGAAGTGAATGAGTGGTAAATGAGCAAATAAAAGGTAAAAGGGTGGTCCCTTATTTATAGGAGAAGCTTTGTCTTCTCTTGGAAGCCATTGCAGTGCGGAAGTACTGCGAAAGTTACCCCGGGTTCGGTTAAAAGCTGCTTTATTCGATGTCGAGGTCCAAATGACCTTAGACACGAAATCTAAAAATATCGGGAGGCTCGTTGGCTCAAATACTAGTGAAACAACTTGATTCGTGAAGAAGACGGGGTCGTCAGAAGAAAGACGAGCAAAGATTCACTTTTTGGAATTACTTTTTACTATTCACTCAGACTCACAGATTTTTCTCCCGAGCATTCGATTGACCACAGAATGGAAATCTGTGAATGCCAACAGAATCCTTGAGTCATTTCCCATAAGAGGGGCCTGACAAAACTAGACTCGGATCAATGAGGAGGATTTCGCAAATTTCTCAATATACGAACGTACGCAAAAGTTACTATTCATTCGCCTTTTAAATACGCTTTTCAACACCAGGAACTCAAATGACTTCAAAATTAAAATCCGAAAACACCAGCATACTCCTTGAGTTAAAACCTTTCTAACGAGACCACGAATGCCATAAAAGAATTAAGATTATATTTTTCGAAAAGACGACTTTCATGAAAACTGACTCCTAAAGTCGTGACTGACATCCAACCTTAATTAACTTATTAAATTTCTTCCTTAACTAATTAATTAACATTAATAAATCCTCTAAATCTTATCCAAAAATCTGGGGTGTTATATCCTACCCCCTAAAAAAAATTTCATCCCGAAATTTACTAACCATGATAAGCGACATCAGGGTACTTTTTGAGCAGTTCGGATTCAAGTTCTCAGGTGGGCTATGAGGGCCGAGGGGGTGTGGCGCGGCGGCGCACCCCCTCCCCCCCGTGGGGCTCTATCCCTTTCTCTCTCTTCAGCCCAGTTCTGGGCGATCTTCAACTGGGTTCTTCGTGTTCGTTGATTCTTTTGATGAACACGAAGAACACTTAACCCAAAATTTCTTAAAAACAACGTACTTGAAATTAACGTGCAACAACATGCTTTAACTTAAAAATAATTTTGGCATTATAATGGCATAAACACGATAATCCTCCTTAATATTTAGAATAACGATGAAATCATTAAACATGGCTTGAACGGAATTTAACGGAATAAACGAGGCTAATCTCTAGAATAATAATAACGGGAGTAAAACGAGAAATATAACGTAAACGTTATTAACTTGGAACTTTAATGAAAATCGAAATACAACTTAGACGGAAGGTAAACAAGCAATAATAAAGGATGGAAGGTAAATGCGGAATTTAAAAGACAGAAAACAAATGGCGCTGAGACCGACGAACAAGAATGGACGGGGTTAGGTGCGTCGAAGGAATGTGGCTAGCTCGGTGTCTCGTCGAGTCGCAACGGCGGCAGAGCCGCCTGCAACAAACAATTGGCGCCCCTAGCACATTCCCTCACCGCATCCCTTCCACGCCACTCCGCTCATCATTTTGAAGAACACTCACGAAGAACACTTTTTACTTCGACAGAACTTTCTCGACTTTCAAAGCTTCTCACCATCTCGATTTAGAAGTGATTGGGTGGTAAATGAGCAAATGAAAGGTAAGGATGTGGTCCCTTATTTATAGGAGAAGCTTTGGCTTCCCTTGGAAGCCATTGCAGTGTGGAAGACGGGGTCGTTAGAAGAAAGACGAGCAAAGATTCTTTTTTTGGAATTACTTTTTAATAATCACTCAGACTGACAGATTTTGCTCCCGAGCGTTCGATTGACCTCAGAATGGAAATCCGTGAATGCCAACAGAATCCTTGAGTCATTTCCCGTAAGAGAGGCCTAACAGAACTAGACTCGGATCAACAAGGAGGATTTCGCAAATTTCTCAAAATACGAACGCACGCAAAAGTTACTATTCATTCGCCTTTTAAATACGCTTTTCAACAACGGGAACTCAAATGACTTCAAAATTAAAATCCAAAAATACCGGCATACTCCTTGAGTTAAAACCTTTCTAATGAGACCACGAATGGCCATAAAAGAATTAAGATCATATTTTCCGAAAAGACGATTTTCATGAAAACTGACTCTTAAAGTCGTGACTGACATCCAACCTTAATTAACTTATTAAATTTCTTCCTTAACTAATCAATTAACATTAATCAATCCTCTAAATCTTATCCGAAAATCTGGGGTGTTACACTATCGGTCCGAGACCAACTGCAATAGATAAGATCTGTTCATTGCCGTCCTTCGTCACATCAACAAAGAGAATCCTCTTGTTCTTTCCCTTTAGGTGGGTCCCATCAATCACAAGTACTGGACAAGCATAATGGAGAAATGCACTGACACACGAACCGAGAGCAAGGAACAAATGCTTGAACCGCCCATCACTCGTGATCTCCATGTCTACTATAGTCCCTGGATTCATCAATTGTAGAGCGTGTAGAAATGCGGGTAACTGTGCGTAGGACTTGTCAAAGTCTCCATATACCATCTCAATGGCAATGTTCCTCGTGCGCAGAGTGAAGCTGTAATCGATATGGATGCCAAACTCACGGACAAACTCCGCCATCATCTCCTTCGACTTTAGAACAACCCGCTTGTCCACCAATTTATGAGCGAAGTATTTCCCAAGCACTCGTGCAGGAATCTAGAGCAGAGCAATTTGACCCATATCAAGATAGCATGTGTGAGTGGCGTTGAACTTGTAGATTCGCCACATATGTCCATCAACAACGGCAAAGCACCTGAACGGGCAATCACCTCCATGCTTGTAAACATTTATGACCTGTTCAATTGATACACGACATACTCCACTCGATTCTGCATGTGATAGATTTTGACGGCTAGAGCCAGGTCATCCTTTGTACGGAAAATGCCTCCCTCATGCAGTGTATCTGACTGTGGTGCTAGTCGCTCATCCCAAGACAGTGGGCCCGTAATGTCCCAATCAGCAACGGAAACCATCCAACTATTTAAAGGCCCGTCAATTCTAAATGGAACACCACTAGTAGATGGTGGGATGACTCCTGTCAATCCCAACTATCTGTCTGTACTATCAGAAGAAGAACGAATTCATCCACTGAATTCTGTCAATAGTGATTCCACCAACCTCGTTCTATCATTCTCCTCTTCTTGTTCTTGTTCTTCTTCCTCTTCTTCTCTTTCTTCCCCTTCTTCTCTAGTAGCAACATGCGTCTCTGCTTGTGCTTCTTCATCAATAGAGTTACTCAGTCCCTCATAGTACTGTGGAAAGTAGGAAACATAGACGTCCCTCATAGATGGCCCGACTCCAAAACTGTCCAATTATCTTGAAATCACGTACACGACAATCTCGGTAGTATGCTTGTAGCGACCCGATTTATTTTTATGGCTACGTTCTTTCCCTAAAAATATTTTTATGCGATATTAACTAATTAAGTCTAATAAGTCGCGCCTAAGTAATTTATAAGCTTGAATTCATTTTAGTATATAGTAATTTCATAGCATGAGCATGCATTTAATTTTTAAATAGAGTGCCTAATATGTTGCATTTTAAGTTATTTATAGCCCATTTGATATTATTTGTAGCCCAAGTATTTGAGCCCAAATTCTAGAAATTTTCTTATCTCTTTTCTCCTCTCACACGTTTTTTTTTAAGTTGATCTCTTGAAAAATTCAAAACTCCACCCTTTTATCTCTTTATCACCTTATCAACTGCAAAATAAGATAACTGTGTGATCTTCTATTTTCCTATGATTCCACCGTAGGAGCTAGTATAAATAGTAGCCTAAACTCTTCACCTTTCCCATCTCAAAATATTATAGATCGAAAGTTCCTCTCCTTAAAATAGCTTCTGTCCAGATCAGGTATGAGTTTCCTTTTTATCCGTTTTCTTTCTCGTCTCTGTATTAGCATGGCTCGTCTTAAAGATTTCATGAATTGTAGCAGAGAGAGAGAGGAATGAGTCTGCATTAAAATGTTTTTGTTGGCAGAGAGTTTCTGGCAAAAGTTAGGTAGGGCCGTGTCATTTATTACTTATCAGAGACTGTCTCCTTTGTTTATATATATATATATATATATATATGTATGCATGATTTGGCTTGTGTGTGTGTGATTGAATATTATAAATATGTGTGTGTAAGCCATATAGTTATGTATATATATTATATGTATGATATATATATATGTAACCTAGGTATGTGCGTATATATATATAAGCATGATATTAGAGTTGTAATGTGTGTATATATATATATGTCTGACTAATGTGTATTTATATAATATATGCATGGGGTTGTGTGTAGTGTGATAAAAAGTAATCCATGATACTTTTGGTATATGCATACATATAACGTGTGTGTGTGTGTATATGTATATATATATATATATATTTAGATATGTGAATGTTAGTTAGTTAAATACATAGATGGGATTAAAGAATTAGGTCATCATGTATGATTATTTTAAGCATGCACCATAGATAAATATTACGCATGATTTCATTACATTATATACTGTATTAATTTATAATAAATAATTTATAAGAGGCGCGCCGGACTTAATTAATTAATATCCAAGTCAAAGGTGAAGGTGGGGTTTTATGTGATTTCTGTCCCGATTATTCTCTCTATATTTTATTATCGAGTATGTGATGACACAGCACAGTACAGGGCCTTTGGGCTATAAATGAAAATGGGCCTCCGGGCTAAATGAGACTGAGCCGACGGGCTATATAGTTTGGTCTACGGATTAAACAACTTTTATTATTCTCACTTACTTGTTTAATTTTATATAGTTTGAATAATTAGACACTCCCCACTGAGTCAGTAGTACTCACCCTTAAATCTACTATCTTTTCAAGCGATGTCTCGGGTGACGCGTAGCGGGCAAGATGCGATGATGGTGGTCTTATTTCCAGGATGAATAAAGACTTTAATAAAAATTCAGTTGATTTAAGATATTTTTCTATTTCCGCTGTAACTTTTGAACCTTGGTACTGATTCAAATTTGGGATTTATTTTATATTTTAATAAAGGCATGTTTAGCGTTTCATTTTATTTAGAGAAATAATTTGGGACGTTACAGTTTGGTATCAGAGAGCGCTTACGTTCCTGAATACTCAAAAAAGAAAAGCAAGTAAGCTAGTAAGTTAAGACCATCATCGTATCCGCAACATCACCCCGAGTAAAGGTAAAAGAAAGGTTTTATTTTAAGTTATGCAAGTATGATTATATGTATTGTTCATGAAAATGTTTTATAGTCCTCGAAGTTTTGGTTTAGATGGTTCGGTTAAAGAAGACGGCGAGAATAAGTACGGGAGGTCAAATTCATGGACGGCCATTAGCTAGTAGAGAGGAAGATTTAAAGGACCACTTAATAGGGAAGTTTTATGAGCTATCGTGGGATGATACAGCACCAGAGATGCAATTGCTGAAGATCCAGCATCTGTGGAAGAGAATGGAACAAGCAAGGTGTGGACTTGACCTAATGGAAGCAGCTGAGAGGATCCATAATATCATTGGATCTCCCTTTATGGGAGATTTTGCTGATGACGCACTAAAGGATTTGACTCTGGAGATACGAAAAGGGTGGTTGAGTGTTGAGATAATAGATTTTGATGATTTTATCAACCACATCCTGCGAAATTGGAGGGAGGAGTTCTATGGCTGAGTTCCCAGAGGGGTTAGGATATCGCGTCAGAAGCCCTATGAAAGCTTGAATTGGGGAAAGATGATGAGGTGAGCTAGTAGCATTTAGAAGAATCTAGTAGTTTGAGTTATCGGCATAGTACTATTTGTCATTAGTTTTAAGTATTATTAGTCTCTAGTATTTAAATTCTTTCAGATCAGTAGTTTTGTTTCGTTGCAAATAGTTGAAAGTTGTTCCTTTTAAGCTATGAAATGAATAAAAGTAGTTATATTTTCTTAAGGATATGTTAACCGTTTTGCTATGGTCGACAATAGGAATCATGCCACCAAAGAGGAATACGCAACCAATCCACTAGGAAAGCGAGGAAACAGAGTCAATGAATAATTTTGACAATAATGAGAATGAGGGGAATACCAACAACAACATGGATACATTTGCCCAAAATCTCGCAGATGCACTAAGAAGAGTTCTACCCCAACCGAATCACAATCAGAACCAGAATCAGAATCAACATCAACAGCAGGAAGGAAACGGTATCTTGATGCATTTTCATCAGTTAGGACCACCCAAGTTGAAAGGAACTGGAGGGCCTCTAGCCGCAGAAGAGTGGATTCGGGAACTGGACCGAATCTTTGATTACTTGGGATGCTCAGATGCCCAGAGAGATACCTGTGCGGTGTTCCAACTGACCGAGGACGCAAGTCACTGGTGGGAGGCAGTGAAGATCAGCATGAGCCTAGAGCAACAAGCCAATTTGACCTGGACTGTTTTCAAGAAAATGGTCATGGATAACTACTTCCCGAAGGCGTTCCGAAAGCAAAAAGAGAAAGAGCTGATGAATATAGAGCAGGGCAACATGACCATTTTGGAGTACGAGCAAAAATTCAATCAGCTAGACACGGATGAGAAAAAGGCCTGGAGATTTGAAGATGGGTTGCGACCTGAGATTAGGGCACACTTATCCGCACTCAATCTCAGCACTTACTCAGAAATTGTGTAGCGAGCTCGGGCGGTTTCTACCCGTCTGAATCTGGACAGGCCTGCTCCAAAATTTCCCAATAATTATGGGAAACGGTGATGGGATGAGCGCAATAATCAGAACAGAGGAAGGAATTTCCAACCTGACAAGAAATCGAGAACTGAAGGAGAAGGCAGACCAGAGGCAGCGACAGAAAAACCCTTGTGCCAGAAATGTCAGAAACGACACTATGGGAAATGCATGCTCGGAGAAAATGGTTGTTATCGTTGTTACCAACTGGGCACCAAGCAATGAATTGTCCCTTGAACCGAAATTTTAACAACTCCAATGCCACCAGGAAAGGAAATGTGCGAGCATTTGCCATGAACCAGGAAGAAGAGGCCAAGCCAATTACAAGTATCTTATCAGTACTCAACAAGTCTGCCCTAGTACTTTTCGATTCGGGTGCTTCTCATTCTTTTATTGCAAAGAGATTTTATGAAAAAGCTAAGGTAAAATGTGACAAGGAGACTGAACCTTTAAGAATAAGTATCCCGTCGGGCAAATCAATGAAGGTAGATCGTTTGGCTAAAGGAGTCAAACTAGCACTAGAAGGAAAAACTTTGGAGGCTGACCTATTCATCTTGGAGATGAAGGATTTTGATGTGATTCTAGGGATGGATTAGCTGAGTCAAAATGATGCAGTTATCAAATGTCGTGATCGAGAAGTCATTTTCCAGCAACTGAGGGGAAAACAATTCTCATTCAAGGGAACCAAGACGAGCAGAACACCTCACATCATCTCAGCGATGAAAGCAATGAAGATAATAAGAAGAAATGATTGCCAAGCATTTTTGGTAAATATGATGAGCACGGAAGAGCAGAAGAAAGCCATGGAAGATATTCTGATAGTACGAGAGTACTCTGCTGTCTTTCCCGAGGACATCACTGGCATGCCACCAGACAGACAAGTGGAGTTCTCCATCGATATAGTGCCAGGAGCGGCACTGGTTTCTAAAGCACCATACCAGATGGCGTCGAAAGAATTGGAAGAATTGAAAGTTCAAATACAGGAGCTTTTAGACAAAGGATACATACGGCCCAGTGTGTCACCTTGGGGCGCACCAGTTCTATTCGTAAAGAAGAAAGATGGGAGCATGAGGATGTGCATTAACTACCGCGACCTAAACAAGCTCACTATCAAAAACAAGTACCCATTGCCCAGAATCGAAGACCTTTTTGATCAATTGAAAGGAGCAACAGTGTTCTCGAAAATCGATTTGAGGTCGGGGTATCATCAGCTGAAGGTGAAAGAAGGAGACATTCCCAAAACAACATTCCGAACCAGATATGGCCATTACGAGTTCACAGTAATGCCATTTGGACTAACCAACGCACCTGCAGTGTTCATGGATTTGATGAATAGAGTGTTCTACCCATACTTAGACCGGTTTGTCATAGTATTTATTGATGACATTCTGGTGTATTCCAAGGATGAAAAGCAGCATGAAAAGCATCTGCGGTTGGTCCTAGACACGTTGTGAAAGGAGAAGCTTTATGCCAAATTCAGCAAATGTGAATTTTGGCTGGATCGAGTTGTGTTTCTTGGGCACGTGGTAACAGCTCAAGGAGTAGAAGTAGATCCATCAAAGGTGGAAGCAGTGAACAATTGGGAGCCGCCAAAGAATGCTGGCGAGATAAGGAGTTTCTTGGGACTTGTCGGATACTACAGACGCTTCATTGAAGGTTTCTCGAAGATAGCCGGTCCGTTAACTCAGCTGACAAGGAAGGACGTCAAATTCGAATGGAGTGAGAAGTGTGAAGAATGTTTCCAACTGCTAAAATAGAAACTCACCACTGCACCTATTTTGATTATTTCAGAAGGCAGTGAAGGATTTGTGATATACTGTGATGCTTCCAAACAGGGACTCGGATGTGTGCTAATGCAGCACGGAAAAGTGGTGGCCTATGCGTCAAGACAGTTAAAGACGCATGAACTCAATTACCCTACTCACGACTTGGAACTAGCAGCAGTCGTCCACGCATTGAAGATATGGCGACACTTTCTCTATGGGAGAAAATGTGAAATTTTCTCGGATCACAAAAGACTGAAGTATTTCTTCACCTAGAAGGAGCTAAACATGAGGCAGAGGAGGTGGCTCGAGTTGGTTAAAGACTACGACTGTACAATACATTATCACCCAGGAAAGGCGAATGTGGTAGCTGACGCGTTAAGTAGAAAAGGGACCAACACATCTCAGATTGTACAAGAATTCGCTAAGATGAAAATAGACGTGGTTCCACCAGCCGAAAGCACTACCTCAGTTTTGGCAACCTTGACAATGCGTCCATTGCTGAGAGATCAAATCAAGGCAACACAAGAAAATGATAAATTCCTGTGCAAAATAAAGGAGCAAGTGTTGAAGGGCAATATTCAAAATTTTGCATTGGCAGACGACGGAGCATTAGTTTTCGAAGGAAGGATCTGTGTTCCCAAGAATAGCAGGATAAGAAAGGAGATATTAGAAGAAGCTCATAATACACCATATTCCATTCATCCCGGAGAAACCAAAATGTATCAAGACTTGAGGAAATATTTTTGGTGGAGGAACATGAAGAGATCTATCGGCGAATATGTGGAAAGATGCATGACTTGCCAACAGTTGAAAGCAGAACATCAGCGACCAACAGGTCTTTGGAAACCGCTCGAGATTCCGAAGTGGAAATGGGAGAATATTGCCATGGATTTTGTGGTAGGATTGCCAAAAATGATCAAAGGAAACCACGCAATTTGGGTAATAGTGGATATTAGAGTTGTAATGTCTGACTAACATGTATTTATATAATATATGCATGGGGTTGTGTGTAGTGTGATAAAAAGTAATCCATGATACTTTTGGTATATGCATACATATAGCGTGTGTATATATATATATATTTAGATATGTGAATGTTAGTTAGTTAAATACATAGATGGGATTAAAGAATTAGGACATCATGTATGATTATTTTAAGCATGCACCATAGATAAATATTACACATGATTTCATTACATTATATACTGAATTAATTTACAATAAATAATTTATAGAAGGCGCGCCGGACTTAATTAATTAATATCCAAGTCAAAGGTGAAGGTGGGGTTTTATGTGATTTCTGTCCCGATTATTCTCTCTATATTTTATTATCGAGTATGTGATGACACAGCACAGTACAGGGCCTTCGGGCTATAAATGAAAATGGGCCTCCGGGCTAAATGAAACAAGGCCTCCGGGCTAAATGAGACTGAGCCGACGGGCTATATGGTTTGGTCTACGGACTAAACAACTTTTATTATTCTCACTTACTTGTTTAATTTTATATAGTTTGAATAATTGGACACTCCCCACTAAGTCAGTAGTACTCACCCCTAAATCTACTATCTTTTCAGGCGATGTCTCGGGTGATGCGTAGCGGGCAAGATGCGATGATGGTGGTCTTATTTCCAGGACAAATAAAGACTTTAATAAAAATTCAGTTGATTTAAGATATTTTCCTATTTCCGCTGTAACTTTTGAACCTTGGTACTGATTTTTAAAGATAAGCCACAATTCCTTTAAAAAACCACGATTACTTTAAAAAAATAACCACGATTACCTAAAACATAAGTCACGGTTAGTATAAAAAAGCCATGAGTAATTTTTAAAAAATTCCACAATTATTCAATCAAAGCCACGATTAATTCCTTACAAAGAAAAGCATCGATTATTATTCAATCAAAAGTCACGATTAATTCCTTACAAACAAAAGCATCAATTATGTTGAACTAAAGCCACGATTAATTCCTCACAAAGAAAAGTATCGATTATGTTCAATCAAAAGCCACGATTAATTCCTTACAAAGAAAAGCATCGATTATGTTCAATCAAAGCCAAGCCATGATTAATTCCTTACAAACAAAAGCCACGATTATGTTCAATCAAAGCCAAGCCACGATTAATTCTTTTTAAACAAAACCCTCGATTATGTTAGAGCAAAAGCCACGATTATTCCTACAAAATCACGATTAATTCTAAACGGCCATGACTAATCACTTACAAAAGCCAATCATATTTAAAAAAACCACGATTAACTAAACATTGCTACGATCAATATTAATAAAGAATAAAGGCTACGACATGTAAATCTCTCCCTCTTGCCTATTTTCAAATCAAAACACGATATTTTTACTAAATTATTGCACAGAAATGGGCAATCCGAACGTACCTTTTGCAAATTGATGGAAAATTTCACGATGGAAAAAAACATTCGAACGCCTTCGCTCCAAACAAAACCTCACCCACGCCTTGGCTCCAGAGAAATTTTTCACTCTTTTGCTCTAATTTTTTTGGACGATTGTATTGTAGTGTGAATAAGATATTTTTTGGCCTATTTAGTAAAAAAAAATTAACCTACCTCCTTACACAACAATAAAAATATGTATTAAATTTGGTCAATAAATTCCTACTTTTTCCTTATTTTTATTTAATGAAGATCAGTAACTTCCCCTTCTTTTTATTTAATGTAGCTCAATAACTACGTGACTTACACAAGAAATTAATGCATTCAATAAAAAAATGATTAATTTAAGCAAAAAAGACACCATTGATTCCGTTGACAAAAAAAAGGCCTAGATTAATTTGAATGATCCACGATTAATGGAGGCAATGCATTGCATCAATCATGAATCATTCAATCTAATTGAGGCTAAATAAAAAATTAATCGTGACTCTTTTAAACTAATCGTGGACCTTGAAGTTAATCGAGGCTCATTGCAAATTAATCGAGGTAATGTTCAAAAAACTAATCGTAGACCTTGAAGTTAATCGAGGCTCATTACAAATTAATCGAGGTAATGTTCAAAAAATCAATCATGGACCTTTAAGTTAATCAAGGCTCATTGCAAATTAATCGAGGTAATGTTCAAAAAATTAATCGTGGAACTTGAAGTTAATCAAGGCTCATTGCAAATTAATCGTTACTCATTTAAATTAATCGTGGCCTTCTAGATAATTAATCGTGGCACATAGCAACTTAATTGAGGGTCATTATCGAGGCCTTTCAAATATATATATATATATATATATATATATATATATATATATATATATATATATATATGTCGAGAGGAGCATTCATTTGTGAACACTAAATTTGGGTGTAATTTATGGACAAATTATATCCATTAAAATTATTAGATGGAGGGTTAGGATCAATGTCATTAACATTGCTTTATTTTATTTCTTTTATTTAGAAAAAGGCCATATTTGTAAAATAACAAGAACTCGTGTGATATCATTCAACTTAAATCATGTTAATTCTATATTTAGCTTTACATTGTTTTCAGCTTTTCTTATAATTCAATTATGCTATGATTTTTTTTTCCAATATTCTAGTGATTTACCTTAATTAGATTTCTATATTTTAAATTATGCAGCATGTAAATTCTTTGCTCCTAAGCCTCTAACGTGGTTGTCGATAATTTTAGAAATCACATTTGTTTGATGTAGTTTGAGAACAATAACTAATGTTGTCAAATAATTAAAATTTCTTCATTCATCATTATATATATAAATTATCTTTACCGAATGATATACATAAAACAACATTAAAAATTACAAAAAAATATAAAAAATCTGAAAAACTTTAAATAGTATAATGATTAATTCACCAATAATTTTAAACCTTCATTATCATTGCAACAAATATTGTTTTGCCTGTATTCAACTATGGACGCGTCAATATTGCTTCCTAGGGAGAGTTAGGGTGTGAACTAATACTAATGTATTAACATGTGAAAACATAAATAGCATCATCAAGACTCAATTTTAGCATTAGGTGTGTAAAAAATAGCATCTGAAAATTTTGTTTCCATGTTTTCATGCACAAAAAATACCTCAATTACGAGAAAAATAAAAACACAAAATCTCATTGTACAAAAATAGCATTACAACGTGTCAATGTAAGCATATAGAATTTAAAAAATAGCATACGTCATCCCAAAAAAAAACCTCAATTTTGAATAATGAAATAATCAGAAAATATCATTATAGAAGATAACATCTAAAGTTTTATTCACATGTTATAGGACACAAAAAATACCTCAATTACGAGAAAAACAAAAACACAAAATCTCATTATACAAAAATAGCATTACAACGTGTCAATGTAAGCATATAGAATTAAAAAAAACAACATATATATGTCATCCAAAAAAATCCCTCAATTTTGAACAATGAAATAATTAGAAAACGTCATTATGAAAAATAGCATCTGAAGTTTTGTTCACATGTTAGCGGACACAAAAAATACCTCAATTACGAGAAAAATAAAAACACGAAACCTCATTACACAAAAATAGCATTACAATATGTCAATGCAAGCATACATAATTAAAAAAACAGCATATGTTATGCCAAAAAAAAAACTCAATTTCAAACAATGAAATAACCAGAAAACACCATTATAGAAATATCATCTGAAAAGTTTGTTGACATGTTATCGAACATAAAAAAACCTCAATTGCAAGAAAAACAAAAATACAAAACCTCATTACACAAAAATAGCATTACAATGTATTAATGTAAGCATATAGAATTAGAAAAATAGCATATGTAACCCCAAAAAAAACCCCTCATTTTTGAACAATGAAATAACCAGAAAACGTCATTACAGAAAATAGCATCACAAAGGATCAATATAAACATTTAGAAGTAGAAAAATAACATTGATCGTAAAGTAAGAGGTTGGGATATAGTTTACAAATGATCTCTCCCCTTCCCTTCTAACTAACTTAATACTACTGTTTTGTATCTATCTGACTATGCTTTATAACACTATTCACTATACTCCATGTAAAATTTTCTTTTTTTCAAATTTAAACTTCCAATAAAAAAAAATAGCTCCCACGTTTAATGTTGTTTGTGAAATAAGTTGATTTCATATTTTGATTGCATGCTAATAGCTCATAATAATCTTTGCATTAAGAATGAAACATGTTCATTTTGAACTTGCGGAAATTGGAGTTTCTCAATTTTTTTAATTAAAAAATCGTAACCTTATAAAATTAAATGTTATTTTCAACATTTCCCAATATTTTTATTTAATATTGTAATGATATATTATATAAATACTGCAATTTTATATGTTGTCATACTTTCTCCCCACTAAAATAGGTTGTAAAAAAGGGCAAACAAAAATATTTGGCATCAATGAATGTATTATTTGCTAACCTACCTCTCGTATGTTCTATTTGATCTTATTAAAAAATAACATACGAAAATCAACATTTTCCTACTTGTAAATTAACACCAGATAAGGGAGGAAAATACGTTACATTTCGAAATCCCATATAATCCGCTCCATTCCAAATCAATAAAAATAAGGTTGTCCAATTTTACCCTTAATTGCATGTGAAATTAGTAAAAGATCATTCTTCTAACTTTCATCAAAAATTAACACCATCCGTTAATTGACAAGGATTAGTGGATGTGATTAATCCACAAATTACACACACACCCTATGTTCACACCCTAAAGCTCCTCTATATGTCGAAATGTATAAAAAATAGACAAAAGTATGTTGAGTCAATGATTGGGTGTGGGGACCAATTGTTTTGTAGTACAATTTGCCTACAAAATTACCTATTTTTAAAAGTTGTCATTTTTTCCCAATTACTATCTACTTTTGTCGAGATTTATACATTTTGACTTCCATTTTTATGCTAATTTTGTTCTCTCTTTTTCAATTTTTTTTCTACTGCAAATTTGTTTGTAGCATGGTCGAAATTGTAGACTTGGAGAGGATGAAAAATCCAATTTAGTCGACATCCTGATTTTTGCTACAAAATTAAATTTCAGAGTCATTAACCTAAGCTACAAATTGGTACATGATTTACTAATATATTTTTTCTATATTTTGATATTTTCATATAATAATGTTTTCGAATATATGAGCCTTGTTTTAATGAGTTTCATGTTTTCCATTACGCAAGTGCCTTAAAGTACTTTCCTTTGGGGAATAAGTTGTTTGCATGTACATATAATGAGTTCAATTATACATATTTATTTGTTGTGAAGATTTGGTTATCATATTGATTTGTTTGAGTTTGGATTCTATTAATTTCCTACTCTTTTAGGAGTCTAAGTGAGGTTAAGACTTGTTGAAGTATTTGGTTACTAGATGCAAAAGCTCAATTAAATACATTTTTCTTGGTATGAAAAAGCTTGCAAACTACTTGCTACGCAAAGGATACAGGAGAGGAGGAGATGACAAGACATTGTTCATTAGGAAGAAGAACAATGTTGTTATCACCATTCAAGTTTATGTTGATGATATCATATTTGGATCAAAGTCCGAGAAGATGATCAAGAACTTTATGAAGGACATGGAGACAGAATTTGAGTTGAGCTCAGTGAGAGATCTGAAATACTTCTCAGGACTACAGATAAAGCAAACTGAAGAATGTGTATTCATATCTCAATCCAAATATGCAACGTCCCAATTCCGAAAATTCAAGACACTAACACAAAATTAAAATTAATTTCATAATTTCATAATCATTTCACTTGTAGAAAGAAAATATTTTTATGGTAATTTCTTTAAAAATAAAATCCATCAATCATCATTTGGGAAGACTTTTCAAACAACCCATCACCAACATGTTTCACAAATGAATAGTCAATGTGGAAAGTCTAATTTTTGAACGAGTTCAAAATAACGGCGGGACATGTAATATTTTAATATTCTTAATTAAATATTCAAAATATTCAACGGAAACATAATACGACAAAATATTGACCAAAGTCAAAAACAACATTCAAGATTCAATTTCAAGCATATTCAAAAACTTAAATAACACATATGTCCACATCAGCTAAATCATCTCATACCTGAAAAAGAAAATTTAGAAAATATGGGCCGAGTGCCAGAAAATACTCAATGGGCTTATCATGTTCATCCAAACACATACAATGATTTTTCATATCAAAATCCAATAATCCAATATTTATATCCTGTCAATGCGCTTAAGAAAGTTATTCAAAAATTGATAATTCAGTTAACGCTCATTCTAATGCTCATGCGTTTAAGAATATTTATTCAAAAGCCTACAATTCAATATTCATTCTAATGACAATGCGTTTAAGAATATATTTATTCAAAAGAGAACAATTCAATATTCATTCAAAAGTCAATACACTCAAAGACTATGCGTGAATACAAACCATATGTGATCATATAACTATCTTTCAATATAATTGACCATGCCAAAATTCATCATGCAGATCAAAACATATATACGATGACTGAAAACAGTCGAAAATCATTTATGGATGAAAGCATTGTAAGAACAAAAGTTTTAGTTAGCAAAACTCACCTTATAGAGATGTAGAAGTCCTAATAAGGTCCAACACTCGATCATGGTCTTGGGGACGGAGCAATGGTCCAGAGTTCATTCCCGGGTTCCCCTACAGCTCAGTTGCTCTAACCACCTCGAAATTCAACCTTTCACCTTTCTCATAAGTCACGCAAATCCTAAAAAAATCAATCCTTGCTTCAGGATTAATATAATAACTTGCGGAATTTATCTAATGTTTGCTTTAATTTAATTAAACCTTTATTCATTATACTTCGACTAAGAATGCACAATACTCTGATTTTAAACCCAACATGACTTGATAATAGGTTTTTATGATACTCTTCAATTAACTTGAAACAAATCCAATCCACTGTCTCAAGATTCAAGAACTGATATCTCTACGACCGAGAGTGAAAAACGGTGCTGCAACAAACCCCTTTCCCGAGCAATAGCCTTGCACTCACAACCAGGGACGACCTTGAGGGAGTGCTCGAGGTGCGCCGCACAGGGCCTTTCGAATTATAGTGGTACCAAAATTTATATATACATATAGTATTATTAATTTAATTTTGATTTTTAATAAAAAATTATGTATACTAAATCAAGTATAATTTTAAAACTTTAACCCATTACTTAAAAATATTTATTTTAGTCCAATTAAGTTTAACCTATTATATTTTTTAAAATTAAAATAGTTGTAGCCCATTAATTGAAAAGCCCTATATTATTTTGGACTTTTGTGATATTAATTAAGAGTATGTCTTTTTTTAGACATTTAATTGAATCAAGAATATGTTTTCTTTAACTCTCCAATATTTGAATACAAACTCTTTCAAAATCAATTATTTCATCTATACAGTAGATCAAGTAATTGAATTACCATAAAAAAAATGATCAATTCACTTCATATGAAAAGAACTCTGCATCTTCTAATAAACTGAATATACTAAATGATGCTACTTTAAAAGCAAGTTGTGAGAAATTTTGATAATATTCTAAAGCATGAAGAGTTTAGCGATCTTGATGGTCAAGAGTTGTTTCAAATATTACAGTATATTTTACTAAAATAATAAAATAAAAGTCTAGATATATTAACTTAATTAAAGAGGTTAAATAGTTGTCTAATGCATGTAATACTTATAAAATTTTATTAATCATATATCTTTTGTATAAAATAAGTTTTTCAAAATTGAAGATATTGAAACCTAATTTGTATTCAACCATGTCACAACAAAGATTGAATAGACTTGTTTTGATATCCATGAACATGATTTGCTATAAAATATTGATTGTGAAAAATTTATAAGCGAGTTTGCTTCAAAAAAATTCTAGAAGAAGTATCTTTAAAGATGTTGTTCAAAGTAAATTTTTTCTTTTGTTTCAAGTTTGTTCGAAAAGATGATACTGAACTCATGAGTTGGATGATTTTGAAGATTCATGATTTTGAACAAACATATTTCATGATTTTGAACATTAAAGATAGTTTGTAGAGACATTTTTTTATCTATGATATATGCATTAGAAATTTAAACAATATGTTTTATTATGCGTTAATTTTATATTCAACAAATAAGGGCACCATTTTTAAGATTGGAACAGGACACTTCAAATCTCAGGCCGGCCCTACCCACGACTACTCATTGAGCAAAAGAACACCTCTGAAGCATAGACCCTTGGAAGCTAAACACTAAGTTAAGCTAACTTTCGCAAGCGGTCATGGTTTTTCCTTATTACCCCGGGATAAATATAAAAAAATACACACTGAACTAGAGTGTCTCATCCACAATAACAAAGATACATTCGTAGAAAGGGGGAAAATCATATATAATGCTTGTTGGTAAAACACGGCTAACTAGCTAGCTAAGACTTGAGTTTCGAAATAAAATGTTGAATGTTGTTGGCGGAAGTTCCACCATATTCTACAGCCTCATTAGCCAATTTCTTGAACCTGCAAGCATTTCTTTTGAGCTCAATGCTTCTCTCTCCTCCAACAACTTGTTCGATGCACATCGCAATTTCTTCTCTACCGATGATCCCATTTTGACCTACCCTAATCCCAACCCCAACTCCCCACACATCCTCAACAAACTTAGCATTCGTGGTCTGGTCAACCCACTGTGCCATGGCTATAAGAGGCACCCCATAGCTCAGTGCTTCTAGAGTCGAGTTCCATCCACAATGACTCATGAAACATGCCAAGGCGCGATGAGCCAAGACTTCCGGTTGATTGCACCATTCAACTATTAGGCCTTTTTCTGAATTGAAATCCTCAGGAAGCTTGTCCATTTCAGAAGATCTTACTACCCACAAGAAGTAGCAGTTGCTCTTTATTAGGCCAAATGCGAGTTCCTCCATTTGTTCTTTCCCTAGAGATGCAATGCTTCCAAACGATACGTAAACCACAGATCCAGTTTCTCTCGAGTGTAGCCATTCTTTGTAGGAATCATGCTTCGCCTCAAACAAGCTGATCGTTTGGTCCAAAAATTTATAATCTTTCTGTTGTAGTAAGAATGTAGGCCCCACAGTCTTGATCGGCCATTGACTGGCCATCCACTCTACTACCTGCAGGTAAGAAATATATGAATTTCTATTCGTGAATATTATTAACCTGCAAAATTTTTGGTGGTCTCTCTTTTGATTAATTATTTGTCTCGTACATAGTTAAAATATATATATGATTGGGACTACTGTGATCATATGAATGAGTGGCCTACAAGAGAATTCTATTACTTTTGTGAAAGGGGGGGATAAGGATTGTATGGCCAAGAAATAATCAATCTTAATTTGCATGAAATGAAATAAACAGATTAATCATCGATCTACTACCAGTATTAGCTAGTCATTAATTTACCACATATATACAAGAAACTAAACTAAATCGAAAAGTGTATTCATATATACACACCTCTTTTTCCAGCATGTCAAACGTGTTGATAAAGACCCAAACCGCTCTCTCGAGATTCAAGAACTGATCAGCAAGCATTTTCAAGACAGTTTGATTGGAATCCATAAACTTGGAAAGAGAAGGCAAATCACTAATTTGAAGCGCAGGCAGGGCAGGCAACGACACCGTAGAACCTTCATAGGGAAACTTCAACGACCCTTGTTTCAAATGGTAGAATATGGAATTAACAGCGCCTGACTGAGTGAAAAAGGGTGCCCCGAGCAAACCCCGCTCCTGAGCTACGTCGAGAACCCAGGGCATAGTAGAGTCATAGATAACAAGTGTAGCGGGAGAGGCAGAAGATCTCTGAAGGAACTCGGCCAAGTTGACCGAGAACACGGCCTTGATGCGCTTGAAGTAGGCCTCAATCGTCTCCGGCTCCTTCACTTCCTCGAAGCCATCGGAGATGTAGTCGATGGTTATTGAGCTGCAGTCGGAGATTTTTGCGGACTTGCTCAAATTTGTGGTGATGATAAATGTGACCTTTATACCCTCCGACGCTAGCCGCTTCGCGAATGCTAGCGTCGGATTGATGTGGCCTTGCGAAGGATGTGGGACGAAGAGAACATGAGGCTTTGTAATTGTAGCTGCCATTTTTCTTTCTTGTCTCTGCTTCCATCTGTTGAGCAGCACCAAATATATTAGATGCTTCGCCTCGGCCTCCACAAATTTTGTCTATTCTCATTAATTCATTAATTAAATATTTTTTGCAAAGAAGGGCAATATTTGTAGGACAATACTCATCAAATTACGAGTTTTTCTTGTATTTTTTTTTTCAATTTTATTTTTTTGTGATTTAGTTTAATTTTAAGATTATTTTTAGGGTTCAACCCATTAAATTAGGGTTTATAATTATTTTTTAATATTTAATTTTCAATTTCTAATTAATAATTCATTATTATGGTTTATTTTTTAAAAATTATGTTTTATAATTTTTTAATTCTTTTTTATTTTGTTGATAAATGTTGACTATGATTATTTATGTTATAATTAAATTTTATTTTATAATAAATATTATTGAAACCATAAATTTAATAATGAAACACGGAGTGAAACATAAAAAAGTGTAACAGAAAATTTCAGCCCCATATGAGATCCGACATAGAATTAAATGCCAATAAAATCATAAATATATTATTGGATGTAAAAGAAAAAGTATTTTTGTCCCATTGCACCGAGAAAGTCACGCCACTAGCTGTTAAAGATGGTTTGGGCATATAATTTCCTAAGCCTCATAAGAACGGGCCTTGTGTATTAATTGTGCTAAATTTGGGTTTTTTTCGTGCATTTTGAGATTCATTTACACGATTTTTGATGAATTATTAATTGCATGTATTAATTAATACTTATACATAGTGTTTCATATTTTGTACAATGTCATATTTGCTCATTGTGAAGGTTTTATTGCAAAATATATTTTTGAGATTCATGCAAATGAACATGGAAAGAACCTAGGAAGATAAGAAGTTATGAATATTTTGCATAGTAAATTACATTTTTGATTCCGCAAGAATATGACCCAAATACTTTTAGTTAAAAAGGTACAATTTTAGTCTCAAGTTTAATTTTTTTCAACACTTTTGGTATTTCAACGCTTTTTGAGCCAAAACAATACATATTTTGTATTGAAATTTGCAGTGTATTCCCTCTATTTTTCACCCTTAATTCACATCTCATATTTTATGTTTGTATTTTTTTTCATTTTGTAATCATATGCTATGTATTTAATTATGTGATTACTTTATTATGATTTTAACGAACATAATTAGATTTCGTTGCAGTTGCACTAGGGTTTACTTGATGGAAGCGAACGAGAACCAATTAATCAAATTTCAATCTAAAATAGGTACAGTACTTAACAAATGTTAAGTATAGTCCGTTAGTTTTTTGAATAAAAAATATTGAAATATAAACTATGGGACTAAAAGTGTCGAAAAGTTAATTAAATTTGGGACCAAACTTCTACATTTTGGGACTAAAAATGTTGGACCATATTCTTACATGATCAAAAGTGTAATTTACTCATATTTTGAAAAAGTAAAAGCAAAAGCAAAAAAAAACAAAAAAAAAAAGACAGGGTCAATCGTATAAAAAATGAGCGAGAACGAGACTAAACAGTGATTTGTGCTTGGCCAACGACGGAGATTGAACGGACCATGTGTCCGTAGACAAATTACGCATGGTCCATGCATGCGGAAGTTACTGCCCAAATTTTTTCAAAATGCACAGACCGTGCAAACATGGTTCAAGTCCGCATCGATCGCCTTTTGTCTTAATTGCCTTATTTTCGACTTTTTAGACCTTTTTCTCAACTTGGATATTTTCTACTATATATGTGAGGCTTCCTACAATATCTACATATCAAAAACAAAAAGCACATCCAAAACACATATTAGAGAGCCCTAAAAATCCTAGATATTGAAAATTGAAGAGAGGAGTCAAGATTGAAGAATTTAAGATCCTGTATAAGTTTTATAATTTTGATTTATTTATTTCTTAACTCGTGATAGTTCCAATGTTTTATTTTATTTTATTTTTAATTAAATCGAAAATGACACTAATAGCTAATCACTTTGTACATTATAAGATTTGATCTGATCAGTATGATGGATTCCATACTTCAAAATTAATCTATTTTATTTTCCTTTATTTGTTCATGAATCGGCAGTGATTTGAATATTGTTTAAATGTATGATTATCCCATCATTGATTATGCACTAAATTAATGGGATAAAAAGATAGGGTGATATGAATATTGCTAGATCGAGAGGTTGATAAAATTCATGAGGAGAAATCAATCTTTATATGCTTTTGGAAATAGCTATTAATTAAATTGAGTTCAAGATACAATGATTAAGAACTAACTCGATCATAATTATTAAATACTATCGAGTGAGAGATTATAATTACTTTTGTGATTATTCCTATCTATATTGGAATTAAAATTCGTTTATTAATTAATTGTTTGAATGGAATATCATTTCATTGAATGAAAACAACTATGGAATCCATTTTTATCTGTCAAATTTCTAAAGTTTCTTTTGTGAACATTCAATTTGCTTTTAATTATTTGTTTTTATTTTTATTTAAAAAAAGCTCAATTTATGATTTTTTTTTACTATTTCAACAATAGCTAAAGCATCAACCCTCCTAACACAGAATGGCATGCGAGTAATGAAATGCCCACAAACTAATTAAAGTAGTTGCAGTTCACGAAAGTAATAAAAAAGTAAACTACATGAATGGATGTGACTACGGCAACAACAACAAATATCATCAGAGAAATCAAGTTGGAGATCAATACAATCAAGAGCAAAGGTTCCATGATAAATATTCTACTATGGAAATCTGATTAATTTTGTTGAGTCACCTTCCGAATAGAATCCTCTATTCCATATTTGGTGTCTCAACCTATGTTCAAAGATTAAGTTTATAATTTTTCTTTCATTTTTTCGTCAATTTTAATTTATTTTGTTTTAGTTTAATTGTACACTTATTAATTAATTGGGGTCTATTTTGCCCAATTAGGATTTATATTTATTTTTTGCTATTTAATTTTAGAAAAAAAATGATTATTATGATTGATTGTTTGAAAATTTCAATCTTTTGTTGATAAATGTGACTAGGTCGATTATTTTATAATTAATTTTTTATTTTTGTAATATCTATTATTAAATTTAAAAATTCAATTGTGAAACAATGGTTGGAACACTAATGTGGAATAGAGAATCTCATCAGATCACTTTTTGAATTCTCCACAATAATGGAGACAAATGGAGTCATTAATGATGGAAAGGAAAAGGATAGGGAAGCGGGATCTAATAAGGAACATGATAATTATATCATAAAAATACTCATCTTACGCAGGGCCGGTCCTAGTAATTAATTTAGTGGTTAGAGTCGAGGTGGAAAATGAGACTCTTTTTTTCTTTTTCTCACTTTTGTAGTCGTTTTATATTTCTTGATCAATTTTAATAATGGTATATGTTTTCTTATTTCTAATATTTATTTAAATTATAAAAATTAAAAAAAAATAGGGCCTAATATCAATAAAAAGAAAAGCATTTTGGGCTTAAAATTAATAATAATATAAATAAATAAAACAATCACAAAAGAAAAGGCTAAGTTTTTTAGTAATAAGAATCGAACACGCATGACATTTTAAGTTAAAGACTCTCACCACTTAGTCAAATTTTACATTTGAAATTTCTTTACATATACACAATACTATAAAAAATAAATTTGAGACACCTTAAATTTTTGATATTTTTAGGCCTGAGGCGACTATTTCATTGGCCTCATTATAGGAGCAGCCTTGGTCTTACGCAAAAATTGTGATATATATTACAAATTTAGCATCGTCCATTTGATTAAAATTTGACAAAAGTGTAATCATATAAACCAAAATATCATAATTATACTGAAATTAGGTTCCGGAATATGCCTATAGGTAGGAGCGGTCAATGTGAAAAAATCAAAGGTTAGCACAAATATGCAATAGTTAGGTCCAAGAAATAAATAAGGAAAGTATAACTAATTTTGTGGCCAATAATATTTCATCATCATGTAATTAAGGAAAGTATAACTAATTTTGTGGCCAATAATATTTCATCATCATGTATCTCTTTAGTCGGGGGCCATGATCATCAATCACTCAAGTGTGTGTGAATATTTTTTTTTCTTTTTTTTAATGGAAGAATATATATTTCTAAGGACTGAATCCGTAAACATTATAGTGTTATTGAATTAGTCGGTATCCGACTCAAATTGAATATTGAGTAATATTTATGACTAAACTCCAGGACCATAATATTTTCAAGGGTTAATTTCATTTTTGGTCTCATGAGAGTGAGGTCAAAATACTTTTCATCACAATCATATTTTTTTTGGTCCTAAATTTAATTTTCCAAACTTTGTTTATCTTAAATGATATGTTTCGATATTTTTTGTTCCAAAACTAATTAAATACTTAATGGTAGTTAAATTTTGGACATATCATTTGAGACCAAAAACGTCAAGAAAATTAAATTTGGAATAAAAAAAGTTACGGTTGGAACAAAAAAGATGTACACATCAATTTTTTTTTCTTCGATTTTAATTTTATGTGCATACTTTGATTTTATAATTGTTATTTTGGGTTCATCTTACCCAATTAAGATTTATTATAATTTTTTAGTATTTATTTTTCAAATAATCAATTATTATTTTTTTTTTGTTTTCTTTTTTTAATATTTCAAAATATACCAAATAAAATATTTTCACATAAAATTTGAAGGGAAGTAAGAGTGGCTAAAATAATTTTAACTATAAATTAAAAAATTATAGCAAAACCTAATCGGATATTAAGAACATTAAATAATCAATTTAAAATTAAACTAAAGCACTAGAAATTGAAATTGAAGAAAAATGATGGAAATGCAATAGATGATTTCATTTGATTAAAAATATGGTGATGAACAATTTGATAGTGAGAAATGCAATAGACGATTTCATCTTATTAAAAATATGGTGATAGAGGATATCTCCTATTTCTTGATTCAATAGGAAAATATTTGTACTAATTAGTTGTACATACCGCGAAGAATTTTATACTTTTCAAAGAATCATGTTTATGTAGTATAGTAAATGACACTTCATCAATAAGGCGGGGAGGATAAGTCATTTCTTCAATATAATAAAAACATATTTCATACATTAATGATTTACATGTGTGATTATTATTATTATTATTATTATTATTATTATTATTATTATTATTATTATTATTATTATTAAAAAATGATTATCTGAAAAATAAATGTTAAAAAATTATAACAAATTCTAATTCTAAATAATAAATATAAAATTAAACTAAAGTACAAGAAATTGAAATTGATAAAAAAGGAAGAAAAACTAAAAAAATTATATGTACATTTTTTACACCGGTCATAATTTTTTTTGTCCCAAGTTTAATTTTCCCGATGCTTTCTTTCAAATGATATGTTTTGATATTTTTACCCCAAAATTTAAATGCCGTTAAGTGTTCGGTTAGTTTTGGATCTAAAAAGTCGAAACATATCATTTGGGATCAAAAGAAGTCGAGAAAATTAAATTTGAGAACATAAAAATTACGATTAGGACTAAAAGTGTCTTGACCATATTTTTATGAGACCAAAAATGAAATTACCCTATATCTGTAATGTTCATCTATTCATATATTACGGTAAAATTGTGTGATAGAAAACAGTTCTAGTATAAACTAGTGTCTATCATACGATTTAGAAATTATATTTTAAACAACAGTTTTTGTATTGGTTTTGAGTTAATAGACAACAGTAGTGATATTTTTTTTGCAAATTTTCTTCTTCTTCTTTTTTTCATTTTCCACGACGATTTAGATTACAGCCGTTAATTTTAACAAATTTTTGCAATCTTATTTATTATATTTTTTACTTGAAATTTTGATATTTGTAACATTTTATATTTTATTTTTTTATGCATAGGTGGAGGATTTGTACATTTGTTGCCTAGAACTAAAACTCATTTGTATTGAACAACAACAACAACAACAACAACAACAACAACAACAACATATACTTATAACATAATTTGCGATAATTTACTCCCTCCGTTTCTGAATAGCTGTCATTCTAGCATTTTAATTGTGTTTCAAAAAAAGTGTCATCCTACAAATTCGAGACAAAAAAAAAATCACATTTTTCACACATTTATCCTCAGTAATGCATTTATACATCTATATTTGACTCATTTAATGTATTCACACAATAATAGGTGACTCAATTAATTTATTAATCTATGTGCATTAATCCAAAATGATACTTCATTGAAAACGGAGGGATTTTTTTTTTTCAATTTCATCATTTAAAATAATTAACTAATTCATTTCTATGCATGTCAGAAATCAAATGTTTTTTAATTGTGGATAATTATAAATTGTTGTTTATAAAATCGTGTCATTTGAAATATTCCAATTCGATCTTTCTAACATGGATTTTCATTTAGTTCTTAAAATTTAATTTTCTTTGTGTTTATCGTAACTATACAAAATTGATTTTCTTAATTATCTAATTAATTAATTCACTTGCACATCATTTTATTAATTTTAAAAAATTAAACACAACATATATAATTAAAAAGTAATAATAATATTACAGATTTAAAAAAATAATTATTATTTATATATTGCACAGGAGAAATAATAATTTATGGTAATAATCGGCACGATTGAGAAAACCTATGTAATATGACAATAGATTGGGAATTTGTTCTTTTTCTTTAAGTTGATTCCATAGTGAAGTTAAGGCCTAAACGCCATGTCTTTTTCTAAACCTTTAATCAAATCACATGAAAGATGTTCAATGTTAATTTGTTCAAAAAATGACAGATAACAACATTCACCAAAAATATTACTTTAACCTAATTTTCAATTAAATAATCGAATAAGCCAGGGGTTACAATAGTATACACCCTAATCATAAGCTAGGGGTTATAAAAATAAGGTAAAACACTATTTTGGATCATTATACTTTTTTTTTTAATTGGGTCCCTCTATTTTATGAAAAATATCAAAAAAATTAGTTTAATTTTTTTTATCCATACTTTAATTTTAAAAAAATGAAAAAATGAAAAAATAAATTAATTAATTATTTTTTATAAAATTTTTTTCAAAAAAGTAAATTAAAAAAAAATTCAAACAATGGTTAAATAAAAAAATCAATTAAATAAAAATCTAAATTTTAAAACTATTGTTTGAATTTTTTTTTCATAAAATAATAAATCAAAAATAAAATTATAGTGTTTTAAAAAAATATTATATTTATTTTTTAATTTTTTGAATAAAGTTTTTATTTAAAAAATTCAATATGTTTTTATTTTTTATTTTTATTTAATTATTTTTTCAATTTGTATTTTTATTTTCGAATTGGATCTTTGTACTGTTAATTTGGTTAAAATGAAGTCCGTGTACTATCAATTTGGATAAAGTCAAGTCCCTAGGGTACTTGATTTTATCCAAATTTATACTACATGGACCTCATTTTAACCAAATTCATAGTACGGAGACCTCATTTGAACCAAATAAAGTAGAGGGACTCAATTCGAAAAAAATTAAAAGTACAGGAATCTAAAACAGTGTTTTGCCTAAAATTAAGCTAGCCACTTTTAATAACAAAAAATCTACCTTATCCACTTTAGTATATATATAAATAGGGATGTCAATTTAGCCTGAAACCGATACGCTGACATGAATAGACCGAGAAAAATATATGGTTAGGGCTGAAAATTTCCAACTCGAAAAGAAAATTAACTGAATGGGCCAGATCGGTCGGGTTGGCCCAGTTGGTCCTCGGGTTGGCCCGTCAGGCTGGACCCAGCAGGCTCCACTGTTTTGGTTATAAATTTTTCTAGAAATATTCGATTCATGAACGGTCAGAGGTATTGGAAAGTTAACTCAATTATCTTTCCATACATATATTATTCATTAATAGATTTTAAGTATACTAAGAGTTATGAATTTTAAAAATTACAACAATAGTAAATGAGTTACATTCAATGATGCAATTTTTCGTTAAATGTTATTTTTTTTTACAACATGCATACTTGAATTTATCAATGTTATAAGGACTATATGTGATTAATATGATGTATAAAATATATATTAGAATATTTGATAATTTGTTATTAAGGTTTGATGATGCATGTTGCTTATTCGTTTGTTGCTTATTGAATGTCGAGACCCTTCATGTTAATATGTTTTATTATTTCATTTTCTTTTTTTATTGAGAAAAATATTATTTGGTATTTTATTTCATCTAAAATACTACTCGTAAGAGAACAAGGTAAATTATAGTAAAATAATGGTGAGCAATGTCGTATCTACAGAGACTGGCTATGTAACTCGACTAAGTACCTAATTCTAGTGTTTCACTTTATCTAGAGAACCGAATTAAAGAGTTGGATTTTTAAGTAACTAAATGTTGTGAATTAAATAACTAAATCAAGCATAGAAAACTGGATAAGCAGATAGGAGACGGAGCCTAGGGTATTGCAATTAAATGGATTTCCCGATTTTCAAACTATTTACTCAACCAATTTAATTATAAAATGTGTAGAAGAATTGCTAAAGTATTCACAGCCGGTCTTTCGAGTAAGTTATGAAAATTGATTAGTAGCATATTCATATTGTGCAATCATATATAATCTGTTAATCTAATAACCTCTCTCGAGTTAATAATAAATTAACTACACAAGTACGAAAGCTGATCAATTAAATCACACAAGACAACAGTAAATGAGCATATGCACAAACAAGAAATTGAAAAGAATAATAAATTACTTCAAATCATAAAATCCATCAACATTCAACAACATTGGGATCTCTAGAAGTTTTACTACTCATATCGTATTTAAAATCCAAAAAAAAATATGAATTAATAATCAACATAGTCATCTCGAATGAATAAAGCATAAAATAAAACTTAGTCTATGATGTGTTTCTTCAATCTCTCTGTGATCTATTCTCCTTCTCCATGGTATTCTCTGCTTTCTCTCTATATGGTAAAACTTGTTGAATTTTCGTGCATACTGAACCCTTATATAGTGGAGGAAGTTCAAGTCCAAGAATGAAAGAAAACCTAGTTGAGGAAGAAAACTAGCCAAAAGTAGCCTTAAGGAGCATGGGACGTGCTTAGAATACAAAAGCTCATGGCATCGGGGCAAAAAGAGAGAGCACATACCGTGCTCCCCTCTTATCAACGGACACACTTTATCATTTTTACTCCGTTCTCGCCCGTTTCTCATCCTATTAACTTGATTATTTTTGTAATGTGCTCCTAACTTGATTATATATCTTCTTAGGAACTTCTCAAGCTCAATTTCATCTCATAAAATATTTGGCGATAAATCCCTTCAAATTGAGCATAAACGTGGTACCGCACAAAATATGAAAAACTATGTGCAACTTGTCAATATATGCATGCAATGCACATGAATTTCCATTCAACTTGACCTCAAAAATGAATAAAAGTCTTGAAAATCAAGATTTTATCAATTATCTTTCATCTCGTTATCCCTCAATTATTAATTTATTATATATAATTGAAATTATAAAGTATTAAAATTATATTATTTATCATGTTTTCAATTATTAATTGGATGTACATTCTAATCTTATCGTTTGTTTAATAGATGAGAAAGAACCAAAGATATACGTAATTTAAAGCATCAAACGTTGTTAAAGTTGAAAAATAATGTAATTCCAATATTTATATTGATGATTGAGAATAGTTATTGTAATATAATTTGAAATTATTATTTTTAAAAGAATAAATTAAGGTTGGATATTATTATCATGAAATGTACTTAATTTTGGTTTTTTCTTCATTACTCGACTGTTCTTAGTGTGTGATGTTAATTATATTATTTTTACCCTTTTATTTTCTCATATCTTTTTTTTCTACTAGATAGCTATTATCTATCATGTTTTAAATTAATTAATTGTATAATTTTATAATGTTGTAATTTCTTTTGATAAATGATGAAGACTTTAAAAATGAAATCAACCATGAATTTGAAGGACCTTCAAATATTATTTTTGAAGTAGAAGAAAATTGTACTTCAAATTAGATCGAAGATTGGGCTATAATTAAATTTAGATATGATGTAGTTTGAAATTGTTATTTTTAGAAGAACAAATTATGATTGAAGATTATTGTTATTTGTCATTTCATGTACTGTTGATTTCTTTATTTGATGCATGTTAATGAAATTTTATATTCGTCATTTTTTTTTCATTTTATCTTATTTTTCGTGTGTTTATTTATTTCAAGAATAAGAGATGATGATCATTTTTTAGAATTATCAAATATATAATCTATACATGTGAAAAAACTTCATTAACATGTCGGTCCGATGGGCAAGCCTGAAAATCGAATGGTTAGAGTTAGGGTTAGAGCCGAGAATTTTCAACCCGAAAAAAATTTTAACCGAATAGGGCTGGCCAAAACTGAACAGGTTGACCCGATTGATATCCCTTATTTTAAATACCCAATATTTCTATTTAATGTAGTTTTGACCATTTTTCATTACTAAAATACTCACAATGACTTAATGTGATTTTTTTCAGTACTAAAATACTTACAATGATGATGCAGTATTTTCTACCTCAAATAATAATCGTGCCAAGTGCAAGTGTAAACGAATCTAGCAAGCAATGATACGAGTCGAACCTCAAGGAATAAGAGTTATATTTTAACAATGCAAGTAATGTTAACCCAAGTTACATTCACTATTTAAACAATCAACATTTCATGGAAAGATTTGTTTCTACTTTAAACAAATAACACAAATATACACCGGTGTAAAATGTCAAGAACTTCAAAGGAATGATTTAAACGATAATAAAGAGGGTTTTAGGATACTAAATCCTAAATGATGATATTCTCAACAACCACATGAATCACATATCTCTCCTCTCTCAACAAGATTTGGACAATAGATTATCTAAGTACTTTCTCAAGCAACTTAAACATTTGGGCAAGTGTGAAAATCTCTATCTCTAGTTAACATTTCACACAAGCTTACTTAGGTTCCAAATCACCATCAACATTCCAAATACTCATAATTTTCTCTAAACCACAAGTAAATGGATTTATAAATCAAACACGCATACCAAATGGTTTTATCTAAAAACACATTAAGCATAAAAATGAAGTCAAATGGAGGCCACCCAAAAGCATGCACAAATTAATACATTGATTTATAAGTAACAAAGAGGAGAAGATACATTCATCACACAATCATCTCAAACACCAATCATCAAAGTATCCAACACCCCAAAACCTAGAAGATTTAGCTACTCATGCTCTTGAGAATGAAAACACAAACATGTGAGAAAACATAGATAAAGATTAGATTAAACCAATAGGATGTACAAAATATCCACAAGATCTTCCTTTCATTTCAACCCTTCAAGGACTTCTTCTTCCAAGCCTAACCCCTATCTTCTTCTACTTCTATCTTTTCTAATTTTTACAAATGAGAGGCTTAACCTAATAATAGAAAGGTTTGGTATTTATATAGATTTAAAATGGAAAGGAACAACAAACGATTGAAGGAAACCATAGGCTAAAAATTCACGAATCTGGCCCTCAGGGTGCGACACGGGCTCAGTTGCGCCCTCACTCGCGCTGTAGGCCACGCCTAATCGTCTGTGGAAACCTCCCGGGGTCAGGGTGGGGTCAGTTGTGTCTTCATTCGCGTTGTAAGTCGCGCCCTCGGGCGTAAGTGGGACTTGCGCTTTCAATAGTGCTGTAAGTCGTGCCCTCATCACGGGAGAAACCACCCCGGGTCAGGGCACTCGGGTCGCGCTCTCGTCCATCCTGTAGCTCGCGCCAGTGGGCACGAGTGGGTGCTCGCGCTGTGGCCCGCGCTGTAAGTCGCGCCAGCTTCTCAACTAGTTGGTTTTCTTCTATATCACACCGGAAATTTACACTTGGATTAAATATGGGTTTGGACATCAAAAATACACAATTAGTTCATAAAATGGTATTGAAATAGCCCCAAGTTGTAGGAAAAAGAAGCACAAAAATCCCAATTATCAACTCCCCCAAACTTAAGTTCTTGTTGGTCCCCAAACAAGATTACAAACAAAAGAGAAATAGGGAAATCAAGATCAAGAATGCTTCAAAAGAAGAACTAAAAGCATGTGATCAAACATAAGGATATGAAGTTTCAATACACAAGAAATGAATATGTAAAAACACGGTTTTTCCTTGATTTTAGGAACATCAACACTCAAACTCAACCTCTCAATGAGAAAAGGGACGTGTATACACTCGATATTGATTAATGCTAGTATACTACCATAAGCTTGCAAGATAACTCATCTCTTTTCACATATGTGTGCTCAAAACAGGGACCGCATAGGTCTTAAGGGTTGCAATGTTTGGCTCTTTGGACGGGATAGGAACAATATAGGTTAAAAGTGACTTCAAAATCAATCCCCAAAACCTATTTCAGATTTCTAAATAAGCAAAACTATTTCGAGTTTTCTTCTACCCTTCACATTTCTTGGGAATTTAAATGGATTAAGGAGTTCTATAGCCAAACAAAATATTAATTGCTCCTCAATTTATTTTGATTTTCTTATTTGTTCTTGACAACGTACTATTTATTTTTCTTTCAATATTTGAGGTTCACAATTTACTTATGATCAAAATAAGGCTCTATAACAAAAACAAATCTTGTTCAATCCATATATAACTCTCACGGTTCTTTTATTTCAAGCTTTACTTGTTTCCCACACTCCTTCTACCCTTGGTTTCCAATAAAATCAATAAATAGCTCAAAGGGGCTAACAAGGGTTGTATTTGTAGGGAAAAAAAATAAGGCACAATTGACAAAGAACTCTTTAGGTCATCTCCATATTATAAGCACAACTTGTAAAATCAAGAGAATTCATCGAGCAAGTTCCAAAGATACTAATATCATTTATGATTCACACATGAAAAATAAAATCAAGACCCAATTCTCATGGGATAGCTACAAGTTAAACCAATATTTCCACAATCCAAATCAAGTGTATATCAACTCATGTCCTTATGCATGCAAATATTTTTACAAAAGACAACATCATTGGCAAGTCAAGATTTGCCCAAAACTTCGCATGACAAATATTAACTCAACAAGCAAGGGAGGAGTTGATTCATAAGATCATGGCTAAACCTGATTAACATCAAGGTTATTACCTACCATTGAACCAATCATACGCATTATCAAAAATAAATACATAACTATAAAATATCCAAGTCCCATGCAGTCATTAATTATCCAAACTCCAAGTAGCAATTCGAAATTAACAATATTAAATAAAAATATCCAATGAAAATAAAATTAACAATACTAAATAAAAACATCCAAATGAGAAGTACTAAAGTCAAAAGAGATCAACGATATGCACAAATGATCACCCTCCTTTCCCAAACTTATTCGATACTGAAGCAAGAATAAGTTTAGGAGGATAGGTTAGTGTTATCGTTAATCGAATAACAGTGCAGCTATCGATCAGCATCAGCATCTGGGAGTGGGCGAGGGTGAGGATTCTGTTGGTTCGAGAACTGGAATGGCCCCGGGTATGAATATGGGAACTACTGGAAGGGCGGAAATGGGGGTGTGAAGGTCTGAGGAGGATTCTGTGAAGAAGAGCCGATGCCACCCCACTGTCTCATCATGGTAGCAATGTCGGAGACATCAGACCTCAAATGTGAAAAATCCCCTTGCAAGTTCATGTATGGGCTTTGCAGCCCTTGGAACTCTGTCCTCATGACAGTGAATTGACCATTAATGTAAGTCTGTAGACCTATGAATCTCGAGTCAATGTCCACCCATATGTCTGTGTGCCGCATATCCACATCCGTCCGCATGTCAGTGAACTGAGTAAAAACATTCCCTTGAAAGTTAGTAAAATTTGTATTCAAATCTGTTATCATGTCTTCAAGGGAGTTCAGCCTCTCATCTGCCACATCCCCTCGATTCCTTCTTTACCCACATGGTGCCCTTGGCTCCTCATTCTCTCGAGAGAACCTTACTCTCCTAGGCACCGGAGTAATCATCAAAGCATTGTGCTCCAAGGTGTTCATCAACTAATTCTTTCGATCCTCGAAGTTGGTTATTGAGGTGAGTGTTGGATTAGGCAGTGGGAATTTTCTTTTGTCATTCATGATGAGCTCAATCGGGGCGGCACTTGGGCTAATCATCCGAGCATTCTGAAGATGTGCCATATTGAGGGCTCGAGGCCCAGACAATGGATGATAATTGGACAGATCAATGTCCAAAGCCAGAGTAATGGGAGTAATCATGCCTCCAATACTCACGGGGCCATTGCTAGAATGCACTTGCCTTCTACATTGGTCTAGAAGAAGAGCGGCAAAATCCACATAGATGGCTTGAAGCATACTCCACAAAATGTACAGCTCATCCATTCAAAGTCGACTGTTTTTCATGTCGAGACAGGACAGTGGAAGCAATCACCCTGTGGAGGTAATGGAAGACTGGATTTTGAATTTGGGAAGCTTTGGCCAAATCGGAGTCATACCTCACCATTCTCTTATCAGGATCAAGAATCAACCTCCAAAATGCCTCAGTGTTGTAGATGTTAGGTTTGTATACTGAAATCTTGTCTTTGTATACTATAACAATGTTTTGACGATATAGATTGATTATTATTGCAGTCACTATTTGTGCATCTATTTACTATGTTATATGTTTATATATGTTTGTTTTATTATACTTGCATTGTAGATCATATGGTGTGGGTAAATACACGGTGAAGATCATATCATCGGGTTCCTTGCAAAGTATTAAAAGGCTCACAGTTTAGGTGGTCCTGAACCAACCATTGTAGACTGTAGAATAATCTGATAGTTAGTTTATCTTGACTAACTGGTCATTCTAATACACTGAATTATGTATTGAGGGGGATCGTGATAGGATACTATTCTCTGGTCTGACCCTAAAGGGAGAGAATAAAGATCCACAGAGTTCGGGTTCTTAAGCCTTGCACAGTGACGAACATATGTGTGGTATGATTATTGCTTTGATTTATCAATGAGTGAGATTCTTGATAGAGTCAATAATCTCTATATTTTGGGTAGTAACATATTCACACATGATGGGTCGTGCACTGTGTTTGGTCACCATGTCCTGGTGCGCCAGGTTGATGATGTCCCCTTGAGTAAACACAAGTACATATGAAATCCTACAGGTAGAATTTATTCCGTACATGGTAAAGTTTGTGTGTTACTGCTCTAGGAATGAAAGAATTAATTAATTATAGCTGTCAGAGCTTACATAATTTATTAATGGACATTATATCTTAAACATGGGGAATGACTGACTAAAGAAGAATGCATTAAGTAAAATATATTAAATTGGTAGGTCAGTGTTATTTCTTTAGTGGAATAAAAATAACAATTAATTTATTTAATTATATCCTAGGTATTGGATATTAGATATTAAAGCAATTAGTAGGCAATTTTAATATTCTTCTAGATCCCTACTGTAGCTCATATAATACCTTAATGGACTGTGGGAATGGAATAAGTGGAGAGGTCCAAACTCATCAGGATTGGGAGTCATAATTCACACCTCCATCTATATTTAAAGAGGGAGAAGGTGTGATTTTCATAACACACGATCAGCCCCTCTCTGTCACACTTAGTAGTTTGTAGCCCACTCTACATCTAAACGGGTATCGGGAATACAGTAGAAGATCTTGTAGTATCTCTGCAGCTCCTTGGTGGTGTCGAACACAGTGGGAAGAGGCCAAGTTCGATAGTTCTTCTACAGCAACGAGATTAGACCTGTAATCTTGTCGGCAACCCTACAACATCATATAATTAGATTCATTCAAATTATTTTTCCGTTACGTTAATTCAATGATCTTGCATGAGTATGTTCAACGTGTTTATTTGTATCACATATAAAATCACGATATGCATGCACAAGTGGAAAAATAGAGATTGTGAAAAAAAAGGAATGAAAGACTTGGAGAATGTTGAAAGGAAAGAAAAAAAAACATTTCATTGATTAGATCTTTCTTGTGTGGGAAAAGGCAGAATGATGGGAAATTTGTGTCATTTCGATGTCTTCTGAAAATTGTATTGCAATTCCTTCAATTTTGAAGCCTAAATATCCTTGTTTATCTACCCTGACTCGAAGCCCCGTTACAACCAAAAGTGAAGTCCCTAATTTTCTATTTTTGCTCACTGTTTGGTGCCTATTTGATATATTTGCAAGCTTATGGAAGGGTCTTCTATGTTTTGGCTTGAGTGTCCAGATATTTGAGCCTTAAACACATTTTGAGCGATTTTGAGTGAATCTTGGTGAGGGTATTGAATTCCACTACACTTGGATTTTGAGAAATCATGGAAGTATTCGATCATTGGTGTTAGATATGGAAATTCATTCTTTTCATTATTGGTGTTTAATTTGTGTATTGCTTCATTTATTTGGAGCATTATGGTTTGAGTTGTGAAAGGGCATTGAAGTTGTTTTTGTTTTGGTTTTATTCTCTTGCTTGAGGATAAGCAAAGCTTAAGTGTGAGGGGGTTTGATAAGTTGCATATTTGCACCTATTTTTAGGTGATTTTCCCTTGTTTTATTAATCTTTGTTGTGCGTTTATTGGGATTTGATGATCTTTTGACTTTTGCAAGGGAATAAAGGTGTTTTGTAGGAAAGAAGGTTAAAATGATCATTTTGGAAGCAAAAGAATTGAAGAATTTCGAGTAGGAAGAGTCCAGGAGCTTCTGGCAGATAAGGCGTGGCCACGCCTTAGTCTGCTGGCGGGATTTAATTCATAAAATCACAAGTGGGCCCAGCAGAGATATACATGGACGAAATTCTTCTTTCCAATTGGCGATTTTTCACAAGGAAAGAGGATTAGAGTCCAAGAAGGAGTAGAAGACTTACCATTAGGAGAGAGGAGAGAGAGAATAGAATATCTAGAAGACACATATATATCCGGAATTAATTTTCTCTCTCCAGAATTCAGGCCATTCACGCCATTCACCATTGAAGAACGCAGATTTCATAGTTTTCCTATTTTTCCAGACTTTGTTATTATTACATGATGATGTTCTAAACACTTTTCTAGCGAGAGGATAATCGAGACTCAGATTCTACACGTTTGTGAGATCGAATTGGTTTTATTATAATTTATTTCTCTCTTTATTTATAAATCCTCCGTTTGTGATTTCTGTTATTATTTTAATGATTATGCAAAGTGCACGTTGTATGATTGTTAGAATGATTTCTTTCTAGTGAATTATCTAGATCCGTAATTGTCTAGATTATTTACCTAAGTAGCACAATTGGATAGATTAGGGGTAAACAGTCCCGCTTTCGACACTTTGGGAATTTATAATCTTATCTGAATGGGTCATCGTATGATTTTCGTGGGTTTGAATTGGTGTTTCTCTGGTTATTAACGCTGTTAGTAGATTTAATTCTATGGTCGTACCTAGGATTGTCTATTAATTAGAGAAGTAGTTAACAGTCGTACTTTGGCTGCCGAATAATTAAGGAGAAACAAGGTTGTTAGGTCGTACCAATAACCTTAGCCAATTTAGAGAGAGAATGGAATTATATTTGTGCATCTGTGATCAAATTGTGTAGTCCGTTGTCGAGATTATTCTTGAGCTAGATATTTCTCTTATTTGATCTTCGTTTGTCATTTTATTTCTTTGCCATTTAATTGATTTCGTTGAATTATTTTAATTCCAGTATTCAAAACCCCCCATTTAGTTTTAGGATTTTAGATAAAAAGATTAATATTTAATTTACCAGTCTCTGTGGTTCGACTCTGCTTGCTACTATTGCAATTTATTTGGATATTGATAAGCAGGTTTATTTTTGTTGGTTTCGACACCCATCAAATTTTGGCGCCGTTGCCGGGGACTGGTGTCAAGTTAAATTTATTCTTTTTGTCTAATTTATGTCAATTATCCCAACAGGTGAATTGTTGTTCGATCCAGAAATTGAGAAAACTGCTAGGCGATTGCGAAAGAAGCTAGATTGAAGAAGCAGCAACCTCCAGCTTCATCGTCAAGTTCGAGTTCTGAAGAAGAATTGTCGGAACAGTCAGTTGAAGTTGAAGTCGAAGTAGACAGAATGGCGAACAACAGAGAAAGAACTCTTCGTGAGTTAGCTGTTCAAGATGTGAATCAACCTCCGCTGTACATTGAGTATCCGGAGATGGAGGTCGATTTTGAGCTGAAGTCTGGTCTTATTCACTTACTCCCGAAGTTTCATGGTCTTGAGAATGAAGATCCGCACAAACATCTGAAGGAATTTCATGTGGTGTGTAGCACCATGAAGCCAAAAGGTGTCACAGAGGACCAAATCAAGTTGAGAGCTTTCCCGTTTTCTTTAGAAGATAGAGCCAAAGATTGGTTACTGTATCTACCTTCTAACACAGTAACAACTTGGGAAGAGATGGGGAGGATGTTCTTGGAGAGGTTCTTCCCGACCACCAGAGCTACATCACTCAGAAAAGAGATTACCGGGGTCCGACAGAAGGATCCAGAGACCCTCTATGAGTATTGGGAGAGATTCAAGAGGTTGTGCGCTAGCTGTCCGCAACACGGGATTTCTGAGCTATTATTAGTCAATTACTTGTACGAAGGACTGTTGCCTGCTGAGAGGAAGTGGATAGATGCATCGTGTGGAGGCACAATCAGTGAGAAGACGCCTACACAGATTAGGAAGATCATCTCTGATATGGCTGAAGCATCACAACAATATGGCCGCAGACAAGAGACTCTCATCCGAAGACTGAATGAAGTTGGCTCTTCTTCTATCGAAAGTCAGCTATCTGAGCTGACGTCTCTAGTGAAACAGCTAGCCACGAGAGATCTGCCACAGGCTAGAGCATGTGGAATTTGCCTTGCACCAAATCACCCTACTGATGCGTGTCCTACTCTTCAGGAAGACGCAGGTGAACAGGTGAATGCTGCAGGAGGTTTTCCAGGCCCACCACGTAGGAACTACGACCCATATTCAAATACCTATAATCCTGGATGGCGAGATCACCCGAATCTCAAACATGGCAATAATCCACAATCCCAGCAGTATCAGCCGAAGCAGACAGCTCCCCTACAGAGCAGTTCCGCCGATAACTCCATTAAGGCGCTTGGATCACTTGTTCAGCAATTTATCGTAAAGCAAGATGTTGTTAATTCCAAAACTGAAGCGAGTATTCAGGAACTACGTGATCAAATGTCTCGAATGGCTTCGTCGATGAGCCAATTGGAGTCTCAAGGGAAACTACCTTCTCAAACTGTAGTTAATCCCAGGCAGAATGCGAGTGCAATCACTTTACGGAGTGGGAAAGAATTGGCCAAGCCAGCTAGAGAAAAGAAAAAGACAGCTAGAAGAGAAGTTGAGAAAAAAGCTGAGATTGCTCCACAAGATGGCGCACAGAGTGCACCAGAGAAAGATGGGCAGTCTGAGGCCTATGTAGTAAAGCCACTATTCCCATCTCGGCTTAACAAATCAAAGAAGAAAGAAGCTGAGAAAGAGATACTCGAGACCTTTCGAAAGGTGGAAGTGAACATCCCCTTGATCGATGCCATCAAACAGGTACCTCGATATGCAAAATTCCTAAAGGACCTGTGCACGAACAAGAGGAAGCTGAAAGGCAATGAAAAGGTAAGCATGGGCGAGAATATTTTTGCAGTCATTCAAAAGAAATTGCCACCCAAATGCAAAGATCCAGGTATGTTTACTATCCCCTGTAAAGTTGGTAATCTAAGGATTGAGAGAGCTATGCTAGATCTAGGGGCTTCAATTAATGTCATGTCTCTTTCTGTCTATTCTGCTTTGAATGCTGGACCTCTGAAAGAAACTGGTGTAATTATTCAGCTTGCTAATAGGTCAAATGTGTATCCTGAGGGAGTGTTAGAGGATGTGTTGGTACAAGTGAATGACTTAGTTTTTCCTGCTGATTTCTATGTGCTAAATATGGCTGAAGAAGGATATTCTAACTCTGCATCTATTTTGTTAGGAAGGCCATTTCTTAAAACCTCTAGAACTAAGATTGATGTGCATGATGGTACCCTTTCTATGGAATTTGATGGAAATCTGATTAGGTTCAATATTTTTGAGGCTATGAAATATCCTAATGAGGTTTCTAGTGTCTTTATGCTTGATGTGATAGATCCTTTGGTCGAGAAAGTGTTTGAGGTATCTGACTCTGATTTTCTAAAGATAGCTTTGACTAATGCCTTTAATCTGAAAGAATTACAGATTCTAGACAGCATGTTTGGCGTGGATGAACATTTACACGACGCTGTTCAAGAATTGGACGCGTTAAAGCCTGAAGTCCAGCATGTTTTCAAATTAGAGTTACCTGTTTCTCATGTGAAATTTCTCCCTTCAGTTGTGCAGGCACCCAAGCTGGATTTGAAGCCACTTCCTAT
Source organism: Perilla frutescens (assembly GCA_026008535.1). NCBI lineage: Eukaryota > Viridiplantae > Streptophyta > Magnoliopsida > Lamiales > Lamiaceae > Perilla > Perilla frutescens. Next base: position 5,354,609 of record BRKX01000006.1, on the reverse strand, counting down.
GCATCTCAAATATGCATTTTTAGGAGATAATGACACTCTTCCAGTCATAATCTCAAGCAAGCTTCAACCAGTGGAGGAAGAAAGATTGATTCGAGTGCTACGGGAGTACAAAGAAGCTATTGGCTGGACCATAGCAGACATCAAGGGACTGAGCCCTTCGACTTGCATGCACCGAATCTTGTTGGAGGAAGATAGCAAGCCATGTCGTGATCCTCAACGGAGACTCAATCCAGCGATGACTGAAGTGGTAAAGAAAGAAATACTAAAGCTCCTCGACGCAGGTATTATCTTTCCGATCTCTGACTCTAAATGGGTAAGTCCAGTTCAAGTCGTTTCGAAAAAATCCGGTTTTAATGTGGTTGAAAATGCAGAGGGTGAGTTAGTACCAACCTGAGTGCAAAATGGTTGGAGAATGTGTTCTGATTATAGAAAATTAAATGCAGTAACAAGAAAAGACCATTTTCCTCTACCTTTTATTGACCAAAGGCTTGAGCGCTTGGCAGGTCGTTCCCACTATTGCTGTCTAGATGGATATTCGGGTTTTCATCAAATCCCGATTGCCCCAGAGGATCAAGAGAAAACTGCCTTTACCTGTCCTTTTGGTATTTTTGCTTGCAGGTGGATGCCCTTTGGATTGTGCAACGCTCCTGAAACGTTCCAAAGGTGTATGGTTAGCATTTTTTCTGATTTTGTTGAGAACATTATTGAGGTATTTATGGATGATTTTACTGTATATGGGGATTCATTTGATGCATGCCTGATTAATCTCACTAAAGTGTTGCAAAGATGTGTTGAAACTAATTTGGTTTTAAATTATGAGAAATGCCACTTTATGGTTGATCAAGGAATGATTTTAGGGCATATTGTGTCATCTAGAGGCATAGAAGTCGATAAGGCTAAGATTGATGTTATCAAACCGTTGCCTTACCCTACCTCTGTTAGGGAAGTCCGTTCTTTTCTTGGACATGCAGGTTTCTATCGACGTTTCGTCAAGAATTTCTCTAAAATTGCTCAACCTTTGAGTAAGTTGTTGCAAAAAGATGTAGAATTTAATTTTGATGATGCCTGCAAGCATGCCTTTGATTTGTTGAAAAATATGCTCATTTCTGCACCTATTATTCAATCACCGAATTGGGAACTTTCTTTTGAAATTATGTGTGATGCGAGTAATTATGCAGTCGGAGCTGTTTTGGGACAAAAGGTTGGTCAAGTTCATCATGTTATTTATTATGCATCTAGGACTCTCGATCCTGCTCAAGTAAATTATTCCACCACTGAAAATGAACTTTTAGCTGTTGTTTTTGCTCTAGAAAAGTTCCGGTCTTATTTGCTTGGTACAAAAGTCATTATCTTTTCTGACCATTCTGCTCTCAGGTTCTTATTCACCAAAAAGGATGCTAAACCGAGACTCATTCGTTGGATTCTTTTGCTTCAAGAATTCGACATTGAGATAAAGGACAAGAAGGGTTCTGAAAATCTAGTTGCCGACCATCTTAGCCGGTTGCCCACGAGTGAAGCACCGCGACCGTTGAAAGATGAATTCCCAGATGAGTGTCTCTACTCCATTCAAGCCTTTACACCTTGGTACACCGATATAGTTAACTATCTAGTGACTAAGGTATTACCTAGTGATTTGTCGAGAGCTCAAAGAGATAAAATCAAAAGTGATGCCAAATATTATGTCTGGGATGAGCCTTATTTGTGGAAGTTTTGTTCTGATCAAATTATTAGGAGATGTGTTGATGAGCATGAGATTCCTTCCATCTTGATGTTTTGTCATTCCTATGCATGTGGTGGACACTTTGGTCCTAAAAGAACTGCTAGGAAAGTCTTGGAGAGTAGGTTGTTTTGGCCTAATATTTTTCGTGATTCATATTTGTTTTGCAAATCTTGTGAAAGGTCTCAAACGACTAGAAGTATAGGCCATAGAGATCAAATTCCCCTTAATCCTATCTTTGTTTGTGAAATTTTTGATATTTGGTGCATTCATTTTATGCGACCTTTTCCCAAGTCTAATAACTATGTCTACATCATTCTTGTTGTTGACTATGTTTCTAAGTGGGTTGAAGCGTAGGCTACTCGTACTGATGATGCTAATACTGTTGTTAAGTTTGTCAAGTCCTACATCTTTGATAGATATGGCACACCTCGAGCCATTATCAGTGATCGTGGTACTCATTTCTGCAACAAAGTGGTAGACGCATTATTCAAGAAGTACAATATAACCCACCGGACTTCTACTGCTTACCATCCACAAACAAGCGGTCAAGCCGAGGTTTCTAATAGAGAGGTGAAAGTGATTCTTGAGAAGACTATGAGACCTGATCGAAAGGATTGGAGTTTGAAGCTAAATGACGCGCTTTGGGAGTACAGAACTGCTTTCAAAACCCCTATAGGTATGTCTCCTTTTCGGTTGCTTTTTGGTAAACCATGTCACTTACCCGTCGAGCTTGAGCATAAGGCTTTCTGGGCCGTTAAGCAACTCAACATGAGTGTGGATGAAGCTGGAACTCATAGGAAATTGCAGCTGCAAGAGTTGGAGGAAATCCGAAATGATGCTTATCAAAGCTCCAAGATCTATAAAGAAAAGACAAAGCGCTTTCATGACCAAGTTCTCACTAGAAAGACTTTCACTGTTGGTCAAAAAGTTTTGCTTTACCATTTCAAGCTGAAATTGTTTCCTGGAAAATTGTGCTCTAAATGGCTAGGGCCCTTTGTTGTCACCAACGTATTTTCACATGGTGCAGTTGAGATTAAGAGTTTTGATTCAGGAAAAATTTTCAAGGTGAATGGACATCGTTTGAAGCCGTTCTATGAGGGATTTCAAGTGCAAACCGCTGATTGCATTGGGCTACAAGAGCCCCATTACTCACCTTGATGAATAGGGAACGTCGGGCATAACGACGATAACCAAATGCGCTTGGGGGGAGGCAACCCACCTTGGTTTTTCTTTGTTTTTTTGTTTTGGTTTTGTTTATTTTATTTTCTTGGTTGTTTTTGAGGCACTAACAAGCTAACAAGTGATGATTAGAATCTTTGTGGCTGTTTTGAGTGAATATAGGTACCCATTTTTTTGGAGAAATTTCGTGCTGAAGAAAGCTGCTAATAAGGCATGGCCATGCCTTATTTTGCAGAAGCTCCTGTTTGGATTTTGAGCTGGGGGAGAATTTTTGGCCCTGAAGGGAAGTGTTAATAAGGCATGGACATGCCTTACTTCGCGGACGCTCCTATTTGGTTTAGTAAAGAGAGACGTGTGATGGCTTTGTTCCACTTAGGAGGGGATGTATTTATTTATTAATTAATTTAAAAAAAATTAAAAAATCAGAAATAATGTTTAGTTAATAGTTTTTTTTTTTTTTTTACTTTATCTTATTAGAATAGGAATAGAGTCAAAGTCTTTGGAATAAGTCAACATCCCCCAATCCCCAAATTGAAGAACCCTAAACATCGAGACTCATCTTCATCGCCTCTCAATCGCCATCTTCTGCCGAGCCACCGCCATTTACATCTCTACCGGAAGTCGTCGCCGCCATATCACGCAGACCACCGACCTCTGCAGTCCGCCTCTATTTCCACCGCCAGTCGCTGACTCCAGCCGTCCACCGCACCAGTCCGGCGAACCTCCATAGCCGCCGCTCAACCTTACCGCTGCAGCCAGCCACAGTCGACCACCACTACCCGTTTGGTCACCGTAGATCCGTCCTTCATCTTCCCCTCTGCACACTCTCTCCACACCCGCAACAGTCACGAGCCACCGCAGCTCTCTACCTCTGAAGCACTACCGTCCGCCGCTGTAGTCTATCGGGGTTCACTCCACCTCCACCTCCTCAGTAGCCGATTTCAGGGCAGTCCTATTTTCTCTCTTTTGCAAATACATTAAGGACAATGCATTTCTTAAGTGTGAGGGGGGTTGGTTTGATTTTTATTATGGTCTATTTTCACTTGTTGCTTGTTGGTGTTGTTTCTTTGTTTTCTTTTGCTTTTCGTATTTTCTGTTTAGGTTTAGTTGTTTTTGTCGAAAAAAAAAAGAGTCTCTCTTTCTAATTGGTAGTTCCTGTCCATTGCTATGATTTATGTGATGCTTCATTGAGATGAATTGGTGTACAGTTGAGTATTGGCATGATTTGATTGAGTTTACATTCTCTACACCTTGATCTTTTGCTTTTGATGATGAATTGAATGAAGAGTGTGTGGAATGATATGCCAATAACCTTTATTTTGGTGAGTTTTGAGCTTGAGCATCACTAAACTTAATTGCTCCTTCTTTCCATGTGCGAATGTCATGCATAGTCGATTATCTTCTAGAACTTGCTTTGTTATGCATTTGGGATTACCTCAGTGATGTGGAATGTGAAAAAGGGCAATTAGGAAAAGCCAATTTTAGCCTTCTATTTGAGCTTACCTTTGAAGAAAAATCCCTAGATAGCCATTTTGAGCCTTGGCCTGTTTTTATTGAATTTTAACCGCATTACTAGCCATGTTTATCCTTCTTTGTTGTGATTTCCATGTTTTGACCCCTTTTATTGAAGGAATGTGTATACTGGTTCATTTGGGTTGGTATTGTGAGTTGGCTAAATTTGGGGAGTGGAAGTGAAGTGCTTGAGATTGGTTTTGAAAAAAAAAAGATAATAGAAAAAAGGGAGTTTGGAGCTGTGATTGGAAAGTGAGAATTGAAAAAAAAATCAGAAAAATCGAAAAAAAAATGAAAAGAAAAAAATAGAGATTGTGAAAAAAAAAAGAATGAAAGACTTGGAGAATGTTGAAAGGAAAGGAAAAAAACATTTCGTTGATTAGATCTTTCTTGTGTGGGAAAAGGCAGAATGATGGGAAATTTGTGTCATTTCGATGTCTTCTGAAAATTGTATTGCCATTCCTTCAATTTTGAAGCCTAAATATCCTTGTTTATCCACCCTGACTCGAAGCCCCGTTACAACCAAAAGTGAAGTCCCTAATTTTCTATTTTTGCTCACTGTTTGGTGCCTATTTGATATATTTGCAAGCTTATGGAAGGGTCTTCTATGTTTTGACTTGAGTGTCCAGATATTTGAGCCTTAAACACATTTGAGCGATTTTGAGTGAATCTTGGTGAGGGTATTGAATTCCACTACACTTGGATTTTGAGAAATCATGGAAGTATTCGATCATTGGTGTTAGATGTGGAAATTCATTCTTTTCATTGTTGGTGCTTAATTTGTGTATTGGTTCATTTATTTGGAGCATTATGGTTTGAGCTGTGAAAGGGCATTGAAGTTGTTTTTGTTTTGGTTTTATTCTCTTGCTTGAGGACAAGCAAAGCTTAAGTGTGAGGGGGTTTGATAAGTTGCATATTTGCACCTATTTTTAGGTGATTTTCCCTTGTTTTACTAATCTTTGTTATGCGTTTATTGGGATTTGATGATCTTTTGAGTTTTGCAAGGGAATAAAGGTGTTTTGTAGAAAAGAAGGCTAAAATGATCATTTTGGAAGCAAAAGAATTGAAGAATTTCGAGTAGGAAGAGTCCAGGAGCTTCTGGCAGATAAGGCGTGGCCACGCCTTAATCTGCTGGCGGGATTTAATTCATAAAATCACAAGTGGGCCCAGCAGAGATATACATGGACGAAATTCTTCTTTCCAATTGGCGATTTTCACAAAGAAAGAGGATTAGAGTGCAAGAAGGAGTAGAAGACTTACCATTAGGAGATATGAGAGAGAGAATAGAATATCTAGAAGACACATATATATCCAGAATTAATTTTCTCTCTCCAGAATTCAGGCCATTCACCATTGAAGAACGCAGATTTCATAGTTTTCCTATTTTTCCGGATTTGTTATTATTCCATGATGATGTTTTAAACACTTTTCTAGCGAGAGGATAATCGAGACTCGGATTCTACACGTTTGTGAGATCGAATTGGTTTTATTATAATTTATTTCTCTCTTTATTTATAAATCCTCCGTTTATGATTTCTGTTATTATTTTAATGATTATGCAAAGTGCACGTTGTATGATTGTTAGAATGATTTCTTGCTAGTGAATTATCTAGATCCGTAATTGTCTAGATTATTTGCCTAAGTAGCACAATTGGATAGATTGGGGGTAAACAGTCCCGCTTTCGACACTTTGGGGATTTATAATCTTATCTGAACGGGTCATCGTATGATTTTCGTGGGTTTGAATTGGTGTTTCTCTGGTTATTAAAGCTGTTAGTAGATTTAATTCTATGGTCGTACCTAGGATTGTCTATTAATTAGAGAAGTAGTTAACGGTCGTACCTTGGCTGCCGAATAATTAAGGAGAAATAAGGTTGTTAGGTCGTACCAATAACCTTAGCCAATTTAGAGAGAGAATGGAATTATATTTGTGCATCTGTGATCAAATTGTGTAGTCCGTTGTCAAGATTATTCTTGAGCTAGATATTTCTCTTATTTGATCTTCGTTTGTCATTTTATTTCTTTGCCATTTAATTGATTTCGTTGAATTATTTTAATTCCAGTATTCAAAACCCCCCATTTAGTTTTAGGATTTTAGATAAAAAGATTAATATTTAATTTACCAGTCTCTGTGGTTCGACTCTGCTTGCTACTATTGCAATTTATTTGGATATTGATAAGCAGGTTTATTTTTGTTGGTTTCGACACCCATCAGAGCCACCTTCCTTGCATTGCATTTGCCCATTCAATTCAAGTAAACATCCTCCACACATCATCATGTATTCACAATGCTTGGGTACACGAGTCACATGAGTATTTGGTTGGTATAATGTTGAATTTCGTGGACAGCTTTACCCAATTATCTCGTTCCTTCTCGGTGCGAAAGAAAATACCCGCTCTTGCGAGGTCATCAACCCCAATGTCTGGAAACACTGGCAAGGGCATTTCGGGTTGCACAAACTCCTCCTCTTCTTCTTCTTCTTCTTGCTCGTCTTCTTGTTGCTCATCTTTTTGTTCTTCCTCGTCCTCTGCTTCTGAGAGATCAACGCTCGATTCTTCCTCCTCTGATTCCTCTATAACATGTCGTCTCTTAGAAATAGATCCCTTGTTTGGTTTTGCCATCACTCAAAGTGTGGTTTCTTTGACAAGTACTATATCTCGCTAATAACAAAAACAACCACAAAGTAAGTGCTCAAGAACTTCAAAGGAATGATTTAAACGATAATAAAGAGGGCTTTACGGTGCTAAATCCCAAATGATGATATTCTCAGCAACCACATGAATCACATATCTCTCATCTCTCAACAAGACTTGGACAATAGATTATCTAAGTACTTTCTCAAGCAACTTAAACATTTAGGCAAGTGTAAAAATCCCTATCTCTAGTTAACATTTCACACAAGCTTACTTAGGTTCCAAATCACCATCAATATTTCAAATACTCATAATTTTCTCTAAATCACAAGTAAATGGACTTATAAATCAAACACACATACCAAATAGTTTTATCTCAAAATACATTAAGCATAAAAATGAAGTCAAATGGAGGCCACCCAAAAGCATTCACAAATTAATACATTGATTTATAAGTAACAAAGAGGAGAAGATACATTCATCACACAATCATCTCAAAAACCAATCATCAAAGGATCCAACACTCCAAAACCTAGAAGATTTAGCTACTCATGCTTTTAAGAATAAAAACACAAACATGTGAAGAAAACATAGATAAAGATTAGATTAAACCAATAGGATGTACAAAATATCCACAAGATCTTCCTTTAACTTCAATTCTTCAAGGACTTCTTCTTCCAAGCCTAACCCCTATCTTCTTCTACTTCTATCTCTTCTAAGTTTTTACAAATGGGAGGCTTAACCTAATAATAGAAATGTTTGGTATTTATATAGATTTAAAATGGAAAGGAACAAAAAATGATTGAAGAAAACCAAAGGCTAAAAATCCACGAATCTGACCCTTAAAGCGCGACACGGGCTCAGTCGCGTCCACACTCGAGCTATAGGTCACGCCCAATCGCCTGTGTAAACCACTCTGAGTCAGGACGGGCTCAGTCATGTCTTCATTTGCGTTGTAAGTCGCGCCCTTGGTTGTGCTGTAAGTTGCACCCTCCTCGCGAGATAAACCATCCCGGGTCAAGGCACTCGAGTCGTGCTCTCGCCCGTGCTGTAGCTCGCGCCAGCGGACGCAGTGTGCTTGCACTGTGGCCCACGCTGCAAGTCCGCTAGCTTCTCGACTAGTTGGTTTTCTTTTATATCACACCTGGAATTTACACTTGGATTAAATATGGGTTTGGACATCAAAAATATACAATTGGTTTATAAAATGGTATTGAAATAGCCCCAAGTTGCAGTAAAAAGAAGCACAAAAATTCCAATTATCAAATGACTTAACATTAGTTTGACCATTTTCAATATTTTTCAAACATAGGATCTGTTTGTGATATAACTTTTTTAGTGTCAATAATTTTTGAGCATGATTGACTTGACGAAGAACGTAACATTGAGTGTGATAATAATTTTTCAACATAACATGTCCAATATGGTGAGCATTTTCAATTTATTTGCAATATAAAATATGTAAATATAAATTTCGTAGTATTAAGGGTCAATTGCTAAAAGAACACCACATTTTCACCAAGTTACAATTTCGACATCGCATTTAAGCATAGTCAATTGCAACATCACGTTTCAATTTGAGATGGTGTTAACCATTCCCAAAATTTCCAATCATATACAAGTATGACATGGTCGGATATATTTTTTCCATGTCAACATGCCATGTGTACCAAATGACGAACATTGTTTGGTGTATATCAAAACTTATGGGAAAGAAATAAATCAATTTTTTGGCCGTTTAAGAGATGGGAGAATTTGATATGGTAATTTTGCTACTTGATGGAATAAAACATGCAAAAACAGAGTATTATTATTACGTTCAATGTTTAGAACACAGATCGTAACATCTAATTCAACATGCAGTGAAAATTTAAATATGCACAAAAAAATAATTTCATGTGCGAAAAATTCACAACCTCATGGCAAAAACTTCACTAAATACCAAGTGAATTACAAAAATACAAAGTGAAGATACTTTCCTTAAGGATGTCGTCTTCAAGCACGAGAATCTCTCCAAATACAAAAGTGTTATGAGTGAAGATACATTACCAAATGCAACAATCCTGAACAAACTACTCTAAAAAATTCAGATGCAAAAGACCAAATATGGGATGTTGAACAAAAGATGTCTAACAATCAAAACAACATTAAAGTCTGCAACAGCACACGATTCCTTAGAGATATAATGCACGACTTCTTTCTCTCTTTTCTCTTCTAAAACTTTGAGCCCCTTTTTATAGATGTGTAGTAGGGTTTGATATGGTCCAAATTTCATGCTCTTCCTTCCTACAAAAGAAAACAATACAAACATAGAAACAAGCAAGGTTATCAACAAGGAAACATTCCAATCCAATATCAAACTCTATAAATTAATATTTTTTAGCTCTTATATTAGTAGATATCAAGTCAAATAATCCATATATATCAAGGATATCTAACATATATTAAATTCAAGTATATCAAGTACCTACAAAAACCAGAAAGTGTAAAAATTATCAATAAATTAAAATAGGTGTGAATCGTGTGATCAACATCAGCACTAATAGTAGATTTCTCGGGCCATCAGTTTCGGCCGTTTTTCATCGACGGTGACCATCATCTTGCTTCTTGTCTGGTCATTAGGAGATTATATTTCCAAAATTTCATATATATAATATTTAAGACGAAAATCAAATATTGGCCAAGGTTCGGTAAGGATTTTCACTAGAACATAGGAGAATTCCATATCCAGATTTTTAATTGCTCAAGTTTTTTGTCTCTCAGCAAAAAATGAAGCTGTTTAATGTAGTCCCAAACCACATTGTTTCAATAAATCGGATGTCGTGTCCACGTAGATCCATTATCAACCACATCAGATTCATATCACCTGAAAAAATTAGGAATAATTAATCCTTTAAAACTTAAAATATGATATTGTAATTAATTACATGTAAATTTAAGTGTTTCATCATTAGAGAAATTTTCTTGTTTTCACCTGGTATTCTTCCTAAAAAAAACAACATAGAATTATTATTTTGTGCTAAAGGTGTTTAAGAATTTTGAATTTCTTATTCTTTTGATTATTTGTATTTGAATTTAATTTATAAAATGCAAGTTTGAAATTTGGATTTTTAGGAATAGAGTCGGGAGTTTTTTTTCTTAGTAATTTAGAATGGATTGGTCTCCTATATACATAAGACTGATGGACCTAGCCCATCAGACGGATCAACCCATCATCACTAAGGAGCCAGCTCAACCCACTAGTCATCACTGACTTAAAAAAAACAAAAGAACCAAAATGAAATAAAATAGAAAACCACAACTCTCGCGATTATCGTTGCATCAAAACACCGCCACCATCCTCGCCGAGACATGGTGAAAAGACCACCACCACAGTCGACATCGTATCTTCACCGCGACAATGAATGTGAGATTAAAGTTCATGGTTCAAGCTCTTTTCCTGCAACTCTCGATCTCTTGAAGGAAAACTCAATTTTTTTAGTATGTTAATTCATATTCCAACAATTGAAGAATAAAAACTTTGCGTTATTTGTGTGCAAATTTCAGAAACTTTAATTTGAAGAAGAAATTGTTTATAATTGTTCAAATTGAGGGGAATTGAGAGATCAAATTCAAAATAATTTGGAAGATGATATATTGTCATAGTTGATTATTCTAACAATGAGGCAGAAAGAAGAAAGCTAATGATGTAGTACGCTCAACTTAGTTGAATGAATTTGGCAATATCAGATTGATACATGTCTATATGATACGTAATAATTTTCTACCTAATAGATGATATCTTTTCTTTTACCTGACTCATATTTTTATTTTCCATTATAGATTTTTGGAATGAAGATTCTTCATTTTTAATATATTTTAGAATAATTTGAGAGTTGTATTGGAACAAGACATTGAAGAGAATGTACTACATTCATATTTTTGGAATATTATCACTTAATTTCATTTCTTAGATATTCATTTATGAATGATTTTTTTTATTCTGTAAACAAACACTTATTAATAACCTTAGATAAGGAAGTCATTGGGAAGAAGATGGCACTTCTATAAAATTAAAGTGAACAAAATGTAAAATTTGTTTGTCATATGATACTTTTTTGCATCTCATATGATACTTTAAATTGTATACATGATACTGTTGTTATAAAAATAAATTAGTCAGTGAGACACTCGACTAAGTGAAGACCACTTGATTCAATTAGTTGAATCAAATAACTTCACTTGAATGGATTCAGTCAGATGACACTCAACTAAAATTAAAAAAGTAGCTAGCTATTAATTTTCAAGATATGGATGATACTTTTCTGTTTCTCAAGTAATACTTAGACAGTGTACTTGATAGTAACATGGCATCTAAACCCAAATTTGATTTTGTTTTAATACTACTTATGGATGGTGTTGAATGAACTAATTGCAGCTAATTCTGAATGAATAACTTTTGTTTAATTACGAACACAGACATTGATTTTTTTCTAAAACTTCTATTGTAGCTAAATCAGATAAAAAGTGATATGTCTTTTTAACATTCAATGGTACTTTTATGTATATAGTTGATATGGTTCCAATAAGAACCACAAAACAACCAAAACCATTTCCTGATCAGTAAAACATAAAGATATAATGTAGGAAAATTACAAAAAATATAATATAATACAGATTAACACCAACATCTATCAATTCATCATCACAAAAAACACACATGAAAATCATAAAGTAGTCTCTCATATAAGAAATTACATGACAACAAGATACACGTGTTAATCTAAAAATAAACAAGAAAACCAACATAATTAAAACCAAACATTGTTCCAAATACACCAAAACAAAAAGATTAAGAGTTATATCATTCTAGCCATCATCAGAATCCAAATTAAATCATCTCTTTCTTCTGTTCATCAATGCAATAGTAGACTTCTGCACATCAAATCTCAAGTCCTTCGTGCCTGCAAGAACAATACCGACACAGTATATTGCTTGTACCTTTTTTTACCATAAGACTACAATAACAAAAAAAGTGACAAATCAATCACAACAAGAAAGAAATGCTCAAATGCATGATAGAGAAAAATAATAAATCAGGCAATCAGCTTTCATAATACCATTCAACATACTCAATCTGTTGCAAGTTGTAATACCAACAACCTCTCAACATTCTCATTCTGATTCAAAAGCCTTCAATTTTTTCCCATCAATCTCATACTTCTTGCATTACAACTCATGTTTTAGTTTAACACATCACCAAGGTAAAACTGATGTTAAAAAAACGACCACATAACAACATTATCAATCATATGCAAATAACATAAAAAATCTTATCTGAAGCGAAACATCTAATATCTGATATTTATAAGTATATACACCGGTACTAATGAGCAAAACAAGTGATACTCAACACACAAACAAATCAAAATAGACACACACCACATAAAACTTTATCTGAAATAAAACAATTAATATTTGATACTTTCAAGCATATCATCTGGTATAATCAACATGTCAAGTGATACAAAAAAATACACAAATCAAATAGACACACATACACCACATAAAACCTTATCTGAAGCGAAATAACTAATATCTGATACCTACAAGCATATCAACCGATACTAATCAATATATCAAAATACAAAAATTACACACAACACAAAACTTTATCTGAAGCAAAATAACTAATATATGATATGTACAAGCATACCAATGGGTACTATAGTCTATATGCAAAGTGATACTTATCGTAAAATACTCCATAATATAAGTTCTAATTAAATAATTGAATGACGAACATGAACACGTAATAAGTAAAAAAACTAAAAAAAATAGAAAATCCTAACAAACTAATTTCAAATCAACCGATGTAACAAAAGAGATAACAAGATATGACAATGTTAGATAGAGTATAAAATATACACGAACAACAAACGACGATAATAACAAGATCTAAACATAATAACTACACTAAAATTTTTCAAATAAATCATAAATCAAAAGCTATACATAAATACATATATACAATAAACACGTTTTCAACAAAAATGAAGAAGAAATAACGTACCAATTTTAGATGATTCAAGCGACTGACGAATTCATTTTTGTGACTTCGATGTCAGATTCACAAAAATTACTTGAGCACAACTATGAGCTTCAAGCAACGGCGGCAAAGAGGTGAACCACTGACAAAGCAAATCGTAACAGAGAGAGAGAGAGAGAGAGAGAGAGAAATGGCTAGTGTTTCGAGTAATCGAGCACAATGACGAGCTTCAAGTAGCGATGGTGAAGAGATGAATCACATATGACGCAATGGAGGAGATCGGAACACATACACTAAATATATGGGAGAATTTGCAATTTAAAATAGAATAAGTGTGTATTTAAAAAATTAAATAATTATTCAATGAAAATAATTAAATACACATAGTATAAATTCAACGATTGAAATATAGAATGAAACAAGAAATTGGAATAAAGCATAAAAGTGGTAAGTTAAATGCAATTAACCTTAGTGCATCTCCAATGCGAGTAACACTTACATGTGGCTTAAATGTTACCAGTTGCCATGTAACATTTGCAGTGTGAATCTTATGTAGCAATTGATTTAAATTTTGCAGGTAGCAAAATTGCTACATGGTCACAATTTAAAAAGTGAAAAGAAAATACTATTCTCAATCGAGGAGGTGAACAACACGCCAGAGTTGCAAGGATGCGTGTGCAAGAAAAATGGGCAAATTATACCATGCAGCTGCATGACCCACTTGCAACTTTTCCTCTTTAACTCATTTTACCCATTTTCTCATCCTCTTTCTCCCTCCTTTTTCTTTTCTTTCATTTTCTTTTGCTATTCTTCTACTCATCGTACATAAAATATTTACTTTCTCAAATAATTGTTTAAAATATAAAAAAAGATGGTTGATTAATTATATATATATATATAATTTAACTTGATGATTAAAAATTGCCATTTTCTTTTTCTCTCTCTTTTTTTCCTTCTCTTTTCCTTGTTTCTTTTTTTTTTCTCTTGAAGTTGCCAATTTTTTTTTGTTTTTTTCTCTTGAAATTGCCATTTGTTTTACGTATTTAGTTTATTTGTTATGCACGGTGTACTCGTATTTTTCTATTTAATAAAATTGTCAATTATGAATGAGTAGTTAAAAAAGAGGCACACTCTTGTAGGACGGTCTAACGGATCATTTCCGTTAAACGGATCCTAACCCGACCCGGATTTAATTTTTTTATTATTTTTTTTGTTTCGGCCATCCCATCCCCCACCCCCAGCCCCCCGGCCCCAGCCCAAGCCCAACTCCCTCTCTCTCTGGGCCTTTTATCTATTTCTTTTTTTTTTTTCTCGCAGCCCAACCATCCACCCCACCCCCACCCCCTCTCTCTAACACTTTGGACACTTTTTTTTTTCTCAATTCGCCAGCTTCACTCCCACTCCCTAACACGTATAGACCCTTTTTTTTCTTTTTTTTTTTTGACAGTATATATATACACTTTTTTTTCTTTTTTTTTTTACAATTTTTTCAGCTCCAATTTACGCTTCACTACGAAGAATTAGAAGTTGTGTGTTTTTTTTGTAATGATTTTATTAATGATACTTCATCCATAATTAATGATACTTCACATCAATGTTAATGATATTTCAAGATAAAAGTTATAATTTTATTAAAATGAAAATTACTGATGATTAAGTATTAATTATTAAATTAACAACAAAAAAGTATCATTAATTATGAAGTAAGTATCACTAATAATAAAAAATGAAGCATCACTAATAGTGATACTTTCTTCTACAATAATGATACTTTTCTTCTAATTAGTGATACTTTTCTTTCTAATTAGTAATACTTTCTTCTGCAATTAGTGATACTTTTCTTCTAATTAGTGATACTTTCTTCTGCAATTAGTGATACTTTTCTTCTGCAATTAGTGATACTTTTCTTTCTAATCAGTGATACTTTCTTCTGCAATTAGTGATCATTTTTTTTCTAAATTAGTAATACTTTCTTCTACAATTAGTGATACTTTTCTTTCTAATTAGTGATACTTTTCTTCTAATTAGTGATACTTTCTTCTGCAGTTAGTGATACTTTTCTTTCTATTTAGTGATACTTTTCTTCTAATTAGTGATATTTTTCTTCTGCAATTAGTGATACTTTTCTTTCTATTTAGTAATACTTTTCTTTCTATTTAGTAATACTTTTCTTCTAATCCAAATTCAGCTTACAACACACGATATATAGAAAACTAATATAAGAGCAACCCAAAAATAACAAACACAAGAAAGTGAAATGAATTAAACATCATTTGAAGTAAGTAATTAAATCTCATACTCAAATCCAGATGCATTCAAATTCCTTGAATGCACACATTAACATGAATAATATCATTGGATATTCCACCCCATTAGATCAAATAAAGCTCAATTGACGGTGGATGAGAATCTGATGAAGAGAACCCTAGCCACGCTGATTTGAGAATTTTTTGCTTTCAATTGGGGATCTGATCAGGGAACCTTGAATCGAACTACAAGAAATTGAAAATCAGAGAAGATTGGCGAACATGAGGTTGTTGGTGTGGCGGAACTCAAAAATTTATGGCAGCACAATCGACGATGCACAGCCACGTGCAACACGATTTTAGCTTAGTGACGCGTACAGCCACGTTGTGTGCAAAGCCCGGGCAAACACAGATGACGATAATGCATCAGGCGGCGGCGTTGCAGGCATCTACGGTGGTGAAGGGTGAAGCGTGAAAAACGATCGATTTGGAGGCAGCAAATCGCATGAGAAAGAGAGCCACCCAAAGTATATATCCCGCATAGCTAATAATAATTCTTTTTTTTTAATTTATATTTAGTTTGGGTGGGGGAGGGCGGGTCGGGCGGGTTGAGATCCGTCTAACATAAGAAACTCGTTAGACGGTCTCATACAAGTTTTTGTCGTTAAAAAAATATCCACTACAATAAACTTTATGTTTAAAGAAATTAAATTTTCAAATTAGTATTCAAAATAAATTTACTAAAAAATATTATCATATTAAATTAGTATATGTAATGAAAAATCATAAATACTTTTTTTAATAAATTTATAATATATAAATAAAATGAGTAATGTAATAATGGGACCCTCAAAATATAATAATTATAACTAGATATATTGAGAAGGTTTGAGTAGCAATTTAATGAATTTTATAAGTTTTGATATGCCGAGAGTATTAAAATAGAAAGAATGATTGAGATTGTGACGAAGGGAGATGGGCCTTGATGGGGGGCTACTTGTGAATCCCTAGGCCGGTGACGGTGAGTGGCACCACACGCTCAGCTGAGGTGGCTAGTGGCTACTACATGCCAAGATTGGACGGTCCGTCCACAAATTAAAATTAAATAATACTCCTATATAATATCCCAAATTAAAATTATCACCCAATTTCCTATTTTTATTTTTCTTCTCTAGCTTATTATGGAATTATCTTGACGCACATAAATATCTTACAACTTTTACTTAATAATATAATAATATGATATACGGATCCCTCAAAAACACTTTTACTTTATAATATGCTAATAAACAATTCTTCTACTTCTTTCGTTTTTGAAGAAAATTAAATTCATTAGAAATATTATATATGAGGGGTACAGCATTAACTGCTACAATGCTCAGAAAATTATCAGAACTGGGACCAATGCTGCAATGCATGTAGCTCAGTAGCTATACTACTCTTGCAAAACAAAAGCCAAGAGAAGGATAAACAACCACCCAAAAAAACAAAAACCCTAAACTAGTTCAGAGAAAGAAGGAGAAGAAACGAAAATAATTTTTATTTTATTTTTAATCGTGAGTAGCTATCTCAAATGGTTTGAGTCCAAATGTATATATAAACTTGACGATATTAATTATGCATTATTAATAACATATGAGCTCCAGCATTCATAGTTAATTAGTGTAATAGAATCTGTCACTCTTTTTTATTATTACATAAGCCAGCACCACGTATGACTTCCACCTGAGGAGAGTGGTCATCATGGCAGTGACTGATGTGATTTATTTGATAAATTGTAAAAGAGGAGGTCTCCTGTACACTCGTCTCATGTGCCGCACCGATCCGACCCGGCCCAGCTTTAAAAAAAAAAAACTATTTTCTGCAGGCGCGTGCACCACACGCGCGGCCACGTGCGCTCATGCGCTGTGCGTGGAGTACACGCGCCTGCTATAATTTTATTTTTTTTTCTGATTTTTTTTTCTATTTTTCAGTTATTTTTGTGTTCCCCCCTCCCCCGAAATTGTATACCCTAAAATATAATTAGTAACCCTAAAAATTAAAATAAACTCCTAAAAACACCCTTAAAAAATCCTAAAAAACACAAAATAAACCCCTAAAACCATTGCCAAAAAACCCTAAAAAAATTAAAAAAACACTAAACCCTAAACCCCAAACCCCTAAGTTGTAAACATTAATTGAGATGAAATAAATCATAATTTGAATTAAAGAAACTCGTATACGACAAGTTGCAAGCCAAATACTTTTTATGGTTACAGGTGATACTTTTTGTATACTTCGAAATGATGCTTTTCAGTGTTAAGAGTGATACTATTTCTGGTGATTTTTTTTTACGGTGCGCGGGCAGGTTGGAGTGGGACGGATCGGGTCTTCTGATGAGCCGACCTATCAGACCTTATGTACAGAAGTTTTGGGGATTGTGAAATTGCACTCGCTCCTAAATTTTATTTGATAAATTCATCAAATATGTTCAGTCATATAAAATCATGATTAGATAAGAAATAAAATATAATTATATTTATAGTATATTTATGGGAAAATGTATTTTCTGTCCCATGATCTAGTATATTATTTTTTTTCTTAAGTTCTCGAATCTTTATTATTATATATTGTACTGAACCTCAATTTTGTATCTTTGTTATTGTTTTAGTGATTCAGCCACACAATTTTAGCAATTGTTTGCATAAGTATTTATGCATTGATGATTTTTACCATTTCAATTCAAATAATTTTTTGCCCTTTTTTATTGTCATTTAATGACATCATGGGAAATAGACGGGTGCCGCCAATCGCTTCTCTAGCTCTATGTAAAAAGTATTATACTTAGGCAATGTTTGGTAGTTTGGATAAAGACATATTAGTAAAGGTATCCAGCAAGAATCGTGTGTTTGGTAGCCATTGCTCGTTCACGCGAGGCTCGGTCCTAACGCGAGGTCCGGGGTGTAATTTACTGATTCGGCTGGACAATGTATCCGACGCCCCCCTCGGTTACAGTTTCTGGCGTAGCAATCTTAGTATATATGCCTTTATCTAAGCTACCAAACATTGCCTACACTAATTTACTCATTCCAAAAGTTAGTTTACCAAATAAAACAATGTACTAAACAGATGTGTGAAACAATCTTAGTATATTTATCTTAATAACCAAACACACAATTAAAATAGCTAATACGCAATTATCTTTCAAAGCAATCCAAATTTTATTAATGTGGGTATATCTGTACCAGTATACCAAACATTGCCTTAATGTTTTGGGGATGGCCTGGTGGTGGAGTGGTGTTTCTTAAGGTCAAATGTTTCAAGTTCGACCCACCACCAACACCACTAGGTATGAGTCTGTCACACCTGGTCTGCCAAGTGTGGTTTACCTCCCCTGTGTAAGTTTGCAGGCTAGTACACATGGACGGTGGGATTTACCCAGTGCGCACCACGGTAGCGGTTACGGATTACCCTCGACATCCAAAAAAAAAATTATTCAAAAGTATTCTACATAATTATTTGAATTTTAGAGTATTTGAATTTAAAGGGTATTCAATTACAAATTCGATTAGTCTTTTAAAATAAGGTAAATCATCCCATCAAGTAGAATATGTAGTAAGACTCGTGTCATGTAACCAAGGGTTAAAACTATTTAAGTAATCCAATATTTACCCATTTCTAATTTTAATTTAATTGTAATGATAATACTCCTTCAGTTTTCACAGTCTTTTAATCTTATTTTAAATTATTTGATATTTTAGATTTTTTTTAAAAAAATCAATTTAACCATTTATCAAAACACTATTAAGATATATTACGGATATAATTTACTAGAATTTGATATAGTCATATAGATGAAAAGAGAGAAGAAGGTATATTTGTCACATTTTTTACTTCTTATTTTTTGTGTAAAATGTTAAACATCAAATATTATGAAATTGAGGGATATATTATGTGTCGGATGTCGGAAAGCTCTGTTGCTGATAAGATAGAAATAAGCTTTTTCTTAAATTTTATAATTAACTATGAAAGTATTAATTAAGCCAAAATAATTTAAAATCACACTTCATAGCCAACAAATTTTAAGAATATATTGACATAAATGTCTCCTTGAGGATAATTCAGTGGTGGAATAATGTAAATTTGAGGTCAAATGTCTCAAATTTAAATCATACCAACACCATTAGGTTATCGCTTGTCACACTTAGTTGTCCAAGTATGATGGTTACTCTCAACATCCAAAAAAATGACATAATGATACCTCACCGTCCCAAAAAAGGAAGCCCCTTTTTCGTTTTTACACATATTAAGAAAATGCATTTAATATACTTGGAAAAGTAAAAATTATATAAATTTTTACAACTATGCCTTTATTTATTGATTCAAAAAAAAAATGAAAGTTAATTTCAAGGAGCGTTAAATAAAGATCTATATTAAGAAATATGGAAATTTAATACATGCATATCAGGAAAGTGCACTGTGATTTTTGAATGGACAAAAAAGAAATAAGGGAATTATTACTCAACCTTAGATATTTTTATTGATTCATTTCTGAAATCATTTCCACAGCTCTCATTTTTTGAAAAAGGAAAACCACCATAAGTTTCTTTGGTCCACTTTTGCTAATGGGATAAAAAGACTGAATTACCAAATCACACTGCGTTAGTGTTACCGTTTACCAACACACTTCCAAAGCTTAAAATGATAATTCATCTGTTTCAAATTAATTATCAATTTATAATTTTTGACTTATTTTAAAACATATATCGTTTACTGTATTTACACACTCTCTCTCAACTTTAACATTATCTTAATAAAAAAAATCTGCATTAATATATATCTTAGTAAACTACTTGTTTCATCCGTAAAACAACGGTGGACAAATTTCATTGTAACAATTGGGATTTTAAAATTGCATAAAATTAAAGATGTTGTAGTTATAATGTTTTAAAAACCATATTGTGATTAGAAAGTATGACCACTAAGATCTTCTCTGGCGGCATGCGGTAAATGCATGTTTACTGTTTTTGGACACAGCAGATCACTTTTTACATTTCTTAAGTCACTCCCTATGCCAAGCCTTTACTTTTTAAAAAATATATTTTTAAAAATTTTAATTTATTATGATTTAATTTAATTTATATTTTTTATTTAAGGTACATCCATCCCGGATTACAATATATTAGAAAAAATAAAAATAAAAAGAAAAGTTAGTTATTGCACATCCAAATATTGTAGGATTGAGAACAGAGGATCTACTTAGATTTTTGGAAGCTCCGACGGACACGTTATTATGGACGGCAAATTGAGGGAGAGGGGATGGTGTCCCTCTCTCCTATACCGTGATTTTTTTTCATTTTATTTTATGTTGTTTTTTCATTAGTTTTTATTTTTTTCATTTTATTTTATGTTATTCGTAATATATTTTGTATATTTTAAGTAATGTGTTATAAATTAATATTAAAATTTGTTATGAATTGTATTTTTATTTTACATTAATTCAAATAAATTTATTTCAATAATTATTATAAAATGTTCAATTTATTTTTACATTGATATCCTAATATATGAAATTGCATCTATTATTGTATGTTTAGTTATCATAACAAATATAATTATAAAGAGAATATTGTTTTTTAGTGTAGAAATATAGTGCAGACTGTTTGAGATAGAATAATTTAATGATGAATATATTGTATTATAAATCTATAGTGCAAACCGTTGAAGATGATCTAAATATGAATTTACAAATACATACATATATATACACACATACATACATTTATTAGTGTTAAGAAGTACGCACTTTCATAATTGAAAAATCATGAGTTGAAATCATACAAACTCACTAAATCAAATTCTGCAAAGTGCTAATGTTTTAGAATGAACTGTCTAGAACGCAGCTGTGAGTATTCTTATTATAAAAAAAAAAAAAAAGACATAATCTTGCAATTAAAGATGGGTGTTGTCACCTGATTGAGTGCTATAAAGAAGCAATAAATGAATCCACGTCATTTTCTGGAAAGCGAAGACGCATAGTTACCAGACTTTTAAACCACCCCACCACCTACCCATCCACACACAAAATCCTTCTCTATCTATCTGCATTACAGTTCACAAATTTTGTGTTTATCTCTTGATTTCTGCAGCAACTTTTTGCATTTTCTTTTCTTCAAAAGCTGCATAACATTTGTATCTTCGTCTTTAATTTAACTGTAAACATAAATAATTCGTGATTCTGTGTTTCAGGTAAGCTTCGAAATTCTCTCTACTGTTATGTTCATCACTTCTTGGTTTTCATTTCTGGGATTTGATCGGTAGTCACATGCAACCTTTTCTTCATATGAATGTGTGAAGAAAACTTTTAATCTTTAATAAATGGCTCCTTTCTTTTTCTCTCTCCGAATTTATTTTGTTGAGATTTGCAGATTTTGTGTATATATCGCTTATATCTATAATTTAGTTTATTCAGCAATCAGAATAGTTTTATTAATTGATTGCATGCTATATATTTGGCTTCTAATGTTGAATTCGGGGAAAGCGGCAATGGCGGGCGGAGGATTCAAGAGGGGTGTGGGTATATATATATATGGTGACAATTATTCTACTAACCCCTATATTCCTGAAAATCATATCGCATATTGAGGGAATGATTCAATCTTGTTTAATTATTTCCTATTTTTAGACCTGGGGTTGAGGGAATTGAGAAGGGTTTTGTGGTCTCATCTGCTGTGGGAAATGCAACTAGTTTATCATTGGATCAACGGACACTAATTATTTCCTTGAATAACGGTGTTGCATAACTTGTATGCAGTCTACGTATTCATCTTTTTAGCACGAGTGTAAGCACATAGCACATATAAAGATACAATTATTCTCTGTTTTCCGAATCAAATTTAAAAAAAAAAAAAAAAAAAAACAATGTGTGCATTGTTGTCAATTCTTTTCTTCTGATTGAAGTTCTCTCTCTAAGAAAGGCGGCCAAAAGAATGTGTGGGGACCTGAAATTTGTGCTTTCTTAATCCTCTTAGCTAATGGTAACCCTTGTAATAGGGTGTCTGTCCCTGAAATAGGAACCTCAAATGGGAAAATTCTTATGCTTCTCCTCAAGCAGACTTGATTTCTTGTTAGGAGATACCCGAGGTTTTGTCTAATGTCATTGTTCTAAAGTTGGTTCCTTCTGTGATGGATTTGGTTATGGCTTGCTCTTTTTTATTGTATTCTTGAATCCCTTATAAAGTTCCGTAATGCAGGAGGATTTCGCTTAAGTTTTCATCAATACAAGTATACAATAGACGTTCATGGGCTCCCCAGCTGTTGATATTTCCTGGCCGTCGTCTATTATTGAATCTTTTGATCGATCATTCAATATACAGATAGAGGAAGGGAATTCGTCAGCTACTATAGATTTCCTTGAGAATGCAAAGTCTTCACCGCCTGCCCGTCAAAATATTCCAAAACCTCCTCCACTTCCCAGAAAAACATTGAATCGAGGACTTGCAGCGTGTTGTTCTGTTCCTAAAGAAACAAAAGATCTATGGGAGAAGCTCTTCAAAGAGGGATATGGAGCCGATGTTCATGTTATAACAGACGATGGACCAATAATTGCTGCTCATCAAAGTGTTCTGGTGAGCATATGCTTTGCCTGTAAATGTTTGGAGTTTGTCATGCAATTGGCAATCACCGCGTTGTCTAATTGTATGCTCTTATTTTACATGGTGTAACTGAAAAGAAGATATTTTTGGCTAAGAGTAATCCAGTTTTGCAATTACCCTAAGAGAAGTTAACAAAAGAGTCTTGGGAAGTAACCAGATTAATTGTTTTTCCATTTTCCGTTTCTTTGTTGTGCAGAGTGTTGCATCACCAGTACTCGAGAAATTTCTGCAACTATCAAAAGTTAAGAATAGCATAAGAACTATTAGGATTCATGGGGTACCATATGATGCCGTCCGTGCATTCATCCGTTTCCTCTATTCATCTTGGTATGGCCAAACATTCACCTTTTTCATATTCTAATTTGTTATTTTAATCTTTCATGGTATCAATTTCTTAATTGACTGCTAGACTAATCTAAATAGTTCTGTAAAAATAATATAATCTTATCACGAACAGTTTTTAAGCCTCAATTGATGACTGCTTCAGGCACTTTTGGCACAAATAGACTATTTACTCTGCAATTCTTGACTATCATTTGACAAATAGGGTAGTTAAAAACTCCGAAATGGAATGGTTTCTCTCCAAGTGATCAAGTAGTAGAGTACTTCATGTATTATCATATCTAGGAGGATTCTATCTATTCCTCTGATTGATGTTCTATCCACAATTAGTATAGTTATTATTTCATTCATTTCTCGTGTAAGTGACAGAGGGATCCATTCTTATGCATAGAAACAAGTGGTTCATTTTACAAATGAATCACATAGATCGTCACTTACTTACAAATGGATTTTAGTCTCTAACGTGTCTTGTGTAACTTGAGCCTTATTTGACTTGCTGGCTGATGTCTTTTTGGTTCCCAGAATTCTGATTTTTATGTATAATGGTGCAGCTATGAAGAAGAGGAGATGCAGAAGTTTGTCCTTCATTTTCTGGTTTTATCGCATTCCTATGTAGTACCGTCTCTTAAAAGAGTATGTCAATACACGCTCGAACAGGGCTGGTTGAATAAAGAAAATGTTATAGATGTGTTGCAATTAGCTAGAAGTTGCGACGCACCACGTCTTGCCTTGGTCTGTCTGCGTATGGTAGTCAGGGACTTCAAATGCATCTCCAGTACTGAAGCATGGAAAGTGATGAGGCGCGCTAATCCTGCTCTAGAACAAGAGCTATTAGAGTCGGCTGTCGAAGCAGATTCAGTGAGTTGCCAATCTTTTAGCTACCTGTGTATCTCCTCTTAACTGAATGTGCGGTCACAACACGTTTAACCAAATTACCTTAACACATAAGTTTATAACTGAATATTATGTGATACTCCTTGTAAGTCAATGGTCAGTTAAGTTTCTGCATTCGAGGATGTCCTCATGAAAATCATTTTATTCTAGATTTCGTTCTTCCCGTTCCTGTATTTACTCGTAAAAGCTAGAACATAGTTCAAAGATTTCTTCTACTTATCATGGAAATGCATAACTTCACTAGTTCCGACATTATTGAGCTCCATCCATACGTTTCCTAGTCATCTCCACACTAAAGTATAAAGTATTACGCGGCATTCTAAAGATCTGCTGATCTAGGGATGGTGTGCATTTGTGGAAGTGACGATCTGAGCATCACATCACATATGAGCTTACTCTGTTATTGGTGAAATTCTTTCCATTTCTAATTTGTTCATTATATTCCTTGAAACGAGCATCTTATTTTTACCTTGTTTTACCTAGAGAAAGCAAGAGAGATTGAAGAAAGTTGAAGAGAAGAAGGTGTATATACAGCTGCACGAGGCAATGGAGGCTATACTTCACATTTGCAGGGATGGATGCAGAACGATCGGGCCTCGTGACAAAGTGCTAAAAGGAAGCCAGGTTGCTTGTGGCTTCCCCGCGTGCAAGGGGCTTGAGACTTTGATCCGCCATTTCTCGGGCTGCAAGACTAAAGTCCCCGGTGGGTGCGTCCATTGCAAGCGCATGTGGCAGCTTCTTGAACTGCATTCGCGCATGTGCAACGACCCTGAATACTGCAAGGTCCCTCTTTGTAGGTAAGTGACTACAATTCTATCAAATATTTATTCAAACTTCAAAGGGGAAGTCTTGTGCCAGACCATCAGGTCAAAATCCAGGATATGAGTACCGTTTTATTATTGATCTTGACCCGTCAGACAGTTTTACAAACATGTTAAGTGACTTGGAGTATGGTCTTGTTAATTTTAGGCATTTCAAGGTGAAGATGCAGCAGCAGAGTAAGAAAGACGAGGCGAAGTGGAAAATGTTGGTGAGCAAAGTGACAGCAGCAAAGAATGCCCAGAAGCTGCTGTCATGTAGGAGGAGCTCAAGTTTTTAGCAATGCAGATGTGAATACTTTATACCTCAGGTGGGATATGGCCAATATTTTAGCAGGCTCAAAATTCCATCTTAAAATTATACCGAAAAAAAAAAAGAAGATAAATGTACAGGAGATTTCAAGTTTGGGCAGATGTTTTATACAACATTGTTCAAATAAAGGTCGCAATGCCATTCATATATCCAGTTAAAATTACAGCCCTACAGTATTCGTAAATTGTTACGGCCTTAGTTTCAAATTAATTGTTGTTTTAGAATTTTTAGCTCGTTTCAAAATATTTGTCATTTACCATATTTTCACACTTTCTCTCATATTTTTAACACTATATTTATTTAATATGATTGGATATGAGACCGAGGGAGAGTGGGTATATTTGTCAATATTATTACATCTTAATTATATGAAAATTGCTAAAACTATAATTAGTTGGAGAATTATCAATTTAGTACATAAAAAAGATAGATAATTTATTAATTCAGAACATAAAAGATGAAAACTATCAATTTAGGAGATGAAAGATGACAATTGTCAATGTAGAACCTCAAAAATTACGTATTTTGATTTTTTTTTATTTTTTAATTATTTTTATATTGATTTTGAATGAGAACTCCTTTATCAGTATCTATTAAATTTAATAAAGAAATACTCCCTCCATTCCAAAATTAGAGTCCACTTTTCTTATGTATGTGGATTAAATTTTCATTTTTCTTAACATACCCCTATTCAATGTTCTTTAAAATTAAAATTGGTTTCTTTTTAATCTATAAATAAGGATATAATAGGAAAAAATTATTTAATTTTACTTTTCCAAGTACATTAAATATTTTTTTCTTAATATGGGTAAAAAGGAGAGGGGAATACATTTTTGGGACAGGGAGAGTAATTAAATTTGTTTAAAAAATTGAGGTACTTGAATTTTTTTTAGATTTTATATTAATAATTTTCACCCTTCAGATTTGAATTTATAGTTTTCTCTATCTTTCACGTTCTAAATTGATAATTCTTCTAATTTTTTAAATTTATAATTTTCTCTATCTTTCACATTCTAAATTGACAATTCTTCTAATTTTTTAAGGGGCAATTTTTTAAGTCTTTAATAAGAGATTAGACAGCACTAAATATCTTCGTTTCTGATGCTATTGTTTTGGATAAGCAAAGAATTGACAATTCTTCTAATTTTTTAAGGGGCAATTTTTTAAGTCTTTAATAAGAGATTAGACAGCACTAAATATCTTCGTTTCTGATGCTATTGTTTTGGATAAGCAAAGATTACTTGGAGATTTGGAGTATTTCGTAGGGTTGTGAGCACTTGCTTAGTATTAATCATTTGTTCACTGTTACACACATTCGACGGGACCCCAATGTTTTGGGTTGCGGTTCATCGGGGATTATCATTTATGAATTTGGGTTGGAAAAAAAACAGGAGAAAAAAATTATGAATTTGGGTTGAAAAGGGCTGGTCTCCTGTGCATAAGGTGCATGGGCCGGCCCATGAGACGGGTCGGCCCATCAATTCGGATTCAGCCCATGCCTAACCTAAAAAAAAAACAAAAAGAAAAAATAGAAACAGACGTGCGCGCGCGCGAGAGAGAGAGAGAGAGAGAGAGAGAGAGGAGAACCCATATGCCTTTCCGCCGTTGAAGTCGATTTCTCCGGCTATTCCTTTCAGATTTCGTGATGGGCATAACGTCGAACAATTTGTGCGCAGTTATAAGAGAAACTCCCAGTTCCTCAAGAAGAAGAAGATAGGAAATTACAGAGGTTCTAGGGGCTTTTCCCTCTGCTTCTACTAAAGATATCAAGAGGGCTTATTGCAAACTTGCTCTAAAATATCATCCAGATGTAAACAATGAGGTATTTTTATGTGTTTTTTGATTCTCGTGGTTTTGCTTTTACTAATTTGGGTTACTTCTTCATTTGTGAAAAGATGATAATTTGCTCGTGGTCAAGAATGGCACACCTATATCTTCACCTTTTCATCCCTCAATCCCCATGAATCAAATCTTGGAACGGAATGTTTGCATTTTATAATCTTTCAATTGTAATTTATGTATCATTTTTATGCCCGTCTTCGAACCATTGTGAGATATGCCATTCAAAATTAAATTTACTCAATCCAACAGTCATTAGTGAAAGCATCACTTGCTTTAAGGGTAGGTTGCCTCTTTGTAGTTAGGATGTATGAATTGCTGCACGCAGCTACTTTTGTATGCTTGCTCTGGCAAGGTCTTGATATGAATGTTCTTTTCTGTTTCATATACATATCATATACGAGAGTTAGATTAGCTTGTGCCATAGCAATCCATCTTGTCGGATAGTTCGTTTTGCTTTATGTTTGTGTACTAAAAAAACAATATATTTGTATCAAGGTAGGACTATTGATGTATGGATAATGCAAAATGAGGAATGCTGGATTAAAAGTTCAAAGGTTGGCCCTCTTGAATGAATCAGAGGTCTGTTTTGTTTCTGGAGGAATAACCAACTTTTATTCAAAACAATGAGTTCTTTCTTGGCTCTATGTGATCTCTCTACACAGGAAGTAAATACCTTTGAAGCTTGTATACAGAAAGAGGATTATTACTCATGTCGGTATTTCATTTACAAGGAGAGCCTTGTGTCGATAAAAGGGGAATCGGGCAAGTGCAAGCTGTGGGATACTTCTTCTGATTTTATTCAGAATTTCTTCAAAATTCCACCAGATATCCTAATGCACCTATAGTTATTTCAAATTTTCAGTTTTAATCTTGCCTGCTAAATTTTCAGGAGTCCTACAGAAACTTGAGCTGATCAAAAATTCTTCTCATGTGTCGTTTACTCTGTTGAATCGAGGGAGGAGTTATGAAATCTCTTATTAGTTTGGATATAGGCACAATGCATGGCCTGGACCCCTGCTTGAGGGAAGCTACTGAACCTTGATATAAACTAAAGCTGCAATGGATGCATTAGCTAGTAACAATTGCATTTATTTGTGTTTTGTCCTTGTTTGCACTCCCTGTGTAGTTAGGTTGCAATGCTGTTAGATGATTGATTCTACCCTGCTTTGTTTTGCACATTCTATATGTATGAGCTGAAAAGAGAGTCCTTTAAACTTGATATATTGTGAAACAGAAAGATGCAAGACCCTTTTTCTCTGTCTATGATTTTAAGATACTCTTTAAACTGATATTGCATATGTTTCTAAAAATGATACGTTTTTATTTTACAATTGATACATTTACGCTGAATAAATGATACTCTTCAGGATGTAATGTTACTCTTTTTAAAATGTGATGCTTTATAAATACACGAATGACACTAATATCATTTCTGAAAACATATTTGACTTTCCTTAAAATCAATATACGTATATCAAATTACAACTTAACATGGAATCAACTGTTACTTTTTTATTGAAGAATTGATACTATATAGATTAACAATTGGTACTGCGATTGTATGTGTGAATAAATATAGGGGAGTCCTTTAAACTTGATATATTGTGAAGCAGGAAATATGCAAGATACTCTTTCTCTGTCTGTGATTTTAAGATCCTCCTTAAACTGATATTACATCTGTTTCTAAAAATGATACGTTTTTGTTTTACAATTGATACCTTTACACTGAATAAATGATACTCTTCAGAATGTAATGTTACTTTTTTTAAAATGTGATGCTTTATAAATACACGAATGATACTAATATCATTTCTGAAAACAAATTTGACTTTCCTTAAAATCAATATGCTTATATCAAATTACACCTTAACATAGAATCAACAGTTACTTTTTTATTGAACATTTGATACTATATAGATTAACAATTGGTACTGCGATTGTATGTGTGAATAAATATAGGTCTTGTTTAATACAGGTTATGCTAATTATTAAAAGGACAAAATTCAACATCAACCTGTAAACTACATACAAAACCACCATTCCATTCAATCAAAATAAATAATACAAAAACATCCATTCACCAACATACATCTCACAAAAATAAAACAAGAACAATATTTCAACACATCTCCAATATTATAATCAACTTCATGTAAACAAACCAAAACCACCAAATCCAAACAACCAAATCCAACACATCTAACAAATCCAAAGTACCACATCAAAATATTCCTAAGTTTTGATCAAATATCCAGCGTAACACCACAAATATCCAAAAAATACATATAAACTTCTCACTCACTTCTTCTTCCTGTTCATGAATGCAAGCACCATCTTATACACTTCGAATCTTAAATCAACAGACTTCACGATAAAAAAAAAAACCCAAAACATAAAACATTAAACACTTCGCGGTGACATTCACACCCTTGGAAGCTTCTTACTTCTTGGACACCTTTTTTTTTCATTGAGCAAACCTGATATAAGTCAATGAAACCAAATATTAAAACACACAAACTATGAAAAATATAGATTGCATAATTACTGTATGAAATAGTTTGATACTACTATGCATATAAAATGGTACTAATAAGCATACAGAGTGATACTACACCACACGATGATAAAAATATAGACATATAAATCAATAACACTAACTAAACCAAAATGCATATAAAAATCGAACCCATACATGCACATATAAAAATCACACCATACTATACAACACAATACTTCAAATTTTGATACATACAGTCAACTCAAATAGTACAATTCTGTTTCAAGATTGATACTCCATACAAAAAAATTGTAAATTGCACACAAATAAAACGTAAAACAAAATCTGATACTTGTAAGCATATGATTTGGTACTAACCAGCATCAATATTGATACTCTATACAAAAAAAACACACAAATAAAACATAAAATAAAATCACTCTATACATAAAACACGAGCATCAATAAGAAAGGGGGAAAAAATCTGAAAAAATAAAAAAATAATCTAAAGGCTGTAATTAAAAAGAGATTTGAAATTAAACCCCAAATTAGGGATGATATTCCCATTCCATTCAATTGATGAAGAACGATTTTAAAAAATGGAGGATAAATCCAGAGAAAGACAGAGAGATATAGAGACAGAGAGAGACAAACCTGAGAAGCGCAGTCGTGCGGCGAACCACCGAAGGCCGGAGCAAGTATGGACGCCGGAGAGCGTTAGGGAGACGGCTAGGGTTTGGAATCGTGGAGGAGATGTCGCGGCGGAGATGAGGCGGCTAGGGTTTGGAATCGCGGTGGAGATGTGGCGGTGGAGATGAGGCGGCTACGGGTTGCAGAAAATGGTAAGGAATCGCGGTGGAGATGAGGCGGCGTTGTAGAAACTGGTGAAGAATCGAGATTGAGATTGAGATTGGGAGAGAGAGAGAGAGATGAGCGGCTAGGGTTAGTCATGAAGGAGGAAAATGACTGAAATGAGGTAAAAAAAATATTTATACCCCGGGTCGCGGATCCGGGCTGGGTCGGTGCAGGTCGGGTCCGTCTCATAGGCCGACCCATGCACCTGATGCACAGGAGATTTTGCGGGTTGAAAATTAAGGGTAGTTTTGAAGAAAATAATTTGTTTAATTTGTTGTTGGAACAAGGTGTTTGAATTCTTGATATCTTCGAAGAACTCGTGTGCTTTGAAGAACGAAGACGGTTATGATTTTTGTTTTTTCTCTTTTTTTTGTTTGTTCTATTTTTTTTCTTTTTCCTGTTATGTTCTCTCTCTTTTCTTATGTTTCAGAAAAATGGTGGGAAAAGAAGTGTGGTATGATTTTATTTCTAGCTATGTATATATATTTTTAATATTTAATTATAGAAAATGAGTGGATGTAATAATGTTGGGAGGTAAGGGATTAATAATTATATTTTATAAAAATTTTATGTTTAGAATTTTCCATATATATTTAGAGTTAATTAATTTGTTTTTTTTTTCAATTTTGGGCCCCAAAAAGATGGAGCTTGGTAACAGCTGTAACAGCCCGGTCCCGAGAATTAGGATGGGGTTGTAATGTAGAAAAATAGAAAGAAAAAGGTAATTCAATTGGAAATTCAGGAGATGTTTCTAGATACGAACTAAGTTAGTGCCTCAAAAATTTAGGCGCCATAACCCTATAACCGAAAGGAATCTTCGTTTTTCAACGTATCAAAGGTGTCGAATGATTCAATCGAGCAAATGAATGCCTATTCATAGGCCAGAATCCGATAGTGTAACGACCCGGCTACCGGACTGACGGCTGTCCCCACAAACCAACACGAGTCTTTCCAGCGTGCTTTGTCCTCACTCAGATGCTCCCTGAGAAACTTCCCCCAGAGGGTCACCCATCCTACCATTGCTCCAGGTCAAGCACGCTTAACTTTAGAGTTCTGGTGGAACGAGCGCCAGAAAAGAAGATGCACCTTGTTAGTATGAGTAGCACCAATCAAATCCTTTAAGCTCTCCTCAACTATATAGTCTCATTCCTGTATAGCCTCAGAATCCCTCTCTTTCGGGTGAATTCGATTCATTCATGTGCCCCTTCGCTTGGAAGTCTTATAGGAACCGCTCTTTGTCTGTGCCTTGCACCGGCGATCACTCCACGCTTCGGCCCCGGGCGTCACAGATAGTTAATAAATAAGATTTTGATTTTTCAAATAAACAAGACTTCTTTATGGCTCATAACAACTAAAACCCATCAATAGGTCAGAGGTAATAAATTTTACCGTGTCCCATTCATATGACCAAAGCAAGAAGACAACTTAAGCATTACTACAGGTCGACTGAACATAAGCAAAATCAACATGCTTAACAAGTAAGACATCTTTTTAGGCAAAAGACGAATAAACAATTATGCATAGCAAAAGACGGAACTTTCCTTTAGATTAATTATATAGTTAATCATATAGGACATGTTAACTATGAAGTTAACAAATGTTCATGATCAGAGTAGCGGAATCATAGGTATAATCATAACTATGAAATACCATAAGCCATCATAGTAGCAAGAAACACAGTGGGAATAATGGTAAAGTAGTAGAATACGATCTCAACAGCCAACCCACTATCACAGCCACCATCCACCTCTTCATATCAACCTGAAAATTATTTGAAAAGAGGGTGTGAGTACAATTGCACTCAGTGGGGATTTATAATAAAGCTCTGCAAAACTTTAGAAATATCAAACATCAACTGGCAGCATATGGGAAGCAAAACGCAAAAGCTCTTCCCATATCTGTAAAACATTTTATTTCTCTGGGTCCATCATGGCTCAAACCTGATGTCTACTGCACCACATAGAGACATGCCTTAGGATAAGAGAAGGGTTACCTCAAATATCTCATCGAGTATGTGAGGGGGTTACCCAGCAGTGACTCTGAGTATACGTGGGAATTACCAGCAGTAACTCCCTAGTGATCAAAAAGACCAAAACCTGGTAACCCGAAGGTTACAATCCATAGATATGAGTATACGATGAGATTAGCCAGTAGTAACTCTTCATAGACCCATAGATATGATTCATCTTTAGTGACTCGAAGGTTACAACATGATACTGTAATAACATTGTTTCTTGAGCTCAATATCCTGCTTACCAATAATTGAATCTGAACATTCAATTCTCAACATTAAATCCTCAACATTCAATCCTGTTAGCCTGGATCATAGCCTAGAATGAATCATCTAGGTATAATTCCTCAATCAATACTATAGCTTCATTGCCTATAAGGGATACTATAATCAACCTACAAGGCATCATTCATCTAAACAATATTTCCTCATCAACAATATCAATATCAAAGTTAACTTACGATCATGATCATCTATATCTCATATCAATCAGTTATATGATATCTCATCAAGTTAGCATTCATTATATAACATGCTCAAGAGCTCAAACAATAATTTACATTATCATATCTCATAGCATAATAATTTTCTTGCACAAAGACTAATCAGGCAAAACATAAAAATATTTAATTGGATATTTCAACTTGTCCTAACATGCTTCTAGAGCTCATTAGCTCAAACCATAAAGAGGTGTAGTATCACCACCTCGATGATGAGCAGGTGGCAGCATAACGATCCCGAGTTCCTTCCTGTGTTCCTTTAGGGCCCAGCCTTGTCCTACAAAAGTCGATTAACAACTTAGCGATCTCTATATCAAAGATTCTAGAGCCCAAAATAATTTAAACGGGATTCCTACCTTTCTTGACTACGACCCGACTATAGAGTGCATGACTTTAGAGACATCTATTCGACTCAAAGCATAAAGAGAATTTCGATAAATCATTAATTTGAGATAGATCGAGTCGAGAGGTTGGTAAAAGATGATACTTTTTCGTCTCTACCTTTTCTTGACATGTACCCAAAAATCCAACAAAGCTTAATAATCTTCCAAAAATTACAAAATAAATAAAGGATGATCTCGGACATGCAAAAACTATACCACATTAATTTGGGAATTTTCCGAGATCACAAACTTCCGATTAAAATTTAAATCGACGAAATAATCGATAATAAAATTCAACGACGCTATATACATATCCAAAAATTACGAAATAAATGAAAAGTCAATCCTTACTATACAAAAATCAAAGCATATAAGTTTGGAAATTTTCCGACATATCATACTTCCAAAATAAAAATTAAAACACTTTAATCGCTTTAGGCAAAAATTCAAATAACGGGATATTCGAAATAAAAATTCAACAACATGCTATTCCAACGTAAAATAATATTCCGAACAATTTTTCAGAACAAACTTTTTTGATTCAGGGTTCTGAAAAGCCCCGAAACCTCAAAAAACCAAAATTGATCGGTTTGCCGTCTACGACCGTTTTCTAGTCATTTGGCCTTTTTTCGATTCCCGAACAATAATGACTTCAAAAGACGGAATGAAATGCATGATAAAATACACAACATATTAAAAATTGAGCTCGAACGGATGAGGAATGGATAGAGACAAGGTCGTCGGAAGAAAGTAGTCGGCGTCGGCTTTCCGACAAGTTGCAGCGGCGACATAGCCGCACTGCTGCTGCCGACAGCGCCCCTGCCTCCTGGCATATTGCTGGTAGCCGGCTCGGCCACTGGCCAGCCGGTAGCCCCTTTCCACCATCGATCCCCCTTGCCACCACCCCCGCCGCAGTCGCCGCCCATACCACCGCCACCAAACTCCCTCACACTCTCTCAATTCTCTCTACTCTCTCTCTCTCTAGGATGGGGAAATAGATGTGAAGAAATGAATGCGGAAGGACCTATAAATAGACAAGAATTGAGGGTACTCGGTACAGAATTCTGGGTATAAAATACTGATAAAGTGATTTCCGGACTCGATTAAAAATTACTTTATTCGATATCGAGGTCCAAATGACCTCTGACATGAAATTCAAAAATACCGGGAGACTCGTTAACTCGAGTACTATTGAATCAACCCGACTCGGGATGACGAGAAAGTCGTCTGAAGAAAAACGAAGAAATATTCCCTTTTAAAAATAGATTTACTATTCATTCTGGACGACAAATAATACTCCCGAGCGTTCGATTGACCTCTGATTGGAAATCCGTAAATGTGAACAAATTCTTTGGGTCGATTCCCATAAAATAGGCTTGTTGAGGTAAGCCATAGGTCAATGAAGAGGATTTCGTAAAATATTGAAAACACGACAGAACTCGAAATTTACTATTCACACTTTTACTTTATACATTTTTCATCGTCGAGATCTTAAATGACCTCGAATTAAAATTCTGAAAGTACCAACACACTCTTTGGGTCAATATCTTTCAAACAAGACTAAAGTTGGCTATATCGAAATGAGATCAAAAAATTTTAAAAGATGATTTTCACAAAAAAAAAAAGAACTCCTAAAGTCGTGACTTACATCCAAATCATCTGAATTAAGCTAATATTTTCTCTTAATAATCCCTAATCTTAATTAGAAATTTCTTAATCATATTCTTAAAATCCGAGTTGTTACAACAGGCTACTTGACTTACCCAGGGCCGACCCTAAGGAGGATGTTTAGAGAAAAATATGAGTATAAGTGAGTCGAATCAGCTCGCAGGTTACTCATGATCAATTTTAAAATATACGAGATTATTTGAGTTCAGTCGCGAGTTTTATTGATTTTTAGTGTAATTTATAATTATAATTTTAATATCTTGGTTATTTGCACATGTACCTTTAATAATTTAATTATTTTTATTCTTATTAAATATAAATAATTTGTCTACATGGTTCTTTGTAACCAACATATAACAAATAAAAAATAAAATTATATCCAAGATTTCAAATCAGTTCTTTTTTAACTCAACTTTTGTGATATCTCAATAATATCCTTAGTTAAAATTGATGAGACCCAATCCAAACCATTGACTTTCATTTGCGTTAAGTTTTAAACATTGTTCGCTAATTTGAACACGATTAATACTAACCGTGTTCAATTTTAAACACATTTTATTTGAACTATGTTACGGTAGTTTTTAGCAACGAACTTGTAAGTTCAAATATGACAAAATTGGTCTGGCCTAACCTGATTTTGTGCCCGATTAGGGCGAGATTTTAGTGCTCCGAAATCGGCTCGGTCCGAAAAATAGAATCGCCCAAGCGAGCTGGTCAGCCTAGCCTATAATCTTTATATATATAAAAGTAGAATGGTCCTACTAATAGTAACTTTCAGATTTTCCCGCCTAAAACATCATTCCAGAATTAGTAACTTTTATTATTTGTAATTTTTAATTTATTTATATTAATTACCTCTAAATTTAATTAATTTATTAAATTACACCACAATGCACTTAATTATGCATCAATTACCCTTAAAATGATTAATCATTGAACTGGTCAATTATGCTATTAAATTTAAAATATTATCCACGTTTTATTTTAATCATTATTTATCATTTATCTTTTGTTAATATTTTATTAATATAATTTGTTAGAATTTGTTGCCTGAAACAATGTGAATTACGGATGCAAATTGCAAAGTTAAAAGTAATGTTGAAGCTAGTGTTATCACATTGCCTTCAACATGCAGCGGAAACGTAAACAGAACTTTGCACAAAATAAGTTTTAAATCACACTTCTTATGGTGTGTGATTGCCTCAAGGCGAAATTCACTATCACAAGTGAAATACAAAAATAATGTTGATGTTGTCTTGGTTCACTCCCTTGACAACACTGCATAAAACATACAGATGACTATCCTAGCTTCACTCACTTGAATAATCACTCAAAAACAAACCTATCTAAACACATAGATAGATTACAATCAGTCACTCTAAATCCTAGACTTCTCAAAGTTGACTATCTAACCTACACACACAACTGGAATGAAAGTCTCCAGCTGATTGGGACGCTAGTCAGATGTCGAGGAAGATGTCTTGGATTTCAGAGATGACACTAGATGCAAGATTCAGAGCTTCTCACAAACTACGGTGATAACCTGCTTGCATAAATGATTTTAAGATCTAAGAAGACCTTAAATACTTCCTCCATCTTGTATTGGCAGTTGCTTCACGATCCTAGATGACTTGGACTTGAATCAACCGTCTTCCACTACCCATTGCTGAATGTGGACTTGAGATAACCGTCTTCTGCATTGCATGGCACACGTTCTTCAACATCGTGCAATAGTAGCGGTTACTCCAGTGACCTACGATCTCCTGCAACAGTTAGGGTCCAAGAAGGAGTGGGAACATCACGTCCCCATGAAATCTGGAACAGATTTTGAACAAGTCAAAATCAAACATTATCCACGTTTTAAATCAAAACAAAATATCTAATAAATCCCTAAAATCGTGGAAAATGATATGTGACAAAAATCACAATTTATTCAGATTAATTTAAAATAAATTAATCCAAAATATTAGGAAAGGATAAGGTTAATGTTCCGAGTGTTATACTTGATGTGACGAGAATGACGGAACAACATTAGATATGACATTGATTGCGATGTTATCAGTGAAGTGATAACATCATCTTGAACACGTCATACTCAACATAATTCTATTAATATTATTAAACTATTAATTTACTATATATAATTTTAACATAATTTTAAAATCTTTATATATGTATATATGGAAAATTTTATAATCAACAAAAAAATATTAATATTACTATTACTATTACTATTATATTAATATTAATATATATATATATATACACGTTATATAAATATAGAGATATGTATATCTATACATTCCTATCAAGTAAGCATATATTTTATACGTAGCAATTATTCTATATTAGCTATATTGAAATACTTATTATATTATAATCATGACTATAATTAATGAAATTAAGTTTGATTGCTCATATATCAATTAATTTATTAATTATTACATAGTTTAGTGCTTACAATTAAAATATTTTATAGTAACGGTCAATTATCCCCACTCAATTCGTACATTCCAAAAACTAAAAATAATTACCGCCTAATTTGATGATTCATTAATCAGGCAATTGTTTCTCTTCATTACTGACTCTATAAATAGCCACATATCTAACATGATTCTTAGATATTTTGAGCTCTTTAGCGAGAATTAAAATATATAATGTTATGATTTATTTGTCTGCATTTTTTCTATATGTAAATTTGTGTGCTCTTGTATTTTGTTCGACCATAATTCAGTTTATGTTGTTTTTTTTATCTCGAGCATTATAAAAATAATTTTTTAGAGCTTAAATGCAAAAGACATTGTGCTCTTCCAAGTATCTAAAGAATCAAGATCGTCCACAACTAAATTTTCAAGCTTGCGAAAATTCACCGAAAGTCATTGCAAAGATACTGATCATGCCAAATGAAACACAATGTAGTAAGCCCGCCATCATCTTATCCACCAACGAAAGTCGAAAGAAGGAAGTTGGCATAGGGTGAGATAGACAAACATGACATTGGATTTTAATTTCATTATAGTATAGAAGATATTTTTTTATTTTAGTTGTGATTATTTTTTGTCATATAACTAGCTACATTGTATTTTTCATTTTCTTTTTAAGATATGAATGATTTATATGCTTTTATTTCTCAATTAGACGTCAATCTTTTTTATTGTTCTTTATCTTCTTGATGATTTCCAATTATGACGAGCAGTGTTTTAGATTACCATATCATTAAAGTTCTAGCAAATGATATGATTATATATATATACACATTCATGATTTTTCTATTTTTTGTATTTATAACAATGTTCTTTTACCCTTGGAGTCAAACTTTTTCTCAATTAATCATCTTATATATCTTTGTCAAATTTTATTTTCTAAGCATACTTGAATTTTTAGTCATTGCACTCACGAATATTTTTACACTATAATTAAACCTGACATTGTTTGAGAGTTTTTAAACTCATGCTTGCACCATGTTAAGTGTGGGGACTCATTTAAACTCGATTAATAATGTGCCAATAATTTTATTTTACTTCTTTGAAATTTGGGATTAAACCCTTGCTCTCACAAGGCTATTAAAATCACTATAAATACCACATATTTAATTTTTTTCATATATTATCAAAAGTTATGTATCGTTTGAATGTACTTAAATCTGGACGATTACTAAAGTTCACAAATTTTATAGTTTAGTAAGATTACTTACATATGTATGTATATTAGTGGGTGATTGAGATTCAATTCCAAATCCCCCATCTATATAAAAGTGAGAAAGAATGGTGAAATATATGTGTGTGTGTTTGTGCATTTGTTTCAAATTTGTTATGTATGTTTTGTTATTATTTAATCAAGCTCATAATTTTTTTTATGTACACATGCATAGTTTTAAATTATAAATGCATAAAAAAAATTATCGTACATCGCATGCTGAAAATACGATAAAGAAAAAAAATCATATAATGATTTATTAAATGATCTTAAGTTTAAGGTAAAAAAATCCTTAAAATAGTCCTTAAGTTTTTTTAAATGTTGATTTTCTTCATAAATTTTATTGTTATTTTTTTCCTGACTATACACAAATGTCGTCTTAATGTATATTTAAATGTGCATATTATTTTCTTGATTTAAAAAAACCACACAAAATTAAAAATATATATATCTTATTTTTTAAAATTAAATCCGTGCATCGCACGGGAGAAAACTAGTATCAAAAAATAGCCTTAGGTCCCGAGAGACCCGGGCCTACTGACTTTTTAGGCTGAGTTAGAGTTTTAAAATATTGACCCGAACTCTTTTCGGCCCAGTCCATCCCGCTTTTTTCCCAATTGGCCCGGCCCGTTTTGCTACCCCTAAGTTGTAACTAATGGGCTCGATTCATATCCGTATTTTATTTCTGCACAATAAGTCAATAACATTGATTAATGAAATTTGCTTGATTACCCCTCAAATTCAGAATGTTTTAATCTCTCCCATCAGATTTATAATAATGGTGAATCCGCCCCCAACTTCGTGTTCAAATGTTTTAGCAAAATTCTCGAATTATAAATTTCATCTACCATCACAATCTACTTGATTTTTCCCCCTTTGGAAAATCTTGAAAAAAGTTATTACGGAAAGAAAATGGGGAAAAATCAAGCCTACAAAGCGATGCAGAGATCCCGGCTCGGCTCGAGCTCAGCCGCGCCGGACGAGGTTGAGGATGGCATGGTTTGTACCTCCCATACTGCTTCATTACTGTTTTTGTTTTCATTTGTTATTGATGAACGAATTAATTTATGTAGACGATTTATCAGTGTAAGGAGAGTTTGGATTGGAATTTTTGTGAATTTGTCGGTTTTAGTAGATGAAAATGATTGTTGAACTAGTAAGATGTTGTGGAACTGATGAACTTTACTGGAATTCAGAAATTTGTGGTGGTTTTTAGTATTATTGGAGTGCGATTGTGAGGGAGGGGTCTTTTGATCATAATCTTGAGTAGTTTACTTCATTTTGAGGTTTCCTTCATTGCTCTTGTTGTTTGGTGAAACCAAGGACGATCTTGAAATCGTACAGGCTGCAATTGGATGTGCGCATCCGTGTTTTGCGATTAAAATTCAGAGGTTTCCATTGAACATGTAGTTCTCGAGCTTTCGTTCAGTGATTATGTGTGCTTTTTTTAAAAAAATACTTTGCATCCATCATGTATAGATGACAGTTCTTCTGTGGCCATAAGAACCGCCGAATCCTGTATGTATATATGGATTAAATTTTCTTATGATGAGCTGACCTAATTCTTACTTGCTTAGAGGAGCCAACAGCTGTTTTTCACATTTACTTCATGTGAATTGTTCAGGTCTCAGCCATTTACTCTGTTTTATACAGTTGAGTAAAAGAAAATTGCATTACTTAGATTTGATGGTTATAAGCGCATTGATGGAGAGGCTTGTTACATATATTATCACAATTGTGTTGTTTTTCGACCTCTGTGTGTGTGCGTGGACTGGATATTTCTGATGAGAACAATCTCAGGTCGATAGTTCATTTCATTCACCAGAGTGGCATGCTGCTCGTTTGGCAAGTCTAAAGACTTCTCATACAGTTACGTGGGAGGAATACAAAAAGAAACAAAAGGTGATTTATCAGGCTATGCACTTTTCAGCTTTCTTTTAATGTATTATCTACAGTCTTTATACATCCTTTGGAACTCCTATTAGCGACTCTATGAGTGTACCCAACATTATATAGTAATAATTTATCTAAAAACCCTGTATGACTCATAAAAGCCAAGCAAGTGTATTGCCAGAGGTGAAATGTCTCACCAGTGAAAAGTTGAACATCGGATGCTGGAACCATTGACTTTCTAGCTGTCCTGTTCTTCTGGTAATGGATTGACCCTTGATATTTCAAATCAAATTAGCGTTAATGTATTTTTCCTTGAAAATCCGTGATGTGTAAAAGATGGTTAGCACATAAACAAGAAACAGATGGTCTTATTTCTTTGTGTTGTTGGCATTGTCCCTCTTCTATAGTTATCAATGTTGTAGTCTGTCTCTAGCAAATGAGATGTTTAAAACATCCTTCATATGTACTGGACTATCTATAAGATGGTAAGATATAGATCAAAGTACTCCGCTTCCTTGTGGCTTCACGTTGGGACTCTTCTACTGATGGTTGCAGTCTTCATTCTGCCTTGTGTTGTTGTTTGAAGCTCTACCATGTTTTCCTTGATTTCTTGCTGAAAATCTTTTAATTATTTGTGGTTTGTATGTGCCTAGATCTAATGCTGCAATTGTTAGGAAGAAGAATTGAGAAAGGGAGAATTGGAAGCAGATAAAGATAGGATGATGATAGAGTACAGAGCTCAGCTTGATGCTGAAAGGGCACATAAACTTGCTCGTGGGAGAAACCACTCGAGCATCAAATTCAACCGCAAAAAGGGTAATAAATTGGGTAAATGAGGACTTCTCCTAATGGTAATGGTCTAGGTTTATGAAATCAATAATTAGTGTTCTTGACTTCTTGCAGATAAAAAGGATAGAGATTCGAGAAAACATAGCAGCAAGAGGCGGAAGGTACATTAACCTTTTTCCTGCTTAGTTTTTGCCAATATGCCATCTCATTTTTTTAAAAAATGGTATTTTCTGTATTGAAAAAGTTATTCAAGTTGCAAATGAGCGTGTCACAGCACATATATAACTGACGTCTGTAATTTTCTTATATCAACATGAATGGTTTTGGTTACATGCAAGGGTGGATCCTCCTTAGGTGTTGCAAGGCTTTAGATATTGGTATTCATATTTATTTAACCCCCCCAAAAAATTATGGCTGTTCTCTTTTTCTCCATTAACTCATCTAGCTCTGCATCGGGTTATACGTGCCCCTAGGTGTTCGGAATGTTCATAGTGAGAAGTGATTTTCCTCTCCCATATTTTTTCATTTACACCCTCGTGAGAAATACAGGGTAATTTGAATACTGTAGTTACTAAATCATCCCATCACTAGAGGAAAACCTTAAATATATTATCAACTCACTGACACTTGGCTGTAGCATTCAAGGAGATCTTCAGATTCTAGTTCAAGTTCATCGTCAGAAACATCAAGCGCTGATGATGATGTTGATGATGATGAAAGGAAGGCAAAAAGATCAAAATCAAGGGTCAAGAGAAGGAAGAAAGAGAAAAAGCATTCCTCAAGATCAAAGCAATTAAGCAAGGGAGATGAAGAAGCTCATGGACCCTTGCCACTTTCTAGATTCTTTGGGAACTTGAAAGACTGATATTCGCTCGAGACATACAATTTTTTTTTAGTTGGTCAAGACATACTAGTGAGTATCGATTCATCTTCTTCGCATTAGTATATGGCTTTTTATTTTATTTTTCTTTATTTCTCCTCACTCAAGATTCTGCTATTCCATTTGCCCATGTGAAATAGATGTCTGATTGATGTTGCAAAAATTTGCTGCCTGCTACTATCTTTTTAAATTTCTGTTACATATTTTGATTATGGCATGCTACATGCTGGAAATGGTCGCATAGTGTGTTCCTCTCCTCTTCACTTTTTCTACCTTCCCACATTATTTTCCTTTATATGGCTAGTTGTATTGTATTGGCCATAAGTTTTGTTGGGGACTTGGATTTTGGGTCGTGCATGTGGGGGGACCTTAACTCTTTCTATATATGGTCTTGGCGCTAATTATTCTATGAATGAACGAGTTTTTGAACTGTTTTCTTTGTAGTATTGATGTAAACGAACCGAGTTGAACTGAACACCTTGTTGTTCGGGCTTGGCTCGTTAAGGAATATCCAAGTTAAAGCTCACTCGAGCTCAATCTGAGCTATTTTTCTTTTGTTAAGTTCGGTTCGACAAATATTTATTATGTCCAAATTCGGCTCGACTCGAGCTCGACAGGTGCAATGTTTGAAAATTTACTAATCGAGCTCGAGTTCAAATGCTCAAATAAAAACTTGTTTA
Organism: Perilla frutescens; assembly: GCA_026008535.1. Taxonomy (NCBI): domain Eukaryota; kingdom Viridiplantae; phylum Streptophyta; class Magnoliopsida; order Lamiales; family Lamiaceae; genus Perilla; species Perilla frutescens. The sequence continues at coordinate 5,311,595 of BRKX01000006.1, read as the reverse complement.
GTTTACATGTTCGAACTCGAGCTTGAAAAAAAACTTATTTAATTTACTCGTTTGAAATATTTATAATATTCATCAATATGTTCGCGAACATGATCGATTAAGTTCAAGCTCGAATATGTTTGTGAGCTGATCGAGTTGAATTAAATTAATTTTTGTATCAGTCGTCTCACTCAATGCATTCGTCCGACATTAACGTGTGGGCTTATGCACTAGACTCGATATAAAATGAAAATTTAAAAAAAAAATGGGGCTGTTAGACGTCTAAGTAATGACTTCGCTTCATTGCTAGTAATACTTTAGTTTATACATGATGGTACTTGTTGCTTGGAACATCGACAAACATATTCCAAATATTTATATATATGTGTGTGTGTGTGTGTGTGTGTGCGCGCGCGCGCGCGCGCGCAAATCAACTAAGGGGGGTGTATTGGATTGGGATTTCATTGAATTTTGATGGACTTTTAAATGTCTATGGATTTGTAAAATCCATAGACTCCACATGGAGTCTCCCAACTCTACGCAGAGTCTGGCGGATTTCATGATGGATTTCGGACCGATTTTGATTGATTTCAATGGATTTAAAATCCTTCTAGCCAGCGCTCGATGGAACTTAACGATCAGTGGACTCGGGAAAAAATTGAACCCAGCGACCACTTGAATTGAGCGGCCGCTGGAAAGTCGAGTCGAGAGAACCCAGCGACCGCTGGAAGCCAGCGGCCACTGGGAATTATAAAACTTTCGTACCATGGCAACCAACAATGAAATATGCATTACTGACGAACTGCATGCTAGCTCATCCAATAAACATATATCACATTCTGCCATTACTTTTGTAACACGTCACGATCACATGCTCTACATCTTTCCAGAACTCCTCCAAACCACTTAACCCAACACACCCAAAACAAAACCAAACCAAACCAAACATTAGTCTCGCACAAAAGCTACTAATTTCAACTTTTGATGTTTGGGAAAACATTTTTTCTTTAGATTCTAAGAATGTTAAAAAAGTTGAAGACGCTAAGGACAATTTCAGTGGACATGTAAATAAAAAGACACTGCACCCGGAGATCTGTAAATAACTCTCGAGATTCTTAAATATACTAATGACCCATGTGGATGTTTCTTCTGATCTTGTTTATCTTCTTCATGCAGGATGGTTCACACTATATGATTTATACACCTTCTGACCCTCTTCTGTTTGTTGCAGTGAAGGTAAAGTATTTGTTATTTCTTGTTGCTCGTTGTCCAATGCTCTCTCTGAAGTGTTTAGCTTTTGCACCAGAAGTTTAAACTCACATAAGTTTGATTCAAAATATGATGGCCTCTATGTGAAAGTAACTTTTTGTGTCTCTGTATTGTTGCAGGATAAGAATGGTGTATTACAAATGGCTGATGATGTAAGCGAATTTAATTTTGTATTTTCGCATCTTTCATCATTTGTCCATTCATGTTACCATTCCATAGATTTTGTGCATGCTAGAAGCAATTTATATTAATCAAGAACATGCATGGAAACAAAACAATAATTTCCCCGACTGATCTCTGTGGATATTTAATGAGCATGATAATCACTTTAGTAATAGCTAACTTGGGGGGATTTCTTGACAGCAGAGGGAGCAAAAGAATAATACATAATTTCACTTAGGAAGCACAAAACACAGTAAGTTTTATAAATAATGCTCGATGAAACTCAACGACCGCTGGCACCCAGCGAAGCCAGCGGCCGTTGTCTTCGGGTGACCGCTGGGAGTCTCAATTTCGTGTACCCACCGGCCGCTGGGTCACAACGCTCTCCGAGTTTTCCAAATCCATCGAAATCTCGTGTCTGGAGGTCGGATTTCATCCTTCTTAATTTTCACGTGAAATCCATCTAAAATCCAACGAAGTCAATGACTTTTTAAAGTCCGTGGATTGTTGAATACCTCAAAATTTTGATGGACTTTTAAAAGTCGTGATTGAATATACCAGAATTTCATTGGACTTTTAAAAGTCTGGATTGAATACACCAGAATTTCGTTGGACTTTTAAAAGTCTGGATTGAATACACCCGGATTTTAAAAGTCCAACGAAATCTCAATCCAATACACCCCCTAAATTAAAGGTCCACATTATGATTTATGTAGAAAATAATTCTTTTTTTTTTCTTAGCATGTGAAAACATTTCATAATTTATAATACTTCAATTCATATTAAATGATACTTTGACACATAATTAGTGATGTTTTACTTCATACATAGTGATACGTGATGTCTGGAAAATAAACAAACGTAATAAAAAAAAAAAGATGATAAATGAATCAACTAAATTAAAGCCCCACATTATGTTTTCTGTAGAAAATAATTCATTTATTTTCTTCTTAACATTTTTATAGTTGATGATATTTCAATTTATATTAAGTGATATTTTGACATATAATTAGTGATATTTACTTCATACATAGTGATATTTTACTTTATATTTAATGACACACGCATAGCCGTGCGTGGGCGGGCGAGTGAAACTCATACGCCTGACTATTTTTGCGGATATTTGACCTGTCTAACGTAGGAGACACGTTAGACGAACATTTTTTTTTGTCAAAAAAGAAATTGTTTTTTCTCCTCTTCGCTTCCTATTATCGATCGTCTTATTGGACTACTGTTCAATTATCTCCACTTCACTGTGTTAATCTCGGGAAGCGAACTTACACCAAAGATTTATTGCAGTTGTGGATTCAACACCACTTCACAACAATTCCTTTCTTTCTTTTACCATTTCAATTTGAGTATTCCAATTCTTTTTTCCAACACTATATTATTCCTCATGTTGCAGTCAACACTATATATTAACGAATATCAGCATACAAAAGTATCCTGATATTACTTTAAAAAAATGTATATTGAGATATATAATGATTGTGAGCTGCAGCAATTTCTCTACATAGATAAAATGAAGTGGTAATCGAAGAGCAGAAAATGCAAATGAACAAAGATCCTTGACATTGCGACAGATTGAATATTATTAAAGTTATCCAAAATGATTGAAAGATGATGTGCTAAGTAAGCCAATTATGGTAAACACCCACCCTATTGAGATGTCTCCTCAATGACCTTTCCTTTTTCTCTAAGCTTCGAAATAGATTCTTTCATGGCTTCTTTCCTCTTCTTGCTTGCAAGAATTTTTGCTGCCAAACCAGTCACATTTGGGTCCTTTTTCTCCGTTGGCGGCGGCGGCGGCGGCCGCCTAGCAGCTCCCCATGCATTTCCACCACCAATACTCAGCCCCCACACCACACCTGCTAACCCTATTGCAACATTCCTGCATTCCACATTTTTCCCTCCCTTAATTAAATTTCAACTTGAAATGTCCAAACAATAATAATATATATAAGAACTCATCAATGATGTACACTCATCAAGAAAACCACAAAAAAGCCAAGATTTGGAACTAAACAAAAATTCATGCTTCAATGTACAAAATAAATACACAGACCAACCTTCTTTGCACATTTGGTTTCTGATCAGAATCTGTGGTGGTGCAAGCATAGAATTTAGGAAATCTTGGAGATGTGAAATTGGATGATTTTCTAGTAAATGTAGAGATTGTCGGTTTTGGTGCATGGGGTGTAACAGGAGCTATATGGGCCATGATTAATTATGATTATTTACCAAGTCCTTTTTTTGGGGATTTAGAGGAGTGCGAACTTTTTAAGTGCACAAAGAAATTTAGAGTGTGGATAGTGTTTGAGATTTCATTGGTTCTTCTATGATAAGGTCTAAATCTTGTGGGCCACCAATCATCTCAAATTTTGACACCCTAAAAAACATGTGTTCTCTCCTCAATTTGCTATTTTGTGAACCACTACTCAATGGAATTCGAGAGACAAGAAAATATCCAGGTTTTGCCAAATTGGAAATTCAAAGTTAGCAAACGACCTAAAGCATATATATTACCAACTTTGAATTCAATAATCATTTTAATTTAGAAATCACTAGGTTTAACGGCTCGGATTTCACACGGGTTGCTTAGCAGTTACAATTATCAATTATTGACACAGCATGATAGCACTATACGTGTCGATATGAATACAATACAAAAATCACAAGTTGATGTTTAGATTTATCATGTTTGTATCATTATCGTGTCGACATGATAAGAACACAATATTACACAATAGTATATACAAACAAATTATAGATTTAGTAATACTATTAATACTAAAAATTCAACTTTAATACTTCTGTAGCTATTTTTTGTTTATTCCCTCATTTTAAGTCATTAACATATCGATACAAAAATGTTGGTATTGACACGATAAAAAATATTGTCAAATATCAGGATCTATGCTTATCATACCTGATTCATGTTCACGTCATTATTGTGTTCGCATTGTTACTGTGTTGACATGAAACAACACGACGCAATTTGACAGTCTCATTGGCGACTGACTGCCAATGGTAACCCTGAATAAAAGGCAAGAAAATTCAATTTACTAAAAATTGATATAATTGGGGATGGAGGATGAGGTAAGAATAGAAAATAATTTAAATGAGCTAAAAAAATTACATCAGAAATAAATGCAATAATACAATTGCTTATATGTCAGAACAGGTATGCAGGCGCTTGTCCAACTCAGCAAATAAAGCTACAAAAATGATGGAAATAAAATACCCAAAATTGACAATAATCCACAGATAAAACTGCAGAAAGCAGTACATATCACTACTTTGAAAATAGGAGATTAAAATTCATCCCCGCAATTGATCACTCATCATCTTCCTCATCATCATCAACGCCGGCAGCATTCAGAGCATTTAAACGCTCAATCAACTTAGCCTTCCTCTCTTCATACGTGAGCTTCTTCAAGTTGTACCTAAAAGAAAAAAAAAAAGAAAAACAAAACAAAACAAACAATAAGACAGTATCCAGAAAAAAGAATGCCGGCGACACAATACAAGTTATAAATTGAAGCAAAAGAACTACGACTTTCCCAGAGGACTAGGAAGCCGCAGAATACACCATTGCACGGAAACATCTATTGACATTCTGACAACATCATGCAAATACAAATGAAGAAAATAAAGCAGCTTCTTATGAAAATAACTACAAAAATATGCATCCTACCTCTTGTGTTCCTTGGGTGGCTGTTTCTCAGATTTCTTAGTAGTAGGCTCAGCACGGATGGCAGCATGGACTTTCTTGTACAGTTGCTCAAGGCCATCTGAATCAAGTCCGCTCTTAATATACTTGCTGAAGTGCGATTGGAACTTCTCTGGTTCATCTTCCATCAATGTCTAAATATGTTCAAAGGGAATAAATAGGCATAAAAAAGAAAAAAAAAAATCAGTAATATTTCCTAGTTTCTGTTGGCATCAAAATCGAACTTCCCAATTATAAGGCAAAACTTCAAAAATACCGTCATATATGACGCAACGTGGCCCCCATAAATGTATTTCCTGTGAACTTCTGCATCGAGTTGCTTAGAATCCTTTGCAAATCCTGCAAACCTCTTGTCACTGTGAGGAATATCTAACCCACCGTCCAAAGCACCCTGTAATAATTGGCAAATAGAAACCATATATGATAATTGTGAATTTTCAACCTTCAAAAAAGCATGCTGCATCATTCCAGCTAGATAAGCAATCTGCATTAAAGATTATCTGGACTAAACAGAAAATCACACACCTACAAGGCAACTTACTATATCATTTTCATTACAACACGCTAACCCATTCACATGCAACCTTTAAAAATTTATGTATATTTATATATGTAAGATGTACCACAGTTACACAGGCACAGCTGAGAGATTCCATGTATCAGAGAATATGCATCTCTCATAAATAGATGCATAGCATGAAACTTTATAACAGAACCCAAAACCTTCCATCGAGAAACCAATTGAGATCAAATTTTCGATGTGATGCACTCAACCATGAAAAAAGATGAATAGCTAACCTTTAGAGCACCAAAAACACGATTTCCTGTAGTTGTTCTAATTAGGCCAACATCAAGTAGAGCACGGAAAGGCCTTCGGGTATCTGATGGTTCAACTGAGTAATCCTCTCCAGTAGCCTAATGATATAAGGGTCCACAGAAATCAATAAATCATGCAAAGAAATAAACATGAACTACAAATCCAAAATGATAGACAGCACTATGGATCTACATACCTCTGTATTGCCTTGATACTCATCGTCCATCTCAAGATTTTTAAGGGCACGGCGAGCCAGAAGAAGACCAGTACAATAGGCTGTCAAACAACTTTGATCAGGACTTAATCTATGCAAAAAATACCCAAGTGCAGTTGCAACACATTCACAGTCAACCATTCAAGGAAAAGGCGCAGATATAACTCTAATTTAACTCTCAATTTTTTTCAACAGTGGAGCCTAAGAAAATATACCTGCAGCATAATTTGTAAGGCCAACTTTAAGTCCATACTGAGGCAATTCATGGGCATATGCGGAAGCCAGAACCATATCTCCAGTAATACTAGCAGACACTATTTGTGCAACAATATCCTTGTTGGACTATAACAATATTAAGGATTAGACAATGCCAACAAAAGAACATTATAATACTTCTAAACCAGGTCTTCCTCAATGTAGAGAATGGTAGCGCTCATCTACATCATAAACCAAATTGATAAATCCTTACAGTATCCATTTAGACTTTTTGAGAAAGAGATAACTAGATCTAAAACTGTTATTGATAACCTCAGCCTCAAAGAGCATGCACCCAAGAAAAGAAAAGAAAATTAAGAGAAGGCTAGCAAATAGAATAAAATTAAGAAAAGACAATCAAGTAAATGCCATTTAGCATTATTTGCAAAATGAGGATACAAATCGCACAACGAATCTATACTTTGGAGTATTGTACTTGTTCTTGTCTTGGTTGATTAGACGAATCCTAGCCCTGTAATCAGTCTTTCCCTCTGGATATTTATAAAAAAAATCAATAGAAACAGTCAGAACCACCATAATTATTAAAAAAAAAATCAATAGAAACAATCAGAACCACCATAATAAAAACGTGAGAAAAATCCAAAAATAATACATCAAATCCAAGAGAAGTGAATATACTGTACCTCTCCTTCTCTTAAACTTGACCTGAAACCGCTTAAAGTAGGCCCTCGACTTTTGTGCTTTGATGAAAACCTGAAATGAGGAGAAATTCACATTATGAACATTAATAGCTATAAACTGGAAAAAAAATTAGCAAGCCGTTGACATCTGTGTGAATATACATAAGATGAAGAATTGTGTACAATTACAACAAATACAGAATAAAAATCTTAATCACAAGAATAAACGCAATTTCAAAAAAACAAATTGAGCATGAAATGTAGGAGTTACCGATATGGATACCCATTAATTCACAGAACCACATCAAACAAATTCTACCTATACAATAACAAAATGCCGCCGCGCTGCCAGACAACGTAAATTTCCAGTTACCGAAATTCATCCCATATCAAAAATCAATAATTTATGTTTCTCATTCGATTCGTCAATCCACGCTAACCACACAAAAACAATCTAAATTGACTGATACAGGTAATAAACAAGGAAAAATCAAATTCAAGCGAAACATAATAAAATGCTGGTTTTTACGACGCATGCATCTATCTACATTGCCTCCGCAAGCAAATTAACAGAGAGTTTGAACTAATATTTACTGCAATCAAGCCCAATCACACACAAAAAACAAAAAAACAACAAAGTAGCACAAATTAAAACATCTAAATCTAACTGATAATTAAATTTCGTTAATAAAGATTATTAGAAACGAAAAGAGGTGAGATTAGAGAAGGCGCTAAGCCGCTAACCATTGTTGGAGTGAGACTGGAGCTGCTTAGTACCAGTGACGAGAGCGGATGTTCATCAGCATGATTTATAACAAAACCCTAGAAACTGAGCTCCCTCGAAATTACGAACATACCCTTCTTAACTATACTTGCACCCGAAACGGCTAATGACCCGCACGGACATTTATCATATTTTTTTTAGAATAATGCTAGCGAATCTAATTTTTTGATGATTAATAAAATTGTATTATTAATAAATTAATTATGTTAATTATTAAATGTTATGTTTTTACTATGTTATCCTTCTGTCATGAAATTAGTGATTTGTAATTAATTATTAAAATTATTCCAGAAGCGGATCGGAAGAAAGGGGCGCAGCTTCATCTCCTTTCTTTTGTTCACTTATATTTTTTTTTCCATCTTCGATTTCTTCTGAATTGAAGCGCATATAGAGTTGCCCTAATTATTATGGAGGGCATCAATGTAAATTTATTAAATAATTAGTGTTTTATTAATTCAATTAATTAATTATTAAAAATAATAAAAGATTCTGGCTTGAAAATCACTACTCTTTTTTTTAATTCCATAGTGTCCCGGATGAAATCATCTGCTACACTTTGTGCAAACTTATGCTACACAATTCAATTTATTAATTTTTCTTTGATTTTTTTAATTCATTTTCAATTTATTATACTTTATTTTAATTTTACAGTTATTATTTAGGGTACATCCTACCCAATTAGGATATATAATTAATTTTACAATATTAAATTTCATTTTCTAATTAATAATTGATTATTTCGTAAAAAAAATAATTATATACTCTAACTGGGTAGAATGAACCTTAATTAATAAGTGTAAAATTAAATTAAAGTATAATAAATTGAAATTGAATTAAAAATCGAAGAAAAATTAATAAATTAATTTGTGTTGCACAAAATGTAGCATAAGATTTAATCCGCCATTTCTAAGACCTAATCGAGAAGGTAAATCAAGGCACGTGCCTCAGTGAATTGTATTGAGATATTCAGTACATACACTGGGCACTTATGAAAAATTCAATTCAAACTATTGCTGGCAGAACTTAAATTTCCACGCTGTGGCCCTAACAAAGCATTTAACTACCTCAACTCTGAATTATGCACGAGAGACAAGTTATTCGTAGTTCGATTCTTAAAATTCGGTCCATTAATTTACGAGCCAACTTTAAAATATTAAATTACTAAATTGATATTTATCTTATATATTTGATAATTGCACATCATCTAATAATATCATTTGTTATGATAAAATTTAGTAAATATATCATATTTTTTAGAATGATAATCTATTTTTTAAAAATAAATGGTTAATATTTGATTTAGAAATATTAAGCTCAAAATATATTTACAAGGTTCATTTATTTTCGAAATATTGAGCTTGAATAAGCTCGTCGGTTTTGAATACACTCGGTAAATTAAGTCCAAGATTGGCTTGAAAATAAAAAAACCAAAATAAAATTTGGGGATTTTTTTCTCCAAAAATAAAAAGTAAATAAGAAAATGCAAAAGTTACGAGTTTTTTTAACCAATATCATGGTTGTCTTGGATTTGAGGGGACAAACAAAAGAATAATAATAATGTTGAGAAAACATGTGTTTATGTTCCTAACATGACTAATATGCTAAAACATCAGAAAAAATATTATATTTCAATCAGCAAAAAGTAATTTTTCCCTCCAAAAGAAATAAAAGGTGATCACGCATCCACTAAGCGAAAGTGTATCATACGAAAGGGGAGTCATGTGTTAGATTGTCGTCAAGATTGTTTGTTACATCAAGATACATCATATCATGTGGTACCAATACCCGGATCCAAACACACCATCAAAATTACAAATACGCCACGCAATATGGACAGATCCAAATTGGAGTACCGTATGATGGATCTTTACCCGTCAACAGACCGTCCGACATAAGTTTTTGTGTTGTATGAATGGCCTCCAACATATGGGGAACACCAACAGGAACTTCAGCCTTCATGTTCAAGATCTGGGCGAGGTTCCGTCCATCTCATCCAAGGTGTCTGCCCCCACCGAAACCATAGACCGTTGCATGGGAAATTCTTAAGTGTGTAAATACACCATGTGGAACAAGAGTCCAAGGAATGGAGAGAGAAATAGAGTGGATTTTGGACTGTTGTTCCGCATGTCCATACTCATATGGATGTGTGTAGCGTGTCTACGCATAAGATAGAATTTTCCACATTGCACGTAGTCCCTCTATCTGCAGTTTGCCACATCTTTGAGCGCACATTACTTAAGCAGAGAAGCTGAGAGAGTTCGTGGCCGGGGGCTGGGGCATGCACACATTAACAAGTTGCTAGTGGTAAGCATCAAGCAGTTATTCATTCCTTCTCAGCTATCACTACAAAGACATCGTTCAGTGACCATTTCTTTCTCTCGTTCTTGGCCGAAGGATTGATCACAGCTTTCTCCGTGTCAGCCAGACGGTATCCTATCAGAATCTCCCGTCTTTGCCGTGCACGTAATAGTATCTCATAGAAACTCAGTTCTTCACCTTCCTCAAGGTATAAGTTTGCTGCTCTTATGTGCAACTCATTGCCCTGTAAAATATAAGCTTCTTGATTATAATTCCTTGAAACAAAAAAAAAACATAAAGCTAGAGAATATAAAAATAAGTTCCATTAAGAAAAAATATGAGATGCACCACAATTGATTAAAAAAGACAGAAACTACCTCTTCAGCAAAAAGTTCTTCCAGTACATCATTTATCTGGCGATCTTCTGCAACCATAGCCAGTGCCATGCTGACAAGTTCGTTTGACAGAACGTAATCACTGATTTTTGACATGGATAATAGATTTTTAGTCCTTGGATCAAGAATTTCACTAATTATAACCGACTTATCCGAAGCCTGCTGCATTTCCCCCATCCACGAGCCTTGCGATAAGCTACCTCTATGAGTCGTGTAAGCCATAGCTTCTCTGTATGGAAGGCGCTTTGCCTGCAAACCCAGATTAAAATTTTAGTCAAAGTATTTAGTGCTTTGTTTGTTTCATCAACAAAGCCTAATTTTGTTTTCAATTCTGTCAAAATAACCTAACATAAATTGTGATCTCAGCATTATCCTACTAATGCGTCAGTTTTTCCAATACATCTTCTCTAAACATTTTTTCCCAGAACACTCACCTAAAACACCCAAAACAAACCAACATAGCCCTAGATTCTGATTGAGCTCAAATGTACAAAAAACTGCTAAGGATGGCAGCTTGATGTATATCACTTTTCTTCTCTCTTTTCTATCCTTTTCCAGAGAAATATTTTAGGTTCATGAGGCACCAATTTCAAAACAATGCAAAAAAAAAAAAAAAAAAAAAAAGCCAAAAGCAGGTGCATAAACGTTGATATGAGTAAATTGGTCTAAGGGCAAAAGTGGACTGACCTTTGTGGTCGATAAAATAAAACCAACTGTAAAGTATTCTGGCTATTGTAGGCTTAAATAAAGGCTAAAGGTGAGCAATAGTTCAAGAAGGTATAGAGCACAGAGCATACATTTGCAAGCTTGCACGAGATAATATTACAAGGACTGATTTCTACTGAGTTAAGACTTAAGACTGACATACTTTGTTCCTTTGAGGATTGTGGGTTGGAAATTATGCGAAGGCCCGAATGCAACCAAGACCGCAGAAGTCATTCATCAAATAGTAGCACAAGAAAGTTTGTGACAAGTTCTCTAAGACAACGAGAATGATTTTGGGTAAATAAAGCTCCAATGTGAGGGAAACAAGCAAATGTCCCCAATAAAAAATTAACCCTTATTACCCACTTTCAAATTTAACACCAAGAAAAAATTTTGATGATAAAGCTATTGCTAAACCACAAGTCCGTGATTTACTAAATATATCATGTAGAAATCCCCAACAAATTCAAAGAGCATATATAGTGACACAGGGAACATGAAATGTAAATGAAGAGTAAGTGTATTTTTATAGGTTACATAACAACTACACAAAAAATCACCTATCCAATATATTACCTGAATGTCGCGTATTAGAAGTAGCGTGGCAAGAGATCTGGAATCAGCCTGAATCGCAGAATCCTCCACTGATTCATCAGCCAAAATCAATATCTGCAAGGATAGAAGAGATATAGTTTGAAGCAGTTAACAATGATAAACGTTATAACAAGCACATAATTGTGATTTGTGAATGAAAGTATTAGTGTTAGAATCATAATATGTTCAGGCTTTCAGCAGAAGATGTTTTTCAAAATAAATGATGCTTACTGAATCAAAAGATTCCAGTGGAAGGCTTTCAAGGTGGCGCCTTATGACAGCATTTCCTTCGCGGTGAACAAGTTTAATATTAACCAAACGGTCAGTCTCAAGGCCACCATCTGTAAGCTTTCTTTCTCTTTCCTTCTCAAGAACCTCATTGAACATCCATAACTCAGAACCATGTGCTAGAGAAGCATCCAGTACCTAAAACAACACCACAAGAGTTTGTTTTCATATTGCAAGGGGTAAATGTAGCAAACTTAAATGGAATATAAAAGAAAATAAATGAGATTAGAAATTGATAATTTTTTCATTGAAGGGCTGCTGTCACATGGTGGTGGGAACTGGGAAGGTATTAGAACAGCAAATAGTCAGCTGCATCCCTAGAAACTTCATCTTTTCTGGAGAAGTTCCGGAGGCATGCTCTATCATTCTTGCAATATTACCATTATCATATCTTCCATATCTCTCCGCCAACCGCAAAGAAGAATCCGCTCAAAAGACTTTTGAATTAGTTTATGCTCGGGTAAATTTCCTTCCGGAACCTGCAGCATTCAGTTGAAGAAGAAACGGAATTAGGAGCTTCAACAAACAGGGCTTACCACAATCATATCATCAATGTCTCTCCTCCATCCACAAAGTAGAATCTTCTGAGGCTTCCTTGCCAGTGGGGTAATGAGTATGAATTTGGCATCTTTGACCTGAATAATAAAATTAATTTTGTGTCTGTAAGTTTGATTCATGGTATGCCCCACTAGCTTGAATTCCATGGCTGGAACCAGTCCTAAAACCATGTCTTTCAACAGTGGCCGGCCCACCTTTCTACTTTGCTTTCTCCATTTTAGATTAGATTCATTGTGATATACCACTATGGAATAAAAGTTCCACAAACTGCCATTCTCACAACAAGAATTTAAGGAATTTATAACAGCAAATTCCTGGAAGTACAACACTGAGATAGATGAAGTTGTTGGTGTCGAAACTTATTCTAACTACTACACCGTCAATCAACAGAAAGTTATGGTGAAGGTTATTCTACTGCATTAACTACTATGACAGCCATTGTAAAAATCTAGACATTATCATGCAAATAAACTGATGGATTTGTAGAATTGATAGAGAGAAGTGTACTTCAGTGCAGAAGTTTATGCTTCAAAATTCTTCACTTCTCCATAATTTCTTACACCCTATTCTCCAAAACTAGTTCCCCTCCTTTAGTAAATGAGATCTTCCATTTTTAACGAAGTTATAGAATTTTGTTTTTCTAACAAAGTGGTAACAAAAAAGCACCTTAAGCATTGCCAGTTGTGCACTTTACTCTTTTGTATAATTATACCAAAAGTGATTTAAATTATTAAGGGGGCGCTGCTAGCTTAACTAATTGATGGCTTTCTCTTTTGTTACAAGAATAATAAATGATATGCTAAGCTGGAATGGCTTATGAGTAGAATAGTTAATATAAAGTCATCAAGAAAATATAAATTCAAACATATTAGCAATGAAAAGAGAAACACCATTGGCAGATCTGATGGAGAATATGTGTCGTCATCCTCTGCAATAACAAGAACCTCGTCCCCTTCTTGCAGAACATAAGAGTCGTCAGGATTTAGAATAATTTTTCCGCCACTAGATGCTACCTTCACCCCACAAGGAATGGCCTCTGCAAAGCTTATCAAAACATCCTCAAATTGCATTCCATCCAACTGTGGCCATCTTTTAATATAGAATTCACAATTTTCAAACCCAAGAATGTCTTCCCATATCTGCATTGCCAAGTTTACAGAAGATAATAAATATAAATTTGGAAAAGTGAAGCAAAATATTGGACTAGGTACAAGAATGACTTGGAGTGTCAATGAGTCATATTAAACCATCAATGTATGATGTTGAAAGTAGCAAGTATTTCTGTCTTAGAATACAAACAAATAGTAGCATGGGTAGAAGTTGACCTGCGCGAGGCCTGGCTGTCGAGCACATTGAATCATCAGCCTTCCAATTACATCATGCGCCACGACAGTTTGAACAAGTTCTCCTCCAACAAGTTTAACAAGAACCTCATTATCAAGATCACTTAATTCAACCACTATGTGACCTTGTAATCCTTCTTTAACTCCTGTTAGGCTTAAAACTGTCCTTAATGCACGAGCATCACTCTACAAACATCAGAAAGTTCAAATGTTAGCTAATTCACATTGTTTTTATATTGAGGTGCACTCATTCTCCATTTGACTAACCTGGTCAGCGTTTCCATCTTCAGCAAGGACAACTATTGCTCGAGCCTTAGAAACAGAAACCTATGAAATCTCTTCTCATTAGTTTGCTTATTACATTATATGTTAGGCTTAGGCCAGCCACAAGATATGCACTTTCATGTATTTACATAAATAATAATCATTCACATGTGTAGTCATAAATCAAGAGTAACCATTGCTAACAGAATGAAGGAAACTTTTTGGATCTGAAATGTAAGTCTGAAATAGAAAACAGTGAGAAAATTATACACATGAAACAAAAGAAGTAAATTGTACAAACATACTTTTTTTAGGTCAGCTAATATTAAAGGGCTTCCACTTCTGCATATGACAGATGTTCCTCTAAAGTCAAACTCCATTTTAGCTATGTCAAGCTCCATCTCTTCTTTATCACGCTCTGCCATCACAACCACAATCCCTCCACCCAAACTGTCATTAGCTATGGCAAGTTGATTTAGAAGTGATCCCTGGAAATGAAGTAAATGTCTATCACAATCAATACAACCACAATCCCTCCACCTAAGCTCTCATTAACTATGGCAATTTGATTTAAAAGTGATCACTGGGAATGAAATTCAATCACAATCAATTCAGCATTTTAATCAAATTTTAAACCAAAACTTGAAATAAAAAATAGTGCTTTGAAATGAATGAAAGCCATCCCAGAGTGCAACAATTAGGGGCATGAAGGTGAGTCCTTGGGGATCAATTTTCTTCTAGTTTACGGCACAGAACATAAGAGCCTACCAACTTATCACTCCACCCCAGGATAAGAGTGTGATTTCGCTCAACAACTTCACTTTTCCCCTTCCTCAGAGAGTCAAACTTCTCAGAAATTGCATCAGAAACAAGTCCAAGCATCATAGCAAATATAAGCATCCCACCGAAACTAATGGATACAGACACCAGTCTAGGACCGATGCCTTCAGAATTAGCATGATTTCCCGAGTCTGCTATGTATGTCCACGACAACCAAAGGGAATCAGCTAAACTGTCATCTGTCACACCAAATAGTGCTAACCCACCAAGACATATCAACAGCAGAGTAGCAACTAACAATGCTAGAGGCTTAGCATAAGGGGTAACTGATAAAAAGGCATCAACCCTGTATGCTAGCTGCTTGTTCAGAGAAACCCCTTCTGAGTTATTATCTATCTGTCTTCTTGAGCTTGAGACATAATCAACATACTTGAAGAAGAAGAACGGGAGGACCAGAAACATGATTGACACAACTAATGCTGCAATTTTCAGACTTTTGTTAGCATCGATAGAAACATCCTTTGGTGATGAGTTGAACAAGTCTGGTATTGGGGAATCCATCAGATTGCATAGTTTGAGTCTTACATTGAGCTTGGAAATTTGATCCTACAAACGGTGGTAAAGAAAAACAATTAGAAACTACAGTAAACAGCATATCTGAGGTTGTCAGAAGAGCAACTGAAAGTATAAATACCTATACACAACAAATTGCAATTGACAAAAAAATTAAATCTGCGATGCAATCTCTTCATGATAGAACTTAATTTAAGAGTTCAACAATAAGTGTTGGTCAATTTTGTTAAATTCACGCATAAGTTAAAGATGAAACAAGCTATTTTCATCATTTATCTGCAAGAAATGATAGAAGTAGAAACAGAGAACAAAATCTTATTGATGCAAATAAGAAACGTGAAAAATGATCTCATAGCTTGCAAAATTACCTGTAACTCAGCAACCTCTTTGTGTAGAGTAATATTCTTGCTTAACAATGAAGATAACACTGTTGTCAGTATCTGCAATGCAAAACAAACCACTATCACTATTGCCATCACAAAAACTAAACTAAACTATGCATGCAAACTTGCACTATTCTGTCTATTCATACCACGAAAAATGTTAACATGGATCTTGTGTTTTAGTAGTTGTACGTTACTCTTACATTACACGTTAATAATGCAAAGCTATCATTATGAACTTTCATTCAATGTAAATTTTCAAATTCACACAAAAATACGCACGCCCAAATGCATACGCTATGTAAAGTTATCAAGAAGAGAGGGAGAGAGAGAGAGAGAGAGTAAAAAAGAACTAACTGAAACAGAAAAAGCGAGTTGCGGTCGAATTCTTAAGCGGCCTCTCAAAAATCCCGAAAATGTCTTCTCCGAAGGTATCATTTGACTCTCCTTGACCTCGCATTTCTCCGGAGAAACGGCGTCGTTGGACTTGACATCCGCTGCTGCGGGTCCAGCTACACCATCCGACAGCAACCTCGTTGACTTCTCATAGTGCCCAAACTCGAAACTGCGCGGCCTCAACCTTGAACCGGAGCTGCTGACGGAGTTAGAGCCATCTCCGCCAGCTAAAGCAGCCGTGCCGGAGTTGAATTGCTGCGGCGGCGGATGGTACGAGGAGAATCTTCTTCTCCTGGGGGTCCTACGGATGTTATGCGGCGAGTGGACGAAGGAGTAAGAAGGAAAAATCCAGTCTCTCTCCGGCGCCGGCGACGAGGCGTCGGAATTATAGGACATGTTTGGAATTAAAGGAGGTTGGGAGGGGTATGCTGAATATGTATGACAAATTGACAACTCAAAAAAGACAATTTGTAATTGTTATTTTGATTGCATTATGCATAGATAGAATAATAATAATGTCTCTTTATGAATAAATAAATAGTTTTAACGAGGATCTTATGACTTTCAATTTTGTTGTCATTCGTTTATTCAAATAATTTTTAAAATAATTATCTCAATTCTAAAACACCATGACCATGACCATGACCATCTCAGTCGTCCTAGATCTAATAATAAACTTAATTTAATAGTTTAATTAACTTTAAGAACGTTGCACTTTTTATTTTGTTTCATTTTTAAGGCTCTCACCTTCACACGGGCAAACAAATTTATGCTGCGATCTCAATTGCTCACATAAAATGGCAGCAGCTTTGGATTGTTTGAAAATCTCGAGTCTTAAAAACTTGTATTATATTTTAACTGGTTGAATGAAAAATTTGAAGTCAAGCCTTTTCTTGCTCTTGAATGAACCTACTGCTTCTCAAGAATTCCATTATTAGTGTTAGTGCTGCTCTTCTAAACTCTCAATTTTCATCCCACAAGTTGAATAATACAATATAGATATGTTGTACTTTTTTATGCATATTTACTGCTTCTCAAGAATTCCATTATTAGTGTTAAGTGCTGCTCTTCTAAACTCCCAATTTTCATCCCACAAGTTGAATAACACAGTATGGATATGCTGTACTTTTTTATGCATATTTGTTGATGTTGTTGAGTATAAAAAGTGATTAAACTTGCTCTAGTAATTTTTGTGCTAATTCAATCATTATACGGCCACAACAATACATATCCAAGTACCTAAATTTAATATTCCATCATATATCTTTTGTAAACTGATAGAGATGAGGGGCTGCAAATTATCCATTACTACATAAATATGTGTCAAAATAAGTACATACGAAAAATTTACATGCTAGAATGCTACAAAAAATTACAACTTCAAAATAAGGTCATTGTTTTAAGACCACTAGAATGTAGGTAACATGCACAAAAAATAGGAAACACAAAGCCTTGTCTATGAGCGACTCTCTTGTGCTGCCACTACATCTATCTTCTCCCTGAAACTGAAGTCTCTCTGTCATGTTTTCCACCTCTTGAAGTTGGATTCGGAAGAGAGGAGTTAACAAAATGAACTTTCTTCTAACTTGGCATCTATACACAACGATGGACCTAGGGGGCTAGTGGAGGCAGCTGTCCCCCTCAAATTTTATTAAAAAAAAATCAGTATATATATATGTTATATAATTATTATATAAATATAATATTTTTGCCTCCCCAAGTATTAATATTTTTTGATATTTAATTTATTAATATCTAAGTATGGTCCGTATGGATTTTAAATTGATGTAGTGAGAGGCCCAAAATAGTATAATGCTAAATAAATAATTTTATTTAAAAATTCAAAAGTATTTTCATTTTGTTTATATTACTGGTTTACTACTTGTGTAAATTCATTTTATTGTTATATTTTCCCTTATTTATTCTTATTAATATTTTAAGTTTATTTTCTTATATTTTAGGTATTTTTTTTAAATTTATGGATTTGAGAATGAATGCTTCAAGACTTTAATGTTATGATTTTATTTATGTTTTATGATTTCTTAATTTACTTATAATATAATAGTGTGTCATTATACTCAAATTGTGCATTTAAGTTTTTTTTATTAATTTTTGCAATAAGTTTAAGTTAAGATTTTACATTCCCCAATGTATATTGAGAAAGAAACTGTCGATACTTTTAATGCCGAGTTAATCATAGATGAATTTAAAATTATGAAAAATCGTCAAGTACGACTTATGATGCCAAAATTTTAAATAAATATAATTTTATTTTAATTGAGATAAGTAATTACGTGTAGATATATATGTGTGTGAGAGTGTGTCGCGCGCACGCATTATAACTGTTTTTCGCCCCCCAAATCAAAATTCCTGCGTTCATTCCTATCTATACACAAAGATTAAAAATACATTATCATGATATACTTATATTCCCAACTTATTCACACAAAACACAAACTCCCAATAAAATAAAGACACACCCTAGTATATATATGTCCAGTTCCTTCAAATTCCAGACGACCAAATACTTTAAAGTATGAGATAGAAATCTTACGATCCTTATTCAGCTTGTAGGGTGTTTTATCATGTGTACTGAAGATGGCACTCCAGTTTTGAGTGTGGCATGTTGTGTTGACTGCTTCGGCCCAGTAACTTTCAGCTATGTCGACATTAGCTATCATTGCTCGAGTTGCTTCCTTGAGAGTTTGGTTTCGCATTTCAGCTACACCGTTTTGCTGTGGAGTTCTTGCAGCTGAGTGCTCATGAGCTATTCCTAGTTCACTGGAAAAAACTGATCATCTGCTAATTCACGAATCCAGTTCCATTGTCAATTTGAAAAAAAAAAACTATATCAATTTATTATTGTTATAGGAAACCCCAAAAAAATATTACAATTACACACTTAACTCTTATTGAATTAAGTAGAGATTGAGTTAACATAATTTAATAAATCCTCTGTTTAATTTAATTAAGGCAATTAATATAAATTTGTGTTTGATTTTATTTTATTTTATTTAGGATAAAAATGACGTGTCCAAATAATTCTCATATAATTTATTATAATTTAAAATGAAACCAACAAATATAATGTAATTTCTGAATCCATTAAAGGAAAATACAATATATTATTTCATTTAATTCCAAATCATAAGAAAGTACTATTTCAAATATTATAATATAATTTCTTATAATTTGAAATGAAATGAACTTATATAATGCAATTTTTTATAATTTGAAATGAAATTAACAAATATAATGCATTTTCTTATAATTTCAAATTGAATATAATATTTTGTATTTAACAAAAAAATAATTAATAATATAATAATTTGCAATAACACTACAAACTTATAGTAAATTTTACTTTTTGTTTATTACTGATTTATATTATGTTTGTTAGGGATTTGTTAATGTTATTTATTATTATTATTTTTTATCTATAATATATGAAAAATGGTAAAAGATTATTATGGAATGAGATGAATTGTTCTTCTTCGACATTAGTGGTGGTTGTATTTCACCGTGGCCTCGACTGGAATTTCATTAAAAAAATCTAGAAATAAAGAATGAAATTTATTTAAGAATGAATTTTTTAATTAATTAAAATAAATATAGATTTAAACAAATTAATTAAATAATTTCCTTTCCAATGGATTGATTTGCAATATAATACAAGTAAACATAATTAACCTTTTCCTCTCTCTCTCCTCAATCATTGTTGGTCACAATTTAAAAAAAAAAAATTCAGCCATCGCTCCTTCATCCCCTCCGGCAACTGCAGCTACGAAACCACCGATCATCTGCTTATCTTCTGGAAATTTTTGCGGTACTCCCCCATCATCTTCAAATTCTAAACAAAATTTCAATTTTTTTAAACAAAGGATTAGGCACAATTATACAGATCAAGTCTCTCATCGGCGGAGCCCTTCACATTGAGGTGTACAACATACTGATTACTCATGTCAGGTGGTACAACGCCTCCAGCATGCGGCGGAGCATCAGCTCATCTCTGACAGATCCGAACATTAAGTAGGCGAAGCGCGGCGGCGGAGGTAGGTCAGAGATCGGGAAAGGGGTTCAACCTTGACTCGGCGAAAATGGAGACAGCGGCGGAGGTAGAGGAGGCGAAGTAGTAGCAGCGCAGTGTGAAGTGCGGCACACCGTCTGGCTAGGTGAGGGTGATTAGAAAGAGAAAGAAAGACGAAACTACAGCGCCAGTGGCGAGCGG
This sequence comes from Perilla frutescens, assembly GCA_026008535.1. Classification (NCBI taxonomy): domain Eukaryota; kingdom Viridiplantae; phylum Streptophyta; class Magnoliopsida; order Lamiales; family Lamiaceae; genus Perilla; species Perilla frutescens. The sequence continues at coordinate 5,290,936 of BRKX01000006.1, read as the reverse complement.
AAAGATCCATTTCTGCTCCATTTTATGAGGGTGTTAATAACTTCAAATAGTATTTCTTCAACTTCCTAATCTTCCCATCGAATTTCAAGAAATTAGTTGGATGGAAGGTGGGAGGTTTGTTGTTGTGTGTTTTTTTTCTGGTTGCACATGTTTATTTAATTAACTAGTTGAAACTAATTAAAAATAAAATACTAAAATTAATAACAGATAAATTGCACAGAGAGAATATCAAGAGAAACAAACGCATTCTAGGATTAAACGGTCATCAATTAATCCATCTATCTAACTATTTCAAGTTTCATTTCTATGTTAGGATTTTGATTACACTTGAGCAAATCCTTACGCATTCCAAACCTCCTCTCGAAGTTTCGAATTGTTGATTACACAATAAATAACAATGTGTCCATTAGTTATCTAATATGCAACTCCTAAATGTTCCAAGAGTTTAATGCTCTCTCAAAATAATCTCAACTCTCTCGGGTGTGTTGATTGCCAAGTTAATTATTCCTAATCAAGTGTCGAAACTCATCTCTCGATTTATGAATCAACACATAAAAGCACATCATTTAATGGTCAGTCAAATGACGCAAACATTAAGTACATGAATAATTAAAGTGCAATAAAATCATAGACATAAAAACATGAATTAATTAAAAGGATATCATAATTCAACTCCAAAACGTTAGGGTTTAGTTCTTCATACTAAAATAAACAAGTGAACTAATCCACAAGAAGTTCATAGCTAGATAAGAATTAAAGAATAATAAAACCCGGAAGATTATATCTGTCTCTAAAGCACAATTGCTTGATTCTCTTGGTCTTGTTCTTCGCGATACTTTTTCTCTGCTGTATTTCTCTGCTCTCAATCTTAGGGTAGGGTGCAAATTATGGAATTTTTGTGCCTTCAAACCCTTATTTACCAAGTATATAAAAGCTAAAAAATAGGACAAAAATCGGACAAGCCCGAATGAGTCGCGACCGGATCGCCCGCAGCGAGAGCTCGGGTCGATGCTCCAGGTGGCGACACGTGGCACAAAACCTGCGACCACTTTGAAAACTTGCGACCGAGCTCGCGGGTTTTGTTTTGTCGAACCCTGCGTCTGTCACGACCTAACAGTCGCCAGGCCAATGGTCACCCGCGATCTCACCCGAGGGCACACCCGCGACTCACGGTCATGAGTCTTCTTCTGTCTCATTCCGCCCTGTTTTTTCCTTCGTGTCACTCTCTCGGGGCTTCATCACCGTTTCATTTCTTCACAGCATCCGAAATTAAGGATATAACTGTACAATTTGGTAAAGTAAACCAAACTCTAAAATCAAATGAAAAGCCAAATAAACTGAGATGAAACATACCAAAATTATGCAAAACATAATGCGAAAGTGTACTAAAGACAATGTAAAATTTCAGTTTATCAAAAAGTATGAGGCAATAAAGACATGTCGCTTTCAATGTATAAAGTATACAGTCTTTGTGTGTGATATCGCTCGAATACCGATCAGTATTTGAGCCTATGTTTTGTCAATATCCTATGGTGATATGATAATTTTAAAAAAATCATGACAGTGTTATGTTTGTAGTTTTTTTTTTATGAAATATCGTATTTTCACGAAGGGTCCTTGTATTATATAATTGAATTATGATTTAATTTTAATCAATATTTTTAAAATTATAAATTATTTAATCATAATTTTGAATTATTTAATACAAATAATAATTACTAAATTATTATTATTATTATTATTATTATTATTATTATTATTATTATTATATATATATATATATCACTACGATTTTCATGAAGGGTCCTTGTATTATATATATATCACTACAATTTTTTTATTGTAACCTATAAAAATATTTTAAATTTTTACTAAATACTACTTCTAAAACATTTCTTAGGGATGCATAACAGAAATAGTTAAAATAAGGTAACAGATACGGGTAGTTAAGTACTCAAAGGGTACAGGACGGGCATAATTTATAAGAATTTTCTACTCTCTTCCATCTTCACGCACACAACGCATAAGAAAAAAATCCAAGCTTCTGTTCAAATCCATGGCGATTGAACTTTTGGTGATTTTTGGTGTTATTTATGGTGTGTATCTTTCTTGATTTTCAATTTCCGTAGAAATACTTCATTTATGTCCTTGATTTTTCATTCTTCCTAAAGTATTGGTTTGTATTTAATATATGGGCGTCAAGTTCCAGGATATTTGATATTTGACTGTGGAAAAGGAGATGTCGGAGTCGTCGAGCTTTTACCAATCTCATGTTTCAAATTGATGCTCCAGGTGAGAAACTCTTTTATGATCTTTAGACACCAAATTCAACATCCATGATACCCCTCATATCTAACGTCAATTAATTGGAAGATAAATGAATATTTAATTATTTCCTCCCAAAATCGAAATTTAAGACTGTTAAACTGTAGATTGTGGCTGAATTACGTGCTGGAATTTTGATGTTCACTGGTATTCGAATATTACTGAAGTCATATTAAGATCTTCGTTTGATGGCATTTTTTTAATGTTGCTATCAGTTGCTTGCTTCTATAAATCTATTTGAATATTCCTGAAGTTAATTGTTTGCTGCTATCAGTTAGGTCATATTTTATTTTATATTTTTTTATGTGTGTGCATTTTTATTTTTGTATGAAGTATCAATTTTCACGCTGATTAGTACCAAATGAGATGCTTATAAGTATCAGAGTTAGGTCAGATTTTATTTTATGTTTTTATGTGTGCGCATTTTTATTTTTTATATGGAGTATCAATTTTCATGCTGATTAGTACCAAATGAGATGCTTATAAGTATCAGAGTTAGCTCAAATTTTGTTTTATGTTTTTATGTGTGTACATTTTCATTTTTTGTATAGAGTATCACATGGAAAACTGAATGGTACTATTTGATTTGATTGTATGTATCAAATTTGAAGTATTGTATTCTATGGTATGTTATTTTTATGCGTGCATCTGTGAGTTCAGCATTAATTGGCATGCTGGTTAGTACTAGTTTGATTTGATTTGTATTTCCCTAACTGATTTTCTAACTTCGTTTTTTTGGTTTGTAGCCCTTTGGTCGAATGAAGCTTCCAGTCTTGTACTGTGGCCGTATCGCCCTTGCTAGAATGAATGATTTAAGATTTGAAGTTTATAAGTCGGTGATTGCATTCATGAACATGGTTGGATATTTGATACATTTGAACAAACGCTTTGATATGTTTTGATTTTGTGGTTTGAATTTGTTACATGTGGGGAGTTGGTTATGGTTGAAAGATGAAGCTGTTTGTAATGTTGGACATGATTGGATGGGTTAAAATTTTGTGCTTGTGTTATTTGTGGTATCTGTGATAGTGAATAGATGTTTTGGATTATTTATTTTGAATCAATGGAATTGCGATTAGTATTATTTTATTTTAAATTTTGTATCATTTAAGATGTTATTTTTTGGGAATAAATTTTGTATAAAGTATACATGTTTATGTTGAATTTTGTCCTTCTAATAACTATTATAACCTGTATTGAGCAAGACCCATATTTATTTTCAGAGACAATCGTAGTATCATTTGTTAAGTTATAAAGTATCAAATGTTCAATAAAAAAGTAACCATTTATTCCATGTTAACATATCATTTGATATTTGTTTTCTGATTTCAAGGAAATATAAATGTGTTTTGAGTAATGATATTAGCATCATTTATGTAGTTACAAAGTATCACATTTAAAAAAAAAGGTAACATTAGATCCAGAAGAGTATCATTTATTTGGCATAAAGATATCAATTGAAAAATAAAAAAGTATCGTTTAAGACTCAAATGTAATATCAGTTTAAGAAGCAACTTAAAATGCCAACATGTGTATTTTTGTGCATGATTTCCAATTCAAGAGTTAATCCACTCTTTTAGCTGCTATCAAACATGGACAACATTTTTCATCACAACTCAAAAAATCAAAATAAAAAATCAGTTTTGGAAATTTTCTAATAAAATTCCCTTGCTTGGCCATTTTTCACATAAAAAAAGCAACTTGAACAAGTGAATAACCAGTAAGAGTAGACTAACTAGAAATCACGTATAAATGAATTTCTAAAAAATGAAATTACATAATAATAGTATTCCAAAATGATAAATTTCTTACATAATAAAATGCCATCAACATTTTGATTCAAATTGAACTATTAAAACATCCCAAGATAAATTTAAAATTTGAGTAAAATCTTCAATCCAAGAATCTACAAAATAAATTTAAGAAGTGAGTCAAATAGATAGAAAATGTACCATTTAATAAGCATGAAAGTATCAATTGTGCTAAAGACAGGTATCAACCTGATATCCATATAAAACAAACGAGGGTTGGGAGTCTTGGAGCCAAACTCATTCAACTGAGTTGAGCTTGCTTCACCACTGTTCTTTGTGTATTTTTCCTAACACCAAATCCAACCTTTCTAGCATGCTTGCGGTACAATTCGTACATCTCATCAAATGTTTCTCTTTGAACACCAATGAGGGATCCAGACAAGTTCACAGTATCACCTAATGTGCATGAAAGTATCAATTAAAATATTGTACAGTATCAAAGTCGTGTGGGTGTAACCTGATCAGTTTATGGAAAAATTTAACCTCCGTATTGTGCTCGTATAAGGATTGATTCATTCTCAGAATCATCAATTATCACAAGAGCTTATGTATTATCTCCCACATTCATGTTAATTTCATCCATCCTTTCAAGTCTAATTTTCAAATTCCCAACAAAAATTCTCAAAATTTGAAATATTTAATTGTTAGAATATACAAAATTAATTTTACAACTACAATCCAAATAATTGAATAGATTTGATTGAATTTTAGATACTCACCTTCAACTTTTCGAGCTGTAGAAAAATGGATGAAAATTGAATTTCTTCAACGACGAAGATAATGTCGCCGTCGTGAGCTTCCGGTGCGGTGGTCTTAAGTTGTCGGCGCGGTGGTGATGGTGGCGGCGTCGGCGTTCGCGAGAGGTCGACTCCTCTCCGTCGGCCGCGATTCTCTTCTCCACATCTCTCTCTTTCTCGCGTTTTCATTTTTGTTTTCTTTTTTTAAATTAGAACTTAAGTTGTTTGTGGGCTACTCCGGGTGATGGGCCGACCCGTCTGATGAACCGACCCATCAGTCTCCTGCACAGGAGAGCTCCCATAAAAGAATATATACATGGTGCATACGTACATTTTTAATTGGATAAAAACTTATGCAAGACAAATTAAAATTCATACCATGGGTTAAGATCTGAATATTCATATATGTATTTCATATATATTATGCATTGTGTGTATATACATTTCATTTTTTATTTTTTGGGTAGATTCATTTTTTAAAAATCAACACCATTTTCAAAATTAACGAAATGGTAGCCATTTTATTAAAAAAATTTACAAATTTAACATCTGATCAATTTTACTACTCCGAAAATCATATGTAACTGATTGAATTTTAATATTTATTGATTGGAGGAATTTTTTTACACAGCTAAGAAAACATTAATATTTACAAACAATTACATATGATTTTTTAGCCGGAAAATTGATCAAATACTGAATTTGTATTTTTTTTAAATAGCCCAAAGGTATCAAAGTGTAAAATAAGGGCTCGTTTGCTAGACATGATAAGATAACATATGATATCTATGACTAGAATGTCTTTGATATATTAGGTATCAATATCATGTTTGCTTGAATGTATTAAAATATTTATAAAATATATACATATATAATCTACTGTTTGGTTGGAAGTATTAAAATTCTCATATAATTACAATTCCAAAAATACCATCTTATATTAGCCAAGAGAGAATTTATTACTAGACATTAATTAATATGGAGTGGGGCAATTTAGTTCAATAATTATAATAATGATCTTCTGTATTACACATTCCACCTAGGAGGTGGGATACATAATCCTACTGAATCATGTAGGTCTTTGTTAGAAATACTGGGCCCTTACTTAATAAAGGGCTTTGAACTTTGAACCAAACAACCTATTAGGGTGTCGTAGATATCTATTAGTCCCTTATCACCCCTAGCAAACGAGCCCTAAAGGTATATATGCATTGTGTATACGTACATTTCAACTAGATAAAAACTTGCTTCAGACAAACTAAAATTCATTGCACGGGTTAAGATCTGAATATCTACATATGTATTACATATAGATTAGGGAATTGTTATCTGCACTTGACTTACTCAATCAACTACATATTTTGCTTAATGCGCCACATATAGAGGTGTCAAAACGGGCTAGTGGGGCGGGGCGGGGCGGGCCGCGGGCTTAAAAAGCCCGCCTGTTGGCTGGGCGGGACGGGACGGGTAAGCCCGCCAAGGTGGCGGTCCTGAAAAAATGAGGCCCTACCCGCACCCGCCTAAGCCCGCGGGTTGGCGGGCCGGCCCACGGGCTTTCTTTTTTTTTAATTTAAAGTCAGGTGCTTTGAAATTTAAGTTTGAATCATTCTCATTTGTAACATATAATCGATATAAACAAAAAAAAGAAAAGAAAATAATATCCAACAAAATTAAATTTACAATTAAGAAAATGAATTTATCGGTGTTCTGCAATACATCCCCTCAACCACAGAAGAAAACAGGTGAAACAATTAAAATAGAAAGCTTAATTATATGTTTTTAATTAATCTCATTAATGAATTTATATATGTATCTCCAGATGGCATAGCAACTGCCACAAACGACAACGTATGTGAATTGAAGAGGTTCCACAAATATTGATGAATGCAATTAATGCTGATTACTGAAACTGAACACGATCGATCGATTATTAATCTTCAAATTAATTAAGGTCGATATAATTAGTAATTACAGTTTTATTTTTTGTCAATCACCAACGATTAGTCCTCGAATGGTATTTTTAACTTTATATATTACACACAGATCATAAACTTTCGACTACAGTGGGCTTATGCATGCAAATTATATATAATGCTTAATTACGCCTCTTATTAATAAAATTTAATTTGTGTAATTTGTGCAAATTATATATATTGTTTTCAACTTTTCATGTTATAAAATGACTACTGTATTTTAAATCCTTTCTCCCATTCTTTCTCGGCCCACACAAAGTAAATAAACAAGGCCCACTAGCCACTTCCCTTTTAACTAGTTGTCAAATTAAAAAAAAAATAGCGGGCTACCCGCCCCGCCGTGGGCTTTACCCGGCAAAGCCCGCCAGTTAAACGGGCCTCAAAATTGAAGCCCTACCCGCCTAAAAAAGTGGCGGGGACGGGCTGGCCCGGCGGGCCGAGCCCGTTTTGACAGCTCTAGCCACACACATTTTTACATGACCCTCCATTTCCTCGGTTCATCGCTGCCTTCTTTCTCCCACCTTCATCATCTGCAAACTTGCATGATGCAGCCCCCGTTAATAATCTTGAAAAAATTAAATAAGTCTGATTCAAAAATGTGTTTTTGAAAATAATCAATTGGTTCGAAAATATATTTTCGAACATATATGTGTACACTCGAGAATCAATTTCCGAACCTCTACAACAAGATTTGAACTGAATTTTTTAAACTAGTTTTAGATTTTGAATCTTCATTGTCTTTGTGGCAACAAATAATTAGTGATTTTGAAGGGAGAGAGAGGACATTGGCAGCGATGGTGAGCAATGGGCTAGTAAGGATGGAGAAAGAAATAGAGGCGTCAAGTTGAAAATATGGAGAAAAGAAGGGAGACAACGACCGGAAAAGAGGGCGTGTTCCATTTTTTTATATATTTTTATCTTATTTCTTTTTAATATGTGGTGCAAACAATAATTTATGCGGTGTAAAAATAACTTAAATAATACTAAATGTTGTAAACAAGAGAAAGACGAGAGAGAATATCAATTGTGTGTATTCAATATGAGGACCAAATGCCTCTATTTATAATAGTACAAGAGATAGGGTTTTAGAGTTAGTAACTTGGTCATCCCTCATATCATATATATCTATTAGATATATTTACAACACTCCCCCTTGAGTGACCAATCTCTAAAACAAATGTTGCCTCATTAAAACCTTACTAGAAAAACCCATTGGGAAAAAATCTAGTCAAAGGAAAGGAGTACAACTGCTCCCCCTGATCTTGAGATCATTGTAGATCTTGGAGTCGGCGTATGCCGATCTTGTGTACCAATTTTCTGAATGTTGATGTTGGTAATGACTTTGTGAATAAGTCTGCCAAATTGTCACTTAAGCGAATTTGTTGAATGTTGATATCGCCATTCTTTTGGAGATCGTGTGTGTAGAATAACTTAAGAGAAATGTGCCTTGTCCTATCACCTTTGATGTATCCTTCTTTGAGTTGCACGATACAAGCAGCATTGTCTCCATACAAAACAGTTGGAGTGATCTTTGATGTAGGTAATCCGCATGACTCTTGGATGTGACTTGTCATATTTCTCAACCATACACACTCTCGACTTATTTCATGGATTGCAATGATTTGAGGATGTTGCGGTCAAGGTTTGCTTCACAGACATCCATGATATAGTAGTTCCACCACATATGAAAACATAGCCAGTTTGTGACTTGGCTTGATGTGGATCGGATAAAAATCCTGCATCCGAATACCCTACCAGAGAAGAATCGGAATTTTCCGAATAATATAATCCAAGGTCTATGGTACCCTTCAGATAACGTAGAATGTTCTTAACACCATTCCAATGTCTCAAAGTGGGTGCAGCGCTATATCTTGTGAGAAGATTTACAGAAAAAAGCTATATCTGGTCTAGTATAATTAGCCAGATAAGTTAATGCTCCAATTGCACTTAGATATGGTACTTCAGGACCAAGTATCATTTTACCATCTTCAATAGGTCGAAATGGATCTTTCTTCGTATCAAGAGATCTAACGACGATTGGTGATGCTAATGGATGTGCATTATCCATATAAAAGCGCTTTAACAATTTTTCTGTATATGTGGATTGGTGAATAAACGTTCCTCCTCAGACACGTTCAATTTGCAAACCAAGACAGAATTTTGTCTTTCCCAAATCTTTCATCTCAAATTCTTTCTTCAAATATTCAGCAGTTTTATTGAGCTCTTCAGGAGTCCCAATTAAATTCAAATCATCAACATAAACTGCTATAATTGCAAATCCACTTTCGGTTTTCTTTATGAAAACACAAGGGCAGATATCATTATTTTTGTATCCTTCTTTCAACAGATACTCGCTCAATCTATTATACCACATACGACCAGACTGTTTCAGCCCATACAATGATTTTTGCAGTTTAATCAAAAACATGCTTTTGGGTTTTGACTTTAATGCTTCAGGCATTTTATAACACTCCCTCCTGGACATTACGACGTGATGTTCATGCCTCGTTAAAAATCTCACTGAAAACCCCAGTGGGAAAAAATTAGTCGAGGAAAAGAGTACATGGCATACGTTTATATGTGTTGCATTAGTTGCCTCATTAAAAACCTTCACTAAGAAAACCCCGTGGGAAAAACTTAGTAAGGAAAAAAGAGTACAACCATTGAGCCTTCAGAGCATAATGTAGACTTACAGGGTCTGACCTTCAAGGCCTAATCTTCTAGAGGCTCCCCCTCAAAACTACAATCATTGGAGCGAACTTTAAATTTCACAACTCTTCTAGAGTTTATATGTGGGTAAAAGAAAATAATATGTGTTACGTCAGGTAACCTTTAACTCACCCACTATTCATTTGTGCAACACAAATACATTGTCTTTAAATAGACAATAGGAGATGATACCATTCGTCGCGCTACACATAAAAATAACATAAAAAAAATCAGTCTCAAATATGACAATATGAGAATCAGAATATAGCCAACATTTGAATAGTCCACCAATGTTATGCCATTATTTATTTCAATAAATAATATCTATAATTTGAAAATAATGGAGGATATAGTAATTGACATGCTAGTGTCTCATTGTAGAAAAACACTAAATCTTGCTTGCAAGTTATTTATAAATATGGTACCTGGCCATGAAATCTTGCAAGATAAAATATTGTAAGGAACTGTTGGTCCTAAAATATCATCATTATCATCTTTGAGTTTAAATAAATACTCATTCACTTCAAGTGATCTAACAATTATTGGTGTGTTAAATGTGTGAAGCTATTCATAGATAGAATCTCCATAAATTTTGAAATAGATTGACTGGTGTATATATAAAATCACATAAGGTGATTCTCGATCTGCAAGCCGAGACAATACTTGGTGCTATCCAAGTCTTTTATTTCAAATACTCTGTCTTTAGGCACGAGTTAACTTTTCTCACAATAAATGTTACGATGTTATACAATAAATTTTAAATCCATCAGGATTTGCATATAAATATTATCGTTCAATGACCCATATAAGTATGTGGTCACAACGTCCATTAATTGTATATCCAATGCTAAAATTATTGCTATTTATGCTATATATCTCTCCCATATTTATAAAATATATGATACCTTTAATATTAAAATTAATCAGATCATTGTCATTTCCCATAATATTTCGATCTGATTGTTCCGCAATCTCAGTATTAAGATTATTTGGTGCACGTGCAAATATACTGAGATTTTCGTCTTCAAGACGATCCTCTTCAGGAGGTTCTAGGAGTTATTGCATGTCTTTGATTTTTATTTTCCACGAATTTTACATTTCAAATACTTTTTCGCTTCTAGCGTCAATGAACTCTTTCGTTTCTGGCGTTGAGTAATTCGAACTCGAATCTATATATGTGGAACTTCCACAGTTTGTAATGAAAATATATTTAATAATAACTCCATTATGATAACTTTTGACAATTATGAAATTCTAGTTCATGTAGTGCGTGAAAATATTTAATTCAATGAGAATTAGGTTGTTATTTCGTATATATTTTGAGTCATTTTTGGTGTATTTTTGCGTAGTTACTCACCCCTTGGTCAAGTTTTGTGGAAGAATTTGTGTCTTGTGGTTGATTTCAGGTGGTTGACATGGAAGTGGAGATAATGGCATTGTTTTGAAGGGTTTGGACACAATTGGATTGAAGAAAGCTGAAGAGTCTGGAAAACAGTCGGTATGGGCATACCGACTGGTGGACTGGGCGAATATTTGGACTGAAGATAGTGGATATCCACCAGCTGTGGGCCATGGACTTTTTTGGGCTATTTTTATTACTGTTGGACTTTATTTTTATTATTTTCCTAGTTGAATTAGGATTAGATTTCTTTTATTAATTAATTAGTTAATGATTTGGATAAAAGACTTCTAGATAGAGTAGGACTCTAATATATCAGTATCCATTGCAGTACAATAATTCCAATCATGAGATACACAGAAAAAAAACGCCAGAAACAAATTCTTTTCTCTACAGTACACGATCTTCTTCAATTTTTCATTCTTCTTTTCATATTTCTTATTTTCAATTAATTTCTGAATTGCACATCCAAGTATGAATTCAAGCTAAACGCGTTCTATTCCGGTGAAGATTAACGAATCCCTGGTATAATTATTCTGTGAGATCTAAATGTTCTTTTTACTTTAATTAATTGCATGTATCTGTGATTCTCTTAAAGCTGTTAATTGTTTCGATTCTGCTAGGTAGTTGCAAATATTTGGTAGATCGGAATTAATTAGTGGCCAATTAAATCGGTCATCCGTAATTATGGTTTAGGTTTAATTAGTGGTACAACGATTCTTCAGAATCGAGGGAAGAACAGTCTTAATTCGATAGTCCTGTGTCAGAGTCTATTGATTTTGAATCGGGTTTCTCTAGTGCATAAAGCTGTCGGCTCATTAAATCTATAGAGTGTCTCTTACGGTTGTCAGTCGATTAGGGAAATAATTAGTGAAGTGTCTTCCTAATTATCGAGAAACTAAGGAGAAATTAGGCTGCGTCAGTAAGTGTCTTCGGTGGCTATAACTGGTTTGCATGCATTAATTGGAAATATCTTTGCATCGAGGATCGGAATAATTAAGTTAGGGTGGAGTTAATTGGAAGCCGGAATACCTTTTTAAATCTGTTAAGAAAATTACATTTGTTTAATTGCTTTTACATTTGGTTTTTACATTATAATCAAGATATTCGTGTGGAAAGTTGATTACTGCAAACTGAAGGTTCGAATAGTTCTTACCGGTCCTTTGGGAGATGATCTTGCTTGCTACTATTCTGGGTAGTTTGGGCATACCGACTGCGTGTCGGATTATTTTTGGTGAAAAACGACGCACCAGTAAAGTACAATTCAATATATATCAAGAAATTAATCTGAGCAAGTGCTAACATATATAGAGCATATGTTCTCTAAATAATACCATGATATCAAAAATCAAAGATCTCCAAATAAAAATAATATTGATCTAATGTCAATTATATCTTTTACACTTTAATCCATATTTTCATGGCAAACCATATATATTAAGATTTGTTTCCAAATAATAAATTAATTTTCAAAAGTAAATTTGTAAAGAATATATATGAATGTGCAAATGAACGAGTATATACTTAATTGACGTACTTTAGATATATTGCACAATTCGTGCCTTATTCTCAATTCAAGCATAAAATTAATTACCAAGAGTTAAATATAAACGATAGGATTTAACATAATTAAGAATTCATGATTTTTTTTTTCAATCACCAGGAAGCATCGATTAAACATAAGCAGTAGATTAATAAATGGAATCATATGATTATTAATAACGATGAGTCTTGAAACCACACTTCATTATAGGTCGTGCTAGATATTAATTTTAATTACATGATATCAAAGATAAATTCAATTTAAATTATAACTCCCAACCACACCAAAAACTAACAAATCCAATTTAAATACAATCTATTTTATCAAAAGCAAGAGCACTCATGTGATACATAATCATGTCGATAAACTCATCGTGAAATTATAATTATGAAATCATAATCATAGTAATTCAACATATTAAGAATTCTTAGCACAGGCATGGCAAAAGTTGATTATTTTTTTTATTTTACGAAATAACCCTAATATCAAAAATTCAAAAGCTTCATATAACATTTTCACTACTGATGAAAAATATTTAATTCATGCCGTCTTGCAATATCAATACTCACAATATAAAATTTTGATCCACATCAAATTTAATTCCATAATTTTGATATAGAAATTACCTCGCAGGAAAGACACGATTCTTTCCTATGGGCATACCTCCGAAATTAACTCAGATTCATTTGGCTAGAGACTCGTGCTGATAACGTGTTGTAAACAAGAGAAAGACGAGAGAGAATATCAATTGTGTGTATTCAATATGAGGACCAAATGTCTCTATTTATAATAGTACAAGAGATAGGGTTTTAGAATTAGTAACTTGGTCATCCCTCATATCATATATATCTATTAGATATATTTACAACACTAAAGTAATTTTAAAATTATACCATTTTTTATGATGTACAGAGTAAAATGGGAAATAAAATTGTAAGTGTGATAGATTATGCATTTTCATTTTTAAATTTTTTTTTTGACAAATCGGACATAGAATGTTAAAAGTGAGGGCCCAAGAAATAAAGTAATAAGCCCAACCCATTAATCTACACATACATCGCTATAACACAAATACACAGTTGAACCAATACACGAGATTTCCGATCCCTCCATTTTTCTCAAATCTTCAGCTGTTCGCCACTTTCTTCAAGAACCCTAGGTTAGGGTTTTAGAACTACATCATAGTCGAAGGTAATATTCAATGTTACTGAGCTTCTCTCCGACGCATAATTCCCATTTTCCTCGATTGTGTTGTTCATGATTTTACTCTTTTTATTCATCGGATAGTCAGACGGTCGTTTTTATCTTAGCTAGTTGCTTTTTTTAATCTTTTTTTTTTATGGTTGATTTGGTTCGTAGGAAATGGATTTTTGATCGCTACTGAAGAGTTGATTTTGTGTGTTCTAGATTTGAGAAGTAATGGATTGGTATAGTTGTGGACTGTTTTTAGTAGATTCGTTTTCTACTTTGAGCATTTAGGTTTGGGTGCTAAAGTTAGATTTGTATCTTATTTCTGTGATTCTTTGTGTTTTCCTTTTTGGGTGGGGAGGGAGTAGTTGGTGTTCAAACGTTGTGGACTGGGGTCTCTTACTGAAATCTGCTGCTTATGAGGGTGCATTCGAATGATGGATTTGATGAGAATATTACCAATGTGCTGCGGTGTTGATTTTGACTGTGAAGGAATACATATGAGATTGATGTGTCTGTCTGAACGAGTATGTTTTAGAAGATAATTAGCACTTTTGACCGTGTTAGATAGACTATTAAGATACTTTCTAATATTTTTAACTGTAAAGGAAAACACTAGATTCTAGCTCCATGCATGCTGACTAGGGTACACCGTACACACAGTAGATATGTTTGGATGTATGTATCATGCTTTTCGGTCGTATCTGCTTAGCCACTTTACAAACCAGAGACTTGTACTACCAGTCCAGCAATCTTTTTAGCCTTATGTTGTTTAATTTTATATCTTGTTTGGCTTGATGGCATCATAGGTTCTGTTTTCGTGCAGACCTTCAATATCTGAATAGGAGCGAAACATAAACAAATATGCAAGTTGAAAGTGCTCTATCTGTGGTTGGTCCAAAGCCAACGGAGTTGTCAAATGTCACACACAGCTTCGGCACACCTGGGCCAGGACCCAATGGGAAACAGCGGACGTCAAGCTTACAAGCACCCATAATGTTACTGGCTGGGCATCAAAGTGCAATCTACTCAATGAAGTTCAATCCTGCCGGTACTGTCATTGCATCTGGTTCACATGACAAGGACATCTTTTTGTGGAATGTGCATGGTGATTGCAAGAATTACATGGTCTTGAAAGGGCACAAGAATGCGGTCTTGGATGTTCAATGGAATACTGATGGCTCGCAGATAATATCAACAAGCCCTGATAAAACTTTAAGGGCATGGGATGTCGAGACAGGAAAACAGATTAAGAAGATGGTAGGGCACTTGTTTGTTGTGAACTCATGTTGTCATGTTCGGAGAGGGCCGCCTCTTATTGTCAGTGGGTCGGATGATGGAACTGCAAAACTTTGGGATATGCGTCAAAGGGGTTCCATACAGAGTTTCCCAGACAAATACCAGATTACAGCTGTCAGTTTCTCTGATGCATCAGATAAGATTTACACTGGTGGCATTGACAACGATGTTAAGGTGTGGGATTTAAGAAGAACTGATCCTGTTATGAAGCTTCAAGGCCATCACGATATGATTACTGGTATGCAGTTGAGTCCAGATGGGTCTTACCTTCTAACAAACAGCATGGATTGCACCCTCCGGATATGGGACATGCGACCATATGCCCCACAAAATCGCTGTGTGAAGATTCTTGAAGGACATCAACACAATTTTGAGAAGAACTTGTTGAGATGTAGCTGGTCACCTGATGGTAGCAAAGTCACGGCTGGTAGTAGCGACTGCATGGTCTACGTATGGGACACTACTACACGACGCATACTGTATAAGCTTCCTGGTCATACTGGTTCAGTTAATGAATGTGTCTTTCATCCCCACGAACCTATACTTGGATCCTGCAGCAGTGACAAGCAGATATTTCTAGGTGAAATTTAGTCCGGTTAGTGGTTTCTTCAATGTCATCCTGTGTGATTGTGAAGTGACACTCATTGCTGGCTGTTGAGATCTTCTATCTCAAGACTAATGGATACATTGTAGGATTGTGGATTGTCTCTGTTTCTGCCGGTTGGTGTTTGTAGAAGATTCAATTACACCATGTGAATCTGTTTTAACATGTATTAATTGCTGAATATCAGTAGTACTATATCATCTTTGTGTTAGTTTCTGATTTACCATCCTGAAGTACTTTGAACTATTCAGCATTTTATTCAAATTGGTGAAATTTGCAAGTTGCTGGCTTTGATAGTCGTGGCTTGTTGAAATTTTATACATCTTTATACATGCTGTGGAATAGTATTGTTTATGAGATGCTTGTTGCCATTGTGCAAGTTAGTGCATTGTAGAAAAAACACTGGACAATTTTTATTTTATTTTTTTCCCTTACCTTTAATCGATTTTGAGAGTGAACTCTTGATAGCCAGCAAGCAGCTCTCTCTCTCTCTCTCTCTCTCTCTCTCTCTCTCTCTCTCTCTCTCTCTCTCTCTCTCTCTCTCTCCCTCACCCCTATTTTTTTTCTCAAGTTTGATCTTAGTTAATTATTTTCACCAATAAAGCTGAACATAATAGCGGATATCTGTTTGTTGTCTTCATTTACCAGTCGAATATTTAATGTTGCAAAATGCCCTTATTCGTTTGGTTCTGTAGTCTGTAGATATAAGATTTAGTGAAATTGCGAGTATCAGGCATGATTACATATCTACCTAGAATTGAATAATGCTGATTGATAATTTATTTCTAGTTAATGATATCTTCACCCTAAGTAATACGTCAATTTTCAAGTTTGTGAACGGTAGCATGGGAATTACTTGTATGTTTCAAGCACCAGCATTCATTTGTAACTATATATTCCATCCAATTATAAGCCATGATCAATTAAATGATTAATACATGCATTGATTAACAGATGTTCATATTTTAATTAATCTTTTTACATAGTAACACTGCGATCTTTATGATTTGGCTTCCATTCCATATTATGATAAGAAAGAAGAAAGAAGTAAAGAGACTTGGGAACTCATGCAAACAGCCAACTATTCCATTGCATACTCCAACCATTTTACGAAGTGTTTTTAAGTTTTCCATCGTAATACTCTAGGTAAAGAATTGACAATACGCTGCAAAAAAAGAGCTGCTCCAGGAATAGAGGAACAATAGAAGGAACTACTGTGATTAATTCCCAGTATTGCTAGCTGGGTTTCGATCTTGACAACAGACCCTTTGAAGCAGGAATTAGAGGGACTTCTTCGTCTATGATGACCTCTAGATGAGATCCACTCCTTCCATTCTTTCCTCCCATGCCGATGTTTGAGGAGTTCTCGTCCAAACCATACATATTAGAAGACCTCAGATCCTGTATGAAGAAATGAAACAAACATACAATAATTTTGTAATCTAGCAGTCTTTTGTTTAGAGTGAGAAGGGAGACATTTGGAAGATTATATGGGATTATTTGTAACCAAGAACCTTTACCTTTGATGTTCGTTCACTATCTCCAGGAGTTTGGGATGACCTAACATCCTTGGCTTTCAAGTAATTGTACATAACAACCCCACATAGAGCTGCAGAAACAATGAAAATTTAATATGGACTTTGAGTTTATTACTTTCAGAGATGTACAAATTTAACATGGAATGAGATTTGTACCAATAGCATAACCAATAATATTTAGCTTGGTAATCGCTGACTCGGGGAAAATGACAGTTGAAAGGGCAATAAGTATCCAGTCTTTTAGAACACCAGCAACTCGAATAGTCACAGCACCCGTTCTACCAATTACCAGGAAGATTGAGAAATTCAAAGCCAATGCACAGAGTGCATTTGAGAAGAAAATCCAAAAATTGAACTGGATCTGTGATACTTCAATCCCAGGCATCTCCAAGAGGTACCATGGTACAAACAAAAACACAAAACTGCACACCAAAGGAAAGAACATCTCAAGCAATAGCAGTGGACAATACACATAATAAAAGCTAAATTTCATGTTCCGAGAGTAAAAGAAAACGGAAAAAATATAAGGACGATTAAGTCTATAATAGAATGGAAGATTTAAAGCTCTGTCCAAGAAACGCCAAGAAAGCTGAGAAAGATAAATAGACTTTGTGGGACTAAATGAAACATCAACCAAGATTTACAACAGAACATAACTCAATTGGTAAGCAAAGAATAAAAATGTAGATATTGGGTGGGCAGGTGGAGAACAATCTAATCGCAAAGCTTATAAAGAAATTGAGACAGAACAAGCCACATGCCACGTACTGAGGTATCATATCCTTCTGTCTTGACTTGCTTCTCATTTTCAACATTCCACCCAAACATGGATGTTATTGCATTCTTTTTATTCTAATGACACGTGACCGCAATATTTAGAAGTAAGGCCACCACGACCACCAAGCACATAGCATGGTGCAAATTGAGATCAAGATATTATGATGTCCCGGAGATTCCACAAATCTGGATCTTCAGGTGTCATATAATTTGCACAATATGCAGACACTGCACATGGCATGTTGAATTGAGAAGTAATCAAGTAATTCCTCGTTCTTTCATCTTTTTTATTTTTTATTTATATTAAGACTACTTTACTTTACCAAATTCGGTAACAAGATTCTCATAATGGATCAGCATACAAATTTGTTTTCTATACCAGATATAGAGAAGCACTTCACGCACCTACCTCTGGACATTGCTCTCAACTAAGGGAATATAAAATTGCACTTGATGCGTGAATTTCATAAAATGGAAGATAAGTACCTGCATGGAGCAATGTAATATAAGCTTGTGATAGGATTGAGTGTCAAGCCCTTCTTTTGGAGTAGAACTTGAGTAAGAACCAATCTAAGAGCTTCAGCAAATATTCCTGTAACTTGATAAACTGTGCCTACTACATTGAAATGAATTTCCCCATATGAAGAAATCACGACACCAAAACTGACCAACAACATGTTCAGAAATAAATCGCATCTTAATTTGTCAGTTCCACAAAGAACAGCCATGACGAAAGTGGCAACTGGCACTGCAATCAGGTATAAAAGATGAAGCAAATTAATCAGTGAACTTCATGTGGATTGTTAATTTATAGATGGCCGAATAAAAATATAGAAGCTTACTTAGAGCTTTAAGCATCTGAATGAAGGCCACAGATATGAATAAGTAGGCTGTATTTCCAAACCTGTACAAGAGTAGACCACAATTAAAATTAAAAAGGACATGCATCATAGAATACATATGAATTAAATCCTAAATTATGATTAAACTCATCAGAATTCACAGAGAAATCCTATTTGAATTTGAAATTCATCATTTGATGGAATCTATATATCTAAAAGCATGAATAGCCCAGCTTCAAGATTTTCTACAAAAATTGATACCCAGGACATATTTCAGCCAAACACAACAACCAGAAGGTTTTCCTCCAGATTTTGTCAAAATCATCAAACTCTTCTCAACAATACATTCACAACACATCAGTCAGCACGTTTCAGCTGGTTCTCCGAATTCATCAGAGATTAAATATCAATTACATTTACATCTCAAACCCTAAAATTTGACAGTCCTTTCTACAACAGCCACGGCCAATGGAGTTTTCAAAGTAAATCATAATGAAAAATGGCAACAGAAGAACAGTGGATGCTCCAGTAGCTCAACATCGACCAGTCTGCAGCGCCTCTCTCTCTCTCTCTCACACACACACATACACACACATATTTACGTGCAGCTGTTGGGGAATTTTACTTTTAAATCCTATCATTGCAAAAGTAAGTTCCCTAGCTCCTGTTATTCCATAAATTGAACCATCCAGAATTCTTAAAATTGTTGAGAGGGGTGTTAGTTCTCTAATTTTCTCAATGTGACCCTTGAAAGCAAAGTCATAACTCATAATTTACTATCTAAATTATTCAATTCAGCCCTCAAAATTTAATCATTAAGTCATTGAGGTTTTAAAAACTCTAAATATTGAGGTCTAAAATACTAAAGGACCTTAATTTTATTCTACTAGGAAGAAGTACTGAGTCATAAAGCACATATGCATGCACTGCATAACTGAGGTGAGGATCATTTCCTGCAAATGTGCTACATGAGTAGAATACTGTGATTCAATTATATATTACACTACAATATGTCGATATGCCCTTTAAATGTCTTCTTGTTGCAATGCACATCTCTCATAAGGGGCCATAAAGAGGTTCAGAATCATTACTGGACCTTGGGTTTATCCCGCAGCACAAATATTTGTCTCAAAACTCAAATAATATGTTACTTATTTAAGTTGCTTTACACAATTTTATGTGAGCAATTTTCAGAGCTCCACAAAGTTTCATACTCACCCCATACACAAAATTACATTTTCAGATTAAGGAGTCCAGCAATGATAGAAGCCTATATCAGTTTGCTGCTATTTAATTTAAATTTATGATAGAAGTTGTCTAAATTTATGTTTTGTTGAAGTAAAATGATAAAGAGTCCTTTGAGTTTGAAAATACACTTGTTCTAATAAATTAGAACTGTAGTCTATTTTATGCTTGATTTTGGTTTTATGTAAATTTTGGCTCCTAAATGTCAGACCTCCATATCATCATCACCTAGTTGATAATATATTTCGAGATAGATCACCTTGCTTTTACTTCGTTGCTGGTTTATTTACAAAGATATAGTAGCGCTACAAATTAGGTGTATTAGGGGGCATTACTGGGAATGAGTATAAAGTTGGGGAAAAAATGAAGGTGTTACAATCTCTTATTCAAACTTATTCTCATTTATATCATGAACCAGTGTAAATTCAACCAGTACTAAATTGAAAGAAATGCTGAACTACATTGTTCAAATGCAAATAACGTGTTGGAGTTAGCATCTCAGGTCATCATCACAAGGGCTGTCAGGAGCAATGGCAATTTTTTGAGGACATAAGGTCTACTTTATAAAAGAAGAAGAAAAACACTTATGTCATGATATGAATTTTTAAGTTGCCTAGCATCAGATGGTTGGCAATTACTGCAATACTAGGTGACATGTCTCCTATGTAAGCAAACAAAACCGTGAAAGCAAGCAAAAAAATTTCAATCTTCAAAAAACCGTACATACCAAAGGCTTGCCGCAAAGAAGGCACTAATAGGAATCACACATGTCGCATATCTGCAAATACCAAAAGACGTGATCAGTCCAGATGCTGCATGAAGTGAATAAGAATGAGAGGAATAACTCTTACATTTCAAAAGTCATCTTCACAGGTGATACGACCTGAGAAAAAAAAAAGGATTGAATTAAAGAATATAAAGAGAAATGAAATTAAGATAAGAATTAAAAATGATACTGAAGTATGAAATCACTGAAGACATAGAAGAAAAACAGCTACACCAAAATAAAGAAAATGACTCAAAACATTTTTTCTCAAAGAAAGAACAGCAAAAATAATGAAGCAATATAAAAGAAGATCTAAAACCTGTACCTTAAAAACACGAACCAGAACGAAGGCCACCGCAGCCGAAAAGCCCATATGAATCATGGTAAGTGTTATCGGCAATGGGAAATTGAAATACTTTGGTGAAAGAACCCACTAGAAACAAGAAAAAGTAAAGAGGGAAATAAATGTGAGCTTGTGGATACCGTAAATGCAGACAAAAAAAAATATTTCCCATGTAATGGTGGAAACTATAATGGTTAATTTATTGATATAAACTATAACAGACCATGCTAATGGTAAGTTGAGTTTCCTCATGCAGTGAAAATAAAGAATCTATAATCTTTTAAAGTAGTCGGCTATATTATTGGAAAATTGTTCAGAACAAATACGAGAGCTCATTTCACAAGCATGGTATAATGATCTGTCATGCTCATCAATGGTTTTTAATTGGAAATAAATAGAGATTGAAATGGGAACTATCAGCCATTGAACTGTTTAATCTGACAAGTTTATCACTAAACAATAAACAGATGCAAAACCAACGAGTAAAATAAAGTGCTAGTATCACAGATATGCAAGGATTTTTAGTGTGCAACAGATGAGTACAAGAATGGCTGCATGTTCATAGCTTCTCAGAGATTCCACTAGTTAAAAACTTATAGACCATGCAAATATAACAAATTAATTAATATTGAGCTGTGAACTTACAAACCACACATATATAACAAATTAATTAATATCGAGCTGTGCTTACTGCTTAGTATGATTAAAATCTTAATACTTGTCACTTTTACTGAAGATTCCCTGAACATTTGAGAACTCAGTCCAGCACTTCTGTAAATAGACAGAGATAAGTACAGCAGTTTTACTCCTTTTTTCTTTTTGTTTTCTTCAATTTTTATCCACACCACTTTTGCAAAAACTGGATACACTTTCTTATGTCTCTTAATCAGACGATCCCTTAGCACTTCACTTAAATACAAAACCAAAATTCCAATGCTAAAGTATACCAGAAGCAAGCACAAAGTTCAAATAACATAACCAAGTGCGCACTGTTTGATATCATCAGGAGAAAATAAGTACAACCTAATCTTATTATTATACTTTAATCTTTTTCAGAATCATGATCATTCAGTCCAAACATATTCCCAGACAAACAAGAGTTCTGTCCAGCTGTATAGCATCAACATATGCTAACTGCACCGCTAACACACTTGAATGACAAATTTACCACATACGTAAATATAAGCCAAGGGTCACATCAGCTAGACCTAATACAAATATGTAACACTACGGCCAACACATTTGCCAAAAATACCTCAAGGAAACCAAATGAAAAATATAAAAGAATCAGCAGTGCCATTAAGTAAAAAATTACATACCTTGTTATATAGAATAACTCCCGAGGAGAGCAGTATGTATACTAGAAGATACAAGTAGGTCAACAGAAGTTGTTTGCTGATCATTGTGCCTATTTCGTTCCCTCTAAATCTAAGCAATCATGCCCCCCCCAATATCACCTCCAGAAATTTGTCACTACTGAAACTAACTCAACTAGTTATTTTACAGCAAAATTGACTGAATAAGAGGCTATTATCTGCTGAGGGTGTTCTCATTCGTCCCTTGATAAATGACAAAAACACCATTTTCCAGGCAGAATAGCTGAGGTTGCAACTCGAACAGCCATTCCAACCTAGAGAAAGCAAATAGCATCAAAATTACGCGGATAGTCAAAATTTATTCACCCATTGGCAAGATTCATCATTAGAATAAAAATAAAAACGCATCACGCCATTACAATCAATTCAAATCACACTTAGCCAATAATTTCATCAAGAACCCACAGGCTCCGGAAAAACACACAAAAACTCAAAGCTACACGCTGGCATTGCAAAGAAACATAACAACAAACACGAAGCGCGCAAAGTCGAAAAACAGTAAATCAGTAGAATTTGAGAAAAGATCGAACCTGAACACTCCAATTAGAGCTACAACTTGAACTGGGCCTCCGTAAAGTCAATCAATTTGAGTTGGGTCCAAGGGAAAAATCAGTAATGGCGACACAATTCGAATTGGGTCCTCCGAAAAACAGTACAAAAATCTCGCAAGTCGTTATCGAGGAAGTTAACTATCTCCTCAGCTGATGAGGAATTGAGATCTAAAAAATTTGGAGAAGTAGGAAATAGTGAGGAAAATGTGAAAGCAGTGAATGAATCTCGGTGGCGATGAATCAGAGAGGAAAATAACCTCTTCCAGATCTAACGCTTCACTGATAGCTAATGGTAATGGCGTGTTTAATTGTAATCTCGTTTTCCTCTCCAGTTTAACATTCCCATTTATTTCTTATATTTTATTTGTATTATTATCCTCCAATTTTAATCTAAAAAATTCCAGTTTCATCTTCCCCCCTTAATATGGGGAATTGGAATCGTTTGCGGTGTGAGGAGTGAGAGAAACTAAGCGATTATATTTAGTGAAAATTATATTTTGATATCTTAATTTTAAGGTTTTCATAAAAATACTGTGATTTTTAATAATTTATATTTTGATATTTTACTTATTTTTAAAAAGGGTGGTCTCGTGTGAGACGGACTAACGGGTTGTTTTCGTTAGACGGATCCAAACCCGACCCAGCAATAAATGTGTCACCCGATAATAAATAAGGTATCACCAAATATGAAGCGAGATATCACCAAATATGAAGTGAAGTATCACTCGATATGAAGCAGTATAAATTAACATATTAAACATTAATTATATATTTAATAAAACTATAATGAGGACTTAATTAAATTTATATTTTTAATATATGAGAATTATTTATTACAAAGTTCATAAATGTTCATGAATAAAAACAAAAAAAAATACAATCACATTGAACTATTGAAGTAAAAAAATAAAGAAGTGTCATCCGATATTAAGCGAGGTATCATCAATTATAAAGTGAAGTGTCATTCGATATGAAGTGAAGTATCACCGGATATGAAAAAAACAAAGAAGTGTCACTCGATATTAAACAAGGTATCACCAGATATGAAATGATGTATCACCGGATATGAAACAATGTATTACCAATTATGAAGTGAAGTATCACCCAATATGAATTAGACATTAATTATATATTTAATAAAACTATAATAAAAATTTAAATATTAATTTTATATATTTAATATAAGAAACTTATTTATTACAAAGTTCATAAATGTTCATGAATAAAAACTAAAAAAAAATTATCACATTGATTTATTAAAGCAAAAAAAAAAAGTGTCACCCGATAATAAGAAAGGTATCACCAAATATGAAGCGAGGTATCATCAACTATGAAGTGAAGTGTCACCCAATATGAGGCAGTATGATAAGTCATTTGTTTCGTGTTTTTACGGACATTTTGTTCGTTATAAATGTCCTTTTTAGTGTGTTTTGAGTTAAAAAGAACCGGGATGAGGTTATAGGGCATTGCGGAGGTCGAGTCTGGCAAAAGGGGCATTTTATGCCCAGTTATTCAAGCAAAATCCAAGCTAAATATTCAGTCAGAGGCACATGGGACTTCTTTCAGCATTCATCCTATATTCGGGTGGCGGAATGTGCATATCAGACATGGATGAGGCTGACTGCATGATGTCATGCCCACTTTGCTCGTGCAGACTCGACAATGGGCTGGAATTGGGCAATCGCGGAAAACCCGGAATATAGTTTGAGGATAGAGACGAGAAAGATAGTTGCATTATCCGAAGAAGAGTTGGTGATGAACTGGACTCCTAGAGGCGCTGCAACGAAGAGATAAGCTCAATCCCTAAAAAATAGGAATTTGGTCAACTTATGCTTATCCAGTCAGATCAGAGAGGGCACGCCAGTTCTGAAAATTCAGTGAAGACCCCAGCTTGTTGGGGGATCTCTAATTCGGAAATGTAACTATTTAAGCTATTTTAATTCCTGGAAACAAAAGCTTTGGCAGTCAGAAACATTGCTACAATTTTACTTTCCTGCATTTTCATTTTCGTACGTTGCTTTGCAGCAAGAAACAATTCCAATAGGCCTTAAGTCTTTGAACTTAGGAGTATGTTCATAAACTTAACGTTTATGTTGAGTCTTTTTGCTTATTAAATTCCGTAAGTTCTCTTTATAATTATGTCTTTTATTTCTGCTATTTTAATTATGTCTAGCATGCTTGGCTAGACACTTTATTCTGGTGTTTGAACAATGAAAATGGTTTGAATATAAATCTGGACTCGTGAGGCCGAAATGGACATAGTTATGCATGATAGGTTTCTGTTGATTCTTGTGCCTTGTTCCACGTGAGTGTGTGTCTGAAATGCCCGATGTGGCTAATCACTCATTAGGTAAAGAGGGCACACCATTATTAATTGAATTGACGAATCGTGATTGTGTGTTGGTTCATATAGTAATAAGGGAATCAATGGGTTGTTGTGGGCATACGAGGAATCGGTAAACACCACAGATCTGGGTTCATCTAGGGCACATTGCTATCTGTTCACTTACATCTATTTGGGGAACCGGCGGGTGGGTGACTGATTAGATATTTAATCGACGATGAATTATTTTTAAGTCTAGAATGAAAGGATGAATGAGGAGACGCAGAGAGGAATCCGGTCTCCATAACTAGGTGATTTAACATGTATGAAAATCAGTGTGCCCATGATCGAGTTGTTATATATATTTAAACCAAATTCAAGTTCAAATGCTAGAACCGTTGTTATTTGATATCTTCTTTATTTTCTTTGTGCATATTTAATTTCCAGTAAAGTGATAACAAAACCAAACCCCCTTTTATGATTGGTTACTTGAAGGTGGAATCACAGTAGCTCTTTGTGGAATAAACTTGTACTTATTAGCTGGCTACGCTCGTTTTGGGCACATGAGTTATAAATTATTTTTTGAGCGCGAAACGACCGCGCGTCACAGTATAAATTAATAGATTAAACATTAATTAAATATTTAATAAAACTATAATAAAGACTTAAATATTAAAACAACAAGTTGGAGCTTTAGTTGGGAGCTTCTCCTCCTAGCCACTTTTAGGCCAGAAAATCATGCTTTTTGACACAAAAGCTCAAATTTTGTACAAACCTAACCCAACTCATCAAAAGAGCAAAAGTGAAGGAAACAACATAAAAACATCACGAAAACAAAGGAAAAATACATACTAAAGATACTAAATTTTTATGATAAAACCGGACAAATATACGTCAATCATATTTACATATAATTAAATTAAATTATAATTAGGGCATAACAATAATGCTATATTATAATAGGGCATAACGATAAAGTTATCGTTAATGATTTCGTGTAATTAACGTTAAATAGGGCATAACGATTATTTTTAATCATCCATAACGAAAATGATAATAAATAACAATTATTATTAATATTATTATTATTATTATTATTATTAATTATACCTTTAATTTTTATTTTTTTACTAATAGTATTATCTAGACTAATGTTATTATTATTTTTTTTACAATTAAATTAAAGCTATCGTTATGCTTTGTGTGATAACGATTAATTTAATAATATAAGGCATAACGCTTATATTAAAATTTGTAACAAATTAATTTAACAATAGACATAACAATTAATTTAACGATAGGCATAACAATTATATTATAATTAAACTATAACGATAGACATAAAAATAGGCATACTGATATCTATTATAATTAAACCATAACGATATTTAAAAACAACTACATAAGCATAACGATACATATAAGTGATTAAAGCACGATACTATCGTTATATATTGTGAACTATCGTTATAGATTATAAACTATCGCTATAGCTAAAGCATGACGTTATTAGATCAAATAACCTAACATTAGAGTACAATTAAACATATGTATACAAGATCTAACGATAAATCAACTATTGTTATCGATTATGAACTATCGTTATATCAAAATAAACTATCGTTATGGCATGAACTAATCTATCGTTATGGTAGATCTGGACTATCGTTCAACTATTGTTATATATTTACGCACTATCGTTATAGCTATTGAACTAATCTATCGTTATGGAAGATCTCCACCTATCGTTCAACTATTGTTACATATTTATTCCAATCGCTATGCATTATTTTTAAACAATCGTAACATTAACCTTCATTAATCGTTATAACGTTAGCAAATCTAACATCTCCCGATTCAGACGGTGGGCATATATCTTCACGTCGTTCCTCCATCGTCTTCAAGTCGAGTGCAATGATATAGTTTTATAAAAAAAAACCAGAACTTGCGAGAGAGAGATACAGACGACGAAGAGAGAAGATGTGAGAGAGAGTAGAGGGGGTGGTTACAAAAAATTGAATACTGATATTAATGGAGCACACGACAGTTTTTTTTTTCAAACTAAAATTGAGTAACGATAGACCAAGAGAGATTTTGTTCAAAATAATTTTTTTATTCTTTTTGCATGGAAATTACAAATGTGTAAGACACTTTTCAGAAAAGTGGGGGATATTCAAATTTTATTGGTCAAATTGTTTAAATATAGTATCAATTGCCCAAATAACTCATATAGTGTTAAAACTTGCCTAATTACCCAAATTTTAAAATTAAATTGTCTAGATAAACTTTTTCCCTATAATATAATATAATATAACATGTGTTTCTATATATAATATAATATAAGGTATTATATATTTATTGTTTAAAAATGAAAAAGTATTTATTATCATTTATGTTAATTTTGACTTGATATATGTTATATATTTTTTCTTAGATATGTTACTCTTGTCATTATTGATCTTAATTAAATAGAAAAAAAAATTCAAATTGGCTCCAATATGTTTTTATAAGGTCTTAAGTCTGACTCATTTTGCTAAAAAGGTCTAATTATGAACCATAAAAAAGTCTATAATAGATAATAAGTCAGGCTAAGACCTAAATTCATATAATAGGCTCAGATTTACCGGCAAAACCCATGCTACCCAACCATTTTCACCCCTATGTGATATATTTTTAATAAGATTTTTATATTATATTTTTTGTAAAAACTATTTTACATAGCTGAATTGCTCCCGCGGCCTCTGTATACCTCTCTCTAGTATCCACACACCTTTTTTTTATTTTTTTAAGTTTGATTTTTCCTTCTTCTTTTCATTTTCCTTTTTGTCTCCTTTTCTTCTTTTTCTAATTCTTTTTATTTTTATTTTTTTTCAATTGTTGAAATACAAAATGACTATATAAAATTCTACATAAAATTACATAAAAAGTCCATGTATTTTTTTAATGTTGAAATACATGTCACATTTGATAAAATTACATAATAGAACTGTGGGATATGGACATCATTTTCCCCCTTTTTAGTCGATTTTTTTGGGATAATTGTGAATTTCTGATAGTATAGATAATTTTTGATTCATTTACTGCTTCCCCGTTTCGTTTTGATTGTTGTTTTAGATTTTAGATTTTTTATTTAGAATTAATAATTAATTTTATGGACTAATATACTCATCCCTCATATATGACATAAAATTTTATTCTCTTATATTTTTCTAAAAAAAAGACAACATTTTCTCTCTCCATATATTTTTAGGGTTTGAGATATGGTTAAAATTGAGAGAGGGTGTGTGAAAATATATAAAATAACAAACATTCTGACACAAAATTAAAAAGTTAAAACAAGGTGATGAAACATGGGTATTTTATCTCAAATTTATACTTTTAGTAATTTATTTAACTAATTATCCAGTTTCTGCAAATTAATGTACATTTTATTATCTGATCTATTGATTTAATCCGCAATATTAAACCTGTAAGTGTATACTTTCATCAATGATCAATATTTTATTGAAATTAATTTTTTTTATACTAGATTTGGCTTAGATTTTTAACAATGTAGGACTCATCATTTAATTATTTTCTCGTGAAAATAATATTACATTCAAAGTCATTTGTCGTGCAAGAATTGACATATATATTTCGTGATACCAACATAAGCGTACTATGTTAACAACACTATTAATACACCATATTAATATTATAATAATGTTTCGTAGGCAATGTCTAGTGGACTTGATATTTATGTCATTTTCCTTTTTTACAGAGAAATGGTAATCATACCCACCACTTATATGATTGTCTTGATAATATCAAGATTGCCACCGTTTTATATATATATTCCTGATTTGGTTCAAATAGGTACCAGTCTTCATGTGAGACTAATTTCAATAATTCCGATCATCTAATTGGAAAATGAATATGAGTTCACACGCATAGTGTATTTTTTTAGTAAATTAATGATTCAATTTATAAAATATTCCTTGCGTCTAACTCATAACCATAAACTACAACTTCGCCCGTTCTACCAATTTAATTATCAAACTGATGATACATATACGTACTAAATCTAGTTATCATTACCCATATAAAATAGTGAGGGTATGATAAAGTACGAGTTTGTAAAAATAATAAATGTGAATTATTTCATAAATATGCAATAACGAGAGAAGACCCTAAATTCAATTATCACTAATTATATGCATATGTTGTTGTGTTTCTATATATACCGTTGGTGATTAATATCCCCAGCAAGTATAATTGGAGTGGACTTTATAAATTTATCTTATCTCGTTACTTTGATTTTATTGTAGTATTAATTATTTTCGATCATTAGAAGAAAATCGAAGATTTGATTAATTGTGTCGGTTATTGACTGAGGAATCATATAATTGACGATTAAATAAATTAAATGTGCCCCTTCGCTTGTCGAATGGCCAGCCCCACCCACACTTGACCCATGGCCGAATAAACCCAAATGAACGGACCACATTTATGAGTAAAGGCACTCATTAACTTTTATGGTAAATTACACTTTAATATTTATATTTTGAAGTTTTTTAAAATAGTTTATTTTTCAAAAATTAATGAAATATTATAGAATTTTTTATTTTATTTTTACAAATTTTACATTTGATCAGCTTGACGTATTAAAAAATTGTATGTAGTTGATTATATTTAAAGATTTTTGATTAAATGATATTTTTACGTGACTGGGGAAATAGAAATGTTAAAATATAATTAATTACATATGAGTTTTTGGTCAAAAATTAATCAGATGTTAGATTTGAAATTTTTTTGAAAAATTTATATTGTTTTATTAATTTTTTAAAAAATATTACCTATTAAAAAAACCCCCCAAAATGTAGGTATCAAAATTTAATTTACCATAACTTTTAACTAATTTTGGATTTTTCTATACCTTTTTTTTAGTTGGGGGTCCACATAGTACTACGATTATTTATATTTTTTTCACTTATGTTGCATAATATTTGTGAATTGTGAAAAAATTATACCACACACCTTTCGACAGTATAAGATCACATGTATTACGTCACATCACCTATTTTTAAAAAATAATTGCTGATGTCGCAGGGTCTGGATGTGAAAATTCTATGTCGCACCTACATACAGTGTGTCGTGTGCCATAATAGATCTAATATGACGCTTTCATGTGTCACAAGAATTTTCCCTAAATGGTGTAGGGGTAGCACCCATGCATCAAGTCTTCTTTGCTCAATGTATTACATTTTGTGTGCTATAGTTAGTTTTTTATTTTTTAAAATGTACCTTTTTTTTAGGGAAGAATGTACCTTATTCAGGGAAGAAAGAACTCTAAATATATATTTTTTAAATTTAGCACATGAGATGACATGAAAAATATTACAGGAGATGTGATGTGGTAGCATCCAATAGGGAATGGCATAATTTCAAGTAAATTGTTACAAACAGAAATGTTGTATGTATATAATATTGTAAAAGTTTTTAAATTCATGGCTAAACATGTATTGTTATTTATTTTTATGACAAGAGGAATCACAATTGCCATGTAGTGTGCACATTTGATAAATTATACCATGTGTAATAATTTATAAATCACACCGAATAGATAAATCGTATTTGGAAAACCAACGATACAATATCTTATATTTCAATATTATTAATAAAGTGTTTTGTAACACAGCAATATAAAATATAAATTTATCATTTTTGTCACAGAAACGTCGTCGTATGCGGTCCGAGGAATATTTTCCTTCGCTCAAAACGATAATATATGGACTATGGTAACCATTTATCATCGGTGTATCTACACACACACACACTCACAATACACACAGTGAGGTGGAAATTGGAATGGCGTCGCTCGTGAACAAACCGTTGACTTCTATCTGCACGGTCAACAATTCGGACGTCCGTTCGCCGGCGTTCTTCGCCGCTGAACGCTGTCGTATCGGCTCCTGGAAGCTCGGCAACAACGTTAGAATTTCCAGCGGCGGCGCTTTCAGTAGAAAAACCAGCGTCAATGCTAATGGAATCGTATGTAAAGCAGTTTCCGTGGAAGCGGAGACGGAGATTGAAGGACTCAACATCGCTGAAGATGTTACTCAGGTCACACTGTAGTTTCTCTATTCAATTGAGTTTAGTAAGAAATGTTAATTGTGTGTTTGGATTTGATGATTTTGCTATATGCTTATGAAATTGGTCACGAACTTGAAATTCTGAGATTATTAGGAGAATGGAAATCGCGTGACCTTTATAATAGCATGTAAATTTAAAAAAAACGCTTCAAGGTAAAGGAGAATGGAACCTTAAAGTTGGATATTTGGATTTTAGCCGCTCGTGGGGTTACTTGTTTGGTTTTTGTGCATGTGGCAAAGGGTGTAATTGCTTTTGGTGTTTGGAGTTGGTCTTTCTTCCTTTCCCGTTCCTTGTCTTGATTAATTATGGCGAGGCTGTTATAAATTTCCTTGAAATATATATTAGGTGATCAAATTAACTTGATACATTCATACATATTGAAAGGATGAGTGACGTTATTATTGTGCCTTAGCTGAGTTGTTGCTGAAATGATTTGAAGCTCAGGGTTAATGAACAAGGATACAATATTCTTGGGTGCATTGATACAACATGTTATCATTGGGATCTACACATGATACATACATCTTATATTTAATTCTTGATTACTTTTTGGTTGTGTCATTCTTTTGTTGCTGCGATTTGCAGTTGTTTTTCTCAATATTTGTTACTTTCTAACAGCTAATTGGGAAGACACCGATGGTTTACTTGAACAGCGTTGTAAAAGGTTGTGTTGCAAATATAGCTGCAAAGCTTGAAATTATGGAGCCATGTTGCAGTGTCAAGGATAGGTTAGAGCTGTTCTGGTCATCACTTGCAGTTTTTTGTATTTATGGCATTAGAAGATCTGTTAATCTTTGGGCTTTGTGTGTAATACTTTTCGTTTTTTGACTTGTTCAATATTCCAATTTCGCAGCCGGCGAACTTTCTCAGAATTTAATTTTGAGGTGTTTCCATATTAGGCTTATTTACAGTAATATCTTTCTTTCAGGATAGGACTCAGTATGATTACTGATGCCGAGCAGAAAGGACTTATTACTCCAGGAAAGGTAAGATGAAGAATCATAATCTCTGAGTTCTGCTTTGTGATAATATTGTCCAATTGCGTTTTATGTGCTTTCTTATGCTAGGATCATCCTGGTTTGGCTATTTTCCATAAACATTCATGTGTGATGTACATGTTAATATTTATACAGTAGTACTTCCTCCCTGGTGATCTTTCCTCATCTTTGATGTATTGCGTGCTTATCTGTGGATGTTGGCTATTTTCTAGAGTGTATTGGTTGAACCTACCAGTGGAAATACGGGAATAGGACTTGCATTTATTGCTGCTTCAAAAGGCTACAAGCTCATCTTAACGATGCCGGCATCCATGAGTCTTGAGAGAAGGGTGCTCTTGAAAGCATTCGGAGCTGAACTAGTTCTAACTGATGCAGCTAAAGGCATGAAGGGAGCTGTCCAAAAGGCTGAAGAAATATTAAATAGCACCCCAAATGCATACCTACTTCAACAATTCGATAATCCTGCAAATCCCAAGGTTCTTACTGATGTCCAAACTAAATATATCTTTTGAACAGTATTTTTACACCTCTTCTCTCTAAGTCAGTTAGTGGAATTAGTCTCTTAGTTAATGAACCTTGAAAAATTGGTTGGATAAAGATCTTCCCAAATATTGTGCTATAGCTCTTTGACCTTACCGATTCTAGTCACTTGGCACAGACCATACCACACTTTAAATTCTAAATTGATTATTCTTTCTTCATGCTTGTACCTTGTGATCCTCAATTTGAATTCAGGAACATATTTTGGTGTCCTGTATTTTAACTGGTAGTGAAGCCGTGAAGGGATTAGGGATGGCATTGAAGTAAAAAAAATGAGGATTCTAAATTTCTAATTACATTGACCCTGCAGGTTCACTATGAAACCACTGGCCCTGAGATCTGGGAAGATACAAAAGGCAAGGTGGATATACTTGTTGCTGGAATTGGCACTGGCGGAACTATTTCAGGAGTTGGCCGTTATCTAAAAAAATACAACCCTAACATTAAGGTAATGCCTTTCTCCATTAAACTTGATCCGTGCATAATTGCTACATGAAAATGGTGTATGTCAGTCTGTTGATGATGAAAGCTGGCTGTAGAAGTTACATTTTTTTAAGATCCCTTGTTTGCTCCTCTTTAGGTTATTGGCGTGGAACCCACTGAAAGCAACATACTGTCTGGTGGAAAACCTGGTAAGATGGCAGGTTATTATGTCTTTATGTGTTAGTTTTCCTGGTTAAATATGTGTATGGTTGTGGTATTTGCAATTTGAAACTGCAGGGCCTCACAAAATTCAAGGGATTGGAGCAGGTTTTATTCCGAAGAATTTAGATCAAGATGTGATGGATGAAGTTATAGAGGTCTGGATTTACCTTATTGACATACTTTTCTAGTATCTACTTTTTTGTTTTGCCTTGATTTAAGAGTACTCACCCTTCAAGATTATCTATTTATCAAGAAGGGAAAAACCATCATTTTGCTTATAACATAACATTTCACAAGAAACAAAAAGGGAACCTTGGTTTGCCGTCCCAATTAATTTTATGGGTGGCATCATTCTTTTAACATGGGTAACTTTGTTCATAAGTTCGGCAGCATCATTCTTTTAACATGGGTAATTTTTGTTCATAATTTGTTTGCTTTGGACATTTACTTCATATGAACAACTACAATACTCTTGCAAAGTTTAGTTAGTAGACTCTTGGCTGTTATTTGATATGTCTTATTTACACTAGTAGTAAATGGACCGTGTTTTCACTTTTCCCGAACTAGTTTTATTTTTAGTAGTTCAAAGGTACCAAAATTCAGGTTGGAGCTAGGTTTCCTTGCAACTGGCTGCAGTGTTAAAGCCTGATTTTCAGAATTCAAATTACCTGATTTTCCTGACATGTTTATTTTGTGAATGTTTGTTAACTGGTCCTTAGTTACTCCAAATAGTAATTTTCATGATTTTAATAATGCACGTATTTGATTTGTAAACTCGATCTTTTCTCTGCTGAACGGCTCTTGATTCTTTGTCAGATATCAAGTGATGTAGCTGTGGAAACTGCAAAGCAATTAGCTCTCCAAGAGGGCCTGCTGGTTAGTTCATCATGATATCTGTTAGACAAAAAAAAACATATTGCATCATGCTAAACTACAAGCTCATCTGATATTTATAACATCTGCAATCATTGCATGTTGTCTCAGCTTGTTACACCAATTAGTTGTAGTGGCAATGAAAGGATGACCATTGGATATGCTCACCAAAAACATCAGATTTTCATCCATAATACACATGTACACACATACATACACACTGTTTACACAGGCCCTCGGGGTGGGTTGTAATCAATTCTAATGGTCAAGCACACATTCATCAAACTTCAGGGTGTTATCTTACCTTAATTCATAATCTTAAACATTCCCCATATGAAGTCTATTACTTCATATTGAATATGTTGTATTGTGGTTGTTCTGCCAGCTTGTCATCATTAAATGAATTTTTACTGAAAATACTGTATTACTGTCGTATTTTTCTACCAATATGCATATGTTCAAATAATTGTTTGTGAATTGCTAAGTGCATGTTTCTGCTGGAATATTCTTGCCAGGTGGGTATTTCTTCTGGAGCTGCAGCTGCAGCTGCTATTAAGGTCGGAAAGAGACCTGAAAATGCGGGAAAGCTTATAGCGGTACTTATATATTTTTATTTATTTCACATTGATGATATCTTATATTTTCTCCACTGCTGTTCTGTTCCCATTAACTTCACCTGAAGGTCTGAATTTAAATACAAAAGTTGCGATTTACTTGCAAAATCTATGATTGCATGGTTCTGGTGTTGCTACTTTGTGTATCGGATAATAAGATTATACGCCAGGTGATGGTTTGAGATCCGGTGTTTTTGTAGGTTGTGTTTCCTAGCTTCGGTGAGAGATACTTATCGACAGTTCTTTTCCAGTCCATACGAGAAGAATGTGAGGCAATGCAACCTGAAGCATAAATTTGATCGGGTAGCCAGAAGGAACTTGAACTTGAATTTGCCTTCAATAAGTGTTGATTGGTATAATGCAACATCTGAGAAGAAGGATATGATTGCAGGATCGGTTTTTGTCCTAGTATTGTAGCTGAATTATTGAAACAATGCCCATAACTCTTAAAAGAGTTTTGAATTCTTCTCATCTCTCAAAGGGATGATTCAGCCATCTTCTTGTATGGTACACAGATTATGCTCCCCTATTTATTCTACCTAGTATAGAAATTGTGCCTCTAATTGTATGTTCTACTTGACCACATATATCTATTTTCTGACATAAAATGGAATGGAAAATTTAGTTTCCAAATTGGTAGTTTTGACAAAAAGTTATATCTAGGTTGAATTATTTCGTCTTATCAACTTTCAAAAAACAGAAAGAAAAAATACCCTCCAGTTTTTTCTTAAAAAATTTCTATTCTACTCGTTTAAAGTTTAAGCCCCGAATCTTTTTTATTTAACGCTTCCAAAAATTACTTTGATAGTTGGTTTTCTTTCTTATTTATTTATTTTTTTCCTTTTTAATGAATTATATTTTTCTTGATAAATTAATGCCATTTTACAGTATTTCACCGGATCAGATCCTCTGGTGTCATTCCTATTCTACTTGGTGTTGCATAACTAGATTTTTTTTAAAAATTAATATACCATAATTAGGATGGATGAACCCTAAATTAAAAAAATAAATTAAATTAAATCATAATAAATTAAAAAAAACAAAGACTTGGAAAAAGAAATGTAACAGGAAATGCAATAGGTGATCGGGTGCGGTATTTCATGTCTTAAATATCAATATTATTAATAATAGGGTTAAATGCTTTTAAAATCACGAACTTATATGGTTTTTGGTTTTGGGGTTTTTTTTACTCACATATCTAACATGTGATATTGAGGGGATCGAACTCGTGACCTTTGATATCCACTTATATAATTTTTGATTTATAACATGAATTTTAAATTATATAAAAAAAACACACGTATAGCACGTTTTGCAAATCTAACACAATTAATTGAAATTGGTGTTTGTTTAGCCTTTTATAGAAACATCTTGAAATACTCCAAAATTGGAATCGGTATTAAATTTATAAAATATGTTAAGTTTGTAATTTTGGTGTAATAATTTAAAGTTTATGTTAAAAAAAACATGTAAAATTCATGAATTTAAAAACATTTAACCCTTAATAATATAATCGACAACTATTTTTAAGAAAAATATTCCCTTTCTATATATATTTTTAAAGAAGTCACTATTTTTTTAATTTACATCATTATCATATGAATAAAATTCATAATTTTAGAACATAAAATTTGGATTTGATTTACGTATGAGTTATGACAAGCCATCAAATTAAAGAGAACAATATGCCGCAAAGTTCATACTATTATTTAGAAAACCGTTGATCAATCCTCGTTTTAGAAAAATAAACAATATACTAAAAATTTGGAGAAGTTAATTTCGTTCCTCTTACCTTTGAGTTATTGCACTCCTTTCGGCTCTTTTTTTTTCGCCTCCCGTGAAAAGTCTAATGATAGAAAAAAGAAAAGAAAAGTGAATTTTAATAGATCACGTGTGATATGTTTTAGATGCCTCATTATTATTCACGCACCAACAACAATAATAAAAGAAAATATTTTTTTGGTTAAAGATATATTTTCTCTACGCACCAACAACATTAATAAAAGATTTTTTTTTGGTTAAAGATATATTTTCTCTACAACTTTTAAGATTGAAATTTTATTTTACATAATTCCACTGCAGGTTCTTTTAATATTTTATAATTTTAATTATTTCCTTTAGTTTAGATTTCATTATTTGTGAGTAATTTTTATAAATAATTCTAGAATTTGCAGCATGCATGACATTAATAATGAAAATTAATTATCATGCCATGTTTTTAACGCGATCCTGTCTTTCCTAAAACCATCGTAATGCATAATTTCTCTCTTTTTAAAAAAAAAGGGAGTTGGGGTTGGGGATTATAATTTATTAGATGGCTTACGACATCTCCAATGCTAAGCACCTATTTGGTGCAGATTCTGCACTAAATAGGTGCAATTTCAGCACCAATTTTTATTTACAGTTTCAATACTCAGCATTAAATTTTACACCAAATAAGAATATTCTCTTAAAGATTCCATTTTATTTTATAATTGAAATATGAATATGGTTAATGATTTTTTTTAAATGATGATTATCCAAAACTAATAATACAAATTAGAATCATACACAAAAAAAAGAAATTAAATTAGAATCATACAAAAAAGAAACCAAGCTCGTGAATCCCAATCGTTTTCTCATCAAGGAGAATTTTCACAATTCAATCAATCCAGAGGTGAAGGACACGGGTTTGAGGATTCTTCAAATGATTTCGGTCAATATTATAACATCTTAGAGGATCTAGAAATGATTTGTAATGTGTTTTTTCAAGTAGTTTTAGTTATTTGTAGTGTGTTTTTAAGTTAATTTTGTAATATGTAGGACTTCATTCTATCCATTATGTTTAATTAATTGTGCTTTAATTGAAATTATTTATTTATTTAGATGATTTATAATTTAAATTAAGTGAATATATAATTTATAAATTAAATTAAATTTATTAAATAATCTATTTAATAATGATTTTAAACAATAAAATAATTCATTAAATGTTGTGGGATCCATCAACACTAATTTGGTGCAGCACCAAATTCTGCCTAAAATTTGGGACAGAATTTGGTACTGCACCAATTTGGTGCAGGATTTGGGACAACATTGGAGTGGATTTCTGCACCAAATTAGTATTTTAATCCAGCATTGGAATTTCCCTTAATATATCAGATCTATTTCTTTAATGGGCCGAGCCCATTAATAGCCCATCTCGGTCCATAATTAATGCAGTAAATTAGAAGTTGGTTTTGGGCATTTCCACAAAATCATATTGCCATTTCAGAGGAATCTCAGAGAAGAAAACAGACGCGAGTAGGGTTTGAGATCAGGTTCGATCTTTCTCTCTTCACAATAGTGATTCATTTACTTTATTAATTCCGTGTTCAATTTAATGTTTCATTTTGAGTTTGATGATTATTTGAAAAGGAAATTGTTTGAGAAAATGAAAGAGATTTCCTGAGTTGTTTCATTTTTAGCTCTGAATACTGTTTTTGCTGATCTTTCTGCAATTAATTGAAAGAGGAAATTGTTTCATAGTTTGGTAGGAGATTGAACGAGAGAGAAATCTATGCATGTTACTACGTTAGTAATGTATAGGTGATATGGATAGTGGTTGGATGATTAGGACAACCTTATTTTTAGTGGAAAAAAAGAAAGTTAAGGCAATTTGTAGTACAGACTGCCATTTCCCTCTGTTTTCATGCCCTGCAATGGAACTTCAAAGCTAATTTTCCTTTGGAAGGGCAAGATGGAAATATACTTCAAAGCTTATTTCCTGATGGAAGAGCATGACTGAATGTGTGCAACTATTGAATTCTGTGAGGTGTACTCTCTTGAGTTAGCTTTGTGATTTTGTGTATGTGATATGGTAACCTGAACATGCTAATGAGGGTAAGATTTTTGGTGATATTCTTCTATGTAATGAGCTTCTTATTTTTGTGAACGTCATTTAGTGTCGTAGACAGTCTACTCGAGTAACTTAGCCGTGTTTTTGAGATATGCCTAAATGCTTTGTAATAACTGATAAATGAAGTAACATCCTTGTGATCACTGATCAGAATAAGTGGTGCGTCTCTATTATAAACTTGATGCTAGTTTTCTG
This sequence comes from Perilla frutescens, assembly GCA_026008535.1. Lineage (NCBI taxonomy): Eukaryota > Viridiplantae > Streptophyta > Magnoliopsida > Lamiales > Lamiaceae > Perilla > Perilla frutescens. Next base: position 5,251,713 of record BRKX01000006.1, on the reverse strand, counting down.
CTCTACGTGGTTTTATTGATTGTAAACTTCTGATTTTCCCATTTTGGGGAATGTCTAGAAGTATTGGGATGTGTTGCAATGAAGGTAGAACATTGAATTATTGTAGTTAATTGTGAATTGTTTTTTTTTTATTATTGTTTTTTTACATTTGCCTCCTTTCAGCATGTTAGAACAGTGTTAGGTACAAAATGGTGCTTCATAGCTCTGTAATTTGTTTTCACAATAAATGTGCTTGCTTTGAAGATTGGATATATATAAGCGTAATGATTTCCTGACTCGGGGTTCCTTTGTACCTTCCTCAAATGAAAAGAGAGAAAATGAAGGGTTGCGTGATGAGACTTGAATAAACAACATGGTGGTCTTGCGACTTCTAGGGTTTTCAGTAATAAATATTGACATCTACTTTGCAGCTTCTACAGTTCTCGCGTGGTTGTGCAACCCTTGTCTAATTTGAGTTTCTAACATATGTAATTGCTCTTCTGAACATGAATGTATATTTTCCCATCGACAGTTGAATTCTTGTATAAATGAGCCTCTGTTTGTTTAACCTGTTACAGGGGGAGCATAGATTAAAGGCTGTTTATCCTGAGATGTCTGGGATTTCAGGATTCCAGGCCCTTGCACCAAAGACCAAGAATATGGTTGTTGCTGGAGGCCTGTCAGCATTTGTGTTTGGGGTGTATTTCTACACGATGAGAGCGGTTGGTGGTACAGATGAACTTCAGGTAGCTATCGACAAATTTGAAGAGCAGAAACACACGAATGAGCAAGCAGCAGCGTTGGCACCTAAGACTTAGTTACAACTTATATCTAATATCAACAGAAACTATGTAATTAGCTGAAAGTTGTGGTGGTGCACTTTATCCTCGGCTTGTTATGGTTTCTTGATATTTGAATAAATTATCGATTTTGAAGTTTTTCCATTGGAAAATTGAGTATACATTCCATCTGTAGATGATCTTTTTGAGAGAGATGATTTTGATCAAATCTCCAAACACATCTGGGATTATATTTTGGCAAGCTGTCATTTTCACTTTCACTCAGTAATAATTTCACACGTGAAAACTCGTACGAGCCCCAATACTCAAAACCAGGTCCTGGCCCGATCCAAAGAATGATACAATTGTATGTGAAATAAAATATGGATCCAAATATGGGCAACAACTAACAAGTTTGTGAGTATTAATGGGATACAGAAAGCTAAAGGTGGATCAACTCTTCATAAAATGATAAATGGTTAATAAATAACTCATTATGATAATATCCTCCCATAGGTAAGCCTCATTGTCGCCACAGATGAAATCCAGATGAATTTTTGATCCCATCTGTGAAAAATAAAAATAAATAGAAGACAAAACATTAGAGTGCAACAAATTTCAGCACTACATAGAGATATGGTTTCTAATTCTCGATTGACAGATATGCTTTCAATTTTCCAGCAACATGTGGGATCAAATTGATGCTGTCTTTAACAGAGAGATCAACGCACGACTCCAGATCATTCCGGGCATTGTTGTAGTTCGGTTGGAGCTTGGCCGCCTCGTATTTATCTTGGCAGACAGTCAGAGACCTGCTCAATCTTTCCTGCATGTCATTGGAGATGCTACATTAGGATTTACAACTAACAGTCCATACTAAACTTATTTTCTTGAATATACTGTCCAACTAACCAGAGCTGCATAATCATTCATATACGACATATCAACAACGGTCACAGACAAACTACCACACTTAGGTTTTAGTTCAAATCAATTTGATGATGATGTTACTAATATCATACAATAAGCTGCTTCATAACTATTTTCAACTCAGATCAAATAAGTGCATACAAAACACATCTTCCAGGGTTCTATATAATTCTAAACGGAGAAGTTCTCGAGTAATTATCGATCCATTCCTTGTTAGAGGAAGCTTATTGATTCTTTAAGCCTACCCTTTTTAATGTATGGTTAATCAAATTAATATTGTGCCATACACTCAACCAAAGAAACCATTAGAGCACTAAATTAGGTATTAATGCATGAATCCAAATTGGGGATAACTATCTAATAATGTACACTTCTCTATATTCTATCAACAGTATGCAATTCTCTACATTTAAATAATTTTCTAGTATATTATGATTTAGAAAATGATTAGATAATAATAAAAATCTAGAATGTTGTAGATGAAATTGAAGGGAAGAGGAAGTATTTACTTGGAACTTAGCCATCTCGTTTTCGACAAGATTCTGCGCCTTGAGCACCGGCACGCTGCAATTCTCCACACAATTGCTTATCTCCTCCGGCTTCCTCCTCCTGTCGAAGCACTCGTACGCACACTTGAAATACGCTTGCTGCATTCAATTAATTAATTGTAAAATTGAAAATAATGTAAATCAACGCAACGCATGGATGATTGGTGATCATGTCAACAAAAAGAAGAGAGAGAAAAACCTGGAGGGTGAAATTGATGTGGTCCTGGATGCCGGAGAGATGCTCCTGCGCGGCGGCGTTAACCTCATTCAGTTTCTGTCTCAGTCTCTCGTTCACTAATCTCTCTTCCGCTGCAGCTATGTGATCCATCGATCTCACTCACTCACTCCCAAATTCTGATACGATTTGGATTTTCGAATTTCAATTTTGGATTTCAATTTGGGGTTTAAGGGTTTATGGTCTAGCTCTTCAGCTTCTCTTCTGTTGTGTGTGTTTTCTTGCGGGAGGGTCCGAGGGTATTATAGTAATCTCATATGGTTGGTTAGGCCCAAAACATTTTTAACATCATAGACATTTTTTTTTTATTTTCTTTTAGGGCTTTGGCCCAGAGTTAGTGTTGTGTTATTTATTAATTCGGAATTTAAACAAAGAATCAAATAATTTTCTGTGGTGAAACAAAATATCTCTAAAAAAAGAACCCCCAAAAAAAAAACCCTGCATTTTAAGAACCCTTTTTTGTATCAAAATATATAATATTTCGAAAAAAATTCCAACGATTTCCAAATATCTATTCTATATTTTCTCTATAAAGGACCAGAAATACATTGTTTGAAAGAAACCAGTTTATAATTAAATGAATGACATTATTATGAATATATGACTAAAAAAAATTATTGTGTTCATTATTGATTATATTTACTGTATTATATATTAAACATCCCAAACTATTTTTTTTCAAATATATTCCAGATTAACATTTTTATCAATTAAATACCTAAACTATTAGAAATTAATCAAATCTTTCTGTGGATACATTTTTCAATCATAATTTATCTTATGCTTGGGCTAAATACTCTATCATCTTTTTGTGTTGTCATCAAATCGACCATTTCTATGACATAACATATTTTTGCTGGGAAAATTCATTTGATTAGTTTTTAAATAAGTTATGTATTTAACTAATAAAAGTGTTAATTTAAAATAGATTTTTAAAATATAAGTAATTTGATATATAAATGATAAATCACCTTTTATTAAACTATGTTTTTTAAATCATAATGGGACAACGTTTGCACTTTGCTTGCATTTTCCTTCGTATCTCGCTTTATCACTTCGTTGAAGTGCTAGTGAAATTAAATAATTTGGAAGGTGGAACAATTCTATACAGTATACTGATAGACAATTTAAATAGGGGTGGCCAAAAAAACACCATCTTTTTCAAGTTTTATTATGTTCATAATTTCAATATCACTTTTAAAACGTTACAATAATCACACTATCTTTTAATTTAAGGTTAATTGCTAAAAAATTCACGACCTTTGAACGAATTTATAATTTAAGCATCACTTTTAAAACATTGTAATAATAACCTAACCTTTTAATTTGTAGCAATTCAACACTCTTAATTTTTTTCCAATGATAACAATATTTTTCGACGTATTCATTTAATTTCAGGTTTGGAGTATTAAATAAGAGCGTTCTTATTGTGCAGCGTCAATTTTCTAGTCGCTAATTTTTTTTATGTCTATTTTGCTACAAATTAAAAGTTTGAGTTATTATTGCAACGTTTTAAAGTGATGTTTAAATTGCAAATTCATTCAAAGGTCGTGAATTTTTTTTGCAATTAACCCTTTAATTTATAACAAATTTGACACCCCAAAAAATTTTAGGCAATCGAAAATCCGAAGCGGACTATTTTTCCAACGTGTACATAACTCCGACGAACTTAAACAGTTTGGAATATTTACAAGTCATGAATTCCGACACACAATTCATATTGCAAGTCGTTCATTCATACATGCGTTGAGAAAAAGTTCACGATGCATTTTTTATCATCAAAAAATTTTGAGTGTTGGTGGTGTCATTATTACATTATTTCAAAAGTGATATTAAAATTGCAAGTAGCGTGAAATGTTGTGTGTGTGTGTGTATTTTTTTTCAGTTAACCAATTTACATAATTGAAACGGAATAATATACGATGTTCGAAAATAAAAATAAAAAATTCATGGCTGTTGACAACAAATAAACAAGGATAATAAAAAGGCAGAGAACTAAGATTTTAAAATAGGAAAAAAGAAAAAAAAAAGTGCTCAGATGCGCATTTAGATTCGTCGTAATAGATCAGAGAAGAGTGGATAACCCAATATCCACAAATAGGGCAAAAAGAAATACCATCACAGCACTTAGAGAGAAAAAATTGCACCAGCCGGGAATCGAACCCGGGTCTGTACCGTGGCAGGGTACTATTCTACCACTAGACCACTGGTGCTTCTTGTTTCTACTCCACTACGACGTATTATAAATTGACATAACGCTATTTCTTCCATACTATGCACAATTTTATTTATTTTTAAATTGAGATATTAATATATTTGAAATTATGCTGTATTTAAAATAATAATAATAATAATAAACAATATACATATTTAAATAGATAATATGAAGATCATTGAATATATAGTTATAACAAATAAAAAAATAATAAAATAAAATATATGAAATAAATGAAAATCCATAATTTTGATACTTTAGAACGATTACTTGTTTTCACGATTAAGCGAATATATATAAAGAATTTAGAGACTTGCCAACTATTATTGATGAATATTAGATATTGAAAAAATCATATTTAATATGATAAAAACTTATGTAAGACTGTTTTACATGTTAAAATTCGTAAGACGGATTAAGATCCGGATTAAAATTCATGTTTAATGACACATTTATTATTTGCATATTAATACACTTAATAGTTTTATTCCCCTCTCTCAACTTTTGGCAAGTTTTTGTTAGAAAATACTAATGATGAAGTAAGTATTATGTGTGAGGGAAGATTTCCAAAATATATGTGAAATAAATACTAATGATCAATTTTTAAACGAGTTAATTGATTGCCTTAAAATACATAATTTTGGGATATTTTTGGTTTTCACATATTTTAAAAACGCAGTTTTAATAATATAAAATTAACCCTTGTTTGGTTTTTCACATGATTTTGAAATTCTGATCACTTTAAAAAATAAAATCAGTCCAAAATTTGTATATTTTAAGGCAATTTAGTGTCCACGTAAATGTACACGTAGCAGCCTTCGACCGCTACGTTAAATTCAATTGGCTTGATTCGAAAAATATGTGAAAAATCAAATAAAGGCTAAGTTGATGTTATTAAAACTACGTTTTTTAAAACTTATGAAAAATTAAAAATACCCCAGTTTATGTATTTAAGACAATTAACCCCTTTTTAAATTGTTATATTATATAATACTAGTTTTTGCACCCGTGCGATGCATGGTAATCATCGAATTTAAATTATGAAAGATAATGCATATTGTAAGTTAAACATAAACAAATATTTAAAATTTAAAATATACAATATTATAAATTTTTAAATACTTCTTTATATACAACATTTGTAGTGGTTGTCATATCACTATCATCTTTGTCAGAAATTAAGATTTTTAATCCACTACGATCTTTTACCCTTGAAACAACAACATATAATTGACCATGTGCGAAAATCGATTTTTGCAAAAACAAACCAACATGAGAAAGTGATTGTCCTTGAATTTTGTTAATTGTCATTGCATAAGAGACAATGATAGGAAACTGGCATCTTTGAAGCTTGAATGGTAATCTTGGATCTGCTGGAATAAGTGACATTCTTGGAATCAATACCCTTTGTTCTGCATTTTCTCCTATTAGGATTTTTGCTTCAGTTACATGATCATCAAGCTTTGTTACCATCAATTGAGTGCCATTACACAATCCATTTACTTGGTCAATATTTCTCAACAACATAACAGAAGTTCCAACCTTCAAATATAGTTCGTGATTCGGTACACCAGAACATTTAATACTATTTAAAAATTCTAGAGAATGCAATTGTTGAAATAAATCTATATTTGAATTCGAATTGCATGTTTTATCCGAATTTCGATACAACATACCCTCCAATTTGTTCAAAGAAATCATATGTTGATTGATTGATTCAACTATATCAAGAGTTGGTGCAATGATTGCTCTCTCTTGGAGATAAGTTGTATCTGCATTATCAGTACTATATGATGGATAAATACTGTTAATAATGGAGGCAGCTGGATCTTCTGACCATTGAATCAATATATCATCTGGATTGTGGCATGACCATCATTCGGACCTCCAATTGTTCCATCACCTATGCTGGCAATCCATTTCGAAATATTTTATAATTTAATAGCTTCAGCATCAGAATCAACATGTTGAAGTCGCATATTTTTTATCAACCGCAATACTTTACAATATCTCCAAAGATATGAATAATTTATTATTGCGAAAACAATATCATGTCTACTACCTTTTTGAATAACATGTAATATTTGTCGAAAATCTCTTCCAAAAATAACAATTTTGTTGCCAAAAGGCATATATTCACTTGAAGGGTTGACAAAATGCATTATATCTCTCCAAAGCTTCAAAACAATACTTGTGCATCATTAGTGCATCGTCCCAAATTATCAACTTACACTTAACAATAAGTTCAGCAAGTGAATTTCCTTGTTTAATGTTGCATGTAGAATCCTCATTTAGGTTTATTAGAATTTTAAAACGTGAATGAACTGTTCTTCCACCGAGCAACAAAAGAAATGCAATACCACTTGAAGCAACATTTAAGACAATATTACATTTTGATCTCATAGCTGCAGATAATGTTTTCCATATAAAATTTTTACCAGTACCTCTATATCCATATACAAAAAAATCCCACCAAAATCTGATTGTATTGCATCTATAATCGTTTCATACACATATCGTTGCTCATTTGTACGCTTAGAAACCAAAACTTTGTGTTCAACCATTAGAGACGTTCGATCATAGATTTAGTTGGCAATCTTTTTTTTAATTTTTCATTATTTTTATTTAAAACGGATTGGCAATTCAGTAGCCTGAAATCGTTTGGAAATTCGAAAGATTCATGTCAAATCTCAGACACATCTTGCAAGTCATGCAATTAAAAATAATGGTAGAGTGGTAAATTATTTTAATCATACATTCCTACGTAAGGAAGCTGAAAAAATATAATTTTGGTATTTTTTCAATATGATAAGTGCGGTATTTTAATATTTTGGTATTTTTTTCACCTCTCAAATATAATAATATTAAAATAAGGAATTAGAAAACTTTCTCAAATCAGATCCATGACAATCAAATAGGCTTAAATGTTTCTAGTAGAGTTAAGCAGAATGCTTGTTTGTTGATCTAAGAATGTTGGTGGATTGGGTTTCTCGATTTTAGTCAGTTTAATAGAGCATTGGTAGCAAAGCAGACATGTAGGCTTCTCTAAGGGACGAAGTCTGTTATCTCAAGAGCCTTGCAAACTAGATATTACTCGCATATATCTTTTCTTGATGCCTCGATTGCGCATAATCCTTCGTTTACTTGGAGAAGCATCGTGGTGGGAAAGGTTATCCTTAACGTATACATTATTAAAATAACAATATTTTGGTATTTTTTCCCACATCTCGAACATAATAATATTAAATAAGGAATTAGAAAACTTTCTCAAGTCAGATCCATGACAATCAAATGGGCTTAAATGTTTCTAGTAGAGTCAAGCAGAATGTTTGTTTGTTGATCTAAGAATGTTGGTGGATTGGGTTCCTCGATTTTAGTCAGTTTAATAGAGCATTGGTAGGAAAGCAGCCATGTAGGCTTCTCTAAGGGATGAAGTCTGTTATTTTAAGAGCCTTGCAAGCTAGATACTACTCGCTTATATCTTTTTCTTGATGCATTGATTGCGCATAATCCTTCATTTACTTGGAAAAGCATCGTGGTGGGAAAGGTTATCCTTAACGTATACATTATTTGGCATGTAGAGAATGGACACTCTATTAAAATCTAGGGGTGACAAATGGCTCTCAGATATGCCAGCGGGTTTCATCATGCCTAGCAGTGAAGTGGAGGACACTAGCCTGACCGTGCCAAAGTTATTTAAGGAATCTGGTGAGGAATGAGAAATTTAAAAATCCAGAGATGGTTTCCATAGCTGATTGCTCATCAGATTGTTTCCATTATACCCCAGTATATCAAAAATGTGATCGATATATCTAGAAATTCAATAAGAATGGAATATATTCGGTGTGTTTCAACAAGCCAACCTAGCTGTCTCATCGGTGTTCCAACATATTTCCACTCCTCACCATATTTGCTTTGATCTTGCATTGAAATTGCAAAATGAAATTCAAGACTCTTTGCAGATTATATCTCACCCAGTTCAAAAACCATAAGTGAAATTTGGGCAAAAGCCCCTAGATGGTTTTTGGAAAGTCAATGTCAATGCTTCTGTTACATCGAAGGATAGTATTGATCTAGGATTCGTCATTCACGATATGCATGGCAATGCAGTTGTTTCTAAATCCAAACGAGTATCTGCCGAGTTCTAATCAGATATGGATGAGGCTTTTGCTACTGGCTAAGGAATATGGAGGTCACAAAATTATCTTGGAAATTGACTGCAAGGGGCTCCAAGAGATGCTGAGTGCAAATCGGGAAGATCTCTCCTATACGGTTGATATATGTCAATCCATTTGAGTGAAAGCTATACATTTTGATCAAGTAATTTATAGTTGGGCTTGTCGTGATGTCAACACCATGACTCATTTGTCGGCCTCTTTAGCCATTAGTAATCCTTTTTTTTTCTTGTTAACCAGTGAATCAGTGATGTCCTGGATTTTATCTTGTCAAATATTTCGTCTTCAGAGAGATTCTTGAATTAAAATCAAATTAATCAATCATATTTTTCTAAAAAAAAAGTATAATGGAATCGAGTTGCATTCATGAAATTGAATACGTGAAAAAGAGACAAGAACATGCTCGCATCGAAATAGATCATCATTGATTGAATTACACAGAGATTGGATTGACGAAATTGAATAATATATCATGTTTTATTTAATTAAGGCAATTAATCTAAATTTGTGTTTGTAATTTTTTAAATTTAATTTAGAATAAAAATTGTGTGTCAAGATAGTATGTATATTTAACAATCATGTCACATTGTATTGAATGAAGTTTGAACACCATCAAATCTTCAAACATTAAATTGATAATTATAGATCTTCTAATCTTTAATCAACTAGACTGATTTTTACGATCTATATCAATAAATAAACCATCTTCGAGCTCTTGACTTTATGATCATCTCATTCATCTGACAATAGATTATTATCAGTTATTTTTTATTTAAATAATATATATTATTACTTGATTTGATATATTAATATCTATACATATATTAAGGCAAAATCGTAGGGGCAAAATTGTCCAAAAAAAATCTGTAAAAAGTTTATTTAAAATTTATTTCCGTTGAATAATTAAATAATATGTGGTCTGGTATAGTGGTAAATGATTGCCTCCTGACTTTCATTAAGCCTGGGTTCAAAACTGCCACCTCCCTATGTTTCTTTTTATTTCCTCCTTTTTTTTCCTTTATTTGGGTTTTCCTTTTTTTTGTTCCTTTTTTGTTTTTCTTTCTTTTTTTTTAAACTTTTTTTTGAAAACTATTATTCAATTGATCTCTTTTTTTTTCCGTGGTGTCTCAAATGTATTTAAATAATATAATTGTCACAATGATTATAATACGAAAATTTTATGGAAAATTGTAATAATTTAAATTTTTAAAAATTGTACATATTCTAAATTTAAGGAAAAGAAAAGAAAGACAAAAATTAGAACTCTACACATTCTCTTCTTAAATAATTTCACTTAATATTCACCTCCACTAACAAATATTTAACATGGAAGATTATAAAGAGGCAAAACAAATTGAATAATAATTAAATAAATTTAATTACACTTCTATGAACAAGAATTGAATTGTTATTGTTGATATCAAATCTTTATCGTGTACATATTCTTTAAATTTAGAAAAGAAAGACAAAAATTAGAACTCTACAGATTATTAATATGAATTTTTATTTAATTCCTAAAATTTAATTTTCTCTTTGTTTGTTGTAACTACACAAAAATTATATCTTATCTAATTAATTAATGTATGTGCATACCATTTTATTAATTTTTAAAAATTGAACACAACACATAGAATTCAAAATAATGATAATGTTACAAATCGAAAAAAATAATTATTTGTGCATCGCACAGGAGAAATACTAGTTAAGTTCAAAAACAAAATCGTGTTAAGAATTGTTTACACTCGCAAGAATACAGGTATTTGCTTAGATGATTCTAACAAGGGTAATTTGGTCAATTCGAAGCTAGGGTTTCAGGGTCGCCCTAAATCTTTGGCCTATAAATTACCTTCTCAGGTTCAATCAAATAGCAATGCTCCCCTTCGTTTTTTCCATCTCTAGTCGATTTAGTTTTAGCTCGATAATCAATCCGCCTATTTCTCCATCTGAATCCATTTTCTTTTCCCTTTTATTATAAGTGTTTTTTTCCCTCATTGATTTTTTGTTTATTATCTAGAAATTTAGAAAATGTTGATAGAAGAAGCCAATTTGCAGAGCAAGAACGTCGATTTAATTATCAATGACGAATAACTTGCATTGAAGGTTGGCGATATTCAAGCGATTCTCCGTGCCTTTCAGATCTCTTCGGTTTTGATTACGGCCTCGAACACATCGCTATATTTCTTAATTATTATTATTTTTTATTTTTTCACCACCCCGTGAATTTTTACCCTATTGCAAAAACTGACAGATTTTCTTTTTAAAGATTAAATTCCGCTCATTTTAATTTTGTTTTAATCTATTTTTACGTTTCTTTTGCTATTTTTATTTAATATACTGAATTGCGAACGCGTATGAATTCAATGTATTTTAAATTTGAATTTTTGTAAATGGACATCTCGCCGAGAGAGTAATGAAGATTGGGGTAGATTGGCTGCTTGTGCAGTTGGTGAAAATAGGTTTTAGTTTTTTTTTTTTGAGTATAAGGTTTTAGTTAATTTTGAATCAATATGGTTTGGACAAATCTCTCTAGTCATTTGTTTGAGATTCAATTTGTTGAAAATTATTTATCAAAGTGCGTTATTTATTTGTTTATCTAAATTTGATAAACAACAGGATGTGTTAGTATTTTTTCTTGAAAAATAGCTAATTAATTACTATAAAAATAATTCTTACATCTTACAATTTATGAAAATAATTTTAAATATGAAAATACCTATTTCAGACTTTTCTGTGAGACTACCATTATCGGGGAAATGCTCCAATATATTTTATCTAACTAACAATGTATAATTTGATAATTTATCAACCACCGTCCCAAATATTCAACCATAATATTATATATTATTTTTTTTCTTTTATTAATAAATATAATATAATTAATTTGAATTAAAATAAACAATTATTATTATTGAAAATTTTAACAACGAAAAATAATAAATTTTTACAGAATAGATAATATGATAAAATACAAAATAAACAAAATAAGAACATAAATAATAATAAATTTAACATAAATTAAAATAAATAAATGACAATTAAAATAGATGAAAAATATAAATTTAGTGTTGATTGTTGAATTTTTACCATAATTGATCAAGTCATACGAAGAATGGCGCGAGCTTATTGAGTGTGAAGTTATAACTTAATTTTTAGGGACAAATTTATATATAGATAAAAGTAATTTAGGATTGGGAAAAAGAGATAAGATTTAAAATATAGTAGTCTTGTACTTTTGTAGGCACTTTGAGTAGTAAATGACTAATATGCTCTTAAATGAATTTTTTTACTATTCATTCTAATATGTCACTTTTATAATCAAATGGAAATAGTCCATTACGACCATATCAGGCCCATCATGTTTCCGTAAATCGAATACATTGAACTATAAACCGAATACATTGAACTATATCTTTTTGATCGAAATGTTGTTGGGTAATCCGCTGGGTTTTTACAGGCCTCGCAAAGCACACGATCACAACCTATGATTTCCAGACACGAACTCCTTCAACAATACACGACACAACCCAAAGAGATGAGCAAAAGCCTTGATTTTATTTAGGAATAATAAAACATTTATTATAATAAGTAAATCACCTTTTTGGATGAGACAAACTCGTTTAGCTACTCATATTAGCTGTGCTCGCAACTCTCATACAAAACCAAAATTATTTTCACTATTACAATTTATTGGAAGAAAGCTAAGAAAATGATAGATGATCTTTGCTTCCTTCTTGCCTTGTATGATTACCCACTCCATTATTCTTCACCTATTTTCACATGGATGGACCCTTTTTGCCGACGCTCATTATTAAAGGTCGATGGTTCGATTCCTTTATCTTCATGTGAAGGTGATTGTGGGTGAAGATTCCCACAATAAGTGGCACCATGTGCCTTCTCTATTGGACCACTTAGCTTTTGTCTTTTTAGCTCTAGTAACCATCCTTTTTCCCTTGAGTCACATGATTGCTTTTGCAATCACATGCTTTTCTTTTCCCTTGTCGGGAGTCTACTTTTTTGGTGGGGCTCTTGGCATCCTTGCATTTGGTATCCGATGCTCATTTTCCCCAGCTCTCTTTCGTTCCATCTTGGGACGGAATCCCTTGCCAAACTCTGGCTCCTTTTGGTTCTGGCAGTCTGAGAATGTTCGATTGTCCCACTGCCCGAAATGAGCCATGTTGCAATATTTACGATGAGTCTCTTTGCTCATAGCAAACTTGCTCTCCCATATCAAGGACCTCTTCTTCTCGAACAGATTCTCTGCAAATCTCGTAGTTTTTTCTGTCATGGTATTCAACAGGAATGACCCGTTCGCTGAATTATGGAAAAACTTGAATGAGAACTTGACTTTGTCTATCTCTGTAAGATAGACCCACAATCCCCATGCTCACTTGGTGGTGATTTGATCCTCAATTATCGAGGCGATCAATGGGATGTCCTCTGGTGAGGCTTTAATATTACCCCATGCTCTGGAATCTGGCTTTTGAAGTCTGATGTAGTGGAAGACCTCATGCTTCACTTTTCCTGCTGGTTCTGGTGCTGCAATGATAAAATACAGCTCCACAACGTCTCATCGACTAAGCCTATCATTATTAGCCCAGGATTCCTGCATGGCTTCCTGTATCCACTTGGGTAGACACTTGATTTCTGGGAACGCCCGTGACATGGTTTGAATTGAAGCTAAGGCCCTAAAATCATACCATTGCTTGACCTCGCGTGGATTGGTTCCTGGTAACATCCACACTCTTGGATACTTTCCAGATACATCAATCTTGGTTCTGGCTGGATTGATTCTCTATCTGGTATAAAACTTCTCCCAATTAGCCTGATAAACCTGCCAAGATGAAACTTCTAACTTGTTAATATTAACTTTAGAGGTACCAGTCATTGGCCTAAGGTTAATCTCTCCCTCTTTTACCCCAGAGTTGCTGGGTTGATTTGATGGTTCAGAGTGTAATTCCTGACCCTCAATTTTCTCTTGGGCCTGTGTTTCCGTACAAAGCACCGGCTTAGAGCTCGTGCTAGGGGTATTTGAATCCTCTGCTTCCGTTTTGCAGGCCAGTACTGCAATCTCTCCTTTCATCAATGGTGAATTGATGGCCCGAAAGAGTGGCTCGTGCATAGCTGACCAGAGTTGTCCTTTGGTCTTTATACACGCTCGTAATCACTCGTCGACCTTATTTTGGTCAGCTCGTTGTATTCTCCCTGCTTGTTCATCATGAAGAATAAGCTCGTTCCACTCACGCTGAAGCAACTCCATATTTTCACTGAAGTGCCTCTGCGCAGTCATGATGGCATCGACCTTAATCGCTTCCATCTCTCGTTAGAAAATCTACAATAATATTTTCATGAAATTTTATCACAATAATGTCAAATAAATAATATTGACATTCAGTTTGCCATCTTATTAGTCTAGCTTTCTCAGGTTTAGATTCTATTTTATTTTTCAAGAAAGCTTTAACTTGTGTGTTATCAACTTTTAGAGTGAACTTCTTCGCTAAGAGGAACAAAGGCCATTTTTTAAATGCCTTTCGAACTGCAAAGAACTCTTTTTTATTGATATGCCATCGAATGCCGTGCTATCTGAAAAGAGACCACTACAATATCTATAGGGCTCCTCTCCATTGGGTGTGATCTTTGTAAACACGGCTGCCCACCAATGATCACTTGCATCTGTATAGAGGATCAATTCATCCTCATCTTGTGGTATAGCCAGAGTTTTGGGAGATTTCCGCATATCTCCTTTAGCTGTCTGATTCCTTGTTGATGTTCGTTTGTCCACAAAAATGGGGTATCCTTCTTTAGAAGGTTACTGAACACCTTCCTGTGTTTTGCAAGATTTTTTATAAAGATTCATGCAAAATTGACAACTCCTAGAAAACTCTGTAGTTGCTTTTTTTCTTTAAGGACATCAGGGAACTTCTGCACATTTTCTAAAATATGATTTTGCAGGATAATTCCTGATTCATCCACCTCGATTCCTAGAAACTCCATCTTCCGGGTGGCTATTACTGCCTTCTTTTCTGACAGCAGAAGGCCCTCTTTATGACAAACATCTGCAAAGATCTCCAGATATTTGAGATGTTCATCTATACTCTTTGATGCAATTGGAATGTCATCAATATAGACAAACATAAAAGAGAAATAATCTTTAAAAAGATTATCGATCTTCCTCTGAAATATTTCGGGTCCGTTGGCTAACCCTATCGGCATTGCATTCCAAACGTAATGCCCTTGTGGTGTTGAAAAGACCGTAAACCTTTTGCTTTCCTCGTCCATGCGAATTTGGTAGAAACCTGACTTGCAATGAAACTTAGAGAATATCCTAGCATTCCGTATGCAGTTGATAAGATGTTCTCTACTTGGGATAAAATATCCGTCAAACTCAAGAATGTCATTAATCCCTTTATAATTAATGACTAGCCTTGGTTTACCTCTTTTAATCTCACCATGATTCCTCACTAAGAAACCGGGGCTGCTGTATGGCAAATTCCCTGGTTCAATCAGCTTGAGATCAAGATGTTCCTTGATGATTGCTCGCATATCCTTTTGATCTTTGATGTTCATCAGGATAGGCTTGTATCTAACGAACTCAAACTCTTTTCCAGCCTTAACCTTCAAGGTTGCTTTGAGTTGGTTCTTTCCCCACCAAGCCAGCGGATTTTCATTATAGTTTCTAGCTATTTTCCGCTTGATGTCTTTGAGGGATATCTTTGCTTCTTCCTTAATATCTTGATGTGATATTAAAGAAGCCTTGAGGATTTGGATCTCCCGTTCTTCAAGATCCTTTTCCCTACAAAAACTCAGAACTACTTCTCTGAATTTTCTTTTGTCCTGCATTTTTGGGTGTCGAAGATGTCCTTCATCACTACGCTTGCTGTGAAATTGTAGAGGCATTTGTCGATTGAATGGCCCTTTCAGCTGCTGGACAATGATCTTGTGATCACAGACTGTTGTAAAAACCAGTCTCCGATTGGTGTTGTCCTGCATATACTTCTTGAACATTTGTAGGAAATTGTTTTCTAACAAGATGTCCGCCCCTGTATCATGAAGATAGATTGGTGGAGTTTTCACCTTATACCATGGTGTATCTCATGCTCCTCCAATCAAGATTTCCGACTGCTTCACTCCCTTAGATAGGAGCAAAACTCTTTTCGAGAAATCTCTTCCAGCAATTGGATTTAAATCTTCTTCCAATACTTCTGGGAAGATTCCTCTTTTTGCAGTACAAATTCCTACTCTTGAGTCGATATAGGCTGCAAAGTATTCAGCCTTATATTTCTCGTATAACATCCCTACTGAGATGTATATAGAGAATGGGATGGTCATACAATCACCAGTTGTTTTCCATTAAAGGTGATCATCATCCCATCTTCCTTCGGCCCCCAAGGCGTGGACCTTTCTAAGAAGTCAAGTCCTAAGATTAGGACTCCTGACTCTCTTCCGGCTCTTCCTCGTACCTCCATCGTCATAGCCTCTATATCGAGAGTTCCCTTATAGTGGCCGACTTCTGGTTGTTGTAAGCTATACAGGACGTCGCAAAGGAAATTATTTTCCCATCTTGTACTGTCGAATCTTGTGTCGATCTCTCTCCAACCTTCTGGGCATTTGATTTTTATTTTAACTTTCCTTGGTCGCCTGAGATCTCCTTGGAAGCTTCCTCTTGAGGACTGAGTCCATGACTTTGTCACAATCCTATCTCCTTGGAATGACAGTCTTTTGCCATCTAATTTGAGACTCTTATTGTATTTCAACAACGGTTTGTCTCCCACTTGAATGTTTATCTCTCTTGGTAGCGGCATTTCTGATCTGTCTGGATGGATTATCTGTGCCACCTTTGAGAACACGTCCGGTATCTCGATGAACTGCTTTCTAAAAAATAAATCTGTGTGATGTGAATTGGAAAGCGCATAAGACACCTGATGTATTAAAGAAAACGGTCAATTTCCCTCATAGCTGATATCCTTTCTTTTGAAGTCTTGGTACAACGTTAGGGCTCGATTGAAATCTCTATCTTTCAGATTATAGGATATTTTTGGATAGATCACCCCTATAATATGCTTGGCACATAGATTTCCCGAAATAGTTCCCAACAAGGAATCTCTGTGATTTCTGATACGCTTATCGCATATTGCAATATCAATTGGCGTATCAACACCTGCGGGTAATGCATATTTGAGCACTATCTGGACAACCCCGATATGGATTTAGGATATGGTATCCTTTACCTCCGGCTTCATACTTCCCAACTCTTCTTGAACTTCACTATAGGGAATTAGTTGTAGCTCAACTTGATTCCTTGTAAGCTCTATAGGAAGCGACATCTCTCTTCTAGTAATCTTATAGATTACATTATGCTTCCTGCTTTTCAGATTGAAATTACGGAACAATTGATCAATCTGTCCGGCTGAAAAACCTTGATATCTTTGGATATTAAGGCTCTTGTTCATGATTTTGTCAATCATGCTCTGTGAGATAGTGGTTTGACTGGAGTATCCAGTTTTGTCCACTTGTTCTTGATGGAAAACCTCAGCTCCAGTCTGATTAAGAGTTTGATCTTCCATCAACACTTTCGTCGCTAAAGACTTCTTCTTCTCCGTATATACTCTCATCTGAGGGTATATCCTCAAATTGGTAGACTTGTACCAAGTCTTGGTAGTAAACCGCTTCCTCGATGTCTGGTGCACCTTTGAAGCTTTTGATTCTCCTCTTTTCCGGACAATCTATCGAGATATGTCCTCTTGCACCGCAAGTCCAGCAGTTGCAATCTTTGAAGCTTTCATTTGCCCTTGTATGGGCTCTTCTCTAGCATAAGAATGAACTATGTATTTTATGTTCTTCCGTAGCCTTTGCGATTCTCCTCTAATGATGGTCGGCAGATCATTGGTTGTGCAGTCATGAGGGGAATATTTATTCATCCTCTTTAACCTCTTGTAATTGTTTTGCAAAATGGCCTGTCCGCACCATTGAACTAGCTTTTGTTTGACAAAAAACATCCTCCTCTCAACATTGTCAGGATCTCCTGGAAAATATTCTCTAATGAACATTTCCTTCTAGGGACTCGGAAACTTTGTGAAGAAAATCTCCTTACAGACCTGTTCATCCACATCTGAATTCCATTAGTAGATGTGGTATAACTTGAAGAATTGGTCAATTGACTCCTTCTCGATGTTGTTTAGTCTCAGGTTTAAAATAGCCTGAGAATAATTCTTCCTCTTTTCAGAATCTGCACTTCCGAAATTGTTTGCTCCCAAAAAGGTGAGCTTAAACTAGAAAGCAATTCTATCCACGATCTCCATATATGAGGCTGGCTCCAAGGTTTCTTCTTTAACTGCTGGTGCAACTCTTGACCATAATGTTTTGGCTACACCCAACAAACTCATATCTAGCAACTTGATGAATCCATTCTTTTCTAGATCCAACGTTCCTGCTGCTATTCTCATCAATGATGACCATTCATCAATAATCATATCGATGTCCTTGAAGTCAATATCGTTGATATTGAGCATGAGTCCATATGGATGTATGGGATCAAGGCTCATTCTCTCGAGAGGTATATCTCGGAACTTATGGATCTGTTTCCTTACCCTAGTTCCCGTAAGATTGTTCATATTGGGCCTCTCTCTCCTGTGTTGATCCCCAACATGAAAGTCCTCGCGGGCTCTCATGAGAACGTCTTGTGCTGGGCCTCCTTTCTGTTGCTGTTGGGCTGGTGGCACCTGCGGCACTTGTTGTTCCGGGGGTACCTGCTGGTATCCACAAGGGATTAAAGCCCCATCTCTTGTATTCATCTTCAGATCTACCATCTTCATATTGGCAAATGACTCTATCAGTTCTTGTAGATCTTCCGATCCTATCCTTTCGTGGGGCGTCATTCTTTGATTTGTCTTAACAATTGGCAAATCCTTTTGTCCTTCGATTTTCTGGGTTCTTCTTTGGCCTTTGGTGTGAAATTCACTTTGCCAAAGTTGATGGATTTCCTTCTACTTGAACATGTCGAATTTAATTCTAGTGTCTGGATCTTCTTTTGAATTTCTGACAAGATGATTATAATTTCATCTTGTTTTATAGAAATTCGTCTTACTTCTTGTGGTACTCCATACGTGTGATTTCCGTAGTTTTGTACCATCTTCTGAATTTCTTGTAAATCCTCCGAGATTTTAGATGTGTCTGATACGATCTCTTTGAATCTGAGAGTTATCTCGTAGTTTCTTTGTTCCATCAACTGTGATTTTGGTGTGCCCTTTGTTGATGGTTTATTAAGTCGCATTGTAGCAGATTATTCACCATTAACAAGTTCATTTGAGCTTTTATTTGGGAAATACACTGCTCTATTTCCTCCAGGCTTGACTCCGATAGGAATCGCTCTTCGCATTGGGCTTCCCAGTAGGATAGCCTCTCCTTGTGACTTTCCTCCAGTTCCTTCAAAATTTGAAGGTACCTTCTGAAAATAAAACATCTCGAATAATTGTTCGGATCCATATTTTCTGGGTGTCTCCTCCGTTAGGATATTACTTTTAATAAATAAATTATTATTCCTAAATAAAATTACCTAGGCTCTGATACCATTTTCTCGTGTTAGTGGCAACTTAAGATAAATCAAAAGAAATTTCAAATATAGGCAAATATGACTTTTTTCTCATATGCCTCATTAAATTCAAAATCAAGATCATAGACGAATAAGACATTTTTCACAAGTGCCTCATTACATTCAACATCAGGGTCATAATAGTAATCTTTCTTCAAAGTGCCTAGAAAACTACTTACTCTTAAATCTTGCCTCCTTTTTCATTTTTATTTTTACTTTTGTCTACTTTTATATATCATCACTAATTTTTATATAGCTTGTCAAGTTTGCAATCTTCTGGTTATCAAGTTTGTAATCTTTTTTGTACAGTAAACGAGATTGTTTTCTTCTTGAACAATATTGTTTCCTTTTTCTTGTTCTTCACTTTGTTGATCTTTTTCTTGTTCTTCACTTTGTTGATTATTCTGTCTAATTTTCTTGTTCTTCACTTTGTTGATATTTTTCTTGTTCTTCACTTTGTTGATTACTCTGTCTAATTCTTGAACGATAATGTTTTCTTTTTCTTGTTTTTCACTTTGTTGATTATTCTGTCTAACTCGATCTTTTATAAATTCTGTCGGATCACGAAACATTTTTGTAGAACACTAAATTCTCGCTCAACATCTTATGATGCAATCAATCATTATTTTTCCAATAATGTCACAAGTAATTATTATTTTTCCAATAATGTCACAATCTCAAATAAGACATAGACGTTTATTTATCAAATGAGCTTGTAGAACACTAAATGCTCGCTCAACATCTTTGCGGGCTGCCTCTTGATGTTGAGCAAAATAAGATATGGATGTTTGATAAAAGTAAAACGAGTTTGTAGAAGACCAAATGCTCGCTCAACATCTTTGTGAGCTGCCTCTTGATGTTTAACAAATAATTGGTGTAGGAATAGATTTGACAAATAATTGGCGCATGAATAGATTTGACAAATGATGAGCTGCTTCTTGATGTTGAGCAAATAATTGTTGCATGAATAAATTTGATAAATGGTAAGCTTGTAGATCAACATCTTCGCGGAATAAATTTGACAAATGCTGAGCTTGTAGATCAACATATTTGCGGACTGCTCTCGATGTTGAGCAAATAATTGGTGCATGAATAGATTTGACAAATGCTGCCCATTGAGGATATATGCTATCAGTCAAATAATATCCCATATTTTTCTTTGCCATTTACAATATAATTGACCTTTGACATCCGACTTTCCAAAATATCTTCCAAAATATCATCAAATAGAGGGGATTGAAGTACATTGATATCATTTCTCGAACCTGAAATTTCAAAAAATGCATGTCAGATCCATATGTTTTGTGATGCGTTGCCTGCCAATGAAGTAGGACAATTTTGTGAGGTGTGTAAAAATATAACAAAAATGGTCTCTATTTATAGAGAATGAAAAATACAAATTTTGATATTTTTCATTTTTTTTAAATTTATTATTAAAAAAATATATGCTTTATATCTATTTATCCAAATAAAATTTACACAGTAAAATAGAGACAAGTGTCCAAATAAAATTACATATCCAATAAAATTTAGATATAATGAATATATTTCTTTTTAATAATACATAAAAAAATTAAAAAAATACAAAAAAAATAATAGAGAGAGGAGAGAGAGACCAGCAATTGCTTGGTCTCCTTTAGTCGAACGCCAAATTCAGCCATTTGATATATATATATATATATATATATATATATATATATTTGGGTTCAGGTGAGAAAAGATCTTTGTGTGAGAAATGAGAAAAATGCTTATCGTATTGTATTTTATTGCTTAATTGCCATAATTTTATTGCTTAATTACTATAATTTCATTGCACCCGTGGGATAAAATAATTATGCAATAAAAGTATACCTATTAAGCAGTAAATTATAATAAGACAAATATTTTCTCAATTCTCACACCAATAAATATTTCTCACCTGAACCAAAACTTATATATATATATATATATATATATATATATATATATATAGAATTGTTATGCTGAGCGACTAAATTTGAGCGCCCATGTGAGCGTCTATTCCACGTCACCGTTGATTTGTGTTTACCTTTGATTAATACTTTTTTATTTTCATATTTGTTTTCTTTTAATCTTTATCCAAATAATTTTTTCTCTGCACAGCGGTTCTCACCGTCAATAATTTCTTCCAGTCAATTATTTCTCTCTCACCTTCTTTTTCTTCCTTCTCTGTTTCTCCGTAGATTTTTTTCATCGTTTTTTTCATCCCACATAGATTTCTTTTTTTATTTTCATGCGTCGTGTACTCAGCTCTTTTATCGAATATTTTTTCCCCACATATTTTTTTTCCCTTTTTTGAGCATCTTCATTCTCGCCATCGATCTCTTCATATATTTGCTGCTTTGTTGCTTGCTTCACAAATCTCCTACCAAAACCAACTCTGCATATCAGAGTGCTCATTAGTCCTTGATGAAGACTCAAATTCGTGCTTTTTCCTTTATCTTTTTACACCCTTTTTAAGTGTTTAGTATAGAGTCTAGTCTAGTTTTGGGGGTAAAGCTGATTGCAGGAGGCTGAGGGCACAAAACCATCACAATAGGCACAGACAGGTGCTATTTATGCTGAGGGCACAAAGGACTGATATGCCTGCCGAGGACCCAGTCAAAGTTGTTGCGAGAATTGCGCAACAAGATCGCGGGACAGTTCCTATATGCACGTGGAGGTGATGTGGGGGTCAGTTCCGAGTCTTGGGGAGGTCTACACACGTTGGGAAGGAAGTGGGGACACCAAAAAGCCGTTGGAGATGCTAGGGTTTGTTGCTATCCCTCCTAAATTCAAGGAAGAACGTTGAGCATGAAATGGGGAAGTGGAGGAGTGCAAGAACCCCTGCGTGGGTGAGATATGGGCTGCTTGAAGCCTTAATTCAGTTGCTATAAATACTTTTATCTGTTTTCATATCAGTGTGCGTGCGAGGGTGGCGTTTTTTTGCACCTCAAGATACAATTTCCCGTTTTCATATTTAGTTTATTTGCTGGATAATCCGACTGCCTGAAGCTGGCAATTTGCCTGTGGAGAGGTAGTTCAGTTATTTTTGTTGGAAAAACTGGGGTTGGGCCCAGAAGTTAATCTACGTATTTCCTTTCCAAGTAAGATGTCTTTTATCATTTCTTTTACTTTCGTTTCTATGTTTAGTGGCTAAGTATCCACTGTTCAAGTCAAAGTAATGGTCTAAGGGTAGAATATGTGCATGAGGTAATCGGACTTTAAAGCCTTAAGGGTTCACAATCTTAACTTGTTTTTCACTTAGACATAGGTAAAGGGTGGTTGGAGATGAAAGCGCGCATTTCTAATTAACTGGTACTAGTGTTAGTTACGTGGGAGTGTATAGGTGACCCATGCCTCGATACCCGCATAGTAACAAGTCCGGGGGTGACAGCCTTGGTAGTTTGGATTGAGTAGTATATGCAGGCACAAGACCGTGTCAAACCTACTAGAATCGGGTCGCTTTTTCCCTCAAAGCTGCTATGCTTGCAAAACCTTTGTGTGATTCTCTCCTTAGGTTCCTGTATAGTTAGGTCCCTAGGTGCCGATCGTATCATCTAGACGATATAATGTAAGAAGTGATTGAGGAGTGGCCGATCGTATCCATTTCCTATAACCGGTTAACCCTCAAAGTGACAATTACCCATATTTGGCCATAGGGATTCGGTTTTTGACCTTTCTGCTAGTGTGGGCACAATGGGTAGTAGTGGTAATTACATGTGTTTTGTCGGGATTGCGCATACCTACCAAATGACTTGATGCTTTGATTTGAGCACTTTTATTACTGATATTTTCTTTTGTGATTTCTTTTTCATCATTTAGTTAGTTTAAGTTTATTAGCAAGGTTTTTAGAGTGACACTAAAGATCCAAACTGAAACTAAGAAAGGACAGAAGGTTAAAACACTCCTCGTGGGATCGACATCCGTCTTCACTAGCTATACTAGCCGTTGAGGGCAGATTAAGCATTTGTGGACCATTTGCCCGCAAGTGTATTTTTCACACCTAAACGACGGGTGTGCCAAAAATTAGCGCCGTTGCCGGGGAGTGTAAGCGCACTTTTCTATCTATTTACTGTTTTACCTTAGTATATGCTTCGTTCTAACCGCGCAGGAGATTTACTCTACGATCCGGAGATAGAGAGGTCAGCGACGGCAAGAAGAGCACAAGCTAGGGCATTTTTGAAAAGGCTGGAGGAAGAGAATCACACTGAAGGATCCAGTGACGATTTGACCTCAAGCGGAAAAAGTGAGAAAAGCAACATCAATTCACTCTATTTCGACGAAGAGATGGAGGACGATCAGATATCAAACCACGAAGAAGAAGAACAACAAAGACCACCACCGCACACCCCTTACTTTGAGACAGCTGAGTTTCCCTCAAACTATGAACATGCGTCCCACGGGCATCGTTTTGCCCATAACTACTGGTAACTGGGAGCTGAGGGCAAACTTCATCTCGATTTTGCCCAAATTCCATGACCATCCAGGGGAGGATCCGCAACGATATCTACAAGATTTTGAGATGGCATGGGAGACGCAACGCACACGAGCTAATGGGACAGGCGAATACATTCGCCTGGTTTCTTTTCCTTTCACCTTGCAGGACGGAGCTCGAGAGTGGTTATACACTATTCCCACGAGGAGTGTAACCAACTGGAGTCAACTCTAGCAAAAGTTCCTGGAAAAGTACTTCCCCACATCAAGAGTGCAGAGCATGAGAAAGAAGATCTCAACCGCAAAAGCTGGTCTCCACGAGAGCTTTTACGACTACTGGGAGCGTTTCAAGCAATTGCTCTCGAAATGCCCACATCACCAGATTCCAGATCATGACTTGGTGAACTACTTTGTCTCGGGATTGAGAAGCGAGGACCGAGCCCTACTGAATGCAGCATGCGGAGGATCTATTCTGAACAAGAGAGCAGCTGAGGCTCTAATACTTATTGGAGAAATGGCCGAGGAAAACAGAGACAATTCATATGAAAGAACAAGTGTTGCCGCTGCGGGCAAAACCATCTCTGTGCCTGCAACTGATGACCGAATCGAACAACTCTGCAACAAGATGGAGAAAATGATCACCATGTTTTCCGCCAATACCTTGCGAATTTGTGGGGTATGTGAACTAATGGGGCACCACTCTAACTAGTGTCCACAATTGAAGGAGAAGGAAGAAACGATCAACGCTATGGATGAAGGGCACAGAAGGAGGCACAATCAATTTGCCCCCAACTACAGTCAGAGGCATACAACACCATACTACCCTACGCCCGCAGCAGGACCGTCTTTATCAGACATGGTTCACAAGATTGTGAATGAAACGGTGGAGGTACAAAAGAAATCAGAAGCTTTCGAGCAGGAGACAAGGAATGAACTGAGCTATTTGGGAGGACAAATATCCCAAATTAGTGATGCCATCGCAAGGATGGAAAAAGCTAAATGAGTTCTGCCATCACAGACAGAACCACCAAAGAAGGCTGGGGTAAATGCAATAACACTGAAGAGTGGAAGGCAACTGCCTGCACCATATCCAGAGACTGCAGCGGATGATGCCCACAGCAACAATGAGCCCACAAAGGATGAACCAGAGTTGAGGGCAAATGACGAACCAGAAGCAGTTGAGCCCAAACCCATCCTGAAGAGTAATATTCCAAAAGAGATCGAGATGCCTTTACCATTTCCAGGAAGGATGAAGCGAAACAAGAAAGAAGAAGAGGATAGGGAGCTAATGCACATCTTCAAAAAAGTGGAAATCAATGTTCCACTACTAGACGCAATCAGGCAGGTACCCCGATATGCCCGTTTCCTGAAGGACTTATGTACAAAGAAGGTAAGATTCACGGAGGAGGCACAAGTGGTTGTGAATGAAAATGTGTCAGCATTATTGCAGAAGAAGCTGCCTGAAAAGTGTGGAGACCCAGGGATGTTCTTTATTCCCTGTGAAATTGGAGGACTTCTAGTGGAGAAAGCTATGCTGGACTTAGGAGCATCGATCAATGTTATGCCCCTAAGCATTTTTGAAGAGCTGACCTTAGGACCGCTCAAGGATATAAGAATAATTATTCAATTGACTGATCGTTCCAGTGTCTACCCCGAGGGAGTGCTTGAAGATGTCCTAATCAAAGTGGAGAGTCTGATTTTCCCAGCAGACTTCTATGTGCTGGATATGGGCAAAACCAATCCCAAGGCTGCCTGTATACTTTTGGGCAGACCATTCATGAAGACGGCACATACGAAGATTGATGTCGATAAGGGCACATTGACGTGCGAGTTCGATGGAGATAGAGTTACCTTCAACATCATGGAGGCAATGAAGTACCCCAATGACACTGAGGGTGTACATGTGATCGACGTTTTTGAGCCTATGATTCAAGAAGAATTGCCAAGGTTACTGGCAAAGGATCCACTTGATTGGGTACTTCAATACAGTAAAATTGATTGGGATGCTGAAGAGGAACGAGATAAGCAAATCAAAGAGGCAATTCTGCAATTATATCACATCGAAGCCAGTTTTTCAAGGGATCACCACCTGCCTTTGCCCACAACAAGACAGGGTGATAAACTGGTGCGGTCTATCATCAAGCCACCAAAGTTGGAGTTGAAGGAATTGCCCGATCACCTCAAATATGCCTATTTGGGTGAAGGAGAGAGTTTGCCAGTTATAATCAGTTCATCATTGACCATGAAGCAGAAAGTGAAGTTGATAGCATTATTAAAGATGCACAAGGAAGCAATTGGATGGACCTTGGCCGACATCAAAGGCATAAGTTCCACCATTTGCATGCATCGGATCCAGTTGGAAGAAGGGGCAAAACCAGTGCAAGATCCCCAAAGGAAGCTGAACCCCTTGATGAAGGAAGCTGTGTTAAAGGAGATTCTAAAGCTGCTTGATATGGGCATTATCTTCCCTGTGCCCGACAGTGAGTGGGTGAGTCCTATTGACATTGTGCCCAAAAAGTCTGGAATCCAAGTTGTGGAGAATGAAAACAAGAAACTTATTCAGATGAGACTGCAAACAGGATGGAGGGTTTGCATTGATTACCGCAAGTTGAATGCAGTCACAAAGAAGGATCATTTTCCTTTGCCCTTCATCGACCAAATGTTGGAGAGGCTTGCAGAAAAATCATACTTCTGTTTTCTGGATGGGTATTCTGGATATATGCAGATTGTGGTGGCCCAAGCCGATCAAGGCAAAACGACATTCACTTGCCCCTTTGGCACATTTGCCTACAGAAGGATGCCTTTTGGTCTTTGCAACGCTCCAGGCACATTTCAACGGTGCATGATGAGTATATTTTCGGATATGCTTGAGACTTGTATTGAGATCTTTATGGACGACTTCACGGTTTATGGAGATAGCTTTGATCAATGCCTTGATCATTTGAGCAAGGTACTGAGCCGCTGTGTGGAAAAGGACTTGGTGTTGAATTATGAGAAGTGTCACTTCATGGTGAGAGAAGGAATCGTGCTGGGACATGTAGTATCCGAGCGAGGAATCGAGGTGGACAGGGCAAAAGTGGAGATCATTGCCAAATTGCCCTATCCTATCAATGTTAAGCAGATTCGGGCATTTCTAGGCCATGCGGGTTTCTATCGTCGATTCATTAAGGACTTCGCAAAGATTGCTCAACCACTCACAAACCTGCTACAATTGGAAGTAAAATTTGACTTTGATGAAGACTGCAAGAAGGCTTTTCACACATTGCAGAATATGTTGGTGTCTTCTCCAATTATCCAACCTCCGGATTGGGAAATGCCATTTGAGGTGATGTGTGATGCCAGCGGATTTGCCGTAGGAGCAGTTTTGGGCCAGAAAAGAGGCAAAGAGAGCTATGTTATCTATTATGCCTCCAAGACATTAAATGCCGCACAACGCAACTATACCACCACGGAGAAGGAGCTGTTAGCAGTAGTGTTCGCTTTTGAGAAGTTTCGTTCCTACCTACTGGGGGCACAAGTGATTGTTTACACGGATCATGCAGCTCTGAAGTACCTAGTTTCCAAGAAGGAGTCAAAGCCAAGACTCATAAGGTGGATATTGCTCTTGCAAGAGTTCGATGTGCAGATCAAAGACAAAACTGGGGCAGAAAATCTGGTTGCAGACCATCTCAGCCATCTGATGGTTGAGGGCAAAGAGGAAATCACTGAGAATTTTCCAGATGAGCATTTGTGCGAGGTTGTGGGCAAAACGGCAAGGGAGCCATGGTTTGCCGACATAGTGAACTATCTGGTCGCAAGGCAGTTTCCAGTTGGTTTGAATAACTACCAAAGGAATAAGATGAAGCGGGAGTGCAGGTTCTATCTTTGGGAAGCACCAACTCCTTGGAAAATTGGAGCCGATCAAGTCATAAGGAGGTGCGTCGATGATGAGGAGGTTCTTGACATCTTGAAGTTCTGCCATAACAATGCATGTGGAGGTCACTTCGGCCCACGAAGAACAACAAGGAAAATACTAGATGGAGGATTTTACTGGCCTACATTATTCAGGGATGCTTATATATTTGTGAAGAAGTGCAAGAATTGCCAGATGACTGGGAATATTTCTATTGGAGAGGCCATGCCACAAACACCTATCATGCCCGTGGAAGTCTTCGACATATGGGGCATATATTTCATGGGACCATTTCCCAAGTCAGGTAATAATCTCTACATTATCCTGGCTGTAGATTATGTGTCCAAGTGGGTGGAGGCAAAAGCCACTCCAATGAATGATGCAAATACAGTGGTGAAGTTCCTGAGGGCAAATGTGTTCTGTCGCTTCGGAATGCCCAAAGTCCTGATCAGTGATCAAGGGACTCATTTCTGCAACTCAGTCATAAAGAAGATGATGGCAAAGTATGGGGTCAAACACAAGGTTACTACGGCATATCACCCCAGGCAAATGGACAAGCATAAGTCTCAAACAGGGAGATCAAAAATATTTTGGAGAAAGTTGTTGGACCAAGGCGCAAAGACTGGAGCAATCACTTGGAAGATGCTCTGTGGGCATATCGCACAGCCTACAAGACACCTATTGGGATGTCTCTTTATAGGCTGGTTTTTGGAAAGTATTGCAATTTGCCTGTGGGAATGGAGCATAAAGCATTTTGGGCAATCAAGAAGTTGAATTTCAATAATGGATGCGCTGGAATTGAAAGGAAGCTGCAGATCCAAGAATTGGAAGAGTTGAGGTCCGAGGCCTATGATAATGCTGTGATGTATAAGGAAAGGACCAAGAGATACCACGATGCACTCGCAAGAGGCAAACAGTTGCTTTGTGGGCAAAAGGTACTCGTGTTTAACTCAAAGCTCAAATTGCATGCGGGCAAATTAAAGTCAAAATGGATGGGCCCCTATCTGGTGCAACATCAACACCCAAGTGGAGCAATTGATCTGGTAAATCCAAAAGATGGGTGCGAGTTTCGAGTCAATGGCCAGAGGGTGAAACCATATTTTGAGCAAGAGAAGGAAACTTGGGCAGAAACCAAAGTTTTGAGCACTCCTGAGTACTACTGAAGGCACAAAAAGGTCGAGCCAAAGACCTTAAACAAAGGCGCTGGACGGGAGGCAACCCGGTTTGTTTACTTGCTTTAATTTCAATTAAGTTTGTTATTTGTATTTTGTTTGTAAGTTAACGCTGCAGGAAGGCAAAGACTGGAAACGCATCACTGTGGGCAAAGTAACATGCAGGGCACAACAAGGTTTAAGTGTGTGGGTGGGTACTGTAGCTGATTTGACACGAAAAAGCAGCTGCAGAAACGGTTGGTTTTCCCCATGCAATGTGATGATTATTGAAAATGGAAACCGAAAACAAGGGGAGTGAAGGGGATATGATATATACAGATTATCATTTTGAATTTCAAACATATCTTCTTCTCCAATTCAAAATTCCCCAATTTTCTCAAAATTAGGCACAACCGTTTCTCCTATATTCTCGGCCAGAATCTCGCCGCACAAACCCACCACCCTCACAACATCTCACGTCTCCTGAAGCATTCAAATACCCCCTCTCACTCTCTTGATTTCTCACAGATCAAGCAAAGAAAACCCTACCTCACAAATTTCCCAAACCCTTGTCAAGAAAAAATGGTGACTACAAAGAAAACTGGAGAAACCGCCAAGCGAGGCACAAGGCGCAGTGCCCGCAACGTCGGCGACTCGTCACAAGAAATAATGCAGACCACCCAGTCAACCCAGCCCGAGGAGCCGAAACAAAGCTCCGAACCAGTTCTAAACCCCTCACCTATCCAAACCAATCCACCACAACAACCACCACTCCCGCCGCCGCAAGCAGAGAAAAAGAATCGAGCACCGCCGAAGGCTAAGGGCGGTGCGTCGAAGAAGAAGAAAGTGGAAGCTGATAAGGGCAAACCCCAGAGCCCACCACAAGCTAGGCAAAGCCCTGACCCAACGCCAACACCTGAAAAACCACCAACTCCGGAGAAGCCGCCAACACCCCAACCCAGTGAAGAATTAAATGAGTCGGAGCCAGAGAAGGACGGGGAAGATGGTGGTGGACCAGAAAAAGAAGAAGAGATGGAGAAAGAAAAGCAAATGGGTAGCGGTGACGAAGAAGAATACATTGATGAATCTGAAGGTGAGAGCGTGGAAGAAGAAGACAAGGAGGAGGAGAAACTAGAGCAAGATCAGCAAGAGGAGAAGGAGAAGGAACCAGAACAGGAGGAAGAGAAAGAAGAATCGTTGGAAGAAGATAAAGCGGCTTCAGAGGGATCTACATCTGAGAATGCCCACAGCCAGTCTGAGCAGTCGAAACAGGCACAACCCGATCCACCTGCAAAGAAGAAAAAGTCGAAGAAGGCAAAACAACAGGAGGTCGCGAAGGAGGCACAAAGAGAACCAAGCCAGAGCAAGGGTCCCGATGTGCCCGAGAAGGCTAAGAACAAGCAAAAGGGAACCAAGTCAACTAGCAAGGAAGCAAAGAAGCCAGTCAGCAAGGAATCGAAGAAACAAGAGAAGCCCCTCACCAAGAGAAAGCTAGATGTGGAGCAATCCCACAATGAAGAGGAAGAGAAGTCGGTACACAGCGAGGAAGTGGAACCGGAAATTTAAATTATCCCAGCTCCAGTTCAAACCTATGTGCCCGCAAAGGTGAAAAAGGGAACAAAAGGCAGGGTGCCAATCAGAACCCTCCCCCGCCGCTCGGCAAAGGAGGAGAAGGAGGATCCAAGCAACTCGAGACAAGGAATTGTCGAGAGATTGAACAAGAAGAAGCATCTGCCCCTGTATGTTCTTCATGACAGCACGCTGAATACACTTGGAGTCATGGACCAAGTGTATGAATACTTTGCCAACATCGGATGGGAGCAAGTACTTGGCTGGAGGAACACGGTACGCCCCTCTTTGACCATTGAATTTCTTTCCTCATATGAGTTTAAACCAGTGCAGGGCTTTGGTCTGGAGACACCTGGAGTTGTGAACTTCTACATAGCTGGAGAGAGCTATAGTATGTCAATCTCAAGATTGAATCTGATGTTGGATTTCATCCAACCAAAAGATGTTCATTCGAAGTGGTACAAAGAAGCAGCAACCAGTGTTGGTGACGACTGGAGCCGAAACATTCAGCAACGGTGGAAGGAAATTGGAGGCAAAGGCTTCTATCTTTCGGGCTCAAGCAAGGACAAGCACATCTCTGACCACGCCCTCCAGATTTGCCATAGATGGATGACATTCAACCTTTATGGGCGCAAAGATGGCACAGGCCAAGTCACGCAACAGGAGGTGTTCCTATTGTGGAACATGGTGCACAAGCGGAAGGTCAACCTCGGCTACATTCTGGCGATTCAATTGTAGGCGCAGACCAGCAACACCAGAGCAACTGTTGTAGCCTTGGGCATGTTTGTGGCTAGGCTGTTTGAAGGATTGAAAGGAGATGACCTCGACGACATCTTCGAAGGTTACCCCGAGCTTGACGAAGCAACAGAATATCTCGATGCCCAGAGGCTGGAGCGGATGCAGCTAGTTGGGATCACTGAAGAAAACACCCCATACTTCCTCCCTTTTGACGAACCAACATACTTTGACAAGAGAAAGGCCCCCAAGGCACAAGAAGGATCGCCCAGGGCACAAGAAGGACCGAGCAGGGCACAGAGCAGTGCAGATTCAAAGAAGCTCGAAAGAGTTGAGAAAGCCCTGCAGAGCATTTGTGTTCATCTCGGGTTAGACTACCCCTCCTCTCCTTAAATCATGCTTTATCCCCAGTAGTTTAGGATTTGTTTTTATTTTTGTTTGTGTGTTTATTTTTGTTTTTGTATATTTGCGTCTGTGTATATGGAGTCTGTTTTGGGCATATCTAACCCACATTACTGCTTGTGTCCGCAAGGGTACTTTGCACAGCAAGTGTGTGGGAGGGATATGCCTAGGTCGTTGTATGTTTTGTTTTTATTTTGTGTGTGCATGTTGAGTCTACAGCATATGAGTCATAGATTGACATTGGGCATATATGGACATAAATTTATTGTTAGGCAGATGGAATTAATTAATCGCATGTGAAAGCAATATATAACTACCCAGTGAGCTTTGAGCCCAAATTCACATTTGCGACTTCTTTCTGTGTGTTTAAATTCCACCACCTCATTTGATGCTTACTTGCTTATGTCCTGTCAAACTTGATTTCATGCATGCTTAGATGATTAAGGCATGTTCTTTCGTCATTATTTGGCCATATTATTCACTGATAAATGCTTTCCATTGCTGCCATTATTTGAGCCTGTTTATTTGTTCATGACCTGCATTCTGAAAAATCTCTCTTTAAAGAGTATCTTATGACTGGGAATGAAATCTTTTATGCTCATATTGGTAGTATGTTTAAGCCAAATAATGACAGGGTGCCAGAAATGGGCATAAAGAAAGAAAATAAAGAAAGAAAAAAAAAAGAAAAAAAAAAGAAAAAAGAGAAAAAACAAAATAAGTGTATGAATAAAAATGGTTTCCCAGGTTGTTATGTGGGCACAGAGCTGCCAGTGTTGATATTGCCCAAATGATATGAAAGGTAGCCAGTTCCTAAATATTCCCAACCTTGATCCGCATGCCCCATTACAACCCTCACAAGACCTTTTGATATGCATGCATGTGAATATAGTAAAATGTTTATACAGGGTGTTTGCAAGTTTGTTGATGATGATTTGGTGGAATTGTTGAGAGTAAACACTTAACCTAAACACTCGAGAAAAAGGCGAGCTGAGTGTACACTTCAATAGTAGCCTGAGTTTGATTGATTCGATTTGCCTGCATCATTATGTTCAAGTGTTATGCCCTTTTATCAACTTATGATTCATATACTGTGTTGTCTTATTTTGAGTCATTTGAGTCTTCTGTTTTTATTGTTTGAGTTAAAGTTGCATTCATACTTGAGGACAAGTATAGTCCAAGTGTGTGGGTATGATGAAGACTCAAATTCGTGCTTTTTCCTTTATCTTTTTACACCCTTTTTAAGTGTTTAGTATAGAGTCTAGTCTAGTTTTGGGGGTAAAGCTGATTGCAGGAGGCTGAGGGCACAAAACCACCACAATAGGCACAGACAGGTGCTATTTATGCTAAGGGCACAAAGGACTGATTTGCCTGCCGAGGACCTAGTCAAAGTTGTTGCGAGAATTGTGCAACAAGATCGCGGGACAGTTCATATATGCACGTGGAGGTGATGTGGCGGTCAGTTCCGAGTCTTGGGGAGGTCTACACACGTTGGAAAGGAAGTGGGGACACCAGAAAGCCGTTGGAGATGCTAGGGTTTGTTGCTATCCCTTCTAAATTCAAGGAAGAACGTTGAGCATGAAATGGGGAAGTGGAGGAGTGCAAGAACCCCTGCGTGGGTGAGATATGGGCTGCTTGAAGCCTTAATTCAGTTGCTATAAATACTTTTATCTGTTTTCATATCAGTGTGCGTGCGAGGGTGGCGTTTGTTTGCACCTCAAGATACAATTTCCCGTTTTCATATTTAGTTTATTTGCTGGATAATCTGACTGCCTGAAGCTGGCGATTTGCCTGCGGAGAGGTAGTTTAGTTGTTTTTGTTGGAAAAACTGGGGTTGGGCCCAGAAGTTAATCTACGTATTTCCTTTCCAAGTAAGATGTCTTTTATCATTTCTTTTACTTTCGTTTCTATGTTTAGTGGCTAAGTATCCACTGTTCAAGTCAAAGTAATGGTCTAAGGGTAGAATATGTGCATGAGGTAATCGGACTTTAAAGCCTTAAGGGTTCACAATCTTAACTTGTTTTTCACTTAGACATAGGTAAAGGGTGGTTGGAGATGAAAACGCGCATTTCTAATTAACTGGTACTAGTGTTAGTTACGTGGGAGTGTATAGGTGACTCATGCCTCGATACCCGCATAGTAACAAGTCCGGGGGTGACAGCCTTGGTAGTTTGGATTGAGTAGTATATGCAGGCACAAGACCGTGTCAAACCTACTAGAATCGGGTCGCTTTTGCCCTCAAAGCTGCTATGCTTGCAAAACCTTTGTGTGATTCTCTCCTTAGGTTCCTGTATAGTTAGGTCCCTAGGTGCCGATCGTATCATCTAGATGATATAATGTAAGAAGTGATTGGGGAGTGGCCGATCGTATCCATTTCCTATAACCGGTTAACCCTCAAAGTGACAATTACCCATATTTGGCCATAGGGATTCGGTTTTTGACCTTTCTGCTAGTGTGGGCACAACGGGTAATAGTGGTAATTACATGTGTTTTGCCCGGGATTGCGCATACCTACCAAATGACTTGATGCTTTGATTTGAGCACTTTTATTACTGATATTTTCTTTTGTGATTTCTTTTTCAGCATTTAGTTAGTTTAAGTTTATTAGCAAGGTTTTTAGAGTGACACTAAAGATCCAAACTGAAACTAAGAAATGATAGAAGGTTAAAACACTCCTCGTGGGATCGACATCCGTCTTCACTAGCTATACTAGCCGTTGAGGGCAGATTAAGCATTTGTGGACCATTTGCCCGCAAGTGTATTTTGCTCACCTAAACGACGGGTGTGCCAGTCCTATACTCCTATGGCTACCTCGCTTAACTTGAAAACTTGTTGCGGAGGAAAACCACCTTGAAAATTGCACCAAAATCCCCAAAATTTATTTTAATGGAACTTGATCACTGTCAATTCTGCCATCATAGTCCAGACAGGATTTTGTGTTTGTTACACATCTAAGGGCAAATTTCACAATTTCAGTGTAAAGAGACTATCTTCAAAAATTAAAGTTCAGCTGTGGCCAAATTGAATAAACCCTTGCTTCGAAAACTTGTGTTTTGAAATGAAAAGATCAAACTTTTGAACTAGTACAACCATTTCAGTTATATTTAGGAAGATGTATTGTGTGGAAATGGGGTTAGATTTATTTGCTTGTGTTTGAAGAATCTGCTGCAGATATGAGGTGGAAGATAGGCGAATCCAATTTATCTAATTTTCTTCTTCTGCTACTGCTGCTCGAAATTTGATGAACTGAGTACTGGTTTTTATTTTTATCATTTTTATGTTATTTCTTTTTTTCTTTGATTTGTGTTTGGGGAATCTGTTTGCTCTATTATGTTTTCATGATTGGCACCTGGATATGTTCAGAATGATGGTGAGAACACCAGAGCAAGGAAGAGAATCAGGATGAAAAAATAATGGTTGAATAATTGAGACGAAAATTAATACATCTATGGAGTAACTTGGAAGATGAAAGAGAAGGTAGCAAAGAAAGAGAAAAAATATTCGACGAGGATAATTCCCAGAACCGTAACTTAGAAAATAAAAAAAAAGAGAAAATTTGTGGATAAATAGAAAAGGAAAGAAAATAAATATGAAAATAAGATAAAATAATTTACCGGTGGTGACGTGGAGTGGGTGCTCACAGGCGCTCAGATTTGGTCGCTTAGCATATCAAAACTGTATATATATATAATATCATATTGGCAGTCGAACGGTCCTTATGTTAATTGTAGTCTTAGAATGTTTGCCGTGGATCGATTCACTCCGCTCCGCCAAAGAAAATCAAGCAATGTTGATTATTATTAATTATAAGGTTCGAATTCGCATTGCTCGATTAGTTTAATACATTTGGTTCAATAAAAGTTTATATTTAATTCAAAATAGGCCAACAAAATTTCATATTTAGAATGAAAAAATAAACGTCGAGTTAAATGTACAAAACAAAACGTTAATTGTTAAAAAAATTCAAATTAATTTATTTTACTCTGATGTTTCATTCATTGTTATATATATTTATCTTGAAAAAAATAATTAATTAGACGAGTCCGGTGCATGAGTCATGTCCATCGTGTGAGCCTTCAGTAATTTCATTTTAGTGTAAATAGATACAACTATTCAAAATCAAAATAGTAAATGTTTTTTAGCCAACTTGTATAATTCATACTTTTTTATTCAAACTTTTTGTCATTCTCTAAAATACCCTTACTAAATGTGGCCTAGTCAACAATTTGTCTCCATTCCTTTTTGACTGATTTTCTTTTTCCCCAAAAATTCAAACATTGCTCACGAGGGGAACAAAATCAACACGAAAGCAATAGCAAAGTGTTGACCCCTTTTCATTTTTTTTCACGAAATTTCTGTAGCAAAAATCAAATTTTTTTCTCATGAATTCCTCTGCACAAGAATAGCAAACTCACGACAACAACGCAGCAAAATCACGAAAATACATACCCCAGTTTTTTTTTTTCACGACAACACCAGCAAACACACGACAACAACGCAGCAAACTCCATCTCGATCCATGGAGAATTTGGAGCCTTGGGCTGTTGAATTTCAACAGGTTAGGATTCTAAACTTGAACGATTTCATGATCTATTAGACGGATTTTTCATGTTCTAAATTTGTGGATTTTTGTCAATTTTAATGAGATAATATGGTGAATTTTAGTGTATTTATATTGTGTTGTCATTTTTATGCGAATTTAAATCTGTAATATGTTCGAATGTTGGGAAATGAGTGGAATGATGTGGATTTGAGTTCATGAATTGTTGGTGTGAATATGAAATTTGGACAGTTTTCGCGAGATAATTTTCTCATAAAAATGATCCCGGGACAAAATATATACACGAAATTATATTTCATGTCTAAATATGCTCACGAGATCGTTATTGTGTAAATTATTGTCACAAAATATATGTTAATAAAAAACGGAACAATAGTTTTCGTGTAAATATATTAACATGAAATAAGATATCGTGACAATATATTTACACAAGAACATATTTCGTGTAAATATATTCTCACGATTTTTTTTATGTATAATCGGTTGTGAGATTCCTAGCCCGCAATGCAACACTGTACTCAACCTCAATGTCATACTCTCTCAATATCTCAGTTATTATTGCTCTCGACTTCAGGATAGAACCCTCATCTAAGATTTTCTTCTTAAATAAATCAGCAATAACCCGAGAGGATAACTTTCATGGTGCATTACGTGTCAGGTCCAACCGACATGTATGATTATCCTCTAATTTAGTCACCATCCACAGGCCACCCTTAGCACTCGCCACTAATTTAAACGAGCAGGTCTCATTCTGTTTGCAAATAACTGTTAGTCGACTTTTGCTGGATCGGGACACCGAATATTCCACTTGACGCTGCATATGCCACTTTCCCACAACAATTACCAAATCTCTCTTCTCCAAGAAAGTCTTTCCCACTGATATTGCATCAATATCTGTCGGGGATGGGTCGTCCTGTACCACTGCTAGTGCATCATCAACATGGGCTACAAGAATAGACCAATGTCCCAGGGGAGGAAACTCTACATTCGGAGCTTCAACATCAGGAGCAACATCCTCAGATGAAAAGTTATGAGGTCCACCATGCTTGAGAATATTGACAAACTCATCGAGACGCCCTGGCTCGCGAATCCATTCACAAAATTCAGCAATTTGCTTATGCCGAACTTCACTCTCATAGTTCTCATCATCATCATCATCATCAGACAAATCATCAACGCTATCATCTCCAATTGGGTCGTCGTTATCATCATTTGACGACATTACTATTGGAGTTTGCTGAATTGATTTCTCGGTAACGTATACAACTGGCTCATCTTGCTCCTGAACTAAGCGAGCTAAATCAACATTCGTTTTCAAGAGTCCTTTTAGTGTCCTCCCTGTCAATGACCTCGTTAAATAACTCAGTGTATAACTAACACTTGTTGGAGATATTTCCATAAAATCGTGAATTTCTTCAACCAATTTATCACGAGATAAATTGTCAAATGGGAGGTGCAGGAGCTGATCTTCACCATCCACATACTCAGATCTCTCCCATCTACCGCTATGTCGGACAACAATACGTTGCCAAGCCATCTGCAAATCAACAATGAACAATAATTAAAGTAATTTAAAAAATAAATAATCTCGTGATAATATTATCACAGAAGAATAGAATTCGTGATAATATTATCACGGTTTAGGTGAACCGTGACAATATTATCATGAATTCTATGATCTCGTGACAATATTATCACGAAATGAAGTCTCTTGACATTTAAAAAAAAATTGACACGAAAAGAATACATTTCGTGAGAATATATTATCACGAAATGTATTCTTTTCGTGTCAATATTTTATAGCCACGAGATGTATTATTTTTGTGTCAATATTGTCACGAATTCATGAGATTTCATGACTATATTGTCACGAAATCTTCTGAACTGTGACAATATTGTCACGAGAACACTGTATATCCGAAAAAAAAAATTCGATGCTACTAATCTTTACAAAACATCAAAATCTTTAACTTCACGTTAATCTACCACAGAGTATCCTAATCTACAACAATTTATGCATATACGATCATTAAAAATTACAAAAACAAACATCTTATAACTTGAATAACTATTAAACATATCTATTATGAAATTAACATAAATTACGGATAAATTACTTAAAATTTTAAAAGGACTTTAAACCCGACTAATTCAAACAACTTGACGGTTATAAAAATTAAAAAACTAACCTCAAATTTCTTGGATACGTGTTGTTGTTTCTCCAACAATATTTTGTAAAATGGGCATCAGTTTTTTCAAAATGGCGTGAATATTTGTTGAAAATGTTTTCTTGTTTCTTGGAATTAAATGCATGCAATTACAATGCACCTACCCAAATTTAATTAATTCCTAGATTTTGTGTTTTTTTTTAAAAATGCCACACATGCTTCATTAAATAAATGAGAAAAAAATGGGAATTGTTCAAACGAGACAAAAAGGGCATATAGGACTTTTACATCACTTTTTGAATAGAAAAGCATGACTCATCAAACTTGGTTAGAAAAGCATTTATTATCCTAATTTTGACTACTTTAATTTTTAACCGTTCATTTTATGCTAGATAGTTTTTTATAACAAAATCTAAAGTAGTGGGAATATATGGAACTAGCCGGTCAAACTTTTAAAAGGTTTATTTTAGCCAGTAACTTTTAAACATATTTTATTTGGCCAGAATTACTATATTACCCCTATATTTATTTTTAACATATTTCATTTCCCCCCACCATTTCAACCGCCGATTCACATTTCACATTTTGAAATGTGATTTTGGAAAAATTTCTCTCTCTCTCTCTCTCTCTCTCTCTCTCTCTCTCTCTCTCTCTCTCTCTTCTACATCTCATCTTCTTCAAACTCCCTTCAATTCTGAGATGATTGTTCAAGTGAAGATTTCTCCAGATTCAAGTGAAGATTTCTCCAGATTCAAGCCATCGACCTCCGAAAATTCGTGTGAAGTTCTCTCTCTCCAGATTTCTCCACCAACGAGTCGTCAACTTTGAAAATTCAAGCGAATAAATAGAAAATCATTCCCCACCAGGTGTATGTTTCAGATCTAATTATTAATAATATTGTTAGATTGTTAGGTGTTGTTTTTTTTTAAGTTTGATTTGGGGAAAATTTTGATTCGAAGAATATTGTTAGATTGTTAGATATTGTTTGTTTTTGAAGTTTGAAGTTTATTTTCTACGCATAATAGACATGCTTTGACAATAAAAGTACCACTAATATAGTTGATGTTTGAAAATCTGGAAAAAATGAAGTATTTCTGCAACTTTCGAAAAATCTGGAAAAATGATGTTCTTAACTGCGTGCGAGCCCTGCGCGCATGCTCGTGCGCGCACGCCTTGTGCGTGCATGCTTGTGAGCGCAGTTAAGAAGAAAATCGCATGCATCTGAGGCCAAATTATCAACAGTTGTTCAGCCGATGCACATAAATTATCAATCGATGTCATGTCGATAGTCTGCCGATGTGTCTGCCGATATCTGCGCGCGCGTGCTTACGTTGTGTGCGCGCGTGCGCTTACTTTGTGCGCACATGCCTTATGCACGCATGCTTGTAGGCGCCCACAATAAGAAATAACGCGCACCTGAGGCCAAATTATCAACAGTTGTTCTGCCGATGCACAGAAATTATCAACCGATGTCATGCCAATAGTCCGTCGATGTGTGCGCACTCACTTACTTTGTGCACGCATGCCTTGTGCGCATGCTTGTGGGAGCAGTTAAGAAGAAAATCATACACACTTAAGGCCAAATTATCAATAGTTGTTCTGCCGATTTACAAAAATTATCAACCGATGTCATGCCGATAGTCTGCCGATGTGTTCTGCCGATGTCTGCGTGCGCGCATCCCTTGTGCGCGCCGGGTTTTGCGCGTACTTAAGAACAATCCAGCGCGCACTTAAGAACAAAATCATTTTTTTGTAAAAGTCGAACTTAAGTGCTCACTGCACTAGCTCGATATGGACGAAGTATGACGAGAACTATGGTCCAAGAAATGAAGATCAACAATGAAGATGAAGATTGACAATGAAGATGAAGATGAAAAGCAGATCTGAAGATAAAAATCGACGATGAAGATGAAGATCGACGATGAAGATGAAAAGCAAATCTGAAAATGAAGATGAAGATCGACGATATTTTAATTCTCTTTCTGAAATGAAAAACAGATCTAAAGATGAAGATGAAGATAAAAGCATATTTGATATATATATTTTTTTATGTCTAAAGGGCATTTTGGTCCAAAGTGACTAAAAAAAATATATTTAAAACTTACTGGCTAAAATAATTTTTTTAAAAGTTAAAATAGCTAAAATAGTCTTTGCCTCAAAATATAATTCTGGCACCTGCAACTGCCTTTCTAGACCACTATTTTTGGGCTTGGGCCTTGGGCCCATATTAATGAAACAAAAAAATAAAATAAAATAAAATGGTGAAAATAACGATTTGCCCTTGTTTATTTATTTTATGTCTAGTTGGAAAGAACAATTTGATTAGCGGTGCGGCGCAATGAATGAGGATCAGATACCCTCATGTGTTTGTGTGTCATAATTAATTTTTCTTAATACACTTTAATTAAAGAAGATTGAATTCTAAATAAAAAATTTAAATTAAATTAAATTATAATAATAAAATAAAAACTAAAAGAAATTAAAAAAAAACTAAGGTTTGACACTGTGGTTGAAAATTAAATCAAATAATTCGATTCTCGACTCGTTTGTTCATTAAAAGCTCGTTTGAACTCGATTCGATAAATATACCAAATAAACTTGAACATAGTTTTGTCTCGTTTAAAACTCATTTCAGCTCAACTAGATAGTTAATTAAATAAACTCAAACATAAATTTTAAAACTTGAATATATGTATGTTCATACTTTACTCATTTACATCCTATTTGACACAGAAGATGTCATAGACATTGAGTTCATTAAAAAAAGTTAATTTAATCAAGTTCCTATTTTTCTACACAGAATTGTAACTTAAATATAAATTATCCATATTTAAAGACTTCAATTTTACATATAACTAATTAACTAGAATGTCTATGGTGTAATGCTGGATATTATTTCTTAAATAATAATTGAAAAAAAAATACATAATCGAACCATGGTTAAACTAACCTATAAAATTATATAAATAGATAAAAAATTTCATAAATATAACCTTTAATTATCATAATTAACTATTTATACAAACAAATAACTTAATATCCTTATTAAAAGTGAATAATAATTCAAGCAGAAAAATAAATTTAGACAGGGAGAGATTATATTTTTATTATACCAGATGTATTTTTTAGCACTCAAGTTATCTCTCCCTGTTTTTTTTTTTAATAAATTAAAATCTACATCAACAAAGACCTGACTAATCATTTTTCAGGTCGTAAAATACATCTTAATGTTAGATTTGATTAGTTTTTAATAATTTAGGGATATTTAATTGAGGATTAAGAATTAATTTATGATATAAATGATAGTTTATAAAATAAAATATTACATTAAATGTGTGGGAATCAAACCCTAGGAACCGTTAACGACTGAAATTTGATTCGACCTACCTATCTGGATTGAATCAATTGTCACGCATGACTAAGACAACTCTCTTCAACAATGCAAACACTAACACATATTGTGCACATCAACATCACAACCCTCTCTCTCTCTCTCTCTCTCTCTCTCTCTCTCAATGTAAACATTAACATACACATCGTGCTGACCGACATAACAAGTATGAAAGAGTGTTGAGAAATCATACATTTGAGTCTATGTTTATTGCACTTTACGAGAAAACATGTAAGTTGCACTTTGATGACTTGAAGTGTCCTCAATTATGACTTAATTTTAATGCTTAACATGCTGTCTTTGCTCTTTTTTTAGGAATTCTTGCTTTGTCAAAAGAGATTCAACTAACTATATTGATTTTATTTTTTGGAGGACTAAACTATATTTTATAAACGTATTATGTATGCATAGTTTAACATTTAATTTGAGGGAGATTACGTAAAGAAAAGAAAACATATTATTCTAAAATAAAGGATCTCATGTGTTTGATCTGGTCTCTTTGAGTTGTCACACTAATTAGAGGGTGTTTAGTTAAGTTCGTACGATCTTTAAAATAGCTTGTAAATAGTTTTAGAACCTACAAGTTTCTTCACAATATTCGACAATTATTTCTTTTTAAAAAAAATTCTTGTTTACTTTCCTAAATAAAATGTTTAGGAGCTTATAAATATGTTTTGGAAAAGTAGGGGAACCCAATTACTTAGGGAAAAAAAATAACTCTTATTTTAGAAAAATCCTTATTCTTTAGTCATTGTAATTGCAATTTTATCATTACTAATATCTAATAAGCTTAATTATTAAATTAAGATCTCATGAACAGTAAAGCATGTCATAAGATGTTTTTTATAAAATTAAAAGAAAGTTTAGCCAAACACAATCTAAAACTCTTGGTCCAAATATAGTTAATGCTCAAACCAAACCTCTTAGGCTCATAGCTCATTGATTGATTAGGGTGGAATTTAGGGTTCTTTTTTCTATCCCTTCTCCAAACAAAAAATTAGGGGAAAAACACCCACACAGATCAGCTAGTGTGCTCTAGCTATGATGAATTATTATCTAGCAATGCTAAATTCAGTCAAATGCAAATTAGGGGGAAATAGTTCCAAAAAGGCAAGGGAAAATATAAAGAATTTGGACAATAAGAGTTCTCCAAGAATCATAAATAAAAAAGTAGTAAAAAGAACCAATAAACATAATCAAAGACTACTCCTTTTATTATGGCTCTTTATTTTCACTGAAGATATATGATCCACATTTGGCTAATTGCTAAATTGCTGCATTTACAGAAATCTTATTCTCAAGGGGAAAGACAATCACTGTCTCCAAAATTCTCTTACAACAAACAACATATGACAATTTTAACAGTTCTGAAAACTAGATGAAGCATACTAGGCCACCCATTCGAGACAATATAATAAACTAGAGCTATGCATATATGAAGATCTACTAATTAACGTGGTTTCAACGAACCGTTATCTATAGCTTCCAATTCATGATGTGAACAACCTACAGTGCAATTTCTTCTTCTTGCCCTTAGAGGCTTAGAGCAGTAGGTGAAAAGACCAAACCAACGAGCAAAACAAACAAACCCGCCCCGTCTCAAGATGAACTTAGAGTTACACCTCTCTATCGTATATCCAGCTAAATGGCATTCTTGATCTTTGTTTAGCCCTTGCTTGAGCTCTCTCCTCTAACCTTCTGATCCTTGGAGAAAGTTCACAGACATATTCCTGAGCTTTCTGCCCTTCAGCAGATAGTCCTGTTAAACTAGCCACGTTCCATCTACTGACCAAGTGATCTAGGATGTCAGCATAGTCTTTGGCAGTGTATATGCCAAGGCGCTGAGCAACAGCAGAGAAGTTATCGAAAAGGTTATCATCACGACCATCGTACACCAAGTGGGCTGGCATAGAGATCTTCTTCCTCATCATGTCAGCAAAAGCTAGCACTGTTGCATCAGGGTCGATCTCAAATAGCTTTTCTGATATCTTGGTGTATGCAGTTTCATGACGCTTCTCATCTGCAGCAATTGTACCACATATTTGAGCTAGTTTCAAGTCCCCGTGCTCCCTCGCTAGCCTTGCAGTGGTGCCATGGGAGAGGAAAGTAGCCCTCTCTTGGAAGGATGTATAGATAAATCCAAGGTAAGGATTGTTTTCTGTCCGGGGATCCTGAAAAAGGTATAACACACAGAAACGACATGGTGTTTACATCATAATGTTACTTATATACTGTCCATGCTAATTGACTTGCTATGTTTGAAGTATATAACACAATCAGATGACATGTTAATCATTCACACAAACTGCTCTACATAAATACACATTTCATGCAACTAGCAATTGGAAAGCATTCAAATAATGGAGCAAATGATTTGATACATGATAATGGCAAAAGCAGAAACAAAGAAGCAATTGAAACCACCCAAGGCTCACCATTCCTGACCCAATCAGATACTGGATAGTCTTCTCAATTTGTCTCATATCCACTCGTCCCGATAGGTAGAGATACTTATTTAGAAGGTCTCCGTGTCTATTTTCCTCAGCAGTCCATGCCCTATTCCAAATTGCCCAGGAAGTTGGGCTAGCCCCTGTTTCATCCCGCACACCATCTAACGTATTAAGCATCGTTTGATATGTAGGAAGGGCTTCTTCGGTTACCATATCGCCAACCAAAACAACAAAATAATCATCGGGAATCTCTCTGGCTCTTTCCCTCAATTCTTTCACCTGATCATGAAATTCATCAGAACTGGGATCTGGTAGGAAATCCTGAGGCTGCCAACTTTTTTCTACAGGCTTAAGGTGGATCAATACATTATCCTCAGCCCAGTCTTCCAAAGCTTTGAAGATTTCAATTTTTTCTGGAGGCATAGAGTGTGTTACTTGAACATGGACCTCATGTGGTGGACTAAAAGGCTTCTTCACAGTCTTGACAACTCTGCAAAAGATTAGTCCATGCACATAGAGATTATTGCTGTTTATCCAAGGATAAATTAAATATCAGAAGACAGAGAGATCGAATACTAATATAGCAGAAAGATTATTGCTGTTCATGATAGAAGCATATTCAGGTATTTCTATATAATAAACAGAAGAACTCACTTTCATGATGACTGCACGCATCATAAAAATTTTCTTGATGTTATGCAAGTCGTCATGGTGAGGTTGCCAACATGTGATTCGCCAGTGGAGTTACATGATTG
The DNA here is from genome assembly GCA_026008535.1 of Perilla frutescens. Classification (NCBI taxonomy): domain Eukaryota; kingdom Viridiplantae; phylum Streptophyta; class Magnoliopsida; order Lamiales; family Lamiaceae; genus Perilla; species Perilla frutescens. Next base: position 5,206,762 of record BRKX01000006.1, on the reverse strand, counting down.
CATTTAACTGAATTTAGTTGTTAAATGAAGGGTACAATACTTTTTCAAAGGCAGATCTAAATAAAGCAAGAGAACTATAAACAAAGAGTTTAAGCTCCTAAGACTCTTAATGAGTTCATTTGGAATCACCATACACGAATCGTTTAGACACCTTCAGAGGCAGTATTGGTCCCATTACATGACGGTTTGAAGAATACGATTCCAAGTGTCCAACATCAGAAACTACCCTTGTAAAGTTACATATACATTTTCAGGAACATAACAAATATATCATAAAAACTCATATTAGATTGTAAAATAGAACTGAATATCACATTTCAAAATAGGAAGGAACTTTTGATGCATTGGAACTACGAACCATATAAAATAGGCTAAACGAGTAAAGTTTTAGAAATTCTCCAAACAACATAACTTGGTTATGTTATCTGGTACCAAACATGTGAAAGTTGTTTATTTTTCGAAACGAAATATAAGAGTAAGTAAGCAAATATCAATGCCAAACAAATGGAAGGAGTTGCATAAAAGTCAATCCAAGCCATCTGTTTCTGAAGCAAAAAATTAAAGCGCCGACCAGTTAAGAACAATCCTCGGTATATTTTCTTAGTGAAAACCGCAGTTTGAGAAGGTGAATACTTCAATTCTTGTTCCTAAAATCAAATAAAAAAGGACAAACATATTATTGCCTACAAGCTTAGTACAAATTCATTGATTACATGCATAATTGTTAAGGGAAAATGGGAGAGACAGTACGTTCTGCATTAATATGAGTACCTAATGAAGAGACTCGATCTGTCCTAAATGTTAGACTAATACTAATTGGAAGAAACTCTATCTCTGTAAAACTGCACCATTTTTTTTGCAGATTAAATGGAAAAAACCAATCACAGAAACTCATTTTCACAGACAACTGGAGAGGGGAAAAAGTATTTCTTCTGTTCTTTCCTTTCTCTTGATTTATAGAAACCAAATTCCTCAAAAAATCAGAATACAAAAGAAGCAGTTCCCACGTTAATCTATGATCACAAAGAATAGATAAAAACCCATCACCATTAAAAACAGAGAAACTAAAGATCATAACAATATCCCGGATCGGAAGAAACGGCGAAAAACAATAAATTTGAGCGAAAAGATTCAACCTTCGCAGAAAACGACATAGACAAACACAACCCACAATCCCCTAGCGGGGGGGGGGACCGAAAAACTACAAAATAAATGAAGAAATAAAAAAAGGAGCTTACTTAGAAGCAGAGCCAAGAGTGGAAGCCATGCAAAAGATGGGAGATTGGAGGGTGGCAACGGGTGGAAGAGCAAACGAAGTGCATTTTGGGGACTGAAAGGTGATGGCATTCAGCTTCAGAGCCATTCTAATCGTCTAGTTGTTTATAGAGTGTGTGTGTGTGTGTGTGTGTGTGAGAGAGAGAGAGAGAGAGAGAGAGAGGTGGTGGGTCACGAATTCCAGTCGACAAGATGGTGAGGACAAAGCCTTTGTGTTTGGGACTCACTCTGCACTCTGCATACTGCAACTGTCTATGTAATATATATAGACATTCACACACACAAACACAGATTTTGTTCTTTTTTTTTTCTTGGAGAAAAGCATATTTTGGAATTTGCTAATTGTAAATGAACTTCTGAATTTTTGTTTTGTCAATATTCTTTGGCAATTGCAAATGATCATAATCTTTTCAGTGTCGATTTTTTTTTTTTTTTTGTAGAGTCCATTTTGCTATCAACCATATTAATTTGGAACTTTTAATGGCCTCAAATTTAGATAATTTCATCAAATATAGTGTACTAAAAAAAAGAAATTCTATTTCCTCAAAAAAAAAAAAAAGAAGAGGAAATTCTACCTTCCTCGTGGAGTCGTGGGGGTGTAGATAAAATTTTATTTGCATATATAAATTTCCACGTGTCTTCATTCCCATGAGCGTGGGCGTGGGTATGAGTATAGCTGGTATGTCGGAATGAAATCAAGTGCGAATAAATGAACTTAATAATGAAATAGTGATGGTAATGGAATGGAATGGAATAGTGACGATAATGAAATGGAATGACTATTGTCATTCCTGACTGTTATCACAAGTAATAAGATAAGAATTTAACTTACATTTTTTAATTAATTTTATTATAACAATATCTAATTAATAAATAAAATACACAAATTGACTTATTTAGTTCTAAATAACCAATTACTCTTCTTTCAAATATACTATTATATTTTAATAACATATTGTTGAATATTATGTGATTTTTTTTTTTACTTCATTAACATTTGTGGAAAAAAAAAAGAGCACACTTTAAATAAGTATTTCGCTAATGATTAGCGAGTTTGTATATTTTATGTAATCCTATAATATCATTAGTACTTTTGTGAAATATTACAAAATTTTATAAATCATTAATAAATTATTAATGATTTTTTTAAGAAAAATTCATAAATTTATTTTTTTAATAAAATATTTTATAAGAATATGAGATTTCATTTGTCAATATAAAAAATAAAGTATAGTTTTGCAAAATAAAAAATAAAATTTATTTTGATAATCAGGAATGCATAATATCATGGGAGTGGGGAGTAATGACTAATCATATGTACATGATAATGTGATTCTTCGGGAATGACCATTCCATATTGAAAAAATCATACCACCCATAGGAATGGGAATGGGCGTGGGAATGCGATTCCATTCCCATTATATTTCATCATACCAACCATGTCCTAACAGTTGGATATCAATACATTCAGAATATATATATGGAGCGAATCAAATGAGAACTCATCCCCATATGAGAATTAGGAACTCATCTCATCCATCTATTGATTTGACTTAGATGGCTAAGATTTTGTTAATTTTTGGTCAAAGGCGGTGGCAAACTTATAATATTTGAGCATAATTTTCGGAAATCATATAGACAACACTTTAAAATCGTTGTCTATTCTTATAAATTTCACTATGTTAAAATAAGAGTACTATCATGCTATTATGAACATATATACATGCTAATATGAATATATATGCATGCTAGTATGAACAGATAATGTCCTACTATTAACGAACATTACTACTGCTATTATGAGTAAAATTTATATGTTTTATGAATATTTTTTCATGTTATTATATGTATACTTCCATATTATCGTGAATATTTTGTCATGTTATTCTGAGTTTAACATCACGCTATTATGGATGAAAAAATATATTTTCGAATAAACATATGAACAATGGATCTTAAATGAAAGAGCACGAAAAGAGCTTTAATTTGATATATAATTTGCGTTAATCTAATGAAAAATGAGCAAGGTATGGATGTTTAAAGTTTAAATAAATTTTGTATAAGGATGCTGATGTCAGCTTTGACTAGAGGTAAGTTTGACTTCCTCATATTTACCATTATGTCATCGCCATTTTATTTAAATCTGGATCATTGATATCAAAACATTGTGTGATTGAGATTAAAAAAATAACCCCTTGTGTGAGAAATGAAAACACATCTCACACCACACATCCATCAAAAACCAAATGTCCAGATTTGCTGAAAAAGGCGGTGTCAATTTTGTAATATCTGAAATTTTTTTCGCGCGGGGTATTAACGTAATTTGGTAATTCTTATAAAAATCGCGGATGATTTAATAACAGATCATTATGCTAACGAAGTTTTATCATCATGCTAATGAAGCATTATAGTTATGTTAATTAAAGTTTTCAAATATTATTAGCGAAAAAATATTCTAAATATTAATTATAAATCTAATTTGATTTAATAAACCCTAATTAAATGGAAAAAATCATAATTGGATGAAATAAACCTAATTAGATGAAATAAATATTGATTGGATGTGGTAAACCCTAAATGAGTTGGAACAAATAATAATAATAATAATATATTTATACTACGTTAGCATTATGGTTTTGTTTCGTCATCATTGCGAATACACTATGTTTGTTGGTTTTGTATACTAGAAGACTTATCTTTGTATACTTTTCTGATGATATGATGATATGAAATGAAAGTTATTGCAGTCACTGTTTGCATTTAGATTATGTTCTATAATTGTTCTATGCAATGTTCCATATACTTACATTGTAAATGATATGGTGTGGAGAGTCACACGGTAAGATCATATCATTAGAACCTTGTATTGTATTAAAGAGCTCACGGCTTAGATGGTCCTGAACACACCATCGGTACACCGTAGAATAATCTGATAAGTTAGTTTATCTTGACTAACTGATTATTCTAGTACACTCATTGTGTATTGAGGAGGATCACGATAGGATACTATTCTCTGTCTCTGACCCAGTTACTGAGAGAATAAAGATTCACAGAGTTCGGGTTCTGAACTCATGTGATATTGGCGAGCATATGTGTGCGTTGTTTATTACTTTGATTTATCAATGAGTAAGATCTTTTCGTAGATCGAGTTCGATATCTTGGGTAATAACAATGTATACATGATGTCTCGAGCAGTGTGCATGAGCACCGTGTCCTGGTGTGCCAGGTTGATGATGTTCTCTTGAGGAAACGCAAGTTCATGTTGAAACCCTGCAGGTGGAATTTATTCCTTACATGGTAAAGCTTGTGTGGTACTACTCAAGGATTTAGATGTTAATTAATTATAGCTGTCAGAGGCTGACATAATTAATTAATGAACATTATATCTTAAACATGAGGAATGGCTGGACTAAAGGAGAAAGCATATTCGCAAATATGTATTAAATTGGTAGGTCAGTTTTACTTCTTTAGTGCAATAAAAGTAAAATTTAATTTATTTAATTATATCCTAAGTTTATTGGATATTAAATAAATTAGTGGGCCAATTTAATATTCTTCTAGATCCCTGTTGTAGCCCAATATGACTGAAAGTGGACTGGATATAGAACTTGAGATAGAGGCCCAGCCCAGTAGGGCTGGAACATGAAATTTCGTCCCTCCCTATATATAAGGGGAGGGGGCATGAAATTTTAATGATAATAATCATAAGAAATCAGCCCATCTTTGTCTCTCAAAGTTATCCACAGATTTCACAATTCTATCTAGTAGATTTCAGCCCACTCTGAATCTAGATACAGTCCGGGAATACAACAGAAGATCTTGGAGTAGAATTGTACAGTGGCTATGTGTGACATAAGTGGTGCCATTATCATTGTTCATTCAACATCAAGATTAGATCTATAATCTTGTCCACAGACCGTCTGTCGATTTGTAAGTAGATTCGTTTTCTATGTCTTCCGCTTTATTAGAATCGAATCTGTTTTACATGCTATTTGATTAGACTGTGATAAACATGCATGTTACATAAAATTATGATTTGCATGAACATGGATTAATGAACAACCAAATAGATTCTGCGGTGGTTTAATTCGAAAAAACCCCAACAATGTTAGCATATGACAATACTCTGCCAACATACTTTATAAACCATAATTAGATGTGATAAACCATAATAATCAATTAAGAACTATAAACAAAAAATAATATTTTAAAAAAATAATGATAATTAGATGGAATAAACCATAATTGAGATTTAATAAACTCTAATAAATTTATACTACGCTAGCATTATGATAATTATTTGTTAGCACAACGAATACATTATGTTAGCATATGACAACTGCTTCGTTAGCATACATTATCATTTGTTATCATAATGATGACGAAGAATTATTATATACTAACGAAAGCATTTACAACCTGGACATGCGTAAACAAATTTCTTTTTTATTTTTCGTTCATATTTTTCATCTAAACATAGTCTTTCGACATCTTAAATGAAAGAGCATGAAGAGAGCTTTAATTTGAGATATTTTTTGTGTACATTGGATTAAAAACGAGCAAGTTATGGTCGGTTAAAGTTTTTAAGATTTTTTTTTAATTGCTAACATCATCATTTTTAATGGGTTTGGATGAAAATAGCCCTCCTTCCTTTATTTTTTGCTTTATTATTTACGAAATTACCACCTTAAATCTCAACCATTGGATCATTAAATTGGATGGTGTAAGATGAATTCTCATTTCTCACACCAACAAAGTGTTCTCATATGATCCATATATATATATATATATATATATATATAGTATAGAGATCAAATGAGAACCAATGCACTGTGTAGGAATTAGGAACTAATATGGAGCGTTGGATCAATGATTTTCTAAGGCTCAGATTAATCTCAAAAAAATGTGGTCAAAAATGCAATATCTTAAGAATTATATTAAGTTAAGGGTATATATGTCATTGTATTGCATATCAATTATCTGCAGTAAATATATCTGTTCCATATATAGTGGGATTACATGGGAGCGGTTTTTTTTATTTAATTTTGGACGTTTTTATTTTCAATTTTGGACGATTTTTACAACTCTTTTTTTACAGAGTTGTATCTATCGGTGTTTCATATTTTAATTCATCACACACCTGTTCAACATTCTTATTGCTTGGGTCTCTTGCGGTTGAAGGAGTCGTTGCAGATTATAGACAAGTTATCTTTGTCGGATTTCATCGGTCTCACTCCAGTTTTCGTCTGATTATGGAAGATACAGGTATTATGTTCTCCATTAATGGTGTAGAGATATTGGTGGAATCTGGTAGGGACGCGTATGTTTGACGTTTAGCAAATTTTGTATGCGGAATTAGCAAATTATAGATTTATTAATAGCAAATCGGTAATATTTTTATGTGAAAATTTAATTTTTTTTTAAATGGTTTCAATGTGCTTTGCATGATAGTGAGATGTTTGCAGAGAATGAGCATTTTATATTTATTATAGATGATAGATGTTTTTCGTATTTGGTTGTGGAAGTTTTCAAGTTATTAAAAAAAAATAGTTAAAATGGCATGAATTGTTGTGTGCAAAATAAGAATGTATTTTTTTTTCACAAGTTCTTACTCCATTGTATATTATAATCACGCCGGTTATCGTCTGATTATGCAAGATACAGATAGTGTGTTATCCGTTAATGTATCTTTGTATGCGTATTGATATGGGTGGAATCTGGTAGGGATCCGTATGTCTGACGTTTAGCAAATTTTTTATCTATAATTAGCAAATTATAGATGTGTTAATAGCATATTGGTAATATTTTATGTGAATATGATTTGTTTTTTTTTATGATAGGATGGTCTCTCTTTTTTTTTAAATGGTTTCATTGTTTTGTGCATGATAGTGGGATGTTTGCAGAGAATAAGCATTTCATATTTATGATAGACGATAGATGCTTTTCGTATTTGGTTGTTGAAGTTTTCAAGTTATTAAGAAAAAAATAGTTAAAATGGCATGAATTGTTGTGTGCAAAATAAGAATGTATTTTTTTTCACAATTTCTTACGCCATCTTATATTATCATCACGTCGGTTATCGTCTGATTATGCAAGATACAGATATTATGTTCTCCATTAATGTGTCTTTGTAGGTGTAGAGATCTAGGCGGAATCTGTTAGGGACTCGTATGTACGACTTTTAGCAAATTTGTTATATGTAATTAGCAATTTATAGATGTGTTAATAGCAAATCGATAATATTTTTATGTGAAAATATAATTTATTTTTTGACGATAAGATGGTCATTTTTAAAAAAAAAATGATTTCAATGTGCTTTATATGATACTGAGATGTTCGCAGACAATGATCATTTCATATTTATTATAGACGATAGATGTTTTTCGTATTTGGTTGTGGAAGTTTTCAAGTTATGAAGAAAGAAATAGTTAAAATCATATGAATGTATGTGTGCAAAATAAGAATGTATTTTTGTTCACAAGTTCTTATTCCATCGTATATTATCATCACACCAGTTATCGTCTGATTATGGAAGAATTAGCTAAAATAAAACAACATTAATAACTCTTATCAAAACCATACAAAATATGTCGAAATCTGATTCACAAATAAAGGAGCAATGAAGTTTCTGAATCTTATGATAATAAGCCTTCGATATACACAGCAGGTCAATTAAGCAATAACCAATAACCATAAATGCAAATCAACTAGAAACCAATAAAGTATTTGCTATAAACCAATAAATTTTTTGCTATAAACAATGTGTCTATTTGCTAAAATCAAATAATAATTCGATATAATACGAATCAAAGTTGCAAAATTTGTCAATCATATCTTTCTAGTTTGCTAAATACAGCGGAACAATTAGCTAAAACAAAACAACATTAATAACTCTTATCAAAACCATAAAAAATGTGTCAAAATCTGATTCACAAAGAAAGGAGCAATATAGTTTCCGTAAGTGATGATAATAAGCCTCCGATATATACAGCAGGTCGATTAAGCAATAACCAATAACCATGAATGCAAATCAGCTACAAACCAATAAAGTATTTGCTATAAATAACTTGTCAATTTGCTAAATTTGCTACTCATATCTTTCTAGTTTGCTAAATACAGCGGAACAATTAGCTAAAATAAAACAGCATTAATATCTCTTATCAAAACCATAAAAAATGTGCCGAAATCTGATTCACAAAGAAAAGAGCAATATAGTTTCTGTAAGTGATGATAATAAGCATCCGATATATACAGCAGGTCGATTAAGCAATAACCAATAACCATGCATGCAAATTAGCTACAAACTAATAAAGTATTTGCTATAAACAACTTGTCAATTTGTTAAATTTGCTATTCATATCTTTCTAGTTTGCTAAATACAGCGGAACAATTAGCTAAAATAAAACAGCATTAATATCTCTTATCAAAACCATAAAAAAATGTGCCGAAATCTGATACACAGCAGATCATTTTCTTTTGCTACAATCTCGTTCTGGCTGCTTCAATTTTGCTTCTGCATTATTGTATAGAAAAAAATACACAACATTACCAACATTATATTCAAAAACTAATTTTGTAAAAACATATAAATGAGAAATTTCTAGTTGTTCACAATATCATTCAAATACCTTTTGCCCAATTATTTGACATTCCTTTTTTAGCACGATCACCTTTTTCATTATTACCTAAAAATTCGATTGAAAGGTTATAAACCAATAAAAGTATTTTCTATAAACAACTTGTCAATTTGCTAAAATCAAATAATAATTCAGTATAACACGAATCAAAGTTCTAAAATTTGCTAATCGTATCTTTCTAGTTTGCTAAAGACAGCAGAACAATTAGCTAAAATAAAACAACAATAATAACTCTTATCAAAATCATAAAAAATGTGCCGAAATCTGATTCACAAAGAAAGGAGCAATGAAGTTTCTGAATCTTATGATAATAAGCATCTAATATAGACAACATGTCTATTAAGCAATAACCAATAATCATAAATACAAATCAACTACAAACCAATAAAGTATTCGCTATAAACCAATAATGCATTTTCTATAAACAACTTGTCAATTTGCTAAAATGAAATAATAATTCGGTATACACGAATCAAAGTTGCAAAGTTTGCTAATCATATCTTTCTAGTTTGCTAAATACAGCGGAACAATTAGCTAAAATAAAACAACATTAATAACTCTTATCAAAATCATAAAAAATGTGCTGAAATCTGATTCACAAAGAAAGGAGCAATGAAGTTTTTGTAAGTGATGATAATAAGCCTCCAATATATACAGCATGTCGATCAAACAATAACCAATAACCATAAATGCAAATAAGCTACAAACCAATAAAGTATTTGCTATAAACCAATAAAGTATTTGCTATAAACAACTTGTCGGTTTGCTAAAATCAAACAATAATTCGATATAACACGAATCAAAGTTGCAAAATTTTCTAATCATATCTTTCTAGTTTGCTAAATACAGCGAAACAATTAGCTAAAATAAAACAACATTAATAACTCTTAACAATACCATAAAACCACAACATATCAACTTAATCTGCTAAACATACATGACTAACTTGTTAATCAAAACTTACTAATTTGCTAAATATATCAATACAAATCAAACCACAATCAAATAAAACGATGAAACAATAAGCAATACCGACCAAATTTGCTAATCATATCCATTTAATTTTCTAATCATATACATTTAATTTGCTAAAACTCAAACCAAATCAGATCTAAACTAGCAGATTAGTTAACAAACAGAAACCTTAAATATTGCTAATAATATACAACTAAATTACTAAAGACATCGAACCAAATTTTATCAAAAAAATTTGAAAAATGGCAGGATAAGTACCTGTTCATACGGGCTTTACGCCCTTCATCGTTATTCCGACGTGCGGTTGGTGTTCTAGCGACGGAGGGCAGGCGGCGATTGGGTTCAGTTTGGCCGTCAAGCGGGCGGCGTATGGCGGCGACTTGGTAGAGTTCCCCCTATATTGAATCGGCGATTGGGCGGCTGAAGACGACAACGACGATGCGCGACGGGCGACGGCGAGCGGCTGAAGATGGCGGCGAGAGGTTGAAGACGAGCGTTGGATAATATTTCTGATTCGTGTTTCTAGGGTTTCTATCAATAACTATAGATTTGGGTTTCTCAATAATACCCTTATTATGTTTTAAATTTAGGTACAAAATTATCATTTTGCAATTTGACCCCTAAAATCTAAAATCAATCTTGTCCATTCAAATTGTAGAGATCTATGGATGTAAATGGTTCCTAGTTCCTACATAGGGGTATGGTTCTCATTTTAACCCACCCCTATATATATATATATGGAAAGGATCAAATAGGAACCAAATCCCCCCGTGAGAACCTAGGAACCAAACATATTAGCAAATTATTAGTCACATATTAGCAGTGTGTATAATCGCTAACATCTTAGCAATATGTTGCTAATATTATGATCTCGTCAAATTAGCAATATGAGTTTACCTCATGTTAGCAACATAATCTCTTGATGTTAGCAACATAATCTCTTGATGTTAGCAATATAAATCTCTCATGTTATGGTTCCTAGATTCTCACAGGAGGATTGGTTCCTATTTGAACCCACCCCTATATATATATTAGGAGGAGGGATAAATAATTTAACATTACTTCTACTCTTAAATTCAACCCCTATATATCTGCCCAATTCACCAGTGCCCATGAAGTAGTGTAAAAAAAAGATCTGTCCAATTCACCACTGCCCATGAGGAAAGGTAGAATTTCTCGTAATGAATTAAAATTTTTTATAAAATGTAATTTTGAATAAATCAAACATAATAATGAATTATTAATTGAAAATAAAAAATTAAATAATAAAAAATAATTATAAACCCTAATTGGGTGGGGTGAACTCTAAAAATAATCATAAAATTAAATCAAATCACATAAAAATAAAATTGAAGAAAAAATACAAGAAAAACTCACAATTTAAAAATATAACATGGAGTGTAACACATAAAGTGTAACAAAAAATTCCATGCGATAATAAATGGGTTCAAATTTCCTATTACACTTCTTTATATATGTTTCACTCCGTGTTTCACTATCAAATTTATAATTTTAATAATATTTATTATAAAATAAAAATTAATTCTAAAATAAATAATTATAGTCAACATTTATCAATAAAAATGAATTAAAAATGTTATAAAAATTAATTTTGAATTAATCAACCATAATAATGAATTAATAATTGAAAAATAGATACTAAAAATAATATAAATCCTAATTGGTTGGGGTGAACCCTAAAAAAAATCTTAAAATTAAACTAAATTACAAAAACAATATGATTGAAGAAAAAACTCACAATTTGAAATTGTAATACATAGGGCCCCGTTTGGTTGGCACGGAATCTGACTTGGGAAACTAATCTAATTCTTTATTTTAATATTATTGTGTTTGGTTCATTTTTTCTATAATATGGAAAGGAATCAGATAATCAGATAATAAAATGAGAATCCTGACAATTTTCTTATTATGTTCCAAATACAGAATAAAGATTAATCTGTTAGTAATTATTTTCCTCAGAATCACATTCTCAGAAATCATATTCCCAAAAAATTTTACTTTCCTGCCAACCAAACGAGCCTAGAGTGTAATATAAAATCTCAAGTGATAATAATTAATTTTAATCAATAAGTGAAATTATTAATTACCTTTTTAAAATCAGGAATCGTAAGCCGATATCTTTATTGTCAAAGATTTATTAAAATCCCCAAGAATATTAAAAATACTAATCCAAAAATCCACACCCTTTAAAGCCGATTTCATCGTACGTGTAAATTAAGCACAAGTATTGCACAAGTACTTTATATTCTTTCATCCTACAACTTTAAAAAGTAGTGGTTGAGAATGATATATGAAATGAAAGGGGAAAAATTTAGAAATAGAAAAAAAAAAATTGGGTGAAAATAGATTTTATCCAAGTGTTTGTGTGTAGATGCTAAACATGAATGAATCTTAAAAATTCCTAATTTGATTTCATTGGGTAAGTGTGTACGTATATAAATATAGATGCTCAACCCTGTGTAGCGGATGTCAGCTAAAAATGCTTAAGCTTAACTAACTATCGCTAATCTATAGCTATTTGAGCTAAATTAAATGTACTTTGATATACTTTAACACTCGTTCCAGGTCTAAATTAAAGTCGATTAGGCTCACAAATTATTCAAGATTCGTAAAAATATTGGCTCATGAAATTAGTAGATAAGATTAAGGAAGATGTTGAGGGGATTTTCCGCTTTATTTTTATTCATGTTTTCGGTATTTTCAGTTGAATTTACAATGTATATTGATTTTTGAAAAAAAATGTAATGTTGGAAAATATAAATATGCTTGTTTGAATATTTTTTTTCAATTTGAATTTGTGGTTTATATAAAAATATAAATATTTGTGAGATTATGATGAAATGAAGAATGGATGATATAGCTGTACTAGATTAGAAAAAGTGTAAATAAAAATTAAAAATTAGTGAAACAAATATATTTTCAGTGTTTTGCATAATAAAAGACTGAAAAATTTCATTTTAAAATAAATTAAGCAAACAAGTCCTTAGATTCTAGATCCATCCATATTGGTTTGTTTAGTTTATTTGGATGAACCCATCCAAAATGGTCTTTACATCGGTTCCTGAAATTTAGTAGAGTAGGTAAATCGCAACTAGTAGGTGAATGTTCAATCCCTAAACACTAATAGAAGAGATAAATAAAGGCACGTGTCTTAATAAGTAGATATCAAGAACTTGTCATGCACTCTACCAACCAAAAGAAAATAGAGTAAAAAAATTACTTGCAATAACTGATTAGATGTTCTAAAGTAAGATTATTGACAAGGCTAGTAGTCTAAGTATAGCATCATTTTCAATTAAATAACCCTTAGACTTATGGCGCAATAATAAAGGAACCGAATTCCCAATTGCCATAAGTAATAGTCATTAAATTATTCCAATTATTACATCTTTTAATTTATTACATACTATAAATCTCCCTTGTTCCTTCCAAAAAATATATATATATATATATATATATATATATATAAATCTGAAAAAAAATTTACTATCCTTCCAAAGAATTGAATACGTTAATTTTATTTGCCCCTTAAATACTATTTAATTCTAAAGTTGTAAAAAGTGTTACGCTCTAATTAATCACATATCACGATTATCCGCAGTCAATGACCGCCACTCATAATTAAGCACATTACTATTAAATAGCTTAATTGTAAATTTGTAATTTAGGTGGAGATTAAACATGATTAATGGCAGACACCTAGGCAGAAAGTTTTACATTAATGCCAAATTCTAGTTTCTCCACTACACCTAACTTTCTTTTTAATTTTATTTTTTGAAAATGAATTTATAAGCGCGATTCTAATTACAATTATAACAACAGAAATTAAATCTGTAAGTTAACCTCCGAACAAACCAAGTGGACTAATATAATATTGAACAAATTAAATCTTCTCAAGTATTAGAATTTGGAACTTTCTACTTTCTAGTAGGAAAATAAATAAATTACACGTAGATTGGTCAATAAATTGCCTCCTCACTTAGACATTTTAATGGCACGAAGAAATTAATTTGAATACTATGAACAATATATCAATGTGTTTCATGAGTATTCTAGCTAGTTTTTTATAGCATTTACAAGCCTGCATCTATATTTATTGTTGACGTACACTAATGAATTAATTAATTTGAAGGATAGTTGTGTACCGAACTACTACTACATCAAAATTCAAAAGTATAAACAAAGGCCTAAGAAAATGATTGGGTGACGTTTACCTTAAACATGAATTTTCATTAAGCATAAGAGAAATTAATGGAAAGTTAAGTCTTAACAAAGGGCTAAGAAAATGATCAAGTAACTTTTGTCCTAAACATGAATTTGCATGTTGCTCTTGAAACATAAGAGAAATTAATGGAAAGTAATAAGTCTAAACAAAGGCCCAAGAAAATCATCAAGTGACTTTTGTCTTAAAACATCCGAATCATAATTTTATACTTGTCAATTGGGGTATTTTTATTTCCAATTAGGGTTTATTATTCTCAACTAGGGTTTCATATTCCCAATTAGAGTTTAAATTAATTCACTTTAATTTTACGGTTCACTAATTATATTTTAGGGTCTATTATTTCAAAATTAGAGTTTCCTACTTCCAGTTAGAGTTTATTATTCCCAATCAAGTTGTCTTTTGTATCCAAAATCATTCAAGGCGGGAGGAGAAGTGATAGGGTCAGGACCTCGAGGGACAAGTCTGTATTTATTTCAAAATAATTAATTGACGAGCACAATGTACAAGCTCACACACACTTCAAATATTAATAAATGTTACTTATAATACTGAAAAATATGGGTCATGATACATAGTTTATTTGGGTTTATTCATTGCAATTATGATTTATTACATCTCAATTAGAGTTTATTACATGTCAATCCGAATCTTAAATGAAAAATAATTGAACGAACTTTAATTTACGTAAATCAAAATAAAAATAAGAAAAATATGATCGTTTGAGGTTATGATATGTATGATGACATCAATATAACATCATCACTATCCGTTTTTTTCCCGGTTTTGTTGAAACCCGAAATCATCAGACGGGTGCACATGAGTGCTTCCCATTAATTGACAAAGCTTTATACATAAATTGTTTAAAGTAAGTACCATGAGTCCATGATTTGAAGATGCATTACGCAAACAAAAAGATTAAAAAAAAAGAAGAAGAAAAAAAGAAAACGAGAAAGAAATGTAGAAGGCCGAGACTAAGAATAGTAAAACCAACCAGTCCTATAGTCCTATTCATTATTGTACATCAGTATTCTGTATCAAAGATTTCAATCCTTCATGGCATCAATAGCGTATAACATTAAAACAACCACCTCAATAAACTTACAAACAAACACATTCACGTAACAAAAATCTGAAATCACACAAATCTGTTAAAGGGCCTCCTCCCAACTAAAGCTGCAGGCATTGAAACTGTGGAGTCCACGCTGAACTCTCCGATCGAACGCGCATCGTCACGTTTCCCCAAGCCGGTTTGAGAAGCGGAATCCCTGTTAGACCCTTTGTTCCACTTGAAAGAACCAACATTCGGTGTCAACGGGAACGAGAACCTCCTATTCGAGTCACTGCCAGGAGTCCCAGGAAACCTCTCCCTCGGATTACTATTTGCTCGCGCTTTGGCCTTGGCTGAGACAGTTGGTGTCATGTAGTTCGGAACAGAAAACGGAGGGCAGCTTACGAGACTGTCATCATCTTTCAAAGGACCATCATAAGCTGCATTAGCTGCACCTGCTCTTGGTTTTGAGAACTTGGTATGACTTGAGCTGCTTGCCAGAGGACTCCTACCCGGGGTGGTCTGAAACTGTTTGGTTCTAACAGGGATTGCTGACCTGGAAGATCGGGGGGTGACGGACTCATGATTGTCGAATATGAGATTTCCGAGCTTGCTGCTGCTTGTATGAAGTTGAGGGCTCGGCTTGTACTCGGAAATAGGCCTTGGAGGAGTTGCCATGAAGTTCCTTGTCGCAGCTTGGCTCTGAGAGCTACCAGCTTGAGGCAGCTGACGCTCTAACCAGTTCCACCACCAGGGGAATCCATTAGATCGCATTTCCGACGGATTTTGAGCTGATTTCGGATTAGCTTTCCAGAGCTGTTGTGACAGATAAGTAACAGAAGCAAAGCAAGTCAAACATCAAAGAATGTTGCTTATTTTCAGTATGTGATGATAACATAGAGGATTCACTGAGACTGCCCAAGAGTTTGATGGATATGAGAGAAAACTTTAGTAATGAGCACATTAAATAAGTCAGCAATGTTTTCAAAATTATATTAAAAATATATATGAAATAAATCAAAAGCATTTCGTAGTAGAAAATCTATGCCTTGAGAATGTCTCATTTGCTGAACGAATGTGCATTAGGAAACATGATGTTAATTTACCAAGTTTGATGTCATAACATGACAGATTCTTTTATGTTTTTCACCAACGCGGCTTTGATAAATTCATTAGAGGATATGCCATCAAATTTCGGGTGGTTGCGTTAATAGGAGTAACTCAACATCCCACCTAGAAGCAAAATAGTAATGAGGGCAAATGTCACATTTAAATGCCGCATGCTTCAAAGCCAAGAATTGTAATCTTTCTTAAGACTCTTTATTCACAATTACCATCTTCAGATTCAACGTTTCCAAAAGATTTTTCAGAATTTGCAGCAAGGGCTTAAAAGCTAAGAAGAGTAGAGGAAAAAGCAATAACTCCGAAATGACTTTTTTCGATTTAACCTTGGTCCTGGAAACCCATTTGTTAATCAAGAGACAAAAAAGGCTAAATCATTTACCTGGTTAGAGTATGCATAGGCCATTGCTCTCTCTCTCTTTATGACGGCCTCCACTTTTTTCCGTAGCCTTGCTTCTACTTCTTCCTTTGTTAGTAAGCTATCATCCCAATCTTCATTCTGGCCAGCCTCAGACTGTGCCAACAGCATATGAAACGAAAGAAATTCAGCAATCGGAAATGGTGTCAAATTATATGGGCAAGCATCTTGTGCAAAACAAATACAACTGGCATCTTGGAGTATGGCATTTTGTTGAACAGAGCAGTTTTTCATGCTTATGATAGAATTTTACTAGTTACAATGAATTAATCCTATAACAGACTATGCTGATATAACATACCAGAAAACCAGAAGCCTTACATATCAGGAAGAGATGATGTCAACTACGTGTTCAAGATGGTGAACATTCGAAATCAACAAAGATGTAAATTTTCTTGAAATATTGAAAAATTAGAGAAAAAAACATGTGATTTGTAAGAACTCACCAGTTGGTTCAAGGTCCATTTGCTCAGGGTACTCTCTGCATCCTTATCATTCTTATACGCTTGGTGCTGGAGTGCCTGGTTCTCTAACATTTGGATCCTCCGTGACTGAATTTGTGTTTGAACCCTGACCAGGAGCTGCATTTGCTTCATGGCATTCACTGTCTGTCGTTTTACATTCTGTCCTTTTACCACTCCTTGAAGCCTCACTAAACCCCTCAAAGCCCGAAAACTCCGTCTTGCCTGTCATATCCAAACATAAAATGAGTGAAGATCAATAGACTAGGTAAAGATATGAAAATTCCACACCAATGGTTAAGTTTACAGAACACATGAGTGCCCTCACATAGGGTTTTTAGTTATTTTAAACAACACATCAGCAGCAGTAATTTTATTGTTCAAAACAAAAGAGCCTCTAGTTGGTTTACAAGGAATCAGTTCCATTGAAATGTGAGAAAATGCTTTTTTGTGATTCTATAGGAAATCTGATTAAGTTGAATTAGTATCAATGCCCATTTAAATACAAAACACAAACAAACAAAGGGAAACTTTCTATAAGCAACCTTCTTAATGAGTTAGAATAGTACCTGGTAACCTCTATATACTGCCTGGAGTTTAGTGGCCGCAAGTTGCTGGTCTCTTAAAGTCGGTTCTGGCCTCTGCACATATTTGTTTTCCTTTCTACTTTGAGTTACCTTAGGAGCAGAAGCCTTGGTAGAAGCAACAGCCTTGGAAGAAGCAGCAGTCTTGGAAGAAGCAGCTGCAGTAGTGGAAGCCTTTGGTGGAGGAGCAGCCTTGGGAGAGACGGCCCCAGTAGAGATAGTCTTTGGAGGATCACCCTTCGGAGACTCAGCCCTTGGAGAAGCAGCCCTTGGAGAAACAGCCCTTGGAGAAGGAGCCCTCGGAGAACAAACTCTTGGAGAAGCAGCTTTAGGGGAAGAAGCTCTATGAGAAGTGGCTTTTGGTGAAGCAACCCTTGGAGAGACTGGCCTTACGGGTAAAGCAGGTGGCGATTTTGGTCGCTCAGGAGCTGTAGGAGCCCTAATCAGCAATTGATCAGCTTCCCCTAATATTTTCTCGATGCTGCTTGGCTCTCTGAACAGGGGAATAAATGATTTTGTTTCTCCATGTCTTAAAATTCCCTTACCCTTCTTCTTTTCCTTGCTGCTGCTCTTCTTGTCTGATCCCTGCAACAATATAAAATTGGAATGGGAAGTTTCAAGCTAGCTCTTCATGATACTCTGAACTAAAGTTTAACAAACACCACAGACTTGCAAAAATGATAGTTGACAGACATCTAAGCTCTGGTGGAATTCATCGAAACATCCGTAAACAGTGGGAAGACAAAAATGGGAGTAGTGATCCACAGGAAACAAACGACAAAGGCATAAAATAATATGAATTCAGGACTTCACTGCTGGCCGATTCTGGAAATGAGTACGAATTACCTTCATGTTATTTATTATTTAAACCTTTCTAAATTCCACACTTCAGCAATAAATTAACAAGATTTTCCAACAAAATCACAAGGTTAGTTTAAAAATTAGGAAACACATATGCCATTCCCAAAATTACATCAATTACTAGAGGAAGGAAGATGAAGGATATTGAGAGATCGGGCATTCCTCATTCAGAAGTAACAGCAATTTGTTATGGCTCTTATGTGGTTTAAAAATGAAGGTGATCAAAGTAAAAAGAGTAACTTACATCGGCTCGCTTTTCCTTTGAGTTGTGTGTAAAAACCTTCTTGATTGCTGAAAACCAGCTTCCCTTCTTCCCCATGTTCTCAGCATTACTGTTTCTCCCAATACAACCTGCACGAGTGCTGACAGTTTAGACTTTGCAATCCAAATCATCTGGACATGTTCGCCCATCGAGCTAAATGAAAACTTCATAGAAAGATGATATCATAGATTTCTACAATGAAGCAAAACTTGCCATGCATATATGTATATTACTTGCTAAAATCTCATGAACTTGATCTATACCATTAGGCACAAACTGGGAATAAGCCAAAAGTCGAACAAGAAGATCCTCAGTGACCGAGTACAAATTTATGTTTGAACTAATAAGTCTTTCATCAACTTCAAAATTTATCACTCTTTTTTTCAAGAATGTCAATCATAAAAGCTCCACACGAGGAATTTCTCATCCAAGTTAAACAAACTCGAATTCTTAAGCCCAATTCAAAAGCATCCAAATGCAAGGCCAGTTCAAAGAGGAAACACAAGAGCGGTGAAAAAAAAAGGTCCATTTACACACAATCACCCTCGTACATGTGTAAAACAGAGCGGTACAAAGAGAATAATTTTGTATCAAGTTGAATCTGGAGAAAATATGTATGCAATTTTGTTTAAGCAGTTTACATAAATTATTTAACCTAAATTATAGCTAGTATGTTGGCTGCTTTAGAAGGACATACTGAAATAGAAACTCTTTAATAGGGAAGAAAATTGAAGCCTTTCTAGTATCAAAGATTCACAGAACCCTAAGAAGTCAAGAATTTACCAAATTATAACTCCTCAAATCAAGGACTAGTTAACCCATACCACCAAATTACACAACAATAGCAGTTAGAGATGTCCAAAAAATTCCAGTAACCCATCCAGAGAAAGAGAGACAGAGAGAATATCTCAAGCAAACAAAAAGATCCACCCCAATTTTGCAGAAGCCTCCACCCACAATTCATTTAGATTACAGAAAAAGAGAAATGCTTCAATTCAAGGAATCAAGGATGAGGTAGGGCAAAGAGAAACCAAGAAAAAACCCCAGGAAACAAAATTCAAGAAGCAACAAATAAAAAATAAATTATATATATATATATATATATATATAAATATATAAATATATTCTTGACATGAAAAGAAGCAAAAAGAAATTAATCCTTTCCTGATTTCCATCATTTGCAGGCAGAAGAGGCCTAATCCCAAGAGATCATAAGCATCACAACACATGCAATAAGATTTCATTAAAAAAAGATTCCTAATTTCTTATCACCTCAACTGCTGCTCCTATCTTCAGAAGCCTTCAAGAAAGCTGAACCAACTAAAATAACAGCACCCACAGGCAGGCCCCAACACCTCTCTCTCTCTCTCTCTCTCTCTTTCTAAACATACAAGGACATGTAATAAGAGTCTATACAAGTTTCTCTCTCTAGCCCTCTCTACCCAGCCTCTTTCTTGGTGTGCCACGACATACTTGTTTCCTCCTGCAGTACCACTGTTTCCGAGCCTTGTAACTTTCAAAATTGGCAAACTGCCCACAACTTTTTACCGGAGTGTGTGTGTGTGTGTGGAACTTTGAATCAGGTTCTTGCTTGCAAAAGGTTGCAACTTTATTTTCTTATGTTGTGCTGCCCACCTTTTAGCTCTCTCTCTCTCCTCTCTCTCTCTCTCTACTGTTTGGATAGTTCTTTCTTTTCTTCAAGGCATCATCATGATTAATAATGATGAAAGATTAACATCATTTTTATGTCAGGAGACAATTTCACAACGGAAGAAACAGCTATAAATGATTTTTTTTTTTCAAATTTATTTATTTTTGTAAAAAAAATACTTTATTATGTCCGAAGGCAAAATAGCTTAACAATTCGTTAGGGAAAAAGAAAAAATAAGGAGTTGATCTGATAAAAAAATAGTATAAAATTTTATCACTATTTTCTAAAAGAGAAACCAATAATTATATCATACAGAATTGTCTTTATTATAAATATTCTAGGCAAATTTATTTAGATTTTTTAGAAATATATACACAATTTATTTATGACCAACACGACAAACTCAAGAGATTACGAAAATTACTTAGAACATAGTTATGTTTGCAATATAATTTTGGTTAAACAAAAGATAACCAATTTAAGTGAATCTGGTAAATAGTTATTACGGCTTATTCTCTAAACAAATACGTGAGATCATATCATTACATAAAGTAATGCATGATTTAAATTTATATCTACACATTAATACCCTATTAATAACTTCGATAAGAGTAGTAATTTTTATGATTCCCGACTAATGTTGAATGGATAAATTAATGTCCGTTAAATTATTAACTCTTTTAATTCATAGATTTATGTGGTCCTAAGGTTGTTAATTTATATAGACTTATTGTATTTTTTTCACTGTTTTGTAGTTCGCATTAAATTTTTTTAATTATATTTAGATTTAGCCTCTGTTATATCCCCAATAAAATTTGATTAGAAGTGGCTATATTCCAACCTAATATAAGCGAGCTCTAGTAATTTAGAGTTTTATCAAACCGTAACTATGTGGAAATCTTGCTCTCGTGTCAGCATTGGTTTTGAAAATCAGATCAGATCGGCTGATTTGACCGGCTAAACCACGAACAGTCACTAATTCGGTTATTTAAATTTTATAAATTGTGCTCGATCCAATTTGAACCGGTCAAAATCAGTAAAAAAGAAACAGGAGAATCAATGAACCCAATATATAAAAAAAAAAAAAAGATTTAGAATTTAGTGAATGTATAAAGAGAGTATTGATAGAATTGGAAATATATTGTAGGGGAGAGAGGTAGTTGGGCAGTGAAAATGGGATTAGGGGCACGTTGGTGTTTGCTTGAATGGGAAGACTATTTGGGACAGCAATTTGATATCTTATTAATTAGTTTCCCCCACCCACTTATTCCTAACCAGACTATCTCTTACTATTATATTATCTTAATCATTATTAAATTTGGTGTGACTGTGACATTGATCTGTAGTGTAATTTAATCAATGCCCAAAATATATATCACCAATTTTCGAACAATCAAAAATGGAAAAGCGTCACTCCAACGGTCGTCCCATACTTTGTTTCTCTTTTGTCCCGACGCGCTCCCTTGCTTTCACACACACACACACACTTTTTTTATTTTTATTTTTTTAACTGAAGGAGTAAATTTGAAAGAGTATTAACAAATTGATCATGGTTTCAAAAAGCTGAAATAATCATTTCCAAAATACAAATATATAGCTACAATTTTTTCATTTTGCATTACGAATCATCAAAATGCTACAATTTAGCCACATGAGGTGCACAAAATGGAATATCAGAGACAATATTCCGTAGTCGGAATGGTCCATCTGATAATTTGCAACTTTCATAAAATTTATGATGTAACGGATACTTAAAAGGTTATGTATAGTAAAAGGTCAACTCCGATCCGGGCCGACACGCGCAAAAAAAAAAAAAAAATCGCCACCCATAGTACCAATTCAAACACTAAATAGTACCAATTCGTGTTTTTTTGTGTTTTTTAGGGTTTTTTTTTCTGTTTTTTTTGGGTGTTTTTAGGGGTTTATTTTATATTTTTGGGGGTGTTTTTAGGGGTTTATTTTGTATTTTTTTAGGGTTTTTTGGGGGGTGTTTTTAGGGGTTTATTTTCTGTTTTTTATAGTTTTTTTTTGGGGTGTTTTTAGGGTTTATTTTGTGTTTTTTATAATTTATTTGGGGGGATTTTTTAGGGATTTATATGTGTTTTTTTTTAAGAAAAAAAGACAAAGAAAAACAGAAAAAAGAAAAAGAAAAACAGAAAACGTAAAAACAGAAAAAAGAAAAAGGTAAAAGAAACGTAAAAACAGAAAAAGAAAAAAAAAACGCGGGCGCGTGGGTCAACGTTACCTACGCGTGGGTCTCGTCTCACCGGGTCTCACGGGGGAGGCTCCTGCACAGGAGACCTCCCTATAGTAAAATTCCAAAAATATTAATGTACGAATTAAAAAAAATGAAATCAAATTCAATCCTTTTTTTTTTTTTTAAATGAACACGTTGAATCAAAAAATCTTTTTTTTGTCCAATACACTTTTTTTTACGACACAACAATTTGATTTCCAAGATTTATCAAATAAAATACCAATCCATGTTTGAGTTCAAAATGGAATTCTAATTGAAGTGAATAAAAAGGCATATTTATTTCTGGTTCTAAGGCCAGTAGTTCTAGTGGTCGACTCGATTCTTTCAAATTGTTTCTCATTATTGGAAAAAAGGTAACAAAAATAAAATAAAAGCTTGTTTCAAGGTCAATGTATTCACTCGTCTACATAATATTTTTCCACGTTCAATAATAAACAGACTAATTAAACTCATGTTTCTACATTCAATTTGATCCCCCAATTGAATCGCGGGTGTTTAGAGGTTGAAATTTTCTATTATATTTTTTCATATTTCACTTCGTGTTTCATTATCAAATTTTTTATTTTAATAATATTTATTATAAAATAAAAAATTAATAATAACATGAATAATCATAGACAACATTTATCAACAAAAAATGAATTTAAAAACTATTATACATAATTTTGAAAAAATCAACCATAATAATGAATTATTAATTGAAAATTGAAAATTAAATATTAAAAAATAATTATAAATCCTAATTGGGTGGGGTGAACACTAAAAACAATCATAAAATTAAACTAATTAAATCACAAAAAAAAAAAATTTAAGAAAAAGTATCACTCACTACATTAAAAAGTATCACTCAGTAACTTAAAAAGTACTAGTCTGCTACTAAGTTTATAACATTGTTATTCCATTCTAATTAAGATTTATTAATTACAATTAGGGTTTATATTTAATTTTTTTTAAAAAAACTAATTAAGTTTAATAATACCAATTAGGTTTTTTTAGGTTCTGCAATTCATGCTGCGCCACAAGAAACTTTATAAAAATTATTGACTCCGACTATTATAAATTATAAATTAAATAATACAAGCCCAACCCACACAAGGGACCATGAAAAGCTTTAATATATATAGGTCGTTCAGCTTATTATTACCAATAATTTGCCAACTTACTTAGAATTTAAATATTATATGATCTTTTACTTATAAGTTTTATTTTGGATTGTATCGAATCGAAAATATAATTAGTTTTGCTTTAATTTAGAGGTTACTTAATTTGTTCTTGAATATGATCAGTTTATGAGCATTCGTATTACATATAGATACATTGAAGTCATTACTTAATATGAAAAAGAAAAAGAACTCAAAATAGAAAACACTTTCTTGTTTAATAAAAATTATATAGTAAAATCTAATTTTGAAATGCAGTTTGACCTTCATGCAATAAACTCTAACTCCAACCAAACTTCAAGCAATTTACACACACACACACATTTGAATCGTTAAACAAATTAATTATGCATAATAATTATTAAAAAGCAAAAGATGGGTTATTTTGAATGTTATTTCAGGAAATTAAAGAAAAAGAAAAATGAAACCATTTTGATCAGACGTGAGTTAGTAACACTCTTATAATTATATAATGTTTTATATATGTACACCGTTGTTCAAACAAGATTACAAATATAAGTCTAAACTATATGCCATTGACTAAAAAATATATTGAAAAAACAGAAGAAAATTAATAATAATTCAAAACGGCTGTATGACCTGGTCTTGGCATGAAGTCTTAAGTCTTAACTAGTTACTCGGTCTATGCCAGTCTTTAGAGTCATGTGTCCCATGCTTCTTTGACCACTCAATCCATCTCATGTTTTCTTTCATCAATTATTATGATATTTAATGTACATGACGTGCATCATATTGATGATAAAAAAATATTAACACAAAAATAAGATGGTAAATATATTATGCATGGTGAGCCGGGATGGATGAGTAAAAAAATCATAAATAAATAAATTAAAGCATAAAAAATTAAAATTGAAGAAAAAGTATTAGAAAAATAATAGTTAATATTGCAACAGAGAGTGTAAGATAATGTATAACAGGGGATTCGACTGGGCCAAGGGAGACAATCATCCCTTCAAAATTTGAAAAATATTGGGAGTATTTTAGTAATTTTATAAAATTTTAACTATATCATATAAAAAAAGATTATATCCTCTTGATTTTCATTTCCCAAAATTTAGTTGTTGTTTCTTTTCCTTAAATCAATTTATAATAGACATACTTTAAATATCAATCATAGACCCGTTTCATTTGTCTCTAGGTCCAAGATTGACTATTGCTTTTATCCGTTGGTTTTTAGATCTAGAACGAAAAAAATATATATTTTACGAATAATTTTAGTTTTGTATATGTAGGATATTTGTTAGTTTCTTTCACACCCCCTTTTTTTAGTCAATACATACTTGTTGATGTTGGTTCAATTGGCCTTTTCTCTCTGGTTCATGTGTCTTTCTATTTCCTACCCGCTCCGGCCCAACCCTTAATCCTTAATCTTAACCCAACGTTCCATCTCCCTAATTAATCAGCATAGATGCTGATGTCTATTCCCTATGTTCTGGAATTCTCTATAACATGCGAGAGAGCCCTCTTCTCTCTCAAGCCACTCTCTGATCCCTAACCTTAATCTGAAAAGCTCTCTCTCTCTCTGTGTTTTCTGCCGCCGTTCTCGGTTTCTCTGGCCGGAATCTGACTGTGATTCCTGTTGGCCTATGAGTGTAGATGGTTGGGCTGTCCTCTGAGATTGAAAGCTTGAGTGTGCTTCGTGAGGGATCATTTTGCCATCCCCTCCCTAGTCTGGGTCTTTTCCGGTCGCCGGAGTTGCCGCCGCCGTCTCCAGTGGGAAAATCTGAGCCACCGTGCCCCGTGCACACTTTTCCCACCTCTGACCCTTCTCTGTATTTTCTTGTCACTTTGATCTACTGCTACTTTCACTCTATACTTACTGGTCTTGTTTGCTATATTGCAGATCTAAGGGTTGGTGCCTTAGCCTGTGAGGAACCTTGAAGATTCCTTTGATCTTCCCTTCTGAGGCTAACTTGTGGAGCAGATCTCTCTTCTGTGAAGAATTGAAGTTCGTTTTTTACTGTCTTTTGTTGTAAACGCTTGTAATAGCTTTCTCTTGGGTCTAGCTACTTGAGTAGCAAGTGAAAGAGACCGCAAGTGGTATGAAAACAAGAAGTGTAATCCCTAGCCGGGTCTGTACCACAACAATGGTATCAGAGCCACGGTTTGACCTGGCTGCCTCCATCTCTTTCACCCCGCCGCCGGTAAGGGCCGCGCTTTTACTCGGCCCCGTCGGGCTCACTTGATAGGTAAGACCAATTCTCCCCTTCCTGGGAGAATTGGCTCTGGTATTATTCTAAATCCCTAAAACTCCTCTGTGGTACCTGTCGATCATGTGCCTTTATTGCTTCCGCTCTTCTCTCTGTAATTTCCTTGGCATTCAAAGCCTTTCCTCATTTCTTGCTTACGGTCGGGACCGTCTGACTCCCTTGTGGGTTTCCTCAAAGCGGGTTGCCCCGACAGCAAATTTGAGTAAGGAATTACCGTAGAAAAGAGGGTATTAGGGTTTTGTGCATATTTTCTGTTGATTACCTGCTGTTGCTTTGGCTTCTCTTGGTTATCTGTGAATTTGTGGTCTTTTGGCTGTGTGATTCCTGTTTTAGTTGGAATCTGTGTTGAAATCTCTTGTTAAAAGAGTTTCTGTGGATTGACTTAGTGTTCTAAGCCTGGTTTCTTGGCTAATTTAGGTTTTGGGATTGACCTGAGTGAACCCCTGTTCCACAGATCAATCTGTGCTGAGAACTGGGCTAGCCTCAGCTCTTGATTCCCCTGGTGCGCCCATTTTTTAAGCCTGTGGAGGTGCTTCCTCCTGTTTCTGGGTGAAATATGTGTTTCTGTTGTGTTTGTGGTAAAATCTGTGAATTTGTGGATCTTTGAGTGAATTGTGTGAAAATGAATAATTTGAGTGCAGTTCCTTTTAATGGAAAGGATGATTTTGGTGATTGGCAAACAAGAGTTGAATGTATTTTAACAAAAGAAAATCTACAAGATGCCATATTTGAAAGAATTGATGAAACTGAAGCAGATAAAAATCTTGTTAAAATGAATGCTGGTGCAAGGGCTACTATTTTGCTAAATCTAAGTAGTGCTGTGGTAAGACAAGTTTCTCATCATAGGTGTGCAAAAGATTTGTGGGATGCTTTGACTTCCTTATTTGTTGCAAAATCTGAAGAGTCTGCATATTCCCTTCGAAATCAGATCATGACTTTTCAAATGGATCCTTCAAAGGATGTTGACTCAAATATGCATGTTTTTAATAAACTTTTAAAGGATTTGAAACTTGTTGGCACTCTTGAAAAATATGCCCCTCAGATTCTTCTTGGTGCTATTCCTGAAGTATTTTCTGAAGTAAAATCTGCATTAAAGTATGGAGGGTCTAAAGTTACATGTGACATGATAGTGTCTGGGTTAAAGGCAAAAGAAAATGAACTGAAAAAATTACAATCCAAGCCTCTGCAGAATGAAATACTCTATGTTAACAAGAACAACAATATAAAGTCATTCAATCGACCCAACCCTGAAAACCCTAGTGTGCTTGTTGCTGAAAGGCATAGGAGAGAAATGAACACCACCCACAATCTCCCCAATCATACCAGAACACATAATCTTCTTGAGATTCATTCCCAAAATCCCAGAAATCAAAGTCAACACCAAAACTTTGGTCATAATTCCTCTCTTCATCTTTCTAGAAGCCAAAATTTCCCCTCCCAACATCAAAACCCTGATTTTAAGCCCAAAAAGACCTGTTGGAATTGTGGGAAATCAGGGCACTTCTCCAATAGATGCAAGCAACCAAAAAGGGGCAGGGTTTTGGGAATAACCATGCTAATAATGTGATGTACTTTGAACATCCTGCTAATCATGTTTACAAAGATGAAGATTATGACTATCATGAAAATGGTGAATTATATATGGTGCATTCTGACTGTGATTTCCAATTCATCAACTTTTCAAATGCTGTGTCAAAGTCAGTACATGAATCTGAATGGTTGATTGATTCTGGTTGTACATTCCATGTCACTCCACACAAGCACATGTTTCACAACCTGCAACTCATGAATTATGGATCTGTTGCTTTGGCTGATGGTCAGCATTGTGATATTGCTGGAAAAGGAGATGTATGCCTAAAATTTGAGAATGAAAGCATGATTACACTACATGATGTAAGATATGTTCCCAAATTGAAGTTTAACCTGCTATCTGTTTCTAAACTGGCTGATCAAATGCTCTTTGGTTCTGTGAATCACAAAAGTTTTCAGTTTAAATTGAATTCTATGCTTTACTTTGATGCTCCCAGAAAGGGAGATCTTTATGTTGTGCATGCTTTCTCTGTGCCTATCCAATCTGCAAACTTGGTCCAAACTGATAAAACTGCATTATG
The DNA here is from genome assembly GCA_026008535.1 of Perilla frutescens. Taxonomy (NCBI): domain Eukaryota; kingdom Viridiplantae; phylum Streptophyta; class Magnoliopsida; order Lamiales; family Lamiaceae; genus Perilla; species Perilla frutescens. The sequence continues at coordinate 5,178,463 of BRKX01000006.1, read as the reverse complement.
GCATGCAAGATTAGGGTACACGAGCAACAAGGGTTTAGAAATCTTGAGTAAATCTGGTGCATTCAAGCATGATAAGGTTTCTAGCATGTCTTTTTGTGAACCCTGTTTGATGGAAAAGCAACACAAGTTGCCTTTCCCTGTGTCTGGTCCTTATCCAAAGGCTCAGTTGAGCTCTGACATTCTTGAATACATACATGCAGATGTGTGGGGACCTGCAAAGGTCCCAACTCATGGTGGAAATATGTTCTTCTTATCTGTTATAGATGATTTCTCAAGAAAAACCTGGGTTTTCTTAATGAAACACAAATCTGATGTTTTTCAAAAGTTCTCAACATGGGTTGCTGAAATTCAAAATCAAACCAATAAGAAAATTAAATGTTTGAGAACTGATAATGGCTTAGAATTCTGCAATCATGCTACGGACAATCTGTGTTCTGAAATGGGAATCAAAAGGCATAAGTCAGTGCCTTACAACCCCCCCCCCCCCAACAAAATGGGGTTGTTGAAATGATGAACATGACTCTCCTTGAGAGAGTCAGAAGCCTGTTGGCTGGTTCAGGCCTTGATAAAAAATTTCGGAGAGAAACTTTAATGACTTCCTGTTATTTAATTAATAGATCTCACTTTGTCCCTCTAAAAGGCAAGATCCCTGAATCTGTGTTCTTAAATAAACCTATTTGTCTGTCAAATTTAAGAGTTTTTGGTTGCAGTGTTTATGTTCACCAAAAACTAAGTAAAATTGAGCCTAGAGCTAGGAAATGCATTTTCTTAGGATACCCTGATGGTGTCAAGGGGTATAGGCTGTGGGATGAAACTTTATCTGGTTTCAAAACTTGCATAAGTAGGGATGTGTCATTCAAAGAATCTGATTTCCCATGTTTGAATGAATCCTCACACTCTGATGCTCTCTGTGAGGTGGAGAAAGTTAATGTTCCTATGTTCTTCCCTGCTGTGTCTAAGGTGGACCCTCCTTCACCAATCTTACCTGAGATTAATGTTCCAAATGATTATCTAAATGACAATGTGCATGATAACATTAATCCAAATGATTCTGCATCCAACCATGAGTCTGATCATGACATGCATGCTAATATGAATGTGTCTGAATCTGAATCTTCTGAATCCGAGCCTGAACAACCTTCTGAGCATGACTCTGAGCATGTGAATTTAGATAATTATCAGTTGTCTAGAGATAGACCTAGGAGAACCATCAAGGCTCCCTCTAGATATGATGGCTGTAACTTATCCATGTATGCTTTTAATGTGTTTAATAATGTTGATTCTTCTGAACCTAAAACTTATAAAGAAGATCTTTCATGTATTGATGCTGATAAATGGATTGATGCTATGAAATGTGAAATGAAATCCCTGCATGAAAACAAAACTTGGATTCTTGTGGAAAAACCTGAAGCATGCTTCCTTGTTGAATGTAAATGGTTGTTTAAAATAAAACAAGAGATCAATAATGTAAGATATAAAGCTAGGCTTGTTGCTAAGGGATTCACACAGAAAGAAGGCATTAACTACACTGAAATCTTTCCTCTTGTGGTGAAATTCACCACAGTTAGAATAATGCTTGCCTTGACTGCACACTTTGACTGGGAATTGAAACAAATGGATGTGACCACTGCATTCTTGCATGGAGAATTAGAAAATAACATTTACATGAAGCAACCTGAAGGTTTTGTAGATGAAAAACATCCTGATCATATGTGCTTATTGAAGAAATCTCTTAATGGCTTAAAGCAATCCCCTAGGCAATGGAACATCAAGTTTGATAATTGCATGAGAAGTCTGAATTTTTTCAGAAGTAAATTTGATCATTGCCTGTATTATTTGCAATCCTCTGTGCCTATGTTCTTATTGCTTTATGTGGATGATATGTTGCTAATAAGTCCTTGTCTGAAGACTGTGAAGCATGTCCAATCATGTCTAAGTGCTAATTTCAACATGAAAGACTTGGGAGATGCCAGGAAGATTCTAGGTATGAATATTGATAGAGATAGGAGTAAACACACACTTTGACTGCACCAGTCTCCTTATGTTGAGCAAGTGTTAAAGAAATTTGACATGGAGCTATGTAAACCAGTAACTGTTCCTCTTGCTTCACATTTTCAATTAAATAAGGATCAGTGTCCCAGAAGTGACTCTGATTTGAGTGATATGTCTGGTATCCCCTATGCCAATGCCATAGGGTCAGTTATGTACTTAATGATCAACACTAGGCCTGACATAGCCTATGTTGTATCATGTTTAAGCAGGTACATGGCTAACCCTGGGTTGCCACATTGGGAGGCTCTGAAATTGCTTTTGAGATATCTAAAGTCTACTGCTTCCCATGGCTTAACTTTTTCTAAATTCTCTGATGGTGTTAAGTGTATTGGTTATGTTGATTCAAATTATGCCAATGATAAGGACCAAAGGAAATCAACTACATCCTATGTGTTCACTTTGTGTGGGTCATGCATTAGTTGGAAGTCTCAGTTGCAGAGTATTGTTGCATTATCATCTACTGAGTCTGAGTATATAGCAGCTACTGAAGCTGTGAAAGAAGCAATGTGGTTAAATGATGTCTTGTCTGAAATCAACTTTATTGATGATAAACATTTGCTCTTCTCTGACAGTCAGTCTGCAATCCAATTATGTAAAAACCCTGTTTTCCATTATAGAACTAAACACATCGATGTGAGATACCACTTCATCAGAGACATTATAGAAAAAAGGTGAAGTCTTGTTAGACAAAATCCCCTCTTAGTTCAATCCAGTAGACATGGGCAGTAAGTGCCTCCCAGTTGCAAAGTTGGAAGCCTGCAAGAAGTCTCTGAACATGGACTTAGGTTGAGCTAAAGGGAAATGATTGTTGAGTTATCCTGGCCTTGTGTCAGGATGTTCAATGTGCCCTAGGGGCTATGTAACAAATGGTGATTTACCCTTGGTACTCAAGCTAGGTGAACTATGTCTGGGATGGTCAAGTTATTCAGACCTGAGACTTGTTTCAAAACTTTGGATTGGTCTCTTGTATTGAGACTGGATTAAATACGCATAGTACTTATTCCTCCCTCTCTGATTTTGTCTTTGTGATAAATTTAGAGTAAAAATAAATGGCTATGATGACAATCTCTTGTGTTTCATTTGGCAAGTAACTCCTTGGTGATGGAAAAGACCAATAGGGCCAAAAGTGGATATGTTGATGTTGGCCCAATTGGCCTTTTCTCTCTGGCCCATGTGCCTTTCTATTTCCTACCCGCTCCGGCCCAACCCTTAACCCTTAACCCTAACCCGATGTTCCATCTCCCTAATTAATCAGCATAATTGTTGATGTCTATTTCCTATGTTCTGGAACTCTCTATAACATGCGAAAGAGCCCTCTTCTCTCTCAAGCCACTCTCTGATCCCTAACCCTAATCTGAAAAGCTCTCTCTCTCTCTCTCTCTGTGTTTTCTGCCGCTGTTCTCAGTTTCTCTGGCCGGAATCTGACCATGATTCCTGTTGGCCTATGAATGTAGATGGCTGGGATGTCCTCTGAGATTGAAAGCTTGAGTGTGCTTCGTAAGGGATCATTTCACCATCCCCTCCCTGGTCTGGGTCTTTTTCGGTCGCCGGAGTTGCCGTCACCGTCTCCAGTGGGAAAATCTGAGCCACCGTGCCCCGCGCACACTTTTCCCACCTCTGACCCTTCTCTGTCTTTTCTTGTCACTTTAATCTACTGCTACTTTCACTCTATACTTACTGGTCTTGTTTGTTATACTGCAGATCTAAGGGTTGGTGCCTTAGCATGTGAGGAACCTTGAAGATTCCTTTGATCTTCCCTTCTGAGGCTAACTTGTAGAGCATATCTCCTTTCTGTGCAGAATTGGAGTTCATTTTTTACCATCTTTTGTTGTAAACGCTTGTAATAGCTTTCTCTTGGGTCTAGCTACTTGAGTAGCAAGTGAAAGAGACCGCAAGTGGTAGGAAACACAAGAAGTGTAATCCCTAATCGGGTCTGTACCACAACAATACTTAAATTTTTATTCTCTATGTATTACATTATCAAATACAAAGGCATGTGAATCTCATAGTTTTGAATTTTGATTAAAAGACTATGTGAAAAATAGAGAATATTTGCTAGTAGTTTTGAGTACAATCTTTTTGTGTAATCTATTACATACGTGGAGAAAAATAAATTTATTAGTAAAAATTGAAATTATTATGTAATAATTTTAAAATATACATAATATAAGTGAATGTTACATGATAAATGTATTCTGGGAAAACCCTAAAATATCCACTTTCCTTAACTAGAAACATATATTACCTACTTTGTTAGGGTAAGTTACACTTTGATACCTACATTTTGAACTATTTTTAAAAAATAGCAAACTTTTCCAAAATCGACAAAAAGTACAAACTTTTTCAAAAATGTTGTAAATCTAACATTTGATTGATTTTACAGCCCAGAAATTATACGTAATTGATTATATCTTAAGATCTATTGATTGGATGATTATTTTTACATGGTTAGGAAATATAAATATTAAAATAATAAATTACATACGATTTTCAGGCCGTAAAATTGAGCAAATGTTAGATTTGCAATTTTTTTAAAAAAAGTGGGTACTATTTCGTTTTGTAAATTTTGAAAAAGTGCATTATTTTTTTTAAAAGACTCCAAAATGTAGATATATATCAAAGTGTAATTTACTCCACTTTGTTATGCATATCCAAGTAATACCCACTTTACGATAATCTATCTATACTATAAAATGGAGTTCCCTAAAAAAAAATTCTCTCTCAAAAACATCAAATCATCTATAATAACTTTTTTATTTTTTTAATGTCTCACCATCTTCTCTCTCTCAAACACACACATTTACGCACATTTTTTTTATTATATAACTAATTTGTGCTATATTAAATAACATATTTAATTATATACATGACTTTTAAAATATATCTGTATGAATGAATAAATATATGAGTTTTTGTATATTAAGAAGTGATTGATAACGTTTAGTAGATTTTATTATGTCAAATAATTATCTACATATATTAAATAAAAAATCAAGTAAATTATCTGGTAAGCCATCATATTCGGTAGCATGCTTTATTATATGTAAATATGTCATTTATAATATTTTTTAATTATATTAAACATGAAATAGCTAACAATTTAACATTACAATTAAATGAATAACTAAACCAAACAAAGATTAATATTTATAAGTTTATAAGTCTATTATATTATTTTTTAGAAAGTATAGTCTTTAGGGTTCGTTACACTTTAGTACCCGAACGATGAACATTTCTATATTTTTATCCCAAAATTTTTAAAAATTACATATTAACACTTAATGTTTGCATAAATGAACACTAATGGAAATATAACAATTTTTCAATCTCACAAATGCTCACTTAGATTGTTGAAAATATTTCAAATCCAGTCTTTAGCTTATTCCATTTGTATAAATATTGGATGTTGTTGTTCCTGTTCACAATATTCAACCATCCATGTTTACATTTGTGAGGTTGTAAAAATATTTTAATGTTATAACCTTTGATTTGTGTAGATACATCGCTCAATGATGAGTATTAAAGTGTAATTATTAAACATATTTTAATGCAAATTAATAAAATGAGGAATGAAGGCATGTAGGCTGCATTATTATAGTTTATTTCAACTGGAATTTTTATGTTACAATATATATTTATAACATTATTTTGATTACATTTATTTTACATACAACACGATTATCAATTTCTTAAGAGTAAAATCTAAAAAATCTATATAAATATACAAATCTAAAACCTTTAAAATGAAACATAAGTTATTGTTATAATATTTTGTTCTGAACATGATGCTGAGATTGTCGAGCTTTGGAAGAGGGCTGCCGGAATTGACGACGGAGGAGGATTTAAAGGAGGAGAAGAATGGCGAGCCGGAAGAGAAGAGAGATTAAAAATCTGATCTTTAGCTTTGGAAAAGGGGATCTGCAATTTTAATTCATGAAGATCCAATTTCACTTAGTCGGGTCATCTCCATATCCGAACCGCTAACATAGTTGGGTTGTTAATTGCATTTCTTTTTCTTTGTTAATTCCCTAAGGGCCCATTAGCTATTAGTGAGGCCCATATTAGTTTATTAGGGTTGGAATATTATGTAAATGTGGTCCCCTATCACCTTGGGTAAATATAAACCCTAAGGTAACATGAAATGGAACAAGAAAGAAATTATCCTCTAAACTCTTCTCCCTATTTTCTTCTGCCTCTCGTTTCCCCCATTTCTCATTTTCTTCCCAAAATTCTCCAAGACTCAAACTTCATTTATATTTCAGTATCCAGTTACATAAAATTACAAAAAAATACCGAAAAATAGGGAAAAGAAAATCCAAAAATCAAAGAGATACAATAGAAAACATAACAATTGGTATACAGAGCCACCAATCCTTGGCCATGGTTGAAAATACCAGATTGAAAGAGCTGCAAGAAGGACAAAAGAAGTTAGATTAAGCTTGGCAAGCAGAGAGCATGAAGAGGGATACTGCTGAGCTACAAATCAAGGAACAAATCACTACTATGTCTGAAATGCAAGAAGGAATGATGAGTAATTTGGAACATCTTTCCAATCAATTGGCTTCTATGCAGATTCAAATATTGAAAGAGGATAAGGGTAAGGGACAGATGGATGGTGGTTCTATCTTGGGAAGCCCACCCCATAAAGTAGTGGAAGGTAGTTCCCAGTCTAGAACTCCTACTTTTGTAACAGATAGATAACTGGCTGGACCTCAACCTGTGCAGGTTATAGCTCCCCTACCTAAGATTGACTTCCCTAAGTTTGATGGACAGCAACCTAGGGTATGGATCCTTAGGTGCAATGGATACTTTAAAATGATACCTAGCATGCCTGATGACCAAAAAATAGCTCTAGCCACAATGAATTTTAAAGAGAGAGCAGCCTTATGGTATCAGTCTTACAACACTAAGCAAATTGATCTTACATGGCAGCAATTTGTGGGGATTGTATCCGCTAGATTTGAGGATCTCAAGGAAGATAATATAGTGGTGAAGTTCAACAAACTTAGGCACACTGGGATTATTGGAGTTATGTTGATAAGTTTGAAGAATTGAAGGATTGCATGACTCTCTTTAACAACAAGGCTTACTCTGAAAACTATTTTGTAGCTAGTTTTCTTAGTGGCTTAAGTGAAGAGCTTAGGGCTGCAGTCAAGATATTTAACCCTACCACTCTAGCTCAGGCCATTGAATTGGGTCAGAACCAATTAATTACTATTGAGGCCCTAACAAAGAAGCTTAAGGCTGGGAGTAGGACTTACCCCAACAATTTGGCCAGCAACATCCCCGGAACATACCCCAGCTCTCTAATCAGTCAAGCTCTTCCACATCTAAGCTACAACAATCACCAAAAGCTCCTGTTAAGTTCCTGACAGCAGAACAAATAAATGAGAGGAGATCACAAGGCTTGTGTTATAATTATGATGAGAGGTATACAGTGGGGCATAGGTGCAAGCACAGACTTAACTATATGATAATGACAGAGGAAGAAGAAGTCACTTATCTGCAAACCTTGTCTGCAACTGAAACAGAGCCCACTCTGGATGACACCCTCGAAGAGATACAAATTTCATTGAACTCCCTTAGAGGAGATGATAGCATCACAACCCTCAGATTTACAGGCTCTTGTGGAAAACAGAACCTGCAAATTCTTATAGATACAGGCAGTACGCTTAGCTTCAACAAGGAATCTACAGCTAGACAACTGGGCTGTGAGCTAGAAGAAGTCTCACCTCTACTTATTAAAGTGGTCAATGGGCAAAGGTTGATTGGTACTCAGCAGGTTGGATAGTTTGGATGGAAGATGCAAGGTCATACACTAACTCACTCCTTAAGATTATTACAACATGAGGGCTGTGACATTATTCTTGGGGGTGATTGGCTCAAAGCATGCACCCCCATCGAGCTGGACTATGATAAAATGATGGTGACTATCAAGTGTGGTAGTAAAAGGATCGAATTATATGCCAACAACTCCAAGGCGGAATGTCAATTTATTTAACATCATTCTTTGTACAAGATGATGCATTCTGATTATAGGAGAGAAATTGAAGAAATCTATGTGTTGACCATGCAAAAGCCTCACCAAGAGGAGAACTCAGAGTTGAAAGTACTCATCTCTGAATTTGAGGATATTTTTCAAGAACCAGAAGGGCTCCCTCCTCCTAGATGAGTCGAGCATCAGATAATCCTTAAGCCTAATAGTGTCCCCAAACATCAGTTTCCTTATAGATCCTCTCACATGCACAAAGATGAGATAGAGAGGATCGTTAAAGAGCTCCTGAATACTGGAGTGATACAACACAACAAGAGCCCTTTCGTTGCCCCAGTGTTGCTAGTGAGGAAGAATGATGGAAGCTGGAGACTGTGTGTTGATTATAGGTATCTAAATGGGCTCACTGTCAAACACGATTACCCGATACCTATTATCGATGAATTATTGGATGAGCTTCATGGTTCCAAGTTTTTTTCTAAGATTGATTTACGATCAGGTTATTTTCAGATACTTATGCAGCCTGAACATACATATCTAACAACATTTAGGACTTATAACGGTCACTATGAGTTCCTTGTTATGCCTTTCGGCTTGTGCAGTGCACCAGCCACATTCCAATCCCTCATGAACCAGGTCTTCAGGGATTGTTTGAGAAAATTCACTTTGGTTTTCTTTGACAATATATTGGTCTATAGTTCTAATTGGAAAGAACATTTAGGCCACCTCAGGAAGGTTTTCACCCTCTTGAGAGAGAATACTTTGTATGCCAAGAGGTCTAAATGTCACTTTGGGCAGACAAGCATTGAGTATCTTGGGAGTTTCTACAGACCCCCAGAAGATTGAAAGTATGTTGAACTGGCCAACACCAAAGAATGTTAAGCAATTAAGAGGTTTTTTGGGCTTGACTGGATACTACAGAAAGTTTATCAAATGGTATGGCACTATAAGTAGACCTCTAACTCAACTTCTAAGGAAGAACAATTTTGTTTGGGGTCATGAAGCTGACTTGGCTTTCAGCCAATTAAAAGAGGCTATGACTCAAGCTCCTGTTTTGGCCCTCCCAGATTTCAGTCTTTCTTTTACACTAGAAACTGATGCTAGTGGCTTAGAGGTAGGGGCAGTTTTGATGCCTAAATGAAGGCCCATTTCTTATCTCAGTAAGTGTTTGTGCCCAAGGAATCTGACACTCTCCATCTATGAAAGAGAGTTCATAGCAGTTCTCATGGCTATACAAAAATGGAAGCACTACTTGCAGAGCCAAAAATTCATAATTAAGACCGACCAGCAAGCTTTAAAGCACTTGCTGGACCAAAAAGTCATGAACCCAGTTCAACAGAAGTGGATTACCAAATTACTGGGATTCGATTATGAAATTCATTATAAAAGAGGAAAGGAAAATAGGGCAGCGGATGCCTTATCAAGAGTTCAAGGAGAAGATGAGGAATGCAAGGCAATCACTACTGTATCACCTACTTGGGTGCAAGAAGTTCTAGCCAGCTATGAAGGAGACCCCTTTATCACCAGGATAAAAGGGTGCTTGGAATCTGATCCCACTTCATAACCCAAATTTACTCTCACATGGGGGCTACTAAGGTATAAGGGGAGAGTTACAGTTGGGAATCCTCAACCATTGAAAGCAAAAATATTAGCTGCAATGCATAGCTCACCTTACGGTGGGCATTCTGGGGTGAATGGCGCATACATGAGGCTGAAGGCAGTTTTCTATTGGCCAGGTATGGAGTTAGAAATGGAAAACATGGTCAGGTCTTGCGATAGTTGCAGAATCAATAAACCTGACCATGGGGTGAAATCGGGGCTTCTACAGCCCCTTCCTATCCCAGATCAACCTTGGAGCCATATTACTATGGACTTTGTTGAAGGATTACCAAAGTCAGCTGGGAAAGACACTATTCTGGTAGTAATTGATAGACTCACTAAATTCGGGCATTTTATAGCTTTAGCTCATCCCTTCTCTGCACAGACAGTTGCTAAGTTATTTATGGACAACATATATAAACTACATGGGCTCCCAGTCAGCATAATCACTGATAGAGATAAAGTTTTTACGAGTCACTTTTGGAAAGAGCTCTTTAGAGTACTTGGGGTTACACTGAACTTTTCCTCAGCCTACCACCCACAAACCGATGGCCAGACGAAAAGACTTAACCAGTGCTTGGAGAATTACTTGAGGTGTATGACCTCCAACAACCCTAAGCATTGGCTAAAGTGGCTTACTCTCGCAGAACATTGGTATAATACCAATTTCCACTCATCCCTAAAACTTATACCCTTTCAGGCTCTCTACGGGTATGCACCCCCTACCTCACTATGGCTTCTTACCTAGATACTTACCAAGACGAAGTCAAGGATGTTATGCTAGAGAGGCGCCTGATGCTGCAACAACTCAAAGAAAACCTGCACAAGGCCTAGAACCGCATGAAAATGTATGCTGATAAGACCAGAAAGGAGACGAACTATGAGGGCGGTGATGAGGTTTACCTGAAGTTGCAGCCATATAAGCAAAGCTCCATTCAGTTGCGCAAGAATCTTAAACTCTCATCCCGCTATTTTGGTCCTTACACAATTTTGGAGAAAGTTGGTCAGGTCGCATACCGATTGGAACTACCAGAGAGGTCTCGTGTCCACCCGGTATTCCATGTGTCTCTATTGAAAAAAAAAGCTCAGTTCAGAGACTGTACCTTCGCCAAATTTGTCAGACACCGCAGATGATGGAGTGTTCCGTCTACTGCCGACTGCTATTCTTGACACTAGAGAAATTCAGAGAGGATGGGAGACCGTTGCTCAGGTACTGGTGAATTAGGGAGAAGAAAGCTTGGATCTTTTCTCGTGGGAGGATCTTAAATTCATGCGTAAGAAATTTCCGAGATTTAATCCTTGTGGAGAAGGATTTCAAATTGGGGGAGGTGATGTTGTGAACATGATGTTGAGATTGTCGAGCTTTAGAAGATGGCTGCCGGAATTGACGACGGAGGAGGATTTAAAAGAGGAGAAGAATGGCGAGCCGGAAGAGAAGAGAGATTAAAAATCTGATCTTTAGCTTTGGAAAAAGGGGATCTGCAATTTTAATTCATGAAGATCCAATTTCACTTAGTCGGGTCATCTCCATATCCGAACCGCTAACATAGTTGGGTTGTTAATTGCATTTCTTTTTCTTTGTTAATTCCCTAAGGGCCCATTAGCTATTAGTGAGGCCCGTATTAGTTTATTAGGGTTGGAATATTATGTAAATGTGGTCCCCTATCACCTTGGGTAAATATAAACCCTAAGATAACATGAAATGGAACAAGAAAGAAATTATCATCTAAACTCTTCTCCCTATTTTCTTCTGCCTCTCGTTTCCCCCATTTCTCATTTTCTTCCCAAAATTCTCCAAGACTCAAACTTTACTTATATTTCAGTATCCAGTTACATAAAATTAAAAAAAAATACCAAAAAATAGGGAAAAGAAAATCCAAAAATCAAAGAGATACAATAGAAAACATAACATATTTGTTCACATATATTTTTCATAAATTTTTAGCCATGGTCAATTGTACATAGTTGTTTCACGAGTCACAAGTCGTGTTGGTTTGAAAGTTTTTATTTGTAAAAATGATGGTAATGTAACAAATGTTACTACAAACGTTGTATACATACAAGTCATGTTGTGCAATTTATAATATAATCTTTTGAACGTAGTAGTTTATTAATTATTTGAGTCTATTAAGTAAAATTAATTATATAAAATACAAAAATGTAATATATAATAATTGAGTTTGAGACCATAAATCAATAACCCATGTGATTTTTACCACTTTTCAGTATTTTTAGACATCTTTCAAAAATTTATCGGCCTGAGTGGGATCCTATTCTCGAGAGTGATCATGAGTAGGATCCCAATCTCAAGCGTGATCCCTTTCACGAGTGATATTCCGGATGGTATCCCGAAAGGAATCCCAATCCTAGGTGTAATCCTTGAATGGGATCCCTTTCATAAGCGGTATCTAGAATGGGTTATAATTTTCACCACAACGAACATGACTAATCCAATTTAACGAGCATTTTTGATTGATTTTAAATGTAATAATGTGAATACACATCTAGTAGTATTAAAATACAAACATTGAGTACATTTTTATTTGAAATTTGGGTGAACTAAGTACCACATGTGTAAAAGAACTTCCATCAAATCACTTCCAAATGACTCTTTGGATATATACACTAAAGTTGTGGGTAATCTTAAATGTGGGTTAGTAAGTGAGCGTTATAGGTTTTTTAGTTAAGGAAAGTTGGTAACACGTATTAAACTATTAATTCTTTTAATGCAAAATTATAATTAAGTATTTTATTTTATTTTTTAAGTTGGAGCAGTGATCTCAAATCCAAAACTCTTCAGTTTATAGAGGGGATCTCCAAAATTAAATTAATTTATAATTTTTGTAGGTTTAAAATTGTAGAAATTAGCACAACGTCTATATCATATTTGACAATTTCTGCATAACATTCAAAATGTTGTAAATAAAATTATAAGATTTCATTTTTTGCAATAGTAACATCCCTGATTATTTATCATCGAGATTTATCTATTGTACACTATTTTACAACTTACTTCAACAATGTCGTTGAGGTTATTATTTGATATGATAAAATTATATCGTTTAAATTAAAATTTTCATGTTCATTCATAATTTTAAAATTGAATAAATTACACTTTGATATCTTAGTTTGAGATTTTTTTTTTCAAAAATAGCCAGATTTTTCAAAATCAACAAACTTGTATTCACTTTTTCAAAAAAGTTACAAATCTAACATTTGATCACATTTTCGGCCCTATGAAATTCATTGTGTTTTAACATATCTATTTTCTCAACCACATGAAAAAATAATCAAATAAAAATTTTTAACATACAATCATTTACGTATGATTTTTGGGGCGTAAAATTGATTAAATGTTAGATTTGTAATTTTTCGAAAAAATGGGTATTGGTTCATTAATTTTGAGAAGGGGTAATTTTCAAAAAGAGCCCAAAATATAAGTATCAAAGTGAAATTTACCATTTGAAACATTGGTGTTTCGGTCCGTGAGTTTCTGAATGAAATTCCAGCCGATCAGGGCATCGTTTTCATCTATTCATTAAGGGAAAATTTTAAATTTGAGGAGACGAACATTTTAGTATAAGAATCGACGACGACGAACACCGGCTAACGGCGGAGAATTTGGCCGTTGAAAATTCAGTTTCTTAGAAAACTTGGATGGGTTATAATTGTAAATAAAATAAAATGAAAGATTGTGGTCTTAATTGTAATGTTTTGAAAGTTATGCGAAATTTTTACAGAATATGGTAAACGTTGTATTATTACTGCAATTAACCCATTTTTGTAATATAATTATACATAATTAATATTACCATTTTTAATTCATCGTAGTGTTAGTAATTTTTTTTTTTTGAGCCATATCGTAGTGTTAGTTGTCCCTGAGCAAAATTTATAGCTCTTTCACTGATGGTGAGTATATATAGTGCCCAATGTTAGATGCTGGATGAAGGTTGATGTTATAATTAAATATATATTCGTTTTTTAATTTTTTTTAATGTTTTTTTACTCACACATCCGATCTGCGGTATTGAGGAGATTCGAACTCGTCACCTTTGATCTCCAAGCAATCTCATTCCATCACTAGGTTATCCCCACCGACACTTTTAAATTTTTAATGTTAACTTACCCTATCCCAGTCAATGTATATAATTAGTATATGTATATATTAGATTCACAAAATATATATATATATATACACACACACAGTCCGTGTGTTACAAATAAAAGGGGGTTATTTTTACAGGCACGGATCAAATAAATCGAATACATTTGCTCCCAAAAGTTAGCAATTGATTTTCTTCAAAAAAAAAAAAAAAAAGCAATTGATAGGAAGCATGACTTTGTTCGAATAATGATGGTCAGTTTGTGCAATGTGTTCATTGCTATTCATTATGGCACGGCATGCGAACTCTAAATTAAAATAAATTACAATACCATTGTTGCTGGCAATAACATTTTTTTTTTTATCGTTACAATTATTTTGCAATTTTTATATGCGTCATTGTAATTATCACTCTTAATAATTTGCAATTTTTTTATTACAGAATTACCATTATATATCAATCAATTAAATTAATTAGTTACATGCATAGATGAATGTGGCAAACACTTCCATGCATCAAGTTGTAAATACTCCCTCTGTGCCGATTTAATAGGCTAATTGAAAATTTCACAAAGGTTAAGAAAAAAAATTGGGAAACACAATTAATCAATAAACTTCCTAATATACCCCTATTTATTTCTTTGATGTTGAATTAATGTCTAATGTGAACATATTAAATAGGGGTATATATTAATAAATTAGCTAAATATATATAGAAACATGTCTATATATCGGGATATCCCAAAAAGGAAAACAAGCCCATCAAAGTGGGACGGAGGGAGTAAGACTTATTTAAGACGGATAGGGTCAAACCGTGGGTCAACCCGCATTGACCCGGGTCAACGCGGTTCAACCCGCAAAAAATAAAATAAAAACGGTAAAATTAATATCAACTGCAATACTAAAAAGTATCACTCAAAATTTGAAAAGTATCATCTGCATCATTAAAAAGTAAGATATCTGGTAGTTATCTTATACTAATTTATTTAGTTCAAATTGTGATTTTTTTTCATTCTAATTAATGTTTAGAGTTTAGGAATTCAGGGTTTTTTTGGAGGGGGGGGGTTTACATATGGTTTTTAAGGTTCAAGGTTTTTTTAGGGGGTTTATTTTGTGTTTTAGGGGTTTTTTGGGGGATGGGTTTAGGGGTTTATTTTGTGTTTTTTATGATTTTTTGGGGGGTCTTTTAGGATTTATTTTGTGTTTTTTAGGGATTTTAGGGGGTGTTTTTAGGGGTTTATTTTTGTGTTTTTAGGATTTTTGGGGGGTGTTTTTAGGGGGTTTATTTTGTATTTTTTAGGATTTTTGGAGGGTGTTTTTAGGGATTTATTTTGTATTTCTTAAGATTTATTAATTTCATTTTAGGATATAAATTCATATTCATTTCAAACAAATTAAATCAATCTATTTTAATTTTAGGGTTCACTAATATTATTTTAAGGTATAAATTTTTGGGGAACAAAACAAAAGGAACAAAGAAAAAATCGGATAAAAAAAAAGTAAAAATCACCCAGAAAAAAAACAAACAAAGAAACTAACAGACGTGTGATGCCCACACGCCTGCTGCACCTGCACCCAGTCTTAAATAACACCTTGTGCACGGAAGTCCAACTCGATGAATATTAATCAGTTCCATAGTCCCTACTCCATTAATTTCATTGCACTGTCTTTGATCTTTAGCATTATATATTTATACTCTATGTGTAGATATAATTAATAAACACTGAAAATAAATAGAGAGAAAAGTTACAAAAATTTAAGGTGTTTGTGCGCGCGCGCGAGAGAGAGAGTGTATGCAGGCCTTGCCATTCTTCTATTTTGATACGGTATTAATTTCAATTTTGTACCATACATATTAATTAATGTACGCACACGTTCGTTTTTTGTATTTGTTTTTTCTATCAATATATATTGTTTCGCAAAAACTCATGTGCATGGATCGGCCCATCAGACGGACTTGACCCGCACCGACCCGACCCGCGCCCACGACCTGTTATATAAAAGCAATTTCTGGCACTGTTCACTCATTTCCCTCGTTTCTTCCTCGCCTGCAAACCCTAGCCCCCGTAGCCCATCAGTCTTCTTCACCGTGATTCTTCACCCTTGTCTGCAACCCGTAGTCGCCTCATCTCCACCGCGATTCTAAACCCTAGTCGCCTCATCTCCACCACGATTCCAAACCCTAGCCGCCCCATCTCCGCCGCGACATCTCCTCTACGATTCCAAACCCTAGCCGCCTCATCTCTTCCACGATTCCAAACTCTAGCCGCCTCCCTAACCCTCTCCGACGTTCATACTGGCTCCGGCGTTCGGTGGTTCGCGACACTAGATCGAGTGATCCTTACGGTGTTATCGACTGCGCTTCTCAGGTTTATCTCTCTCTCTCTCTCTATATATATATATATATATATATATATATCTTTCTCTCCATCGATTTATCCTCCATTTTTTAAAATCATTCTTCATCAATTGATTGGAATGGGAATATCATCCCTAATTTGGGGTTCAATTTCAAATCTCTTTTTAATTACAGTGCTTTAGATTATTTTTTTAATTTTTAATTTTTTCAGATTTTTTCCCCTTTCTTATTGATGCTCGTGTTTTTAGAAGTTTTTTCCCCCTTTTTTAGAAGTTTTTTTCCGCTTCTCTTTGAAAATGATTTGTGCTTCTGTTGTGAATTCTGTTTGTAATTAGTTTAATGGGGGAAGTGGTTCTTTGTTTTCAACTATTTTTTGTGTTTCTGTTGGATTTATTTTTGCTTAAGTATTAGAAAAGGTAATATGTTTTGGTGCTTCTGTTGTCAATCTTATATGTGTTTCTGTTGGATTTATATTTGCTTAAGTATGAAAAAAGAGAATATGTTTTGGTGCTTCTGTTGTGCATCTGTTGTCAGTTTTAACTATTACAAATTATTTATGCTTCTGTTTTCAGTTTTGATCATTGCATTGGTCCTTTTCTTTGCAACAATTTAATTTCATCCATGCCATGCATATTGTGCATTTTGATCTACCTAAGTTGTTTTATTTGGACCTAGTCTATTTTCTAAATCATAAGTGATGACAATAATGTGTATCTTCCACATCACAATGGATTTTTGTGACTTAGTACCCCTCTTTCTCTAATCAGTGGCATTAGATGTTTGAACCAGCTAGTTAGTTTTTTCTTATTTTTTTGAGTGTTTACTTATGTTATTGCTTTGTTGATGTCCTTTATTTTACAGAACTGAGCTGATATCATCTTCCTGTGGTGGAGTGTGATTGGGAACTAAAAAGATTATCTAAAAGCTGAAGACGGTGAGTTTATTTTCTTGGTATTGTTTGCGTTCAGTTCTCCTCAGACAAATTGTCAATAGTCATCTGTGCTTTTAGTTGTTTACCATTTTTATTTTTAAAAAAGTATGTGTGTTTATAATGTGAAGTATTAGTTAAGATGACAATGAGTATCAATTGATATAGAAACATGTATCAGATTCTGCGGTGATATGTTTAAATACCTTAATGGTTCAGTTATATTGTCATATTTTACTATGTATTGTTTTTTATTTTTGTATTAATTTAAGTTTCAATTATGACCATTTGCATATGTAGTATCAAAGTTTGTGATGATTAGTACCAGACGATTTATTTGTGAGTACCTGAATTTTAGGTCAATTTTTTTTTCCTGGGCATTTTGACTTTTGAATATTGAGTATGACATTTGAATATGAGTGGTACCATTAGATGTGTTTGATTTGAGTGTTTAATTTGAAATTTTATATAATTATTATGTATTATCATGTTAAGTGTCAATTACAATGCTTATTAGTATCAATTGGAATCAAAAGCATGTATCAAAATTTTCATAGTTTTTGTCTGATAAATGTTTTGTTAGATGTTATGTTTATGTGTTTAGAATTCAGTTTAGGGTGTTTTTGCCTCTTCCATTGTTTAAATGTGTGTGAATTTGTGTATGGAGTATCAATTCTGATGCTGATTAGTACCAAATCATGTGCTCACAAGTATCAGAGTTAGGTCTTATTTTGTTTTATGTGTGCAATTTTCATTTTTCCCCTCTGGAGTATCAAATGAGAAACTAAATGGTACTATTTGAGTTGATTGTATGTATCAGAGTTAGGTTAGTTTTTATTTTTTATTTTATGTGTGTGTAATTTTCATTTTCACATTTTATCTTTAAAAATTGGGAAAATTATTACACAACTCTCATTAAAAATTATTATATTCACAAATATATTATATGTAAATTTGAAAGAGAATGGAAGTTAAAATTATTTCGGCTAATACTATCGATCAAGTAATTAACCAAAATATATTAATTTTATTCCATTGGAAAAAATAATCTCCAAATGAATTTAATTATTTGTTAAGTGTTTTCATTTTTTCGGCTATATTTATTTCGTAAGGAAAATAATTAGTTCAATTTATTTTGTTCTTGTATTTTCTACAATTTTGAAATTCTTAAAACTTGAAATCTGGGGCTCACAGAGTTTCGGCTAAAATCATGTTCTTTCGGAATGAAGTATTGTATGATGTTTTTGTATCGGCCATAGTTTTTTATAGAATTTAGATATGAGTTGGAGTACATATTTACATCGTTTGGATATTTAAGTTAGAATTATGAAATTTGAAATTTATTAATTTTCCTTCTTTTTATTGTGAATCTTAAAGGTCCCTAAGTTTAGTTCACTAATTTTCTTGCAAAGCAATTCTCTCTCTCACACTCTCTCCATCATGCATTTTTTTCTCAGGAACTTTCAAATGTATTCAGACACGATTTGTGGCTTATAATATTCATGTTTCACCATTGCATCCGCTGGTTGAATCACATTTGAATTGTAAGAATAGATGTGTGCAGACTTTAGCGCTGTCTCTATTAACTCCATTTGCAAAGGCGCATTTTTCTTTCGTTGAACGGTCGGATCAGTATAAGGTGACATAATGCACTTGCCTGGTTTTAACTTCTGCCTGAATGTTTTCAGAGCAGGAGCTGCAATCATACCATCACCAGTCTTCACAGCAGGAGCTTCTGCTTCATGGGTGACACTTGACAACACTTCTATTTCTGGCTCCTTGACCTCTAAAGTGTTTGGAAAAATAATAAGAAGCCATAAGAAGTAAATCTACTCAAATCATAATAAGGTGTAGATATTGAATATATAGTTTCTTTCCCTTACAATCCTTTGACAATAACAAGCCATAGACATAAACTAAGGATAAGAAGTAAATCTACTCAAATCATCAATAAGGTGTAGATATTGAATATCTAGTTTCTTTCCCTTACGATCCTTTGACAATAACAAGCCATAGACGCAAACTAAATATGCTAATTTGAGCGCCAAATCCTCACTGCCATTGTCTTCTTTGCATGTATCTGTCAAAGCTTTCTCTAGATCAGACAATCTCAGGTCGCGTTTGCTTTGGAATATATTGTGGTGTAGTTCTGATGATACTGACAATTCTTCCATTTCCCCCCAAGGTAGACCAGTTACCACAAAATATTCAACCGGTCCAAAATCAGCAGCATGGTCATTAATCGTGAAACTTAAGACCCCGTTCTCCAATGACCTTTTATCCAAATGCTGCATAATGAGATACATCAACTGACCTTGAAACTTCAAAAGATGGCCAAAACACGAATTCTCAAATCTTGCAAGATTTCTCGAATCAAGATTCGTCTTTTTTTTTTTCAAAACATCTGAGTAAAAACATGATGAAACTGAAGCACCTATTTTTTTCTTCAATCTACTCTCTGGTACATATTGCAAATAAAGTTTAATAAGTATTCAGTGAAACAAACATATCGAAGAAAGTTGCATCTAAAAAAATTTCTTGCAAGATTAATGTGTATAAACAACAAATCCATAACAGAAAAATTCAAAGTAATCAGAATAAAAGTTGAGCCTTTTAACCTTGTTTTGCACAGCAATTCGAGAAATAGTGAATAAAGTCAAATCAATAACCAACTTAATCCCGACTCAAATTCGCTGCACCACTTTAGTTTATCACATCCTTGGTAGGGTTTCTAGCATAAAGAGGTCAATTCCCATTACAAAGTTATTAAGTTGATGATTTAAATAAGATAAACAAACAACATCAAGAAATCTAAAAAATATAGTATATGCCAATCTGCACAAAACTGACCAGCATTGTTTGGTGTTCCTTTATGAGTTCTAATTGTCTACAAGTTTTCACATTTTCAGAACCAAAATCAAGGCTTCTAGACATGCCATCCCCCAAAAAATCACAAACATTCTTCACATGAACAATCCTCAGCGGCCGCTCGAACAAAAATTAATAATAAAATACCATCAAACAGCTTTGTCACCGCCAAATCTTTATGCGAAAAATAAACATGAAAGTACCATACTCATATCTATCAGCTTAAACTTTCAGATATTTTAGTTATCAGATAAAATTAAGAGCAATGAATGGAGAACCTGCAATGGTCCTTGGTGGGGTAGGTCCACCAAGGAGAATGAGTCTAGATTTTTGCCTCAAACCAAGACAGGGAAGAAAGGTGTGGAAGTGAGAGAGACTTACCTGTAGAAACATACAGTAGGAGCAGCAAACGATTGATGAGTTGATTGAGGTTACTGGCCATGACGAGTTGAGCAGGAGGAGTCCTGAGTAGAGAAGTAGTCGAGCAGAAGTTGGAGCCGGAGCACGCGATGAGAGAGGGTTAATCGGTGACAAGAGGTAGAGATGAGGGTTTTCGCGGTGGCGCCTCTTCGCGAATGAGTGAATTTGATTCTTTACTTGAATTTTTAGAACTATAAAGTGCATACAAAATTTGGGCCGATAAAAAAATATCACAAAAGTTAGAATTCCGAAAGAAAATAATTCTTGCTGAAACTCTGTGGGTCCCTGATTTCAAGTTATAAGAATTTCGGAATTCTTTAAAATACTGTGCCAAAATAAAATTGAAATTTTTATTTGGGTTTCAAATTAAATATGGTCGAGACAATGAAAACATTTAATATATAAATTGCTTTGGGGATTAATTTTTTCAATTGAATAAAATTAAAATATTTTGTCTAATTATTTGATCCAAAGTATTGGCCGAAAAAATTTAATTTTCCCTCCAATTTAATTTCCCCAATTTTTAAAGATAAAATGTGAAATATCTTATTTTAAAGTTGAAATTTGAAATAAAGGTTAAGGTATAATCCTACAAACTAAGGACGATATTTTCAAAATAATGCTTGTAAACAAATATGTTCATAGTTGCTTTGGCCAATATAATTGGATGTGTGTATCAAAAGTTATAATTTAGCCGAACATTTTGTCTGAAATTACAAAAATTAATTTTGAGCGGGCCCCACACCTTACCTCGTAATTACACCTTTTTTCAATTCAAATCTGAAAAAAAAATCAATTTTCAGAGACGAATTTTAATATAGATGTAATATATAATTTTTCAATTTAAGGCCGATATTTTCAAAATAATATTTGTAAAGAAATATATAAATAAGGAGTTCTGCCGATATAATTTTACGTGTCTGTGAAAAGTTATAAATTCGCCGAAATTTATATCTGAAATTAGCTCACTTAACCATGGTTAATCCCATCAAATGGTTAAAGAAAAAATAAAAAATATTAAAAAATTAAATAATGCGCGACACGTGTCGACCGCTGGAATGCATCCCCACCACATTAGAATTTACCCACATGTGGGAACACGCACCCGTCAGATCGCCACTATACCGAAAACCAGCCCAAAAAAATATCCCTATTCTAAATTAAAATATAAAGGGTTAATTACAATTTAATTCTCATCCTTTAAAGGTTTTAACATAAATAACACAACATTTTAATAATTATAATTTAATTATCAATGTTTGGATATTCTCCTGTGCGATGCAAAAATAATTCTTTTTTTCGATTTGTAACACTGATTATTTTGAATTCTATATGTTGTGTTCAATTTTTAAAAATTAATAAAATAATATGCAAATGCATGAATTAATTAGATAAGGGATAATTTTTGTGTAGTTACAACAAACAAAGAGAAATTAAATGTTAGCATTTAAATGAAAATCCATATTAGAAATATCAATTTGGAATATTGAGTAAGACTGTAAGAGTATTGAAGTGGACAATATGTAATCCTAATTTTTATCTTTCTTTTCTAAATTTAAAGAATATGTACACAACAAAAGATTTGATATCAACAATAACAGTTCAATTCTTGTTCATGGAAATGTAATTAAATTTATTTCATTATTATTCAATTTGTTTTGCCTCTTCATAATCTTCCATATTAAATATTTGTTAGTGGAGGTGAATACTAAGTGAAATTATTTAAGAAGAGAATGTGTAGAGTTCTAATTTTAGTCTTTCTTTTCTTTTCCTTAAAATTTAGAATATATATAATTTTTTTAAAAAATAAATTATCACCATTTTCCATAAACTTTTGTATTGTAATCATTGTAATAATTATATTTTTTAAAAACATTTCAGACGCCACAAAAAAAAAGATCAGTTGAATAATAGTTTTTGAAAAAAAAAATAATAAAAAAAGAAAAACAAAAAAAGGAACGAAAAAAAGGAAAACCCAAAAAGAAAAAAAAGATATAAAAAAAGACAAAACAAGAGAGGCACCAATTTCGAACACAGACTAATGAAAATTATGAGCCAACCATTAACCACTATACCAGATCACACATTCTACAATTATTCCACAGAAATAATTTTTAAATGAACTTTTCATAGGTTTTTTTTTACAATTTTACCCCCACGATTTTGCCTTAATATATGTATAGATTTGTAATTACAAATCCTAAAATAATCAACCCAGAACCCACTACCTCATCTTCGTGAGAATCGCTACAGCTGCCTCCCTCTCCTCTCCAGCCCAAACTAGTAACTTTCATGAATCTTGTGACTATGTTATGCAAATATGTAATTATGTGTTATTTCTATGAGTTTTATGATATGTTTTTGAATTTTTCTTCTTATTATTGTTGAGGCACGCCTCGTTTCACCTCATTTCCGCTTTTCAAAACTAGGGATGAAAATAGGCCAGACTATCCGACAGGCACTTTAGGCTTGGCCTGGCCTATTTCGCAAAAAGGCTAGGCCAAGACTATCATATAAGCCTTCTAAGATATATAGGCCAGACTTGGGCCTTGAACATAGCCCGCAAAGCCTGATAGGCCATATATATATAATATTATTTAACATTAATAAATAGATATAATATATACTAGTTAAAATTTGTAATAATATATCTAGATTAAAAAAAGTTATTTTTGTAAACTTCTAACCTTAATTCAATCATTTTCTAAAACATCACAACCGGCCGCTGCTCTCTACTCTCTCGTCTCTGTCTCTCTTCACAAACACCGCCGAGAAGGTGGAAGCTTCGCTGAGATAAATTCCGCCAGAAGCTCCGACCGCCGCTGCTGGAAGTTCTGACTGTCGCAATTCTGCTGGAAGCTTCGACTACTACAAGCCCAGAACACTAGGTTATTTGAATGGAAATTTCTGGGATTGAAGATGAGCTTACGCGATGATGAGAATGTTAAATTTCCATAATGTTTGATTCCTTGATCTTGAAATATATAGCATTTCTTGTTCTGATCTGCTTTGAGAGGCTCAGTTTCAGTTTTAATTTCCACATAGAATGCATACATATTACGCAATATTATACTGGGTTCTTCCCTTCATATTAAAAATGTACTTTTTGCAGTGTTCTTGTTAAGGAAATTTGATGTACCGAAGATCCTAGTTCGATTGGATTTATTGTTTCAAGAGGTTATGTTCAATTGCTCTTTTATCTGCGGTTGTTAACATTGTAGGAACTTGAAATAAATTCAACATTTAGAAAAGTTTATATTTTACCTTGTCTTTCCTGCTATATTTCATTAGATTTTGTGATTTATCTTTTCTATTTGTGTTTTCAGTTCATAGTTCAGTCTTAGCATCTAAAGCCAATTGCATCTTGTGTTTATGTTCGTAGCAACTAACTCTAATTGTTTATGCATATATTTTTGTTGATGAGCGGTCGGTTGAAGCAAATTGCACTCAATTTCTAGTTTTGGCTTCCAAAAGAAATCAATAATTAAAACTATGTTAAATTGTGATCCTAGCTTCTTGATTTTTCTTGTTAGAGTCTGTTCTATGTAGAAGCCAATCACAAAACTGAATGTGTTTTAAGTATTATATTATATCTCTATCTATGTCTGCTTGCTTGATGATTGATCAATTTTATTTTCAAACATTGCAATGTTAGTATGTCTGTTTGATTAATGAATGATGATCAATTTTATTTTCAGATTAGTGTTAGTTATTATGGCAGATTATACTTCTAAGAATATGATGATGGTTTGTCATTTATGTGACGTGTTGTTTTGAATCACGTTTCTCATCATTTTTGCTTAGATAAATTACATTTGATGATTCGTAATTTTTTTTTAGTTTAGAGAGAAATGAGACTTTGTTATATATAGGCCTTAATAGGCTACTAAAAGGCCTCAGGCCTAGCTCGTAGAACTAAAAAGGCCAGGCCTAGGCCTAAATAAAGGCCTTTGATAGATAACAGGCCAGGCTTAGGCCTACGTTCAATGTGGCAGGCCCAGGCCGTTTAGCGCAAAGCCCGGCCTGACCTGGCCTATTTCCATGCCTATTCAAAACCTTGATTATGCATACATAAAGGTCGTACCAAGTAGATGGTATAATCCGCTTTCCAATTGCTTTCCAGTTTACAGTGGAGATTTTTATTAATTTTTTATCTTTTATTTAATGTGTAGATTTGATTGTGGTTATTCATCATCAGCGCCTTCTCCTTTACTATGGCAACAAGTAAGTATCTGTGGGTCTTTAACAATGTTTGGTATTTGTGGGTCTTTAGCAAATGATTGGTACAAAGAGTCATTGCTATTTGTTTTGGGGAACAGGATTGCAGTATGAGAATAACTGTGAGGTTGGAGTTTTCTCGAAGCTGACTAATGCATATTGTATGGTTGCAATTGGGGGGTCTGAGAACTTCTACAGGTAACATTCTTGTAACAGCTTTTATAATGGTGGTATATTTTTACTTCATTATGTAAGACTTGATGTTTGGCTACAGCACATTTGAGGCTGAGTTGGCTGATGTAATTCCTGTTGTTAAAGCATCCATTGCTGGTACTAGAATCATCGGACGCCTATGTGCTGGTAAGAGTTTGGTTGCTTTTTATCTATTACTTCCTTGAATTAATCACACTAAATATTGACCCCTACCAAAAAATTATAATGTTGGCAGGAAATAAAAATGGGTTGCTTTTGCCTCACAATACTACAGATCAAGGTGATCCTTCAACTTATTCGGTGTGCTATATAAATGTATTTTGTGTATATATATCAACTTTACGCTTTCTGGATGCTTACTTTGTTGAGCCGTCCTATACTTGAAAAACCTGAAAATGGGATGATTGATCTGTTGGTTTAAGAAGATTGTCCTTTCCCATGAAGAGTATTCGCTTTCATTTTGATTCTTTCATGAGTTCCAGGTGAGGTTTAATTTACTAATAGGAAGCTTGGTGGAGAAAATGTGGTCATAATATCATAGATTTGTCTTAAAATATTGCATTGTATGTATCGTGGGTCGTCCGCCAATTTTACCGACCCTCAACCTGTTGGCATACAAATGTAAGGGTATTATATGCAAGAGCTGAGAAGATAGGCATGTTGCCTGTCCTATGTTTATAGATAAAATTACACCAATCTCCACTTAGATCAAATAATCAATTATGGTTATTGATCCTGTACTTTCATTTTGATTTCATTCTGAATCCGTTGCAATCTTCAGAAAAATAATGATTAGTTTTGGATTATATTTTAGTTATTATAAGCCAGAGATTGCATTAACATGAGTTCTCTGTCTAGTGTCTAGGTAACAATAATATTAATGGTACAGGTCAACATTGTGTGATATTGTCTGGAATTGTAATATGTGCAACTACTACAATTATGTTGCTATTCCCTATTCTTTAGATTCTATACGCCTATTAATTGTCAATTAGGAGTAATGAGAGATTAATTTGACGACTGACCTTGTCAATAGTTTTTTCGTATCAAGATAAACTGATTATTTCTATCTATGTAATATGGTCTTTATTTTAGGAATGAAAATATTACTTGCTGTTCTGATTTTCTAGACCTGATGTTACATCTGTATTGTGCTATGATAGAGCTTCAACATTTGAGGAACAGTCTACCAGATTCAGTTGTTGTTCAGCGAATTGATGAGAGATTATCTGCTCTGGGGAACTGCATTGTCTGCAATGATCATGTTGCTCTTACACATCCTGACCTTGACAAGGTAAACACTGTTTACATCCTAGTCACCTACCATGTCTTGAAGTCTATTTAAGTTTTGGTGAATTATGCTTTGGCTGTGTGTTCTTTTTGCTGGATGATTGCAATGCTAGGTCCTCTCTGTCTCGTCTGGTATGTCGGTTTCCTTTCTCTATTACGGTGCTATAGAAGTAAGGAGTCACTTATTTGGGTGGAGAGAAAGTATTAAAAGTCTGGATGATATGGAAGCCTACTGGTCACATTAAAGTTCTTAGGTTTTCTCCAGAGTTCTTTGTTTGATTGGAGAGGATGAGCCACAAACACACTAAGTTCTTCAACTTTTGAAAATAAGAAAAGTATGATCTTTATGATTCTTCCTTTAAAGTTTAGTAATTTCACTTATAAACTTGAGCGGATGACGGATTTGTTTGGAGCCTTTTGATTCTGGCAGGCATGGATTGAGTTCTTCAATATATCTCTCTCATTATGAACCTTTGTAAGCCTAGTTTCACATTCTTTCACCATCTTCTCTCTCCATGAAATGACTGTCTCTATCATCTCTCATCTCCTATGATCAGTTATTGCTCACTTCCATTTTGAAATGAAATGATGCCAATTTGTATTTGTGGCTAGATTCTAGTCGTGATGAACCTAGATTGCAAGTTGCTGATGTTAAAAATATCTTCTGTCAGGAAACTGAGGAAATGATTGCAGATGTCCTTGGCGTGGAAGTTTTCCGTCAGACTGTAGCAGGCAATATTCTTGTTGGCAGTTACTGTGCTATTTCCAACAGAGGTGGCTTGGTAAGAGTTCAATTCTTTGCTGAAGTAAGGGTTTCTCGATCATCTTTCTTCATTGTCGTAACTAGGAACCTTTTTTTTCTGGGTGGTGACAGGTTCATCCTCATACATCCATAGAGGATCTAGACGAGCTTTCCACCCTCCTCCAAGTTCCTTTGGTAGCTGGTACGGTGAATCGTGGTAGTGATGTGATAGCTGCTGGGTTGACAGTCAATGACTGGACTGCGTTCTGTGGGTCAGACACGACTGCCACTGAGTTGTCGGTTATCGAGAATGTTTTCAAGTTGAGAGAAGCTCAACCCAGTGCTCTTGTTGATGAAATGAGAAAATCATTGATCGACACCTATGTGTGAAGAAACCAACTGTTTGTGTCTGTGAATCTATAATTTGCTTGGACCAAGCTTCTCATCTGATTTCGTTTGTGTGTGATGTGGAGAGCATCTTTTCCTTGTTATGATATAGTATGCCTAAGCTCCGACAATGGATCAATATATATTTCAACCCACTTTTTTTCGGTGTATGCCAATTTCCTATGAATTGCACTTTTTTTTTTTTTTTTTTTAACTTGTGGAGGTGGAGTGGTGAATTTCGAATTTGATGCTTATTTTTTACCCATGAATTGCAACTTTGAATTTGAAATGTTTTGGGTTTTTTAGTGTATACGTGCTTGGTGAGAATGATTTATTCCTTATAAAATGCAAATAAAAAAATTTAAAAAATAGTATCTGATCTGGTTATTTGAATTTCGTTATTTGTTACTTTTGAAATTAAAATTAAGATGTAGATATACTTAATTACACACCCTCTACAGTTATTTTTTGTTTTGTTTATAACTTTTTCGCTAATTAAATAACTCATTACCCACCACCACGTCATATTCTAGTTAAAATTAAAAATTATAAAAATGAAATAAAAACAAACGAACTTGTAAACTCATCCCTATTCCCTCCTACCTCCCCTCTCATTATCAATTATGTTAAATTGTTAAGGCTAAATAACCATTTATATTTCAAATTATTTTCATTTTCTCAAATCTATTTTAAACTAATATTTTTTATTAATTAAATATCTGAAATATTATAAAACTAATCAGATTCATTTTTACGCAATTTACATAATGTTTCGACTAAATATTTGGGTCTTCCTTTTGTGTTGTACTAAATCCACCATTTCTATGGCAGAATATCTTTTGGGAATTTCTATTTGTACTACTTATTTTACTCTTTGCACTTCGATTACTTAATGCACCACAAATTTTATTATTTGCACTATACACATTTACATTAATATCCTTCACTCCAAAAATAGTTATTTTACTTAAAAAAACAAATAAAATATGTTCGGAAATACAATTTCGAACACGTTCAACTTGTTCGAGAATATTAATTCGAATGACTTCAATACTTAGAAAAAAAAAGTTAGTTTGAATAACTCTCATTTGTTCAAAAACTAAAGTTTGAACGACGCTTAGAAAATTTTAGGGTGCAAGGGTGTTCAATATTGATTTTTTTGAACAATCCTCGTCAATTCAAAAATATTTCCCGAACAATCCTCATTTGTTCAAAAAATATTTTCCGAACAAACTATGTTCGAAAATTGAAGTTCAAATTATTCCAATATGTTCAAAAACTTAAATTTGAATGCCCTGAACTCCGTTTTTTCTCCAAGTGTTGTTTGAAAAATAGAGTTCGAACCACTCAAAAATGTTCAAAAAATTTCCAGTTCGAATGAATCGCAATCTGGATAAAAAACAAACCTCTACAACACGTTCTAAACTCGATTATTTTCGATTAATACACCCATCATATTATCTAATACTTCCAATAAATTATAAGAAGTTGATGAATATTTCAATTAATTTATTTTCTTTTTTATTTTAAATTTGTGATGCATTAAATAAATTTAATAATATGAATAAGTAATAATAAAAGAGAATTGAAGTATCTTCACAGTTAACCATGTTCAGGCAATCGTTAATACAGAGCTTTTAAAAAAATAAATAAATAGCGAATCTTAAGTTGGTTAGCTTTTTGAGTTTGAGCAGGGTTGCATTTCAATTTTTTAGTTTTCATTTTCGTGTAATTATAATAACGATAAGAATGTATGTGACTGAATGTTGATCGGAAGGCCGAAGCAATTGAAATTCGCAGCTTCTTTAACTGCAATGAACACTGACACGATTCAAGGTTTTCAAAGCGCAGCGTTGATCGATTCATGTCATTGAGAAACAAAAATGGGAGATACAGATAAAGAATGGGAACATCATCTCCGATCTCTGTCCTCCGCCGCCAGAGATTCCGCCGACCCCGCCGCCGATCCTTCTCTTCTTAATTCGGTTGATTTTTTCTCACTCTTGGCATATTTGTGCTCATCTTCTTTCAATTTTCCTGATTTTTTTCATGTGCTTTGTATAGGTCAAGAGGCTTTGTGAACTCTGCAAAAGCGAGAAATCAGAAGAGCTGGTAGCTAGGGTTTATCTGCACCTCAACAAAATATTTCAGCGCTGCGTTGCTTCAATTTCGCAGACTCAAACCTCCAACGGCCTCCTTATGCTGGTACCATTCCTTTTGTTTTAATTTCGATTGAGTTACGCAGTTGGATTACCTTGTCAAATAGTTCCTTGTTAAATCCTTTCGGTTAATTATATTTCATAATTCGGATTTACTGTTCTTTGGAGGATTATTTATGCTCAAAGAGACTCCTTAAGCAGTCTGCACTTGCTCCTTAATGTGATTAATAATCTATTTTTCGCACCTTCAGGCTTTATCACTGTGATAATTCCTACCATTTTTCATTTAATGCATTTTATACGTGTACGTAGATTTGCATACACATTGTAACTGTAGATGTAGCGTGGAAGGTGTTCACTGCATCAGCATGCCAATGTTGTACAGAAATTTTCATTGTCACTTATAGTTTTTTAGTTTATTTTTTAGTTCTTGCATGTTTTTTTTTCCCTAGCATTTTCTCACGTTTTAGTTACTCTTTTGTCATTCAGGCAATTCTACAATTTTTTCTTGATTTTGGAGATATAGTCTTACACGATGCTGAGCCTAGTCTGTGGACATTTTTCCGCTTGTGTTTGAGCCGGTAAGGAAATTCTTTTCTGTGCTATAAATTTAAAATAGAGTTGGGATAACGTCATATGTCATAGACGAATATGCTTTGTCAGAGTCATATGTTCTGTTAAATGGAAATCCAGTCTCAAATAATTATGGAAGATTAGTTGTGCAACTTGCAAGTATTAACGAGGCAGTTGGTTGCTTTTCGTTTGACCCAGCGCCATTCTTCAACTCCCATGATTGAATTTATGACTTCTATGGGGGCTATTCATTTCCATTGAGCTAGTCTCTTTGGATTAAGAGGAATTGAAGGATTTTGAGGATCATGAGCTGTTGAGGTGTGGAATAGGGGTTAAGTTTAGAGAAACTATGTGGGTGTCAACTTATAATGATTTTAAAGCCTAGTTCATGTCAGATTTAATTAAGACTGGAGTTGTATTGTTTGGATAGGGTTATATCTATTTTTTAGGGATGATTCGTAAAATTTATTTGTATTTATAAAGACAAAAAGGTGCTTCGAAGGCTATGATGAAAAAATTCCAAGGCTGGCAGGTGCTTCCATGGTGACTGAAAAGATCAATTGGGCCAAAGGTGGAAATGTTGTGATTGGCCCACTTGCCTTTTCTGGCCCAAACTTACTTCTCTTCTCTTCTCTTCTCTTCTCTTTTTTCTGGCCCAAGCCCAAGAACCCTAAACCCTAGCCCATAACCCGGATCCCTCCCCCCCTCTCTCTGGTTTTTTTATGGGAAGAGTTCACCACCCCCCTCGTTATTTTTTACTGTGTTTGAAATAGATAAATTCGCAACTCTTGATTATGAATTATTTCCTTTACAGGTGAAGATCAGGATTAATGTTGGTAGAAGCCTGGAAGGGATTAGTTTGTAGATACACAGAGCTATATGTGGATGGCCAGATATAAATAACTTATAATCAGCTTCTTTTCTTGAAATAGTAAATGTTTGAGACTTTTGAGTAGCGATTTTGCTCTTTTTATTTGATGTATGTTGATATGATCTTTGATAAAAATAAAAATAAAAATTGTGAGGGTTATACTGACTTGCTAAATTATATGTTCGATATTGATTTTGACTTTCTGAAAAATATTTTAAATTTTAAATTTGATAAAGTAACAATTAGGGAGGAAATGTCTTTTTTTTTCCCTTTCCTCTTTTGGCATTGCACGGAAATGTATTGTATTGCACACGAAAAATTTGCACAAATTTTCGGTGTTTGTGCAATCATAAAAAAATTTGTGGAAATCGATTTATTTTGAGCAATTGATACTTATATTTTGAATTATTTTTAAAAAAAATATCTATTTTTTCAAAAATATTACAAATCTAATTTTTGATTAATTTTACTGCTCAAAAATCGTAGATAATTGATTCTATTTTAATATTTCTTAATTGAGGGGTTTTCTCACGTGATTAAGGAAATAGAAATATTGAAATACAACCAATTACATGGGATTTTGAAGCCGAAAATTGATTAAATGTTAGATTTGTAATTTGCTTTTTTTAACGATGGGTATTGTTTCGTTAATTTTCAAAAAATGGGCTGCTATTTTTTAGAAAAAATAAAAAATATAGGTATCAAAGTATAATTTACATATTTCTTTTTCATGTTTGTTAAGTATTATGTAAAAATAAAAGTTATCCTACTTACCTTTAATGAGTTTATTTAATCCAAATTAGAATTTATTCTATTACAATTAATGTTTATAGTTTAAGATTTATGATTTTTCAAGGTGTTTTTTTAGGATTTTTAGATTTTTTTAGGTTTTCTTGTCGGGGGTTTAGGATTTTTAGATTTTTTAAAGTTTATTAATCCTAATTAGGGTTTAATTTAATTTGAAAATTTTAATTATCGAGCGCATCGCGCAAGAAGTTGAATGAAAATTTTAATTAATTCACTTTAATTTTAGGGTTTACTAATTCAATTTCACGGTATATATTTATTTAAAAAAAAAATAACTATCGAACATAATGTACTAATCCATCATTTAGCGTTGGGCGAGACACCAGATAAAAAATTAAATTATTTCAAAAAATTTAAATTAATTCACTTTAAATTCAGAGTATATATTTATTTTAAAAAATTAATTGTCGACGTAATATATGAATTACGAACCCACGCATTAGCGTCAATCAAATGTATTGTGCGAGTCGTCGTGTAAAAATAATTAAACCTTTAATATTAACAATTTAATTTCCAACGTTTGAACATTTTAATAGATATGACTCGATATTTTAAACAAAAAAATTGTTTATTTTATTTTATTTATCAATCATCATCCCACTTTTAATTGACATTAGTATTACACTCACGATGGTGCACGAATATATGCATAGCTGTCTAACAATTTGTAAATTTTTTACTTAGTTTTATTAGTAATTAGTAATAAAAATATATAATCTTTGCACCAAATTTGGCATAATATTGGTCGGAAATTAATTCACCCAAAAATGAAATTTTATTAGAATTGAAGTTTGATGCCACAGGTTGGATATTTTTCGTATAAAATTCGAAATAAACCCTAGTACCCCTTTGCGCCTTGCTCTGTCCCTCTCCTCTCTCTCTCTCTCTCTCTCTCTCTCTCTCTCTCTCTCACACACACACACACACACACACACATACATACACACTTCCGCGGTTCCTCCTTTCACTGTTCCGGCGTCACTGGGTCGTAGCTCAATGTAATTTTTCTGCTTCAATGTAATTTTTATTCATTTTCTGTCTCTTTAATTTCGGTGTTGTTGTTTGAGCTCCATGAGTTGCAATCTACTTTTAGCAGAATTTTCGAACTTCATCTTCTTCCTTTTGAGAAGCACTTCATCTTCTCTACTTCAATTAGTTGAATTGTTTTCTGTCAACTACTCTAAGTTGTGTAAAGTTGCTTCATTGTCTTTAAAGTTTTTTTTTTTTTTTGAAAAGTGTGGCGACCTTGTATTGGTTTGATTATAAAATTTGATAAATTCGATTGGTACCGAAAGATTTTCTTTTTTATAAAGATATTTTCTTATAAATTCGATTCGTCCAAAGAGTGTTTACTTTTTCTAAAGATATTTTCTTTTTCGTTTAATTTTTTATCACTGTATGTCTGTATCGAGACGTTTCTCCTTTATATGTATAAATGCATGTTTATATATGTTGTGATTGGCCCACTTGCCTTTTCTGGCCCAAACTTACTTCTCTTCTCTTTTCTTTTTTCTGGCCCAATCCCAAGAACCCTAAACCCTAGCCCATAACCCGGATCCCTCCTTAAATAATACCTAACCCTAATTTGCTTTTCCAAAGTAGATAAGCCTCCTATATCACTCTCGATCCTTCTCCTTCATTGGTAAGCCTAAATTCTGATCTCTCTCTCTAACCCTAAATCGATCGCTCTCTGTAAGTCTGCCGGTGTTCTCTGTTTCTCCGGCCGATTTCCTGTCTGTGGATTCATGTTTTCGCCCATAAGTTGAGAAGGCTGTGTAGTTCTGAGTTGAGCTAGCCTGTGAGTGCTTCGTGGGCAATTGTTTCACCATCCCCTTCTTGGTTTGTGTCTTTTGAAGTCGCCGGAGCCACCATTGCCACCGCTAGTGGGAAAATCTAAGCCACCAGTGCCTTAGAGCACTTTTCCCACCTCTGTTTCTCTGATTAATCTCTGATCTCTTGTTTGCTTTAAGCTTCTCTCATCAGAGTGGCTAATCAGTGTATTTTATCTCTCTCTCTGCCTGTATTAACTCGAGCTTATCTCTGTGTGTGCAGATCTACTATTGCCAGACCAAGCCTGTGAAGAATCTTTGTAGATCCTCTAGATCTACCCTTCTGAGGCCTTCTCCGGTTGAAGCTCTCCTTGCTTTGAAGCTGTAAATGTTCTTAGCTGTTTGAACAGCTTGTGAGTGAGACCGTAAGGGGCAGGGACTCAAGCAGTGAACCCCAAGCTAGGCCGATACCTTAAAAATGATAAAGTGTCAAAAATACCATTTTGTGAACCTTGTCTGATGGGAAAACAACACAAGCTGCCCTTCCCTGTCTCTGTGCCTTACCCTAAAACCCGTGTTAGCTCTGAGATTCTTGAGTACTTGCATGCTGATGTGTGGGGGCCTGCCAAGGTACATACATGGTGGAAATTTTTTTTTCTTGTCTGTAATTGATGATTTTTCAAGAAAAACTTGGGTTTTCCTCATGAAAAATAAATCTGATGTTTTTCAAAAATTCTCAAAATGGTCTGTTGAAATTCAAAACCAGACAAAGAAAAACATTAAATGTTTAAGGACTGACAATAGTTTGGAATTCTG
The DNA here is from genome assembly GCA_026008535.1 of Perilla frutescens. Lineage (NCBI taxonomy): Eukaryota > Viridiplantae > Streptophyta > Magnoliopsida > Lamiales > Lamiaceae > Perilla > Perilla frutescens. Next base: position 5,144,298 of record BRKX01000006.1, on the reverse strand, counting down.
CAACCTTGCAATGGACAATTGGTGCTCTGAAATGGGTATAAAAAGACACAAAAACAGTGATGTTTTGAAATGGGATGGCCTCCCAAGTTAGTAGTTTGCAGCCGAAGTAAGGTACCCAATAGAGAGCTAGCACAATTATGGTAGAGAGTAAGGGGACGTGTCTTTATCCCAAAACTAAAGATCAACGAGGAGGTCTTGTGTGCATAAGATAAGATCTGAATACCAAAAACCCAAAAACAAAAACAAAAAGGTCCAAAATCTATTTTATTATTTTATTATTTTTTTCATAAATTATATACTCTAAAAATAATTAATGAACCCTAAAATTAAAGTGAATTAATTCTTTTTTTAAATATGGCAACTTGCGCAGTGACTCACCCGACACTAACGCGTGGGCTCGTACATTGCACTTGATGATTAATTTTTAAAACAAATATAAACACCCTACTTAGGAATAATTAAATAAATCCTAATTGAAAATAATAAACCCAAATTTTGAAATAAATATATATACTTTAAAATGGAATTAGTGAACCCTAAAATTAATTTGAATCAATTTAAACCCTAATTTGGAAGAATAAACCTAGTTGGGAATAAGAAATCCCAATTTACATGTATAAAACCATAATTAGTATGCTACAAACCCATATAATTAAAGTAGAAGTGTAATACTTTTAAGGCTACGACTGATATGTTTTATTAGAATAAGTTATACTATTTTCTGGTATAATTTTTTCCGAATATGAGGAGGGGTTGGTCAACTCGACTCAACCCACGCGCGAGCCACCCATCTGATGGCTGTATGAGCATGTTTGGGCCCTGATTGATGTATGAGAGAACTTGTCAATATGAACATATATAAGACCAACTCCAATGCTGCACCAAAACACTCATTTGAGGCCGCACCAAATTAGTGTTGATGAGTTTCACAACATTTAATGAACTTTTTATTATTTAAAATTATTCTGAAATAAATTATTCGATAAATTTAATTTAAGTTATAAATTATCTAATTATTTAATTTAAATTATAAATCGTCTCAATAAATAAATAATTTCAATAAAAACACAAATAAAATAAACATAATGCAAATAATAAAGTCACATCACAAATTAACTTAACAATACACTACAAATAACTTAATACTAAAATATTTGAAACAACTAATAGTTTCATAACATTTTTCACTAATTGTAAGAGTTTGATGGTCATTAAAAGTACTTATGTTATTATAAACACATCATATATTATAATTTTTAATATTATATATATTTTTAAATAGTATTTAATTTATTATATATATATATATATTTGAGATTATATAGTTAATAGTTACTAATTTTGAATAATTATTATTTTATAAAAATACTAAATCATTAAACATATTTATATTTCAATTATAAGATAAAATATAATCTTTTCGAGAATATTATTGTTTGATGTGATATTTTGTGTGGGTAAATTTCATATTATTCTCCTTTGTTTTTCTGAAAAATAAAAAAATCCTCTATGTTTAATAAATAATCTAGAAGCTGCCTCTGTTATGTATAATCCATCAAAAGGATCTCTTTTGAAGAGAGTGATCGAATTGCACTTGATAAGAAAGAGAGTATGATTTATTTTATTTTTTACAATTTTGTTATAGATAAATATATTTTATATGATTTGAAAATTATAGTATTTGGTTATACTACTACTTTTTTGCTATTTTGATAATTTCCTACTGTATTATTCTTTAAATATAAATATATTTATATTATTTAAAGTATTTGGTCGAACTACTATTTAAAACATTGATTGTATTTAAAAAAATAATACAAAAGTTGTAAAAATAGTAATTTGACCAAATACTATAATTTTCAAATAATTAAAATACATTTATTTATAAAAAAAATTGTAAAAAAAGAATCATACACTCTTTATTAGCAAGTGTACTTCACTCTCTTTAAAAAGGGGTATTTTTGATCGATTTTACATAACCTAGGGGGTTTTTAGATTATTTATTAAACACGAGGGATTTTTTTTTTTTTGGAGAAAATACAGCGAAGTAGTATGAAATTTATCCTATTTTGTGTAGGGGGTTGAAGTTACGAAAAAAATTAATGCTGAAATTACACCTATTTACTACAAATGCACCAAATAAGTATTTAGAATTGGAGTTGCCCTAACACAGATAATCGTACCTTAAAATGATGAGATTACAGAGGCTATTCAACACAAATGGGAAATATGATAATTTCGCAACTCTGAAATTGTGGTCTCTCTTTCTTTCTTAGTGTTAGCATAGAAATTTCGGTGTCTAGATAAAATACTTCGGAGCCCTTGGATTTCAGCACCACCTCAAGACCATCATATTGATAATGAAATTCACACGTCAACATCAATAGATAAAAAAAAGAGCAACAACAGGTGTATATCCCTTGTTCTTTAAATTTTTTAAGTGCAGTAAATACGAGGAATTACGAATCACAGAAGTATAGGGTATACAAAGAGATAACAACATAAAGTGTTGAACACAATCAGAAAGACAACAAAAATGTTTCCTAGGCCAAGCAGAGATTGGCCTTCAAGTGCAAAGGTATAAGGGAGCTTGACTGCAAGACCCACCCGTCGAGCAAAAACGAAAGTCGGTCTTAGTGATCCGACAACGCCTAGTGAAAAGGTCGTAGCTCAATGGATAACAGTTACTCTAGGGATAACAGACTGATCTTCCCAAGAGCTCACATCGACGAGAAGGTTTGATACCTCGATGTCGGCTACACAAGTAGAATTAGAATGGGATTTCTCAATCCTACGGCTCCACACCTTTTTATACATTTTAATTACACTAAGCACAATAATAACAGAGATGGAATTAGTTGAGGTGGATTTATGTGAAATAATGCCGCACAAACCTTATTTCAGGCTGGGCGCGTGGGTGTCACGCACTTGACTTTATTTTTTATATATTTTTTATTTTTTTTCCTTTTCAGTTTTTTTATTAAAAAAAATATATCCCTTAAATTCAAGTAAATTATTTTAGTTTTGTTGATTCGGCGACTTGCGCAGTATATTCGCTCGATATTAATGTGTGGATTCATACACTACATTCGATAATTAATTTACTTGAAATAAATATACACCCTAAAATGAAATTAATGAACCCTAAAATTAAAGTGAATTGATATGAGATTTTTTATCTGACGACTCGTGCAGTGCATTCGCTCATTGATAATGCATACACTTGTGCTTGATGACAATAAAAAATTTCTAATCAAATATAAGCACTGATTTAGATTAATAGATCCTGAAAAAACATAAACCCTAAAATACTCTAAAACATCTAAAAAAACACTTTACCCTAAAAAATCTAAATATTAATTGAGATTGAATAAATCATAATTTGGACTAAATAAAATCATATAAGATAAATAATAATTTTGATAATTTTAAGGCTACCACAAAATATCGTTTTCTTAACAAATTAAAGTATATAATTTCTTGGTTGTAAAAAAAAAAAAAAAAGACACCATAAATAGATCTATTTTAATTTGATAAAATATGGAATAATACGTTGGTAGGGAATGATGAGTTCAAATATATACTAATGTCCTAAACTCATATCTGCTTATGTCCAGAACTTTTTCACCTGTTTTGTAAAAATATAATGAACTCCAAAAAAATAAAAAATAAAAAACTCAAACATTCCGTATTTTTATAAATTATGTGATCTACTTTTTGATGTCAGATTGATGATAATACACGTCGAAATCTAGCGTAGAAAATCATAATATCAACGTGGAAGATGATTTTTCACAACATTTTAAATGTTGAATTCATGAGTGATTCATTAACAATCTGACATCGAATGTTAAATTCAAGGATATTTTTACAAAAATATGAAATTTGAATATCTTTTTGACATTTTTTTAAATTCATTACATAAGTATATATTTAGGGGAGTGGCGAAGACTCGAAATCATGATTACTAGATATACATACAATCATGTTAATCGAGTGATAAAATATGTAAATATATAGGTATCTAAAGAGAACTATTAATAGTTGGCACGACAAGTATATGATATTGTACGTATATGATAATGATTTATTAGTTGCATAATAATATGTTAAAAACAATTATATATTTATTAATACTATTTACTCAAATATTTAGAAAATCTAAATAAATAAGTATATTATTATTATTATTAGATTTTAATTAATCATGTCGCCGTCATGTCTTATCAACACCAAAATGTAAGTACGTAAATTATACCACATCATTATCAAATTGACATGAGAATGCGAATTGACATTTAATTTGTCATTTATACTTATATATACATACATATATATATATATATATATGTGACGATTCAATTTTGTTGAATACTTGTTCTTTTAAGAAAAAGAATTATTATGCATAACATATTATACTTTTAATTATTTAATTTTATTAAATTATGTTCAAATTTCAATTTATCATAACTGAATATTGACACACATAATTAAAAATAAAATAGCATAAAAAAATTGACAACTTCATTCATTTTTGTCATATATATTAATAGTTTTCATTTTTCAAGTCACGAATTAATATATAACAAATATTTTGGCTCATAAATTGATAATATTTTAAAAAAATAATTATGAATATAGACGGATATGGACAGATAGTGAAGACCCTTAGTAAAACAAGGGTTCACATTTCATGTTACACTTCTCAGTGTTTCACTATAGAATTTATAATTTTAATAATATTTATTATAAAATAAAATAAATTATAACATAAATAATCATAGTCAATATTTATCAACAAAAAACTGATTTTTAAAAGTTATAAAATTTAATTTTGAATAAATCAACCATAATAATGAATTATTAATTAAAAATTAAAAATTAAATACTAAAAAAATAATCATAAACACTAATTGGGTGGGGTGAACCCTATAAAACAATCATAAAATTAAATTAAATCACAAAAAAAAATATAATTGAAAAAAAAAATATAATTTAAAAGTGTAACACATAATAGAAATAGTTTAATAAGAAATCTAAAATAAGACCAAAAAAAAAAAAGGTTCCAAAAAACAAAAGGAGTAAAATAGTTATGAGGGTAAAAGCGTAAGAGCGTATTTAGGCAGAATAAAAAGCGGAAATGAAATAAGTTGCAACTATATTTTAGGTCACAGCATTACAATCATATCATAATATAAAAAAAAAAAATATAAAAAGAAAAAAGAAAATATATATACACCACACTGAAAACGCATAACGTTCAGCATTTCTCACTCAAAAACATACGCCGCTCGTGCAGTCGCCGCCAACCTCCATTTTGCTCTGGTATTTTGCATCTCCCGCTCTCTTTTTTGCATGGATTGTGCTTCCCTCCTATCTGGGCTGCTCTTCGTTCATCACTAAATGCCACTTGAATGACTGTTTTTTCTTCTGTTTGCTCATGATTAGCAAGAATGTGTTTTGTTAGTTATGTCCCTCTGTGTTTTTTCTTGGTTAATTGGTTTAATTATGCTATCGCGGTGTTTATTTAAGTTGGAAGGTTTCTGGGTGAGAATTTGTGGTGCTTTTGGAGTTACGTATCGGTTTTTGTTAACGGTGCGAGTGGAGCTGTTTTTTTTTTCTCTTTTTTTCTTTCGGATCATTCGGTGATGCCCGAAAACGTATTAGGCACGTGCAAAAGAAGGAAGGAAGTGGGAATTAGTGTTGAAGTGGATAATATGTGTTGGTTGCTGTGCTTAAGCTGGATAATTACCTGAGTTTATAGTTTGGTTTAGTTAGTTGAGGCATGATGTAGTGATTTTTTTTTTTTTTTTTTTTTTTTTTTTTTTCAGTCTTGCAATTCGGCAATTTAATCTGAGTGCAGATAGGGTCTGAATCTGAATTTGGTGATATGTTTGAATTTGGGCATATCTTAAGACAGTCAAGCTTTTATCTGGCTCATATCTTTTGGCGGTCTAGTCGATTAGGGACTAGTTAAAATATTTGGAATGGTTTCCAACAGGAATTAGCTGTTGCGTTGTACTGCATTTACTCATTTTCTGAAAGTTCTTGAACCTTGTACATGATTGTGATATAATCTACTTTAATTAGCAGATGGATAAACAATGTTAAGTGAAATCTGATTGCTGACCTTTTGATAATTCATCAGACAAGAAAAATAAAAATCATATTGCATTAAATTATCACTTATCAGTTTCACGATTTTAGGTGTCTCGTGCCTGGTTACTGATTAGAGCTACTCAATGGGGATTCATGTTATAGAGGACAAGGCAACAGAACAAGCTGAATTGTAAGTCACATAGCTCCAGCTTAGACAATCCCTCGGGATAAATTTAGACAGAGCCAATTTTTAGTGATGTTCGAATAGTTAACAGAGTAGTTGAAGAACTTGAGGGGAATGCCTCGGACTGCATAAGTAGAGGAACATCCATCAACTACAGAATATGTTGGCTGAAGGACTTGAATCTTTGAAGAGTGCGGAGGATGTTACTGTTGACATACTTGAATTTTCACGAAGCAGGGACCTCAGGGTGGAGGCAAAAGAGGACCCTGATGCCACTGAAAATTCAAGCTCATTTGCTGACACAATTTCTGGAAATGAAAATACTTCTAGTTTAAGTGATGCTGAAGTTGAATCACAGTTCATTCCTGACATTGATTTGGCTCCTGCATTTGATGGATTTGGCAGCGTGTTCCCAATAAGGTACGGCTTTTTTTACATATATATTCTCCTTTACGGTACCAATGGAATTCTGTGCCGACATGTTAGACCGTGTTTACATATGATTCTTTAATTCAAGCTCAAGCATATAATGCATTTACTTTCTATATTAGAGAGTCAGAAATAACTTGGCAGTTGAGCAGATTTATATAGTGTGTAGGTAATAATCTGGTTTAAGAATGCACTAAATGAATTTCTACTTGTTTTGGTGAAAATAAAAATAAAAAAATTGCATGACTTCTGAGTTCTGAGCATTAATATATTACTAGTGAAGTAAAAGTGTCTTATAGAAGTCGTTCCAAAACATACCGCCTCATTAGTTCTCAACAATCTTGTGATTTTTTATTATAGTTAGAATCCACATGCCCTATTGTTATTATTTTATCCCTTAGATGAAGTCCCTTTTTATTTACATATCTATTATGGATCAAGTTATTAATTGCTTGTAATATCTGGTTGTACTCGGACCAGTTCAAGGTTATGAAATAGAACAAAGATAATTGTTATTCTCCATTATTGCCTTATGGTGCCTTGCCTTCACTTGTCTGTTTGCACAGTTTTGGACATTGAGAATCAGATGTTAGAGGGTTGAATTACCTGGAGTTTGAAAGCTTGTTTTTTAATTTACCAACTTGTTGCTCTGGCTTATGTCGATAGTGGTCTTGTGGTGCATGCAGAAACTGGAAAAAAACTAGGTTTATATTTAGATGGGACTTGTGTTGGTTTTATGCTAGCACATGTTAGATAACAAAAAGCTATTAAGAAAACCAAAGATTTAACCACTGTACTGTGATAAAAATGATAAATGATAATGCCTCAGCATGTGACAATCTTGATTAAATAGGAAATGAAGTTTACTCTGCTAGGTGCTTAGTCAGAAATCTATGATACCTTGCTTGCCAATGTGCTTTATAATGTGAATCATGTTATAAATTACAGTAGCTTTTTTCTGCCATGGTGACTATGTGGTAATCACATCAAGATTTTCACTTATGAGCATCGCATTGATAAGTTTACGAACACTTTTTGTTTAAATTATTGTTTTAAGTAATTATATTGGAGTAATCCTTAGTCTATTTAGCATTTACGTCACTGTTTGAAGCCAGTCTGCTTTCGTACTGCATTTGAACTCTTGCTGCACGGCAGCAATCTGAACTCTGAACTCTGAACTAAGGCAGTTTCTGTGCTTTTGATACCACACTGTTGTAAGACTAACCTTGAAAAGTGGCTTTATGTTACATGTTAGTATAACCCATCCAATCTCATCTGAACACTTTGGCAAGTCAGCCAACTGAAATACTTGGTTCTGCCACTATTCTGTATTAACCTACTACACTATCACTTTAAGTGAAAGGTGCAACTGTGTTGTTGGGAGAATTTTTATGGATTGGTCAAATTTAGTTCAAATTTTCTTGTGCTAGAACAAGCTAATTCTCTTCAACTGACTTCTATTTACTCAGGAAGAAAAAATTGACTGGTCATTGGAGAAACTTCATTCATCCTCTAATGTGGCGATGCAAATGGGCAGAGTTGAGAATAAAGGAATTAGATTCACAAGCATCAAAATATGCCAGAGAGGTTTCTGTAATTGATCGCAGGAAACATGTGTCAGTAGATAAAAGAACAGTGGAACAATCTGGCTCAAAGTTGCTGCCATTTCCACTTCAAAGTCATAGAAAAAGGCCCATGAAAAGGAGGAAAAGAAAGAGAGTGGAAAATACGACTGATATTGCATCATATATGTCAAATCATATCCTTTTATCTGAACGAGGTTTGATCTTTTCCTTAAGCTATATTATTCAACTCTTGTTTTTCTTACTTTCCACTTAAAAGAAACCATCCAATTGTTGACACTTATCGCAGAAAATAAGAGATCTGATCTGGATGGAATTCCTACATGGGAGAACCTTGGTAATTCAGGTGTGTTGGAAGTTTTAAATGAGCCAATAATTTTCATTTTCTCAATTACATATTCCTATGTGGAATAGATCTGTTATTGTAGCATCTTTAGTGTCAGTCATAAAAGACTGAATTGCCTGCATGGTGATGCTAGCTACTCATGCTGGGGGGTAAACTCTCTTCTACATATTTTAGAATTGTGACGCTTCAGACGGGGTAGTAATAATAATAATTGTGCTCTAAAGCTCCTGTTATCATTTCTAGGTAATGTATGTGCTGCTTCAATCCTTGCATTGGTCTCCAGTCTATCAGTCAAGTAATTCCTTATCATACCTGAAAGTTGCAAATGTTTTAAATGATTTTTGCATGGTCAACCTTCTTAATGTTTCAATGTTGGTGAAACTTCCACGAGACGCTTCTTTCCTGAGTAGCTTGTTTTGAAAAGTTTGATAGCCATTTTAAATATCTAGGTACTGGATGGCGTAAAACTTATTGTTTTTCAGTTGAGGTCTTTATTTTTGCTACACCATATGTTAATTTTAAGCATTTTCTGATGGAAGAAAGATAATTCATCTTCTTTTTTGTTAGCTTTATTGCATTATCTGCCCTCGTGGTCAGTATACAGTCATGAATGATATGGCAATTGGATGGCTGTGGGTTTAAAGTTAATAAGTTCAACACACTTAATCCTATTATCAGAACCAGGTCACTGATTCAGAAGTTGAGCAATTTTTTGAGAGGGGATTGTTGGGTTTGCTCAGCAACAATTACATTCAAGCAATTGCTAGAGGGGGAATAAATATTTTTGTCGTGTTATCACTATGGCTTTTTGGCACAATGGCAAACGCTTTCCTATATGTATTACCATATGTGATGAAGAATGTATATGTGGTTTTCATGCTAGACGAACATAAGTACCTAGTTGCATTTACTTTTTCATTTGTGTTTCTTAGTTGTTTCTCCCGGTGTCTATTTGCAGACAAGCATATGGCTGCCCATGATGAGTTTGACATTCAAGATGAGTACACATTTCCTGAAGAAAATGATAATTTCCTTGAGCATATCCTTCGGAAAATTGACCTAGTGCATACTCGGGTCCATAAGTTGAGGGCTCAACTCGATGTAGTAATGATAAAGAATGCTAGCAGGTTTTCTTCCTCTGAGAACTTGAGCCAACTTGTGGGAGGCGATGTGCAGACCAGCTCTATACGTAGCCCAACATTCTCTGCTTGCAATGGAGATACAGTCTCAGTCGGAGGCCTGTACATGTCATCTCAGTATATAGAGGACTATGATATTGGGGATTCTAGTTTTGGAGAGCCTATTCCCATTCCTGATATTATTGAAAGTACTGTTGGACTACTGTCCTCTATTGACGTCACCCAGCATCAGGCCCAAATCGGAGATTCGTCTGAAAAGGTAAGACAGATGCAATCCTCTTACCACCTTATCTGTCTTTTTTAATGCTTTCATGTAGTTTAAACAAGCTCTAGCATAAACAGAGAGTGGAGAACTTTGAGATCGAAACATAAATATGGTTATCTAGTGTTTCAAAATGATTACAGGTTCGAACTTGTAATCATTGGGCCTATTCTCCGTGAAATGACAAGCTATATTCCCTTGAGATACTAGACCACATTACACAATTGTTATCCTACTGCATTGTCACTAGCATATTGGTTAAATGTACGAGCGAAATCAGAACGAGCTAAAGGTTTCAAAACCTACAAAGTCGACTAAATCATCTGCATCCTTGAATATTATGTTGCTTGTCAAGGACATTAATCAATGTCAGAAGAATCTCGAGTTAATAACAATGCCTAAAATTTGTTCTAGTTTACAGATGTTTTCACTTGTTCTTCTAATGATTTGATCTTCTAGTGCCAGTTTGACAAGAACTGTCTGGCTGCCATTGCAGATTGTGGATAACATTCTCATACAAAACGAGGCAGCAGAAGTAGAGGGTGTGGCCTTCAAATACAGTCATAACCAATCAGCTGACAAGGGTCAGGAAGCAGAACATAGTGGAGATGAAGATAGCAATAAGGCCACCGTTTTAGCATCAGAACCTGATATGGTGGCCAAAACCACTACACCTCCACAGCAAGCCACCCTGAAGTCATGTCTAACCTCACAGATACACTTCCCTAAAAACAAAAGGAAACGAGGTGAGCGTAAGGCTGGTTCTGGGAATTGGAGTCGCCAACGGCCTGGTGAACCCGACAGCTAATAAACAACATAGAGGTTAGAGTTCCAAACATCTCAACCATCCCCAGGTAGGCTATATCTGCATCAGCAGTTATGGTATGGTCTTTATGAGGTAATCTACCGTAGCTACCGCCTTTTTTTTTCTTCGATTTCTGGGCTTCAAGGAGCCAAGTTGTTAGTTCACCTCCACCCGAACTACTACTTTGTATTGTTAAGAGTGGATCAGTGTAGCTATGATGTTGCAATGTAGTATTTTTTTTTTTCATATTGGAGTTGTATCGCTGTAGCTTGTTGGCTGTGAAGCTGTGATGCTGGGGACTAGCTGGTCCAATTTAATAATGTATTTCACCTTTAGTTTTGTAGTCATCAAACTCATGTTGGGTTTAAATCAATAACAAAATATTTAGACAGTAAAGCATTAAGGGCAAATGATGCCTAACGAAAATTAAATGTGATGTTTCATTGATGCTTCAAACGTTGATAGAGACCTCTACAAGTGCTTTTGGTGACATTGATTGAATGCCATCACCATATATAATAATCATGCCTTCCAATCTACAATGATATAAACAGATTCAAGTTCTGTCCATCCCTTGACAATTATTATTATTCTTTTGAAATTGTTTTCTCAAGTGTTCATAAATATAAAATTTATCATAAGGTATATATATATATATATAATTATGATATAAACCTAGATAATAAATATGGTCGCACGCTCCACCAAATGTGAAGTCATGCTTTTAGGAAAAAATCTATCATAATCTGTACGGTACTACTCGTATAAAAATTGTTGACGTGACACCATATATATGATCTGCAGGTAATATCCACCACACTCTACCAGAATTTTCCCAATTTAGGATGTGGAGACATGAATGAATGCATGCATGCAAAAGTTGAAAAAAAAAAGTTAGGCCACGAGCCAGTTAGCAGGCTTTTTAGGTACACACACATAAGTGTACCAACCAATTCTGCATGCTCTTAATCATGACATAATTGTATGTGAATATGATTATTATTATTTTTTTATTATTAGAAGTAGATGAATCATGTAAATCTTTACTCTATATATAACTGCATAAAATAGAAGTGGTGTATAAAGTTTGGCTACTATTTTTTTGATCTTCTAATAATGTTAATAAAGAGTACGATATAGAATGTTTAACTCAACTCTCATAAGTGTTAGTGATATCATATGATTGAAGTCGAAAAAGACGTATATTATTCAAATTTTAAATCTTCATACACACTCCCTCATTTTCATAATAATTGATGTTTTAACATTTCAATTTTATTTTAAATTATTTGATATTTTAGACATTTTCACACTTTTTCTCTCAATTTTACCCCCTATCAATACATTATAAAATCTCCAATATATATGGATGAAATCATCTGCTACACTTTGTGCAATACTTGGTACTACAGAATTAAATTTATTAAATTTTCTTCGAGTTTTTTTATTCAAATTCAATGTATTATGAGTTATTTTAATTTTACACTTATTATTTAGTGTTCATCTTACCCAAGTAGAGCATACAATTATTTTTTCAACAATAAATTTCATTTTCTAATTAATAATTAATTATTTCCTAAAAAAATAATGGTACACCCTAATTGGATATGATGAACCATAATTAATAAGTGTAAAATTAAACTAAAACACAATAAATTGAAATTGAATTGAAAAATTGAAAAAAAAGAGAAATTTACACTTTGATACCTACATTTTGGATACTTTTTCAAATATGACCTACTTTATTACTATTAGCAAAACAATACACATTTTATCAAAATTTTTGCAAATCTGACCTTGATCAAATTTCCAGCCTAAAATATCTACGTAGCACATCGGAATTCTTGCGTGACTTTTTTGCTCTAATAAAAAATATTAGCTAGATATTCCACATCAATTATGAACTAAAAATAAAATAAAATTGTTGGACATAACTTATAGTCGGAAATTTGATTGAGGTCAGATTTGCAAAAATTTTGAAAAAGTATGTACTATTTTGTTAATAGTAATAAAGTAGGTCATTTTTGAAAAAAATGTCCAAAATGTGGGTATCAAAGTGTAAATTTCCCAAAAAAAAAAATTAATAAATTTAATTCAGCAGCACCAAGTGTTATACAAAATGTAGCAGATAACTTCATCCCATACATATTAACTTACCTTTGATAGATGAAATTTTTTTCATAAAAATTGACAGGGGTGGAGAGAAAAGTAGAGTATATTTATCTCTTTTTGTACTTAATTTTTATTGTAAAATCTAATATATCAATTATTGTGATTTGTGAAACCAATGGAGTATTATTTTGCCAGATGGTGGATGTATAGAGAGCAAGTTAAGTGATGTCACTCATCTTAAAGATTGTGGTGTGGTGTTGGAAATGTTGATACCCAACACCTCCTCCCAAATTATTTAGGTAAAAGAAGATTTTCACCAAAATTAAGAGTGCTACTAGAAATTAAGATAAAAAAGAAGAGAATCGAAACTAAGATTTAAGATATTGATATTTTGAAGGCCAAAATGGTAATTGGCAAAAAGAGCAAAGATGTACTTTATCTGTGAAGTTTGAATATCTTTTCTCTTTCTCACTCAATTAGTTGCAATCATTCTGCCAAAGCAAAAGTGATAAAGAAAAGCAGATCAATTTAAAAAAAAGAAAAGAAAAGAAAAGAAAAGGACTTAGCCATTTGCCTACATATCTTTGAGTTACAAAAGTTTTATGACTCAATTAATTCCATCTCCTCCTCCAATGACCATATCTCCCTCTCCCTCTTTCTTACTCAACTCCTCTCTCCTTTCTTTTTCATGCAAGAATCAAAGATGAACTCACACACAAGGTGACCTCTCTCTCTCTCTCTCTCTCACACACACACACACACACAGTGCTAAATGTTCAAGAAGAAATCTTGCAAAATATTAATGCACTACTACAAAAGGTTGGGATGATTGGATTTAGTTTGTAGTAATGAAGTTTACTTTGATATCCAACTACATGCGCACAATGTCAAAATTAGCATTATCATAATGGCATGAATAATTGGGTATATCATGTATAGAAGTAGCACATTATTTAGAGCCTAGGATATTTCTGCGTAGGGTCTAAGCCATATTTATTTCAAAATAAATTATAAGTAAAACATTATGAATAATTAGACTTGATATGACATTCTTCATTACAAATTATTCTATTTCGTTTTATTTTTCCGAGTGCTCTATATTATTAGCTCATTAACCATTTATTCAAATTAGTTGCTTAGTTGTCAATTGGTGATTTTTTGGGCTTTACGGTTTCTTTAGGATTAATGTTTTTAGTTTAGTTTGGCCCATTAGAGTTGCAATCTCACAGTAATGTCCCAACTCCCAATAGCATTCACATATATACGGAAAAATGTTTATAAATAAATAATTTTAGAGTTACGGAAATTTATAAATTAATATTAATTTATCGAGTACTAATATATCTTCAACACTCATAAAATTATTAATTATAGTGGTTATTAATTTAATCGGTATTTATTTATCGAGGTTCTATTGTACTTATATTCATGTTGTTAATTATATTCGAATTTATTTGCTATAGCATTTATATATTAATATCAATTAACTTATTTTTAATAAATACCATGTGTTTTTTATAGCGTTTCTTGATTAACTGGGACTCATATGGGACCGAAAAAGGGTCCGGACACGCTCTTTGATTTGAGTGCAACTGTTGTCCAAAAATCTTATTGATAGTGAACTCATTTTATTTTGAAAATAAACTTAATTACTTGAAACATTGCTCGTCTAATAATTATGATCACTTCGTGATCTTAAAATTATTAATACTCCCCCCACCCATTTCACAATTAGTGTCATTCTATCATTTTAATTTTGTTTCACAAAAAGTGTCATTCACCCATTTCACAATTAGTGTCATTCTATCATTTTAATTTTGTTTCACAAAAAGTGTCATTTTCCATAATCCAGGTAAAAATTTCTCATTTTTCTCATATTTGTCCTCATTTAATGCATTCGAACAACCATATTTAACTTATTTAATGTATTCACAAGAAAGTGTATAAGATAATTTGATTATCTAATATCTTATTAATATGTGTGCATTTATTCAGAATGACACTTATTCAAAAATGAAGGGAGTACTATTTTCTTCTCGTGTGGACTTGAGTTTGAATTATAGGGATGTAAACGGGGTGGGACGGGGTCGGGTATTGCTCCCCCATTTTGATACCCGCATACTAAATTGACCCCATACCCGCCCCATCCCCATTTAAATAGGGGCGGGTACGGGGTGGGGATTACCTGACGGGGGAAGGGTACCCATCGGGTACCCGTTATATATTGTTTATTTTTAAAAATTGAAAAAATCAAGAATGAAAATATATATTTATTAAATATATAATTTTAAATATATACTTTTTTATTTTTAAAGATTGAAAAATCAAGTATTAATGTCTTAAGGATAAATTATAATTTTAAAATCCATATTTATTAAATATATAATTATGAATTATACTAAATCGAAGCGAGTTCGGATTGGGTATCTATTCCCCCACCCCAAACCACCCCGAACTTGACCTGAATATTAAAATTTATATCCGCTCTCATCCCATATTCAATTTTTTGTCCCTAAACCTACCCCATTAAGGACGGGTACTCACAGAACCCGAACCCGCGAGTAGAATTACCATCCTTATTGAATTTAATCAATAAATAATTCGCACCCTAAAATTTATTGGCAATCTCAATCAACCAACACGAGAGAGAGGGAGAGAGAGTCACTTTCTTTTATTTCGTGTCGTAACAAAAACGAAATAAAAATTTCTTAATGTAGAAGTGAAAAATCTTCAAACCATTACCTGTCAAAATTCCCTTTTTTTGCCTTTTTGTTAACATTGGAAAACGTGTAATTGACCTTTATTGAGTCAACATCCATTTTCCCGTTTGCTAAATAATTCAAACAATTACAAAATATTAAATCGATCCATATTGACCGCACCATGAAAATTAAAAGTTTGTCAACATTTTCCATGCCATCAAATTTAAACTTAATTAATTTTCATCCCTAAGTCCCACCTGACGACAGCACATATATTCCTACACACACACATACATATACAGTGTTTGCGTGCCAAATTTGATAATAGTGTTTTATATACTATATGTTAATGTCAACGGTAATGTTACATCTTCAATAGGTGAATAAGAAAATATTATTTTCCTAATGATGCAAAACAAATACTATATTTGTTTCTTTTATGAAGGGACCGGATATATTTGTTTATTTGTATGATTTCAAATCCTCAATGTATGTATACTTATTACATTCACGTACTCATACCATTAGAAAATGTCCAAACTCTAAATAAACTCGAACTTGTTGCGGGTCCTAAGTGGACACGTACACAAAGCCCATTTGAACTCTCGAACTTAAAAAAATAGTTTTTTTTTTTTTTTTTTTTTTTTTTTTTGTTGTTGTTGTTGTTGTTGTTGTTGTTGTTGTTGTTGTTGTTGTGTGTGTGTCTAATACTTGAGACTCGCAACATAATTGAAGATTGTATTTGAACATTATATATCTATGGATCCCTAGCTAGCTTTATATTTTATAACCAGGTGCATGTGACTCGTAGGAAGCGTTGGTATCAAAGAGCAATAGAGGCGACCATGTTATGGAAATCTGTGTCAAAACCAATAGATCTCCCCATAAAAAGCATCATCACTCCATGGAAAACAACAGAGATGAATCACGTCACAAATAATTCGAGAAAAAAACTAAGAAAATGCACGTCGACGAGGGTGGCAGTGGCATCCTCGTTTAGTCGCGTTTGTTTGTGCGCGCCAATATCTTCCTACACCGATATTTTTCAAGGCGGCAGCGTGGTCCCTCCAAGGAGGAGCTTCAGCTATCAAAGATCAAAATCGACGACGACGATGACGACGAGACAAGAAATTCCAGGTGCAAGAATGAGCGTAGAAGGAAGGAAAATATTTCGAGGGAAATCATTGACGGATGATGTTTTGATGAGGAGATTTGTGATTGATGAAGAGGCGATGATGCAACTCATGAGAAGAAGGAATGAGATGGAAATTATTAGGAGAAGAAGTGGGATGAGGAAGACCAAGATTGGCCCTAGTCCTTTGAGTAGAATGGTTTTGGCTGAGGAGGAATGAGCTCTTTTTTTTTTTCTTAATTTCTTTAATTTGTTATTTTTGTAACTCTTTTATTTCTTGATTATATTAGGGCTTTTGGCTTGTGGTATTTTGCTATTTTGTAGATGTGTGTGTGTGTGTCCGAGATTAATGAAAAATTAGGGTTAATTTGCCGGGAAAATCACCATATTTAATTACTCAAATATGCAACTTCGACACTAGCTATATATTTTAATTAAAACGTTGCAATTCATTTTATTTTGCCCATACTCTTTTTGTAAAGCGGCATTGTTCTCACATCATACACCACCGATGACTAGAAAATTACAATATTTTAAGAGTTGGTATTCCATGCAACAGTGCTGCAAATAACACTATTTCAGACGGCGCTTGGGGCCACGAGCGCCCACGCACCCGTCTATTTTTTTTCTTTTTTCTAACAGTTTATTTTTTTTTCATTTTTTTTATTCGATTGCACCCCAAAATAACCTTAAAAAACACAAAATAAATCCCAAAAAACCCTAAAACACAAAATAAACCCCTAAAAACACTTCCTCAAAAAAACTCTAAAAAACACCAAAAATACCCTAAAAAAACTTGGTCAAAGGGTGTGTTTGACCACGTTGACCGGGTCAAAGGGCGGGTTTGACCGCGTTAATCGGGTCAAAACGCGAGTTGACCCGACCCGTCTTAAATAGCACTACTTACAACAGGTGCATGAAAGTGTTTGTCATATTTTAAAAGTGAATCGGAGTGCTGAAAATTGAAAATCAGTTGGGTATTAATTAGAATGATAAAAAAATTTCCTGCAATTAACCCAAAAGGATATACCCCAAAAATGTAATTTGTAAGCATGGAAAATGCCTAATTTTGTCAATTAATTTTCTTTTTGATATATATATATATATATATATATATATATATATATATATATATATGTATATAAAGAATACAGAGGTGATTATCGTGTAATTTTAAAGGGTTACTAATTGTCTGCAGAAATACTATGCGTATATGCTTAATTGAAATATGTTTCTAGACTTGGATATTGTGCCGAAATATGTTTCTAGACTTGAATATATAGGCACTATATATATATATATATATATATATATATATATATATATATGCCCGACGTTCTAATCTTATTTCTCTTCTATTTCTTTTTTATAATGTGGTTTAAACTTTTTGCAAAAAAAATTATATTTGTCTCCCGCGCGTGGGGATGACCTAGTGGTGAAGTGAGATTGCTTAGAGATTAAAAGTCACGGTTTCGAATATCTCAATACCATCAAATTGGGTGTGTGAGTAAAAAAAAAGGCAACATATGCATACCACACAATTTAATACAAACTAAATGTATTTTTTTTTTATTAATAATAATAGTTCAATTCCTAATTCTCTCAACCCAAATAAAAAAAAATCATATACAACTTTTTTCTTTTCTTTTCTCTTTTTTCCAGAAAATCATAAGTCATTTTCATTAATCAACCAACTGATGAGGATCCTCTGCAGTGCATTGGGGCACAACACTCCTTGCTGTGCTTTTTTTCTTCATACAAATGTATCATTTGGCACAATTTTATTCTTTTTTATTGAATTACTTAAAATTAATTATAAAAACAATTCTAGTTCAAATAATTAACTTTGCTTCACGTGATTTTCTTCATATGTTTTAATAGTTAGATGTTCAATATTCAATTTGTAAATTTTGATTTTTTTAAATATATGTTGATTATTTTAGAATTACAGTGATAATTGTTCTTATTCAGTTTTAGTAATTAAAAATTGTTGATTATTTCACAATTAGGATTTATATTTTTTTTCTTTTATTTTTAGTTTATAATTATGATTGATTATTCAAAAATTATAGGTTATATATAATTTTGATTTTTAGTTAATCTCTTCTACATTAGGCATAATGTTTCATTATTAGGATTTATTAGGCCAAATCATCATTTATATCCCAAACTATTTCCCTTTTCTCATATCTATCCCAAACTAACACTTTTTTCAATTAAATACATGTACTATTAAAAAACACATCAAATATAACATGGGAGTAATTTCCGGCACCAGAAAAATGACTGTACGCTTATGTGGATTTTTAAAAAAAAAAAGGTATTGAGTCAGATATTACACATCATTTTCCTTTAAATTTATTCTCTATCTTACTCTTAATGAATTTAAACGAGAGATTCATTTTTGCTGAACCCTAATTCCCTTCTCTCTTTTCACAAATCGGGATTCCAACTATTCTAAGCATCCCCGTTACGTGAAAAAAAAATCTAAGATTGTGGTCTTCTCTATCACCGCTTGGCTGCGCTTCAGGATTGTTGTCCCAGGTAAATTTTCTTTTGACTAAAATCATTCTTGAGGTTTGAGATTAATAGCTTAAAGATGAATTTTCGAACTACTTGGCTGCTTGGATCGTGATGATTTTTTCATAGACTAGGTTTCTATAGGTGATGGAATTTTTTACATTGATTTTTTTTAAATGTATTAGGCTTCTTTCCAGCTGATATCAAAAAGGAGAAGAGGGGAGTGGAGGAGAAGCAATTTTGGTAGAGACTGTGAAGCAATATTCAAATGGTGTTGTTGTTATAAAAAAATTTCGAGAAGAGAAGAAGTCGATGAAGCAAGAAATTTCGAGTTGATAATTGTATTTTTTTAGAGTAATCTTCGTTAGATTGATTGAATTCAAACATCAAATTGTTTGCAAGAATGTAATGTCTCTTCATTAATAATAAGAATTGCACTTTTCCCCCATTATTTGGTAATACATTTGTGTGCAGAGAAAGATCACTCCAATTTGATTTTTCCTAATTTCAAATGTAATTTTATTTTATTTTCTTTGCAATATATAAGTAGCATAACCAAATTTCACAGAGATTAAACTCCAGTATCATTGTATCAGAGCATAGGAAAAAATAAAAATAAAAATCAGTGCATTTGTTGTGAAGGGAATGTAAGCTTCAATACAAGATGAGGCAAGCTAGACCTGTGCATGAGCAATATAGAACTTTAGGCAGTTCATTTCACTAGCAATTCTCTCCAGGAGCATGTTTTGTTAATGTTTTCAACCTAACATGTAAAATATAACCTTTCATTACATATAACCTTTCATTTTTTGTCAGTTGGAATATCCATCATCTTCTATACCATCAATATAAATCAATAAATCTAAACTGAGATGACTTTTATCAGTTGACAAATATAGAAAGAAAGATAAATAATAAAGTTACATCGCAGCATCTCGACAGAGCCAAACTCCTAGCTCTGCAGCTATAAAGAGCAGATTATCAGGTGATACCAATCATCTACTACTATGGGGAGCCCAATGGAATCCCGCAATAGCACAACAGTAACATTTTTTCACCCTCCGATCTTCGAACTTATGTTTTCTCATCATTTGGAGGCTCTCAAGTGAGCATACAGACATGCACACATAATGGACACCATCTCCTAAGTCCTAATACACAAAATAAAGGATCAAACTTGCCAGATCAACTTCATCATCGCTAGAAGTGCAATTAAGATATAACAATGTTTCCACAAAAATGTTTCCAAAAATCAGCACCAATAACAAAATGTTCATCTACATTCCACAAAAGGTCATCCATATTTCCAAAAAAGGTTCATCAAAAAATATTTGTCCACAAAAAACTTGGAAGTAGATATGTTATTGAGAAGCTGGAGGTGGTGTACAACTTTTTTCATCCACTTGAGACCTTTGACAGTTTTCTTGAATTTGTGCAGGACTCACATTTTTTCTATTCACCTGTCTTGCTCCTCTAAAGTAGATATTCCCAGCTCCATTACCATGTATATAAGTTTGCCTCATTGAACTCTGAACTCCTTTTTTTGGTCTTCCACGTTTTCCCTAAGTTGCCAAATATTAGTAATAGTAAGTGCAACAGTTATAATTAACTATGAAATAAAATTTACCTTAGGCTTTAGTGGAATAGCTGGGACTTTTTCCTTGCATGTTCTCGTGTTGTGGCCAAATTGACCACATTTATGGCACGACATCTTTACTCCAGCTTTTGTCCATTTTTTCCGACCCGATTTTGGCTCTTCGGTAGGATCCTTTCTTCTATTTTTCTTTGGTCGTCCAAGAAGCTTTACATATTCAGGGGGGAGTATAGGAGGTCCAGGTACATATTCCCAATCATCAGGTCCACTACTTGGTGTCAATGCATGATTATTATATGTTGCTATGCAATTTGACCTATGGTAGAAGACATCGACATATCTAACAAGGTCATCCCTAGAGTGAAATATGCATGCAAGAGCATGGCAACATGGAATACCTGTCAACATCCACCATCTACAACTGCATTCTTTACTACCCAAGTCTACTATGTACGAATCACCATCCATATGAACCTCATACTTCCCTCCAAGAGCAGGTCTCAAGTTACAAAATTTCACCAAACTTTGAATCCTCTCAATCTTTTTTCTAATGTTAGGACATAGAACATCTACACTAGAGTGCAAAGATTTGACTATATCATACTGTCTAGTCATTAAGCTCAGTCTTATACCCTCTAACATTTCAATTATTGGTTTATCTCTGAACTTTAAGATATAGCTATTGAATATCTCACAAATGTTGTTATCTACAATATCAGTCTTCGGGTATAATGATACTAATGACTTACAGAATGCACGAGGTTGTCTCGCATAAAATTCTTCATATGCGGAGATTGATTCTGCTTTCAACAGGGCCATTTTATCTTCAAACTTCCTCAAGTAAGAGCTTTTGACAGCCTCCCAGAATAGGGCTTTGTACTTAGGGCCGCTAAATTTTTTCTTCCAATTTGCATATATATGTCTGGCACAATGTCTGTGTTCAGCATTCGGTGCCAACTTTTGAATCCCATTTATGAGGCCCTGCATATAAAGTGAACACATCAGAGTGAGTTTCAACACAACAATAAATTATGCTAAACTAGTTCAAAAAATACCTTTTGTTTGTCACTCATAAATGTATAGCCAAAGCCGTCATGTATGTTCAGCTCTTCAAACAACCTCTCGAAAAACCATGTCCATGTTTCTTCGTTCTCTTTCTCAACTACAGCCCATGCTATGGGGTACATCTTGTTGTTGTAATCCTTAGCAACTCCAGCTAAAATAGCCCCTCCAAATATAGTTTTGAGAAAGCATGCATCAAACCCAATTGCTCTTCTACATCCCACCATAAATCCAGTCTTCAAAATCGAAAAACCTATGTACATCCTCTGGAAAACAGGTTTATCATTGTTATCAAGATAAGTTTTCAGTTCAAATCTACCTGCTTTATCCATATCCATTAAATGTTTAACATATGATCTCAGCTTACTATAATGGCTCTCATACGTTCCTCTTAATTTTTCTAGAGCTTCTGTCCTAGATCTATAACACTTCTGATTATCAACAATTATCCCATAAGTCAACTGGACATCCCTTATAATGTCATTTATCCCGTATCTTGGATTTATCTTCAATGCAGGCAATATGACATTTGCCAGCCATTCACTATTCGCTTGTCTATTGCGGAATGCTCTGAAACATTTGTGTTCACTTTTCAAAGTTTTAATGACACACGTAGGCTCTCCATTCAACTTTCTAGCATAAAGTCTCCACGGGCAACCTGGTTCACAAACAGCTTCAAGTTTGCCTCCCCCGGACTTTTTCCATTTTATATTATGTCCATTTAATATTGATGATAACCTCACCGCCTCTTTACACTCATTACAATCATTGAACCTCATCCCAATCTCAAAAGTTAGACTTTGGTGGTCACAATTCTTGGAATAAACTTTTGGCATTCTTACTTTCTTCCGTATAATGAACTCTGCATCTTCATCTGAGTCCAAGGATGCTTCAGAAGTGTCAGAATTTTCATACTCTGTCTGATTACCCTCTGCATCATATTCTGCATCATATTCTGTGTGACAAAGGAAACCAAGAGATGTTGCTTGAGGATTCAATAAATTGACTCCTTCAATTTCTCTTGCACTGTCTCGATCATTTCTTAGTTTTTTCCTCGCTTTGATAAACTCTTCATCCTCTGATGAAAAGTCACTATCTCCCAGGTCATATGAAGTTTCACTCTCAAAACCTAAATGCTCATACTTATCCTTACCACACACTTCATTCCCAACATCAACATAGCATCCAGTTTCAGTTAAATCAGCAGTAAGAGCCTCAATGTACACTTTCAAGTAATTAAACGGCATAGCAAAATGCAAGTTCAAAGTACCATATAGACTCCGTTCGTCATGAAAAAAGTAATATTTTTCAAGTCCATTCACATCTCTAAAGGCATACTTAATAGCACTATGATACCCCATGTTCTTCACAAATAATTCAAGCTCTTCAAAAGAAATACGCTCTATATCAATATCATCATCTGATTCAAACGTGCCTCCAATATATTGATTATCACTCTTAAATTTTCCACCATGGTGAATTTCATATCTTATCCGACCATAGCTGATGTCCATCGTGCATAAGGCTAAAATATTAAAAAAAATCAATATAAAAATACCTTGAATCAATTATTAATTCCATAAGCAAAGTAAGTATCCATTATTTAAACCATAACTAGTTCAAAAATTAATTTTTAAACTGTTAATCTCAAGAATGATTTTACAATTTTTTTTTACCTGACGATTTCGGCGTGGCCGGCCACCGATATTATAGCTTCTTCGTCAAGCGGTGATAGAGAAGACCACAATCTTAGATTTTTTTTTTCAAGTAACGGGGATGCTGAGAATAGTTGGAATCCCGATTTGTGAAAAGAGAGAAGGGAATTAGGGTTCAGCAAAAATGAATCTCTCGTTTAAATTCATTAAGATTAAGATAGAGAATAAATTTAAAGGAAAATGATGTGTAATATCTGACTCAATACCTTTTTAAAAAAAAAAATCCACATAAGCGTACAGTCATTTTTCTGGTGCCGGAAATTACTCCCATGTTAGATTTGATGTGTTTTTTAATAGTACATGTATTTAATTGAAAAAAGTGTTAGTTTGGGATAGATATAAAAAAAGGGAAATAGTTTGGGATATAAATGATGATTTGGCCGATTTATTATTATCTTTAGTATTTAATTTTGACAGTTTAATTTTTATAATTAGGATCAATTATTTCACAATTAGAATTTATTATTAATTTTATTTTTGTATTTTAGATAATTATTTTAATCAGAATTATTTTTATAATTAATTTTAAGTATTTAAAAAAAAGAAGATGGACAAAATTGTGCCAAAAGATAAGACTTTAATGAAGAAAAAGTGCACAGCAAGGGGTGTCGTGCCCCAATGCACCGCAAAGGATCCACATCCTCAACCAACTCCCTCGACCTACATTGAGTAAAATTTATGTTCCAACTCACGTATAACGTCATGAGCAACATGATTAAAACATATGTCTAAAATCACAAATAAAATCATTCTTCTCCAACGTAGCTAATTGATGAAGCTCGTCTTGTAAAACTGAACTCTCTTCATCATCATGGCCTATAATCAATAAAATTACACTCGGAGAATCCGAGTAAACAATAGACGGAACCAAACCTTCTAGCATGCATAAACCAACCTCATACAAAACAACATTAATCTATGCATCAACCACTGAATGAGTCTCAAAGCCATCCACTTAGTCAATCCCGTCCTAAGCTTCCTTTCCCAATCATCACGATGCATCCCCCAATATGCACCAATATTCTCACTTACAGCATCATCTACATCCAGTCTATAATACCCTAACTCTAGCGGATACCACTTCTTTTCCCCACTGCAACTCCTAGAGACATTAATTTATGCAATTCCCTTCTAGCTTTTTGGAAGGCTTTCAAATACTTCTCTGAAAAATCATAACCAACCTGAATTCGTTGGCCATCTTCACTGTGTTAGCCCAAATTCATTTCACTATGTAAATCAAGTCTATTTGTCCTCCCATTATTGACTTTCAAATATTTTTGTATGAAGAGAGAGAGAGAGAGAGAGAGAGAGAGAGAGAGAGAGAGAGAGAGTGTGTGTTGAATTAGGCTAGCAACAATTATTGAGAACTTAGACTAGCTATATATATCATCCCCCGCCCTAACTTACACAGCCTAGCTACATTTTATAATTTCCAGTATATGTCTCATAAATATATGCTCTAGTGTCCATATTTAATTAATAGTAGTTTTTCAGTCAATTCAATTTACACACCTCGATCTTTTTTATACATATTAATATATACATCTATGTATATTTAATAATATTTAAGCATTATATATAATCAATTCTACATTCATTAAACAAAGGATAATTAATATTGTCAATATATATAATCGTGAAATATACATTTTTAATCTTCGTGAACAACTCAAATCAACTTTCATACATTTGACGGAGTATATAATAACATAATTTAGGCCGTTCACTAACCTTTAATATATGTGGCGAGCGATATTAATCAAGAATAATAAGAATTAATTCCTTCTCTATTTAATTGAGACATTACACATAATATAAATGGGGCAGACTTGGGTGAGACCGTCTCATACATGAGACGGGTCAATATTCACATGCGGGGATCATTATTTATGGGTGAAGTATCATTATTTATACCCTCATGTGAGTATCATTATTTATGGGTGAAGTTGTAGACGGATAAATTTTAATGGTTAATTAAATTATGCCATATAAATAATTAAATATCAAAGTATATCATTTATTTATATTTTAGGAATTTAATTAAATTAATTCCTAAATAAAATAAATAGATATTGATATCTAATAGATGGAAATAAATATTTAAATATCAAAGTATATCATTTATTTATATTTTTGGGATTTACATGAATTAATTCCTAAATTAAATAAATAAATGTTCATATTTAAATATGTGGATAATCCCGACCAATCAGGAGTCGACACGTGTCAAATCTGTGCAGAAATCAATGATTTGATGAAGATAAGTCCAAAATATTGAGGAGCCAATCAAATCGCGCCACCTCAGCCCTATTTCTCTCTCCTTACACCTATAAATAGAGGCATATGGAGAATGAAAATCACACCAGAATTCATTTGAAGAGTTCAAGAATTTGAGAAGAAGTTCCACAAGTGAAGTTCTCTCAGATATTCAAGGCGTTCTTGCGGCATTCAAATGCGTTCTTCACCAAAGTCATCCCGAAGACGACATTTGATCCACAAGCAAAACGGTTTTAAAGTGTTCTGCTCCAAATTCAAGCGGCATTCAAAGGCGTTCTTCACTAAAATCATCCCGAAGACAGCGTTTTGATCCACAAGCAAGACAGTTTAAAGCGTTCCACACCAAATTCAACCCAAAAATCGGCGTTTGATCCAGAAACAAGGCATCGACCCTCCGAATTAACGTTGTCAAAGACCAAAAATCAAGTCAAAGAAGATCGAGGAAATAAATCTTCCCTGAAAACTTCGAAGACTGTTTGAAGATCGTTCATAGAGTGATTAATCAGAGGAGAAATAGAGATTGGATCCAAAAATACAAATTTGATCCGAAAATATTTTGTTTGTACACTATTTTGTGTTTTATTAAATTAAATACAAAAATTTGTGTTACAGAAGTATTATTAACTCACATGTATCATTATTTATGGGTGAAGTATCATTAACTCACATATATTGATCCGTCTCATATATGAGACCGTCTCATATAAGTTTTTATCAATATAAATATTTTCCTTTGCGGTCCGAACTCTTGAATCATTTCAAGTTGGGTCTAGCTATTGTAGGACAATGAGCTTTAATATGTCAAAGGAATATTGTGGTACAATTGTACCATTTGGCACCATTTACATGTGGTCTGCATGGTTGTTTGATTATTACAAAAATATTTAATTGCCAAAAAATTTAAAATCTTTCAACCAATTTGTAGTTTAGGCGTGATTTTTGAAAGAATTAATTGCCTTAAAATACATAAATTTTAAGGTGTTTTTTTTTCACTTTTTTGAAAAAAAAAATGTAGTTTTAATAATATGAACTTAGCCATTATTTATTTTTTATGTGATTTTCAAATTCCGGCAAATTGAATCTAATGTGGCCATCGGAGACCGCCACGTGTACATCTACATGGACACCAAATTACTTTAAAATACACGAACTTTGGATTGATTTTGTTTTTCACAAGAATTAAAAATGACTAATTTTAATTTTTTTTCAGCTTTTTTGTGTAATGCGACAAACTCATCAATTACAACTATAGAATTGTTGTAGCAGATATTTTATTTTATCATTCGATGTGTTACTTATATAAAATTCACGCTCGAAAAAATAAATTAAAAGAACAATCACACCTTTTTAGTTCGTCTATTAAATTACACACACACACAAATATATATATATATATATATATATATATATATATATATTAATTTTTCATATATGTTTAATAGCATTTTTGAGATAGCTTTATACATTAGATAATCTTAAATAATTTTATAATTGAACATTTCCATTAATATTGTTGAACAAATTTTTAATTCGTCTATTTTATTATTCTTTAAACCTATTAATAATATAAGTATATAATTACTCAATACTATAACATTTCCATACCACACGCATCCTAAAGTTATAGTATGATTTTCGCACATATTAACTAAATTACTAAGATCAACAACATTACAATTATCAAATGATGTTAATTAAAACTTACATCTTGTTCTATAATTATTTTTGAAAAATATAAATTGAAGTATTTATATCACGTTCGCCGCATTACACGAAAAAGTTAAAAAAAAAACACATTAAAATTGGTCTTTTTTAATTCATGTGAAAAAAACCAATCCAAAGTTCGTGTATTTTAAGGTAATTTGGTGTCCACTTAGATGTACACATGACATTTTTTTATTGCCACGTCAGATTCAATTGGCCGGAATTTGAAAATCATGTGAAAAACCAATCAAGAGCTAAGCTCATGTTATTAAAACTAAGTTTTTTAAAACGTGTGAAAAATAAAAAATACTCCCAAAGTTTATGTATTTTAAGGCATAAACTTAATCTTTTGACTTGTAGTAAATTCTCCAAACATTGTAATTATAACTTATTCTTTTGATTTGTAGTAAATTCGCCCCCCCCCCCCCCCCCAAATTTTTTATGATGATCAAAATTATGATATAGTAATGTTTTTCCCCCACATTTACAAATTAATTCTTTTTTTTGGGTGTTGAATATAATAGATGTTTTTATTGTGCAGCATCAGTTTTTCAATTGCCGAAAATTTTAAAGGGTGTCGAATTTGTTACAAATCAAAAGATTGTATTATTATTGTAATATTTTAAAAATCATATATAAATTAAAAATTCATTCATTTTTTTAAAATTAATCCTTATAAAAATGTACATGTCAATTGTGTCATATGAGTGGCGCGCTCTCTCTCTCTCTCTCTCTCTCTCTCTCTCTCTCTCTCTCTCTCTCTCTCTCTCGCAAGAGTGTTAGAGTTCAAATCATCTTTACCTTTATTAGTTACAAACAAATCTAAAAGAGTTTAGAATGAGATTTTTGAATAACTTTTTTCAAACTTAAAAAAAAAGGATAAAATGGATCCTGACTCGTTTCAGTTAAACTAAAAATGTCTAATTAGTTTTGCTCGGAACAATTCAGTTTGAACACAAAGTGAACGTAGCAGACAAAATCAGTTAGAGGCTCAAATAATTGAGCTAGACTTTATTCCAGTTGAAATCAAATGCAAGAAGGCCAGATTCATAACAGATGATAGCATAGAATAAGATATTGTAGCAAATAAAGATAAAATCAATAAAGACAGAGAAAGATGAGATTTATAGAGATTCGAAGTAAACACTTCTATGCCCTCTCTTCTTTCGACTGTAAGGATGATCACTATGTTCATGGTAATTTAATACAACTTACGAAGTCATCCTTTAGAAAATTAAGTTCTAGATAACAACAACACTTAAACTCTAAGGATTGAGCACAGAAGGTTGTCTTAGGCTTTCAACTATGTCTCTTGAGCCGAAAGTGGTAACTGGTTGCAGATTGGAGGTTTTAAATTATTGAAAAATTGGATTTAATAAAGTGAGTTGTGTAATCTCATTTTATCTGATTTTTAATGATCGAAATATTTAACTTTGGAGGAGTTAAATAGTGTATGATTTATAGATGTTAAATTAGATAATCATAGTGTTTTATTTCTCAAACTCAATTTTTGGTGAGTGAGAAATTAATCGTTAAGTTGGTTACTTAAAAGAACATTATGCTATTGGGAAAATGTGCCGTGTTATATTTGAGAAATCTCACAATCGAAGCCTAATCTAATTAAGTTTGTACTTAAGTGTGTAATCACTTAGATGTAATGTCTGATTTGCACAAGTGTGTAAGCATACCTATGCCAGTGTTCATCCCCATTCTTGTTCTTGGGTTAGGAACAATGACAGTGTCAATGACATTGTCTTATGTCTTGACTTTGGTCATGGGATGTACATTGATTTGGACTTGGTTGGATTTGGGCCTCGCCGAGAGACTGTTCTAGTTGATTCAGATCAAGTGTTTGGTCATCTGTTAGGAACAGATTCAAGGACAGTACGGTGTCTGACCCAATGATGTACATGGATGTCACTCTTGATCTTCGGAGTGTAACTGACTCTACTTATGGTGGTGAAGTAATTTCTGCAGTAGTGGAGTGTTGCCACTCCTCATGTAGTTAATGAGGTAAAGTAGTGGATGATCCCACTCCCCATAGAATTAATGAGTTGAAGTGGTGAAAGCTCTCATTACTAGAGGTGGTTTGAATGCACAAACTCTAATCGCTAATGAGGTGGAATGTGTGCCTATAACTAGACTGATAGGAAATATGAAGTTTTTTTTCATAAGATTTTCATGCATTTTTCACATGAGAAATCTCCAACAAATTGCATCATACATTTTGCATCATTTTTTCAAGTTTGTGGCTTCCCAGTCTTCATATTTATCTAGTTCGTTAGAGCCTTATGGACTTATGGTGCTACATCTAAGAAGGACGAAGATGTTTTATCTTTGAGAGATAAACGCCGATACTGTGAGCACTAGCCGGGGCGTAATTATCTTACGAAAAGGGATCTCTTCAACTCGGCTGATTTTTATTTCAAACCCAATTTTATGTTTGTTCAAATCTTGTCCGAGGCGTTTTTGAGTCTGTTTTGGAATTATTCGAGACTTCTCCAGTGGGTTTCTGATTCTGTTCAGGAGACTTCCATCACACTCTTGAATCTGTTCGAAGGTGTTTCCAACATGTTTCTGAAACTATTTACGATAGATCCAAGAACAAAGAATTGAATCCAGTTTGCTTCATACTTCATTTCAATTCAGTTTGATTATTTTGTTTTCTGTCATCTTTCTCTTCCCTTGTGTAAGAATATGTTCCAAAGTTTTATCAGAACACTTCAAAGGCAACTGTTACCAACATTCTCTCCAAACTTCCTATTAGTAAATTAAACTTCCCCTGGAACTCATGAAAGAATCAAAATGAAAGCGAATACTCTTCATGGGAAATGACATTCTTCTTAAACCAACAGATCAATCATCCCATTTTCAGGTTTTTTAAGTATAGGATGGCTCGACAGAGAAAGCATCCAGAAAGCATAAAGTTAATATATATACACAAAATACATTTATAAAGCACACCAAATAAGTTGAAGGATCACCTTGATCTGTAGTATTGTGAGGCAAAAGCAACCCATTTTTATTTCCTGCCAACATTATAATTTTTTGGTAGGGGTCAATATTTAGTGTGATTAATTCAAGGAAGTAATAGATAAAAAGCAACCAAACTCTTACCAGCACATAGGCGTCCGATGATTCTAGTACCAGCAATGGATGCTTTAACAACAGGAATTACGTCAGCCAACTCAGCCTCAAATGTGTTGTAGCCAAACATCAAGTCTTACAGAATGAAGTAAAAATATACCACCATTATAAAAGCTGTTACAAGAATGTTACCTGTAGAAGTTCTCAGACCCCCCAATTGCAACCAGACAATATGCATTAGTCAGCTTCGAGAAAACTCCAATCTCATAGTTATTCTCATACTGCAATCCTGGAAAGCGGATTATACCATCTACTTGGTACGACATTTATGTATGCATATTCAAGGTTTTGAAAAGCGGAAATGAGGTGAAACGAGGCGTGCCTCAACAATAATAAGAAGAAAAATTCAAAAAAAAAATCATAAAACTAATAAAAATAACACATAATTCCATATTTGCATAACAAAGTCACAAGATTTATGAAAGTTACTAGTTTAGGCCGGAGAGGAGAGGAGATGGAGACAGCGAGTGTGTGTTTTCTGGCGTGATTCTCGCGAAGATGGGGTAGTGGGCTCTGGGTTGATTATTTTAGGGTTTGTAATTACAAACTACATATAATATAAGCCCATAATAATTAAGCAAAAAAATCCCAAACTTGCAGAGCAAGTGAGGCGGATAGGGATTTTGAATACGACCAGTGCCTAATTTGACAAAGGGAGTTTCTGTTTGCACCCCAATATTTACTCTTTGCATCATAGCTTCTCCATGCACCCTTTTTTTTAATTCTTTACACACTTAAAATTGACTATAATGCTCTTACTTCAAAAAATATAAACTCTGAAAATTAAAAGCATAAAAAAAATCGCGTTTCGTTCGAAGTTGTGTATTCGAACATTCTGAATATGTTCGAAGTCTTCTGTTCGAGTATAATGGATATGTTCGAAGTCTTGAGTTCGAACGGTACTTAAAAAAAAATTCATAAAGTTCGTTCGGAAATGATTTTTTGAACATGCCATGTTTGTTCGAAAATCAATTTTTGAACAAACATGGTGTGTTCGAAAATTAATTTCCGAAAGTGACTTATTTTAAAAATTATGTATGTTCAAAAATAAAATTTCGAACAAACACGATGAGTTCGAAATTTCATTTTCGAACCATACTTAATTTTTTCTTTTTGAACAAAGGGCATTTAAGTAACTTCAAAACAATTTTATTTTTTCTTTTTGTCTTTTAGGGTGCAAAGAGTAAATATGGGGGTGCAAACAGAAACTCCCTTCGACAAATGAACTGTACAAGTTGTGCCGCATTATCTTCCTTATTATAATATATATATATATATATATATATATTGTTGTGGTATAGGCCTGGCTTGGGGATCACTGCTTGATTTCCTGCCCCTTGCGGTCTCACTCACAAGCTGTTCAAACAGCTAGGAACATTTACAACTTCAAAACAAGGAGAGCTTCAACCGGAGAAGGCCTCAGAAGGGTAGATCTAGAGGATCTACAAATAATCTTCACAGGCTTGGTCTGGCAATAGTAGATCTGCACACACAGAGACAAGCACAAGTTAATACAGGCAGAGAGAAAGATAAAATACACTGATTAGCCACTCTGATGAGAGAAGCTTAAAGCAAACAAGAGATCAGAGATTAATCAGAGAAACAGAGGTGGGAAAAGTGCTCTAAGGCACTGGTGGCTCAGATTTTCCCACTGGCAGTGGCAATGGTGGCTCCGGCAACTTCAAGAGACCCAAACCAGGAAGGGGATGGTGAAACGATTGCCCACGAAGCACTCACAAGCTAGCTCAACTCAGAACTACACAGTCTTCTCAACTCATGGGCCAAAACATGAATCCACAGACAGGAAACCGGCCGGAAAAACCGAGAAAACCGGCAGACTTACAGAGAGTAGCCGATTTAGGGTTAGAGAGAGAGATCAGAAGTTAGGCTTACCAATGAAGGAGAAGGATCGAGAGTGATATATGAGGCTCATCTGCTTTGGAAAAGCAAATTAGGGTTAGGTATTAATTAAGGAGGGATCCGGGTTATGGGCTAGGGTTTAGGGTTCTTGGGCTAGGGCCAGAAAAAAGAGAAGAGAAGAGAAGTAAGTTTGGGCCAGAAAAGGCAAGTGGGCCAATCACAACATTTCCACCTTTGGCCCAATTGATCTTTTTAGTCACCATGGAAGCACCTGCTAGCCTTGGAATTTTTCATCATAGCCTTCATTTTTTACTTTGAGTTCATCACAGAGACAGAACTAGAAAAGGTGGAATAGATGCTATGCGCATTTAGTCCAGTCTCAACACTAGAGACCAACCAATAACAGTAACAAGTCTCCAGTCAGACAGTGACCTTCCTTGAACAAGTTACACCTAGCATCAGTACCAAAATGAAATAACCAGAGAATCACATTGCCCTCAGAGGCAAGTTAAGTATCTAGGCACAAGGTCAAGAGTACTCATCACCCATCCATTGTTCAGCCTAAGTCCATGTTCAAAGACTTCTTGCAGGCCATCAGCTTTGCAACTGGAAGGCATTTGGTGCCCATGTCTGCAGGGTTGAACTCTGAAGGGATCTTATCAAGTAGCACATCTCCATTTTCCACAATGTCTCTTATGAAGTGGAATCTGACATCAATGTATTTTGTCCTGTCATGAAATACAGAGTTTTTGCATAGTTGAATTGCAGATTGACTATCAGAATATAACATAGGTTTATCATCAATGTATTTTATTTCAGATAAAACACCATTAAACCAGATGGCTTCTTTCACAGCTTCTGTAGCAGCAATGTATTCAGACTCTGTAGTGGACAGGGCAACAATGCTCTGCAATTGTGACTTCCAACTTATGCAAGAACCACAAAGTGTAAACACATAAGATGTTGTTGATTTTCTTTGATCTTTATCATTTGCATAATTAGAATCAACAAATCCAATACATTTCACTCCATCAAAAGATTTAGAGAAAAACAAACCATTTGTCATAGTGGATTTCAAGTATCTAAGTAACCATTTCAAAGCCTCCCAATGAGGCAAACCTGGATTTGCCATATATCTACTTAGGCATGAAACAACATAGGCTATGTCTGGTCTTGTACTAATCATTAGATACATGACAGATCCTATTGCATTGGCATAATGAACATCAACCATTTCATTGATTTCAGACTCATTTTTGGGACATTGTTCCTTACTTAGCATAAAATGGGATGCAAGGGGTATAGAGACAAGTTTGTTGTTTTCCATATTGAATTTTTTCAAAACTTGCTCAACATATGCAGATTGATGCAAAACCAGAGTATGTTTGTGCCTATCTCTATCAATGTTCATACCAAGTATTTTTCTTGCATCTCCAAGGTCTTTCATGTCAAAGTTATCACATAAGCAGGACTGGACATACTTTACAGTCTTCAAATAAGGACTAATCAACAGCATGTCATCCACATAAAGAAGAAGAAACATAGGCACTTTAGCTTGCATAAAATACAGGCAATGATCAAACTTGCTCCTAGTAAAATTCATACAGTTGTCAAACTTAATGTTCCACTGCTTATGTGATTATTTCAGACCATAGAGGGATTTTTTCAGCAAGCAGACATGTTTGGGATGAGATTTATTAATAAATCCCTCAGGTTGATGCATGCAAATGTTATTTTCAAGTTCTCCATGCAGAAATGCAATAGTGACATCCATCTGCTTGAGTTCCCAATCAAAATGAGTAGTTAAAGCAAGCATGATTCTTACAGTGGTGAATTTTACTACAGGAGCAAATATCTCATTGTAGTCAATGCCTTCCTTCTGAGTGAATCCCTTAGCAACCAGTCTTGCCTTATATCTGACACTATTGATTTCTTGTTTTATCTTAAACAGCCATTCACATTCAACAATAGAGCAGGCTTTTCAACAAGAACCCAAGTATTTTTATCATGCAATGATTTTATTTCACAGGTCATGGCTTCAATCCATTTGTCAGATTCATGAGAGGCAACAACTTCTTTATATGTATTAGGTTCAAATTTATCCATATTACTAAACACATTAAATGCATATAAAGACATATTGTAATCATCATACTTGGCAGGCAATTTGACATTCCTTCTAGGTCTGTCCCTAGTAAGCTGATAGTTTTCTAAGTTTGCAAGTTCAGACTTATGCTCAGAATTATTTTCAGGTTCAGATACAGAGTTGATTGGTATCAGATTCAGATACATTCATGTTGTCAGACACTTCATTTCCAGATTCATGATTAGAAGCAGAGTCATTAGCATCAATGTTATCAATCACATGATCATTCAAGTTTGCATCTTGATTTAGCACATCAACCTCAGGTAATGTAGGGAAGGGAGGATCCACCTTAGAAGTAACAGGGTCAAACATGAATTCATGCACATTCTCCACCTCACTGGGAGCAGCAGAAAGTAAGGATTTATGCAGACAATGGAAATCAAGCTCATTAAAGGTGACATCTCTATTTATTCAGGTTTTGAATCCAGACACAGTTTTATCCCACAGTCTATAGCCTTTTACCCCTTCAGGATACCCTAGGAAGATGCATTTCATAGCCCTAGGTTCAATTTTACTTAATCTTTGATGAACATATGCACTGCACCCAAAAATTCTTAAATTAGTCAGACATATAGGTTTGTTCCAGAAGACAGATTCAGATTGTTTTCCCAACAAGGGAACAGAGGAAGATCTATTAATTAAGTAGCATGCAGTCATCAAAGCTTCCCCCCAAAACTATTTATCAAGGCCTGAACCAGCTAACAAGCTTATGACTCTCTCAAGGAGAGTCCTATTCATTCTCTCTGCAACCCCATTTTGTTGAGGGTTGTAAGGTACAAATTTGTGTCTTTTTATACCCATTTCAGAGCACCAATTGTCCATTGCAAGGTTCTAAAATTCCAAACTATTGTCAGTCTTTAAATATTTAATGTTTTTCTTTGTCTGGTTTTGAATTTCAACGGACCATTTTGAGATTTTTTGGAAAACATCAGATTTATTTTTCATGAGGAAAACCCAAGTTTTTCTTGAAAAATCATCAATTACAAACAAGAAAAAAAAATTTCCACCATGTAGGTACCTTAGCAGGCCCCCACATATCAGCATGCAAGTACTCAAGAATCTCAGAGCTAACACGGGTTTTAGGGTAAGGCACAGAGACAGGGAAGGGCAGCTTGTGTTGTTTTCCCATCAGACAAGGTTCACAAAATGGTATTTTTGACACTTTATCATTTTTAAGGTATCGGCCTGGCTTGGGGTTCACTGCTTGATCCCCTGCCCCTTGCGGTCTCACTCACAAGCTGTTCAAACAGCTAAGAACATTTACAGCTTCAAAGCAAGGAGAGCTTTAACCGGAGAAGGCCTCAGAAGGGTAGATCTAGAGGATCTACAAAGATTCTTCACAGGCTTGGTCTGGCAATAGTAGATCTGCACACACAGAGATAAGCTCGAGTTAATACAGGCAGAGAGAGAGATAAAATACACTGATTAAAGACAATGAAGCAACTTTACACAACTTAGCGGAGTTGACAGAAAATAATTCAACTAATTGAAGTAGAGAAGATGAAGTGCTTCTCAAAAGGAAGAAGATGAAGTTCGAAAATTCTGCTAAAAGTAGATTGCAACTCATGGAGCTCAAACAACAACACCGAAATTAAAGAGACAGAAAATGAATAAAAATTACATTGAAGCAGAAAAATTACATTGAGCTACGACCTAGTGACGCCGGAACAACAGTGAAAGAAGGAACCGCGGAAGTGTGTATGTGTGTGTGTGTGTGTGTGTGTGAGAGAGAGAGAGAGAGAGAGAGAGAGAGAGGAGAGGGACAGAGCAAGGCGCAAAGGGGAACTAGGGTTTATTTCGAATTTTATACGAAAAATATCCAACCTGTGGCATCAAACTTCAATTCTATTAAAATTTCATTTTTGGGTGAATTAATTTCCGACCAATATTATGCCAAATTTGGTGCAAAGATTATATATTTTTATTACTAATTACTAATAAAACTAAGTAAAAAATTTACAAATTGTTAGACAGCGATGCATATATTCGTGCACCATCGTGAGTGTAATACTAATGTCAATTAAAAGTGGGATGATGATTGATAATTAAAATAAAATAAACAATTTTTTTGTTTAAAATATCGGGTCATATCTATTAAAATGTTCAAACATTGGAAATTAAATTGTTAATATTAAAGGTTTAATTATTTTTACATGACAACTCGCACAATACATTTGATTGACGCTAATGCGTGGGTTCGTAATTCATATATTACGTCGACAATTAATTTTTTAAAATAAATATATACTCTGAATTTAAAGTGAATTAATTTAAATTTTTTGAAATAATTTAATTTTTTATCTGGTGTCTCGCCCAACGCTAAATGATGGATTAGTACATTATGTTCGATAGTTATTTTTTTTTAAATAAATATATACCGTGAAATTGAATTAGTAAACCCTAAAATTAAAGTGAATTAATTAAAATTTTCATTCAACTTCTTGCGCAATGCGCTCGATAATTAAAATTTTCAAATTAAATTAAACCCTAATTAGGATTAATAATCTTTAAAAAATCTAAAAATCCTAAACCCCCGACAAGAAAACCTAAAAAAAATCTAAAAATCCTAAAAAACACCTTGAAAAATCATAAATCTTAAACTATAAACATTAATTGTAATAGAATAAATTCTAATTTGGATTAAATAAACTCATCAAAGGCAAGTAGGACAACTTTTATTTTTACA
This sequence comes from Perilla frutescens, assembly GCA_026008535.1. NCBI lineage: Eukaryota > Viridiplantae > Streptophyta > Magnoliopsida > Lamiales > Lamiaceae > Perilla > Perilla frutescens. The sequence goes on along the minus strand of BRKX01000006.1, from coordinate 5,106,794 downwards.
TAATACTTAACAAACATGAAAAAGAAATATGTAAATTATACTTTGATACCTATATTTTTTATTTTTTCTAAAAAATAGCCCATTTTTTGAAAATTAACGAAACAATACCCATCGTTAAAAAAAGCAAATTACAAATCTAACATTTAATCAATTTTCTGCTTCAAAATCCCATGTAATTGGTTGTATTTTAATATTTCTATTTCCTTAATCACGTGAGAAAACCCCTCAATTAAGAAATATTAAAATAGAATCAATTATCTACGATTTTTGAGCAGTAAAATTAATCAAAAATTAGATTTGTAATATTTTTGAAAAAATAGATATTTTTTTAAAAATAATTCAAAATATAAGTATCAATTGTTCAAAATAAATCGCTTTCCACAAATTTTTTTATGATTGCACAAACACCGAAAATTTGTGCAAATTTTTCATGTGCAATACAATACATTTCCGTGCAATGCCAAAAGAGGAAAGGGGAAAAAAGACATTTCCTCCCTAATTGTTACTTTATCAAATTTAAAATTTAAAATATTTTTCAGAAAGTCAAAATCAATATCGAACATATAATTTAGCAAGTCAGTATAACCCTCACAATTTTTATTTTTATTTTTATCAAAGATCATATCAACATACATCAAATAAAAAGAGCAAAATCGCTACTCAAAAGTCTCAAACATTTACTATTTCAAGAAAAGAAGCTGATTATAAGTTATTTATATCAGGCCATCCACATATAGCTCTGTGTATCTACAAACTAATCCCTTCCAGGCTTCTACCAACATTAATCCTGATCTTCACCTGTAAAAGAAATAATTCATAATCAAGAGTTGGGAATTTATCTATTTCAAACACAGTAAAAAATAACGAGAGAGAGAGAGGGAGGGAGGGAGGGAGGGGGATGAACTCTTCCCATAAAAAAACCAGAGAGGGGGGATGAGCTCTTCCCATAAAAAAACCAGAGAGCGGAGAGCGAGGGAGGGGGATGAACTCTTCCCATAAAAAAACCAGAGCTCTCTGTAAGTCTGCCGGTCTTCTCTGTTTCTCCGACCGATTTCCTGTCTGTGGATTCATGTTTTGGCCCATAAGTTGAGAAGGCTGTGTAGTTCTGAGTTGAGCTAGCCTGTGAGTGCTTCATGGGCAATTATTTCACTATCCCCTTCCTGGTCTGGGTCTTTTGAAGTCGCCGGAGCCACCATTGCCGCCGCTAGTGGGAAAATCTAAGCCACCAGTGCCTTAGAGCACTTTTCCCACCTCTGTTTCTCTGATTAATCTCTGATCTCTTGTTTGCTTTAAGCTTCTCTCATCAGAGTGGCTAATCAGTGTATTTTATCTCTCTCTCTGCCTGTATTAACTCGAGCTTATCTCTGTGTGTGCAGATCTACTATTGCCAGACCAAGCCTGTGAAGAATCTTTGTAGATCCTCTAGATCTACCCTTCTGAGGCCTTCTCCGGTTGAAGCTCTCCTTGCTTTGAAGCTGTAAATGTTCTTAGCTGTTTGAACAGCTTGTGAGTGAGATCGCAAGGGGCAGGGAATCAAGCCTAAGCCAGGCCGATACCTTAAAAATGATAAAGTGTCAAAAATACCATTTTGTGAACCTTGTCTGATGGGAAAACAACACAAGCTGCCCTTCCCTGTCTCTGTGCCTTACCCTAAAACCCGTGTTAGCTCTGAGATTCTTGAGTACTTGCATGCTGATGTGTGGGGGCCTGACAAGGTTCCTACATGGTGGAATTTTTTTTTCTTGTCTGTAATTGATGATTTTTCAAGAAAAACTTGGGTTTTCCTCATGAAAAATAAATCTAATGTTTTTCAAAAATTCTCAAAATGGTCTGTTGAAATTCAAAACCAGACAAAGAAAAACATTAAATGTTTAAGGACTGACAATAGTTTGGAATTCTACAACCTTGCAATGGACAATTGGTGCTCTGAAATGGGTATAAAAAGACAATTCGCATTCTCATGTCAATTTGATAATGATGTGGTATAATTTACGTACTTACATTTTGGTGTTGATAAGACATGACGGCGACACAATTAATTAAAATTTAATAATAATAATAATAATATACTTATTTATTTAGATTTTCTAAATATTTGAGTAAATAGTAATAATAAATATATAATTGTTTTTAACATATTATTATGCAACTAATAAATCATTATCATATACGTACAATATCATATACTTGTCGTGCCAACTATTAATAGTTCTCTTTAGATACCTATATATTTACATATTTTATCACTCGATTAACATGATTGTATGTATATCTAGTAATCATGATTTCGAGTCTTCGCCACTCCCCTAAATATATACTTATGTAATGAATTTAAAAAAATGTCAAAAAGATATTCAAATTTCATATTTTTGTAAAAATATCCCTGAATTTAACATTTGATGTCAGATTGTTAATGAATCACTCATGAATTCAACATTTAAAATGTTGTGAAAAATCATCTTCCACGTTGATATTATGATTTTCTACGCTAGATTTCGACGTGTATTATCAACAATCTGACATCAAAAAGTAGATCACATAATTTATAAAAATACGGAATGTTTGAGTTTTTTATTTTTTATTATTTTGGAGTTCATTATATTTTTACAAAACAGGTGAAAAAGTTCTGGACATAAGCAAATATGAGTTTAGGACATTAGTATATATTTGACCTCATCATTCCCTACCAACGTATTATTCCATATTTTATCAAATTAAAATAGATCTATTTATGGTGTCTTTTTTTTTTTACAACAAAGAAATGATATACTTTAATTTGTTAAGAAAACGATATTTTGTGGTAGCCTTAAAATCAAAATTATTACTTATCTTATATGATTTTATTTAGTCCAAATTATGATTTATTCAATCTCAATTAATATTTAGATTTTTTAGGGTAAAGTGTTTTTTTAGATGTTTTAGAGTATTTTAGGGTTTATGTTTTTTTAGGATCTATTAATCTAAATCAGTGCTTATATTTGATTAGAAATTTTTTATTGTCATCAAGCGCAAGTGTATGCATTATCATTGAGCGAATGCACTGCACGAGTCGTCAGATAAAAAATCGCATATCAATTCACTTTAATTTTAGGGTTCATTAATTTCATTTTAGGGTGTATATTTATTTCAAGTAAATTAATTATCGAATGTAGTGTATAAATCCACGCATTAATATCGAGCGAATATACTGCGCAAGTCGCCGAATCAACAAAACTAAAATAATTTACTTGAATTTAAGGGATATATATTTTTTTAATAAAAAAAACAGAAAAGGAAAAAAAATAAAAAATATATAAAAAAAAGGCCAAATCATCATTTATATCACAAACTATTTCCCTTTTCTTATATCTATCCCAAACCAACACTTTTTTCAATTAAATACATGTACTATTAAAAAACACATCAAATCTAACATGGGAGTAATTTCCGGCACCAGAAAAATGACTGTACGCTTATGTGGATTTTTTTTTAAAAAAAGGTATTGAGTCAGATATTACACATCATTTTCCTTTAAATTTATTCTCTATCTTAATCTTAATGAATTTAAACGAGAGATTCATTTTTGCTGAACCCTAATTCCCTTCTCTCTTTTCACAAATCGGGATTCCAACTATTCTTAGCATCCCCGTTACTTGAAAAAAAAATCTAAGATTGTGGTCTTCTCTATCACCGCTTGACGAAGAAGCTATAATATCGGTGGCCGGCCACGCCGAAATCGTCCCAGGTAAAAAAAATTTGTAAAATCATTCTTCAGAATAACAGTTTAAAAATTAATTTTTGAACTAGTTATGGTTTAAATAATGGATACTTACTTTGCTTATGGAATTAATAATTGATTCAAGGTATTTTTATATTGATTTTTTTTAATATTTTAGCCTTATGCACGATGGACATCAGCTATGGTCGGATAAGATATGAAATTCACCATGGTGGAAAATTTAAGAGTGATAATCAATATATTGGAGGCACGTTTGAATCAGATGATGATATTGATATAGAGCGTATTTCTTTTGAAGAGCTTGAATTATTTGTGAAGAACATGGGGTATCATAGTGCTATTAAGTATGCCTTTAGAGATGTGAATGGACTTGAAAAATATTACTTTTTTCATGACGAACGGAGTCTATATGGTACTTTGAACTTGCATTTTGCTATGCCGTTTAATTGCTTGAAAGTGTACATTGAGGCTCTTACTGCTGATTTAACTGAAACTGGATGCTATGTTGATGTTGGGAATGAAGTGTGTGGTAAGGATAAGTATGAGCATTTAGGTTTTGAGAGTGAAACTTCATATGACCTGGGAGATAGTGACTTTTCATCAGAGGATGAAGAGTTTATCAAAGCGAGGAAAAAACTAAGAAATGATCGAGACAGTGCAAGAGAAATTGAAGGAGTCAATTTATTGAATCCTCAAGCAACATCTCTTGGTTTCCTTTGTCACACAGAATATGATGCAGAATATGATGCAGAGGGTAATCAGACAGAGTATGAAAATTCTGACACTTCTGAAGCATCCTTGGACTCAGATGAAGATGCAGAGTTCATTATACGGAAGAAAGTAAGAATGCCAAAAGTTTATTCCAAGAATTGTGACCACCAAAGTCTAACTTTTGAGATTGGGATGAGGTTCAATGATTGTAATGAGTGTAAAGAGGCGGTGAGGTTGTCATCAATATTAAATGGACATAATATAAAATGGAAAAAGTCCGGGGGAGGCAAACTTGAAGCTGTTTGTGAACCAGGTTGCTCGTGGAGACTTTATGCTAGAAAGTTGAATGGAGAGCCTACGTGTGTCATTAAAACTTTGAAAAGTGAACACAAATGTTTCAGAGCATTCCGCAATAGACAAGCGAATAGTGAATGGCTGGCAAATGTCATATTGTCTGCATTGAAGATAAATCCAAGATACGGGATAAATGACATTATAAGGGATGTCCAGTTGACTTATGGGATAATTGTTGATGATCAGAAGTGTTATAGATCTAGGACAGAAGCTCTAGAAAAATTAAGAGGAACGTATGAGAGCCATTATAGTAAGCTGAGATCATATGTTAAACATTTAATGGATATGGATAAAGCAGGTAGATTTGAACTGAAAACTTATCTTGATAACAATGATAGACCTGTTTTCCAGAGGATGTACATAGGTTTTTCGATTTTGAAGACTGGATTTATGGTGGGATGTAGAAGAGCAATTGGGTTTGATGCATGCTTTCTCAAAACTATACTTGGAGGGGCTATTTTAGCTGGAGTTGCTAAGGATTACAACAACAAGATGTACCCCATAGCATGGGTTGTAGTTGAGAAAGAGAACGAAGAAACATGGACATGGTTTTTCGAGAGGTTGTTTGAAGAGCTGAACATACATGACGGCTTTGGCTATACATTTATGAGTGACAAACAAAAGGTATTTTTTGAACTAGTTTAGCATAATTTATTGTTGTGTTGAAACTCACTCTGATGTGTTCACTTTATATGCAGGGCCTCATAAATGGGATTCAAAAGTTGGCACCGAATGCTGAACACAGACATTGTGCCAGACATATATATGCAAATTGGAAGAAAAAATTTAGCGGCCCTAAGTACAAAGCCCTATTCTGGGAGGCTGTCAAAAGCTCTTACTTGAGGAAGTTTGAAGATAAAATGGCCCTGTTGAAAGCAGAATCAATCTCCGCATATGAAGAATTTTATGCGAGACAACCTCGTGCATTCTGTAAGTCATTAGTATCATTATACCCGAAGACTGATATTGTAGATAACAACATTTGTGAGACATTCAATAGCTATATCTTAAAGTTCAGAGATAAACCAATAATTGAAATGTTAGAGGGTATAAGACTGAGCTTAATGACTAGACAGTATGATATAGTCAAATCTTTGCACTCTAGTGTAGATGTTCTATGTCCTAACATTAGAAAAAAGATTGAGAGGATTCAAAGTTTGGTGAAATTTTGTAACTTGAGACCTGCTCTTGGAGGGAAGTATGAGGTTCATATGGATGGTGATTCGTACATAGTAGACTTGGGTAGTAAAGAATGCAGCTGTAGATGGTGGATGTTGACAGGTATTCCATGTTGCCATGCTCTTGCATGCATATTTCACTCTAGGGATGACCTTGTTAGATATGTCGATGTCTTCTACCATAGGTCAAATTGCATAGCAACATATAATAATCATGCATTGACACCAAGTAGTGGACCTGATGATTGGGAATATGTACCTAGACCTCCTATACTCCCCCCTGAATATGTAAAGCTTCCTGGAGGACCAAAGAAAAATAGAAGAAAGGATCCTACCGAAGAGCCAAAATCGGGTCGGAAAAAATGGACAAAAGCTGGAGTAAAGATGTCTTGCCATAAATGTGGTCAATTTGGCCACAACACGAGAACATGCAAGGAAAAAGTCCCAGCTATTCCACTAAAGCCTAAGGTAAATTTTATTTCATAGTTAATTATAACTGTTGCACTTACTATTACTAATATTTGGCAACTTAGGGAAAACGTGGAAGACCAAAAAAAGGAGTTCAGAGTTCAATGAGGCAAACTTATATACATGGTAATGAAGCTGGGAATATCTACTTTAGAGGAGCAAGACAGGTGAATAGAAGAAATGTGAGTCCTGCACAAATTCAAGAAAACTGTCAAAGGTCTCAAGTGGATGAAAAAAGTTGTACACCACCTCCAGCTTCTCAATAACATATCTACTTCCAAGTTTTTTGTGGACAAATATTTTTTGATGAACCTTTTTTGGAAATATGGATGACCTTTTGTGGAATGTAGATGAACATTTTGTTATTGGTGCTGATTTTTGGAAACATTTTTGTGGAAACATTGTTATATCTTAATTGCACTTCTAGCGATGATGAAGTTGATCTGGCAAGTTTGATCCTTTATTTTGTGTATTAGGACTTAGGAGATGGTGTCCATTATGTGTGCATGTCTGTATGCTCACTTGAGAGCCTCCAAATGATGGGAAAACATAAGTTCGAAGATCGGAGGGTGAAAAAATGTTACTGTTGTGCTATTGAGGGATTCCATTGGGCTCCCCATAGTAGTAGATGATTGGTATCACCTGATAATCTGCTCTTTATAGCTGCAGAGCTAGGAGTTTGGCTCTGTCGAGATGCTGCGATGTAGCTTTATTATTTATCTTTCTTTCTATATTTGTCAACTGATAAAAGTCATCTCAGTTTAGATTTATTGATTTATATTGATGGTATAGAAGATGATGGATATTCCAACTAACAGAAAATGAAAGGTTATATGTAATGAAAGGTTATATTTTACATGTTAGGTTGAAAACATTGACAAAACATGCTCCTGGAGAGAATTGCTAGTGAAATGAACTGCCTAAAGTTCTATATTGCTCATGCACAGGTCTAGCTTGCCTCATCTTGTATTGAAGCTTACATTCCCTTCACAACAAATGCACTGATTTTTATTTTTATTTTTTCCTATGCTCTGATACAATGATACTGGAGTTTTATCTCTGTGAAATTTGGTTATGCTACTTATATATTGCAAAGAAAATAAAATAAAATTACATTTGAAATTAGGAAAAATCAAATTGGAGTGATCTTTCTCTGCACACGAATGTATTACCAAATAATGGGGGAAAAGTGCAATTCTTATTATTAATGAAGAGACATTACATTCTTGCAAACAATTTGATGTTTGAATTCAATTAATCTAATGAAGATTACTCTAAAAAAATACAATTATCAACTCGAAATTTCTTGCTTCATCGACTTCTTCTCTTCTCGAAATTTTTTTATAACAACAACACCATTTGAATATTGCTTCACAGTCTCTACCAAAATTGCTTCTCCTCCACTCCCCTCTTCTCCTTTTTGATATCAGCTGGAAAGAAGCCTAATACATTTTAAAAAAAATCAATGTAAAAAATTCCATCACCTATAGAAACCTAGTCTATGAAAAAATCATCACGATCCAAGCGGCCAAGTAGTTCGAAAATTCATCTTTAAGCTATTAATCTCAAACCTCAAGAATGATTTTAGTCAAAAGAAAATTTACCTGGGACATCAATCCTGAAGCGCAGCCAAGCGGTGATAGAGAAGACCACAATCTTTGGATTTTTTTTCACGTAACGGGGATGCTTAGAATAGTTGGAATCCCAATTTATGAAAAGAGAGAAGGGAATTAGGGTTCAGCAAAAATGAATCTCTCGTTTAAATTCATTAAGAGTAAGATAGAGAATAAATTTAAAGGAAAATGATGTGTAATATCTGACTCAATACCTTTTTTAAAAAAAAATTCACATAAGCGTACAGTCATTTTTCTGGTGCTGGAAATTACTCACATGTTAGACTTGATGTGTTTTTTAATAGTACATGTATTTAATTGAAAAAAGTGTTAGTTTTGGATAGATATGATAAAAGGGAAATAGTTTGGGATATAAATGATGATTTGGCCAAAAAAAAAAGTCAAGTGCGTGACACCCACGCGCCCGGCCTGAAATAAGGTTTGTGCGGCATTATTTCACATAAATCCACCTCAACTAATTCCATCTCTGTTATTATTGTGCTTAGTGTAATTAAAATGTATAAAAAGGTGTGGAGCCGTAGGATTGAGAAATCCCATTCTAATTCTACTTGTGTAGCCGACATCGAGGTATCAAACCTTCTCGTCGATATGAGCTCTTGGGAAGATCAGTCTGTTATCCCTAGAGTAACTGTTATCCATTGAGCTACGACCTTTTCACTAGGCGTTGTCGGATCACTAAGACCAACTTTCGTTTTTGCTCGACGGGTGGGTCTTGCAGTCAAGCTCCCTTATACCTTTGCACTCGAAGGCCAATCTCTGCTTGGCCTAGGAAACATTTTTGCTGTCTTTCTGATTGTGTTCAACACTTTATGTTGTTATCTCTTTGTATACCCTATACTTCTGTGATTCGTAATTCCTCGTATTTACTGCACTTAAAAAATTTAAAGAACAAGGGATATACACCTGCCGTTGCTCTTTTTTTTATCTATGGATGTTGACGTGTGAATTTCATTATCAATATGATGGTCTTGAGGTGGTGCTGAAATCCAAGGGCTCCGTAGTATTTTATCTAGACACCGAAATTTCTATGCTAACACTAAGAAAGAAAGAGAGACCACAATTTCAGAGTTGCGAAATTATCATATTTCCCATTTGTGTTGAATAGCCTCTGTAATCTCATCATTTTAAGGTACGATTATCTGTGTTAGGGCAACTCCAATTCTAAATACTTATTTGGTGCATTTGTAGTAAATAGGTGTAATTTCAGCATTAATTGTTTTTCATAACTTCAACCCCCTACACAAAATAGGATAAATTTCATACTACTTCGCTGTATTTTCTCCAAAAAAAAAAATCCCTCGTGTTTAATAAATAATCTAAAAACCCCCTAGGTTATGTATAATCGATCAAAAATACCCCTTTTTAAAGAGAGTGAAGTACACTTGCTAATAAAGAGTGTATGATTCTTTTTTTACAATTTTTTTTATAAATAAATGTATTTTAATTATTTGAAAATTATAGTATTTGGTCAAATTACTATTTTTACAACTTTTGTATTATTTTTTTAAATACAATCAATGTTTTAAATAGTAGTTCGACCAAATACTTTAAATAATATAAATATATTTATATTTAAAGAATAATACAGTAGGAAATTATCAAAATAGCAAAAAAGTAGTAGTATAACCAAATACTATAATTTTCAAATAATATAAAATATATTTATCTATAACAAAATTGTAAAAAATAAAATAAATCATACTCTCTTTCTTATCAAGTGCAATTCGATCACTCTCTTCAAAAGAGATCCTTTTGATGGATTATACATAACAGAGGGGGCTTCTAGATTATTTATTAAACATAGAAGATTTTTTTTTATTTTTCAGAAAAACAAAGGAGAATAATATGAAATTTACCCATACAAAATATCACATCAAACAATAATATTCTCGAAAAGATTATATTTTATCTTATAATTGAAATATAAATATGTTTAATGATTTAGTATTTTTATAAAATAATAATTATTCAAAATTAATAACTATTAACTATATAATCTCAAATATATATATATATATAATAAATTAAATACTATTTAAAAATATATATAATATTAAAAATTATAATATATGATGTGTTTATAATAACATAATTACTTTTAATGACCATTAAACTCTTACAATTAGTGAAAAATGTTATGAAACTATTAATTGTTTCAAATATTTTAGTATTAAGTTATTCGTAGTGTATTGTTAAGTTAATTTGTGATGTGACTTTATTATTTGCATTATGTTTATTTTATTTGTATTTTTATTGAAATTATTTATTTATTGAGACGATTTATAATTTAAATTAAATAATTAGATAATTTATAACTTAAATTAAATTTATCGAATAATTTATTTTAGAATAATTTTAAATAATAAAAAGTTCATTAAATGTTGTGAAACTCATCAACACTAATTTGGTGATGCCTCAAATGAGTGTTTTGGTGCAGCATTGGAGTTGGTCTTATATATGTTGATATTGACAAGTTCTCTCATACATTAATCTGGGCCCAAACATGCTCATACATCCATCAGATGGGTGGCTCGCGCGTGGGTTAGAGTCGAGTTGACCAACCCCTCCTCATATTCGGAAAAAATTATATCAGAAAATAGTATAACTTATTCTAATAAAACATATCAGTCGTAGCCTTAAAAGTATTACACTTCTACTTTAATTATATGGGTTTGTAGCATACTGATTATGGTTTTATACATGTAAATTGGGATTTCTTATTCCCAACTAGGTTTATTCTTCCAAATTAGGGTTTAAATTGATTCAAATTAATTTTAGGGTTCACTAATTCCATTTTAAAGTGTATATATTTATTTCAAAATTTGGATTTATTATTTTCAATTAGGATTTATTTAATTATTCCTAAGTAGGGTGTTTATATTTGTTTTAAAAATTAATCATCAAGTGCAATGCACGAGCCCACGCGTTAGCGTCGGGTGAGTCACTGCGCAAGTTGCCATATTTAAAAAAAGAATTAATTCACTTTAATTTTAGGATTCATTAATTATTTTAGAGTATATAATTTATGAAAAAAATAAAAAAATAATAATAAGATTTTGGACCTTTTTGATTTTGTTTTTGGGTTTTTGGTATTCAGATCTTATCTTATGTACACAAGACCTCCTCGTTGATCTTTAATTTTGGGATAAAGACACGTCCCCTTACTCTCTACCATAATTGTGCTAGCTCTCTATTGGGTACCTTACTTCGGCTGCAAACTACTAACTTGGGAGGCCATCCCATTTCAAAACATCACTGGCTAATCCATCTAAGCTCGGCTACCCACGACTACTCAACTTTGCAAGAACTAACAGACAACTATGGCTATCAAATTAACCGTCGTTTGGGCTGGATTGGCGCTAAAAAAATAAACGAGCCTCCCCGGCCCAAAATGGCCTAAATATTTTCTTTCAAAATGGGCCCAGATTTTGGTGAATAATTTATCTATTGTGAACTCATTTCATTATCAATTGTCAGTTAAATAATATGATCAAAATTAATTAACATAATCAACATTCATCATAAAAAATGGATTAAAAAAACTAAAATCTAATTATGCTATATAATAATCAATTATTAGTTAAAAAATAAAAAACTAAATACTAAAATTAATTATAACATTTAATTGGTAGATTTAATAATTTTTAAATTAAACTAAATCAGAATATTTGTTTCGGACATGAAACTTGTAATTTGAAAATGTAATAAAAAAAGTGTAATAGAGGATCCCAACCGCATTTGAATATATCCACATAAGAGATAACCCAGGTAAGTATATGCAAATAGTTCATACAAAAAATGGTTATGACTTATTAATAGAGTTGCTTTTGAAGAAATTGGTATAATCATTTTCCCCACGTATATGAATGTGCTTAATGGCATGGGATCATCTGTTAAACATTTTGTCTTACACTCTCTATTCAGTATAAAATTATGAGTTTTCTCTTATAATTTTTTTTCTTCAATTTTGATTTATTGTGCTTTAGTATAATTTTATAATAATTATTTAGAGTTCATTATACCAAATTAGGGTATGTATATGTTAGAATTCCTTGTGTGAATTATTGTGTAAAACACACGCGCAAATGTTGACTATAAAGTTGAAGGTAGTGGTAACACTCTGCATTCAACACACAACGGAAACTTAAAATAACTTGCACAACAAATTAATTTTAAATTACAAACCTTATGGTATGTAATTATCATAGGGCAAAATTTCACTATTACAAGTGATAAAATATAAATACACACAAATATTGATCTGGTTCACTTCCACAACAACACTTTTGTGAATATACAAGAAATCTCTTTTAAGTACCAAATTAGAATAAATCCTACAATCATTGTCTAACACTAATATACTACAACTAAAACAACTTTGAATCTCAAATACTCACTAATCAACTTCCTAATTTACACACTCAATTGAAATCATCATCTAGACAATAGAAAAGAAGTTGAACATAATGTGAAAGATATTGAAACAAATCTCAGACACAGGCTTTGGATTTTTCTCATAATTTAAGGTGATATTTTCTCTACTTGCGTAAAGTCTTCAAGGATGAAAACTGATATTTATATTCTCTTCAATCTCCATCTTTTTAGCAGTAGATCAGTGTGGGCTTCCAAGACAACATCCACATCCACACACGACTGTTCCAATAACTCACGACGAAATAATGTTAGTTAGACAAAGGAGGAGTGAGACATTATTATCCTTGAAAAATAGAAACTAACTTTGACTATTTCAAAATCAAGTTAAATAATGATTTTAGCTATTTTTATCCACTAATTAAAACCTAATCATGTTGATATATTTAAATGATTAATATAAATAAACTAATCAGATCCATTCAAATAAATTAATCATAAAAACTAGGAAATAATAAGATTAAAACATTAAGTGTGACGATCGATATTATATAAATGACGATACACATTGAGTGTAACATTGACTTCGATGTTATCAAATGAAATAATAACATATGTTGTAACATTATTCATAACAATATATAATTATATTTTTAGCAATTAAATTTGATTTTAATTAATAGTTGGTTTACATTGCATAATTAGAATTTATAATTTTTTAATTTAATTGTTTTATAAATGTTGGTTAGGGTTGATTAATTATAACCAATTTTTATTTTTGTTTTTATCTAATTATTATTAAACTCTTAATTTAATAGTGTAACACGAGATATGTAATAGGGGGATCCGAACCTCGTGCTTATAATAGTGTATAAGAGGCGTATTTAGCATTCTTAATCCTTCAAGAATAAGTTACTTCGTGGATCTGATTAATTTGTTACACCAATTCTCATATGCACTAGGTGCACATCAGACGGTCAACGCTTTGACAAAAAATAATGTTTATGTTTATGTTTTAATATTTATGTTTTAATGTTTTTGTTGAGTCTGTTTTAACACTTTGCATAATGCAAAGTGTGTAGGTGGCTAGTTGAGTCAAGCACGCTTTCTGTGAAGTCTATGTGGTCATTACTTTTGATATTTTCAACATTAAACTGCTTCATATAAAAAATCAGCACCACATAAGATATGGATGACGAACGAGTTTAGCATGCCCTGTGAGAATTAAGCCTAAATGATGTATGCCCATTTCACAGCTTTCTATACTTCATGTGTGAACAACTATGTGCTTAGAAATTCTAGAACTTGCTATTGTTCTGTTTGAATCCTGGAAATTGGTGATGCATAAGTAGATGATATAGGCCATCTTTTGCTGAGCCACAGAAAAGAAAATTTTACCCACCAATGACACAGCCTTTGTAGCCCTTTGAGCCTATGAAATGCCCTGACAGATTTCTTGTCTGTGATGGTAAAATATATAGCCAAGGCATCATAAGAGCCTGAAAAAAGAAAAAATTAGGAAGACAGAAATGTTGGGAGATATTCGTGAAAAGGCCAGAAAAGATAGGGGAATAAATTAAAAAAAATAAAAAAAAAGAGAAGAAAAAAATGATGATAAAAGAAAAGGAAAGAAAAATAAATAAATTCCCCTAGTCTTAAGTGTTCAGAGTGCCCAAGAGTAGAGAAATAATTGTTTTCTGAACGGGGCACAGAAGCGTAATGGACTTATAAAAAAAAGGGGGGGCCTATACGTAAATAAAACCCCACCTATATGAAATGCCCACTGTAGCCTAAAAAGCCCTATTGATACTTATGCATCTATGGTTTCTGGAGATTGATAATAGAACTTTAGCAAGCCTATGGGACGACTAAGTACATAATTGCATTGATTTGAGTGTATACACTGAGCCTAAACACTGAGTGAAGAGAGTTGTGAGGATTACCACGCTGAACTCATTTTTGACCTATTTTTGGTATGTTGATACTTTGCAGTTTTGTTGGAATATTGATTGTGATGTGCCCACGCTGATTAACAGTTTGCATGCTTTGTTTTGAGTCTGTTCTTTTTGCCTTTCTTTTCTTTTATTTTTTTGGACGCATTGCATCCATGCTTGAGGACAATCATGTCTAAAGTGTGTGGGTGTGATAAGTCCATTTATTTCGTATTTTTATGGGCATTTTGTTCGTTATAAATGTCCTTTTTAGTATGTTTTGAGTCAAAAAGAACCAGGATGAGGTCATAGGGCATTGCGGAGGTCAAGTCTGGCGAAAGGGGCATTTTATGCCCAGTTATTCAAGCAAAATCCAAGCTAAAGATTTCGTCAGAGGCACAGGGGACTTCTTTCAGCACTCATCTTATATTCGGATAGCGGAATGGGCATATCAGAGATGGATGAGGCTGACTGTAAGATGTCGTGCCCACTTTGCTCGTGCAGACTTGACAACAATAGGCTGGGCTAGGGCGATTGCGAGAAACCCGGATTTAGTTTGAAGAGAGAGATGAGAAAGATAGCTACATTATCCGAAGAAGAGTTGGAGGTGGACTGGACTCTTAGAGGCGTTGCGAAGAAGTGATAAGTCCAATCCCTAAAAAATAGAGATTTGGTCAACTTATGCTTATCCAGTCAGATCAGAGAGGGCACGCCAGTTCTGAAAATCCAGTGAAGACCCCAGCGTGTTGGGGGATCTCTGATTCGGAAATGTAACTATTTAAACTTCTTTAATTTCTGGAAACAGAAGCTTTGGACAGTCAGAAACATTGCTACAATTTTACTTTCTTGCACTTTCATTCTCGTACGCTGCTTTGCAGCAAGAAACAATTCCAATAGGCCTTAAGCCTTTGGATTTAGGATTATGGTATTAAACTCAACGGTTATGTTGAGTATTTTTGCGTATTAAATTCAGTAAGTTTCCTTTATAATTATATCTTTTATTTCTGCAAATTTAATTATGCCTATCATGTTTGGCTAGACACTTTATTCTGGTGTTTGAACAATGAAAATGGTTTGAATATAAATCTGGACTCGTGAGGCCAAAATGGGCATAGTAATGTATGATAGGTTTCTGTTGATTCTTGTGCCTTGTTCCACGTGAGTGTGTGTCTAAAATGCCCAATGTGGCTAATCACTCGTTAGGTAAAGAAGGCACACCACTATTAATTGAATTGTCGAATCGTGATTGTGTGTTGGTTCATATAGTAATAAGGGAATTAATAGGTTGTTGTGGGCACACGAGGAATCGGTAAACACAACAGATCTGGGTTCGTCTAGGGCACATTGTTGTCTATTCACTTACATCTATTTGTGGAACGGGGGGTTGGTGACTGATTAGGGATTTAATTGACGAGGAGTTCCTTTTAAGTCTATAATGAAAGGATGAATGAGGAGACGCGGAGAGGAATCCGGTTTCCATAACTAGATGATTTATTATGTATAAAAATCAGTGTGCCTATGATCGAGTGGATATATATTTAAATCAAATTCAAGTTCAAATGCCAGAACCTTTGTTATTTGATATTTTCTTTACTTTCTTTTGCAGATTTAATTTCCAGTAGTGACAACAAACCAAACCCCTTTTATGATTGGTTACTTGAAGGTGGAATCACAACAGCTCTCTGTGGGATCGACCTGTACTCATCAGCTGGCTACGCTCGCTGTGGGCACAGGAGTTATAAATTATTTTTGAGCGTGAAACGACCGCGCGCCACTATATAGAAAGGTATAGATGTCAACTTAACCCGAAATAGATGGATTGTTCATAAAGGTTGCAATATAGGCCTGTGTCAAGTTAGCCCAATTCGGGCCATATTGGGCCTCTATAAGATAGGCCGGAAATGATTACAAGCTTGAAAAATAAATGGCCCAAATGGGTCGGGTCATTTAGCCTAAAAAATAAAAATTTACACTACGGTCACTGAGTCTAAAAAATAGGCCCGGAGTGATTTCGGTCCGACGGGCCTGCGCAGCCCAAGTTGTCACTCCTGGTTGTTCCTAATAGCTCAAGAAAAAAAAAGTTTAGGGTCATAAAATTATTGTCCGAAAGGAATTTAACTCGAAGTGGGGCGAACGGAACAGCCCGATAGGAGAAGCCAAAAATTAAGCAGGTTGGCTCAAATAGCCTGGATTTTTATTATTTATCTTTATATTTTGGTTAAATATTAAAATTTTTAAGTTTGTTGTAATTAAATTTAAGTACTAAATACTCCATTCGTTTCGAAATGTTTGTTGTTTTAGGTTTTTTTTATCTAGAATTAACAATTAATTTTGTGGACAAATATACCCATCCCTCATATATGCCATAAAATCTAATTCATCTATATTTTTTTTAAAAATAATAATATTTTCTCTCTCCACATATGTTTCTCCCTCCATTTTGTTGGAATCAAGAAATCTTGTAGGATTTGAGAGGGTTAAAATTGAGAGAGAGAATGTCAAATTATAAAAAACAACAAACATTTTGAAACAAAACAAAAAAAAACCTAGAACAACAAACATTTCAAAACGGAGGGAGTATATAATTGGTGAAACCTATATTATTTATTTAACAATTAGTGATAAGTATATTATATTTATTGTTAATTTGCTAAAACTAGAAGTTTAAGCGACATGAATTGATAAATTTATACATATTAAATCAATTTTCATAAATTTTCTGGCCTGACGACGGACTAGCCAAAAAACCGAAGGGTTATAATTATGATCAATAATTTTTAGTCAGAATTTGCCTGATTCGAATAACCCGACTGCCCAATAGCCTAATAGGGCTGAGAAACCGAGCGGGCTGCTCAATTGACATCCCTGCACCAAGGGGGGTACGAGGATAATTTTTTTAATAAAATTGTATTAATATTTTTAAAATTTATTTTGAGGTTTCAAATAAAAAAAGGGTTAATTGCAATTTTAATATCCATACTGGACCAAATTTGCAAATTCAACGTCACTTTTGAAACACTGCAGTAATAGCACTATTTTTTGGTCTGCAGCAGTTTTAACACTCCTAATTTTTTACACTGCTGATAATTTAATGTGGTTAACGTGGCTCAAATATAACACGTTCATCGACATCTTATATGAACTCATTAAATTTGAGAGAGAAAAATAATTCACATTGGATTTTTGGCTGTCATTTTTTTTTTTTTGGGTGTAGCTTAGAAAAGTTTTAAAAATTGAATTATAGTATCATTAGTACATCGTATGTCAAAATTGCAAATTGAGTAAAATCTGGTGATTAAAATTACAATTAGCCAAAAATGAAAAATAAAAACAAATAAAGAGCTGTGGATTTCACCTAAAGTTGGGCCTAGATTATGATGGTGATAGGGCCCATTACCAGAGGAGGAAGCAGCCGCCTCAAGAAATGGAAGAAATTAAAAAATCATCGGAGACAACGAAGACTTTCCATATCTTATCTTCAACTTCACATTAATTTTGTTACATAACGTACGTAAATTGAAATTATTTCATTGTAAAAGGGCGATGCAAATTTATATAAGTATAAAAAAATTATCATCACCTCTATATTTATATTAAAAAAAGTATATGTAATGAAATGTTATTTTGGCGACTCGTCTATTTTTGTTAAAGATAATTTAATTAATATTATCAAAGTAATTAAGTTGTAAAAATTATGTCATGCCCTCCAAATCATAAAAATATTATTTCTAAAAAAATTACATATTTTATCAAAATAAAACTCACAATTACTCATCAATCTAAATATTTTTTTTAATATTAATGTAAAATCATAGAGGATAATTTCAAATATATAGATTGGAGAAAAAAAATTCATGAGTGAATATATTAATTTGAATTTTATTACAAGTAATTTAATTAAGATATATATATATATATATATATATATATATATATATAAATCAAGAATATGTGTGTGTGTGTGTAAACGAAATAACACTATGTCATTTTTATTATGAGGCAAACAAGTTGATCGCCTCATACCTCATTATTTTAATTAAAATAGTTAACTAAATAAATATATGTGTTATCCACATTCAATTAATTAATACTTTTTTTGAAGTCAAGTAGTTTAAATATATAAATGATTAAATTTATGGCTTCTGAATAAACTTTATCATATCTTAATCTCTAAGGAGTGTTTGGGTTGAGTGATTAGGTTAGATTAATTATTTTATCCAAGTTTGTCAATGGTTTGATTTAAGTGATCTGAGCTCTTGATTGATTATGGGTGCATGTTTATATCACTCAATTGAGGGTGATAATATACATCATCTCTCTCTTAAAATTTTAACATGAATGTTTATTGATTATTTTAATAAATTATTTCATAATTTTTTTTTAATAAAAATTAACTACCATTTTATTGCAATTATTAATAAAGATTTTGAATAAAAAATAATTGCAACTTAAAAATCCTATTAATAAAAATCTTGTGCAGGGCAATTTGGGTATTTCCTACATTTTAACTGTAATTCTACCATCTATCTGAAATCATAAATTAATTCACAATCAAAAAATTCAAACACTTGATTATGAATTCATGAATAGTGCAATCATACCTAATCCAATCAATCTATTTATCATATTATCCAAACCATGCAAATGGGACCTAACATATTATTTTTTAACCATGTAACTTATCTAATATTTGAAAATACTTAGATATTAATAGATTTAATTTATTTTCAAACATTAAAGTATAGAACCTAGGACATAAAATTAAATAATATATATATTGAGATATTATATTATATAAATAAACATTTCTCAATTCATATATTACCTATCGAATAAGGGATTTATAACATTTAAAAATGATTTTACTTCTAAACATATTCATTATTTCGCCTCGGCCCTATATTGTCTCAAAGCAGCCCTAACAAGCTACCATGTATACAACAATTCATTTTAGAATACTACTAATTTTTCTAATACTATTTTAACTAGAGAAAAATTTAGCTTAATTGCACTATTATATTAGAGTATAATACTACTTTTATAATAGTACATACAAATGTTACAATTAAAAATGTAAACTTTAGCCTGCTAAATTTGGGCAAATCTAACAATTTTTTTTAAATATCATTTCTTGCACTTCTCAACCAAAAATTTATTTATTACATTACAATTATTCAACTTCTCATTAGATATCAATAAGTATACGAAATATCTGTATTACAATATTGAGTAAAATCGTATTCCACATGACTAAAAACTTAATCATAATGTGAGTACTACAACGTCAATCTTCTAAATATTAGATATGTAGCACATTCAAGGTTTTATTTTATATCTATTAAAGATAAATAATTATTTAAAGGCAAATAAAGATAAACAGAGAAAATTAGGAACCGATATAATAGAGGAAGAAATAATCTAAAGCATCAATTTCATAGATTCATCCAAACAATTTCAATTAAATTAAATGATTTATTCATTATTCAATTTTATTAGGACAGTCACCAGATTAGTCAAAATGGAAAAAGATAACAATAAATATAATACATTTTATTACGTGAATATATGAGTTTTAGATATTAAAAAATAAATATATTTTTAAGCTTTATTATTTTCAATAATTAATATTAGAAAGAACACATAAATTCTTTATAAAACTATATATATATATATATTATTTTATATAACTGTAAATTTATAGAGGTTAATATTTCAACTACATGAACTTAAGAAAATTTATGCTCACAAGTAACGCTAAGATAATATGATATATATATATATATATAAATCAAGAATATATATATATTCTTTTAGTATCTCTTATACTATAATGACAATAATGATAATCAATATATACTAATCAATGAATTAATGATGAGAACATTAATATATTTAAGTATTAGTATATTTATTGATATCAATTTAATTTAGATCACAAACATACAAGTTTGTAGTGTTTATGATACATGATTCATTTCAAATTGATTAATAATGTGAATGAGATATGAATAAATATACAACCCTTATAAAATATAAAATAATAAAAAAAGAATGTATCTCTAATATGTCTAAACTTTATTATTTTCATAAATGACAAAAGTTTGTATAAGATCATCTGATAGGTCAAAATCCGTACGAGGAGCCAATGTTCAAATCCAATTTTATCCTCAATTTAAAAAAAATGTTTTAACCAATTTTAAAAATATATATAATTCACGTATGCTACAAAAGCAAAGAGGAGTTCATGTTTGATATATATATATATATATATATATATATATATATATATATATATACTACAAAAATATATATGTGTGAACGAGAAGTGTTCTTGTTTGAGAGATAAAATTAAAAGAGTCACAATTTGGTTTTTCATATTTGAAAAGAGGGAGGCCGAAATGCTAGAATGGGTTAATAATTGTCATGTATATTTTGAATTTGTAATAAAAATGTGATTGAAATTTGTAAATATTGATATTTTATCGCTCAATTTTGGATGAGGAAAACTATTGAGTTACAAATACGATCAATAGGTACGAAAATACGTTCAACTAATGTTTTTCCTAAGCTATTGATCATGTATGTTCAAAAATATATTTTCAAACATGCCTTATATTTTTTAAAATAAATTTTCGAACATAGCCTTATATGAAAAATATGTGCAGTATTTAGAAACACACCTAACTAAAAAATATAAATATTATAATTTTAATCTATTTTCTTCAATTTTACTAGGATATTGCTCTAAGAAATTAAAACCAAGATAACCACAAAAGAGATGTCCCTTTTTGAAACCATAATGAATTTTGCTTGATACCTAATATAATGCATGAAAATTATTTTATCATCATAGGTTCGCCCAAAAATTATTAGTAAAAAAACATTAACAAAATATTCTATTTTAATATAAAAATATAATAATTCAAGAAGAAGTTCAAAGTGATGTTGGTCGTAATAAAAAGTTTGGTTATTGTATTCGCATATATGAAAATATACAGTCGTCCAATATATATATATATATATATATATATATATAGTTTTAAATATAAATCAATTTAAATATTATTCTTTTATTGTGCACACTTTTATTATATTTCATATATATGTTTAATTTGTACTTCTATAGATACACATATATAGAATTTAACAAACTTATGTATTACTTATTTTTTTATTTTTAGATAAAAGAATTCATTTTAATGTTATTAATATATATTCCAACTCTAATTATTTATTAGATATTTATTATTATTTTCTAATTATAATATAGCTTATAACTTTAAATTTGACACTTTCAAAAGAATTTTTAATTTTACATATTTTAGTAAAAAAATCATACAATTTACGTGCAACACACGTTATCTCCGCTAGTAGATCAATAAAAGGGCCTTCCATCCATCTCTCTCCACCTGAAAAACAGAGAAAAAAAAAAACAACAAAAAGATTTATTTTTAAAACAATTGCTGATTCTTTTATGATCCCACATCGAATCCTCAGGCCAACTCCAATGATGGACTAAAATACGAATTTGGTGCAGAAAATCACTTCAATATTGTCCCAAATCCTGCTCCAAATTGATGCAGCACCAAATTGGTGCTGGTGGGTCCCGTAAATTTAATGAATTATTTTATTATTTAAAATCATTATTAAATAGATTATTTAATAAATTACTTGAAAAATCATATTGATTACAAATCATTTCTAGATCCTGTAAGATAGTTATAATATTGATCGAAATCGTTTGAAGAATTCTCAAACCCATGTCCTTCACCTCTGGCAAATGATAATATTCGTTTCAATGAATTTTTTGCTCGATATAGAGAAATCAAGAACAAAGATGCTCATATTGCGCTTTGAAATGCATTAATGGAACATATGTGGGAAAAATATACTAATTCTGAGTATTGAGGCCAAAATATATGTATTTTCATAAGTGTTGTAGACTGTAGTCCTATAATATTTTCACTAATTGTAAGCGTTTGATGACCATTTAAAGTACTTTTATTATTCCAAGCACATTATATGTTATAATTTATTTAATAGTACATAATTTTTTAATAGTATATTTTTTATTGAAAGTATATAATTAAAAGTTATTAATTTTGGATAATTATCATTTGCCAAAAAATAATAAATCATTAAGCACATTCATATTTCAATTATAAAATAAAATGAAATCTTTAAGAGAATATTCTTATTTGATGTAAAAATTTAGTGCAGAGCATTGGAGCTGTAAAAAAATTTAATGCTGAAATTGAACCTATTTGGTGCAGAATCTGCATAAAATAAATACTTAGCATTGAAGATGCTCTCATATCCGTGGAAATTAATACTTAAGTTAGGGTCAGACTTCCACCCTTGAGTCTTGGGCATCTGATAGATTCATTTTATCAACTCTCAATCTCAGTAGGAGGAAATTTCAATTAACAATTGACACGAAGTAAATGTTGACAAAGTAATTAAAGCACGATGAGAAGATGAATTATAGACCCAAAAATAAACATAGTATAGTATCTTTGAGCCTGATACAAACTATGAGTTCATCATTCCCATTCTTTCTTGTTCTTGGATTTCTATTCCAGAATCCACAGCAGAAGGACGGCAGTCAACCAAGAACTCGATCATCTCCAACTGGAATATCACGCCAAACTTATATGCTCAAGTAGCAGGAACATGCGTTGAGGGAACTCCCCTTCAACATTGGGAAATGCACCGATGCTTGCCCAAGGACTTCCACAGCCATTCACTTTTTACAACTTCACAGTACTAATCAAGTCATTTGTACTGCGATGAAGCCAACATGAGAGAATGAGAGAGCCAGCCACCAAAAGGACTGTCACTGCCAACTTGATTTCATCCCTAGCACTTGGCACAACATCAGTGAGAATATGTCCTGCTCCCACTCCTCTTGCTTCCAAATTCCCTATATTTACTTCAACAGCCTCTCTCCTCCTAAAAACAGAGAAATTTTCAAGATGCATAAATGTTCACAACACATGAAACACAGTTTATGTTATGTTACCGTTCATCAATATGAAATTTGAGGGCCTCATTCCCCATGCTTTCTTGCTCTTCTTGTATTCGTTTTGCAGAATCCACAGCAGAAGGATGGCAGTCAACCAACTCGATCATCTCAAGTGTTGGAATATCACCAACAGCAGAAGGGATCTCCTCTAGCATGCCACATGACCTTATAACAAGGCGTTGGAGATGAGGGAAATGGTCTGCATCGGTTTCCCACCACCTAAAACTTATCTGTTCAAGTAGAAGAAATATGAGCTGACGGAACTCCCCTTCTAAAGTCTCCCATGCGTGGCCAGAGAAGGCTTCGCATCTCAGTTTGAGTGCTTTAAGATTTGGCAATGCGCCAATGAGTGCCATGCTTGCCCATGGAATACCACAACCACTTAGAGTCAATTTCTTAAGCTTTTGAGGGAATGCAAGCTTTGGCGGATCATGGGAAACCGCAGACCTTACACCATCATACTTGATAATGATCTTCAAGCTCTCAAGTTGGTATAGATCGACAAGAGTTTCGAGCTGGTATGTCGACCAATCTACAGAAGAGGAGACATCATACCAAATTCCCAATTTCTTCAGATTTGGAATTGTCTTGATGATGCCTTGAGTCCATTTGAAGTTTCTAATTCCCACGAGCGTTTGCAAGTGTACAGGATAGAAACTCTTCCAGGGAAGTCGGTTACCAATAGGGTTGAACAAGTAGCAACCTGGCTTGATGTAGAGATGCCTTAGATTTTGCATCCTCCAGATCACCGAAGGGAATAAGGGATGATACTTACCAAATGAGCAATGATGATGAACAATTGTCTCAAGATTCTTGAGTTTTGATATGGATGGAGGAAGTGAACCATCGTAGTGCAAAGCAAGATATCTTAAACGAATCAGTTCAAGAATTTGATATGGAAACTCACCAAAGTGAACCTCAAGAACATCTAGGACTCGAGATACTTAAAACCTAAGTAGACAACAGATGGGTCTTTAATAGGCTTACTAGCAATACAGAGGAAAGAACGAACATGTTTATAATGACTTAGATCAACTTGAAGAGCATCGGTATCAATGCTCAGTCTACGTGGAGTCTTATCGGGCCATTCTCGGGTTACACATTCATTTGAGTCCACAACACGAAGAAAATTTCCCTTGCGAGCATTTTGCACACAAACATCCCTCAACAGATCATGGATGTTGCATGTTCTGATCTTGCCATTACAACTCCACTTACAAACCAAAATCAGGTTGCGCTCAATGAGATCGTTCAGGTAGTCCTCAGCCAACTCTTCCACGTTTTATTGATGAATGTGGTTCCAAAAATCCCTCTGCAGCCGATAAGCTGATAAGTCTCGAGATAGGAATCTCACAATCTGCCATGAAAACCCCCATATATAAAAAGCATGGTCTCAAATGGTGAGGCAGGTGGTTATAGCTCAAACATAGTATCTCCAAACACTGCTCTTTAATTTGCTTCAATTCTGATTGTTTTGATTTTTCTTCTACCTCTCTCCAGATCTTGATTTGATTGTCCTTATAGAGGAGACCTCCGATCACAACAATTGCAAGAGGAAGACCTTTACAACTCCTAGCAATCTCCCTTCCAATGGATTCCAATTCCAATGGACAACCATCTGCTCCAAAAACCATCTCACGAAGTAGGCACCAACTGTCATTATCATTGAGGCATCGCATTTGATGAAGAGGGCTACTATAGGTCCGGATAACTGGCCACATTCGGCAACCGAGAAATCAAAACCACACGACTTCCCTTGCAATCATCAGGAAAAAATATTTGCAAAGAATCCCAAATTTGAGTGTCCCACACATCATCCATCACGATGAGATATCTTCTACCCTTGAGATATCTATGGAGATGCTCACCCAATCTTTCATCATTGATCTCTTCCTGCATTTTCTTTTTGAGTATCTTTGCAGAGTCTAGAAGGCCCATCAGTACATGGCACAAAGAATACTCCTGAGTAACTGTTACCCAGGCGCGAACATCAAAGTGGTAAACAATATCAGGAGAGTTGTAAACATGCCTAGCAAGAGTAGTTTTGCCAATGCCTCCCATTCCCACAATGGAGATAACTTCAAGTTTGGAAGAATCTTGAGTCAAACGACCTCTTATTTGTTCCATGTCACTATCAAGTCCCACTACAACATTCCTGCCACTGCCTCCCAAATCCTGTCTAGAAGAAGCAGCAGCAGGCAAGTCAATCGGGTTCCCACAGGCATCCTTAATCTTGATCACATCTCTCTCAATGATACTAAAATCATCTATTACCTGAGGCAACTCCTGATTCTCCGGAGCCTTAGAATGATATTGAGCTGCTAGAATTATGAGTACAACAGCAGCACTGATCATGTAGGATGCACATGTAATACAAATTTGGCCTAGAGTTCCGAAAAAACCAGACATCTCTGGTGGGAAGCCCCAATGATTCAGTAGACAGTTCGTGGGTCTAGATATCAAGAATAAGATGACAGGGGAAATAAGCAACGGAATTATCATTTCCATTGAGAATCTTCTCCAATCAAAATCCGGATTAAACATCCCAGCAGGCTGGAGTTCAATAAGAGCATTTTTTGCTTTATAAACCGCTCCTATGATGGTTGCATCTAGATTTTGTAGCTCTGATTTTTGGTTTGTGATATAAGTAGAAGCATTTCCTAGAAAATCCAGCAAGAAACTTACCTTTCTGTGGAGAGAAATAAGATCGGCTCTGTCCTGCAACCCACCAGAATCAATGATAGAATCCAGAATCTTCCGGAGAGAAATCAATGCCACATGAGCCGACGTTTCCCGGTCCTTAATGTCAACCACCTCTTTCACGACGATATGGAAATCATATAATACTTGACGCAACTCTTGAGAATCATTCAGGTCTTGGAAAAGAAATAACTGTTTAATGTATATATATAAAACCACAGCATTCATCGTGCACATGAAAACTTCAGCAAGGAAAGATTGGATTAAAGCAGGTATCACTTCCTTGTAGCTCGCGAGAATCCTTCCACTAAATAAGATGATGACAATATAAAAGAAAAAACAAAAAATTATTTTCGTTGAATTTGAGTTTGACGATATTCTCCTTTCAGAATCCAGAATCCCATATTCAATAAGATCTTCTGCTTTATGAGCTGCCTCTCTCATCTTTGTTTCCAGCACTGATATTTGGCTTGAATTATAACTTGAAGAGTTATCAAGAAAATCTAGCAAGAAAATGACCTCTTCATAGAAGGATTGGAGTTGAGCTCTGTTGTGAATCATGACCGGTATATCATAGAGGAGGGTTCCCAGAGTTTGCAGGAGAGAAACCAGCGCCGCATAAGCCGACATTTCTTCAATCAATTATATATACCAATTTTAGCAAATTGGAATTGAAGGAGTGCACAGAAACTGAGTAAAGGAATGGAACTGCTATTGCCAAAGTCTGCAAAGAAGAAACTGAGAAAAAAGGCTACTAGGTGGAGCCAAATTTTTCCTTTTTGCTCTTTATTTTCAACCACTCATCCCTTAATAGAGAACTGGGAAATCGCAGTGTGTAAATTAAATAACCATGCGTGAAGATAAAATAATTGTACATGTTACAGAGGAGATAAATAAACTTCACCTTAAAATAAAGAGTGGTAAAAAGTTTGACTTGCACAATTGGCAAATTAAAACAAAAGAAAAATGTTTTAAAGTAAACAAATCTTGGTCTAGGACTGCATGCATTCTGCAAATTATAAAACCAAAAGCATCCTCCAATCTAGAATAATAATTTCAGAGGATGAAATATATAATAAACAAGATAAAATAGCGTAATCAGCCGTTAGTGAATATGACTCTGAACATCTGATTTGAATGAACATGTTGTAATTAAGATATGTCAATCAAAATAAAGCAATGTACAACACATAAGATTTATAGAGGTTCGAGGCTAAAACTTCTACGTCTTCTCTACCTTTATATAGATCAGCTGTGCTATAGACAATTGATGACGTGACATCTTTATTGATTATCAACTCGTCTCTGTGATAATTGTGTATTCGTTCAATCGAGTTTGTCATAACTGATTATTTTAAGTTACTTGACATTTCATCAAAACATTTGACTGATTATTTTTCCAACATAATATATATAAACTATGTAATAGTACAATTCTATTAAAATAATATTTAAATTATAACATATAATATATTATATGTGGAGAATTAATTATATAATACATTATATTACTGTAGGATTATGTTTTTTTTTTTCTT
Source organism: Perilla frutescens (assembly GCA_026008535.1). Taxonomy (NCBI): domain Eukaryota; kingdom Viridiplantae; phylum Streptophyta; class Magnoliopsida; order Lamiales; family Lamiaceae; genus Perilla; species Perilla frutescens. Next base: position 5,079,166 of record BRKX01000006.1, on the reverse strand, counting down.
GTTTGTTATGGTTGATGTGATGAAGAAATAATTGATCGAGAATTAATTGATGTGAATAAAGAATTGTAATAGTACAATATTATTGAAATAGATATCACGTGATAATGATTAATTATATAATGATTGATGGAGAAGAAATTATTGATTTTTGATAGAGATATTCGTAAGTATCATCAAGTTAGTTTATAATCTTTCTATAAATTCAAGTATTTATTTTTCAATCTCTTCATTCGAATGTAATTTATATAGACTATATGATTGATGGAGAATTAATTCACGTGGATGGATGAAAAATTATAATAATACAATTCTATTGAATTAATATTTAAATTATAAAATTAAATGTAATATATTATATGTGTTGAATTAATTATATATTATATTATATTATTGCAGGATTTTTTTTTTCTTATTTGCTATGGTTGATATGATAGAGAAATAATTGGTGAAAAATTAATATGATGTGTATGAAGAATTAGAATAGTACAATACTATTGAAATAAATATAATAAATTATATATGAATAATTAATCATATAATATAATATATTGCTATTTTACCCTTAAATTAAGTGCATATTATGGATATAATAAACAAATCATATTTTATAAATAATTAAATAAATATAATATATTATATTTACAAATAATTATTTATAATATTTTATATTAGGGATAATTTTATGTAGTAGAGTTCAATTATAACAGAACAGAGGGGAAATTTAATGAGGATATATTGACCAGACTAACTAGGAAATTTTGGGATAACGAGTAGTTACACCCTCAAATAAAGTTTATATAATTATACGCATACCTCTATAAATTACAATTATGTCTGAAATTATGGGATGCAATGATGCACCCTCCTTTTCTTTTGAGGCCGAGGTTGTAAATATCTGTATAAAGCAGAAAACTGAACCTCAACACTAGTAAATTCTCAACAATATTGAATTTTAACCACTTATTTATGAATTTTTATGTATTATTGTGATGGTCAGTAGATATTGGAGACGACTGGGAGCTAGAGAATAGAAATTATATTACTCCCTCCGTTCCCATTATGAGGTTTCTATTGCTATTTTAAGACATTTTAATTATATAGTCTTATTGCTATAAATAGCATTAATTTTTATAGTAATGTACAAATTAAATACTCTTATTAATTCTTCAAAATTAAAAAACTAACCACTTAAATTTTGAAAGTCATAAATATTAAATAAGAGCATTATTAAAAGTTTAGTTTTAATAATTTTTTCTTCTGTATAAATCGATCTTATTCCATTCCAATTCCTTCCCGATACCTCCCAAGGAAAATAGAATATCTTGTGTTCATAAATATTTTTAATCTATGTGTTACTAGTAAAGATACTATATAATTGAGACGGATGGAGCATATTATTTTTTGAAATAGCTAACCATCATTTAGTATAGTTTCCAAATACACCACTAATTTGGGATAAAATCCTCTAGTCCACTTTTCATGTTCCACTATTATGTCCCACAATAAAATTTAATATTTTAAAAATATTTATTACAAAAATAAATTTTATTATAGTATTACAAATCACAATCAACATTTATTATTAAAAATTAAATTTTTTAAATATTATATACCATATTTTTGAAATAATCAATCATAATAATCAATTATATTAACTAAAAAATAAGAAATAAATATAAAAAAATAAATATAAACCCTAATTGGGTGGAATAAATCCTAAATAATAATTATAAAATTAAACTAAGCCATAACAAATTGAAATTGAAGAAAAAAATTAATGAAAATCGAATAAAAATTAAAATGGGACAACAAATGAAATAGATGAAAGTGGGATAGAGGATTTCATTTGCACTAATTTTTCTTTTCACAACACAATTAGATTTATTTAAAAAAATAATTAATTATTAATTTACTTAAATATCCTTTCTAATCAAAAACTAAAATCAATTAAAAAAACACCCCCCCTCCCCCTCTCTCTCTCTCCGCCACCAAACCACCGCCTTCTTCAGCCTTTCTTCCCCACGCCCTCATGCCGGATAGACGTAGCACCGCAATCAAAGCGATAATCGCAAAAAGGACAAAATGCAGCGGCGAAATTGGCTGAGAATCATTGTTGCTCACTTGCGCAAGCCGTGATCAGCGACCTTGCGACAGTGTTCCAAACTTCCAATGGCTCCTGACAGGTGAAAACGACTTGTTCGAAAAATGTTTTTTTGAATATATCACCTTTGGTCAAAAAATAATATTAGAAAAGATACATTTTCGAAGGCGCACACTCTAGTTTGAAAAATAATTTTCGAACACGATCATTCATTCCCGAACATAATTGTTCGAACTCGAGCCCCCGTACTCTCGAACTTCGGGTCGAACGGGTTGTGAGTTTAAACTTGTTTTTAGCTCTTGATTTCTCTCTTCTAGTTGGAGTGCTGATGTTGTATGAATTCATTTTTAAGCTCCTTTTCTTTTAGTTTCATGTCATCTGTATTCAATTGTTGTTTTCTACAATAACGAAGAAGAAGAGAGAGAAGGGGTGAGGCAGCGGTTTGGGTGTCTTAGAGCAACTCCAATGCAAACACCAAATCACCAATTTGCTGTTGAAACCCACTCCAATGCTGCACCAAATCCTGCACCAATTTAGTGCAGTACCAAATTCTACCCCAAAAAAATTGGTGCTGATGACCCCACAACATTTAATGAATTATTTTATTATTTAAAATCATTATTAAATAGATTATTTAATAAATTTAATTTATAAATTATATATTCATTTAAATTAAATTATAAATCATCTAAATAAATAAATAATTTCAATAAAAACACAATTAATTAAACATAATGGATTGAATGAAGTCCCACATATTACAAATGACTAAAAATTAACTTAAAAATACACTATAATTAACTAAAACTACTTGAAAAAATACATTACAAATCAATTTTAGATCCCCTAAGATAATTATAATATTGACCGAAATCGTTTGAAGAATCTTCTAACAAATGTCTTTCACCTCCAGATTGATTGAATTGTAAAAATTCTCCTTGATAAAGAGACGATTGAGATTCACGAGCTTGGTTTCTTTTTTGTATGATTCTAAACCAAAATTGATCTCTTGATTGGATTTTGAGAAATATCAAGATAAATATGACTTAAAATACTTTTAATATTCCAAGCACATTATATGTTATATTTTTTTTAATAGTACATAATTTTTTAATAGCATTTTTTTTTTGAAAGTATATACTTAAAAGTTATTAGTTTTGGATAATCAATCATTTAAAAATAATAATAAATCATTAAGCATATTTATATTTCAATTATAAAATAAAATAGAATCTTTAAGAGAATATTCTTATTTGGTGTAAAATTTGATGCTGAGCATTGGAGTTGTAAAAAAATTTGGTGCTGAAACTGCACCTATTTGGTGCAAAATCTGCACCAAATAAGTGTTTAGCATTGGAGTTGCTCTTACGGGAAGGAAAAAGAGAGACTTGATTTTAATTTTTTTTTTATCTTTTATGATTTTTAATTGGAAGGATAAAAATGATATTTATCATGGTGTATAAAGAAAAAATGAGAAAATAATGATAAAAATTATGTATGGTGTATAAAGAAAAAAAAAGTGGTGCATATAGAATCACCCAAAATTTAATCATTCATATATATTTATAATAGTTTTGTGGAAAATCTGTAGTATTATTGTCTATCAGGTTGGCCGAATTCCGACCGAAGTACCAATTACTCACCGCCTCCAACATGTTTTCCAGATATCGAAAAAAAAATCGATCAAAATTAAATACAATGTATTAATTTTCATTTTATGTTTTCTAAGGCAAAAACTTAATGAAAAGTAAGACAAAATTGATATTTTGCATGTGCTATTTCATAATAGTCTTTAGTAGCTAAAAAATAGTTGGAACTGATCTCATATATAACAACTCTTAATAATTAAAATACTGAAAAATGTTTAACATATTAGTAAATCATACCTCAACAACTCCGGCCATAACACCATTTCTACCATTACTTCTAACAAACTCTTTTTGGTTTTCCTCTAAAACCTTAAGTGGCTGCAGAGGGCCCAGGGCACAGATCTGCTAACATATTAGTAACCTTGATTTTATTTTTTATTTTTTTGATTGTGCCATTATTTGCTTTTTTTTACCTTTTTTGTCAAATTCTTATTCACATGATCAGAATGTTTGTAGTATTTTTTGCTATCGAAACAACTCATACATTATGATTTTCTTTTTTACATTTGAAAAAAGTTTATACCTTATTATATTACTGATTATGTTAGTTACAATTATTTAAAGTTAATTAATCATACAAAAATTATTTCAAATCTCTCATATATGCTGTTTGTACTAAAGCTCATGCTACATCTCCATTACATAAACTAAATAGGTGTGTGTTTTAGATTTTTTAACCTTTTCTATTTGTTTGCTCCTTATCCAATATAGTAATCCATAGTTTTATTTTATTTGTTGCAATTAGAGATGAAAATAGATCAGATTGGACTAGACTTCGATTTGAAAGACATGTCCCTATCTCAGTAAATATAGATTTGGGTCTCACCTATTATATATTAAATATTTTTATGTAGGCCTACATCTGACCCATTTAACTATACAAGTCGGGACTTGAACCCTTTAAAAATCGATTTAAGCATACCAAAATCAAAATTCATATTTTTTATTTGTATAAAAATATATATACTATTTTTCTTAAATCTTTTTGTATATAAAAAAATAACTTTAGATTTTTTTAAAATTTATATGCAGTCTATATTTTTCTATATGTGTGTGTGTGTGTATTGTATTTATGGATTATTGTATTTTTTCCAATGTAATTATATAGTTTTTTTTTTCTACTCCCTCCGTCCCATTTTGATAGGCTGGTTGAAATTTTTTACGGGGATTAAGAAAGGTATTGAGAAATATAATTAATCAAGAAACTTTCTAATATGTTCCTATTTATTTTTTTGACATTGTATTAATGCCTAATGTGATATAAAGAAACATGTCTATATATTGAGACATATTAAAAATGAAAAGAAGCCTATCAAAGTGGGACGGAGGGAGTATCTTATATTGAAACAACTAATTGTGATTTAAAAATTTTAATATTTGGATAATTATTAGTTCGAAATAATGTATTAGCATAAACATCCAAGAGAGCACGGAAGTCCTCACAATAGGTTATTATTTATTTATTTAATTTTTTTTTGAGGGAACACAATAGGTTATTAATTATCTATTAGATTAGACAGGAATAAAATATATCCAACTTATCATCTCATATTCAATTGCGCAACGTGCGTGGGTATATCTAGTTCACATATTAAAACTAGAAAAAAAAATACGTGACTTTTATCTAAAAATTAAAAGGGCTGATTTCCTATGCACAAAAATTGATGGCCCGGCCCATTAGTCCGAAGCTAGCCCAATCTGAAAAAATCAATCCAAGTTAAAAAAAAAAGTAAAACTGAAAAACCAAAAAAAAAAAGAACCCGAATCCGCAGTTTACAAAATCCACTCCCATTCATTGCCATCGCCACCGCCATTGCCATCACCATCGTTTGGTGACAAAAGGGCGACAACACCGTCGACGTATTGGTAGCCAAAACACGAAATTCAAATCAAACAAATCTAATTTCAATTCTTTTTCTCCAGCTCGATATATTTGAAGGTGACTTTCGAAAATTTGATCCAATCTTTTAATTGTGTAGATTTGAGTTCTCAAATTAATTTTGTGTATTCCAACACTTGCATCTTAAAAATTTGGGAGATTTTTGTGCGAAATTTAAAAATTAGAGTTGACGAAGCTATTGCTTATGATGGATGAAATTGACAAGAATGTGCAAGATAATATATAAATGCTTATCATAATCGATAATTCTGGGAATGAGCCAATGCCTATACGAGCACAATTCAGAGGTAAATTTTTTACATAAATTGTTCATGATATAACCAGACGACTTTGATACTATATAGTATTTTAATTGACACTTCATGAACATTAGATGATACTTTAAGCTTATCTGGATCTTTGATTGGTATTCAAAGACACACCTTTGATGAAATGTACAAATTGTACTGTAAACACGCTAGGGAAGTTGAATTTGGTGTTAAGAAAAATACACAAAGAACAAACAGTGCTGGTGAGGTCATCGAGAAAAATTATGTATGCTCGAATGAAGATGTTAAGAAAAAGGGCGAAGTTGGTAACTCTAGCAATCAAGATCATACTACTTTTCAGAAAAATAACATCACGCGTACATATTGCAAGACATTATTGAGGGTGAAGAGAAATTATGATGGAATCTTGAATTAATTGATCATAATGAATAGTACAACCATTAGATAATTAAGAATTGAAGATGGCCAATGTTCACGATATATCATGTTATATTCTTCAATTCTATTTATTCAGATTACTCACAGAGTGAATTTATATTTCAAAGAAAATTATATAACTTGCACGTGCAAGAGATTTGAGGAATATGGATTGTTGTGCTCCCACTACTTGAGGATACTGGATAGAAATTGAGTCAAAGAAATACTGAGTTGTTACATTCTGAAAAGATGGACAAAGTTGTAAATAAATCTATGATTGATTTTGTTATACATTTAATTAGAATGTTAAATTATTAACTATTCATTATAATTAAAAAATATTATAAATATTTTATTTACGTATAAAGTATACAGAGAATGTTATTGATTGTGATGGTTTACCAAATAATTTACTTGATTATTTATTTAATATATGTTGGTAATTAGTTCATAATATAAAAATATACCAAATGTTGTCCATTACTTCTTATTATGCGAAAATTCACATATTTAAATTTGAATGTCATGTACATAATGAAATATGCTACAAAATATAGCATAAATGAATTTTATAATTAAAAATATGTGACGCGCTCGTGTGTGTGTGAGAGAGAGAGAAGATAGAGAAACAATAAAAATGAAAAAAAAATATTTATGATAACTATCGATGATGTGATATTTTAGCATTGGGTGAGAACAGTGTATGCAAGACTTGCGGGATAAAAAAAATTGAATTAATTAACTTCAATTTTAGTGTTTATTAATTTCAATTAGGATATATTTTTATTTTGAAAAAAATAATTAATGAGCACGGTGTGCGCGGGCTGTTAATTTAATTTTATGATTTAATAATTCTATTTTATGATATACATTTATAAGAAAAAAAATAATCTAAAAATTAAACGCTGAAAAAAAAAGGCAAATGAAAAAAAAGGGTCGTGACCGTCTCAGAGGGGATTTCTTTTTAACTTTAGGTAGTCTAGCATAATGGGCCTGCTCGTGGATTTTTATTTTGTGAAAGTATTGTTATTTCATTGTTTTGGAGAATGGTGGGTTCAAAACTAACATTGAAAACTAAATTTATTCGATTTTTTTATTTATTGTGATGAATTAATGAATGGGGGCAAATATTATACAATTATAGTGGTACAAATCACCATGTGGGTGTGATCATGCCTTGGTGTGGATCCCATAAAGCAATCTCTATTAAATCGTACAAGAAGTTCATGGATTGCTAAAGTTTGCGTTATAAATTATTTTGTATGGTTCATTGTATGATTAAAGGTTTCTAAGTGCTCCGCTAACCATCCATTATCACTAAATAATTTTGTAGGGGGTCTAACAATTCACTTATTTTAAATAATCATCATTCTTTTTTTAGGATTTTCAGTGTAAGACCTTTTTACGAATCAAAATTCGTATGATGAGTTAACATTCGGATCAAAATACAATCAAATACCAATAAAATTATAATGTACAATTAAATATGAGTTTGAATTCAAATTTTGACCCGTAAAATGGTTTCATAATTATTTTTCCTTTTCCTCCTAAATATTTTTTTAGTAGAGAATTTAGTATTTGAAAAATTATACCAATATAATGATCCTAAGGGCTAATTTCAAAATTATAAACCAATTAATCTCCGGTGTTACCGGAATTTATTGATACTCCTTTTGTCTCATAATTATAGCCTCTTATTCATTTTTTGTCTATTCCAAATTATAATTTACTTTTCTTATATATGCATTAAATTTTCATTTTTCCTACTATACCTCAATTTAATGTTCATTGTAATTGACATTCACTTTTTTTTTTTGTTGAGGGTAACCCGCAGCCACTGGGCAAACCCCGCCGGCTCACATCTAGTAGTGTTGGTAGTGTGAATCGAACTTGAGACCTTTGACTTCAAGATAACACCACTCCACCGCTAGACCATTCCCGAAAGGACAACACTCACTTTCTCTTTTTTTTTTTTAATGAATTTTATAAATAAACGAAAAAAGCAAGAAACGAGAAGAAAACTAAGAACCCCGGAAATCACATGTTGATAACTCAAGGGGCTGGAGCTTCATTAAAATCCATATGAAAAACCCAAAGGGAAAAAACACATGGAGAAAAGAGTACCCCTCTAAATCAAACGAAAGTAATCAGGACCACAAAAATCCTGTTTAACCGCATGAATAATACAAGGAATAGCAAAAAATCAGAAACCAATAAATATGGGTGTAGTAGAAAAATTATGCAAAACGGGAATAATGACTATATTTTGATACGTTTTAAATGATTCGTGGATGTATTCAATACACCTATACGTGCTACAAAATTTTCCGGAGTAATTGCGTAAATTACATCACTATTATTTTTTTTAAAAAAAGAGAAGCAATAGTTACAAAATGACAAATAGACAATTGAAGAATTGTAAATGAAAAAATATATTAAGACGCCCCCCAAAAAAATGAAAATCTCATGGTAACATAACATCTGATTATGTGAATCAAACGACCCAAATTTAGTTATTTTATTACAAAATAATTATTCATAATATTTTTTTATCCAAATATTATAACATTTTGTTTTTAAAAATAAGCTTATTTGACTATAATATTTCTTTAAAATATTTGAAAAAGAACAAACATCAACCAAAAAATAATAATTATTTTTATTCTCCACTTTCACTTTTATTTCCATCGTCATCATTCATCCCACGCCAAACACATCCCAACTTTTCATCATAGTCCGGCTCCGGCCTTCTTTTCATTTAAAAGAAAAGAAAAAAAACCAGTTTTCTCCCCAAAAAGCCCCTTAACTTACCGTTTACGACATTCCATTCCCACTAAAACAACTCGCTCCACCTCTGAACTCGTGGCCTATTTCCGTCATTTCACATCATTATTTATAGTAAAATAATAATGCACGCTTAACTTTTCAGCATTCTGCGCTTTCCTGACTTCTTTCTTTCTTCCTCCCTTCACCTCTCTCTCACTCTCACTGTCTATACACATGCAGAAAAGTCTCTCTCTATATATCATGCACACAGTAGCACACGCACTGAGTGTGATGCTGCGTGCTCATCTCGCTCACGCCTCCACACATTGCTTCAGATTTTTGAATTTTGGTGCCTCCTTTTTTACATTTCATGAAATTTGACTAATTTTGGAGGGGAAATGCTGGTGCTGGAGGCGTTGATTGAGTTTCTGCTGCCGTCATGGTCGGAGGTTCAAGTCTCTGTGGCGGCGGCGGCATTGGTGGTGGTGGCGTACTGGTTCCTAACCGTCACCGCCGGTGCGGATGACCGGACGCTCGTGGATAGTTCCGCGAGCATCGCGAACGTGAATGATGATAAAGAAGAGGTATCTTCCATACTTCCTTAATTTAACCCCTAAAATTGGACGCACTTTGATTTTTTACGTTTGATTTTCTATTTTTTTTCTTTTTTTGGTTTGCTTGATTACGGAAAGTCAATTGCGCAAATATGTAATTGAGCTTCATATTCTCAGCAAATTTGGTCCTTAAGCAATGCGTTTTTTTGTTTCTCTTTCTTTCTCTTCCCTCCAGCTTATAACTGTTTCCCTGCTGTTTTATTGACTTGATTATCGTTATTATGAGAAAAGAAAAGCTTATTTTACGTGTGATCAAAGTTTCGATTTAGCTATTTTCCTACGGTTTTATCGACTCGGTTAACGTTATTATGAGAAAAGAAAAGGCTATTATTACGCGTCTAATCAAAATTTCGATTGAACAAAACATTAGTTCTGTTATTGTTTTCAAATTAGAGATCGTGCTGCATAGTCGTTTCTGGATTCTATGGACAAAGGCTGATTTCTTGGAATTGGTCCGGTTACCATTGATTAACCTTACTGGACTGAGGCAATGGCCGTTTTAGTATTTTTCTATCTAGTTTCCCGCCAAAATCAATTGGCTTTGGTGTTTGCTATTTTGTTTGCTTATTTGTTGTATCACAGTAGAGTTATGTTTTTTTAATTAAGAATGGTTTTAAGAGCCTTTAACGGAAGAAACCTTCAGGTGATAAATTAGACAGAAAGCGCATAAAAATATTATATAAATAGATAGTTATTCGTGTCATGAGTCCACAAACACACACACACACCCCTGTATATATATCATCATTCAATAAATAGATAGATATAGCCATTTCTCCCTCACAAGTAACTTCATTACAAATTCACTAATGATCAATTTTGCTAATCAGAATTGGAATTTTTATTGACTAGAATGCCTTGTTTGGACCTACTTTGTTGAAACAATATCATTAAGTCATTTGTAGACAGTAGCAGGCGAAGCACATGTCATGAATACGCGCAACTTCTTTTTGTAGGGCACATCACTCACTTACTTTTACCAGAACTCTTTTCTATCTAGAATTTGTTCAACTAAATATGTAATCTGAATTGTTTTCTTTGTACTTTGTACTAAGTATGATTAGTTCCCAGCTTTAGTAGTGGGTTTTGGGAAGTGTGTCCATACTTTTTTGTTTTACTTATGAATTTTATATAATGGAAAAGAAATTTACTTGGTTTTCTGAAATTTACCTTTTACATGTGACAAATTTGATTGAATTTGTAGTGTAAATTTAAACATTTATAATAATGATTAAAGGTGATGGAATAGCGAGACTTCTACATCAGTGCTCATTCAGATTCTTTACTTCTTATCCTTGATTTGAATATTTTGGCATTTGGTAGCTTCTTTTTACTTATTCTGACAATTGCATGGTAATTACTCAGCTGACACTCTATTTTGTATTGCAATATTTATTCAATATCTGTTTCATGGTAGTTTCTTGATATGCGTAGGTGGATCAGTATGAAAGAGATCTTCAAAGAAATTCAGTGTATTTAATTAAGGTAATCATTTTTACCACAAGCATCTTTTGAACCCACTAGTTCCTTTATATATTGAACTGCTTTGTTTCTAACAATAATTTTCTTTGAACTTTGTTCCTTATGGTAGTAAGTTATGGTTTCAGGTGGAGCTCCTAGCAGCTAAGAATCTTACCGGGGTGAATCTTAGTGGCACATCAGATCCTTATGCGATTATCTCTTGTGGTGCAGAAAAACGCTTAAGGTGATTGCCTCTCTCTGGCCTGAGGCCTCTCTAAAGCACTCCAGGGCAGTATTTTAAAGAGGCATGCCACATTCCTCTTGTTATTTCTTGCCTATATTGCTACATGACGTATCTGAATGACAAGGGTGCTATTTATGATGTCTATTTTGCCTCTGAGCATATATGTACATGTATTTTGTTTTTCTGGATTTATGGTTTCCTTTATTAATAGGTAAATTTGGAATTCCACTCTCTATACCTGGAGTAAGAGTTTAATGAGATAACAAGGGTAAAGGTTTTTGGAATTTTCTATTTTTTTTTTGGGGGGGGGGGGGGGGGGGGGGTTCGACACTCAAAAGTATCTTTCTATTTATTTTAATATCTGCTTTGTTCCCGTTATATATTATATATAAGCAACAGGGTTACTTTTTCATGTGTTTGACTTGGAAATTTCTTGCCCTTGCTGTAAATCTCGTTGGATTAATAGTTAACAAAAGAAATCTCACTTTATGGTTATATTTGCATATCTTTGTCATTAAGGGATAGTGGCAGTGTCAATTCAATTTAATTCACTCTAAATTCTTTTTTTAATCGTACATCCAACTCATGGTTCTATTTAATTACTCCTGAAGATTTGTAGCTCAATCAAAATTTGGATGCCAATCCATTCCCTTCTTTTGATTTAATTTAGTGAAGAGCTTTAGTTACTTGACATGTCATAGTACCAAATATCAATTGAAAGATGTGGTTTGATATTGTGAAACTATGTTTCCAGTTCATTATCTTTCACATATATTTGGAATTTTGTGGGTGAAGACTGACTTTTAGTGGGGTCTCTTTCTTGGATATACCATTATACAATAGCCCTAGTCTCCTGATTCTTCCCAGACCTGTTAATATGATTTCATACTTTCTTTTGGAAACTATCTGCATATTCAATAGTAACAACAAAACGAACCGGCCATTTAAATATTGCTTCATACAGGGCATATTCTCTATGTACAACTATAGAGTACAATGAATGGAATCAACCCAGGGGTACATCTTTTTAGTTATGTGCCATTAAGTTAATCTCGTGTTCCATCGCTAAATCTCCATGCGGTTGGGTTGCAGAATGATGGCTCTGCCAAAGGTGTTATCTTTGTCTGTTTGCATACGCATATATTTATGGCACGGTCAATATAGTTTCTTTTGCATTTCATGAAATGGATGCGAAGTGTTTTCTCATCTTTGGCTACTTTTAGTTTTGAGCAGTATAGCCTCATTTTGAGGCCCAGAAGCATTGCATACATTAACTCACTCTCTCGAAACAATTTACAGTCCTTACATGATTTCTGTTCCCCTTTTGTCTTCATCCATATATCTGATTATTATTCAATTTACCAATTGGGTTCTTGTAGTTCTATGGTATCTGGCTCAAGTAATCCTATTTGGAGGGAGGGGTTCAATTTTTCTGTGGACGTGCTTCCTGTTGAGGTAGTTTTTTTCATGGACTCTTGTGCAAATGAAACATAACCAAGCATTTGTATTGTCGCAACTCACTTACCACAAAACTACTTAAGAAGGGAGATTACACGTATTCAGTTTTGTGAATGAATTTAGTAAAATTGCCTTTTTAAAAATTATTTTACTGTTTCTCAAATAATTGCTGGTCTCATGTCTTAGTGTGATTCATTTGACATATATGATTCTACATCTGTCTTGCTTTGTCATTCACTTTAGCTAAGACTCAGAATGGACCATTGCCTATCAATTGATACATACACAAAAATACAAATAACAAATTATTTACTTTCTTATTTTGAAGCCTATTGTTTAATGAGAACAAGATATAGAAGCCTGGCAGGAACTATTATCTATAAACTCTGTCTAATCAGTACTATAATAAGAAACCGAATTAATGTTTTACACTCATTTGTAAACCAAGAAATATAACTGGAGGCAAAATGGAAGTATCAGCCCTCAGTTAGCTAATGTGAATATAGATTGAAGTACATGTTACACTTTCTTGAACTAAATCTTTTACTAAATTGTCCTGCAGATTAAAGTGACAATCTATGGTTGGGATATAATTCGGAGAAGTGCAGTTATTGGCTCCGTGACTATTTCTGTTGAACAAGAAGGTCAAACTGGTGCGATGTGGCATGCACTGGATGGTGCGTCAGGGCAGGTTATTAACTGTTTGGGATGTGCCTTCTTTCAGATTTGTACCACTCTATTTCTGTCGTGTCTGTCCTTTAACCTATTCTTTAGAGTCAATAACCTCATAAATCTTGCATGTTTTAGGTATGCCTTCATATTCAAACCGTCCAACTTCAGATGGATTGTTCCAGGTAGGTTTCTTTTATGGCTGACAATTATATATCTTCCTTTTTTTTTTCCTTTTTATGTTTATTTCTGGCCTCCTTTTCATTTAAAAGCTAGCAATGTTTTATCATCTTGTAGGCATGCATAATTTTCTCAAAAATGTATAATTAGAATAAAAAGTACATACAAATCATAGAGTATGTTCTTTGTTTATTTTTAATCCATAATAAACATAGATTAAAATATTTAGGAAATTTGAGAAAAAGGCATTCACAGAAGAAACGGCAATAAGTTGGAGAGAAAGTGACCAAGGCATTGCAGAGATAAAGAGAGTAGGAGTAATGTTGCAGATGTCAGCTTCGAAGAGGTCAACACTTGATAGAACAAACATATCAAGGTAGCCACTCTGGCTTCGCTTCAATTCTATACAACTATGTGACATTTATTTTCTGTTTTGAGGACATGGTCAAGTGTTTGTTAAATGGATGAGCAGAAGAGCATCGAGACTTCTATTTGTAGTATGTTCAAGGCTTATATTTTTTCCTCTAGTGTGGAAGATACTATATTATTCCTTACTTTGTAAAAGGGGAATGACTATGTTAAGGGTGGATAGTGGTTTGAGTGGTTGATGATGGCTTGAGCTCACAAGGCTGGTTTTCTGTCTTTAAAGTTTTGTTGTTACGGGCTACTTAGAGTAATCTCCGTTATTATTTTGCCTTCTATTTAGATTAATACTTGAAAATCATTCTAATGTTCATAACACACTCCACAAGGACTTGAGCGAATATATTTATTGTCTTCTCAGTTCTGAGAATGTTTCTTTTACTAAGCCATATTTTGTTGCTGTAAAGATTCTCTGTCTTGTAAATTTACCAAATTTAGAATTTGATCAGTGTATGTGTGTATTGTTGAAATAATGAGAGAGGTTAGACTTTCAATTTCACTTTTTTGTTATATCTTGAACTTGAATTCTTTTTTATTTTTTTTGGCGTTATGAACAATCCCAGCTTTCTGTACTTTTGAGTCATAAGCTCATACACAAATTTTCAAGCTTAGCTATTTGAGCTTAAGATAGATATATTCCTCAGATTTACTCAAATGTGCTCGGAAAACATTTTCTCTCATGTTTCCTTCCCTACTATGATGTTTACTTGTCACAATAATTTTATGGTCTACCAGCACTGAGAAAGTTGAGTCAATTCACTCATTATTGACAACAAATTCTAACTTGAACATTTCCTGTACAAAACCTTTTGTAAACTGATCCTGTTTGCTCTTCTCTGTTTTAGGGGCATGAATGGCTATGCAGATGCCAACACTCGAGGAAGGACTTTGAATAAAGAACCTGTGGTTCTTTATCAGAAACATGGCCCACTACAAACGATATTTAATCTCCTCCCAGATGAGGTATGTTTAATAGCTATATTTTAGACATGCTTAGATGCCGAACTCAGTTTTGTTATATCTTGTTTTGTATTTCTGGAAGTAAGCCCAGTTTTTGTTGCAAATGATGTTCTTCAGGTGGTTGTAAATAGCTATTCATGCGCTCTTGAGAGATCATTCTTGTATCACGGCCGAATGTACATATCAGCACGACATATCTGCTTCCACTCTAATGTTTTCTCAAAGCAAATGAAAGTTAGTTTATCATCAACTTTGCTTCCCATTGATCTATTTACTCCTCAGAGATCAAATCTCTTGATGTGGCATCACTTTCAAATTCTTGTTAAAAATGTAATTCATCTGGTGAAGATATTTTACAATAAGATATCTTTTCCAATTATGATACCTTCTTGCTTGAGTTGCATTCTGCTGAGTGTGTGTCTCATCAACCATCTACTCCATTTCATGTATATTTTATGGTGCTTGTTCTTTTATTGCACATGTCAAAGTCTAGATACGTAGGAACCTCTGATGGAAGTTTGACTAAGAAGTTTATGAGACAATATTCTTTTGTCCGTTCTACTTCTGGGATTGATGAGACAATTAACTTGGTCAATTTATCCTAATGCTCACTGGTAATTATGGAATCAATAAAAGAATTAAATTCGGCAGCTCTAGGAGGATAGCATGAGAAGGGCATGTTCAGCATGGATTCCTGCTTGTAATTTATCGCAAATATGAAAATTCATTTCTAATGGGGAATTGCCATTTTCATTGTTGTAGATAACACTCTTTCTTTTAATGCTCCAAGCCTCCAAGTAAAATGCATGTTAATTATTTCCGCTGAGAGAGTTTCTGTCTTCTTAATAAAGGCATCTGCTCGTATATTGAAACCCTGATGCTGGAGATCATGTACAGACCTTAAAGATTAAAATACCGAGAGCTATTAATTTATTTGTAATGCTTGTTTTACTATCAGATTAAAACATAGGTCACTATCTATTGCCCTTTTGGTTTCTGACTAAAATTACATCAGATGGTGATTTGTTTTTCTAGGTTCTAGCCTTTTTCTTACGCTTGCATTTCATTTTTGGCAGGTAATTATACCTTTCGGGGACATAAATGAGGTACCAAACTTCTTCCCATTGTCATTGCTGCATTTACCATTTTGGGCAGTGCTGGTAGCCTTTAACTGGAACTCTGAAAGGACTGAAATAATTTAGTTTCTCTCCTGTCACAGATAAGAAAGAGCCAACACGCATTAATCAATCCTTCTGTCACAATAATTCTTCGAGAGGGTACAGGAGGCCATTGTGTGCCTCCTTTGGGAAATGCTGATGGTTGGTATATTGTTTCCCGTTCTTCTGTCCTCAACCGTTTATGCTGCTTCTCGTGCTCAACTAGGCCATTGACTACCATGTGTACCTAGGATAGGCATCTGTAGCATAAATTTCATCATCTGTCTTGCATGGGAAAAAGGGACAAAAAGTTAATGTGCCTACTTGAACATGATGCTTAAATCCTGTGAGACAACTATTAATTGCACAGATGTCATAGGTTTCATCCTTTATTAATCTTTTCTCGTTACCATTTTTATCCTAAAGTTACATCTAGATCACATTGTTTATCCTTCTCCATATATTATCTCATCAAGCAAGCGTGCCAACTCCTAATGCTAGTAAAGTTTCTAACTTAAATGTTTTTAGACAGTGAGTAGCTTTAAACTTTTAACATGGCAGTACAAAATTCTTTCACTATATTATTGAAATGCCTGGTTTCTATGTTAGAGGGGGTTATGAGATGTTTTTCTGTAATCTTGGTAAGAATTTGATGTGTATGCAATCATGCACACACATCAAGCAAGTTGTCCACGAAATGTGTTTTTTGAGTATTTATTCTTATCTTGGATCAAGGAAGATTTCTAGATCTTGGATTAAGAGACATTATGTTGGAATAACATGTAATGTTATCCAGCGTAGCTGTTCCTGCAAGAAACAGGAATGTGCTTTGATGATGATGTTTCTATTCTATTGACTGAATCTGGTGCATCGATTAATTGTTCATTGTATTTTCACTGTTTCAACCTGTTGAAGAGGAATTCTGAAACTAGTCTTTGAACTGATCCAGTTAGATTGCTGAATGTATAAGTATTTTACTTTGTTCACATTTGATTTTGTTGTCCGCACAGATACTTTGACTTATGGTATGGTGGCTGTATGGACGCAGTTAACATATTTATGTTTTATTTCAGGTAGAGTCAGATACAAATTTGCATCTTTCTGGAATAGGAATAATGCATTGAGAGCTATACAACATATAGCTAAGAACTATCATGCCATGCTAGAAGATGAAAAGAAGGTTTGGTGCTTGCCCTTAATCTATTCTTAAGCTCCAATTTGGCTATTTCATCCTGCACTCAAGTCAAAATAAAGACTTAATCATGTCATACATTATCACTGTACTCGATCAGTTGACATTTTAAACTAGCTACATGGTGGTATGCCAAAAGAGAATTAACTAAAAAACATCGCTACTAAAACATTTGGATCAAACCTGTCTTGATTGTTGCTTACCACATACTCTTAAATGCTTTAGTTTCCATTGATTATGTAAAAATATTTTAGGTCTAGAGTATAGTGCATTACTTCCTTGAAAATTGATTGAATAGTGATTTGCTTGCATGCACAAGACATTAGCTCACAATGATGTATTCGTACATTTCACTTGAGAAATATCTTGATGACATGGAGGCAAATACTATTTTATGTATAACTTTATAGTCCATACGGAAACTATTTATGGTTGTGGAATCTGCTTTGCATGCTTGGATTCTGTTTTGAGGCGATAATGGTACTGAACACAGAACCCCTGAATAGTAATTTGGCAACGTGATCTGAAAAAAGATGATGCTTTCTGTGTATGAGGAATAATATTTCCAGTGTTAATGGACATTGAATCATTTTTAGTTAGATGGTAAAGCTAATCTTGACTGCTCATTTGTCTTAATAGTTCCTAAACATATTTACCTGTTTATCTCAAAAAGGAGAGGGAACAGTCAGCATTGCTTGCTTCAATAAAGGAGGAGGAACCAGCATTGATTGGTATTGCAAAGGAGGAGAAGCAGTCAGCATTGGATGCCCATAACTGCAGTGTTAGAGGCTGTGAAAGCCAATCTAAGACTTCTGAGGAAATTGTGGCCAAGCCTGAAAAGTTTCAACCATTCATCAAAGAGGAAGTGCTGACTAGTATTTTCCATGTAAGTATCTGCGGATCTGTTATCTTTAGTTGAGCAAGATATCTAATAACTTGATTTACCGCAGGGTGTTTTCCCGTGCACAGTGGAGAAATTTTTTAGATTTGTTTTAGATGATGATTCAACTTTCACAAGTGAGTACCATACTGCCCGCAAGGATTCTAATCTGAAAGTAAGCAACAGTACTCACATGATTATTTTTTCACTTCAATAGTAATTTAAGTTACACTGTTGATCTATTTTCTCAAGGTAAATGAAATGCTGGGCCTTTGTTGTGAACAAATCCAAATGTAAATAACATGAAGTGTCGATCTTCATATGATTGAGTAAAAGTGTTTCCTTGGGAGGTGGGGGGATTAATATTAAGATAGAATTCCATTATTTACTGAAAGAATAATAAACTATATGTTCATGGTCTAAAGTGTCCTCTATGTAACATCAGGTGAGTCAGTGGCGTGCCTCTGGTGAGTACAACGGTCGAGTCAGAGAGGTTACATACAGGACATTATGTCACTTTCCATTATGTCCTCCAGATATACCTGTAACAGAGTGGCAACATGTTGTTCTGTCTGCAGATAAAAAAACAATGGTGAAACTAACTTTTCAATGGTGTAACTATTTTCATATTTGTTTGTCTGGTGGCATTAATGTAATGGTATTTTGCTATGTACTTGATTGCCCCTTAGGTGTTTGAGACCGTACAAAAGACGGAAGGTGTCCCCTTTGCATCATATTTTGAGGTATGTAGATTCTTTTAGGCTCTGCTTCTAAGGATTTAAGAACTTTTAATAACTTAAAATTGGACAATGAAAACAAATAGTCTCTGTGGCCAAATCACACAGCAGAGCTGACATATTTTATGGTCATACTAGCAAACTAGGTTTCTTTTCTGTCTTCTTTTATTTTGTTCTTCATATTTATTTTTGAGTGTATTTTTATGTGAATCAGGGCCACTGTCGGTGGTCAGTAGAGGCAAACTCCGAGTCCTTGTGCACCGTGGATATCAGATTTGGTAAGTTTCTGTTCTTTCGTATTTCTTATATGCAATAGATTTTCAAAGTTCATTTCTTCTTCTGGTTCTCGTCATTTCTTAATTCATTAAGCAATGCCATCAATGCCTAAATCCTTCAAGTCTGTTAAATTTTTTAAGTTATTGATATGGACAGTCTTCCTCTCTCCCTTTTTTGTTTTTGGCCATTTTCCTTAATTCCCATAACAATCACATTTTGCTACTTCATCTTCATTCTAAACTATAGAAACCCTTTAATTTAGTTTAAATGAAAATGTGAAAATATTAAAGTTTCACAACATTCTCAGGTGCACATTTCAAGAAATGGTGTCTGCTGCAATCTAAGATCAAGACAACTGCTGTCGATGATGTATGTATTCCTTTCCATTTCCCACCACATTCTTCGTATTATTAAGACTATATATCATTGATAGATAAACAAAATTGGGACAAAAAATTAGCAGCAGCAAATTGCTGAACAGTAACATCACCGATCTATATCTGCAGAATAAGAAAGTGTACGGTATAATGTTAGAAGCTGCTCGCGCACACATCAAGTCAAGGACCTCTGATAGTGACGAGACTGGAAATACGTGTTCGTCTTCTATTGTCATCGAAGAATGTAAGTAAATCTGGTGAAAAGTTCGTTCCAAATGCAGATGTCAGGCAAAGTATATCTTATATGATGCCCATCTCAAAATATTGGCCCTGTAAAGTTTATTATGATGCATCTTGTATGTGCATATGCTGATACAATAATAATAATAATAAAAAGATACATATTAATGGTAGAAATTTCTTTCACATTCAAATTCGCAGTAAGTTTATTAGAGTAATGGACGAGGTGAAATGATGACATTAGCCTGCCTGCAATGTGCATTTCTACTGTTTTTTTTAAATTCTTATGCCGAAGGTAATTTAAAAACAATAAATATTACATATAAAATACAAAATAGTAAATAAATTTAAATGTCATATTTGTAGTATTAACAGAAGTACATGAAAAGACTAATACAATTGTAATTTATAATTTTTATTTCAAATGAAATAGATGAGCCAATTAATTAGTGTATAAATAATTTCAAAATTTCAATGTGAAAATGATAATAAATGAGATGACAAAAGTTGTATTGTTAACCTAAATTTGTACTGAAATTTAAAATAAGTTGCCGATGGACAACATTTCAGGGCAAAAAAATATTGTCCAACACTACAAGTGAAATTCAAACTAAAAATGCCTATAGACAACAGTTAATCTTCAAACAGTTGTCTACCTTTACAAACTATGTCTATTTTTTAAAGCCAAAACATTATTTTGGGTCTCTATATTTTTAAACTTTTTTGAATTGGACCCTTCTATTTTATTTGGTTAAAATAAAGTCTATGTACTATTATCTAGTTAAAATGAGGTCCTTATATTATTAATTTAGATAAATTAATCAGTCCCTAAAGGACATAATTTTATTCAAATTGATAGTAGAAGTATTTGCTTTTAACCAAATTGATAGTATAGGGACCCAATTCGAAAATAAAAATAATTTTTTTTAAATAAACAAATAAAAATTGAAAAAATAATTAAATAAAAATAAAAATAAATACAAGTTGAATTTTTTAAGTAGAAAATTAAATAAAAATAAAATACAAATTTAATTAAATTTTTTGAAACCACTTTAATTTTATTTTTTATTTTTATGAAAAATAGTTTATTTTTTTTAATTTTAAAAATAAATAAAAAAATGAAAAGATAATTAATTAATTTTTATAAAATGTATTGTTTTTATTTTATTTTCAAAAAAATAAATTAAAAAAATAATAGTTAAATAAAATAAAAAATTCAATTAAATAAAAATAAAAAATTTAAATTGTTTGAATTTTTTTTCAAAAAATAAGATATATAAAAAATTATAGTGGTTTAAAAAAAATTAAATTTATTTTTATTAAATTTTTGAATAATTTTTTTTACTTAAAAAATTCAATATGTATTTATTTATTTTTTCAATTTGTATTTTTATTTTCGAATTGGGTCCCTAACTATTATTTGGTTAAAATCAAGTCCTTATACTATCAAATTAGATAAAATCAAGTCCCATGAGGACTTGATTTTATCCAAATTGATTGTACATGGATCTCATTTTAACCAAATTGATAGTACAAGAACCTCAATTTAACCAAATAAATAGATAGACCTAATTCGGAAACAAATTAAAATACAAGGACCCAAAATAATATTTTGCCTTTTTTAAAAGGTTAACTATCTTTTATAATCATAAACTCTGAGCTTAGTTGCAAATTTATCATCAACTTTAAAATTAGGCAATTAAAACACAAATTTTAAATTTGTGCATCATTCAACATCCTCAAATTTTTATAAATTAAATTGACCATCAATTCAACATATATACGATTGTGGCCACTTTGGCGTCTTTTTCAAAAATTGATGGTCAAGTTATGACAGGTTCGAAAAGATGAGCAAATTGTATGTTGGATTGGAGATCAATTTGTTTTATAAAAATTTGGGAATGTTGAATAACACTTAAATTCAAAGTTGGTGTTTTAATTGCATACTTTTAAAGTACATGTTAAATTTACAACTAAGCTCAAAGTTCATGCCTTTTAAGACAATTAATCCCTTTTATAAACAAACTGAAGTCTAATTTATATATCAAAATTCATTGGTAGATCCATAATTTTAAAATTGAGGGTACGGTAATAGAGATTGACATTATCATTCTTAATTTTAAATCTCTAAGTTCAAACCCCAATTGAAAATCAAATTCTTTTTCATATTTCTAAAATTCAAACCATATACATAAACTCAAATTTTTAATTCAAATACAAACCTCTAGTTTAATTGAAATTTTAATTAGACATATATATATATATATATATATATATATATATATAAGCAACACTAAACATAAATAAGAATTCTAATTAATAATATACAAAAAATCAAGAATGAAAGAAAAAAATAACATCAACCAATCAAGAGTATTGTTTGTGTACTTCTAAATTTAAAAGCTTGATTTATTTTTGAAATTGTTATGAGTTGTTTTTGAATACCTGAATAATTGTGCATGTATTGATCCTATATTTTTATGGGGTTAACTATGATTAAATACAAAAAAATCGATACAATTTACAATTTAGACTCAAACTTTGAAACATCTATATATATATATTAAGGCAAAATCGTGTGATAGACAACAATTCTGGTGTAAAGCGTTGTCTATTACGCATTTTGTCTTAGACAACAGTTTTTGAATAATAGACAACAATTCTGGTGTAAATCGTTGTCTATTACACATTTTGTCTTAGACAACAGATTCTAATTAATAGACAAGAGTATTAACATTTATTGTTGTAAATTTTCTTTATTATTATTATTATTATTTATTTTTTTCATTTTCCACGACAGTTTAAATTACA
Organism: Perilla frutescens; assembly: GCA_026008535.1. Classification (NCBI taxonomy): domain Eukaryota; kingdom Viridiplantae; phylum Streptophyta; class Magnoliopsida; order Lamiales; family Lamiaceae; genus Perilla; species Perilla frutescens. Next base: position 5,056,385 of record BRKX01000006.1, on the reverse strand, counting down.
ACCGTTGTATTTTAACAAATTTTTACAATTTTATTTATTATTATTTTTATTTGGAAATTTGAGATTTATAGAATTTTAAATTTTAATTTTTTTTATGCATAGATGGATAATTTGTAATACTCTACATTTATCGCCTAAAAAATAGCTTTCATTTATATTGCACTATAATAATAATAATAATAATAATAATAATAATAATAATAATAATAATAATTTTTTATTTTTTCGATTTCAATTTCATCATTTAAAATAATTAAAAAATAAATTTTTTATATATGTCATATATTCAAAGAAACCAAATGTTCTATAATCGTGGACAATTATACATTGTTATTTATAAAATCATCACGTTGGAAATATTTCAATTCGATTTTTCTATAATCTAAAAAAATAATAATTATTTGTGCATCACACAGGAGAAATACTAGTTGCAATTAAAACATAATCTTGTTTTTTTTTTTGCAAAATAAACACAATTTTCAATAAAATGAAAATCAAACATAATATTTCATACTGATCTTTATTGTATTGATAAAATTCAAATCATGATTATATACTATATATATATAATTTCATAATATTTCATGTTATATATCCATTTTTCGTTGGTTGGAAATTTGGGGGTGTTTATTTTGCAAAAAAATAAATAAAAATGCAAGATTGTGTTATAATTGCAACGTTTTAAAATTTGTGTCTAAATTATAAATTTTGTCAAAGTTTATGTATTTAATCATAATTGACCCTATTTTTTATATGTATAAGATTTAAAGAGGAGTAAGATAGAGAGCAACAAATTAATAGTTAATTGATTATTAGTTAATTACCACCTCCGTCCCATTTGCAAGGTCCACTTTCTATTAAAATAGAGAGAGTAAATAATAAAAAGGTGAACCATGCTATTGAGACGGAGGGAGTAATATTATTGTAACAGTCCGGTCCTGAGAGTGAGATTAATTAATGGGGACATGGTGTTAATTAAGGAGATTATTGATTCAAGCGGAAGATTAATGAAGAAGATTCTCAAATAGAGAAGTGCTTTCGAAAGATATGCAATGACTCATGAAATAGCTCGATGAATAAGGACTTCAAAGTATAATGAATGAGATAAGGCTACTTAAGCAGATACCAAAAAGCAATAGACCCATTCATAGGTCGAATCAATTAAACAGAACCAATCATGCTCAAGCCTCTTCATAGGCAGAAAGTAACACATGAATCAAGGAGTATTGATATAACTTAAATAGGCATCAATATATATATATATATATATATATAATCATATTCGATCATGTCTCAAAAGATATTCATAGGAATTCGAATAAAGATAACAAATTTAGGAGTTATAACTAGGATTTATCAGAGTAGTAGAAATCATAGTGGAATTCAATTACTTAATAGCAAAACAAGATTCTGGCAGCCAACCCACATCCACAGCTACCAACATCCTCAGCATCTTAACCTAAAAATATTTGAAAAAGAGGGCGTGAGCACTAATGTACTCGTTTTAATAAAACTCTTTAATGAAACTTTAGAAATATCCAATTAACAATTGACGATATATGGAGAGCAAAACGTGAAAGCCCTCTCCATATCCGTAAAATATTTTCCTTTCCTTTGGGCCCTTCTTGGCTCAAACCTAATGTCTACTGCACCATTAGGCATGTCTTAGGGTAAGAGAGAGGTTACCTCAAATATCCTACTGAGTATGCGAGGGGTTACCCAGCAGTGACTCCCTTAGTGATCAAAGATCACATCCTGGTGATATCAAATCACAATCCTTTGAGCTCATAATCATGCTCAATGTTTTCAATTACCTTCAAGACTTTGGCAAAGGAAAATTGGCAAGCGGCATTAGCTAGCGCACAGAGGAAGAGGATGAAATGGGTGACCTCTCTTCATTTGGTGGCTGGAACCTAAGTTTTCGGCGCCATTTTTGATTCCATAACTTGAGAATACAATAAAGTCTTGTTGGTGGTGCTATCTGAATTAAGTGATGGAGAATTTATATAGGCGAAGGCGATCGGCGCAATGATTCATTTCAGTCTTGGGCTTGAGAAAATGGAACCGCCTCTTCACCGGAGTTTGGCTTGAAAAACCGGACGCGCTCCTTCGGCCTTCACAAGTAAATAAATATTTTTAACAGAAAATAACTTTTTAATGTAAATTGTCTAAACTAACCCTACTATTCTCTTTTTATATAGTATATAGATAGGCCAGGACGGGAAAAGTAATAACTGAAAGAAAAAATCAATTAGTTATTTGTCAAAATTTTATTTATTCAATGACTAGAGTTAAACGCGGATATATAGCCCGGAAACGTAGAACAAAAATTTGTTTATTTGCATCAAGTTTTCGAGGGTCTCATTCAAGACTTACTCGAACTATTACTCAATAGAAAATAAGAGCTTTGGTTTCGGCTAATCGGGATAGGGATAAGCAAAAGAGAAATTTTCGTCGTTTGTGGATCACTCGGATAAACGCAGTAATTCGAGAAAAGGGAGTATCCTATAGTTATAGTAAATTAATACACGATCTATATGAGAGGCAGTCAAATAACGTTTCAGGAAGAAATTTAGTTCTCCTTCTGTATTGCTTTTGTATTGTTTTTTATTTTTCTCCTTTTTCATGTCTGAGCTTATAGAATTTTCTTCAATATCTTTTTGTTGTGAGAGAACGGATCCACGATCTCCTTGGCTTATGGGTTCTTTTTCTTCTCGATTTCGATGCTTTTTATTCAATCCTATCAACAAAATTCCCTTTTCCTCTTCATTAATCTTTTTATTTTCACTACTATTTAAATTTAAAAGAAGTAATTTGCTTGGTATAAACCAAGGTTTCATTTTATATATCTTATAAAGTAACACACATTCTTGGAAGAGCCAAAATTCCAGATTTTGTATGGGGCGCTTTAGCATTTTTCATTCATTCCCATCCAATCAAAAAATCCTTTGTGAGAGTTTTGTGAATTGGTTTCTGGAATCATAAGATAAAAAATCTCTTTTTTAGAAATTATTTGAGAGTTGTTAGTACGAATTTGAACATTTTGATTCCTATTAGTATCAATTATGATCCAGGCCTCAATATCGACTTTTTGTCTAAGATAAAAATTGAAAATTTTCCAATCAAAATATTTTCTATCAGCCGGTTTTTCGATATATGGAATATCAACTTGCCCTATATCATTTTGAATAGGGATGTTCTTCAGTCTATCAAAAAGGTCTTTTTTAGGCTTGTTATAAGTATAAGAAATTCCTTGATTTTTATTTCCTTGAAAGAGAGATCTATAAAAAAAGCATTTTGTTTTATTTTCAGAATTAATAAATTTATATGATAAAAGATTATATCTATAGTATTTTCGAAAATTCTCTTTTTCATTATATAATAAATATACTTCAGATTTTTTTTTTGGAACCAACTAACAGGTCTTTTTCATATGAATGTTGTTTGCTTAAATTTTTCTTTTTAGCTATATACAATGTTGTTTTCTCATATTTTTGTTTGAGTATCTGGGTTAAGTGAGTGGTTGTAGTTAATTTTCCGATGAATACAAAATCTTCTTCTATTTTCATATTCAAGCAACTGTGTATTTCTTTGTGTGGAATTCTTGTTTAGAGTTTGTATTTTTAAATTGTTAGTGGTGGTCATTAATGAGAAAATTCTTCAAAATAAATTTAAAATAAAATATAAACAATCTAGTCGAGCTCAAGCTCAAGCTCACTGAATTTTCACTCGAGCTATGCTCAAACTTGAAAAATTAGAGCTTGAAGAGCATATAGGTTCCACGTAACACATCCACACGTGTATGCAGAACCATATATAAATACATTTTTTCCATGTCATCAATCCAAGAGTAGAAGAAGGAAGCCACTACTAGGGTTGGGGAAAAATACCGTCATACCGTACCGAAAAAATAACGGAATACTGAACTTTAAGGTATACCAGTATTTTTGGTAAGGTATGATATCGTACCGAGATTTTTCGGTAAGGTAACGGTATAGAATTTTAAAAACCGAGGTATACCGGCGTATATCGATACCGACGGTATACCGAATTTTTAAGGTATATACCGTTAATTCGGCATATACCATTGTACCGGTATATACCGTAGATGTGATATATATCGTTAGTTCGGCATATACCGTTGTAACGGTATATACTGGTATATTTGTGATATTATATAAATATATGTATATGTGAATTATAGATACTTGATATATAATACTTAACAAATATGATACATTATATATATGTAAATATCTAACACTTATAATTAATCTTATGTTATACTTAATGAATAGTAATGATAATTAAACATGTTCTTAATTAATACTTAGTAAATAATTCTTACAATTTCTAAGTAAAAGATTTCAAATTTGTAATATTTAGTAAGTTTATAATATTTTTATACAAGTTATATTAATTATATAAATATTATTGATATATAATACTAGCAAATATGTTATACATTTATAAATCTCTAGTAAGTTTACATTATTAACACTTATAATTAATCTTATGCTATACATAATTCATTGTAATGCTAAGTGTGTTCTTTGTTAGTATATACTTAGTAAATAATTCTTACGATTTCTAAGTAAAAGATTTCAAATTTGTAATATTTATTAAGTTTATAATACTTTTATACAATTTATATTAATTATAAAAATATGATTGATATATAATACTAGTAAATATATTATACATTTATAAATATATAGTAATTTACAATATTAACACTTATAATTAATCTTATGCTATACTTAATTCATTATAATGCTAAGTGTGTTATCTGTTAGTATATACTTAGTAAATAATTCTTACGATTTCTAAGTAAATAATTATATTTATTTTATTTTGTTGAATTTTGATCGTTATTAGGAATGTTTCATATATTTTAAGTAAATATATGAGATATATGATATATCCTAGAATGGTAATGGTATAATAAGGTATACCGATGTCGGTAAGGTATACCGATATAGTAAAGTATACCGATGTTGGTAAGGTATATCGAACTAAAGGTACGGCAAATGTATGCCATTTGTTTCATAACGAACTTAAGGTATACCGTTAGAAGGTATACCGAACCTTAAGGTAAGGTAACGATATGGATTTTCTCCATACCGTACAAGTAAGATAAGGTAAAAGTATGGGGAAAAAAGTAAGCTATACCTTACCGTGCCACCCCTAATCACTACAGCCGTAGGTGATAGCGCTGACTTATATTTTGCAATCCAAGCATTGATGTAATAAATAGCTAGTTAACATTTTGTTATTTTTCAACAATTTTTCCTTTTTGTATAAATAAGAAAAGCACAAGTGTTGTGCAGTTGAGAAAAACTATTCAGTTAGTAGGGTTTTGAGAGAGATTAATTGAATGAGAGAAGGAAAAATTGTATTTTCGATCCCACAGGACATTCCACGTTTGAAAATGATCTCAATACTTTCACTTTTGATCCCAAACAAAAATTAGATTGCAAAAATGATCATTCCATGACGTTTTCTGTTTAATTGGATTGTACATTCGGTCCCATAGGATATTGTATTTTTGACCCCAAACAAATCTACAAATTTATGGACTATTAAATAACTTTTGAAAATAAAATCAGACTAGAATATAAATTATAAAAATATGAGTCCTTAAAAAGAAATATGACTAATTTTCAAAAGATCCTCCTTTTTCCAAGCGAAAAAGTATCGAATTGCAAATTAAATCTCTACCTAACTTATTTCTCTCTTTCAAACTAATTATCAGATCACAAAACATACTACTCAAACTTCAAACAATTAAAAAATTGGAGATGACAGAGAGGGAGCTCAAATCATTTTGCAGGAAAAGAGAGATTGATTCGTGCCTAGTCTATAAGCCATAATTTGCAACAAATCAACAAAATGAATTCGTGCAGCCTCATCTTTACTACTCGCAAGCTCAACCTGTCCACAAATCACTCATCTTCGATCATGAATCTCTTGATTTCTTCAACTCCGACAGTTTTTCAACAACCCACAAATCAAAACAAAATCATCCCAACAATTCCCAAAATTTTGACCATAAAAACTGTAAATCTTTCACAGAGTAGTCACACAAATTGGCTAGACATTACTTTCATCAAACACCTTGCCATTAAAAAAAACCACCCTGCATCAAATTCCTTGCTCAACTCACTCTCACACTGCAAAACTCTAATCAACGTCGCAATCACGCTTGCACCAGTCAACACGCTCTTGCGATGGTGAAACTCCGCTATCAAACACAGCTAGCTCTCACGATTCTCTTGAAAATCAAGAAACTTCACTACAAGGTTCACCAACCCATCGATCTTGACTGCAATCTTCACACATTTCTTGTCTTCTTGATTCACCCTGTTGAGAACAAAGAACTCTTACTTCTTCATTGCGATGTTTGCCGATTTTGAGCTTCGAGATTATGTTACTGATGTAGAAGCACACGTAAATTCCAAACAACTCCTTGCGAGATCGTCGCAGCTCTTGAGCATGGCTAGAATCAATGCCATAACAATAGAAACTCAATTAGCAGTTCTAGATGGCGGTGAGGTTGAAAAAGACCTCAATTAGACATTTTGCAATGAAGATTTTCATTGAATGAGAAAGATGAATAAAGAAATTAGTAGATTTGGGGATTTCTTAGATTAAGGCTCAGTTATGCATCATGTGCATCTGGAGACTCCCGTTAGTGTTTGACAGATTTGTTAAGTTTTTTAGACTAAAATTGCAAAAATATAGTCATATGGGATCACTTCTCCGTGATTTTTTTAATTTGGAGTCAAAAGTGAGAGTATTAAGATTATTTGCAAACGGGGGATGTTCTGTGGGACCAAAAGTGTAATTTCCTGAAATCATTTCATTCAATAAAACTTAGATTTTTTAGAGCTTGATCGAGTCTTGAAAAAATTTAGTCAAGCTCAAGTTCGATCATACAACTACTCAACTCTGCTCATTTACACTCCTACCCTCGAAGTTCTTGATAGTAAATAATAATCAAAGTCATATGAGAAATTACCATATATCACATCCTCAGATATTGGGACATTGCAGGTTGATTGATCTGGTTAATTTGTTCTCAATCTAATTAAGTATATTCCATTATCATTTCAAATTTATTTTTTCTTTTGACCATTTAGTCATCCTTTTCTCTCAAATTATATTTTACTACATCTATTATATATATATCGAAACATATTAAATATGTCAATAAGAAAATATAGAAATGACTTTAGCTAATAATTTTTATGCATTCTACTTTTGGCTACTGCATAGATTAATTAAGTTGTAGATTTGTGTCTTTCATCTAAACCTAGCATAATTTGCTTCTAAAATGTGAGGTGTATAACATAAGCTAGCACATTAAATAGATGAGAGGCTCATTTAAAACCGGTTAATGATCTTACTACGTGGCAATAGATTGCACATTATTAAATAACTAACTTTGAACCTCATATAGCTTCTAGGCATTCTTATATATCTATCTAACCATATTCAATAATATTGCATCTATTGTTTCTTTCTAATATAAAAAATAAAAAAAAGGGCAAAATATCGGTAACATGTTTTTATATATATCCTCTTGATTATAACGTTTGGTTCGATTATTTCAGGGAAAGACGACGATTTTTCCGATGTCCAACTATTCTAGCTATAATTTGCATAGTGATTTGTGAATTGTGATCTTGATAGGGATATCGATATTTTCAATATATCGATTCTTTCTCCCTCGATTTGTTTTGGTTGTTGTTTTAAAATTTTAGTTTAGAATTAACAATTATTTTTTTGGACTAATATATCCCTCCCTTTTATATTACATAAAATCTCATTCACTTATATTTTCCTAAAAAGTTCAAATTTTTTTTCTCTCTCCATATATTTATAAGGTTAAATTTGAGAGAGAGTGTGTCAAAATATATAAAATAACAAACATTTTGACATAAAAAAAAAAAACTTAAAATAACAAACAAAACGAAACGGAAGGAGTAAATATTTTACTCAAACTAAAAAACTCTAAAATGTCAACTAAATTGAAACAAGGAGAGTATAAAATAACTTATAAGTGATCAAAGTAATCTTTCTGGTCCACGTACCATTTGATGTTTCAATATATCGATATCTCCTTAATTATGTGTTTGAAATTAAACTCCCAATTAAGTAAAATGAAAAATAAGACTACTACGGTTGATTAATTTATGCATTTAATTACCCATTCAAAATGAGGGATGAAAGTTACAAAATGAGAAACCATTTGGCCGGCCACATGCAACTCGATCCACAAGGGTTTAGCCCTATATTATATATATATATTGTAGAATATAGATCGATCCTTCACACCAGAAATTGAAAAACAAAAACATCATTTTCTTGATTATCGATGGCCAAGAAATTGATAAACCTTAGTGTTTTGACGATATTAATGTTTATTATGTTTGTATTAAGCATGAGGTGCAGCAGCGTGGAAGCTGCAGTGGGCCCATCTCGAATTCCTTGCTGCCAAGGTAACAACGTCGACTGCTGCCCTGAAACCGTCAAGAAGCATCTTTACGGCGGCGGCGTTACCAAACTACACCGCGCTAAACATTCCGTCCACAAATTGATCCCAACTATCTGGCATCGTCCTTAATGAGTTTGCATGTTATGTAATTCATACAATATATATATATATATATGTGTGTGTGTGTGTGTGTGTGTGTGTGTGTGTGAAGGTACGTGGGAACTAGAAACTCACTTTTACACCATTCAATTGGGTGATCTATGAGATGGACGGTGACAATTTCATGACTATTTTGCTCACATACTCTTGGGTGATCTTGATATTTATGAGATTGTCATTGACTTTTCTATTAAATTCAATATGTTGTGATCATTTAGTTGAATGATGAGGATTGATTTGTAGTTCCCATAACACGACTACTTATTTCTCGTTTTCAATTCAAATAATTCCAAATATTATTTGGAATATAATGTAATGAATCAAGATGATCTCTGATAGTATCATCTCTCTCTCGTAATGTTTAATTTGTGTTAATTATTTTCTACTTGTAAATTTTTTTACGTGGTGATTTAAATTTGAGCCGCCACTTCTGAATTCTTTTTCTCCTGCCGCAGAATGGTTGTGAGAACTAATTAAAGAGGAACTTTTATATATAAACATTTTACTTCATGTCATAACACGGATGAAATCCTTTATTTCTTCCAATCATTGGATTAATTATATTACATTATTACCTCAAAAAATTAAAATTACATGTCTACTTAATTTTTTTAATAGCTAGATATTTTTTAATTATTCAAATACACGTGATATTTATTCAATGATAGGAATATAAAATGGAACGCGGCCATATTAAAATAGATCGATGATCTCATCTGGTCACCATACTTAATATATTCGTACTCGCTTTGCGGTCGATCAAAATTTACTTGTACATACATAATCATATATGGAACATTGCACATCTCTCCTTTTTATTAACCTTTATAATATCGTTTTCTTCGATTTTAAAAAGTCAAACACTTGTGTTGCTTTAGAAGAGTTAAATATATATACATCCAAACCCGCCCATTAGCCCATTTTGTCAGGTGCGTGGCGCACAAACGTTTTTTTTTTCCAATTTTTTTTTATTTTATTTCAATTATAATTTATATATATTTAATTGAAAAAAGTAATTGTCGATTGTAGTGCACGAGCTATTTGAATAAAAAAAATTACTAGTAGTGTATAGGTCAAATAATCTCCACCATATATATATAATATGTATTTGAAGAAAATAAATACAGAAAAACTCGTAATTTGAAAGTGTAACAGGAAATTTCAATCCGCGAGTCGTAGGTGATTTAATTTTATGTTTTAATAATTCTATTTTAGGGTACCTATTTTGGAAGAAAAAAAAAGCGTTTTATACATCATGGAAAAAAATAAAAAATAATATATATATATATATATATATTAGGGGAAAATTCAATGCTTGCAGTGAGTGTGCGTATATATAGTAATCTAAATCTTACAAATCTTGACATATGGCGCAGCTAACACACTCAAATTGTCAATTCATTTTTCTAACCAAGGCCAGTCTGATGGATGGCAAACATTAGTAATTTGGGGGCCTGAATCTTTATTTATATATACGATATATTTATAATTATATTAAAAAAAAATTAATACCCTATTTAAGACTACAAATAACAGCAACTATGACAATCATCTAATCACTTCAATATTTAATTAATTTCCTCCTCTTTCATATCATCAATATTTATCCAATCCAACCACACTTATTTTGCATGTTTTATCCATGACCATCAAACCACATTATTATGTATAATTATTTTATTTTATTTTAAGATTAAAATATTACTTATAAAAAAATAATATAAAAAATTAAAATTATAACAAGAAAATGAAAATATTCCAAAAAATCGAGCAATAAATAGAAATAAATAGTCAATACCAAAAATATTACAAATTAAATTAATAACATAAATTATAACATTCTTCACAATAATTATACTACATTTCCTAAAATTACAAAAAATAAAATCACAATATAGTAAATACAGAATGAAAAAATATGAATTTTAGTATATTTTTTATTTACTTTTACTATATTATATAAAAAATATACTAATTTTGTCTATATAACTAAATAAAATGAGACCAGGACAAGTCTGGAAAGATGGTTGGTCGACCGCTGGATTTTTACTTTCAGCATTTTTTTTTGGTTTGCTGATGTAGCCAGCGGGCAGCGACCACACCATATGTGGTCACCGTCATTGCAAGTCTAAGAGTTCTATTTGTGAGTTATAGTAATTTGAAATTTATATCGTGTTTAATTGTTTATTAAATATGTACTTGTTCAGTCATAATTTTTTTTTTAATTTTAACTGATATATTTACGTCTACAAAATTATTACAATCAGAATCATTTCCAAAAATTTATAGAATGCTGGAAATATCCTCCGAGAAATTAATGGATTGGATTCTTTATAAACCTCAGATAAATTATCACTACCCATTTTGAAATAAATTATTCCGATAATTATTCAATAAGTGTATTTTTTTTTTGTATATTTGTAGTTATTGATTACATTTTGTTCAAGACTTAATGATCATGCAAACAATAATAAAAGAAACTCCAAAATGCTAATAAAAATAATTTAGGACCCTATCTTTCATTTCGACATAGGTCTCATAAATGCTGGGGTCGGTCGGGCGCCCTGCTCTGTTTCTTTCTTCCACAAAACAGCTCAAATTTTCACTTCATTTTCTAAACACCTCCATATTCTTATTTCTAATTTTCTTCATTTTTAATTTCCTTTTATGTGAAATAAATTAATGCATGATGTATTTTTTTAATTCATTTTCTAACTTCCGAAAGTAACGATTTTTTTTTCTGTCATTCCCAAGTTAAAGTTTACTTATATTTATCCTTTTTTTTTAATTTCATTTTATTTTAAAATTTTGTATCAGGTTAATTATATAAAAAATAATGTTGGATTTAATAGTTGCAATCATATTAAGTTGTTACACTCTTCCTATTTAATTATATAGTTCACTTCAATTCTGTACACATTACATATAACATTGAAAATGCCAAAAATAGAATGTTATATGTTTTTATTTATAATAATTAATTTCGTTTCGAAAAAAATGAAGAAAGTAAGAAAAATGAATTGAAAAATTGAATGGGTTAGCTGTGTTGGAAATAATCTAATGTGGACTCACATATGTTAAATTAAATGTGCATAAGTTGTCTTAAAGTTGTCCAATTAAAGTGATCTAAATAAGGTTTTAATTTGGACTAAAGGGGGTATCATATGATTATGGAATTAAAATGTGTGAAACCCAACCCATAAGGTAATTTGTAATTTGTTGAGAGACCAAATTGTAAATAAAGAACTACTATATATATTAGTAGAGTTTGGTCCCCAAGTGATGGCTCACACACACATACTCTTCAGGCTGTATTCCTTCATTAGCTCTCACTAAGGCAAACTAAGGAGTCACTCACTTGGAAGATCCAAACCATCTCAAGAATACAAGAATCTCCAAAGCATTGATTCAGGCACGCTTCCGCTTTCGTGTTATGATCTTCATAATCCACATGAGAGGTCTTGGGATAGAAGTTGATTAACTTCTTAAGGATCTTCTTCCAAATTGAAGATCCAACAAGTGGTATCAGAGCCTATCATGTTGGATTATCGAGTATCGATTTATGTTCTCGATCTTTGTATTATGCTTTGGGATTTGTTGATTTGGATTTGTTATGGTTTATTATTTTTTGAATTTATGTAATTATTTTCGGTTTTATGCTTTTGATGTTATTAAATTTGGAAAATTCGAAAAATATTGAGGTTTTGGGGCTGTGAGTTTCCAAGCGAAATTTTGACAAATTGTGGCATTGAATCAATCGATTAGTTGACAGGGGGAAATGTCAATCTCGCTGAGACGGGTGTTTTGGTATGTGGATCAATGAGAATCGGAGGTCGAAGACAGAGATTTTCGAACATGCAAAACAGAGTTTGTTGTTGTTCGACGCAGGCGACATCAGTTGCATCTCCGGTCAGATTCCGACCATTCAAGCCAAAATCTTGGGCAATTGAAGGCTGGGATTTGTTCTTCTCGAAGAGAGGAACATTTTGATATATGACATGACCCCCGATTCGTCCCGTAGCCGACGAATTTCGACGGCGAAGTTGAGAAATCGCGTTGTTCGCGCAACAGCAGTAGGGTCAATTTGCAGACGCAATTCCCGCTACACCAGATGTCTGATTTCGACGTGACAATTGGAAAGCCCTTTGAGTGTAGAACTCATTAGGCTTGGGCTTTGCAGCATTTGGTAGTCGATTCAGACGCAAATCACTGCCCTGTACACCGATCAGCTTTCTTGCAGCTCAGATTCTGGGGTTTTTCAGTGATGAATTTAAGACAATGAACACTTGACATTAATGGGCCCAGAGTAGTGAGCTTTATGGTGGTGTTCTCAATTTTTGGATTCGTCAATATTTTGGGGGTCAATTGAAGTGTTTAGTGAACTTAGAGCTCGCTGCGAACTTAGGATTCACTTTAAGAATTTAGAATTTAATTTAAGGCCCCGTGCTTTCTGAAAATATTTTGGACCCCCCATAATTAAGTTATACGTGTATTATGTGCAAATACATGTTTTCGATCATTAATTATTCAATTTATTTGGTACATTTCCTATTTATTTGGTCTAACATTGGAAGTGAACTAATTGAAACATGAAGTCGCCAAAGTGACCTCTCTGTGTAGATTTGTTCACGAAAAATGTTAGATGTTTGTGTGAGTGGAATTTAACCGGCCCTTAGGAAGGTTAATACTTGACCGAAGTACATAAACACCTGTGGTGATAAATACGTGACAATTATCAGATTGTCCATGTGAATAATATGTCGGCCCAAAGGAAGGCTATTGTTTGACAGGATTTATTGTCAGTATTTGATCACTACAAGAGGCAACCACTTACAAGTTAATATTATTGTCCAAAAACTTGATATTAATGTTGTGCAGGTGCCTCGAGATGTTACCAACTTATTTGAATTTAATGATTGAATGTTAAGGTTAATGTGAGCATGAAAGTTAATTTTGGTTTCGTTCTTTGTCCAGCTATGGTGTCTGCTACTTCTGTTTCTGCTAATACCAACAACATTCTCATGCTTAATGGTTAAATTTCAAGGATTGGAAAGAAAACATTCTGATTATTTTGGGCTGCATGGATCTTGACTTACGCACTAAGGGTTGAGCAACCCTCTTTTCTGACGGATGCAAGTTCTGCAGATGAAAAGCGGAACTTTGAGAAGCGGGATCGCTCAAATCCCGTTAGTCTGATGATCATTAAGCGTGACATTCCAGAAGCCTTTTGAGGCATAACGTCTGAAGAGATTACTAAGGCCAGTGAGTTTCTTGCAGAAATTGAAAAGTGTTTTGTGAAAAACGATAAGGCCGAGACAAGTACGCTTTTGGCTAACTTGATCTCACTAAAGTATAAGGGCAAGGGAAACATAAGGGAGTACATCATGCAAATGTCTCATATCGCTTCAAAATTAAGGGCACTAAAGCTCGAGGTATCTGAGGACTTACTCGTGCATTTAGTGCTAATATCACTTCCTGCACAATTCGGTCAATTTAAGGTCAGTTATAACTGTCAAAAGGAGAAATAGACTCTTAATGAGCTTATCTCAAACTGTGTGCAAGAGGAAGAAAGGTTGCTCAACTGGCTAGTATATCTAAAGACAAGGGCAAAAGAAAGAAAGAATTTAAGAAAGCTGCTAAGGATAAGGGTCCAGCACAAAAGAAACATAAACATAAAGTCTGTCAGTCTCTACAAAAGACAACAAAAGGTCCTAGACGTTGTTCTCCTAACCATTCGGTTTTTCAGTTCGGTTCGGTCCCGAAAATGTTAAAGCTAAAGAAAACTGAATTTTTAAAAATAGAACCGAATTGATCCGAATTTCTGATCGGAACCAAACCGAACTGGACCGAAATATTTCGGTGCAGTTCGGTTTTAAACCGAATTTTTTCTTAAATTTTCTTTTCTTTTTGCTTTAAATTCTCTTCATTCGATATAATTAAATATGTACAAGTATGAATTAGCTAATTATCAAAATTCAAGTTCAAAAAATACCAATAAACAATTCAATAAAGTCCAAAAATGTATAAATTCCAACAAAGCAAAGCCGAATAAACTATAAGTTCCAACAAAGTCGAGCATTTTTATTGCTAATATATATAAATTCGGTTTTTCGGTTCGGTTCGGGTATTTTTTCTCTGGACCGAACTGAAACCGAAAACTGAATTTTTGCTAGAAAAAGAACTGAACCGAACCGAATTTTAAAAAAACCGAACCAAAAAAATCTAACTAATTCGGTTCGGCTCGGTTTTCAGTCGGTACATTTTGCTCACCCCTACTCAACAGGGTGATGTTGAAAATCTCCCCACTCAGGTTGATGCAATAATTCAGGAAGAACAAACTCAACAACCTCAAGAGTTAATGCCATTAAGGAGGTCCACTAGAGAGAGGAAAAATGCTATTTCAGATGATTTTGAAGTATATCTCCAAGAAAATGAGGAAAATAATGGATTGATGGAAAGTGATCCTATCAACTTCCATCAAGCCATGAAGGATCCAAACTCTCTAAAGTGGATTGATGCCATGAATGATGAGTATAAGTCGATGCAAGACAATCAAGTTTGGGACCTTGTCCCATTACCAGAAGGTGCGAAACCCAATGGTTGCAAATGGATTTTTAAGACTAAGAGGGATTCGAATGGTAATGTGGAAAGATATAAGGCCCGTCTTGTAGCAAAAGGCTTTACTTAGAAGGAAGACATTGATTTTAAAGAGATTTTCTCTCCGGTTTCTTCGAAAGACGCTTTCAGGATAATTATGTCATTAGTTGCACATTTTGATCTTGAGTTACATCAGATGGATGTAAAGACAACATTTCTTAATGGTGACATTAATCAGACAATATATATCGTGCAATCAGAAAACTTTGTCTCTGGAGACAAAGTCTATAGTTTGCAAACTAAGGAAATCCATCTATGGGCTCAAGCAAGCTTCTCGTCAGTGGAACCACAAGTTTCATCAAGTGATAGTTTCGTTCGGTTTTGAGGCAAACAATGTTGATGATTGTGTGTACCACAAGTTTAGTGGGAGTAAATATATTTTTATGGTTTTGTATGTGGATAACACTTTGCTTGCCACTAATGACTCAAGTTTGCTATACGAAACCAATAAATTTATATTAAAGAATTTTGAAATGAAAGGTCTTGGAGAAGCATCTTTTATATTAGGGATCTAGATACATCATGATCGTTCTCGGGGTATTCTTGAATTATCACAAAAGAGCTACATTGAGAAAGTGTTGCAAAGATTTGGCATGCAGAATTGCAAACCATGTGATACCCTTACATCTAAAGATGACAAGTTTAGTCTCAATAAGTGCCCTAAAAGTGATACAGAAATTAAGGAGATGCAGAAGATTCCATATGCTTCAGTTGTTGGAAGTCTAATATATGCTCAGGTCTGTACAAGACCAGATATAACATTTGTGGTTGGTATAATAGGCAGATATTTAAGCAACCCAGGAATGGATCACTAGAAAGCAGCCAAAAGGGTTATGAGGTACTTACAGAGAACGAAAGATTACATGCTCACATACAGAAAACCAGATCAGTTAGAGATCATTGGGTACTCTAATTCTAATTTTGCTGGATGCCAAGATAGTAAGAGATCCACTTTGGACTACATTTTCTTATTAGCTGGGAGAGCCATTTCATGGAGAAGTGTTAAGCAGACTCTTATAGCATCTTCTACCATGACAGCTGAATTTGTAGCATATTTTGAGGCATTCAATCATGGAATATGGCTGTGAAATTTTGTCACTGGGCTGCGCATTATTGAGAATGTGGAAAGACCATTAAGGTTATACTGTGACAATAACTCTGCAGTGCTACATTCCAACAACAGGAGCTCTTGTAAGTCAAAGCACATTGACATTAAGTTCCTGGTTGTGAAGGAAAGAGTACAGAGTGGACAAATTGTTATAGAGCATATCGATACAGACTTAATGATTGCGGATCCGCTAACTAAGGGATTAACACCCAAGGTCTTTCGTGAGCATACTGCTTGTATGGGTGTTACATCATTTTAGGATACTTTGGTTCAGTGGGAGTCTGTGATATGCCATTGCTCTATAATGTACTTCAAACACATTTTGTTTATTCAGTTAATAGTACATAAATAAAGTATTCGGTTATAACACTCTGTCTCTTTATTTTGGTTAAGGTTGATCTAACTACTAAGGGTTAAGGTGGACCAGTTGGAAATAGGCATGTTAGATCACATTACATGTAATTTCTATGCCACACATCCATGATTGATCTATGTCATTTGGCTGTACTTGTATATGTGATTACTGTTGGGTCTATTCCTGCAAAAAGTGATGACTTCTTTAGCCTTATGCTTGTATGATCAATGGACGAGATTGTTTCGAGAAACCCCTATATATGACAACAAAGTTTGAGCTCATAAGGTATTGCATATTTGTTCGGTAACATATGTAGTTCAAGTCGGAGATTGTTGGAAATAATATAATGTGGACTCACATATATTAAATTAAATGTGCATAAGTTGTCTTAAGGTTGTCCAATTAAACTAATCTATGTAAGGTATTAATTTGGACTAAATAGGGTATCATATGATCATGGAATTAAAATGTGTGGGACCCAACCCATAAGGTGATTTACAATTTGTTGATGGATCAAATTGCAAATAAAGAACTACTATATATATTAGTAGAGTTTGGTCCCCAATTGATGGCTCACACACACATACTCTTGAGGCTATATTCCTTCATTAGCTCTCACTAAGGCAAACTAAGGAGCCACTCACTTGGAAGATCCAAACCATCTCAAGAATACAAGAATCTCCAAAGCATGGATTTAGGTACGCTTCCACTTTCGTGTAATGATCTTGATAATCCACATGAAAGGTCTTGGGATAGAAGTTGATTAACTTCTTAAGGATCTTCTCCCAAATTGAAGATCCAACAAGCTGCACTTGAAATCCTCTAGTCCCAACTTGTTTGTTCCAACCGTGTGTCAAATCTTAAAATTATTACTTTTTTTCTTTAATTTTAGATTCTTTTGATTTAGTATAATTTTGCATTATTATTTAGGGTTTATAATTATTTTTTAATATTTAGTTTTCATTTTTTTAATTAATACAATTGATTTTTGGGTTGATTATTCTAAACTTAGGGTATATAATTTTTTAAAATTTTAATTTTTAACAATAATTATTAATTATGATTAGTTATAATATATAATAAATTTTATTGTTATAAAAAAATATTATTAACAATATATATTTTTAATGTTGACAAACAGTTAGTACATAAAATTGGGACTAGAGAATCTCTACTCGATTAGGTGCACCACATGTAAAGATTCGCATGGATTAGAGCTAGAAACAAGAGTTGAAAAGTATCCGGTCCAAATTTAGAAGCATTGTATCAAAAGCATGCAGATATCATTACAACAATGGTCTTTAAAAACAATATTATTAGAGATAATAAATGTCGTCACTTATAATAGACTTAAATAACGACATGTCAATCATCTCTAATGACATTTTTGTAATAATGTTGTTGTCATTTAAAATGATGTTTAATTTATTTGGGACGAACTTTTAATACTCTTTTGAGAAGACATGATATCGTCACAAAAAATATCTGTGTTGTAGTGTGAAGGTACAAAGCTTATTAATTTACTCCTAAAAGACAAATGATATATATCATATATGTAGCACACAATATTTTTGACTGATACATAATGCGAATATATAAACTAATAAATGCATGTTTAATTTGTTGTTCCACAAATGAATTGTACATTTGTACGAACATTAAATTAAGTTGAAAATGATGATATATATATATATATATATATATATATATATATATATATATTAATGAAATTAAAGGTGACAAATTCCGATGGAGCAAGTGGAACCACAACCGCAGGCAACGCATATGGAGTTGGATTTGCAATTGCGGCATCCTCCATTACAAACACCCAATTTTCTTGACGCTCTTACACCATCTAATTTTACCACTCCCACGCCTTCCGCCGCCGCCGACGTCGACGCTACACCAAAAATATATAATCAAACACCGTCTTAATTAATTCGTTACGAGCTAGGAAGTCTAGAATAATAATTATATCGATTAATCGCATTCAATTATATTAAACTTCTGCGTGTGCGTCATGTAAAAAATTAAAATATAATTTCTTAGAGGTGCACGTGCGTGCAACAGAGCGTCCGTGCGCCTATTTCAGGCGGCGCGTGGCCACACGCGGCCGTGCCACGTGGCCCACGCGTGGGGCCTACGCGCCAGTTTTTTTTTTTTTTTCTTTCTGGATGATGTTTTCTTTTTTTTTTCCCCCATTTTTCTGGCAGAGTTTTGTACGTTTTTTTGTCTTTTTTTATCAATTTTATTTGTTCCAAAAAAAGATATACCCTAAAAAAATATTAGTGAACCCTAAATTTAAAATAAATTGATTTAATTTGTTTGAAATGAGTATTAAATATAATTAATAAATCCTAAAAAACACAAAATAAACCCCTAAAAACACCCCCTAAAAATCCTAAAAAATACAAAATAAATCCCTAAACCCCCCCCCCAAAAAAACCCTAAAAAACACAAAATAAACCCCTAAAAACACCCCCTAAAAATCCTAAAAAATACAAAATAAACCCCTAAAAATACCCCCCAAAAAACTCTAAAAAACACAAAATATACCTTAAAAAAACTAAAAAACTCCCCCTAAAAAACCATGAACCCTAAAAAAAACCCCTAAAAAACATGAACCCTTTAAAAAACCATGAACCCTAAAAAATCCCTAAAGTACTAAGCTCTAAACATTAATTTGAATGGAAAAAATCACAATTTGAATTAAATAAACTAGTATGAAATAACTAGCAGACCCCTTACTTTTTAATGATACAGATGATACTTTTTGAATGTTTTGTGATACCTTTTAATAGGACTGTTGGTACCGACTTTGGGCAGTTTTTTTTATGGGTTGAGCCGGTCAACGCGGATTGACCCGTGCTAACCGGGTCAAAGCGGGATTTGACCGACCCGTCTCATATAGTGTTATTTGCATCATGATGCATGCAAGTTTTTGCCAATTTCTTAATTACGTGCTAATTAACATTATTTGCATATGCAATATGCATACGATAATGCTATGTATGATGTGAAAATTGAAAGACATATATGCATGCATGTGATATATATTAAAATTATATGAACTGAATATTTTGGCGATCTCTTCGAATGTATAACTGTAAGAATAAATTAAAGACGGATCATACAAATTACCTGTAGTAGTAGTGAGCAAAAGAAGAGTGAAGAAAGCTAGCTTAAGGGAGATCTTCTCCATATATGCTTAGATATATATTTTGATTATTTTTAATGTACACATTAACTCCAATAAGCTCAATTTATATAGGCAAAATGAATAATGTAATTAACCTTGCGAATCTACTAGAATGAATGATCCCATTACACTAAAAACAGGAATCTAATTTATTTATTTATTTTCCATACTATTCTATACTTCCATTTTACTTTCATGTACTACTTATAATATGACTCAAGCCGCCCATATTGAAATAGGGGATTTAAAATAGTGATACGTTCCCTTAAAAAATAGTGCAAATGTCGTCAAAATAATAATAATAAAAATATGTGTCAAAGGAATAAAGCAATTGACCAAGTATCAAATAGAGATTCGAATATTAATGTGTCTAGGGGTATTGGACAATGTAAGAGAACATTAACAATTTAACATATATAGGACTTAGACAAAAATAATCAAACATAAAATGTAATCAAAGCATGAAAGAATAAATTAAAGAAGTTTATATATAGTTAATTTATCCTCTGACAGCCTCTATTAGCCGTCTGATAATTACTTTAATTATCATGCATGTTTTTATACATGAGTGCACACAATCAAAGAATCCGAAATTTAATATAAAAAAGAATTAATTCATTTCCCTTAATTTCTACGTTCGAGTTTGACGTGGTCTCGTCTCACTCAACCGAAACCTTATCTAATGAAAATAAGAAAAATGATCAGATACACCCTGACATCTTCGGGCCTCGACATTGCTTCCCATCGGGTCCCTTGCTTATAACTAACACTCGTCGCCCTCCTCACTCGACCATGCCTACTCAGACATGTTAAATGATTGCAGAATTCTAAAATATTTGCAGAATATAATTTGAGAGAGAGTTTGAGAGATTTGTGTGAATTTTCTGTATATTGAAAACTTGATACAAGCTGTAGATATTTAAATAATTTATAGCTACAACTATAACTAACTACTTCCTAACTAACTCCACAATATGCAGAGTGAAGGCCACGTGGAGAGAATCTGCTAACTAACTGAGATTGCTTACTACAGTTGCATGCATGCGTACATGCATGCATAAATACATTAATACTCCCCTTTAGAATCTGTGCTATGCCGTCTGAAGTTTCAACCTGTCTTGCAAACTTTGAAATCTAGTTTCAGACAAGGGTTTCGTAAACAAGTCCGCCACTTGATCTACAGACAGTACATGCCCGATTTCCACTGTTTTGTCATGAACCTTTTCCCTTACAAAATGAACATCAATTTCCACATGTTTTGTACGCGCATGGAAAACGGGATTTGATACTAAAGATATCGCACTACAATTGTCACACCATATCTTCGCAGGAGCATCAACAAGGAATCTCAATTCTTTGCATAATGCTTTCAACCAAACAACATCAGCAGTAACATTTACAAGCGCTCGATATTCTGACTCTGCGCTACTTCTTGAAATAACTTCTTGTTTCTTGGAGCTCCACATAATGGGATTAGTCCCAAGAAAGGCACAGTGGCCGCCAGTTGATCTCTGATCATCTACACAGCTTGCCCAGTCGGCATCGGAGAACACTTATAATAAGTTAGTAGGACTAAAGATGAAGGAGAAGTGTCGAGTACCCTTCAAGTATCTCAACAAATATTTACAGACAGCCCAATGTGTGTCGAGAAGATTCTGCAGAAACTGACTCAATTTGTTCACTAAGAAAGAAATATCCGGTCGTGTCAAAGTAAGATATTGCAGTGCATCAATCATGTTGTGATACAAGGTAGGGTGATGAAATGGAACCCCAACTTGCTTAGACAACTTTGCTGCATGAAGCATAGGAGTAGCACAAGGCTTACACTCAGTAAGATTGTTTTTGAGTAGCAACTCATTAAGATACTTGGTCTGTGATAACTGAAACCGACCATGGTGATGAGCAACCTCTATTCCCAGAAAGTAGTTAACCAAACCAAGATCTTTAAGGGCAAATTTATCATTGAGATCTTGAATAACACCTTGTATTTAAGAGAAACTATCACCAGTGACTAAATTGTCATCCACATAAACCAAGAGAAGAATAACACTTTGAGACGACTTTTTGAAAAATAAAGAGGAATCAGACTGAGACCTTGTTAATCCAACAACAAGCAAATATGACTTCAAGGTATTATACCAAGCCCAAGGTGCTTGCCTCAACCCATAGATGGCTTTGTTCAACTTACACACATGTTGAGGAAACTGATCACTCTCAAATTGTAATGGCCTATTATTTTTTTATGTCATTTTAAAAATATTATTTTAAAGCATGCTATTAATTGTTTAAGTTTTATAAGTCGCGTATAGAGTAAATTTAATATATGTGAAGCATGTTCATAATTTCACCACATTTATTTGATTTCATGAAGTCCATTACATATTTTTTTTAGAAAACCCAACATCACATTTTTTTTTTTAATTTTAGAGCCCAAGTTATTTGAGCCCAATTGAAGACCCTAAAGTGATAAATCCCTAAAAGCTCTTGGAGAAGAACGTAGCCTCCATAATAAAATTCTTACATTTGATTCTTTTACCAAGTTTAGCTCCTCCAATATCCAAGCTCTATGGAAACAAATTTGTTAGAATTTGTTGTCCAAAACACTGAAAAATACAAATAACTCGTAATGTTAAACTCAATATTTTAGATAGTTCAAACACTATCTAAACAACATTCAACAAAAGAAAAGACAAATTATGCAAAACAAGAATAAATTTTAAATCACACACTTTTGATATGTGATTTCCACAGGGCGAAATTATACTTTCGTAAGTAAAAATAAAAATACAGTTGATAATGTCAAAACCAATGTTCACGACTTATCAACAAAAGAACATGAATCCTAATCTAGTTTACAACTAAATAGAATTCGAAAACTCAAACTAACCTACCAGGTAGTTTGATGATAATTCAGCAACAATTTCTATGCTCCAATATCTCGCATCTAATCTAACTTGAACAACCTCTTTCCATGAACTGGTTGAACAATAGAAAACATAAAACGATGAAGATACAATAGCTAGAAACATAGTTGCTAAATTTCTTGATTCGAGTTCTTGATCTTCTCACACACAACGGTGATATCTTCTCTACTCGAATGACTTCTTCAAATGTGAATTATGCTTCTTAAAAACACTCTTTACTTGAATCAGTTGAATGCCATGTCATTCTCTTGATCGTGGGTTGAAAATAACCGCCACCACTTCTTTGGTTTGGAAGAAAACGTCCCTTGTTGTGGCTGGGAGAAGAGCCCACGTCCTATACCATCTTTCTCTAGTGTTCCAGCAAGTCAATTACTGAAAAGAAGACGGTTAAATAAGAGATAACGTGGGTCCTATAAAATAGGAGATAAAATTTGACTAAGTCAACTTTATTTAAATATTCAATATCCCAATCATATATATCCATTATTATAAATATTGTGGATATATATGATTTAAGATATACAAATTAATTAAAAAGATTTATTCCTTAAATCTAGAAAAGGATAAGATTATGAAATTTGAATGTCTCGGACAATGTTGCAGGAGTTCAGTGTGACACCAACTTCGACATTGGATTTGATGTCATACATCTCACAAAATCAATCCTAGAAAATTTCATCCAAAATAAAGGCTAAGGAACACTAGCTCTACTAGTATAAATTGAGGCATTCATTCATCATATTCTTCACACCAAATGAAGAGGGGAAGCAACATATTGTTTCATATTGTTTTGAATAGTTTTAAGGTCAGTTTCATTTTTTTTTTCACATTGCATTTATAAGTCTTTCTTTTGCATTGCATTGAGAGGGGGGACTGGGAGTAGTAGTCATAATAGTGAGTCGAACGATGGTGACGGACTAATGAACTAGCGACAACAATCATTAACGGTGACTGGTGTTGGTCTTCCGAGTGGAAACTGAGATGATGAATATGGTGTTGCAATTTGATCTGTCGAGATCAAGTGTGGAGGAGATGAAGAAAGTTTTGTGTGTTGTGTTTGTCGACGTAAAGAAGAGGAGAAAAATAGAAAAGTTGCTAACTTACTGTGTTCACGTGAAGAAGAGATAGGAGAAGAGAGTGTTATTTTATGTGTTTTAATCATTGCTTTGCAGGTGGGCTTATTTAAAGAAAAGTGGGCTTTGGTTAATTAGAAATAGTGGGCCGAGAATTGAAAATAAATTATTAGAAATTGGTTTGGAATTATGATTTGGGCTTGTACACTAATAATATGGCATATATACATATATTACATTTATGTGTGTATACATATATAGAATACCTAATTAACAAATTCTGATTCAACACTCATTAAGTTCATGCATAACATTTACCATATTTTACAAAGAATAGATTCACGACATATGCATTTTCATTTTAATGTTATATGCATTATTATTAATTTGAAGATAATTATTTTTAGGCAAGGCGCGCACAGACTTAACCAATTAATTTCCAAGTCAAGGTTAAGGTGGGGTTTTTATGTTAAAAATTATATTGTTATCCTCTCTATATATTTGTACAGGAGCTATGTGAAATTTCAATATAGAGTCTTCTAGACTATAAAGTACCGAGTCTTCTAGACTATAAAGTACCGAGTCATATGGACTATAAAGTACATAGTCTTTTAAACTATAAAGTACTGAGCCTAAGGGCTAATGTAAAAGTACAGGTTATATGAATCGAGTATTTTCACATGCTTCTCTATTAAATTTATAGTTTGGATAACGGTTACTCTTCACTGAGTTTAAATGAACTCACCCCAATCTTTTATTTCCTTTCAGGCAAGAGCTCGAGCGATGTGTGAGCAGATAAGATGTGATGATGGTAATCAAATGGTCAAGCATGATTAAATGAAAATATTTATTTTACTTTATTTTTGAGTTTATCTATGTATTAAATGCTAATTTATGATTGAAACTTCCGCTGCATTTAGAGTAAATAGTTTTAATAATGAAAAGCATGAGTAACGTGCCCTTTCTCTATTAAAAGTGAAATTGGGACGGTACAGAGTGGTATCAGAGAATGTCTACTTTCCTGCATACTCTATAAAAAAATGCAAGCATGTAAGTAAATAATGACTATCATCACATCCGCCACATCGCTCCGAAAAGAGGTAAAAGTTAAAGTTTTTGTTTTTCTTGTCAAGTTTTATGCAAGCATAATTATGTGAAACATATGTTTATGAGAAATGTTTATTTAGTCCTCAATATTTATCCTAAGGACTTTGTTGCTAGATGGTTAGAAGAAGGTTAACTACTAGGGCACGCAAAAGAGCTCCAGTTAGTACACGTGTCGAGTCTCGTGCAAAGAGATTATGGCATGATTTTTTGCAGTGCAAGAGAATTAGAGAATTAAGGGTAGAGAGACTTTTAGCAAAACTTTTAAGAATGTGAAAGATAATGAAACATGAAGGAGGCAAGCTCAAGCTAGTTAAAGCTACTCAAAAGGTGATAAAGATCATACCAGCAACTCTTAAACCCACAACAGAAGATCTATACAAAAAACTTCTAGATTATTTTCCAGGAATATGAGAAACATTAGATTTTGTGGTGTTCATATGCAATATTCTAGCAGAATAGGGTCGAAACTAATAGCAGCTTGAGATAGAGTATCTCTATTATTTATTTATTATTAGTTTTTTTTATCTTTCTTAGTATTAAGTATCTGATAAACCAAAGACAAATTAATAAAGATATCTATTTTTTTAATTGTTTATTTGCCAATATGCTCATCAATAGGAAAATGTCGCCAAGAAAAAATACGAGAGTTGTCACGGAAGATGAAGAAACTGAGTCAGTTTTCAATCGCGGACCAAATAATGAAAATAACAACAATAACAATAACAACAATGACGACGACGACAACAACATGAATGGGTTTACACAGAATCTCGCGAATGCCCTTAGAGGCATACTACCTCAACACAGTAATGCAAATCTACAAAATGAAGGAGGCAACATCTTAACCCAATTTCGACAGTTAGGACCTCCGAAGCTGTTAGGAACTGGAGGACCATTGGCTGCTGAGGAGTGGATCTGAGACCTAGAGAGGATCTTCAACTACTTGGGCTGCGTTGATGCATAGAAGGTCACATGCACCATTTTTCAGTTCGCGGAGGATGCAAGCCACTGGTGGGAGGTCGTGACACTTAGCATGAGTGAGGAGCAACAAATGAACATAACTTGGATAGTTTTTCAAGAGATTGGTCATGGGAAATTATTTCCCAAAAGCATTCTGCAAACAGAAGGAGAAGGAGTTGATGAACCCGGAGCAGGGCAACATGACCATCTTGGAGTATGAGCAGAAATTCAACCAGCTGGCTCGATATACCCCACACCTGGTGGACACTGATGAAAAGAAAGCTTGGCATTTTGAAGATAGGCAGCGTGCGGAGAATGGATCACATATATCCGCTCTTAATCTCACCACCTTCTCCAAGATTGTGCAGTGAGCTCGAGCAGTGTCTACACGTTTGAAATTAGACAAGCTTGATTCAAGACCTCCAAATAATGATGGGAAAGGACGATGGGATGATCGTGACTATCAAGATAAAGAGTGAAATTCCCAACCTGAGAAGAAGACGAACGTTACCAGAGGAGATACACCCAGAGCGACATCTCTGTTCGGTATATATTTTCACCTAAACTGCAAGTGTACAGTGAGACTTCTATTATAGCAGTGAACAAGGTCTTATCCACAGAGATTTAATAGTTGATCTGCTAGTTATCTAATTTAATCCCTCACAGTTATCTAGACTATAAAACATGGTTGAATTTAACTAATTAAAAACTGAAAATAAAAAATAAACTAAATTACCACAGAAAAAAATCAACATGGAAAATCAAACACTGAAGAAAAAGACGCATTCTAGGATTGGATACCCATTATTTAATCCATTCTCTTAATCAATTCATTTAGTTTTAAGTCAGGATTTAAATCATGCTAGAACAATCACTCATGTATTCTAAACCTTCTCTCGAAGCGCCTAGATTGTAGATCACACAACAAATATTAACGTGTCCGTTCAATATCTATTGTGCAACTCATAATGGTTCCAAAGATTTATTGTTTTCTAACTTAATCGCAACTCTCTCGAGTGATATTTTGACTAACCAGTTAATTATTCCAGATCTTGTGTTAAAACTCATCTTTCGAATTATGAATTAACACATCAAATTGCATCATTTAGTGATCAGGTAAATAATACAGAGAAAAGCAGGAATAATCAAAACATAATCAAATCATAGACACCAAATAAAATGAATAAAAAGAACTTCATAAATAACTCATAATCAAACCCTAGAATACTAGGGTTTTAGCTATTCATGGCAAAATAAATAACTAAAACAATCCACAAAGTAAACATTGTATTTCTAAGAACAGAGAAAATAAAACCCGGAAGAATTAATTTGTCTCTAATCTTGAAAGCTCTTGAATCCCTTGGTCTTGTTCTTCGTGTCTGTTTTTCTCTGCAGCAAACCTCTGGTGGAAACTTTTAGGTAGGTCGAATTGTGTGTATTTTCGTCCAAGAAAACCCTTAAATACCAAGTTAAGAAAAGCCCAAAAATAGATCAAAAATCAGAAAAAGCTCGGCCCAGTCACGACCACGCTCGCGACCAACACGCCCGTGACTCCGGTCGCGAATCCACGTGGCACCACGTGTCTTGACGTGGCCAAAAATTCACGACCTCCACCATATTCGCGACCCGGGTCGCGAATTATGTTCTTCCGCACCATTTCTCTGTCGCGACATCACAGTCGTCTCCTCTTGATGACTCGCGACCATGCAGTCGCGACCGGCTCGCGGGTGCTTGCTCGTGAGTTTCCTTCTCAGCTTGTTTCATCCCGTTTTCTCAGCCAATTCCATCATGTAATATTCTGGGACTTCCTCCACTATCTCATGACCAAAATACAGCAAATCTCGGAACAAAATCTACAAAAAGTAATAAACACACCAAACTCTAAAAACGGGTGAAATCTAATTAAATTGGGATGAAAGCACGAGTAAATTATATAAAATACACACTTAAATAGCCCGAGAAATAGTGTAAAATCCCAGTTTATCAACTCCCCCAAATTTAAGAATTTGTTTGTCCCCAAACAAAGAACAAACACCAAACATGGAATCCAAACAATACATGCAACCATAATCTACAATCTAGCATTCACAACCTCGAAAATCTAATCGGGAACTGACAAGAACAAGCACAACACTAAATTATATACACATGCAATAGATTTCAACGAGCAAATATCAAGCTAATGATCTCACTGGTGTGTCTTCAGCCATTTCTGTAAGAATTCTGAATGCTTCAACAGGCTGTTTGTTCAATATGGATCCTCCACATGAGGCATTCACGATCGTCCTCTCATGTGGTCTCAATCCTCCGACAAAATACTGAATCAAATCGTGTTCAGTAATCTGGTGCTGTGGGCATTTCACCAGCATTGCCTGGAATCTTCCCCAATAGTCATAGAAACTTTCGTTAATTCCCATCTTCAGGCTCCCTATCCTTCTTCTCATTTCTTGCACTCTGGATGCTGGGAAATATTTCTCCAAAAACTTTTGTTGAAGCTGTCTCCATGTGGTCACAGCGCCAGTGGGTAGTATGTACAGCCAGTCCCGTGCCTCATCTTGAAGAGTGAAAGGGAACGAGACCAACCGCACATATTCTTCTCGTCCATGATCGGATGGTTGAGTTTGGCAAACCATCTCAAAATCTTGCAAATGCCTTTGTGGATCTTCTCCAGGCATTCCGTGGAACTGCGGCCATGTTGATGTTGTGGCCATTCTCAAACTTTCCTTCCTCCTCGTGCCCTTCGTCTCCTTGATCTTCTTGATCCTCTGGTGGTGGTGTGGGCTCACGAGGTCTATTTACGGCTTGGCATGCCCTCTTCACTGCTGCCCTGTTTTTCCTCGAAGTCTTCTCTATCTCCGGATCCTACAATAGAGTCTCCTCTGAAGATCCCCTGGGCATCAATTTCCAGGCTCACCAATTGTGGAAGATAAAATCACTAGAAACCAGCTCCCCGGCAACGGCGCCAATTTTGACGCGCGGTCGTTTCGCGCTCAAAAATTTATTTGTAAACTCCTGTGCCCACAGCGAGCGTAGCTAGCCAATGAGTACGGGTCGATCCCACAAAGAGCTGTTGCGGTTCTATCTTCAAGTAACCAATCACAAAGGGGGTTTCGGTGTTGTCACTAAACTGAATTTAAATCTGCAAAAGAAAGTAGAGAAAATATCAAATAACAAAAGGTTCTAGCATTTGAATTAGAATTTAGTTTAAACATAAAACAACCCGATCATGGGCACACCGATTTTCATACATGATAGATCATCTAGTTATGGTGACCGGATTCCTCTCTGCGTCTCCTCATCCATCCTTTCATTTTAGGTTTAAAAGTGATTCCTCTTCAATTAAACCCCTAACCAGTTACCCACCTCCCGATTCATCTAAGAGATGTAAGCAAACAAGCAGCAGTGTGTCCTAGACAGACCCAAATCTGTTGTGTTCAACTGATTCCTCTTGTGCCCACAACACTCCATTAATTCCCTTATTACTATATGAACTGATACACAGTCACGATTCGCCAATTCAATTAATAGTGGTGTGCCCTCTTTACCTAACGAGTGATCAGCCACATTGGGCACTTCAGACACACGCTCACGTGGAACAAGGCTCAAGAATCAACGCAAACTTATCATGCATTATTATGCCCATTTTGGCCTCACGAGTTCAGATTTATGCTCAAACCAATTTCATTGTTCAAATGCTAGAATTAAAGATCTAGCCGAGAAGGGTAGACATAATGGAAGTTGCAGAAATAAAAGACATAAAATGAACAAGAACTTACTGAATTAATTAAGCAAAAACTCAAATCCACCGTCGAGAAGCATAAACATATCCTAAGCCCCAAAGGTTTAAGACCTTTTGGATTGTTTTTGGCTGCCTAAGCAGCGTACGGAAAGTAAAATGGAGAAATATAAAATGTAGAAATGTTTCAGACTGACTAAAATCCCCCTTTTCCCAGTGATTAAACTTGCTTAAATAGTTACATTTCCAAGTGGAGTTTCCCCCCACAAGCGGGGGTCTTCTGCTGAAATTCCGGAACGGCGTGCCCTCTCTGATCAGTTTGGATAAGCTTCAGCTTTATCAAATCCCTATTATTTAGGAATTGCGCTTTATCTATTCGATTGAGCTTATTTCTTTGTTGCAGCGCCTTCTAGGAGTCCAGCTTAGTTCCAACTCTCCTTTGGAAATGTAGCTATCTTCCACCATCTCTCCGCCAACTGATTTTCGAGTTTCACGGGAATGCCCATTCTGACCTGTGGTCGAGTTTGTGCGAGTACTGTGGGCACAGCATCATCTGTCAGCTTCATCCGTATATGATATGCCCACTTCACCGACCGAATATGGGATGGATACTGAAGAAGTCCCCTGTGCTTCTGAGGAACATATGTGTGAGATAAACGTGAATAACTGGCCATAAAATGCCCCTTCTGCCAGACTCGACTCTTGGAATGCCCTTTGACCGCAACCTGGTTCTTTTTGACTCAAAACACACTAAAAAGGACATTTATAGAGGATAAAATGCCCATAAAAACACGAAACAAATGGACTAATCACACCCACACACTTTAAGCATGATTGTCCTCAAGCATGGGGTGCAACGCATCCAGAAAAACAAAAGAAAAAAAAAAGAGAAAAGAAACAGACACAAGACACGAGCATGCAAACTGTTATTCAGGGTGGGCACATCAGAAATAATCCAACAAAATTGCAAAGTTTCAGCATACCTAAAATAGGTCAAAAATGAGTTTAGCTTGGTATTCCTCACAGACTCTCTTCACTCAGTGTATACACTCAATTCAGCTGCAATTCTGTACAAATTCGTCTCATAAGCTTGCCAAAATTCTGTTGTTCATTCTCCAGTAACCATGATTCATAAGTATCAATAGGGCTTTTTATGCTATAGTGGGCATTTTAAGTGGGAGGGGTTTTTATTGTTTGTACAGACCCCTCCCCAGCTCCTTTCTATTCACTACCCTACTGTGCCCTGTTCAGGCACTGAATTTTTTTATTTTGGGCATTCTGAACACTTAAGACTCGGGGGATTTTTATTCAGACTCTTTTTTCTTTTTATTTTTATTTTTTTTCTTTTTTTTTCTTTTTTTTTTATTTCTTCCCCCTATCTTTTCTAGCCATTCATATATATATATATATATATATATATATATATATATATATATATACTTTCCCAACAACAACTCTGCCTTCCCCCTTTTTCTTTTCAGGTTTATAATGCCCTGGCTAAGTATAAACCATCCCAAAACAAAGAATCGACCAGGGCATTTTATAGGCTCAAAGGGGTTGCAAGGGTTGTGTCATTGGTGGAAGTTATTTTATTTATGTGGCTCAGCAAAAACATGGTCTATCTCATCTACATGTGCATCAACAATTCCCAGAATTAAACGCAGAACAGAGGCAAATTCTAGAACTCATAAGCACAGAATTATTCCCACTCATGAATGAAAGAAAACTGTAAAATGAAGCATACAACATATAGGCTCAAGTCTCACAAGGCATGGTAAACTCGTTCGTCATCCCTATCTTAAGTGGGCATGCTGATTTTTCTGTAAAGCAATTAAAGTTGGATCATCACGTGAAATGTCCACACAGACTCACAGAATAGTATGCTTTGACTCAACTACCCACCTACACACTTTGCAACTTGCAAATAAAACAAATAAAACAGAAAAACAAAACAAAACCTAATCTACAAAGACAGAAAGAGCCAGGCTAGTCGGTTGCAGGTGTTGGGTAAGAGAACCCAACATGTTTGAAATAGGCCTTCAGGGCTGCTTCGATTCGGGTCAATTTTTCATTGGTCTGGAACTGGGCATTCTCGATCAACTCAAGCCTTCTCATGATCACTGCGGCTGGGTGCTCCCTATGCGGTGCATTCCCTGCTGGTGGTCTCCTCGATGAACCTGCCATTACTAAAAGCATGCTCGAGGGGTCTGCCCCCGGTACAAAGAAAATAGGTTTTCCATTCTCATCGTCAACCACATCTTGCATCCTCCTCAAGCAGTTAAGATCAAAATATTCACGGGGAAGGGGGATTAAATCAGTGGCATGCAAATCAAGGAGCCTATGTCTAACAGCAATTTGGGTGATCAATTGGGCACAAGAAATACGATGCCTAGGGTGTGTTTTAATCTCTCTAAAGTGTGCAATGGCCAGAGAGCCAAAATTAATTTTGATTTTATACACCATGCACCACAAAATAAATAGCTCTTGATTAGTGATTGAATTAGAGCTATTCTTACGGCCGAAGAAGTTATAGGCCAACACCCTATGGCAAAATCTCAAAGCATTATTATTTAAGCAATACCCTTTTGTGGATCCGCTTTGAAAAACGGATCCATCCCTAATATCAACCCATTTCGCATCGACTCCTTCTGTAGAGTCGGGCACTACAGTCACGACATCGACATATTCCTCATCCTGGAGGCCCAAATATGTCACGATGTCGAACAGCATGTTCAAATCATCAGCCGACATAGAAAAACTCCTACCCATCAGTTTAAAAGATAAAACCCTAGTAGATGTAGCAGGCTTATTCACAGCTTTAATTTTCAAGTTTTGGACAAAATCACGAGACATAGAAGCAAAAATCACACATTCCATATCCAGAAAACAGTCCCAACCGATTGCAGCAAACAAGTTCCTTACCACCTGCTCTATGCCAAGAGTTGTGAGCGTCTCACGGTGGACTCCCTTTGAGTTTATAATGCCCCTGACTGGTGGCGGGCCACTGCTGGGCTTACTTGGTATGGGACTCCCCACCCCTCTGCCCCTCTTGGGCACAGAGGCTGAAGTGCCCTCTTCAGCCTTCCTCTTCCTTAAAGAGGCATCTCCAGCTAACTTGGCTCTAGCTTTTACACTCACAGATTTCCCCACCCTTCGCCTGGGTGAGGAGTCCTCCGAAGGCTCTTCAGTTCTTGCCTGAGTTTGGGAGGGCGCACTGGTTTCTTGTTGCTCCTACTCTTCTTCGGTATCCCCTTGCTAGGATACTTCTGGCTGCTCGGTTGGCTTTGGAATGGGCTCACCAACCTTCCTTTTTCCCTTTGCTTTCTCCAGTGCCCGTTTCTTGACATCAGCGGGTGCCTCGTCCTCTTCTTGCTGTTCAAAAAGCGGTATCTTCTTCGGTTGTGGCTCAGTCTCGATGTCTTCGATTTCAGTCAAATATTTGTCCAAATCAGTATCTTTGTATCCTTCCTCTTCACCATCTTCTCTTCCTTCAACTTCCTCTCCTTCTTCGTCATCCTCCAAGTCCTCGATCTCTACCGATGGCACAGGGGTCGGAGCTCTAGTCCACTTTTTAGCCTTCTTCTTCTTAGCCCCTTTTTTAAGCTTTGGTTCAGGCTCTTCAGTAGCCTCTTCCTCCTACATGCCCTCTGCAGTAGCCTCATCATCTTGCTGCTCCGTTTGAGTTGGAGTTGCAGAACTTTCCTCCGTCGCCTCAACTTCAGGCGCAGGCTCCTTCTCCGACGGAGTCTCCTTGGAAGGTTTGCTCGAAGTGGCTGCCTCAGACACAGCTTTCTCCTTGGGCTTGGCAGAGGGTTTCTTTACGACCTTGGCTGGAGCGGGCTCTTCAGAGACAGTAGGAGTCTCAAAGTCCAAGCGTGCCTTTGGTCCAGCCTTGGGTGCAACTTTCTTTCCTCTGGTCTTCGCCATTGTTGAGCTTAAGAGTTTTTAGAAATTAGGGTTACAGAAGAAATCGAGAGAGAGAGAGTTCTGATTTTTGAAATAGGCGAGTGAAAGTAATAGTGGGGATTTTGTGGGGTAAGGCTTTTATATAAAAGAAATCACTATTCATGATTTGACTTGAGACTCTTCAGATTCCTTAGGAGTCTC